>CM062570.1:83841726-85070011 GCA_031468815.1 Morus bassanus | reverse complement strand
TGATCAGGGCCAGGGACGCGGTCCCCCAGCCCCAGCCCAGGGCTCTCCCCCCATTGCTCTGCGGCGCCCACACGGATCAGGGCCAGGGACGCGGCTTTGCTCTCGCTCCTGACGGGATTATTAATGGGTGTGTAACAAAAAACACCATAAAAACAACCCAAGGCCCGGGTACAGCCCGACCGCGGCAGCTCCCGGCGCAGGAAACGATCACACCACGGGGCAACCCCGCAAGCCGAGAGGGGCGCCTCTAAGTGCTTTGCTCCAACAGTTCTGCCAATTAAGCCCCACCAGGGGCTCCCAGTCCTCCTGGGGAGGGGGGGGTCTGCCCTGCTCCAAGCTCCCCACCCCAGGGCTCAGGGGGGGGATGTGCTGCAGCCCAGTGCCTTTCCCAGGGCTGCCATACCCCACCCCCCCAGCCCAGGGTGCAAGGGGAAGGGGCTGGAGCAATGGTTGGGGGACAGGGCTGCCCCACAGCCTGAGCCCCACAGCCCAGACAGGGGGCTGGGGGAGGCAGCCTGCACCCACCACAGCTCTGCCCCCTCCCTGCCAAAGGAAGGCTGAACGTGGCAGTGAGTTACAGCCTGGGCTGAATGGAGCAGCCCCACCACAGCCCCCAGCCCCCATTTAAGGTAAAGCCTAAAACCTTTTACCCTTTTTACCCTTTTTTGTTGGGTAAAAAGCAGTAAAACCACGACCTCCCCCCCCCCCCACTGCTGAGGTCAGCGATGTTGTACAGGACACCTGGCCGAGCAGGGCTGGGGGTGGCCGGGTTTTGGGCTGGGAGACGTTGCCTGACGGCACCCCGGGGCGGGTGGGAGGCTGTGGGGGCTGCAGGGGGGTCCCGTGTCCCCGGCGCCATCAGAAGTTCTTGAGGCGGCTGTAGAGCTCCCGCTTGCTGCGCTCACCCGCCCAGGTGCGGCTCTTCAGGCGGAATTTGCGCAGGTCCTCCTTGAAGTCCTCATGGTGCATGGGCCGATAGTCCTGGGGCTCGCAGTGGGTCTGGGGGCCCATGGCTCCATCAGCACCCACAGTGCACCCACAGTACAGCCCCCCACCCACGGGCAAACCCAGCACCCCCCCGCCACGCAGCCCCCTGCCCCTGGAGGTACCATCCTCATGGAGGACTTGCAAAGCCAGACCCCTCCTTCCTCCCCGCAACAGGGCAGGATTTGGGGAGGGTGTTTTCACACACCCCTCCCGACCCTCCCCTCCCACCAGGGACCCGCTCCTACAGAGGGAGCAAACACAGGGGGCTCACCTGGTACTGGGGGAAGAACTCCCGGTACCCCCCCTTCAAGACGTAGAGCTCGGGGTAGTGGAGGTGGGGGTACTCGTTACAGGCTCGGTCCTTCTCCCTGACAAACCGGCACCTGCGGGACACAGGGAGAGGCGATGGGAAGGGGCCAGGGCAGGGATTGTCACTGAGCCAGGACCCGGCCCTGCCTGGGGGCGGTCCAGGAGACCCCAGTGTCCACGTCCACCCCCTGCCACTCACATCCTGGGCCCCCTCTCGGAGGAGAACTCGCAGTGGAAGATGACGATCACCCTCTTGCTGGCATCAAAGGGCACGATGGGCTTCTTCAGCAGGAACTCCTCCACGTCCTGCTCCATTGGCAGGTTCACTGCGCCCTGCAGAGGGAGAGGAGGCACCTTCATCCCCTCTGCCTCCCGCTTCATCGGGGGAGGGCCTCAGTACTCTACCACCAGCCTCCCCCCACCACCAGCATCGCTCCCTTCCTCCTTCCAGTTGGGGCCCAGCACCTTTGGGGTGGCTCAAACCCCTCTGGGGGGGCTCAGCACCTCTGAAGTTTGATGGGTTTGGGACCCACCCCCCCCAGGAGCCCCCCAACCCTGTCCCCAGCCCCGAGGGGCACAGCAGCGGTTCTGACCTTGATGTGGCCTCCCTCGTACTCGTAGGGGTACCTGCAGTCCACAATCACGCAGCTCTCGATGAGGCTGCTGAACTGCCCCGTCAGCACCGCCACCATCTGCAGGGGGGGAGCCCGTCACCGAGGCAGGGGGGGCACAGGGAAGTGGGGGGGACACCAGGCAAGGCAGCCCCACGGTGGGCTTTCAGGGAGAGGCTGCTGCTCCCTTACCATTTCGGGGGAAATATACTTCAGGTCCTGGTGCTTCCCCTCCACCGTCTGGAGGAGGTAAGCCTGGAGGAGGGGGAGATGCTGGGTCAGAATTGGTCCCGGGGGGACCTCCCGGGGCAGGGGTTGTCGCCCGCTCCCCCCAACCCCGAGGTCTGCTCCCCCGAGGGAGCTGTGGCACAGTGCTGGCACTAGAGGAGCAACGACTGGGCTCTTCATGTCCTACAGGGTCTGCAGGCTGGAAAGTCACAGCCCCGAGTCCCCTTGTCCCCAAGCAAGGGCCACCAGCTGCATTTGGGCTCTCACATGGGTGCAGAGCTCTGCTGACAGCCCCTCTGCTTTGGGGGAAGGGGGGCAGCACCCTCAGGCCTCCAGCACCCCCATGACCCCACCTTGGAGAAGTCCCCGATGAGCTCCCGGTGGTCGTTGGCCAGCAGGTTCTCGATCTCCTCCTGGCAGAAGGACCTGGAGCGCAGCAGCCGCGCTTTCTGCGGAGACACAAACCAAAGACACCCAGTCCCAGCGTTAGCAAGGGCACCAGCAGAGCCATGGCATGGGGCAGTCCCACCAGGGACCGCGGCAAGGACGCCTCACCCCGAAGCCTTCCCCAGCACCCACCGGCTCCGCCGCCTCCTCGCCGGGGGGTACCGGCCACGCTCCTCCGCCGCTTGGTTTTAACGGGGGTGTCCCTGTCCTGGGGCCGGTCTATCCGCTTCAGGATGGGCCTGATGACGCTGCTGGGCATCGAGGGCGAGCGGAAGAGCTGCCGGCATTTGCTGCGCTTCGCAGGACACTGTGCGGGGAGAGCCCGTCTTGATGCCCCGGGGTCTGGTATCCCCCCGCATCCCCTCACTCAAGCTCCCACTCAAGGACCCACAAGGGTCCCGCTCCGGTGGCCGCACACCGCCCAGGATGAGCCCAAAGCCCCCAGGCTGGTGCCACTCACCAACCAGCCCCTTTGCCAGGGACCCTCGCCCCCAGACCCCTCCTTGAGACCCTGGGGGGGAGCCTGGTGCTCCATCCACCCCCCCGAGGCTCCCACGTACCGGCTCTGCCTCCTCCTTCTTCACCAGCGGTGCGGTCAGCAGGTTCTCCATCCCCTGCGGCACATCGGCATCGCTCTGCCGGGGCGGCAGCCAGGAGGGCCGTGGGGGAGAGGCAGAGGAGAGGATGAAGGGGCCGAGTCCCGCTGGCCACTTCCCAAGCCCACCCCCCCGGGCAGGGATGGACGCCATGCCCAGGGTCCATCCAACCCCACAGCCCCCCCAGGTGGAGGAGCCCTCCCTACCTTCATCTCCTCCTCATCCAGGATCTCCATGAAGCCATCATCTTCCTCCTCAGACATGGAGGAAGTCAAGGAGCACCGGCGGAGTATGACAGGGCTCTCACCCTTTGAGATATTTTCCTTCTCAGGGGTGTCGAACTGGGGGGAACAGGGCCCATGGCTCAGGAGTGGGGCCAGCCCCACGCCAGCCCTGTTTGCAGCCAGGGTGTCCCCATGAGCCACCCCCCAAACCCCTTCAGCTCCCACATTATCAGGTCTCCAGGGCAAACGTGGAGGTTGGAGCAGCAGGACCCTGCTGAGCCCCCCATGCAGCAGGAGCACCCATCCCCGGTGCCCCCCGGAGCCCCCCCAGCCCCTCTCACCAGCAGGTCGGGTGCGGAGCTGGGTCTCTGGGCGAAGGCATCCCTCCCCGCAGCCCCATCGCCGGCGGGCAGCCGGCTGCGCTGACCCGGCCTCTGCGGCTTCTTGAAGACAAACCCTTCCTGCGGCGGTGGCGGGGGGGACACAGCGTTAGCATCCCCCTGCCCCTTCCCCAGCCTCCCCCCGGCCTCGCTGCCCCCCTCACCTTGTCCTCGGGCTCCCTCTGGCCCCTCTGCTCGCTGGCTCTGCAGCTGTTGAACTCCCGGGAGTGGGAGATGTTCCTCAGGACCGGGCTGGCCCCCAGGAGCTGCGGCTGTGGGGTGGGTGGGGGGTGAGAGGTGCTGCACAGCCCCTGCCCTCCCCGGCTCCATCCTCCTCCTCCTCCAAGCTCGGCCAGGGGCGCAGCAGGATCCGGCCTCCCTCCGCTCAGCCCTGCAGAGCCCTGGGGACTTACCGGCAGCGAGTTGATCCTCCGGATAAGGAGCTTATTGCTGCAAGAAGCAGGGAAAGAAAAGGATTGAATGAGAGAGGGTGCCCTGGGCCGGCGGTGTCCCACCGAGGCTGGCATGGTCCCCCCGGTCCCCTGGGTCCCCGCAGCAGGGGTCAGACCTCCCCAGAGCTGTCAGCTTGGGGCAGCAACTCCTCCAGGCACAAAGCAACACACGTGGCCTGATATGGACCCTGGGACGGGCACGGGGACAGCCTGGCTTTTGGGTCAGGGCACAGGGACAGAGCCCCTTCACTTACCCTTTAAGAACTCTCCCAGAGTCCAGGATCGCTTTGTCGAAGCTGCGGGGAGAGGAGAGCCGGGATTAGGGGGGGATTGAGCCCTGTGCCCCAACCCGGGCAGCCCAAGAGCGCCAGGGATGGGCAGCCCCAGCCCTCACAGTGCCCCCACCCCGTGCAGGGGTCGGCAGCCCCCCGGGTGGAGAGAAGCCGGGGCTTTCAGCCCCACAAAGGGTTAAAGCCCCATCTGGACACTGCTGCTTTCAGGCTGAGGACCCCAGTTAGGGGCTTGGGGGGGGGGGGGCCAGCACACTGGGGTGGTCCGGGGCACCCCACTGACCTCACTCTGCGCCCAGACAAAGCCGGCGGCGGGGCCCGCGCTCTCCACCTGTATGTAAATCCCCCCACGGCGGGGATGCTGGGGACGCTGGCCGGCGGCCATATGGCCCTGCCGGCGGCACGCTGTGGCAGGACCGGCATCGGCACGTCCCCCCCTCCCCGCCGTGGCCAAGCACCCCCAGCCCCACCATCTGCCCCCCGTTACTCCTTCACCCGGCACATCTGCCGGAGCTGGGATCTGCCAACGGCCAGGCAGGCAACGCCACCAGCCCAGCACTGGTGCACCTCTCCATTTTGGGGGGGGGGAGGCAGCAGGCAGAGCCCCTCACCCCCACACAGGGCAGCGCTGCAGGGTTTTGCTCCCAGCTGAACCCTGCACCCCCCCAACCTGCACCCTGACCCCGCAGGGCCCGTGCGACAGCACCCCAAGGCTCCCTGGGGAGGCCGGGGGGATGCTGGGAGCCCAGGGTGGTGCTCAGCACCCTCGCGACGCTGCATGGCAGGGCAGCCAGCCGGCCCTGCCGGCACAGCCCGGAAGAGGATTTGGCCAAGCCGCGACAAGGAAGCACCGTGCGGGCTTCCTGCCTGCACCCGCTGCCGGACCCCTGCCTGCAGCGGAGCTGGGCGGGGGGACACGGGGTACTCACACTTCCTCCAGCACCGGAGGGTCCTCCTGCGTGGGGGAGTCCAGCCCCACTCCTGCGGGAACAAGGGGCAGGGGTAGCACCCGGGGAGGGGGGACGGAAGCGGGCGCCATTGGGGACCCGCTTCGGCAGGGCGCCGGCGCTGCTCCCGCCAGGACCTTTGCAGGATGCGGCCGGGCAGAGGAGCCCCCCCGCATCCCGGCTGTGCCTCCCCGCTGCTCCGGCCAATGCTGGGGAGGGGGCTGCGGCCGGTGGGACCCGCCGTGTGCTCGTGGGGGGCCCAGCGTGACGAGGGGGATGGCACCGACCCTGGGAGCACCCGTCCTGGCCAGAATGTCCCATGACACCCCGACCATGGCTGAGCCCCCCCACCCCGGGGAGCAGGACTTGGGGGGGCTCTTGCCCACCGTCCCCCGCAGGGAAGGGGCCGCAGTCGGAAGCGCAGGGAAGGAAGTCCCAATTTGAAGCAGGCGTGGGCTGAGCGCCCGGCGGGAGCGACTCAGAACCGGGGGGGGGGGGGGGGGGGGAGGGGGGCCGGCTCCCACGTGCACCCCAAGAAGCCCCCAGCCTCAAACCCCCTCTCCGCCTCCCCAGCTGCTCTGCCAGGCCCCCTCACCACATGTAGGGGCCTTGTGCTCGCCCCCCCCCCCCCCCCATTCCACAGCTCCCTCTGAACATCCCCAGTGCCGGCGGGGGTGTCAGGGGGGCCACAGGGCCCATCACTCACCCGCATCCGAGGACTCGGACGAGACGGAGTCCCGGGAGGAACCTGAGGCCACCGACTCCGGGGACAAGCTGGACCGCTGGCGCTGGAAGGACAGTCCCCGCTTCGGGGTGTCCCAGTGGCTGTGGGCAGGGGGACGGGGGGGGGACGGGGTCAGCCCACGGGGACCCCCGGTCCCTCGGGGTGCCCCTTGCCCGGGGGGGGCAGAAGCAAGGGTTAAGGGAGGGGGCCCCAAAACGCCTTAACACCCCTCCCCATGGCAGGGTGCCACCCGCGGGCTCAGCGCAGGCCACCCTGAGCCAAGCGTGGGGCACCAGCGTCTCCCGTGTCCGGCAGGAGTCACGCGTGGGGCAACCCGCGTCCCCAAAACCCGCAGAAGCCACGCACGGGGCAGCCCGGGGGACCCGCAGGTGCCACGCGTGGGGAGCAACCCCCATCCAGCAGCACGAACCACGCGTGAAACAACCCATATCCGGCAACAAGAACCACGCGTGGAGCAACCCCACGCCCCTCCCCCGGACCCCACTCACCTGCCCAGCCCCACCAGGTTGTCCATGTCCAACGCCAGCGTGGTGACCGGGGACATCCCGGGCAGCCCACGCCGGCCGCGGCCGCCCCGCGCCGCCATGCGGGGCCGGGAAACCCACTGAAAGATCAATTTAAAAATAGATATATCCCGATATATCGCCTCTGTGGTTGCTCCCCCCCCCCCACGCCACGCCACGCCACGCCACGCCGAGCAGCGGGGCCGCGCCGCGCGGGTCCGTGACCGGTGTGGGGGGGTCCCAGCCGGGCGCGCGCTGCCGCCGCCCCTATTTATATTCGAAAAATAACAGGGGAGAAGCGCGGCGGGAGCCAATGGGGCGGCCCCGGCCGCCCCCGCGGGGCAGGGCCACGCCACGCCACGCCATGTCACGACACGACACGCCGGGGGGGCACGGCGCGAAGTGGGGGGGGGACTGGGGGCGGGGGGGGGCGCAGAGGGATGTGGCTGGGGGGCGGGGGGGGGGTGCACGCGTAGGGGGGTGGGGAGACACGGGGGGGACATGGCTGGGGGGGACACGGAGGGGTGCGTGACTCGGGGGGGACACACGACATGGAGGGGTGCATGGCTGGGGGGACATGGGGGGGACATGGCTGGGGGGAGACGGAGGGGTGCGTGACTCGGGGGGACACACGACATGGAGGGGTGTGTGGCTGGGGGGACATGGGGGGGACATGGCTGGGGGGAGACGGAGGGGTGCGTGGTTGGGGGGACACGGAGGGGGATGTGGCTGGGGGGGACACATAGGTGTGCATGGTTGGGGGGGCACAGAGGGGGACATGGCTGGGGGGACGTGGGGGGACATGGCTGGGGGGCACATGGAGGGGTGCGTGACTCGGGGGGGGACACATGACATGGAGGGGTGCATGGCTGGGGCGACATGGGGGGGACATGGCTGGGGGGACACGGAGGGGGACGTGGCTGGGGGGGACACATAGGTGTGCATGGTTGGGGGGCACAGAGGGGGACATGGCTGGGGGGACATGGCTGGGGGGCACATGGAGGGGTGCGTGACTCGGGGGGGACACATGACATGGAGGGGTGCATGGCTGGGGCGACATGGGGGGACATGGCTGGGGGGACACGGAGGGGTGTGTGGTTGGGGGGGTGGAGGGGTGTGTGCGTGGGGGGACACGGAGGGGGACATGGCTGGGGGGACACAGAGGGGTGTGTGGTGGGGGGGTGGAGGGGTGTGTGCGTGGGGGGACACGGAGGGGGACATGGCTGGGGGGACACAGAGGGGGCCATGGCTGTGAGGGGCCACGGCTGAGGGGGACAGAGGGGAAATGGCTGGGGGGGGACACGGAGGGGTGCATGGCTGGGGGTGCACGTGGTTGGGGGGCTGCGTAGCAAGGTGCACAGCTGGGGAGGGTGAGTGGTGGGTGTGCGATGGGTGCATGTGGGCGATGGTGCAGCCCTGGGGGGGTCCCAGTGTTCGGACACGGGTCCCTCCTGGTCCCCCCCAGCCACGTGCCAGCTCCAGGGCCCGGAGCGGGTGCTGGGAGGTGCTGGTCTCAGGCCCAGTGTGAACTAGGGGCCAGCCCCGCGTTGGGAAGGGAAGGGGGCTGCGCTGCCACCCCCCCGCCCAGCCCTAAGGAAAAAGCCGGAAAGGTCAAAATACCCCTTCCCACATAGACCAGCTCCGCAGCCTGGGGGGACCGGGACCACCACTGCCCTGTACGGCTGCCCCTCGCCCCGCTGTTCCTTCCGGGGTCCCGGCTGGGTGCCCCCTGCTCCTCCCGGCTTAGACACCCACCGGTGCCGAAGCCACGTGCCACCGTGCATCACCGGGCCACGGTGCTGCCTGAAACCCAAACCTTCCACCCTCTCCCCCCAGCCTGGTCCCCTCTCCGTCCGTCTGTCTGCCTGGGGAGGATGGCTGGCCAGAGCCCTGCCCGGGGAGGGGGTCTCCAGCCCAGACGGGGGCTTTCCGATGGAAAGCCGGGCAGGAATGCGCTGGGCGGCTACGGCCTGGGTGGCCGTCCTGGTCTGTCATCCATTGTCCCCAGCCCCATTCTTTCCTTTCAGAGAGGAAAAGAAAACAGGAGGGGGTGGCCGGGGTGGAGACCCCCTCCCCAGCTGGGGCAGGGGCAGGGGAGGGGGCAGCTCTCCCGGCTGGGGGGGGTGTTTAGTCCGGCTGGCTCCGGTGACACCCCCATACCAGCCAGATCCTGCTCTCCCAGTGCAAGCGCAGGGCGCAGGGGTCCCGTGTCCCCCCGCAGCGACACCAGGCACGTCCCAGTGCATCCCAGTACATCCCAGTGCAGCAGTGGGGCTGGGGATCAGTGCTGCCGTGGACTGGGGGTTCCCAGGGTGTGGGGCCGGAGGAGCAGGGCTGCAGCACCCCAGGGTGCCCCAGGGAGGAGGACAGGCGTCCCCGGGGGGGTCTCCCCGGCCCCCCAGCACTCCTGGGTGGCTGCAGGACATCCTCCCTGGCCACCAAGGGCTTTAATTGCTTCCAGCCACAGGAGGCTGGGCTGGGGGCTGGGGGCCGGGGGAGCCCAGCTCTGGTGGCCGCCCGGAGCCTGCGCTGGGGGCCTCGGGGAGGGAAGGGGGGGTCTCTGGCCAGCCCGGCAGCGGCTGCATGGTGGGAGGCTCTGCAGGCAGCTGCGCCGCTGGGGAAGGGGCCACATGCTCAGGTCTTCCCCCCCGGCCCAAACTGAGGGTTTTGGGGAGTGGGGCTGCAAAGAGGGGGACAAGGGCCTCCCTGGGGGGCTGCAGAGCCCCTTGCCCACAGCAGGACCCACACAAAGCCCCATCTACTCCTCTCCGTGGTGGGATGCAGGGGTGGGCCCCCCCCCCCCGAGCCCCCCACCTCCCCAGGGTGCTGCTGCCTGCCCTGGGGCGGGGGCTCAGGGCTGAAGCTGGGGCACAGTGTGCAGGGAGGGGGTCTTCAGGGGCTGGAGGAGGCTGGCTCGCTTTAATGGCCACACAGCAAGAGCTGCCATAAAGATTACTCTAATTAACGAGGACGGGGTGGGGGGCTGTTGGCAGCGGCAGGGCTGGGTTGGGGGAGGAAGATGGTCCCCCCCGCCCCAGAGCTGCAGCCCCACGGCGTCCCACCCCACCGGCAGGCTGCGGGTGTCCCACCGCCTCCCCAAGCCCCTCGCCCAGCCTGGGCTGCCCCAATGTGGGACCCCCGCCTGGGGGACGAGCTCCCCCCGCCTTCAGGAGATAATCCCACAGCATCCCCTTTCCCCTCTGGTTTCCCTCCAACCTGGGTGTCCTGGGCAGGAATATGCACCAAAAATGCTGACATCGTCCACGAGAGCTTTTGCCTGACCACAGAAAACCTGTTTTCTGCCCCAAGAGGCTTTCATGGCAAAGCATGCCCATCCAGCTGTTTTTTTCCAAACTCTTTATAGCCGTGGCTGGATATCTGGGGGGGGGGGGGGCTCACTGCCATGCATGGGGCAGCTGTGGCAGGACCCCAGTGCTCTCGGTGCTGACCCCAGGGGATCTGTGGGGCAGGGACGGCCTCGGCCCCACACATGGAGTTACACAGTATGGCATGATGGCAGGGGAGGGACCCGCCGGTGCCCTGCGGTTGAGGGATGGAGCATCCTGGGGTCCTGCGTGGCAGCTCGTGGGCAGCACGCACACCGCCGTGGCCGGTGTCACCGCGGGTATCGCGAAGCCACCGGCCTCAGCTCAGAAATGTGGCAGCTCTGGGTGGGGATTACGGCTGAACAATGGTGCGGGGGGGGTCACCCACCTCCCCAGGTGTGGGGCTCCAGGGCGCCTGAGCACCAAAATACAGGATTTGAGAGATTTTAAAGATTTCAGACATTGGTGAGCTGGAGGAACACAGGAGGAGGACGAGGGTGGCAGCGAGATGCCGAAGGGCTGGCAGTGGTGGTGGCACGGGACATGCCTCTGTGGGCATAGCCGGGACCCACGGCCACGGCGGAGGCTCTGGCTGAGGCTGCAGTTTTGGGACCTGCGGACGGAGGGTCCTGGGGTTCATGGAGCAAAACCTCCCCACCCCAAAGCATCCGCGGCGGCGGCGGGGAGGAAGCTGCGGGGGGGGGCAAAGGGGCGTCTCCATCCCCACCTTCCTGTTTTGCTGCTTTCTGCTCCGCACACCCAGGGGAGACTGTGGCTGCCACCCGCTCCACCGGGGCCCCGGGGACAGTGGCTGCTGCGATGAACCTTGCCGTGCCAGGGAGAGGGGGATTCTGGTTCAACACGCTGAATTTGGTTCTGGTTTGGCCAAAAATAAACCCTTTCAGGCTGCTTTTATCTTCAGTGAGAAGCAAACCAGGAGCGAAACCCCATCGGTCCTCCCTTTTGCAGCTGCTGTGGCCAGAAAAGGGACAGGGTGGGGAAACTGAGGCACGCATCTTGCTCCCGGGTCCGGGCCCTGCCATGGCAAGGGAGCGAAAGGGACCGAGCAGGCGTCAGTGGCAGATAAACTGTCCCATCGGCAGGAGCCCTCCCCACACTGTCCCCAACCCACCTCACTGGGGACCAAGCCACAGACAGGGCTTATCGGTGTCCCCAGCGTCTCACTCTCCCCCAGTATCGCTGCCCTCAGTGCCGTAATCTGCCCATTCCTGCCCGTGTGCCTGGCCGGCAGAGCAGCCCCACGGGGTGCCCGAGCCGCGGCACCGACCCGGCACCTCCCGGCTGGGTTCGTGCCGTGCTTTCAGCCAGCTCCTCTGCTTGGTTTTGCTGGGCGGGAGCCCGCAGCATGGCTGCCAGGAGCCGCGGCCGGGAGCCCGGAGCCACGCACGGCCCCGGGAGGGAGCTGGGCTTGGGGGGTACCACCGGGGCAACCGTGGTGCCGGCGTCCCGGGGAATCCTCGCTGCCCACCCACAAACGTGGCTGGTTCTACTGGTACCGCTGTGCCGGGGAGAGATGGCTGTGCTGATGGATTTGGGGGAAGTGTCTGTCCCAGCTAAGATGTCCGTCCCAGAGAAGTGTCCATCCCAGCCGAGGTATTCATCCCACCTATGGCGCCCATCCTAGCTACGATGTCCTTCTCCACTAAGCTGTCTGTCCCGCCCATGGTGCCCACTCCCGGGAAGTGTCCCCCCCAGCGGCTGCCCCCCAGGAGGGGATGGCAGGCCCTGGGCACAGGCTCAGGGTGCCCACCGCCAAGAACACCTCTAGCCCGAGGGGACGGGAGCTGGAGCCCCCCACCACACTGGGGTCCACCATGGGACTGTCTTGAGATCCTCCTCCCTGCACCTTCCCAGAGCGGGGACCCCTTACCTTGCTCGGGGTCCTCCTTGCTGATGGGTGCCAGGGACCCCCCCCGGCCTCCCCCACTGCTTGTGGCCCCCCTTGACCTAGTCCTGCCCCCCTAGAGCCCCCCCCCCCCTTTGCTCAGGGACCCCCTTGCTGTGGTCTCAGCATCCCCAGGGCCTCCCCCATTCCATGAGGCCCCCCCAAGCCTCCCCGTAGCTCATGGCCCCCCTCACCGTGGTCCTGGGCCCCCCATTGCTCACAGGCTCCCTCAATCTGGTCCTGTACCCCCTAGACCCCCCCTCCTGCTCTAAGCCCCACAAACCCGCCTTGTCCAGGACCCCCAGCCCTCCCCCTTGTTCAGAGCCCCCCCAGATCCCCAGGCCCCCCTTGCTCTGAGCCCCCCAGGTCCCCCTTTCCCATGACCCCCAGACCCCCCCCCACCTGTTCAGAGCCCAGCAGAACCCCAGTCCCCCATTTCTCAGGACCCCCAGAACCCCCCATTTCTCAGAGACCTCCAGCACCCCATTGCTCAGAGATCCCCAGACCCGCCTCAGTGCCCAGACCCCCCCCATCGCTCAGGTCCTCCAGACCCCCCCATTGCTCAGAGACCCCGCATTGCTCAGGACCCCCAGACCGCCCCCATTGCCCAGGACCCCCAGACCCACCCCCATCGCTCAGGACCCCCAGACCCCCCCATTGCTCAGACCCCCCCCATCGCTCCCCCAGACCCCCCAACGCTCCCTCAGACCCCCCCCATCGCTCCCCCAGACCCCCCATCGCTCAGACCCCCCCCATCACTCAGGACCCCCCCCATCGCTCCCCCAGACCCCCCATCGCTCAGACCCCCTCCATCGCTCTCCCAGACCCCCCCCATCGCTCAGGACCCCCCCCATCGCTCCCCCAGACCCCCCATCGCTCAGACCCCCTCCATCGCTCAGATCCCCCCATCGCTCCCCCAGACCTTCCCATCGCTCAGACCCCCCCCATCGCTCAGACCCCCCATCGCTCCCCCAGACCCCCCCATCGCTCAGACCCCCCCATCGCTCCCCCAGACCCCCCCATCGCTCCCCAGACCCCCCCATCGCTCAGACCCCCCCATCGCTCCCCCAGACCCCCCCATCGCTCCCCAGACCCCCCCACTGCTCCCCAGACCCCCCCATCGCTCCCCCAGACCCCTGCCATCGCTCAGACCCCCCCATCGCTCCCCCAGACCCCCCCATCGCTCAGACCCCCCCATCGCTCAGACCCCCCCATCGCTCCCCCAGATCCCTGCCATCGCTCAGACCCCCCCATCGCTCCCTCAGACCCCCCCACCGCTCCCCAGACCCCCGCTATCGCTCAGACCCCCCACCCCTCCGACGCCCCCGCCCCCCCCGCCCGCCGGCGCGCTCCCAGCATGCCCCGCGGCGCCGTTGCCATGGCGGCGGGACGCGGCGCGGCCCGGCCCGGGGCTGGCGGCAGGCCTCATGGCGGGCGGCGGGGCGGCGGGCGAGCTGCCGGCCCTCTACGGCTGGCTGGACACCCTGCCGCTCTCCCGGCCGCGCAGGAACATCGCCCGCGACTTCAGCGACGGGGGTGGGCGCGGCGGGACCGGCCCGGGGGGCGCCGGGCGTGGGGGCGGGGGTCGGCCGCGGCGGGCGCCGGGCCCGGGGTGGCGGGCCGCGGCGGGGGGGTTCGCGGGGTGCCCGCCGCCCCCAGCCCCTCTCCTCCCCTCCTCCCCCAGTGCTGGCAGCCGAGGTGGTGAAATTCTTCTTCCCCGCCATGGTGCAGCTGCACGGCTACGTGCCCGCCAGCTCCACGCCGCAGAAGCTCGCCAACTGGGGGCACCTCAACAGGTACAGCCTCATCTCCTTCTGTGGCCCACCGACCCGCCCGGTGCGTGGCGGGGAGGCTGCGGGTGTCGTCGGCATGGCCTTCAGCAAGGCCTTTGGCACTGGCTCCCACAGCATCCTCCTGGAGAAACCGGCTGCTTGTGGCTTGGACGGGTGTACGCTTCGCTGGCTCAAAAACTGGCTGGATGGCCGAGCTTTTGGCCTCTTTGGAGTGGTGCTGACTGGAGTTAAATCCAGTTGGCGGCCGGTCACGAGCGGTGTTCCCCAGGGCTCAGTGTTGGGGACAGTCCTGTTTAAAATCAACAATCTGGATGAGGGGATCGAGTGCGCCCTCAGTCAGTTTGCAGATGAAACCAAACTGGGCAGGAGTGTTGATCTGCTGGAGGGCAGGAAGGCTCTGCAGAGGGATCTGGACAGGCTGGATCCATGGGCTGAGGTCAATTGTGTGAGGTTTAACAAGGCCAAGTGCCGGTTCCTGCCCTTGGGTCACAACAACCCCGTGCAATGCTCCAGGCTTGGGGAAGAGTGGCTGGAGAGCTGCCCGGCGGAGAAGGCCCTGGGGGTGCTGGCTGACAGCCGGCTGGACACGAGCCAGCAGTGTGCCCAGGTGGCCAAGGAGGCCAACAGCATCCTGGCTTGTATCAGCCATAGTGTGGCCAGCAGGAGCAGGGCAGGGATGGTGCCCCTGTGCTCGGCACTGGTGAGGCCGCCCCTCGAATGCTGTGTTCAGTTTTGGGCCCCTCGGGACAAGAAGGACATGGAGGTGCTGGAGTGTGTCCAGAGAAGGGCAACGGAGCTGGGGAAGGGTCTGGAGCACAAGTGTGATGGGGAGCGGCTGAGGGAGCTGGGGGGGTTTAGCCTGGAGAAGAGGAGGCTGAGGGGAGACCTTATCGCTCTCTGCAACTGCCTGAAAGGAGGTTGTGGTGAGGTGGGGGTCGGTCTCTTCTCCCAAGGAACAAGCGATAGGACGCGAGGAAATGGCCTCAAGCTGCGCCAGGGGAGGTTTAGATTGGAGATTGGGAAAATGTCTTCACTGCAAGAGTGGTCAGGCACTGGACCAGGCTGCCCAGAGAGGTGGTGGAGTCACCATCCCTGGGGGGGTTCAAACACCGTGCAGACGTGGCCCTTGGGGACCTGGTTTAGGAGGCCTGGGGGTGTTGGGTTGGCGGCTGGACTTGATGATCCTAGAGGTCTTTTCCAACCTTAATGATTCTATGATTCTAAGAGTACTGGGGGTGGGCGGCCCCCCTGCTCCCCCTCGCTGGGAGCACTGTGCCACCCCGCAGAGTATCCCTTTTTGGGGACCAGGCCAGCTGGGACACATCTCAGGGTGCCACAGGCAGTGGGGTGCCTGCCTTGTGCCCTCCTGGGCGCTCATTTGGCTCCTCTTTTAGGAAAGTGCTGAGTAAGCTGAATTTCTCCATCCCTGATGACGTGATCCGGCAGGTCGTGCAGTGCCGGCCGGGCACGGTGGAGCAGGTGCTGCTCCTGCTGCGGCAGAAGATTGAGGAGAAGCAGAAGCAGAGCAAGGTGGTGCCCGGCCCAGGCCAGGTCAGTGGGGTCTGGGGGAAAGGGGGGCACCCGGCGTGCCGCCTCCTGCTTGTAGGTGCCATGTACTATGGGCTGGGGGGCGATGAGGGCAAGTAGCCACCCCACAGAGAGGTCAGTGTAATCAGGGCAGGGCCAGGGCGACCCAGCTGAGCTTCAGACATCCTTGTCGGCGTCGCTTTCCCCCGAGCGCCTCTTTCCTCTCATCGTGAGAATCCTGCTGCTGTCTCCCCGCCTGCAGCTCCGTGGGGAAGCGCAGTGGGGTGTTCAGAGGCAGGGGAGCCCCTCGCATGGGCAGAGCTGGGGTAGGAGCACCCCACTGGGAGCGATGTGGGTGACAGAGCCGGCCTCGCTTGGTGGCCGCAGATGGCAGCCGTGCACCGTCGTGGGAAGCGCCGCGGCCCCGCTCGCTCCGCAGCCTTGACTTGCCCTGGGCGGCCCGGGAGGAGCCGCTGTGAGCTGGGGAGGAGAGGGGATGCCGTCCCCATCACCTTCCATCCCCACCACCATTGCCCGGCCCTCCTCACCATGCTCCCTGCTCCTGTCAGGCACAAAGAGCCAAGTGGACTTGGGGGTACCGTGTCCCCCCTTCCCCTGGCCCTGGGGCCCTCTCCTTGCACAGGGGCTGTTTGTGGGCTCACCCACGGGGGAGCCCCATGGCTTGTGGCCAGGTGTGATGGTGTTTTCCTGCCTCTCTGTGCAGGAGCCAGGCATACGCGCAGCGCTGGAAGAGGTCAGCTACCTGGAGACAGGTAGGGCCGGTGCGTGGCGCCGTGGGAAGGAGGGACCCATCCCAGCCGTGCTATGGGCTCCCCGGGTCCAAACCCCAAACTGTGACCTTTCCAGTCCCTGGAGGGGGAACCCACAGCCCTGCCTCTTGCTGAGGCACCCAAATAACGAGCCTGGCCAGCCCTGGGGGGATAGGAGGCACTGCTGGAAGGGGGTGTCCCCGTGGGTGGGGGGGCAGAGCTGTTTGGGGAGATCACATGCTAACTGCTGCATTTTGCAGGCTACTCAAAGGCGAAGAGCGGAGGCTGCGCCCAGGAGTCTCCCAGGGCTGCTGGGTAAGAGCTGCTGGTCGGGCCCGCTGGTGACGTGTCCTTCTGGGTGAAGGGATCCCTGGGCGAAGGGACAGAGTGCACCCTCAGCAAGGTTGCTGGTGATACCAAGCTGGGAGGAGTGGCTGATACACCAGAAGGCTGTGCTGCCATCCAGCGAGACCTGGACAGGCTGGAGAGCTGGGCTGATGGGAACCTCATGGAATTCAACAAGAGCAAGTGTAAGGTCCTGCCCGCGGGGAGGAACAACCCCACACACCAGTATAGGTTGGGGCTGACCTGCTGGAGAGCGGCTCTGCTGAGAAGGCCCTGGCAGTGCTGGTGGGCAGCAGGGTGACCATGAGCCAGCGACGTGCCCTTGTGGGCAAGAAGGCCAGCGGTGTCCTGGGGTGCATGAAAAGGAGTGTGGCCAGCAGGTGGAGGGAGGTTATCCTCCCCCTCTGCTCCGCCCTGGTGAGGCCACATCTGGAGTGCTGCGTCCAGTTCTGGGCTCCCCAGTTCAAGAAAGACGGGGAACTGCTGGAGAGAGTCCAGCGGAGAGCTACGGAGATGCTCAGGGGCCTG
This sequence comes from Morus bassanus, assembly GCA_031468815.1. Taxonomy (NCBI): domain Eukaryota; kingdom Metazoa; phylum Chordata; class Aves; order Suliformes; family Sulidae; genus Morus; species Morus bassanus. The sequence goes on along the minus strand of CM062570.1, from coordinate 85,053,097 downwards.
GAGCATCTCCCTTATGAGGAAAGGCTGAGAGACCTGGGCTTGTTCAGCCTGGAGAAGAGAAGGCTGAGGGGGATCTTATCAATGCTTGTAAATATCTGAAGGGTGGGTGTCAAGAGGATGGGGCCGGACTCTTTTCAGTGGTGCCCAACGACAGGACAAGGGGCAACGGGCACAAGTTGGGACACGGGAAGTTCCACCTGAACATGAGGAAAAACTCCTTTCCTGTGAGGGTGCCAGAGCAGTGGGACAGGCTGCCCAGAGAGGCTGTGGAGTCTCCTTCCCTGGAGACATCCAAACCCCTCCTGGACGCGGTGCTGTGCCCCCTGCTCTGGGTGTGCCTGCTGGAGCAGGGGGGTTGGACGGGGTGATCTCCAGAGGTCCCTTCCAACCCCTGCCATTCTGGGATTCTTGGGGGCTCCTCGAGGGAAGGGGTCCCCGCGGGGGATTCGGGAGCCCTGTGCCGCAGGGGCAGCATGTGTGGGGCAGGACGCGGAGGAGCCGGGTGCGCGCCTGAGCCCCGCGGCCCGTCCGGCTCTGTGGGCTGCGAGCAATGCTGCAGGAGGGGTCAGTCATTGTCCCGGTGTTTCCATTCCCGGTCCAGGGTGAAGAAGAGCCACCGTGGCTGTGCCCAGCCTCTCCCGGGGGACGCTGCTGGCTGCCTGTGCCTGGCGGAGAGGGAGCAGGCCCTGCTCCTGGCGCAGGAGACCATCCAGGTGAGCCCACCCTCCACCACCCCAGCCAAGCACCGTCCCCGTGGCAGCACCGAGCAGCGCTGGGCTCCTAAAAGGTCTGCTCAAACCGGGCTAGAAAAGCGGCGATAGCTCAGCGTGGCTTTGAGGTGCAGTTCAGTCCCTGCAGCCACGTCAGTCACATCGATCCGTGATTCCCAAATGTTCCCCATCCTCATCCTTTCTGGTCCAGCCTGCAGTAACGACAGGTGATGCAGAACGGGCATCGCGGCTGCGCAGAGCCTCTGCACGCGGCTTGCCATGGCCCCTGGAGCTGCAGACCAGGCTCTGGGCATCCCTTATTCCACCCTGGGCAGTGGGTGATTTTTGAAACAGAGCTTCTTTCAGCACCGAGCCAGGGCAGTGGCTCTGTCTTGCCTAAAAATGGAACTTTTCTTATGGAAAACATCTCCTAAGATGTAAAATTTTGAAAGAGGGGAAGGAATATTGTGGGGTATCTTGGGTGGGAAGAGTTGTCACTGGGTCCCAGTGGGAAGCTGGGGCTCCCGGGCCGTGTTTTGCGGGAGCGTTTGCTCGATGCGGGTTGTGGAAGCAGGAATAGGGACCCCAAATCTGGTGCTGGTGCTCACCTGCCTCAGTTTCCCCTGTGGTTAAAGATGTCTGATGCCGCTCGGTGACTCCAGCAGCCACCTCAGCCTGGCCCTGCGCCCCCTGTCCCACCCCACGCCCCCCGTCCTCACTGCTGGGCCTGTCTGGGGTGGATGGATGTGCCTCCCACCCCCCAAAAAAACCAAGCTAAGGGGGTGTCGGGGTCTCTGCTCAGATCCTGCAGCTGAAGGTGGGGAGGTTGGAGCAGCTGCTGCACCTCAAGAACGTGCGAATAGATGACCTCAGCCAGCGTCTGCAGGAAGCCCAGCGCCAACAGCGGTGAGCGGCCCCTCGCCTGCTGCTGTCCCCGCCGCCTGCCCCACCTCTCCCACCCGTGGGAGCTCCTGCTGAGCTGAAAGAGCCGTCCCAGTGCCTCCCAGTTTAATTAAAAAGCTGGGATATCGCTCGGAGACCCCCGTGCAAGAAATTGTCGCTCTGGGGATCCTTCTTGCCCCAGCCTGGGGGCATTTATCTCCCAGCCCATCCAGCGTCAGAGGGCGGGCTGTGGCATGGCGATGCCGCTCGGCCGCCTGGGCTGTGTGCAGGCAGAGGCTGGGATTTAATATTTTGTCCAAAACTGTTTGGTTTTTTGTCATCTCTGAGAAAACCCATGCCTCGGCAAGCAGACCTGCTGGTGGGGCGGCTGGGGAGCTGCGTCGGGGCTCAGCCTGGCGCTGGCACACACCGACGACGTGGGCAGCCCAGCCGCGGCTCCTCCACTCGCATCCCGCCGGTGCCAGAGCTGCCCAGCGATGGGGAGATGCCTGGGGGTGGCTCTGGGCACAAACCTCACTGCGCCGGGGTCACCTGCTGCCTTTTTAGGGTAAAAACCCAGTTGTTTGTCCCAACGGAGGGGACGAGCCGTGTGCTGTGTCACGCGTACCGGAGGCGAGGATGCAGCTGGGGCTCCGGCAGCTCCCTGGGAACGAAGCTGTGGAGTTTTTAAGCATTCCGGCATCTAGAGGCCGCGGCCAAAGCCGGGGGGGCCACGGGAAAGGGGGGACACACAGATTAGCCCCCAGGGTGGGCCGTGTCCCCGATCCCCACGCTCCTGCCGGTGAGAGAGCCGCCTGCCTGCCGGGTCTGACCCCGCTTCCCACTGGGACGGCTCTCGGCTGCACGGGGGGTGCCGCTGCCTCCCCCCACGTCGTTCCCAGCGGGCGGACGTGCTCTTCGGAAGGGAATCGGCAGCGTTTTTCTGGCAGGGACTTGTCCCAGCTGCATTCCTGGCCCTCAGTGAGCCCCTGCCGGTGCCTCGCTGTCCCCTCAGTGGGACGTGGCCATTCCCAGTGCTCTGTCCCACCGGAGAAGGGGTGTGTGGGCTTGGACAGGGACAGCCTCGGAGCTCAGCCGGGCCAGGGGTGGTGGGCACTGGCTGTCCGGAGCCTCAGGGGTTGTCTCCAGGAGATGAGATGGGATGGGGTGGGATAGGATGGGGTGGGATGAGTTGGGATGGGATGGGATGGGATGAGATGGGATGAGGTGGGGTGGGATGGGATGAGGTGGGATGGGATGGGGTGGGATGGGATGGGATGAGGTGGGATGAGATGGGGTGGGATGAGATGAGATGGGATGAGGTGGGGTGGGATGGGATGGGATGGGATGAGGTGGGATGGGATGAGATGAGGTGGGATGAGATGGAGTGGGATGAGATGAGATGAGATGGGATGAGGTGGGGTGGGATGGGATGAGGTGGGATGGGGTTGGATGAGGTGGGATGGAATGAGGTGGGATGGGATGGGATGAGGTGGGATGGGATGGGGTGGGATGAGATGGGATGGGATGGGGTGGGATGGGATGGGATGGGATGGGATGGGATGGGATGGGGTGGGACGGGATGAGCCAGCCCTGCCCAGCCACCATGCCTGGGCCCCAGCCCGGTGCCCAACCATCCTCCAGCCTCCCCCGCAGCCCCGGGAGAGCCGGGAATCTCCTGTGGGAGACGCTGGCAGCGCTGAGCTGGTGTGGCCGTGCCGCGGAGGAGCCCCAGCCCACCGAGGCATCGCCCCTTCCACAGCCACAGCCCCGCTCCCAGGGGACGGACCAGCCTCACCCCCTTTTGGCCGTGTTTTATTTTTTTTTTTTTAAATAACCTGAAAATGAAGGGTTTTTGTCACTGGGGATTTCCGAGCCGTGTCTCCCACTTTTTCGCCTCTGAGCGGCGGCGGGAGGCTCCGGCCCGGCCCCGGGGGTCGCGGCGCTGCCGCAGCTCGGCCGGGCTCGGAAATTTGGGGTCTGAGAAGCAAAAATGACAAGAAATGGCAGGTTGCTATGGCAACGGCATCGCCCCGGGGGGCGGGGCGCGGGTCGCACCGCCCACACGTGGCGCTCCCGCCTCCTACTGGTTGCCCCAGCCTTTGGCCACGCCCCTTAGCGACAGTCCCGCCCCTTGGAAACGACCCTACCCGCCGCGGCGCCGCAGCCGGTGGGCGTGGTGATGGTGTGGGGGGGCGTGACCGCCGAGGGGGACGGACCAATCGGAAGGGCGGAGGGTGTGTCGGGGCCAATGGGAGGGAGGGGGGCGTGTCCCGGTAGTGGGAAGCGGGGAGAGCGGCGGCGGCCGGGGCGCGCCGGAGGTGAGTGAGGGGGGGCCGGGGACAGGGACAGGGACAGCGGGGCCGGGGAGGGAAGGGACACCCCGGGCTCCCCACTCCCCAGGGCGCCGGGACCCCCTCCCCGCATTGTCCCCCTCCCGCCACTCCGCTGTAGATCCCCGGTCTCCCGGTGCCGGTGCGCTGGGGCAGATGCTGACCCATTGCGTAGAAGGGTACACTGAGGCCGGCGTCCCATGCGCGTCCCTTCTTGCAAGACCGGGGCTGAACCGGTGCGGGGGTGGGGGGGTGTGAAAACGCGGTGGAGGGGGGGGATACCCACACCCACGCGTGACGGGGACTGGGGCCACGCCGGTGATGGCGGAGGCAGATTGGGGCCACCCGGCACGGGGAGGTGTGCGTCAGCTCTGCTGCCTCCTTACTCCCTCGGGGTGCCGGGGAGCCCTCGGGAAGGGGCTGAGCACAAGGGACCCACTGCCCGGGCTCCCGTGGGAACGCCGGTGGGGTCCCTTGGGTGCCCACCACCCCGGGGCTTCGGCCAGGGCGGGCTTGACACCCCCCCACCCCCCCAAAGTCACAGGAAGCTTGTGGGCCCCACATTCCCCCCCACTGCGAGCCCAGGCACCGTGCCCACCCTGGTCCTCAAGCCCCCCTCCCCAACCCTCCTGTGGAGCCATGTCCCATCCCGGGGTCTTCTCCCAGCCCGTGCTGCCCACGGATGCGTTTCTGTGTCCCCAGGCACATCTCTCGAAGCATCCCCAAATCCTGGGCTTTTCCATCCTGGCTGGATCAACTGGTTTTTGGGCAGCAGCACCCACGGGGGCCCTGGCGAGGGTCTGCCTTCCCCCCTGGCCGCTGGAGGGGCTCCCCGCCCTTTCAGCTCTGCTTTTTTTTAATCTTATTTTGATGCTGTTGATGCTTTTTCCATGAATTTCCCTGTGCTCAGCAGGCCAGGCTGCTGACGGGGCAGTTTTGGGCACCTGCCTCCTGCTGCTGGATTCCTCGGGTGCCCGGTGGTGGGACCGGCCCGTGTTTGGGCTCCCGTGGGGCGACAGGGCTGGGTGAGCCCCAGGGAGAAGGTTTGAGCCTTGGCTTCCATCACAGGGATCTTTGGGGCGGTGGTTCCCCCTGCCTTGGGGCAGGGACAGTGCCCACTCTGGGGCTGGGGGTGCTGGTGGGGCCCCCCAGTTATCCTCTGGGCTGCCGGGGGGGCACAGCCCTGGGGATGCAGCGTCAGCCGGGATGGAGAGAGCGGCTTTTCCCATGGGAGCTGTGCTGGCAGGCCTGAGGAAAGGGGTTAGGGGGTGTGTCTGGGTTTGGGGGTCCACACTGAGAGCCTGTAAGGCTTCCCCAGCTCGGGGCTCGGTGTGGTGGCTGCCAGAGCCTTTGCGGGGCAGGGGGGAATTGGGGAAACCGAGGCATGGGGCGCTTTCTGCTCGGCGCTGATGGCTGGGAGATGTGATGGTCGTGTCCTGGCCGCTGTGCCGGGGCGTGAATCCTCCCTTTCCCAGGCAGGGGCTGGCCACATCCCCGAGTGGCGGCAGTCATGCCGCGGGCTCGTGGCGGAGCGGGCAGAGGGGCTGCCCGTCCTGCCCTGCCTGCGCCCATCACGCCTCGGGGTATCACTGGGCACAGGACCTGGCGAGCTGCCCGCTGCTGCCCAAAGCCGGGCTGCCTGCGGCCCCTGAGCTGCAGGCAGGCTCCTCCCCGGCAGGTCTGTGCCGGAGCAACGCCGGAGTCGCAGTCGTGCGGTGTCGTCGCGTCCGCGGTGCTCGTCTGGCACCGGCACCCAGCCGAAGGCAGCGGCTGCCCTCCCAGGCTCTGCCTGCCCCTGCCTAACCTAACCCTGCCCGTTCCCTCCCCAGCTCCGGCGCTTGGGAGCGGTGGCGGTCCCGGAGGATGGCCTCCTGCCCGTGCCTTTGAAGTTTCGTGCAAGGACGACCGCTGTGGGGACACATGGCTACGGCTGGCAAGGGTGAGTCCCTGGCGTCCCCCTCCTGCCTGCCGGCACCTTGCCCCTTCCTGGGCTGCCTGTCCCGACGCGCGGCCAGTCCCCACGACTGATGTTCCTTCCCGGCGAAGCCCCTCTGCCCTTGGCCCTGCCAGGGGGGTCTCTCTGCCTGCGACCCCCCCGCGGGGGTCCCTCTGCCTGCAGCCAGGGATGCAGGGGCTTCCTGGAGCTGCCCGCTCCGTGCCTGGGGAGCAGCCAAGAAGGTCAGAGGCTACGGGGGACCGGGGAGGGGGATGTTGCTGCTGCTTTTTCCGCTGCAAGTTGCAAGCGAGCACCCGCTGAGGTGGCTTGTGGCGGGGTGGGGGCTCTGGTGGGGTGCTGCCGGCACCACTCAGCCGTGGTCCCCCCCTCCAGCGATCAGCACAACCCCCAGCACCCCCTGCCCCAGGCAAGGCTGCTGTGGGAGGCGATGGGTGCCGGGTGCTCCTGGGGTGCTCCCGGCCTCTACTGGACCCCAGCTGCCTCCCCAAAATTCTCTGGCAGTGCCGGGCTTGGGGAGCCAGGTGCTTTGTCTGTGCCGGGCCGGGGGGATCCTGAAAGGCTGCTGGCACGAGGTGCCCTGCGGCGGTGGTGGCCGGCTCTCCGCCGTGTCGAGACAAAGACCGAAGAGGCTCTTTGTGCTGCTGCTGGGCGTGATTTCATCTCCCTTTGTGCTCCTGGTCGTGGCTCCGGCCTCCGCAGCTCCTTCCCTGCTGCCAGGGAGCAGGGCCATGGGATGGCTCCATCCCGGGGACTCCTCCGGCTTCCCGGTGGGATGAGGGCCAGGCGAGCAGTCCCTCGGTGGCGATGCCAAAGGCCAGGCAGGTTGCCTGCTCTGGGCTGCCTTGTTCCTGGCAGCGTGGGGGAGAGGAGCTGGGGGTCCCTGGGGGGAGCAGTGTGCTGGGGGAGCCCTGAGCCCCCCACGCTTCCCACTCCAGCCCTGCCTCCCCAAGGATGCTGGGGCCCAAAGACGCTCATTTCAGGAGGGACGTGGTGACTCTGAAAGTGGCATCTGCTTCCAGGGCTTGCGATTGCTGCTGACACGTGCAAGGCAGGCGTCCCCCACACCACGGCAGGCATGGGTCGGATCCCCAAACCCACCCCCCGGCTGCCTGGGGAGTGCAACACAGGGTCCGGCAGGGCCCGGTGACCCTCCTGCCATGACTGTGGTGGGACCTGGGGACTTGAGATAACATACACCAGCTCTGGGTGATTTTCTGCCCAGATTTTTCTGCCTGTGCCTCCCCTCCCTGCTGGGTGTGTGCAGAACGCTCAATTACATTTCGCCCCTAATGAGATTTCCGTGCTGGCTGACTCACAGCAGGTCCTGCGTGGGTGGGTGCCCCTGTCCCTTCCACCCTGCCCCACGTGCCCGGGGCTGTGGCAGTGCCACTGTCACCATCCGGGCTCTGCCCCAGGGCTGTCCCCTCCTGCCAGGGCGAGGACCATCCCTGTCAGCCCCTCCGGAGCCGGGATGGGGGGCACCGCGCGGTGCAGCCTCTCAAGGTCACCGGTGTGCATGCCGGCGGGTGACCTGGTTCCCGGGACAGCCGGTTCCTGGGACAGCTGCCCGCGGTGCCCAGCATCCACCCCCGGCTGCTGCTTTCACCTTCCTCCGACCTCCCTCTCTCCAGAGGGTCTTCAGACACACGGTGCTCAGTGCGCTCCGGAGACGCTCGTCCCTGGGGGCTGCCTGGCTCCCCGGGCTCTGTGCCGGCCATCGGCTGCGCTACCTCCAAGCACCGCGTGATGAAGATGCATATTTGGGATTTTCCCTGCCAGTCTCCTGCCAGGTGTCGGGGCTCAGCTCCTCCGAGCCGGCGCTGGCGTCGGGATGCCCAGCGGCAACCGTGGGCTGAGACTTTGCCCATCACCACAGCTTCTGGCCGGCGTACGAGATCCACGCGGGTCCCTGGGCTCGCCCTGCGCTGCGGCACCCATAAGGGCTCTGCGGGGCAGAGGGTGGCTGTGCCCCGTCACGGGGGGCTGCCTGCGTTTCGGTGGGGAGGGTTCCACCTGCATCCCTTTCCCCGCCGCAGCCACGTGCAGCCCTTTCGCTCTGCAAGCAGCTGAGTCTCTTGTTTTCCCCTGCGTGCGGGGAAGGGATTTCTGCCGAGCTGTTCCGGCTGAACAATGTCGAGTTATTAAATCTCCGGCGTTTCCAGCTTGCTGAGGCACAAAGAGCCTTTTCTTTAAGGAGGCGGCAATCTGCTCCCGGCTGCTGCCAGATGGATGCGATCGGCGGCCGGACTGGGGGGTTTCTTGGGGTGTATGGGGAGGAGGAGGAGGAGGAAGAGGAGGGGCTGTTTTTTCTTGGAAGCTTGCAGAGAATGTATTGCAAAGGTGCAAGCGAAAGGGCACATAGTGTTTGTGCCTCTGTGTGGGCTCCTGCAGGCCGTGGGCACCTCGGTGTCCCCAGGCAGGTGCCTCTCCTCTCAGGGCTGTTGCATTTTTGGGTTTCCCCGGGGTGCTGCGGGGTTTGCTCCCCAACACACTGGCCAGCTTTGCAACCATGGAGAGCCCTGCCCAGCACCCTGGGATGTGTGGGAGCCCTTCCCTGGGGAAGCTGTCCTTCCCCCCATACTCGTCCCACCCGTGTCCCTTTGCCAGCACAGCCTGTGTCTCCGCTCATCCCGCTCCTCTGCCCTGAGAAAAACACAGAGCGGGGAAATGCCGCTGAGCCCCAGGCATGGATGGGACCCTTGCAGCCTCTGGGCATCGGCTGGTGGCAGGTCCATGCGCTCCCCACTGTTTGGAGGGTGAGCTCTCTGTGGCCACTGGTCGCCGGTGTCCATGTGCCCCCTCCCCAGCCTGTGGCACGGGGCATTTCTGAGATGGGAGGGAAACTGGGGGGGGCACCGATGCTCTGGCCTCAGTCCATCCCTGGGGGCTGCGGGAGGACACGGAGCTGGGGACGGAGCGGGTGCGTCCCGGGAGGGCAGGGAGTGATACCCAGGCTCTGTCCTCTCCTCCCCGTGCAGGCAGCAAGGCGAAGGGAGGGGGCGTGCGCTTCGCCCCCAGCCAGCCCGCCGAGGGGGCCCACGGCCACGTGCGCTTTGATGAGAAGCTCCACGACTCGGCGGTGATGGTGACGCAGGAGAAGGACGGCAGCTTCCTCGTCAAGGTGGGAGCCGGGACCTGGGGGATGAAGGGGTGACCGGTACCACCCTGGCCTGTCCCCCCACCCGGCAGCGGGGCTGGGTCCGTGCTGGGGGCCCGGTGGGGTGGGTGGCCCCCCCAGCGCTGCCCGTTGTAGCTCCCTGAGCTGTGGGGCTCCTGCTGCCCGTGGCGTCTCCTGCCCGCGGCTCTGCCCACTCCGCGGAGGTTTCCATCGCTGCCCCTCCGGACGTCGCTCCGTTTCCATTACAATTCTCAGAACTGGGGGTGTTTCTGGCCCCTCTAGCTCCCTGGCGTACCCGGGGGGGCCTGGGAGCACCCCGAGAACCTGGGTGTCCTTCCCCACGGGCGGCTGTGATGCTCCTGAGGGCACAGGTGTAAACGTGGGTGCTTTGCTCTGGATTCACCCGTTTAGCACCCGATTCCTGCAGCTGCATCCAGCCTCTGCCAGCGACGGGGGCAGGTTTGGGTGCGGCGGTGGGTATCGATCACCCGGACCCGGCTGAACCCCCTGCCACGTGCCTGTGGCCGTGGGAGGGTGTTGGCATCGGCTTAGATTTGATGGCGGCTCCCAAACCGTGCCAGGGGCTGGTGGCGGCAGCAGGGCGTGTGAGCCGCCTTTAATGACACTTTGCATTTTCCAGCAGTTTCCTTCTTGCTCCTGCCCGCTCCTCCGCGGTGGTGTGGGACGGCAGAGCAGGGTCCTCATCCTCTGGAAAAGTCTCCAGGTTTTTCCTCGCTGGTCTTGCAGCCCTGCATGCAGCGGGAGATGCTGAGCCAGCCCCTCCTCTCCTTTGGCAGCCCCTCTCTCCCAAGAAATAAAACCCTCGGAGACCTTTGGGGTTGCTCTGGCGTTGCGTGCAGCGGAGCAATCTGAAACTCCCTTTCAGCTCTGAGTCAGTTATTTGTATCGAGCGGATGATGGGTTATCGCCCTAAAAACGGCACTGAATTGCTTAGCAATTGCCGATCTGTGGGCGGTTGTTATTATTTTTCCCACCCATGCCGTGCAGCACGCCGCGGGCGCCCCGGCACTGCACGTGCCTCTCCGGAGAGCTGCCTGCTGCCTTCGGTGCTGCCAGCCCTGATGGCAGAGCGGGACCGGCCCGGCGCTGGCAGCCACCCGTGCCCAGCTCAGCGTGCCGGTGCTGCGTGGGTCTGTGCCGGGGCCGCGATTAGCCGTGCAGCTCTTCTTTCTGGACAGGTTTGGGGTGCGCGCCACACCCCACCGTGCTTATTAAAGGCAGGAGGAGACCCTCATCCTCTGCCCTATGGGGAAAAGGCTCTTCAGGGCCGATCACCAAATGTCTTTAAAATCCCCAAAGCTGCACATGATTGTTTCTGTGGGTTTCTGTGTTGCAGTGATGCCTTGGAGATGCTCGTGGCCAGGAATGTGCAAGCATACAGCGTGCATTTTATGTCTGTGTGTGTATAGATAGATATGTGTGTGTGTTGTGTATTATATATGCGTATATATATGTATTTACGTGGCAGTTGAGGTACAGCTTGGGGCAGGCTGCACGTGTGTGTGTGGAAGGCCAAGGGTGGCTCCCTTGCCCACCGCTGCCGGCGGGGTTTGTGGCAGTCGGCGAGGGGTGGGTACCCCGCGTCCCCGGGAGGGAATGGCCCTCTCGGCCGGGCCGGATCCTGGCTCTGCTCTGGGCTCCGCCGCAGGGAGGGTTTGCAGGCGCGTCCGGAGCTTTGCAGCAGACGGGGAGGCCACCGCTCCCTTCCCAAAATGGCTTTTTCTGAGCTTGATGGAGACAGGCCCCGCTCCGGAGGCAGCCAGCTCTGAAAGGGCTCTGGTTTTCATCGTAGCAGTGGATAAATGCCATTTGGAGGCACGCTTTTGGAAACTTTTGGCTTTTAGAGACCAGAAACAGCAGCCGAACGCATTCAGCTCGCGCTGGGAAAATTGGTCTCTGCTGCCGTGACACCGAAGGGTGGTTGTTCCCAGGGCTTTGCCCGGAACTGGTTATTTTTGCTGCTTGCTTTGTGCAGCCAAAATAGACATTTTACATTTTCCCAATTATTTAGGAAACAGCCCCCACGGCTGCTGCTCCCCACCTTCCCGTGGGTTCTCAGGTGCCCGATGGGTCCCTGTTCCCAGGGCAGGACAGGGAGGGGGACGGGACGGGACGGGATGGGATGATGGACCTCCCACCACGGCTTGGCGCCCACCCGAGTCATGATGTGACCCCCACCGTGTCCCCCCTCCCTGCAGGTGGGATTCCTGAAGATCCTCCACAAGTACGAGATCACTTTCCTCCTGCCCCTGGTGCAGAGGCTGGGGAAGGACATCTGTGCCATTCCCCTCCCCAACATCAACCTCCGAGTCATCGGCATCACCCCCCTGCCAGAAGGTAAGGCCCCCCCTTTTCCCTCCCCTTTTCCCCCCCCTTTTCCCTCCCTTTCCCCACCCTTTTTTCCCCATGGCAGCTGCTGTGCTGGGTCCTGGATCCTGCCTTTGCTTCGATACAGGGGTGTCGATGCAAGGGGTGAGCAGCGAGGGGGGCACTGCCCGGGCTGGGGGGGCTGCCAGACCCAGACGTACCCCTAAATGCCCGCGGGGGTGGCAGGGGTGTCTGGCTCCCGCTGGAGCCCCGTGGGGAGCATGAACCAAGGGTTCCCGTGGGGCGGGAGGCAGCCGGCAGCTCCCTGGTCCCGGGTGCACCCGTGGCTGTCCAGGCTGAGCCCTTGCCAGGCGTGGAGAATGATTCCTCTCGCCTGGGGAGCCCGGAGCCCGCAGGGATGCCTTTTATTGCCGGGGTGTTTCCTGCCTCGTGGGAACTCGGTGGGTGAGTGTCCTCCAAAGCGCTTTCCAAACCCCAAGCCTCGTCCTTCCCCTGAGCACGGTGGGGTGGCAGGCTGATGGGGCTGTCCCCGACCCGTGGGGCTTTGGGGACAAGTCCCGCTGCAGCCGCTAGCGACAAGTGTGGCATTTGGCCCTGGCGTTGCCCGGGGTGGCTGGGTCGGGCTGTATCCCGGCGCCCATCCCTGCAGTGCTGCGTTGGAGAGCTTTATCCCACGGGGAAGGAATCTGTGTTTCCACTGCACCTGCCGGGAGACGCCCGACCCCAACCCGCGTGCTTGGAGGGCGGCTTTTGTGGCATTTTAATCCAGGAACCTGCTGAACACAGTCCAGACGTGCTGGTATTTTTAGCACTTGCTCTGTCTGCTCTTTGCCTGCACCGAGGGTCTGCTTATAGAAGAGGCTGGAGCCGAGAAGGGGGTCACCTCTCTGTCTGTCTCCAGGCTTCTTGCTAATTCTCTTGTTGTAGAGAAAGGAGAATAATGTCCTGCGACGTAAGCGCTCGACATGGGTCTGTGCAGAGGCACTGCCTGGGCTTTGCTTTGTGCCGTGTCTGCGGTGGCTCAGCCCCTTCCGAGCCCACGCTGGGGGCTGGGCACGTAGCAGCCCCCACCCCGGGATCGTGGCTGCAGGGCTGGGGGTCCTGCTGGCTGCTCTGCCCCGTCCTTCCTCCCAGTCCTTCCCCATCCCCTTCCCGGCTCCCCCAGGTCCTGCTCTGTCCGTCCCATCCCCACCGACAGCGTGGGTTTGGTCGCAGCCCACACCCGGCCCCGTGGCTGTTGCTCCGTCCCCTGCAGACCCATCTCTCCATAACTTATCGTCTGGAATTGGGAGGTTAAACCCACTTTTATCCCAAATGTGCATCAATCAGGTCCCGTTTCTTGTGGGTTCAGATCAGCCTGGGAGGTGGGAGGTGAAAAGCAGCCGTGGGTTTGTGGAGCAGAGCCCACAGGCTGGTGGGGACAGGGACAGGGACAAGGACAGGGACAGGTTTTTCCAAGAGGCACCAGGCTCATGGGATAAGGGATAATGGGATAACGTCCATGGGAGAAGGGAGCAGGGCTGTGCACGGCAGCCCCGGCGCGGCGGCTGAAACAGCCGAGCATCACCCTGGGCCTGGTGGCATCCGTCTTGGGGACATGGGATCCGCTCCGAGGACACAGCAGGCTGCAAAGCACCTTGGGGCACCTCGGCTGGTCCTGTGCCAGCAGCTCGCTGGTTGACAAGCAGCTGGTGGATGCTTTTTCCCATATCCCGATCCCCTCTGGCTCCCGGGGGCTGCGGCTCATCGCCTCTCCCCGTGCCGCCTCCCGGCAGCCGAGGGTCCGGGAGCGGGGCTGTGGCTGGCAGGGATGGGCTGCGGCTCTTCCCGCGCTGCCGCTGGCCCCGGCCCAGCAAAGCACTTAAGCTTTGTGTGCTTGAAGCTTCCCACCTGGGGCTGGCATGCCTGGGCTCAGGGCCAGGGCTCCCAAGGCTGCGCTCCCCGTGTGCTGCCGGTGTTTGCGAGCCCCGGGGCTGAGCCCTGTGGAGCCGACAGCCGTGTGTGCTCCGGAGCCGGGAGCCTGGATGATGCTCAGTGCATTTGTATTTCTTTTTTTTTGTGCTGTTGCAGCATCCCCCTGTGCCAGCTGCGTCGGGGTGCCTCCCTGTGAGCTCTGCGGGGGCTGCGTGCTCACAGCAAGCTCGTGCCCCCCGCACCGGGGTTTGACTAATGCCTTTCTGCAGCTGGTTTAATTTTCTGCCTCTCCTTTATGTTTACACTGTGTGCTTTTTTTCCTCTGGATCAAAAGCAACTGCCTCCTTCGACCCTGCCAGCTCTGTCCCTGCGCTGGGGGGGGGCCGCAGGGCTGGGGCCAGCCTTCACCCGCTCCGAGCTGGGGGCTCCAAGCGGTGTTTCCGTGTTCCTTCTGCTCTGCAAGGAGGAAGACATGGCAATTTTGGCACGGGTGTTCCCGGCTGGTGGGAGATGGCGGTGTTTGCCTGGCCAGGGCGCTGCAGGCAGGTTTGCTGTGTCCGTGGGGTCCTGTGCGCTGGGGCCACGCGTGGGGCTGGAGGATCGGGGTTTGGGAGGTGGGGACCCCCCGCCCCCCCCGGTTGTGGCCAGGGGTGCAGAGGAGCCGTGTGCTGGTGTCCTGCTCTGCCGCTCCCTCCATGGGGGGCTGTGCGAAGCCCCCGTGGCCTGGGGCAGGGTGACGGGGGACAAGCAGGTCTCAGAGGTGCCGTGGGGGGATGCTCAGCACCATCACAGCAGTGCCCTCAGCCCAGCGCTGGGAAGAGCAGCATCCCGCATCCCTCGACACCTCACCTGCGTCTCTGCAGAGCTTTTTGCGCTTCACCACGGCTCAGCATCCTTGTCTCCGCCTCACGGGTGGGGAAACTGAGGCACAGGGTGGGGAGGGAGCCCAGCAAGACTTGTGCTGTCTTGCTCAGCACCTCGGTGGTGGGGACGGGACTAAATCAGCCGTACCCCAGGCTCTGCTCTCTCTGGGTGCCTACGGTGAGGAGGGGCTCCCGGGGTGGGGTAGGAAAGGTGCAGGCAGGGTAGGAAAGGTGCAGGCAGCTCTCGCAGCTGGAGCCCAGCTCCCAGGGTGTCTTTTGTCCCCAGGGTACAGCGTGAAGTGCGAGTACACGGCACACAAGGAGGGGGTCCTGAAGGAGGAGATGGTCCTGGCCAGTGAGGCCGGTGAAGGCACCTGTGTCAAGGTCGTGGTCCAAGCCCGTGTCATGGGTAAGGGTCTGCTGGCACTGGCGGGCAGAGGTGTGGGGGCCTCACGCGGTTCCATGGGTTTCGGAGCAGCGATTCCTCCCCGGCACAGCCGGTAACAGGGAGCGCTTGCAGGCCTTGCTGGAGACCCGCTGCTTTCTGGGGAGCCAGGGCTGTGCATGGTTGAGCCCCATGTGGACCCTGCTCCCCCCTCCCCACTTCCCCTGCTCCCTGCTCCTTCCTCCCACATCCCCTGCTCCCCCCTCCCCGCATCCCCTGCTCCCCTCTCTTCGCCTCCCCTGCTCCCTTCTCCCCGCTCCCTCCTCCCCGTATCCCCTGCTCCTTCCTCCCACATCCCCTGCTCCCCGCTCCCCCCTCCCCGCCCCCCCTGCTCCCCCCTCCCCTGCACGTTTCCCTCCTCCAGCTCTCCCACTTCAGCTGCTGCAGACGTTCCCCACCTGGTGGACATTTCTGTGAAATTGTCTAAACCCGATGACTTTCACCCCAAAAATCCCCAGCCCGGGGGATGAGGCCGTGGGGCCTCCCCGGTGAAGGGGTGCATGGAGCGGGACTGCTGTGGGTGGGTCGGGGGCACCCCCTGTCCCCCTCCTCACACCAGCCCAGTCCCGAGGGCCTGGCCAAGCCCACCAGGGTCCCCCCTCTCCTCCAGCCACGGCTGCTTGTTCAGCAGCACAGCAGTCTTTTTAATTTTCATTTTTTTTTTTTCCCTCCCCTACCTTTTTGCCTAATTTGGGTTTGTTAATTAGAGCAGCGTTTCGTAGCTCTGTTTCCTCTGCTTCGTGTGATACGACGCCTGCTTTCACCGGCATCTTCCACGTGGCCGGTCCCAGGTCCCTGTGCCCGGTGGGGCTGGGGGTTCGCTCCCCGCCATCGCAGGGTGTCCCAGCCTGGCCCCCAGCACCCCCCGCGCTGCAGCACCCGAGCCTTGGTACGCCGGGGGCTGAGCACCATCCCCGTGAGCACCCTGAGGACAGCGACAGGGTGCAGCGTCCCTGCATCTCCCAGCCCCCTGGGTGCCGGCATCCCTTGCGTGGGGACCACGGGGGGGAGGACAAGCACTTGCGAGCCTGAAAACTCCCCAAAAGGGCTCTCAAAAAAGTGAAGCGAGCCCCCGCGGCCCAGCCTGAGGCCATACGTGGCTGCAGCCCGGCTCTGTCCCCAACCCCACTGTCCCCTCCTGTCCTGCAGACCGGCACCACGGCACGCCGATGCTCCTGGACGGGGTGCGCTGCATCGGCGCAGAGCTGGAGTACGACTCGGAGCAGAGCGACTGGCACGGCTTCGACTAGCCCCCCCCCCCCGCCCTCCTGCTGCCTGCGCGGCACCCAAGGACGAAGCTTAAATTTAAAAAAAGAAGAAACCAACCCAAACCGCCCCCCCGCCCCAGGGGCTGTGGCTCTGCGGCCGCCATGGAGCTGGGGGTGAGCTGCTGCCTCCCCCTCCCCACTGCTGCCGTGTACGGAGCACACCCACCCCCCCTGCCGTGGGCTTGGGGGTCCCCAAAGCACAGGAGGGGTTTCCCAAATGCCGGAGCATCTCTGCCTGGAGCCTCGGGCAGGGATCCCGCTCGCTGCCTCCAGCTGCTGCTGCCGCTGCTTTCCCCTCGCTTTTCTCCCCCGTCCTCCCCGGGAGAGGCGGCGTTTGGGGATGGTGGAGCCTCAGCTGAGTCCCCCCGGGGTGAAATTGTGCCTCCTGGGATTTGGCGCTGAGCTGAGCCATGGGCCGGGGCAGGATCCGGCAGCGAGGCTGGGAAACCGGGTCCCCGGTGGCTCTGGCGTTGGTGCCGGTGCCCGTGTCCCTGCGGCAGTGCCCATCCCTTTGGCCGTGCCCATCCACCTCCTTGTGTCGCAGCCATCGCCTTAGTCTCCTTCCATTTTACCTTTTTTTCTTCTTTTTTTTTTTTCCTGGTAAGACCCATGGTACAAGGACCAGGAGAAGTGGCTCAGTTTTGAAAGCAACAGGAGGCTTTATGTGCCTATATATATATATATAAATATATAGATATATATACACACATCTGTGTGTATGTGTGGGGTTTTTTAAGTACAAAAATCTATAGAGGTAAATAATAAACCTCAGCTGAGAAAGGGCTAGAGCTCAGTTCGCCCCCATTAAACCCCCCGGGAGCGTTTGTAGCTGGCGGCTGCAACCTGACAAAAACCCACAGAGGAGAGTGGGGGGGACAGGACACCCCGGGGGGGGGATAGGGGACACGGGGGCAGGTACGAGGCCAGCCCTTCCCTTGCAGCACTGCACTATTTCAGGGGCTGGCAGGGGGTGTCATATCCATGTATTTGTGCACCCCGGGGGGCTGCGCGAGCCCGGCCCTGCGGCCACGGCTAAACCCGGCTGGGCCCTTCAGGGTGAGGGGCTTTGTGCCGCAAGGAGCCCCCACCTCCAGTTAAAAGGGGGTCTAGGTGAGGGTGGGCTACTGTCCCCCTTCTCCTGTGCCACTGTCCCCGTCCTCGCCGGGCTGTGCTGGCCGCGTCAAGCTCTGCCGCTCGGGGGACGCCAGCTGCGAGGGCGACGTGCAATTTATGTAAAAAATAGAAATGTGGGTTTACAGATGGCGTGTGCGTTGGTATTCTCGGGAGCTGGGGGTGCTGCAGGCTCCGGCGGGGGCCTTGCCCATACTTGGGGGCAACCTGAGCCCCCCAGCCCCCCCCACTCGGCCAGGCAGCGCTGCCCCTGTCCCGCTCAGCGACGCCGGGGGGGTGCATCGGACCCCGACCCCTTTCTGTGGGCGATGTGGGGCCCGGTGCAGCGCTGCCCGGCGGCACATGGGGAGCATCTTTGGGGTGTCCCATGAGAAGCGGAGGGGGCACCAGCGTGGTTGCAGCGGGGTCCGGTGGCAGCCTCGCTGCTTGTTCCCTCTGCCCGGCTTCTCACACCCGTGGGGCCCGTGGCCAAAGTGGGTGCTGGTGGGGGTCCGGAGCAGGTAGCAGGTCCCCGGGGTCCCCATCCCTCCCCGCAAAGCCTCGTGGAGGGCAGGGGGGGATGCTCAGTTGGAGAGAAAATCAATGGTGGCTCGGACCGTCTTGGAGGTGCGGATGTCCATGGCCGTGACCTTGATCTCTGTGTCCCCGAACTGCATGCTGGCACGGATCTCGCGGCGGCCGCGGGCCGGGCTGCCGGCATCGCCCAGCGCCTCCAGCTCCAGGCTGATGGTGCCGCACTTGCGCACGCCGGGGTCGGTGATGTAGACCACGTCGTCGGTGGCGCAGCAGTAGATGTTGATGATGGTTTTGCGTTGGCCCGGCCGGGCCGGGCAGTAGCTGCGCTGGACCACTTCCCCCAGCGCCACGGACTGGTCCACGGAGACAAACTTCTCAAAGATGTCGGTGCACCAGTTCTTGCCCTCCTTCACCAACAGCTTCTCCCGCGGGTGCTTCCCCTCCACGAACTTGTTGAGCACCCCCACGCCGTAGGTCAGGGGGGAGCGGCGGACGCGGACGATGGTGGGGTCGAGGCCGAAGAGCACGGCTCCTTTGAGGATGGTCAACCCCACGTCTTGGGGGATGATGACGCGGCAGGTGGGGCCGAAGGCCGCCTGGACGGCGTGCTGCAGCATGGCCGACTCCGCGAAGCCCCCCACCAGGAAGAGGAACTTGATGCCTTGGACCTCCGGCTTCTTCAGGAGGTCGTCTGGGGAGGGAGAGGGGGGCGTTGGGCAGGGCTGGGGGCTGCCCGTGATCCTCTACCCCTGCCCCAGCGAAGGCGGGCAGCGGGCATGGCTTGGGGTCCCACCCCCAAGACCTACCGATGTGTTTGATGATCTGGCTGATGGTGGGCTGGAAGAGCTCACTCATGGCCTCCGAGGACATCCGCAGCATCCCTTGGGACGACCACTTCACAAAGTTGACACTGGGGAAGAAGAGAGGGTCCGGGGCTGCCCCCCACCAAATGTGCCCTGCCCTCCCTCCCCCAATTTAGGTCCCTCCAGGGCCACGTGCTCCCCAGGGGTCCCCAAGCCCTGTTATGCGCCCCCCCCCCCCCGCTGGGGTCTCACTTGCTCTTCTTGAGGGCCGTCTCCACGTTCTGGCCCCGGTGCTTGCGGTAGAAGTCGATGAAGGAGAAGGGCAGGGAGATGTTGAGAGGGCTGGCGCGGGAGGGGGCTGCCGCCCGCTTGCGGGCCTCGAAGGCGATGGTCAGGTCCACCCAGGCGGCGGGGCGCTTGGCTTTGAAGGTGGCGATGAAATCCTCCCCGAAAATGTGGCACAGCAGCTTCTCGAAGGCCAGGTCCACCCCCACGGCCCCGTAGGGACCCCCTGGGGAGCGGGGAGGGGGGGCTGGGTCGGGCAGCATCCCCATGGCACACACTTCCCCATCACCATGTCCCCAGACCCCCCGCCCTGGCATCACCGAGCAAAGGCTGAGGCACTCTCTGTGCAAGACCGCGGCTCCCAGCCCCGCTGCGGCCCTTTCTGCGGAGGGATCAGAGTGGGGGGGACATGGAACGGAGCCCCCCACCCAGGGCTGGACCAGGGGACAGGGACGGGTCCTGCACTGGCAGGGTGGCATGGAAATGTCCCCCAGGAGCAGGGAGAGGGAGTTCTGTAGGGACAGCGGTCCCCTGAACCAGAGGGGACCCTGTCGGGGGTCCCTGGGTGATGCTCCGCGGGGGGGGTCTCAGTGCCTCTCTCTATGGTGTGGCTCTGCCAGGCAGCGCCAGGGCTTTCCAGCCCCATGCCCAGCTCTGGGGGAAGCCCTGGGCTGGTGGATCTCACTCACGAGCCACTATTTCGGGGTGCCCGACCATCACGTGCCGAAATCTCACCCCCCAGGACGGGCTGAGGCCAGGGGCTTCGTGTGCCCCCCGGGAGCAGGGTGGGAAGCCCGTGGGCATGGGCCAGGACATGTCCCACAGCCCAGGGCACGTCACGGCCCTACATCACCCTGCGCCTTCCCTGCGTGTCCGGGTGGCGCTGGGGACCGTGATCGGCAGCACGCAGGGACACTGGTGGGGTCTCATGTCCCCAAAGAAGGGTGTCCTGAGCCTCAGCTTCTGCCCCTGCCCCACCTGCAGCCACCCCGGTGCCCCTCTCCTGCCCTGCACCCCAACCTTCTCCCACCCACAGCCCTGTCCAGCTGGCACCCCCCAGCCCAGCAGCCCTGTTCGCCCTGATCCCCCCAGCCCAGCACCCCTGTTCCCCCTGAGCCCCCCAACCCAGCACCCCTGCCCCACCTTGTCCCCCCCAACCCAGCACCCCTGTCCCCCGAGCCACCCCAACCCAGCACCCCTGTCCCCACCTTGTCCCCCCAACTCAGCACCCCTGTTCCCACCTTATCCCCCCCAGCCCAGCACCCCGTCACCCCTGACCCCTCCAACCCAGCACCCCTGTCCCCACCTTGTCCCCCCAACTCAGCACCCCTGTCCCACCTTGTCCCCCCCAGCCCAGCACCCCTGTCCCCCGAGCCACCCCAACCCAGCACCCCTGTCCCCCCCCGGCCTCCCCAACCCAGCACCCCTGTTCCCCCCTGACCTCCCCAACCCAGCACCCCTGTCCCACCTAAGCCTCCATCCCACCGACACCCCCAGCCCCGCACCCCCACCCCACTTTGCCCCCCCAGCCCCTGCCCTGCTCCCTGCTGACACCAGGGGGTGCCACAGACCCAGCCACGACCCCGCGGGGGACAGGGAGGGGACCCCGGCCCAGGAGGGGGTCACTGGGGGGCGGTGCAGGGTGGGTCTGGGGACCGCAGCCCACCTGAGGCTTTGTACAGCTCCTTCAGCGTCCCCTGCGGCTTCTCGATCTGGTGCACGGTGAGGTCCACCGTGCCACCGCCGCAGTCCGCCACGATGTAGCGGTCACCTGCGGGCAAGGACAGCGGCCGAGTTGGGGTCCCGGGTCCCCCCCAGCCGCTGCAGGGTCTCCCCAAGCCCCCCAGCACCACGCCGGGGCTGACCCCCTAGGACCTCCATCCCATGGGCTCGGAGCAGCCGCGGGGACACGGCCCCTGGGACGCAGGGCTGCGCTTTCCTCAGGGAAAAATGCAGCTTTAACCAAAATATGTTTGGGTCCGCCCCCCCCCCCCCCCCAAAAAAAAAAAAAAAAAGCAGCTGAAGAAGTTTTGGAGGGGGTTGTTGCGGTGTTTGCTTGGGATGAACCAGATGCCGGGACGGGAAGGTGGCAGACGGACCCTGCCCTCACCAGCATCATCTGGGGGTGTCAAGGCCAAGTCACAGACCGGAGCCGTGTCACCCCCACGGCAGGACCCTTCCCTGGCACTGGCAGGGTCACACTCGGGCTCCCTGGGGGCTCTGCCACGAAGGGGACCCCAGCCCCCAGTCCCCTCGCCCAGGGTGACCCCAGGGGCCAGGCAGCACTGGTGGGGACTCCTGCTTGTGTGTCCGTCCCCCCCCAGCGAATCCAGGGGTCTGCTGGGGGGGGACACACTGCCCGTCACCCCTCCTACCTGCCTGCATTTCCGACCAGAGCTCCCCCACTCCCGACTCCACCAGGAAGGTGCGGCTGTGGCGGGACCGTCGGAGCTGCTCTCGGGCTGCGGGACAGAGCGGAGGGGCCGGAGTCAGGCTGGGGGGCACCGGGGCCAGGAGCATCCCTGGGATCCACCCCCCAGCGGGTGAGGAATGCTGGGGGGTGCTGCTGGGGCTGTACTGGGAGCACTGGTGGCCCACTCCCCTCCAGCCTGGACCCCTGATGTGGTCCCAGCTCCGCCGTGGGGGAGCTGGTCCAGCCATCCTGCTGCTCTGCCTGGGATCCCGTGGGATCCCAGGGGATCCCACCTCACCGCCTCCAGTGCCCTGGGCCCAGCGGTGTCCCTGGGCGATGCTGCCTCTTCCCCTGCTCTCCCCAGCCCGGGTGGGGTTTCCTCTGCTCCCCCCATCCTGGAGCAGGGGACATCAAAGCAGCCAGGAAGGGCAGGGAGCTGTTCGGAGAAGGTGGGGTTATCCCAACCTATTTTTGGCACACCGAGATGGACGCAGCTCACTAACTTCATTAGTTTCAGCCCCGGGATGCAGCTCAGCTCAAACCCCTCCATAAATCCGTTTGTGGCACCGGCTCTTGGACCAAACGCAAGACAAGGGCTGCAGACACCGGCAGGTGCCAGTTCTGGGGCTTGGTCCCAGCTGGGAAACTGGTTCTGCCCCAGTAAAGCCCCAGCTCTGCGGCCAAAGCAGAGGGGACCCCCAGGCTCCCATGCACGGGGGGAGCATCCCCGCAGGCGGCTCAGCGGAGGGTCTCAGCTGGTCCCAGAGTCCTTTCCCTGTTCCCGGGGTTACGGTTATGGCATCGACCAGGGAGGTGGGTGTGGGATTGGGAAGCCCGAGTGCTCGGCATGCATGGAGGGGCCAGGAGCCGGGGCCAAGTGGAGCTGCTGGGAGGAATCCAGGGCGGCTCCGGCTGAGCCAGCAGAAATGGCTCCGGCTGGAGACGTGGGGAGAGGGAAGGGGAGAGGCGGCCCCGGGACGTGGGGTGGTGCAGGCAGAGGTCAAGGGCGGGTTGGGCAGATGGAAGGGGCCACAGTCATGGGGGACACACGGCTTGGATGCTTCCTGGGAAAGCAGCCATCACCTGCCCTGGCGCAGTGGGCTTGGGGAAAGGGGAATGGAGGGGCCAAAGGGGGGAGCGGGGCTCCCCGGGGCTGCTAGAGAGGGGAGCAGCCACGGCCTCCCACTCACTCCCTTGGCACGGTGCCCTGCTCTTCTCTGCCTCAGTTTCCCCCATCACTAGAAGGTGCCGCGGGCTGGGGGTCCCTGCGGCGGGGGATCCAGCCCTGCCCTTGCTGCGGAGG
The DNA here is from genome assembly GCA_031468815.1 of Morus bassanus. Classification (NCBI taxonomy): domain Eukaryota; kingdom Metazoa; phylum Chordata; class Aves; order Suliformes; family Sulidae; genus Morus; species Morus bassanus. The sequence goes on along the minus strand of CM062570.1, from coordinate 85,030,807 downwards.
GGGACACAGGATTGCTGTGTTTGCTTTACGACTGCGGGGCACCCGCCGAGGACTTGCCCCGGCACGCACCAGTGCTGTGCAGAAACTCAAATGGCTTTTGCCAGAACCGGTCTCGTTTGCTAAAGTACCAGAGAAGGGAAAATTTTAGGGATGTGAAAGTGGAAAAGAGCTGGGAGCGGAAGAGGATGGGGAGGGAGACAGCCACCTGGCAAGGGGCCACAGTGCCAGTGCTGGACCCAGGAGGGGAACATGGGGGGTCTCTGGGGAGAAACACCCACGCTGCAGAGCCCCGGGGGGGCTGCCCGTGTACCCCCTGCTCGTGGGGGCCGGGAGGGCTGCAGGCAGAGCCAGCCTGGGAAGCAGCAGCAGTTCCCGTGCTAATCGCTCCTTCCCCAGCCGTGGGTTTGCTCTGTCCCTAAAGCCAAGCGAGAGGCACGTGCCGGGACCGTAATTCAAACCAATTCCCTGCCAGGGCTGGCGGGGACCCACCGGGGCGACCATCCCCGTGGGAGCGGACCCCCCTGGGCAGGGGCTGCTCCCAGAGCCCCTCCGCTCCCTGGCAGGGCCTGGACCTCAAACCCCTTCCCCGGCTGCGGCTGCCAATGGACCCTCAACCCCTGGCTTGCGGGGCCACATCCCTGCCTGCTCTGTCTCCTGCTATTCCAGCGCCCGACCCTGCCAGGACCCTCTGCCGGCAGCTCCCGCTCCCCTGCGGCTGCTCACCCTGTCGGAAGCTGGAGTCGATGGAGTGGTCCGGCGTCAGCCCGTTGGCCGGGGGTTTGCAGCTCAGGTCGATCAGCTGGTGGAGTCGAAGTTTCCTGCAATAAATGGAGGCGGCTTCGGGCTCCAGCGCGATCAGCAGCTGCTCCGGGTTCTCCGGGGACACCAGACCGGCCTGCGGGGAGGACGGGGCGTCAGGGCAGAGAAGGTGCCGGTGCACCGGGCGTCCCTGCTCGCCGTGGCCTCACGGCTGTGCTCTGGCAGGGCTTTCCCACCCCTCGCCTTTGTGCGTCGCTTCTGCCCCTGTAGGTGCTTTACGCTGCGCAGCAATCCTACGTGTTACGGCTGTGCACCCCAGTGCTGCCGGGGTGGCTTGGCTCCTGCCCGTCCCAGGGACCCAGTGGCAGCACCAAGCGCCCCAGGGACACCCCCCATCCCTGGGGGAGCACGTCTCCATCCCCAGTCCCCCCCTTGCTGCACACCCAGCTCCGAAATCCTCCCACCCCACCAACACCAGGTTTCAAAGCCAGCCCGTGCCCAACAGCAAGAGTCCAGATCTTATTCCTTGGTCTACCAGGACATGGCAGAGACCCTTCGTTATGCCTGCAGCACCCACAGGGAGAGGGGGGAAGGAGGTACCCCCAGGAGAGCACAGCCTGTTGCGAGGGTCACCGTGGGGAAGAGCCCCCCCGGGGGTCCCCTCACCTTGTAGGCAGCCTCCCGCATGAACTGCTTGGCTGGCTGCTTCCAGATGGCGGGCACGGTGATCACCCAGCGGATGGCATCTCTCTCCGGCAGGGATGGGCACTGGTCCTTCAGCTCCTGCCGGGCGAGAAGCAGCGGGTATGCTCCAGCCCGGGCTGGAGCATCGGGGCTCTCGGTGAAGGGTGGGGAAGCAGCGCGTGGAGAGGATGGCATGCAGGATTTGTAGTCCATTTGGGGAGGGAGAGGAGGGCTGTGTGGTGGTGCCCGGAGACCCAGCTCGGGTACCGGGGTGCCCTACCTGCACGGCGTGCTGCTTGAAGAAGCGGAGGGCATGGGCAAACACCTCCAGCGCTTGCATTTTCTTCCCGTTGACAGCTTCTAGTTCAGTTTTCATGGTGAGGTCCTGCCAGGAAGTGCAGTAAGAGCAAACAGGTCGTGCAGGGTGCTGGGACGTGGCCGGCATCCCACCCCGGCTCCGTTGGCGAGCCTCGGGCAGGGTGCTCATCCCCGCCGTGCCAAACAGACCGGCTGGGGCACAGGCACTCGAAGCACCGCTCTGCAGCCACACGCGACGGCCCTGAAGCAGCTCAGATAGGGGGGAACCAAAAATTCACCCCCCTGCAAAGGGCTAAAACATCGCTATGTGTGAAGCATGTGTAAAGCAAACTGGGTGTACTCGGTCGGGATGCTGGTGATCAGCTGTTTTGCTTGTAGCCCCTCTCCAGCCCTCCCGGATTTCTGCTCCCCTCCGGTGAACCCCTCTCTTTGCTTTCTGCAAGGTGGGATAAATCCCTGGGGCCAGCTCAGCTTGCGTCCAGCCCGGCCAGCATTCCCTGTGGGTCCCCTGGGGAGGTCGGGATGGGAGCAGGGACTTACGCTGGTGCTGTGAATCTTCATCTTAAACTTCTCGAAGTAGAGCCAGTCGCGGGCTTCCTCGGGGTCCAGGTCGTGGTAGTAGTCCCTGGCGGTGTAGCCGAAGCTGTGGAAGACGCCCTCCGGCGTCAGCAGGAGGCTGGTGGGGGTCTTCTGGTTGGCGACCCCCGGGTCCCCTCCTTCCCATTTCCTGCAAACAGGAGCAGGCAGGAGCCCGTCAACCTCAAGGCCGGAGAACGGGTCTTGCCCCATCATCATTTATTTATATGGGCACAACCTCAAGCACCTTAAGGAGGGACAAAGAAGGGACCGACGACTCTGGGAAGGTTTTACTACTCCCTTTGCAACCCCTGCAAAGCTCCTCTGCACCCAGGCAGGTCGTTACAACAGTGCTAACGAAGAGGTGCTCTCACCCCATCCTCCCGCTCGGTGCGAGACCCATCTCACGGGCTCCTTCCACCCACCACCATCCATCCCTCACCCGTGACGGTGCGGGCGTTCATTGCTCCATCCCTGCCTCCCGGCAAGCCGACTTCCAGCCACTTTGGGCAAAAAGTGCTTTAACAGCCCTGGGAGCTGCAATCAGGCCTCCGGCTGCTCCTCACCTCATCATGTGGATGGCCTCGGGGTCGCTGGAGAAGCTGAAGGCGTAGCCGCTGGACGTGGTGCCGAAGTCGATGGCCACCACCACGGCGAAGGAGGCGGTTTGCTGGGAGCGAGCCTCGCTCCTCTGAAACACAAGGGCAGCCGTTAGGGATGGGCTCTGTCCTGCGGGCGAGCACCAAAGCAGGGCTGGCTGCTTCGGGAAAAGGGGGAAAAAAATGAATGTGAAAGGGTTAATTTTTCCTGGATCAGGCCCGAGCCTGGGGCAGGGGATGCAATGATGTTTCCTCTGCAGTGATGCCGACAACACGGGGCAATTCCTCCTCCTACACAGCCCCAAATCACCGAGAAGAGGGACCGCTGGGCTCTGGGGGGGTCTCTGCGACAGTTCCCGAAGACGGGCTCATGGGACAAGGGGATTTGGGCAGCCCCAGAGAGGGGCGGATGCCGGCAGCCTCTGCCCACACGAGCTGCCTGGGGCCGTGGCAGGGGTCTCCATTTCCTCCCAGGTTGGGGCAGTGCTGAGCCCTCCACACTTGAACCCTGGCAAATTTTAGCTGCGATTTCCCCAAAACCTTCCTTGTTCCCGATCTCAGCCCAAGGGACCTCATCCCAGGTGTCCCCAGGGGTCACCCAACCGAAAACCCCCCTGGCTCAGGCGCTTCAGGGGGTTCCACTGCTGCCTCCTACAGCTGATGATTTTCTGGTCGTGCCTTTGAGTCCCCGTCCCTTGTCTCCTGGCCGGCCCCTGTGATGGCAGACAGAGGTGGCAGGGAGCGGCGATGCCGAAGGAGCCGTGAAGATGCAGCGAGCCCCGTGCCCATGTCACCGCCCTCGCCTGCCGCAGCCTCCCAGCACGCCGGGCAGACATGGAAAGCTAAAAGCCCTCATTAACTTTTAACGTATCCAGATTTGATAAGTGCAGACATTAGCTCGGCATGAAAAAACCTGGCGATTAGCATGAGTGAAGTGGTTGTCTCAGAAATGTGCGTGTTCAGGGAGCTGCAAGGACAGCGAGCGCCGGGGAGGAACCGGCTCCGGCACGCTCCCCGCCTGCGTCCTTCCACACCGAGCAGTCCCCTGGGACACTCAGGTAGGAGCAAGCTGAGGCCAGGAGTTTTGCAAAGAGTTAAACTTATGCTGGCGTTTCCTTCGGCTCCTCTCCTGCCTCCCGTTAACCTCCTGCGCTGGAAAAATACCCTCAGTCCCATAAATCCCACCGCTAAGGTGGGATTTGGGCCCCGGCGATAGGCTGACCCATCCTTCGGCTGATACGGGGATGTGCGGTGGGGATAGCAACCAGAGCAGGAGGGGAGGCGGCGGGGGTGACCACTAATCAGGGATGGATCAGAGGGGGCAACGCCAGGGAGATGGAGCCCAGCAGCCCCAGGGGACCCCAAAACTGCCTTACCGGTGACTGGGAGGGCGTCAGCGGGGCGATGCTGCAGCTGTCGTGGGGCGTCCCCGGGGAGCCGGGAGGGGATGGCGTGGGGCACCGCTCGCCGTTGGCACCTGGGGACACAGCAGGGTGAGGCTGGGATGCGAGGGGGCCCCGGCCCCTCCTGAAGACCCTTCCCCAAAGCGAGGGCAATGCGGGGCATCCCAATGAAGATGCAGCTGGTGATGGCTGCGGGCTTAGCAGTGCAGGGGTCAGAGTTGCTGCGGGGGCTGCTCCCGGTAGGCTCCACACAAGGCAATTTGGGGCATGGGGGAGCTTCTCACACTTTTTTTCAACCAGGTGTAAGGAAGGATCTAATCAGCACTGATTAAATTAGCAAATGAGGAAGCCCTTGGAGGTGTGATAAGGAGATGCAGGTACAAATTGCACCTGGTGTTAGCACTGGTGAGCTCACAGGGATCTCTCCCTCTGGGTGTGGGGCTCACACAGAGCGTGGGGAGCCTCAGGACTGAGGGACTTTCTTCTCTGGGCCTGGGGAACGTCAGCTCTTGCTCAGCAAGAAGATGGGTCAGGGGGAGTTGCTCGTGGTGTTTTAGGGAGGGGTTCAGCTTGCTGGTGGGGTCAGGCTTTGGTGATGAGACATGGGCTTCACATCTTCTCCATCACTGGAGAGGAACTGGCATGCAGAGGAAGAGTCATCTCATCCTGAAGCCGGTACCTAAAGACAGTCAGGTGAACCTGCAAGCCCAGTTTCAACCCGTTGACTCTACAGAGACGATTGGTGGTGGCTGCAGGTGGAGACGCTTCCCCTGTAGACGAGCGATCCGAGGTGGGACAGGTCCTGCCTTGCACATCTGAAGGGGACCAGAGAAGTGGAAGAGCCAGTCTTGGACTGGCAAAGGAGCAGCCGGGTCTAATTCCTTGCAGCTGACGATGGAAGAGTCAGGACTAAAAACCCATGATGTGTTTGTGGCAGTAAGGGCCGCGGTGGTTCTCCAGAGTTGACTATTTTTAAATCAAGGCAGCCATCGTCACATAAATGCACGCTAGTTCAGCTTGGCAACAGCTGGCAGGGACGACTGCAAAGGATGCCAGAGGCTGTTCTGGGCGAGCAGCTGCAACGCTTGTGTCCAGCGGGAATGGGGGGGAAAACTTGGGAAGGAGATGCCGGTGAGCTGCTGGGGTAGAGCAAATGCCCGCAGCACGAGGCCACGGAGACCCGGCTCCTTGGTGCTCGGGGAGGGGAGGTGTGCCCGGCTCAGACCCACAGCCACGCTGCACAACAAGCCAGTTTGGTGGAGACCCGGTAACTCCTGCGTGAGCCTGCGATAACTTGAGGTTTAGCCTGTGCGAGGAGCTCAGGGAGGCTCGTGCTATCTCACGCTGCAGCAAGACACAGGGGCTGGCACCGCTGTGTGGTTGCCCTTGCTCTGCGGTGCCTGGCCTCGGGTGACTCCCCACCAGCACCTCCAACAGCAGAAGCCTTGTCCCCGGGATCCCCGTTAATCCCGGCGTGTCAGCCCGGGCTGGGGCCGCTGCCGAAGCCCCGGTGGGATGCCTGGCCCCCAGCCAGCCAGCACCGGGATGGGGCGAGCCGCGTCCTGCCGTCCCGCGGCGTGGGGTTGCCTGCCGCCTGCACTCCTCTAGCCACATGGCTCCAATTAGCAGAGGGGATTAATCATCTGCCCTCTGAAAGCACGAGCCGATGGACGGGCTCCAGGTGTTGGTGGGGGGCAGCCGGGAAGGGGCTGGTGCAGCTGATGGAGCGGGGCCGCCTTTCCCAAGGGGCTTGGCCGGCCCTGGCTCTGGTTGGGGTACGGCCGTGCTGGGAACGGGATGTAGGGTCCAGGCGGTGGCACTGGAGAGGCCGAGGGACCGTCCACCCCACGGGCTCTGCTGACACCCACGCTTCGGGCTTGTGGCTCTGTGCTGGGAGCCTGCCGGGATCTGGACCGCGGGAGCAGGGAAAGCAGCCACCCACTCCCAGCTGGAGTCCGGAGAGGTTTGGGGCTGGAGGAGGCTTCTTGGTCTTTCCTCAAAGAAGCATGAAACTGCAGCTATCCCTCTGCCAGAGGGTGACGGCAGCTGGTGTCTGTGTCCATGCGAATCCACCCCAGTTCCCACTGCGAAGCTGAGCTGCCGGCACATCGCTCGCCCCAGGCTCGGTGCCATGGTGTCAGGGATGGTGCTTTGCCACGCACCCCGCCGGAGCCGTGCCAGCGGGCTCAGCCGCTCCCTGCCACGACACGGCTCTGGTCCCTTCACACCTGCTCCGTAAGTGCCTTTCGCTGTATCCCATGTCCGTGCCGTGAATATTTGATCCCTGACAAACAGGAACGTCGCTCTGGGTGTCTCTGCGTGCCGGCAGAGCCCTGCAGCAGGGGGAGGCTGGTGTCCCCTGGCCATGGGGGAAAGCATCGCCCAGGCTGGGCAGGGGAGCCGGCAGATCAGCTGGGCTTCAAGCTCGGGGCTCCGGAGACCCAGCCTGGGGCCGGGCACGTGAAGCATCGTTCCTGTGGGTCCAGAGGCGGAGCCGGCACCCACCAGCGGGCAGACACCGGGGTCCCAGCAATCTGGACCCTGCAGGGGGTTAATTCTTGCAATCACCTCTTTGCTCAGGCTGCTCCCCGGCTTGTGTTTGCAGGGTCAGGTTTCCTCACCGCAGCTGGTTCTGGTTACCCCAGCGCAGGAGCAGCGGGCTCCTGCGTGCTGCAGACCGGAGGATGATTGTGGAGGGGACGGATGGCTGGGGGAGTGGTGTGGGGACGCCCGGGTGTGCGAGGAGGCCTGCAGCGTGATGCTTGCAGACAGCTTGTCCCTGCTGGGGGGGGTGGTGGGGTGGAGATGGGGCAGGGGTCCCCCCACCCGCTGCCATCCCTGCTGGGCACCCTCCCTGGGGAGCAGCCTTACCCATCCTGAGACTCTGCATCCCGGGCTCCAGGAGCATCGCCATGGCGGCCTCGCCTTCCTGGCTGCAAGAGAAGGAGGAGGGATGATGAGATGAGTGTCCATGTGCCCGGAGGCACCGGCTGCCCTCTCAGCCATGGGGTGCACAGCATGCCATGGGCTGGGATGTCCACGGGCTCCCCTCATCCCCCTGAGAGTGACTGGGTGAGCCCATGCTCAAGCCCCCCTCAAAGACCCAGCAGGGACAGGGCTGTCTGTGACCCTGCATCCCCCGGGACCCCACGGGAGCAGGGGCTGCAGGTGGGAGACCCCAAAACCTGGGGGCTCAGGTTGCAATAGGGTGCAGGAGGGTGGGGGCTCAGCCTGTACGCGCCTGCCTGTGGCGGGGGGGCTCTCCCGGTTCAGTGCACACCCGATCGGCACCGGCCAGGCGCTGGCGCAGCCTCTGCGGGACGGGGGGAACCGGGTTCCTCTCATTAAGCACGTCAGACAGATGTGTGTGATACAGATGTGTGCAAAATGCTGTTCCACCAGCGTGGGGTGCACGCTGCAGATATTTAGGCTTGATCGAAGAAAGAAACTGAGGGCAGGTGATCCTTTAGAGTTAGTTTCTTAATTGAAGCAGTCACTGCCCAGGGCCGGGCTCCCTGCACCATGGTGGCTGCAGTGGCAGGAGCAGGAACAGCCGAAGACATCCCTGCCTGTCCTATGGGCTGTGCCCCAGCGTTGACCAGCTCCAAAACTGCTTCCCTGGCTAATAAACCGGCTTCTGGCTCTCTGCTTCATGCAAGAGCATCCCATCACCTCCGAGGCTGCCTGCTCTGCACTGGTTGCTTTCATCCTGCAGAGCTGTAGGCTCAGGATAAAGCTTAGCTCATTGGGGAGAGGTTTTGCTCCAAGCCAAACCCACCCACGCGCGGCCGGCCCGGTGGCCAGATCCTGCTCTCGGCAGCCTCCCGAGAAAAAGCCTTGTGCTAAAAATGGCAGGTGGCGAGCCTTTCCCCGGAGTGGGGGGCACTTCTGCTCCGGCCATCCCGGCGGAGAAGGTGGCGAGGGGCTGAGCGAGGAGGAGCTGTGGCCGATGTGCTGGTGGTCCTGGGAGGGCACTGGTGGGTATCTGGCAGGCTGAGGCTGTCAGAGGAGCTTCTCCACCAAAACTGGGCTTTCCATGAGGTTGTGAGAGGACGTGCTCAGGGGATCTCCCCTCCAACGCTGGGAATTGGTGTCTCCTCTGGCAGAAACTCTGCCCTGGGCTTAGCTTGCATTTTTGGTGTCCGTTTGTCCTGTCTGCAGGTCAGACACCCCTCGTGCTGCTCCGGGGCCAGGTGGGGGGTAACACCGGCTCTGCCACCCCGGAGCCCAGCCTGATGGGGCTGTGCAGGGACGTCCTCTGCGTCCCTGTCGCTGGGGTCTGAGCTCCTGGGGGAGGCTGTCCGCATCCCGCTGATGAACTTCAGCCCGAGCAGGAGGGAGCAGCGAGGCCCCGGGCTCTGCTGACTCAGTGGTTTTGTTCCCTGCCCCTCTGTGGCCGTGGGATGGTCCAGGCAGTCGGTCCAGAGCCTGTGCAGACCCTCAGGCTCTGAGCGTGCCGGCTGGGTGCTGGTGAGTCTTTGGGGTACCCAGCGAGCCTGGCACCTCCACAATCCCAGCCGGTGGACACAAGTGGATCCCTCCCTTCCCATGCACACGCGTGTGAGCAGGGCACACGCCTGCGTCGAGCGCAGCCATGCAGAGCCCTTGTGTCCTCCCGTGCCGTCCCCATGCGGATCCTGGGCAGCGAGCGCTCTGCCTGCACGTGAAGCTGCCGGCACCCGCAGCCCCTTGCAGGGACATGGGCTGAAGCCCCTGGCTCCGGGGGGCCCTGCCGGGGAGAGGGTCCCGGAGCCTCCCGGCCCTTGCTCTGGCAGCTTGTGCAGGAGCAGCGTTTTTGAGGACTTTCCACCATTTCCGTCTCTGCAGGGACTCACGGAAACGGGGAAAGGAAACAAGTTTGGGATGGCTTCAGGGCAGCTGAGCCAGCCAGGCGGACAGGCAGGGCACCGGGGCCTCGGTACGGCCTCGACAAGCGTGGCGTGGGGATGCCGCTAGGCACGGTGCCCCCACGGCCTGGGCTGCCCCGGCTTGGGAGGGGGGGCTTGGGGCAGCTGCAGGGCTGGGCTCCAGATGTGCAGGGAGTGGGAGGAGGCGTTCATCCCCACAAACCTCTTGTGCCCGGAGCAAGCACATCTGCAGGGCTGGGGAGCCCCCGAGTCCTCCGGGCATTTGTGGGAGTCCTCTTCCCGCTGCCATCGCTTGGCCATGGCTGGGACATGGGAGCCAGCGGGATGTCCCTGGCACGGCTTGCCCCGGCGCGGGCTGCCATGGCACTTGCAGCCCCTGCACGGTGCTGGCATGTCACAGCTGCTGTCCCTGTGGTTCATGGGGGTATCCCTGCCGGTCGCAGCAGTGTCCCCCCAGGATGGGGTGCACAGGGGATGGGGTCCATGGAGGCATAGGAAGGGCTCAATGCAGCAGTCCCCACTCCCACCCGTGCCCACAGCCCACATCCTCGCTGGGGAGAGACCCCCGGAGTCCTGACACCCCTCGCCCCCCCCAGTGTCAGTGTGCTTGCTCACCAGTGCCCCCAAACTGGGGAGAGACCCCAGATGTCCCAGCCGGCTGGGGAGGTGACACCCTCACCCCGGCCAAGGGAAGAGATGGGTGACGCTGGGTCCCCGCTGTCCCCACGCCTCGGGCACTGCCTCTCCCGGTCCCCAGCTCCCACGAAGCCCCACGGCCACTTACCTCTGGGCGGGGGGACAGGTTGGGGACCCCTTGGTCCAGCCACCACCTTCTCGCTCCAGCTGTGCTGGCTCCCGCCACCACCGCCGATGCCCTCCTGCCCGCGGCTGCCAGCGATGCCCCGCGGCTCCAGCCCCGGCTTGCCCACGCAGCCGGCCCCGCTGCGCAGCCCCCTGCTCTTCGGCTTCCTCTGGCTTCCCCGAGCGCCTTCCTCCCACTCCCGGCCGGCGCCCAGCCCAGCCAGTGCCTCAAATTGCAATTCCAGCTGCAGATGTGGGAGCGGGAGGAGGAGGCAGGGCCAGCGCCGCCGGGAGTGAAACCTAAACTCCCCGCTTGGCCCCGGGCTTGCCGCAGCCTCCCCGAGCCGGGGGACGTGGGCTGATGAGGAGGGACGGACCCCCGAGGGGGACGAGGCTCCCAAAACAGCCGGGAACGGGGATGCTGGGGGAGAGGGGAGAGACACCGACAATCCTCCCCCTGTGCTGGTGCTGTCGCCCCCTTAATTTGTCTTTTCTCCATCCCCACATGTTTCCCTCCCAGTTTGTGTCACTCTCTTCATCCTGGCTGGCACATCAGACGTAGCCCCATGGCTCTCTGAGCCTGTCTTTACCTACTACTGGATCTCTGCCTGTCTGTCTGTCCTGCCTGTCTGTCCATCTGTCCAGACACCCAGCCACCTCCTGACTTCAGAGCCCCACTTCTCCCAGCCCCGCAGCCCCCCCAAGCCGTGCTGCTCTTCAGATGGGGCTCCTGGCTCGGGCTGTGCTGGGGAAGCAGCGCCGGGGTGTCCCGAGAGCAGGAGGCAGGCAAGGGCTCCGTCCTGCGGCTCCCAAAGGTCTCCGTGCCAGGAAGAAACCACCTATGGAAGACTCAAAAGCACAGGCAGAACATTGAGATTACTGGGATCATTGGGATTGTTGAGATCGTTGGGATCATTGACATTGTTAGGATCATTGGGACCATTGAGATTATTTGGATCGTTGGGACCATTGAGATTATTTGGATCGTTGGGATCGTTGAGATCGCTGGGATCATTGGGATCATTGAGATCGTTGGGATCATTGGGACCATTGAGATTATTGGGATCGTTGAGATCATTGAGATCGTTGGGATCGTTGGGGCCATTGGGATCATGCCTTGAGATCAAGAAGCCCCTGACCTGCAGATTGCTGCAGGCTGGAGGGGTGGTCTTATTAAAAAGCTGCAAAGGTATACAAAATTAAGGTATATAAAATTAACACAGTACACATAAATTGGATCCCAAAGGGATTATCTAGCAGGTCCTAAACTGTTGTGGGGAGTGGAGGCTCCATGCCGCTGGGGTCATACCAGGAAAAAACCTTGGTATCGTTGCTGGGACAGTCCCCGGGGCCCAGCCGAGAGGCAGGACCGTGGGCACGGCTGCCCGCGAGCTGGATGCGATCAAAGGACGGGCATGGAAAGCTCCGCCGCTGGGAAGGGGCATCGGGCGGCGATGTGGTGGCCTGGAGCAGGACGTGCTGGATGATCGGCTGTGACCAACGGGCTGACGCTGGCGGGGGACGCAGGGGCAGGAGCAGAGGGGCCACTGCGGCAGCACTGTCCTGTGCCAGCGCCTGCCCTGCCGGGGGGACACCCCAACACCACAGAGGGCAGGAGGGTGAATGCTGAAGCGGTGGCGAGCAGCTGAGCTCTCTGCGCAGAGCTGAGTCTCTCCTGGGGGGGCTCAGGTCTCTGAAGTGGAGATGATGTTGCTGCGCCTTTGCTCTTCTCCCTGTGCTGGGCAGCCCAGACACCCTGGTGATGGGCCCTGGAGGGTGAGTGCAGCCTGAAGGTGTCAGGGGACTCTTCCTCATGGACGTGGAAGAGGGCTGGTGTGCCGGGGGTGCCTGTGATGTGCTGCTTGTCTGTCTGTCCCCCTGCACACCTATCGATGCACGCATCTATCCGCCTCCCCACTCACTATATCGGTGCATCTCTCCTGCCCGCACGCGTACACATTTATCTGCCCGTTGCTGCCTGCGCCCTCCCTTCCACCTCTTGCTGTAGCAATGTCTGAGTCACTGGTCCCAGTTTGGGAACTGGGAAGAGCCTAGAAGGTGCCTGGATGGGAGCTGGGCTGGGAGGGGGTTGAGCAGGCAGCTCCTCTGGGCAGGTCAGGCAGGAGCTGGGCAAAGCAGAGTCAGGGCCAGTCGCCGCGGGTTCCTGAGCAGGCTGTGCGTGCACACGCACACACATGGGCATGTGATGCATGCACACACACATGCATGGGCATGCACAGGCACACAGACACGTGCACATACGTGCACACACACATTGCACCCGGGTTCCTGCGCCGGCTGGACAGAAAAAGCCGCTTTCCAGGGCATGCAGAGCGGCAGGTGCTGGGGGCTGTACTGGGACTGTACTGGGGCTGTACTGGGGCTGGTGGGGGGTCGAGGTGATGGGCTGGGTGGCAGGAGCAGGGAGGTCTCAGTGGCCCCTGCATCCCTGCCCCGGAGCCGGGGAAGCTTCTGGAGGGAGGGGAGGAGGAGGGGAAGAGAGGGGTGGAGGGGGCTACGCCTGTGTTTTCTTCCCTGGCGCCTCGTCAAGAGATGAGGTAGCGCTTTCCGGTAATTGAGGCAAGGCCCGTGGAAATGCCTCGGTGAGACAGGAAGCCCGGGAGGAGAACGGAGAACTGGAGCTGGGAAGCGAGCACCGGACCCTGGCCAGGACGCACAGCCTGCGCTCTGCCAGGAGGGGAAAACAAATCAGGGGGCAGGCCAGGCTGGTGTGTCCCCCATGCCGGCACCCCGTGCTGCTCCTGGGGCCGGCACCAGTGCCCCCTCCCTGGGAGCCGGAGCGGCCGCCGGCCGTGCATACCCCTCCGGGCACATGGGCAGCTGGTCCCCTCCTGCCCAGTTCACCCACTTTGCTCCTCCGAGAGCAGACAGCATCTCTCAGGACGAGCAAAGCAGAGAGCTGGTCCTTCCTGTGCCAGCGTGAGCAGGGCAGTCTTCATCATCACCACCATCACCATCATCTCCCATCGCCAGGCGTTCTTGCATGGGGCTGGGGGACTGGGATGGAGAGGCAGGCGGTGGGGACGGTGCAAAGGGGGGCGAAGGAAGGTCCCAGGAACCAGACCAAGCCCAGCACAGCCTCGGTGCCGAGGGGATCCCATGGGGAAGGGGGGTGCTGTCACCCGTGGCCCCCCCCCTCCCCGCTCTGGCACACCGGGAGCAGGGAGGGAGCACACCCAGCCTGGGAAGGGCCAGCTCGCTTCCTTCTCACAGCACAGCCCGTGCTTCCAGCCGGCGGGAAGGGCTCTGGCCGAGGGCAGAGAGGGAGGCCGTGGCGATGACGGCCAGGCGGGGTGGGTACCAGCCAATTTACGAATTTTCCCATTGTTGGCCGTCCCACCCATCCCTTGCAGAGCTGCAGCTCCCTTGGGCTGTTTTGGGTCCCTCCAAGGTCCTGCCCTGGCCAGTGTCCCCCCTGTGCTCCATCTCACCACACTCTTGTACGGTGCTGAGGTGGCCAAGAGCTGCCCCGGGGGCGGCTTTTTGGGTTGGCGGCCCCTGCTCCGGCTTCCCACGGAAACCACTGGTAGATGGAAAGCACCGGAGCACAGGGGCCATCTGCGGTCATTGTGCACATGGTTTGGGACAGGCTGTCAGCAAACAGCTGTCAGCAAACAGCCCGTGCCTCAGTTTCCCCATTGTCCCCATGCCGGAGGTTTCGGGGAGGGCTGCACTGGGCAGGGGGTGCAGAAACCTGGCTCTTACCAGCTGAACCCTGCAAAGCTACCTGCGGCTGTCCCCCAAACAGCCCTCCCTGCCCGCCGGGGGCTATAGGGACTGCTCGGGGTGCAGGTGGGGACGAGCCGGCTCACAGCTCCAGTATTTTGTTGGGTGGCCAGACAAGGCACCAGCCAATGTGCCGCCACCGTGCCTGGCTTCTGGGTCTAGTCCCAAAGTGGGAACATCCCATCCGCCCTCCCCGAGGATGCCAGGAGCCCCGCAGGCCCTGGGTATTTGGTCTCAAGGAAATGATGGGGGGCTGTGGCCCCCCTGGCCATGATCCAGCCGGCTCCCCAGCACGGGGCTGATGCTGGCAGAGGGGCAGCCCCAACGCACTTTTGCACACACGCACACGCACACATGCTTTTGCACTCACGCACAGAGTGAACCACAGCCCCGCACAACCGCCCTTTCCTGCCAAACATGCCCTGCACACGCATGCGCATATGCACACGCATGTGCACACATGGCCCCAATTTCCCCAGGAAACCGTGGCAGCGCGCAGCGCCTTCGCGGTGCTCGCAGGACCTTTCATCTCCCCGGGCCCGGCATTGTCCCCCAACCTCCGGCCATGCCAGCTTCCTTCCCGGCCTCTCCCCTTCCCCTGCCCGGCCCCGGCCGCCGGCTCAGCCGAGGCCAAACACCCAGCGGGGTCCCGCCTGCCAACCCAGCCGGACCCCCAGGTCCTCATCCCAGCCCCGTGGTCCCTGTGTGATGGAGGAGAAAGAGGATGAGGATGATGCACGGGGAGGCAGCACTGGGGCCAGCTGATGCGGGGCTGCGGGTGTGCGCGCGTGGTGGTGCGTTACACCCGCACGCCGCCTGTCCCAGCCCCGAGCCCCCGCCAGCCGGGCGTCTGGAAAGCATTAGCCAGCTGGGATGGTGTGTTAGCTGCTAAGGAGGAGAGGACGTGAACGCTGCTCCGGGTGCGGAGGCATGCACGCTGCGCTCCCCACGGCTCCCGCCACCGGGCAGCGAATATTTCCTAAACTGGGTCAGCTGGAGTTCTCCAGGAAAGGAAAATAAACCCAGCGAGAGGGCCCGAATGGGGGCAGAGGGCTGGGGGAGGACAAGCACAGCAGCTCTGCCTTGGGAACCTCCGTGCTGTCCCAGCCAGCGCGGGTCAGGACTCCTGGGTCCCCTCCTGGTGCCCAGCTGTGCCCAGCTGTGCCCTTGCCTCTGCCCCCATCACTCTCTAGTGATGGTCCCCATCCAGGTGGTCCTAATTCGCTGGTAAAGCCATCATGGGTCTGTGCACTCAGGGCTGCCTGTGTCCTGGCCTCTCTGCTGGGCCCCCAGGGACCCCCATCTGAGACCCTCTTTCCTCCGTGGGCACCAGGAGCCGGTGGCCACAGGCATGTGGGGATGAAGGAGCCAGGATAGCTGCCGGACAGGGGGACTGCAGCCCGGAGCTGCTATTGCCCTGGGATTTTTGCCACCCCTCGGGGCTCTGGGAGCGTAAACCCAAAAAATCCCATCACACAGTCATGTGCGTGGGGGAAATGTTTCTCCCTCCCTGTCTCCTGGACCGGCGCAGAGACCCACCATGGCATCGCCCCGCTGCTGCATCGCTCTGCCACGGCATCGCCCACCGTGGCATCGCCTCCTTGCCCGTGCCGAGCCCGCCTGGCTGCTGCCCAGGTTTCCCAGCTCTCCGATGTCCTGGGGGAGACCCTGTCCTCCACTAACCCACCCTGCAGGTGGGTCCTCTGCCATGTCCCATGACACAGCTGGAAACCTGGAAACCTCAGCCCACCCCAGCCTCTCCCTGGAGCACCCACGGGTGCTGCCGAGGCTGCCCTGGGTGGTCGCTTGCCTCTCCCACCCTCTGCCTGGAGCTGGCAGGGCACAGCTGGGACAGATCAAGGGCACGCTTTACTTGTGGCTCCCTTTAAGCAGCACTGCTGGGTGAGGCCAGAGGGATTTGGGATGCTCTGAATTCCCCCAGGATCTCACACCCAGCTCCCAGCTGGCTGCCCGGGACCCGGGCAGGAGAAGGCCTTGCAGAACTGCTTCCCCCAGGGCATCCTCAGCCATCCAGGGCATCCCTGGCCAGCTGGCCCCAGCCATTCCTCGGGAAGGAAAAGGGAGGATTTGAAACCAAAATGGACCTTTCCACCTTCCTGTGTCCTGGCCCTGCTCAGCACAGACCCAGCAGCCCTGGCAGCATGGTGGGAAGTGGGGGGGACTCCTACAGGCTACAGCTCCTGAGGCTGATGTTTCAGGTCCTGATAACCGTGAGCAGTGAAAAAGGATGAGCAAAATGCAAAATGATGTAGCAAAGTGGCTGCAGCCAGGAACAAGGGAGCTAAGTGGCATAGGAAGGATCTTTAGCCTCTTCCCCGCAATCTCAGCCGCTGTTAGTAATGCGATGCAGGTGGGATGCATGTCGGGGACATCATCTTGACAGCGGCTGTCCCTAAGTGCTTTTAAACACGTCCTTCGCTTTGGGCTCCGTGTCCTTCTCCACGTGTGGCAGGAGGGATGGCCAGGAGCATCTCATACTCAGCATGACGGCCAAGAGTGGTCCCGCTGGTTTGGCTTCAAGCACTGGGGCTGGAGGGGGCTTTGCAGGGGGAAAAGGTGCCTGGATGGGGGGTCCCCATCTCCCAGGCAGTGACAGCCCTTGGGTGTCCCGGGTCAGTCCCTGGCTGCCCTGCGATGGGCAGCAGCGTGGCGAGGGCACCCTTCACAGAAAAACCATGTCATGGGAGGATGCCTTAAATTTTCCCTTGAAGCTGCTTTCTCTTAACTCCCCCTGCAAGCATTTGGGTTTTCAACCCAACGTTTTACTGCCAGCAGTTTTGGCAGAAACTGCTTTTTCCCTGCCAGAAAACTGAAGAGAAACCCCAAATCAGAGTATTTCCATCCAGAGCTGTTGTTGTTCTTCACAAAACCTCTGGTGAACGGGAAAGCCATTTCCCGCCCTGTGGCGGCTCTCTCGGCAGGCACCGCTCCATCCCTTGGCCACAGGATCTCCTGGCGCCGAGGGGCTCGACCCGCAGAGCCCGAGCAGCTCCTGGGGTCCGGGTGGGTGGTTGGGCGATGGGAGGGAGGGTTAGGGGAGATGGGTCCTGCTTGCTCCCCGGACAGCCATGGCAGGGCTGGCTCATCGTGGGATGGCTCTGGAAACGCGATGGCTAATGCTAAGATGGAGATCCAAGTGTATTTTTCATCTTAAAAACGGGTGTAACAGAGGGGAACTTGTGGAGCACAACCCAAGGAAGGAGACTTGTGGCCTCAGCCATCGGGAATTGCTCCCTGCTCCGGGAGAGGAGGGCAGGAGCAGAGCTGATGCTCCCTCCATCATTTCTGATCCTTCCCAGCTGCTGCCTGCTCGCCGCCCCCCTCCCCAGACCCGTGTCCCTGTGGAACCAGCCCCGTCTGTCCCCCGCCGCATTACAGCCCTTCAGGAGTGCAGCAGCTCCGGCGCTGACAGTGAGCAGGGCTCCTCGTCCGCAGGGGACAAGAAAGCTTTTAGCCCAGGACATGGGGGCTGCAGGCACGTTAGCAGGGCTGGCCCCCCCGTGCCAGGGCCAGGCGAGGCTTCGGCTTGCAGCAGTGAAACCCTCCCTGGGTCTGCCACCTGGAAAATGCTTTCAGCCCATCCCAGCGTTGCTGCAGATGGGAGCGAGGGGGCATTTTGTTCGTGCCAGGGGTGCCAGGCCTCCTCTGAGTGTGAGAAAGCAGCCCCAGTGCGTGGGAATGGCTGTCTGCAGCTGCAGGAGTTGAGGACCGAGGGTTTGATCCCTGTCCTCATGGCTGGCTCTGCCTGGTGCTGGTCTCAATGTCTTTTGCAGAGCTGTCAGCAAAAGACACGGAGCTGGCCTGGCCCCCGTGCCCGGGAAGGCAAAAGCAACCTCAGGACCCTGGCTGGGATGGGGAGAGGGTGCTGGGCACCTCCGTGGCTTTGCACTGTTCTGGGGGATGCTCAAGCATCCATGTGCTCTCATCTCATCGTGCTCGAGCATCCCCCATGGCCTGGGGGATGCTGGAGCGGTCTGGCAGAGGGAGGTGAGGTGAGAGCTGAGCCGGACCTTGGCCGCCTGCCGTGGGAGGCTGCAGCAGTGTCGGCACAATCTGATTCTGCCCCGTGGAGCTGATGGTCCCCCAGGAGCATCCCTGGGGGCTTGAAAGGTGGCTTCTGCCTCCATGGAGGAGCTCTGCAGCCTGCCCTCCGCCCGGCGCTGCAGCAAAAGGATGCTGGGGGGGCTCGACCCCTGTCACCAGCCCTGTGTGCACACACGTGCACAAGCCCTACAGTGTGGGGCGGCTGGGGGCTAGTCGGGACCTTGGCGTGCCGGAGCTGGGTGAGGGCGGTGGCATTTCCTTTGCGCGCAGCCAGCACCCCTAGCTTCCATCCAGCCCCCGTGAGCTCGGAGGAGCCCGGTCCTGCCTGTGGGGTTGCAGCAAGGCCGCAGACGATGCCAGACCTCGGAGTATGAAACTCCCAAGTCCCTTTGCCGCACAGCACAGGACCCGGTGGGGTATTTAGAAGCTCCTTGAATGCTGCTGCACAGCCTGGGACTGGTGGGACCTGGTATGTCCCTGGGATGCCCTTGGAGCAGCCCAGCTGCCTGCGGGGCAGCGCTGGTGGGAGTGTGGGATGGAGCTCCTCCCTGAGTCAGGATGGGGCTGTCACGTCTTCAGACCTCTGCATCTTCTGTCCCTTATAGGGAGAGGAGCACATAGGCGCTGTGTTCAGGAAAACAAACCCTCGGGTTTAGGCTGAGCTGGGCTTTGGGTCCAATCTCATCAGGACCGTGCAGGTGGGCTGCGGCAGTGACCAGGGTGGGAGCAATGCCACAGGTAACCTGCAGTGCCCAGGGCGTCCCTCAGCTGGCCTTGAGGCTGCGGTGGCTTGTGGCCCATCTTGCTGGCACAGCCCGGGCTGGCTCCACGGCTGCCCGGCGGCAGCGAGGACGAGCGACGGCTGCGGGCGCAGCTCCCTGGCAGCGCAGCAGGAGAATTGCCATGTCATATCACATTACATTGTACTTTATTGCTCATTGTGTCACAGGAATAATTTAAGTCACTTTTCTCGTCTGGGACTGCAGAAAACCCTGTCTGGCTCTTGAACTAATGAAGCGTCTGGGATCAGTGACTCGAAATGCTTAAAACACTTCAGTCCTGCATTTCCTAAATTTGAAAGTCAGATTTGTGCATTTGAAATTGATTTTTCACTTGAAAGCTTACTTTACTTCTACATATGCAAATGTTAAAACCTCCTGGAGATGTTGAAACCAACCCAAAACATTTCGTTCGAGTCAAGCAACAGCTCAGCCTGAAACTTCTGCTCTCACAAGCAGCACCTTCCAGGGCCATCCCAAGCCAGGGTTTTTTATTTTAGCTGGATGCTCCTGCACACCCGCACTTAACAGGGGCCAGGCGATGCTCTGCCCATAGGCATGAGCAGAAGTTTGAATCTCTAGTGCAACCCCGGTCCTCAGCCCCGCAGCACCCCCTTGCCCTGGCAGGTCTCTGCTGCCCTTCCTGCACTGCCCCTCCAGCTGCTGTCCCCCGCCTCTGCCTGAGCCCTGCGGCCCCTTGTCCCCAGCTCTGTACCCCACCAGCAGTCCCCATCCCATCGCATCCCATCCCATCCCATCGCAACCCATCCCATCCCATCGCAACCCATCCCCTCCCATCCCATCCCAGCGCAACCCACCCCACCCCACCCCACCCCACCCCATCCCATCCCATCTCATCCCATCCCATCGCAAACCATCCCCTCCCACCCCACCCCATCCCATCCCACCCCACCCCACCCCATCCTATCCCATCCCATCCCATCCCATCCCATCCCATCCCATCCCATCCCGTCTCATCTCATCCCATCCCCACCCCACCCCACTGCATCCTACCCCACCACATCCTACCCCACCCCACCCCATCCCATCCCATCCCATCCCATCCCATCCCATCCCATCCCATCCCATCCCATCCCACCCCATCCCATCCATCTCATCTCATCTCATCCTATCTCATCTCATCCCATCCCTACCCCACCCCATCCCATCCCATCCCATCCCATCCCATCCCATCCCATCCCATCCCATCCCAACATCCCCTAAACCAGCCCCAAGTGAGGACTCTTTACCCCACCATGCTCTCCCCTCTCTTCCCGCACCATTGGGGTGAGCACAAGCCACCCCAGATATGGGGCGGGGACACCAGCGGGGCCGGGGCATCCCCCGGGATGGGCTGCCGTGCCACAGACCCCCTTACCGGCTCACCCCCGCACCGGCCGCCATCCCCCCTCTGCCCCACCGGCTCTGCAGAGCGCAGCCAGGGGCCAGAGCCCGGGGGGGTGCCGGGGGCCTCGCACCTACCCCACCGCCAAAGAAAATATTTACCCAGTGCTGAAATGAGCTGGGCTGGGTTCCCAGGGCTGGGTGACCCTTGGCAGCCGGCCGGCGCTGGGGACTGGGCGGGGGGACGCTGGGAAGCCAGCTCTCGCTGCAAGCCTGAACTGGCTCCATGGGGCTGGAGGGGAAGAGTTAAATACCTGCCAGCCCGCCCCCCCCCCCCCCCCCCCCCCCCCGCCCCCAGCCCCAGCATCCCCCAGCACATTCCAGATAGAGGGGATCCATATGTGCCTGGTTCTGCAGATGGAATGTGGAGGGGCTTGGAGAGGTACCAGGGTGGTGGTCCCCAACATCTCTGACTCCAAGCAGGGGGGACAGGGGCCTGGGGACTGCCCCATTGCATCCAGAACAGCCCCCCCTCCCTGCAGCCCAACCTTCGGCCCCCCCAGGAGCCCCCCAGTCTGGGACAGCACTGTGCCGGCCCCCCGTTTTCCCGTCTCCCCTCCCAAAGAAAAATAGTCTCTGTTGACTCAGGTGCCAGTGCTGAGCACGGCGACGCCGGGGCTTTGCCGTGGTTTTATAGCCTGTCTCCCAGTGGAGCGGCTATTTATTTGATTTGTCCTTTTCTTTCAGCCTTTCGCCCCCGGAAGGTTAAGGTGAGGCTTTGAGAGGGGGTGTGTGCAGGGAGATTTGGCCCCATCCTCCAGCGCCACCTCCTCTCCTGCCTGCTTCCTCCAGCTTCCAGCAAAGTCCCGCCAACAGAAAGCCAAAATGCAAATTTAGCAGGGGGGAAGCTGGGTTTTACCCCTGTTTTGGGGTGCCCTCAGCCAGTGGGGTCTGTGGCGAGTGGGGGGCTCCCCGGGGCGGGCGCCTGGCACATCCCTGCCAGCCAGGGTGGAATGGCTGATTTATGCTCCCTCTTCCCATCCATGTTTTCCTCTGGTGTCCCTCCTGACAGCCCACACCTCAAATTCCTGGGATGCCCCCAGGCAGCCCCTTATCACTCTGGTATGCCGGCCAGCCCACATTCCTCCTGGGCCAGGAGCGAGCTGCCTCCCACATCTCCCCCTTGGTTTTTGCCAAGTCCTGGCCCCTGTCCTGGACTTTCCACCAGCCCTGGAAAGCGCAGCTGGACACACGGTGTGCTCAGAGCCACGCCAGCAGACAACACGAGGGGGTACACCCCACGGGGGAAGGTGGGAAGAGCTTTGCCCCCAGAAGATGCTTGTCCCAGGCTGCAGCGACGGCCACCCCTCCTCCCTGGGTGCAGGGCATGGGCTTCAGTTGGCACGTCACACGCTTTCACTGATTTTCCTGATTTTCTTGATTTGGTTTGGTTTCCCCTGAAGGTTCCCCTTTGCAGATGGCCACCACCCTGGGGGAACATGTTTTGGGACCTGGAAAGAGGAACTGGATGGGGCTCTGCCCTGGATGTTGCCCACATGATGGCTGGGGGCAGAGGGCTACGGAGGCAGGCAGCCTCTGCGTGCCTGGCATCCTGCGAGCAGCTGATCCAGCGGGGACAGCAAGCTCTGCTGCTGCCCAGGGCACTGATTTGGGGAAGCCCGTGGCTCCCTGTGGCTTGGCTGGCTGGGGGGCAGGCGGGGTGCAAGCTGCGAGCTGGAGGGAGGATGCTGAGCGGGCGCGGGAGCCCCTGCCAACACCCAGCTTTGGATGTGTCTGCTGGGCTCCTGAGCTTCTGCAGGGCTTGGGGAGCTGAGGACATCCCCACAGGGTGGGACGAGACTCCGCGGGGGCTAAGCCAGCCTGGTTGTTCTGGAGGTGGGGGCAGGTTTCCAATGGCTCTTTGAAAGGGACTGGACAGGACCCATCGTCTCGAGCACTGGCAAGCCTGGGCTGGGTCTGTCCACCATGCTCAAGGAGAGCTCCCCGGCTCTGCTTGCAAGCTCAACCTGACTCCGTCCTTCCCGAGACCCCCGGGGGAGAAGCCCCCTCCGTCCTGGCAGAAGCAGGCTCGGCTTGGGCAGAGCTTACTGTGATTTGGAGCCAGGCCAGCTGCTCTAGCCCAGACCTTGCACCTTTGGGCTCATGCTGCTGCCCACCATGGGGACACGTTTGCACCAGGGCTGCAGAGAGAGTCCCTGGAGGGTGAAGGGTGACATCCAGGACCAGCAGCACCCAAATCTTGAATGGGCATGGCAGCACCCAGTGCCGTGCTGTGCGAGGGCACAGTGGAGACGGCGTCTGCTCTGGCAAAAGCAGTGCAGAAGGACCGACAGGGAAGCTGAGGCTCAGGAAGCTGATGCAGAGCAAGGGCTGGAGCTGGGTCAAGCTGCCTCAGGCTTTCCTGCCTTGGGATGGCCACTCTGGCTCTTTGCAGAAGCCCTGGCACCA
The DNA here is from genome assembly GCA_031468815.1 of Morus bassanus. NCBI lineage: Eukaryota > Metazoa > Chordata > Aves > Suliformes > Sulidae > Morus > Morus bassanus. The sequence continues at coordinate 85,008,395 of CM062570.1, read as the reverse complement.
GCCAGGCTGAGCCCAGATGCCATATGGCCACATTTGACAAAGTCAGGGTTTCTTTGGTCAGTGCTGAGTCAGGAGACGCAGCTCAGCGGCTTCCCAAACCGAGCTGGCAAGGCACGGTGCCCCCGCCGCAGCGGGTGCAGGCTTGGCACAGCCTCCTCGCACCGGCAGCCCGGCTCCCTGCTCACTGGTGGGGTCTGGGACCGGCTTTCCAGAAGCGCTGCTTGGTGGAGGGCGGCACAGCCCGAGGGGCTTTCCGGGGCCGCTGCGGGCAGCTGCCGCTCCTGCCCCGCTGGCTCAGCACCCGGCCCAGCTGAGTCAAGCCTGGCATGGGAACGGGGCGGCTGGGGAGGGGACGGTGGGGTGCTGCACAGTGACATGAGGTCCCAGAGAGCAGTTTCCCATGCTCCCAGTCCATGTACACAAGGTCGAACATTGACCCTGAGCCATCAGACTTCAGTGCCAGCTTTACCCAGTGCACAGATGGGCTCGTGCCACGGCGCCGGGTCCCTTTACTTTAGATACAGGCACCTGCTGCAGAGGCTGGATCTGGATCCTGCCCCAAACCAACCAAAGGTCAGCTCAGCACCTGCCTGAAGGTCATGCTGCAACGCCAGGCCTGGGACAGCTGTGCTGCTGGGATGATTTGCTCCCAGTTGCCCCTCGTGTAGGTTCCCCCAGCCCCCTCTGGAGCCTCCTCCTGAAAACCCAAGTGGATGGTGCCCCAGTCTCAGTGCAAACCCCTTGGCACGGCCTCGGTGCTGAGATGGGACCCTGCTTCGGGAGGGCTGGCAGAGTCCTCTCCTCGCTCTGGGCATGCTGCAGTAAAACCCACAATGTCACAGCAAGAATAAAGTGTCCAGGTAGCCGGTTGCCCCGGGGAGGACTTGGGCAGATGGCATGTCAACTGCAGCAGCATCCCCGTGGGGCATTGCCGTCCCCACAGGCACCGGCGCTGCCAGCGCGGGCTCTCCCCACTAAACCCAGAGACCCTCTGGCTGTGCTGGGCAGGTGGGTGGGTGCCCCCGGGGCTGGGGTATCGCCCTGCTCTGGCTCTGGCACAGCACAGGGCTAGGTTGACCATGAGCCAGCGACGTGCCCTTGCGGGCAAGAAGGCCAGCGGTGTCCTGGGGTGCATGAAGAGGAGTGTGGCCAGCAGGTCCAGGGAGGTTATCCTCCCCCTCTGCTCCGCCCTGGTGAGGCCACATCTGGAGTGCTGCGTCCAGTTCTGGGCTCCCCAGGTCAAGAAAGACGGGGAACTGCTGGAGAGAGTCCAGCGGAGAGCTACGGAGATGCTCAGGGGCCTGGAGCATCTCCCTTATGAGGAAAGGCTGAGAGACCTGGGCTTGTTCAGCCTGGAGAAGAGAAGGCTGAGGGGGATCTTATCAATGCTTGTAAATATCTGAAGGGTGGGTGTCAAGAGGATGGGGCCGGACTCTTTTCAGTGGTGCCCAACGACAGGACAAGGGGCAACGGGCACAAGTTGGGACACGGGAAGTTCCACCTGAACATCAGGAAAAACTCCTTTCCTGTGAGGGTGCCAGAGCAGTGGGACAGGCTGCCCAGAGAGGCTGTGGAGTCTCCTTCCCTGGAGACATCCAGACCCCTCCTGGACGCGGTGCTGTGCCCCTGCTCTGGGTGTGCCTGCTCAACAGGGGGGTTGGACGGGGTGATCTCCAGAGGTCCCTTCCGACCCCTGCCATTCTGGGATTCTGGGATTAAGGATGCCCCGAGGGGCTCTGGGTGTACCAGGAGAGTGATGCTGGTTGAGCTGCAGTGGTGCAAAGAAAATACAGCCTCCTGATGACCCCCATAGCCGGAGGTGTGGGATGCTGCAAAAAACACCCGTGGGGACCACCACGGTCCCTGCCCCGAAACAGCCTCGAATTAGTAAAAGGCAAGAAATAGCTGATGATGACAGCCACTTCCCAAAAGCGGCAGGAGGGACAAACCCCCAAACAGGGAAGTGATACAGTTTTGGGCTCCTCACCCTGTCCCACACCAGATAAATAGCTCTCCCCAAGCAGCGAGGGGCAGGCGCCGAACGCGGACATTGCGGCTCGGGAACCCACACAGGCACAGGCGCTCCCAGGTAATGCTGCTGCTCCCTGCGGAGTGCTGGTGGAGGTGCTGGGACGGGGACACCCGGCGAAGAGACGGGCCCTGGGGTTCACCCCGTGGGGCTGGGATAAGGTGCCTGCACGATGCTGTGTGGGGCTGGCGGGGTGGCGCGGGCTGCTCGCGGGCAGCTCGCTGTGGGCTGGTGAAAGCAGCCACTTGGCGAGAGCATCTCTGTGGGGTTGAGCCTCGTCTATCTTCTGCTGTGGCCAGGAAAGCTGCCCAGATGTCTCTGGAACCCGGGTGCAGGCTCAGGGCAGGGTTTGGAGCCGGGGATACACCCAACCTGCACCCCTCAGCGGGGGCTTGGTGCAAGTCCCTGGGTGGCAGAGATAAGCAAAGCCACGGCGGCGGCGGCGAGAGGGTGGTGCAGGACTGTGCAGCCTCCAAGCCGGTGTGAAGGGTGGTCTCCTGGCCTCTGGGACTGGGCAGGATCAGTGCCAGGGTGGGCGCAGAGCAGGCAACAGCAGCGCAGGGCTGGGGTACGGGGCTGCCCCCTTCCCTCCCTGCCTTTGCTGGGTCTCGTGGGCAGAGGGACGGGACAGGCAGCGGGGAGGTGGGATGCCTGGCCCCGAGGAACCGTGTGGTGGGTGGGAGCATTGGGGGACAAGTGCAGGGAGCTCCCTTCCACCCGTCATCCCGGGAGGACGCTGCCCAACCACCCCGTGGTCCCCATCTCTGTTGCTCTCCCTGCATCGGGACATGGTGGAGGCGGAAGGCACCAACACCAGAAGTTTCCCCTCTTCGTGCTCAGCCCCAGTTGCCGCATTTCTATGCCAATAGGTGATTTTTACTAAAGCTTGAAGAAGCTAGAGATCTCCCTTGCACTTGCTGGCATGCACAGGAGCCCTCGCAGGGATTTTGCTGGCCAGTGGCAGCTCAGGCTGAGCATGACTGTGGGTGCAGAGGAGACCATTACAGGGTTCTTCGTTGGGTAATCGCCTCTTTCCCCCTTTTTTCCAGTGCATGGCATCTAAATATTCTTGCCTAGTTGGTATTAGGTGATAATGCATAACATGTTCTGCATGTGTGCAACATGGCTGGCTGAGACCACCTCTGCGTTGTGCATGTGCACACACAGACAGAGGCTATTACAAATGTTTTTGTTGAGAAACCTTTATAAAATGTTTTAATTTTGTTGAGCTGACAAGCACCAGGGCTTCACCACGGGCTGCCGCATTCCCCAGCCGCAGCACGGGGTGGGTGGGCGGAGGGAGCCGGGTCCCCATCCTGTGCCGAGGGTCCCCGAAACCGAAACCGGGAGAAGTGCAGCAGAAGAAACGAAACTCGGCATCCACGTGAGCGAGGGGCTGGGACGTGGACCCCGGCGCTGAGCCGGCGCTTCCTTCCTCCTTCGCCCTGAGCCCAGCGGTCCCTGCTGATCCCACAGCTATTTTTGGCCCCCGCACGGTCCCCGGCTCCCCCCAGCCCTTGGGCAGCCCTCCAGCCCCACGGCACTGGGGGGGCCGGGGCAGTGGGACCCTCTCACTGGGTGCTGTGGGGTCATTTCATTTGCTCTTGGTGCTTCAGTTTGACCAGGAAAAAATCCCAGGCAGAAACTAAAGCTCTCACGAGTGTTTTGGAGTCTAAAATACCTCCCTAAACCAAATTAGCAGCAAGGAAATTCAAAGCATATGTTGGAAAAAAAGGTGTTAGCAAAGTAACAAATCATTGAAGGAGGAAAAGGTTGGCTCAGGGAGTAAAGAGCTGCCTTGTTCAATAGGGAAAGACTGCTAAGTTGCATGATAAAGATCTAAACTGAAATCAATCAGTTAATTGATTTCCATGACAATGAAAAAAATTCAGAAAAAAAAATCTGGTTTATCACAGAATAAATTTTTTAAATTTAAAAATAATTTCTTCAGTTTGCTTAGGTCTGGAGCTGCAAAAAGCCATTAAACCTACTAAAAATTGATAAATCCCTAGTTAAAACCATCCCACCTGAATGTGCAACCCCAAAAATCAAGAGGCAGACCCCGGAGCGGGCACTGGAGGTGCCAGGCTCAGGGCTGTGGCCACACTCCTCCTCACCGCAACTCGTCTTATTGAAATCAAAACTGCGGAGTCTAAAAATCCATGTCCTTTGGTCCCACGTTCCAGGACCTGATCCTCAGCCCTCTGCAGCCCACAGTTCGGTTGCTCCCGCGGGGCACCGGCACCTTTGTGTCTCTGGCGTTTCGGCAGCCGGGATGCCGTGTGCCCCGTGGAGCTGCGATATCGGGACAGCTTTAACACGAGCCCGACCGTGTCCCTCTGTCCTCTGTCCCTGTGTCTCTGCCCCTCCATGGACGCTCAGACCCACCAGAGCTCGGCTGGCAGCCATGAGCAGGTCGCTGGGATTTCTGGCTTAATGGGGATTTCCCCGAGAGTGCTTCTTTAGAATTACCCCTCCTCTTAATTTCAGGTATCCATTCGCTTTCTTTGGCCCTCATTTTTATTTCCAACCCAGACTTCCACAATCGGCATTTACATGACCCTGTCCCACACTGTGCACACATTTTCCATGTCAGTATTATATTACACTTCATTTGCTCCCTGTGTTGCACGGGTGAAGCGAGCGCATGAATAAGCTCCTTAAACCTTGTCACCTCATTGCAAAACCCGGTCTAGCTCCTTAAACTCCCATGAGAGTTCAGCGGGGCTGGGGCTCCCCCTCGTCCCGCACCATCCCTCTCCCAGCCCGGAGTCCGTGATGCTGCTGCCGGCAGCGCTGTGCATCCCGTGTGATGCCAATGTTGCTGCAAGCAGGATTCGTCTTTCGTGGACCAATAATGTGTTTTGCTGGTGGGTAACTGGTGTGAATGAGCTGGGATCAAGGTTTTACCATTCAGTGCAGAAGGAATTACCTTTGGCTGGCACCGGGGCAGGCTCTGGCAGCCCAGCGCGGGGACATATGGTGGGAAAAGCTGTGCTGTGCTGATGTACAACGTGTTTCAAGGCCTTTGGCCACCTCTTCTTGTTGTCAGTGTCCCCTCTGCCGACCTCGAAGACCGGCCACCTCCCACCCTCGCGGCGTGAGCCTGCCCTGCCTCTGTCCCCAGGGATCCCCAGCGGTCCCCAGGGTGCTGCCATGTGCCTGCCCCGGTGGCTCGTCCTCCTGGCCAGCCTTGTCCCGCCAGGTACGGTGCCACCAAGAGACCCACTGCCTCCTGCCCTGCCGCAGCCCCGCCGGCACGGTCTGGTCCCCTGCAGGGGCTGGTTGCCTGGATTTACACCAGGAGGGGTGGGAGCAGGAGCGCTGATGCCCTGGCCCTGACAGGAGCCGTGCACGATGCTCAAGGGACAGGCAGGACAGGCTCTGGGGCCCCTGAGGCTGGTCCTGGCTCTCCTGTGGGTCATGGCACAGCAGATGCTCTGGGGGGATTTGCTGGCACATGCCGCATCGTGCTGTGCTCCCATATGGCAGCTCTGCCCGTGCCCCCTCCTCCTGACCTGGTGTGGTACCCATGGGCAGGGATGGGGCTGGGCTCCGGGATGGGGTGGGCGTGGGGTGACAGGGGGACAGCCAGGGCAGGAGGGAAAGGACAAGGAGATGGAGAGTGGGGCGAGGAAACAAGCCTTTGAAGGGCCAGGAGGGCAAATTTTCCTTTTTCACTAGTTTTTTAGTTTGTTGCTTTTCAAATCTGGCTGGTGCCTTGTGCTATGCAAAAGCACCACCCACAGATCCAGCTTTTCATAGAAACATAGTTTCATAGAATCATAGTTTCATAGAGTCATAGTTTCATAGAATCATTAAGGTTGGAAGGGACCTTCAGGACCATCAAGTCCAGCCGCCAACCCAACACCCCCAGGCCTCCTAAACCACGTCCCCAAGTGCCACGTCTGCACGGTGTTTGAACCCCCCCAGGGATGGTGACTCCACCACCTCTCTGGGCAGCCTGGTCCAGTGCCTGACCACTCTTGCAGTGAAGACATTTTCCCAATATCCAATCTAAACCTCCCCTGGCGCAGCTTGAGGCCATTTCCTCGCGTCCTATCGTTTGTTCCTTGGGAGAAGACACCGACCCCCACCTCACCACAACCTCCTCTCAGGCAGTTGCAGAGAGCGATAAGGTCTCCCCTCAGCCTCCTCTTCTCCAGGCTAAACCCCCCCAGCTCCCTCAGCTGCTCCCCATCACACTTGTTCTCCAGACCCTTCCCTAGCTCTGTTGCCCTTCTCTGGACATTTTTGTGTCCATGGAATTTCCCCATCATCTCCCCCTTCTCCACCTCAAAATTTTCCCCTGGGGTTGTTTTGTCTCATCCCTCCATTCTCCTCTCCCACCTCTGCTCCCCCCAAGTCCCTCCCTACCTGCCACGACCTGTTCAGGCAGCTCAGGAGATGCACCGTGGCCCTGGTGGGTCCCAGGAGGGGAGAAGGGGTCTGCAGCCCCCGGCATGGCTCATCACCTGACCCCCCCTTCCCACTGCCGCCCCTCTGACACAGCCCTCAGCTCGTGGGGGGTCACCTACCCCGAGGTCCTGCAGGGCATCACAGACTCCTGCATGCTGATTCCCTGCACCTTGAGCTACCCCGCCGACGTGACGGCCAGTGACGGCATCGTGGCCATCTGGTACAAGGATTACGACAACCAGAGGATGGTGGTGTACCACTCGGAGGACCAGGATGTGGATGCTCGCTTCAGGAGCCGTGCTCAGCTCCTGGGGGACCCTGCTGCTCACAACTGCACCCTGCTGCTGCGGCGGGTGACGCCGGAGGACAGCGGGCCCTACAGGTTCCGCTTCGAGATCATCAACGGTGACCGGTGGTCGGCGGTGCAGGATGTGATGCTGAGCATTTCGGGTGGGTACAGCGGTGAGACCCACCCCCAGCTCCCTGCCTGCCCGCCCCACGCGGACATCCCACCCTCTGCTCTCCATCCCCAGACGACCTCAAGCACCCAAGCACTGCCGCCAGCGAGGAGCAAATTGAGGGGCAAACGTCCGCCTTGGAGTGTTCCACACCCTACGTCTGCCCGCTGGGCGACGTCACCCTGCGCTGGGAGGGCTACGACCCCAAGGTCTCGGCGGTGTCCAGCCGGGTCCAGATGGACACGAGTGGGGTCAGCCACCAGCTGACCCTCACCACCTCCTTCTCCTGGAAGGACCACTCAAAAAAGCTGGTCTGCGAAGTTTCTTACGGTTCCAGTAAGGCGACTGGGGAGGTCGTCCTGCGGGTGAGACGTACGTGGGGAGGCTCTGCACGGGGGCTGGCTGAGCGGGACGGGGGGACAGGGTCAACTCTGCCACAGCCACACGGCCCAGGTCCCCCTCCCGCCGCCCACCGTGTCTCCCCCTCTGCCTCCTTCCCCAGGCCCTTTGCAAAAAGCCAGAGTAGAGTTTCCTCCCGCTTTTCCCTCCCTCTCCTGTTCCTGCTCCTCTCTCCATGGCCAGGGCTGGTGCCAGCCCCATAAACACTGCTGAAGTGCCGGGTTCCAGCTCCGTGGCACGTCCCGACACCCACCGCTGTGGTGCTGGTGTGGCAGCTTTGCCCCCTTTCCCAACTCTCCTCTGAGCAGAGATGCCCTCCCTGTGCCAGGGCCGGCTCCTGTGCTCGGGGGAGACCTTTGCTCCTTTCCCCGTGCCAGACCCTCACATATAAACAGCAGGACGGGCTATGGCAGAGTCCCATGGGTCGTACCCAGCCTCACCGCTGCCTGCCGTGTCTGTCTGTCCTCCCGCAGACGCCCCTAAGGACACCCAAGTGTTGGTCAACCCCTCCAAGCAGAACATCCGCGTGGGCGACACGGTTGCCCTCACCTGCGAGGTGAGCAGCAGCTACCCCCCCATCTCAGCGTACCGCTGGTACAAGGACGGGGTGGCCATGGGCAGCGAGCGGATCCTGGTCCTCCGGGGCATTCGCCGCGAGGACTACGGGCAGTACCACTGCGAAGCCGAGAACGCCGTCGGGGCTGGTGCAGCCCCTGCCTTGACTATCAACATCTTCTGTAAGTGCCAGGGGAGCTCGCTGGCAGCTGGGGCAGCCCCTCGGGGCACTGGGGGCATTACTGGAGGAGGAGCAGGGCTGCAGGAGTGGGAGGGAGTTTAGCCAGTGTGTCTGGTCTGGGGTGGGCAGGGGCTGGCACCGAGGTGGCCGGAGGTGGAGGTCCAGGAGCTGGGGAGTCCATGGTGGAGGGCTGTGATGCCTCCATCGTGCCGTGCCTGCATCCTTCATCCTTCATGGCGCAGGGCTGTGGCGAGCTCCAAAGACAGGGCAGGGAGGGATTTCCAGCCAAGCCCGGGGAGCGAAGCCAGCTTCGAGGCTTCGCTGCTGCTGCTGAGAACAAGATTGTCAGAGCTTATGGGGATTTGGAGCCAGGGTGGTCTGTGGAGCGGGGGGAGCCAGGACCTTCCATCAGATCCTGCAGTAGAGGCAAGCCCCAGACTACTGCATCACCCAGGAGCCCCATGGAGAGCATCTCCCCAGAGCCTGGAGCAGATGGGGCCAGTCTGCTCCCCACAGAGCTCCCTGTGCAGACCGTGAGAGGCGATGGATGCACCCGCCATGAATTTTGCCCCTGGGGCTTTGCATTAAAGCCAGAACTTGAACCCCAGCTGGCAAGGTGCCGGTGGCAGGGAACAAACCCAAACTTCTCCCTCCTGGGGGGCAAAGGTTCTCCTGCCTGTCCCCAGACTCTGTTCCACGGCGCAGGAGTGGGGGGCTCTGCGGCCGGGGGCTGCTCTCCTGCCTCTGAGGCCACCCTGAACGTGCCCTCATCTCCGTCAGCTGCAGAGATCTTGGTGAGCCCCGCAGCCGAGGTGCAGGAGGGGTCGGCCACCACCTTGTCTTGCAACATCCCTGGCAGGGAGAGCCAGGACCTCAACTACACCTGGTACAAGAACAGCGCCTGGCTCAAGGAGGGCACGGCGCACACCCTCGTCTTCCACCACGTGGCCACCAGCGACGCCGGCTATTACTCCTGCAAGGTGACAAATGACCAGGGCAGTGACACGTCCCAGGCCATCAGCCTGAGTGTGACATGTGAGTGCCCGCAGCTCCTGCCAGGGGACAGGGGGGTCTCTGCCAGATGAGGGTCCCTTTGTGCCAGGGGCTGCACAAACCCCCCGAGTCAAAACAAAGTCTCTGCCCCAAAAGTTTTGGGTCCAGTTGACGGGGGGGTTTCATCCCTCCTGGGTAGAAGTGGCTATAAATGCAACAGTTTCTGGTTGTAAGCCACGACTGAAGGCACTGATAAGTGGTATTTGCTGCAGCAGGGACCCGTCCGTTCATTGCAGCGTCTCCCACGTCTCCGCTAATCTGTTACACACCATAAACTGCTGGGAGGTTACTAACAGAGGAGCCAGCTATGATAATAACAGCTCAGGAGATTTTGCAAGTCAGGGGAAAAATAAAATAGCCCTGGGTTTGGCTTTGACATTTCTGTGAGTAAATATAACCCGCTTACGTAAGGGGGAAAGCAGCTCGGAGGAGCAGCTGTGCGGGTCGGGGGTGGACGAGCCCCACGTGCAGGTAGCGGCCGCGGTGCTGGGACCTCCCGAGCCGCAGCATCCTCTCCCCTCCCACAGATGCCCCCCGGACCCCCACCATCACGCTCTTCCAGGAGACGCAGGGCGGCAGGTTGGCCATCATCCGCTGCGCCGTGGACAGCCACCCCCCGGCCACCATGGCCCTTTACCGCGACGGCGTCTTGCTGGCGGTCAGCGGGTCGCAGGCGGCCCCACGCCAGCGGCTCGGCATCACCGCCTCCCGCAACGCCCTGCGGCTGGAGATCCGCGGCGTGGGGCCCCAGGACAGCGGGGAGTACCGCTGCACGGCCAGCAACGCCTACGGCAACGCCAGCGCCGCCAAGCCCTTCCTCGCCCGTGGTGAGTCCCGCTGCTCCTGGCGCAAGGGGGCTGCCAAGCTCCTGGCCCCGGGTCTTGCGTGCTGATGAACCCCCAAGGCTGTTGGGGCTGTCTCTGCAGGGCTGGGGGGGCCACGCAGCCCTGAGAGCTGGAGGGACCTGCGTGGCATCGGGGGACATCAGCGTCCCAGGGACCATGCAGTGGCGGTGCCCTCCCTGCAGCCCTTCCCCGCTTTGGCGGGGTCAAAGCTGCTTGCAGAGCCAGAGGCGCTCCTGAGTTTTGTTTCTTGAAATGCCACAAAATCTATAGCAAAGTTTGTCCAAAATGTTTCTTCCCTGTTCTCACAAGCCCCCAGCAGCGCACAGCATCTGGGCGCACAGCGGGGACCTCCTGCTCCATCCCCTAACCCTCTGCACCCCACGGCTCCCCCAGTCTTGATGGTTTGGGGTGACAGAGGCAGCAGCCATGGAAAAGGAGGAGAGGAAAGTCCCCCAAAACAATGTCCAAGAGGAGCCTCCCTTAGGGTGTCAAAAGAAACCAAAATGGACCTCAGAATCCAATTCCAGAGAAAATAAACCTGAGTTTGGGTGCCGCAGCCGGTAGCTGGGGTCCATTTCAAGTCGGCCAAGATGCCTCCAGCCCAGCCCGTCACCTGCTGGTGGGCAGAGGGGACCGAGCCTGTCCTGGGGGCAATTCACCCAGCCGAACACAGGGGCTTGGTGGGAGCAGGTGAAGGCTCAGGGAAAACCCCGTTTGCCTCTGCTGATGGCAGAGAGATGGGGTGAACAGCTCGGGTGGAGACATCCTAGCTGATGTCCCGTGTCCCCAGGGAACGTCACCCACCAAAGACGCAGCCACCCACGCCACGGGCTCCTGCGAGGGAGGGGCTGCTCAGGTCCTGCCTTAGAGGGAAGCCGAGCACGGGGCTTTGGCCGGACAGAGCCAGGAGAAGGGCATAGGTTTGTGGCAGAGGTTTCCCCTCCCTCCCCGACATCCCTCTCCCATCGCTCTTCCAGCCACAGAGGTCCTGATCCAGCCCTCGACAGAGGTGCAGGAAGGGGCAGCCGTCACCCTGACCTGCCTGGGGGCTCAGGGCACGGCGGAGGAGACCCTCTACACCTGGTACAGGAACAGCAAGTGGCTGCGGGAGAGCTCGGCCCCGACGCTGCGCTTCCCCTCCATCCGCGGCGAGGACGCGGGCGCTTTCCAGTGCAGGGTCCGGAGCAGCAACGGCAGCGACATGTCGGAGGCTGTCCTGCTCCGTGTGCTCTGTAAGTGCTGCGGGGGATATCCCCACACTACCGCCTGGGCCAGCAAGGTTGGTCCCGGGTCTGGGATGGGTGGCCTTGCTGGGAAGCCCCTCTGCTGCTCCCACACCAAGGTTTCCCCCATCACCGCTGAACACGGTCAAGGAGCTGTTGGGCAGAAATGTGGAGAGGGTGGAAAGTTCCCCTTTGCCGGCAAATCTGTGAATCTGGGAGGAGAAATTCAGAGAATCCCAAAATTCCCAAGAACCAAAGAGTTTTAAAATGTCCCGTGAAATTAAATTCAATTTCTCAGAACAAGAAGGAACACAGGAACAACATCCCTGTGAAAAATGTATTCTGGTTGGATCTTGCCTTCCAAATACTTTCCGTGCTGCAAAAAAAAAAACCTTCCCTGATACCAAACCAGGAAGATTTCCATCAGGAAGTTTCAGTCCTGACCAAATGGCATTTTTCTGTAGTCGTGGGAGGAAATGTGCGTCACAACCGGCCCCCAGATACCCAAACCACTGGGGTCTCTGCAGATCTGCGCCAGGGTTTGGGGTAGGGCTGGACACCTGCGCTCGGACCCTGAGCTCAAGCCAGGTGACAACAGAGATGCCTGGGACATGCAGGTCCCTTGCAGAGAGCCAGCAGATGTGGGACCCTGGGGTCTAGCAGCTGGAGGGCTGTGGGATGCCCGAAAGCTGCTCGGGTGGTTCTGGAAAGCAGCAATCCCTTGGGTTCTTGGGGTTTTCCCAACCTCAGGAGTCCATAATACTCTCACCAGAGGTGTTTTAACCCTGCAGTCCCACCAAGGCAGCCGGTGATGAGCTCCTTCCTGGAGACCCAGGGCGGGCGCCTGGGCATCATCCAGTGCAGCGCTGAGAGTGACCCAGAGGCCAACCTGACCCTGTGGAGAGGAGAAGAAGTAATAGCCTGCACATGGGGCTGCCCCACAGCCCCCAACCCCAGGGTCCACGCCACCTTGTCCTACAACAGCCTGAAGGTGGAGATCCGGGAGGTGGTGCTGGAGGACGAGGGGACCTACGTGTGCTGGGCTGGGAACCCGCAGGGCAACACCAGCACTGCCATGGACTTCAGGGCTGAGAGTGAGTGTGGTGGAAGGGCGGTGGGCAGGATAGAGCCAGGTGCCACGCATCTCCACAGCATCTGGGAAAATCCTGGGAGAGGGGAAGGTGGGAAGGGAGTGCCAGGGAAGGAGACAAGCTCAGGAGATCAGCAGCGATGGTGGCAGAAGGACAGAACGAGCAGAAATAGGCCACATGCCCATGAACTTGAAGGTTCTGGAGCACAAGTGTGATGGGGAGCGGCTGAGGGAGCTGGGGGGGTTTAGCCTGGAGAAGAGGGGGCTGAGGGGAGACCTTATCGCTCTCTGCAACTGCCTGAAAGGAGGTTGTGGTGAGGTGGGGGTGGGTCTCTTCTCCCAAGGAACAAGCGATAGGACGCGAGGAAATGGCCTCAAGCTGCGCCAGGGGAGGTTTAGATTGGATATTAGGGAAAATGTCTTCACTGCAAGAGTGGTCAGGCACTGGACCAGGCTGCCCAGAGCGGTGGTGGAGTCACCATCCCTGGGGGGGTTCAAACACCGTGTAGACGTGGCCCTTGGGGATGTGGTTTAGGGGACATGGGGGTGTTGGGCTGATGGTTGGACTTGATGACCTCAGAGGTCCTTTCCAACCTTAATAATGCTATGGTTCTATGATTTTATGATTGGAATCCAGGATATCAAACAGAAAGGGCTGCCGTGCACAAGTCGCCTGGTGCTAGGGTGGAGCATCAGCGGGGTTAAAGTGGGGGCTGCTACAGGAAGGGGGTGCCAGCCCCTCCAACACCTCTAGCCCCTTTTGCTGGTTTTGGAGGGTTCCCCCATGGCCACAGGGAGGGCTCCAGCTCCTGGTGGGGATTCACTGCTGACCCCTGCCTGTGCGGGATTGGCGATGCTGAGCAAAACACTGCTGAGGGAGTTTTCCCTCCTGCTGGCACACCATCCCTCGGCTGGCTGGGGCCCTGGGTGGCCGGCACCCCGCCACTGGGCTCCCGGCACCCTGCCACTGGGCTCCCGCAGGGTGCTGCTCCAGCTCGGAGCTGTCCCCATCACGGCATTGCAGGATTAGCCAGCATTTGCCTTCTGGAATAGCCGCAAAGTCACTTGCTAGCTGGCTGGCCTCGGGAAAGGTTGTTCACCCCAGTGCTGCCGAGGCGGTGCTGGCTGTCCTGGATGAGTTCATGCTGGAGCCTGCTTGCCTCCTGCCTCTGCCCCTGCCCGTAGCTGCCAGCATCACCGTGGCTCCGTCCTCCCGTGTGCTGGAAGGTCACGCCGCCAACCTGACCTGCCGGCTGAGCAGCGACTCCCCGGCTCTGCCCAACTTCACCTGGTACCAAAACGGGCAGTGGCTCGCTGAGGGCTCGGCCTCCCTGGTGTTTCGGCAAGTGGCCAGGACGGATGCGGGTCTCTACCACTGCAGAGCCACCACCGACGGCAGCAGCCGGAGCTCCCCCGCCATCTCCCTGGACGTGCTGTGTATGTACGGGCCGCTGGGGGATGCTCAGTTATTCCTTATATCAGGGTTTGTAGCTTATGTCTGTGCAAGCGTGTGCCCAGCCCTGCTCACACTTGTAGCTGTGCCCAGGGTCAGGGCAGAGCTGATGTGGGTGCACGTGTGGATCTTTGAGTACATGTATATGTCTTGGGGCTTCCTCCTGTGGGCGTCCGTCCTTCTGTGCCACCGTCTGCGGCGTCTTTGCTTTCCTGCTGTGCAAGCACGCGCTTAACACGTGCATGGGCGCGTGCGTGTGATCCTGCAGGTGTAAAGCCTGGATATGTTTGTGTGTGGTACAGCACACCCCGAAAAGCCCAGGAGGGTGGCTGCTGTGGGTGGGGACAGCGAGGTCACCCTGGGGATGGTGGGGTCCCCCTGGGTTCAGCAGGGTCCTTCCCTTCCCTTCCCTTCCCTTCCCTTCCCTTCCCTTCCCTTCCCTTCCCTTCCCTTCCCTTCCCTTCCCTTCCCTTCCCTTCCCTTCCCTTCCCTTCCCTTCCCTTCCCTTCCCTTCCCTTCCCTTCCCTTCCCACAGCAATCCCGCTTTTCCCTCTCTTTCTGGGAGGACCCGGGTGGCTGCTGCTTTCCAGGAGATCTCGTGATGGGGAGCGATAGCTGCACAACCACCATTCTCTGCCCTGCACAGACCCACCATGGGACCCCCAGCTGACGGCGTTCCTGGAGACGGAGAGAGGCCGCCTGGCCATCTTCCAGTGCTTGGTGGCAAGCAACCCTCCCTCCCAGCTGGCCCTGCACCGGGGCGAGGAGCTGGTGGCCACCAGTGATGGGGGGAGCAGCCCCAGCCCGCGGGTCAGCGTCTCGGCCGCCCCGAACACCCTCAAGGTGGAGATCCGGGAGGTGATGCCGGCAGACGAAGGCAGCTACAGCTGCACCGCCACCAACGCGCACGGCACCGCGGCCCGCCGCCTGTACTTCCGCGTGCAGAGTGAGTACCACGTGCCATCCGGGTCGCGGCCACGCCGCACGGCATCGTGCTCAGGCACCGCCGGCGGGGTGGGCATCGGGTGGGGGCCAGGAGGGAGCCGATGCCAAAATGTGACCTTTTCCGCATGGTTCCTGCCTGCGTGCCGCCGTCTGATGGGACAAACTGTCCCACGGTGACAGCGGGGCAGAGAAATGTCACTGAGCATCGCGGGCTACGGCCAGGCCACCCAAAGCGACTGAGCTGCGGTGGCTGGGTGTGATCGTGCCCCCGGGTCACAGCAGGGACATGGCTTTGTGCTAAACCACGCCAGACAGAAGCCAGCGCAGGGCAGGGGCTGGCGCTGGCTGTTTTGTGGTGTGGTTTGAGGCTTGTCCACCCGCCTCCCCAGCAGCTCGCCAGTGGGTGGGATGAGGTGTCCCCATCCCTGCTGGGGTCACACCCTGTGCAGGGGCTTGGGCGTGAGAAGCTGGGAGCCGGTGGTCTGCCCCGGGGGGCTTCCTGGCTGCGGGTCGGCATCGGTGCCTAACAAGCACCCAGACCCTCTTGCCTCTGCACCCAGACTCTGGAGCGAGGCAGCATCCGAGTCACCCGGCGGGGGTTAGCAGGAATCCTGAACTAAATTCCCATTTTGGGTTGGGATCTGGCCCGCAGACTGATAGATCCAAAAGTGTCTCCATGGAGGTGTCCACATGGGCCGGTGTCTGCGCTCCCACCCGCTGCCACCGGATCCCACCCGGTCCCCTCCGAGGACTCCGCGGTCCTCTCTGAGCTGGTGGCATCGTCTCTCCGTGCTCCAGCTGCCCGAGTCCTCGTCTCACCATCCACGGATGTGCGGGAAGGAGACGACGTCTCCCTGACATGCCAGGGGGTAGGAGAGCCACGGGACGACACCGTCTACTCCTGGTACAAGAACAGCGAACGGCTCCGGGAGAGCCCCGACAACATCCTCGCCCTGCCCCGCATCGCCAGCGCCGCCGCCGGCTCCTACCACTGCGGAGTCCGCAGCTCCTCGGGGACCAGCGTCTCCCCGGCTGTCGCCCTGCGCATCTCCTGTGAGTGGGACCCTCCTGGGAATCGAGGCAGGGGGGTAGCGGGGTGCCGGGGCAGGATGGTGCTGGGCAGGATGCTGAGCAAGGTCCCTCAGCCGTGCAGGGCTATGGCTGGCACGTAGCGGGCGCCTTGCGTGGCCCTTGCTGCTGGCACCGTCCCCAGACGCTGCGTGTCCCGCACAGGGGAGGAGGCTCAGAGTGAACCAGAGCTCTGCGTGCTTTGCAATGAAACATCCTCTGCCCTTAGAACAAGCCGAAGTGTTAAAAGTGGAAACTTTATGGGAGCGTATCTCCTCGATAAACCCCACGTCTGAATTAAAACCAGTCGAACATGTCCCCTTTCCAGCAGAACTTTCCGATGAGAAGCGGTGTGGCCGCCCCATGTCTCAGCTCCCTGCCGTGTCGCATAGAAAGTGGAAAAAAAAATGCAATGACAAACATTTCGATTCTGTTAAAGCAACATGTTTCAATCGACCTGAAATTACCCAAATTTTTCAAGACTTAATTTAGAAGTGTTGTCTGGGATGGAGGGGAAAATCCTGGAAAGAGAAAGGCTGGCTTATGCTTTTGCTGCAAGCGTGAGCTGCTGCTGCCCCGGCGCTGGCTAAGATGTGCCAGGAGCTGCTGCAAAGACCTCAGGGTCTCCGGGGAGCCCGGGGAGGATGATGCCTGGCCTCGGCGGGCTCTGGGTGCTCACCCTCCGTGTAACGTCTGGCCTGGGCAGATCCTCCGCGGGTGCCGGTGCTGACCTCCTTCCTGGAGACCCCCGAGGGGCAGCGGGGCGTCCTGCAGTGCACGGTGGACAGCAGCCCGCGGGCAGAGCTGGCTCTCTTCAAGGACCAGGCGCTGGTGGCCTCCACGGCGCTGCCCCAGCCCACCGCCTCGCCACGGCTCAGCATCGCCGTGGCCTTCAACACGCTGCGGGTCAGCATCCGCCCCGTGCTGCTGGAGGACGAGGGGGAGTACGTGTGCTCCGCCAGCAACGTCTACGGCAACGCCAGCACCACGGTGAACTTCACGGCAAGCAGTGAGTGCGGGGCTGGTGCTGCCTGCGGGGACGGGCAGGGGGCAGGCAGGGGATGGGGGTGGGATGGAGCTGTGCAAGCAGCGGCGGGGGGTGATGGAGGCAGGGCGTTATGGTGAAGAGGTGAAGGAAAGGGCTACTGGAGGGTGCTTGCGGGGAAGGGAGGGCAGAGAGAAGGTGGAATAGGATGGACAGCGCAGAAACAGAGACAAAACGGAGGAAGATGCGTGTTTATGGCGATGGAGGGTGTTCCTGGGGAGCTGCATGTATCCCCCCGCAGCTCCTCCGGGAGGTG
Source organism: Morus bassanus (assembly GCA_031468815.1). NCBI lineage: Eukaryota > Metazoa > Chordata > Aves > Suliformes > Sulidae > Morus > Morus bassanus. Next base: position 84,991,376 of record CM062570.1, on the reverse strand, counting down.
ATGCAAAGGGCTGGCTTTGCCGTATCCATCCATGGCACCGTCCTGGCTGTGCCCGCAGAGCTGGCGTCACCCCGGGCTGTCCTACGGCCGCCGCAGGGGCGGAGGGGTTAGCAGGGAGGGGGCTGCAGCATCTTCATCGCTTCTTGTCTGGGATGATGGGAAAAGAGCCCCAGGCTAAAGTCCCGGACGAGACCACCTTTCCCACCAAGCAGCCCACCGCCCTCCTGCCCCTCCACCGCCTCCTGCCCACCCCGCTCTCCCCGAGCATCACCTCCTTCCCCTTCCACCGCAGCTGCCAGGGTCTGGATCTCCCCCTCCCCGGACGTCCAGGAAGGCGCCGCCGTCAAGCTGACCTGTGCGGTCGAGAGCGGCGGCGAGGAAGCGCTGAGCTACACCTGGTACAAGAACAAGGTCTGGTTCAGCAGCGGCTCGTCCCCGTCCCTCGCCTTCCCCAGCGTCGCTGCCACCGACGCCGCCTCCTACCACTGCACGGTGCGGACCCCGGCGCGGAGCCGCAGCTCTGCCCCCGCCACCCTCAACGTCCTCTGTGAGTTCCCGTGGGCAGGGGGCTTCACGCCGCAGGGGGAGGTCCCCGGCTCCCACCCGGAGCAGGGACCCAGCCATGCTGCAGGGAGGTCCCTTGGTGTCACTTGTCCTTTGGCCAGCCCCCTTGGCTGGGAACCCTCCTGGGAGGATCTTCTGGAGAGGGTGAGGGGTGGCAGGGCCTGCCTTAGTTTTGGGGTCTCAGAAAATATTAGTGTTCGTCCCAGGTCTTAACCAAGCTGAGCTTTATACCCTGGTCCTTGTGCCCAACCCCCAGCACACAGACCTGGCCAAACAGCCCCACATCGTCTGCAGAAGATTTCAGTGAAGCTTTCCCAAGCGCCCCAAGTTTGCCCTCATGCTTTGCACCAAACCAAAACAGAAAAATCTTTGGCTTTCAGGAAACATTGCAGGATTTTTATTTTTATTTTCCTGATTTAGAAAATGAAAACCAGACTTTGTGTAAAAAAAGACGTGTGAAAAAAATTGTAGTTGCAAGTCAGAATGTAAGATTTTTTTTCTTTTTTATTAGAAAAAGACGGCTTTAACTTATAAATATGCTGTGGGGAGTGAGTGTGGAGGAATACTCCTGGAAACATCCTCCAGAGAGCTTGAGACCCCAGCAACAAATCCATTGCTTCTCCCCCTCCTCCTGATTTTGTATGGGGAATGTCGGATGGGTGCTGCTAAAAATATCTTGGCAATATGGGCCCGAGTTGCACCTGCAGTCATGCTGCCTTTGCACAAGCCTCGCTGTTGAGGTTTGCCATGCACCGATGCGCGAAGGGTGGGTTCTTCTATGAGGCCGGGGTGGGAGCGGAGCACCGAGACGGCACGGGCCACGTGCCGAGCCACGCTCCCACGGCCGGCCAGTGTGGCTGGAGCCGCCACAACCAACTTGCAAACGATCTGCGGGTTAGAAACGAGCTCAGCGAATGACCCTGCGCCGTGTTGTGGGTGTCAGTTTGATTCAAGGAGACCGCGGATGATGAATGCTACCTCTTTCCAGGCAGGTGCTGTGTTGCAGGCAGCGGAGCCTGGCAGCAGAGCATCACCGCCCCAGCTCACAGCCCAGCCAGGACCGTGAGAGCGGCCGGCCTGTCCTGAGCATTGCAGGCTGGGGATGCTCCGACTTGCTGAGACGCTGCTTGTCCTACAATCCGCCTCTTTCCTTCCTGCAGACCCCCCCAGGAACCTGCAGATGAAGGCCTTTGTGGAGAGCGGCGAGGGGATGGCCGTCATCCTCCTCTGTGCTGTGGAGAGCAATCCCCCATCCGAGATCACCCTGCTCAAGGGGGGGCAGCCGGTGGCCTCCAGCCCACCCACGGGAGGTGACCACCCCGGGCAGAGCGGCCGCATCTCCCCCGCTCCCAATGTGCTGAGGCTGGAGCTCCGGGAGGCCTCCGAGGAGGATGAGGGTGAATACGAGTGCCGGGCACGCAGCCCTCTGGGCAGCAACCATGTGTCCTTGCCCCTCCGTGTGCAGGGTGAGTCCGGCTTTGCCACGGGTGGGGGGACAAGGGGCTGGGGACCCCAAGGGGGTTTGTACAGCCATCCAGCGCTATGGTCCAAATAAGTGTTGCTGTTGGGCAGTAGAGCATCAGGGGGGTCCGGAATGGTGCAGGGCTGGTGGAAGGGCAGGGAGGTGCTGCTGCATGCTCGGGTGAGCACCCACCCCACGCACGCACCCCGCCGATGTGGAACGGTGGCTTTGGAGCCGAGAGAGGCTTGTTCCAGCTGCAGACAAGGAGGGCAAGCCTTGTGCCGGTGAGGACCAGCTCCTCTCCTCCAGCTTGGGGAAGAGTGGCTGGAGAGCTGCCCGGCGGAGAAGGCCCTGGGGGTGCTGGCTGACAGCCGGCTGGGCACGAGCCAGCAGAGTGCCCAGGTGGCCAAGGAGGCCAACGGCATCCTGGCTTGTATCAGCAATGGTGTGGCCAGCAGGAGCAGGGCAGGGATGGTGCCCCTGTGCTCGGCACTGGTGAGGCCGCCCCTCGAATACCGTGTTCAGTTTTGGGCCCCTCGGGACAAGAAGGACATGGAGGTGCTGGAGCGTGTCCAGAGAAGGGCAACGGAGCTGGGGAAGGGTCTGGAGCACAAGTGTGATGGGGAGCGGCTGAGGGAGCTGGGGGTGTTCAGCCTGGAGAAGAGGGGGCTGAGGGGAGACCTTATCGCTCTCTGCAACTGCCTGAAAGGAGGTTGTGGTGAGGTGGGGGTCGGTCTCTTCTCCCAAGGAACAAGCGATAGGACGCGAGGAAATGGCCTCAAGCTGCGCCAGGGGAGGTTTAGATTGGATATTGGGAAAATGTCTTCACTGCAAGAGTGGTCAGGCACTGGACCAGGCTGCCCAGAGAGGTGGTGGAGTCACCATCCCTGGGGGGGTTCAAACACCGTGCAGACGTGGCACTTGGGGATGTGGTACTGTTGGGTTGGCGTTTGGACTTGATGATCCTAGAGGTCTTTTCCAACCTTGGCGATTCTATGATTCTCTGCTCTCCCCAGCCGTCAGGGTGGTGGTGCAACCCTCCGCCGAGGTGCCCGAGGGGACCGACGTGACGCTGACCTGCCGGGACACGGGTGCCCGCCCGGGCACCGTCTACACCTGGTACAAGAACGGGCGGTGGCTGGTGGAGGGGCTCGACGCCTCTCTCGTCCTCCCCGGTGCTCGGCGCACGGATGCGGGTGCCTACTCCTGCCAGGCGGGGAGGGGGCTGCGCGGCCACCGGGCCCCCCCCGCCGCCCTGAGGGTGCTCTGTGAGTGAGGGGCGGCTGCGTGGTGGTGGTGGTGGGGGCCACACACCCCGCTGTGGGGTCCTACAGGCAAAGGGAGCCCCGGGTAGCCCGGCAGGGATGGCACTGTCGCAGCGCTGCCGTTGGGAGGACGGTCTATGTCGCCACCTGGTGACATCTCGCGACAGACCCGCGATAGCCCGGCCCCTGGCCCCCGGGGTGGGGGGTCCCAGGTGCTGCCGAGCCCCTTTGCCGAGCAGCAAATGTGTCACCCCCCTCCACACCCCACGGGAGGGATGGTCCCCCGCCACCAGAGCTGTTTGCAAGGAGCGGGGAAACGCTGTCCCTGTCCTTGCAGATGCACCCCAAAAGCCATCCTTCATCTCCTTGGTGGAGCCCCGGGGGGGCCGGCATGCCGTCCTGCTCTGCACCGTCGACAGCTTCCCACCCTCCGACATCGCCCTACACCGGGGTGCCGGCCGCGCACCCCTGGCCTCCACGCATGGCCCGTCCGACCCGCGTTTCGCCGTCCAGGCGGCCCCCAACTCCCTGCGGGTGGGGATGGAGGGGCTGGATCCGCGGGACACGGGGCTCTACGTCTGCTTGGCCAACAACAGCTACGGCACCGCGTCCTCGTCCCTGCGCCTGGACGTGGGAGGTGAGGGTGGCCCCGAGTCACGACCACGGCGAGCACCGTGTCGGGGTCCCAGTGGGGCCCCCTGCGGGAGCGTGGCTTTCGGGAGCCTTTTGGGAGGGTTGTGGGGATGGTGTTGCCCTGTGCAATCCCAACCCAGAGCACCCCCTGACTTCCCAGCCTCCCTCCTCCTCCTCAGGGGTCACGGTCATGGTTGAGCCTTCGTCAGAAGTCCCTGAAGGCACCACAGCCACGATGACCTGCTCGGCCATCCCTTGGGTCGGGGAAGAGGCCAACTACACCTGGTACAAGAACAGCCGGTGGCTGCAGGAAGGACCGACCGGCTCCCTCGTCCTCACCCGCGTCTCCAGCGCCGACACCGGCTCCTACCACTGCCGGGTGAGCGGGACGCAGGGCAGCGCTGCCTCAGCCCCGCTCAGCCTCCACGTGCTCTGTGAGTGTCCCCCCAGCCCCGCGGGGACAGGCCACTGGGCAGAACGGGGTGCAGAGCCCCCGGCATGGGCTGCGCTGGCGTGGCCCATCCGCGCGGTCCTGCTACAGCGAGGGGGCCTTCCTCCTCTTCTTCCTCCTCTCCCTGCCCTGCTCCTCTCCCTTTGAGGAGGGGGGAAGAGGACGTTGGGGTTTTGTCTAGCAGCTGCTGCAGATGCCCCTCAAAAGTCAGATTTGGAGTCAACGTGCTCCGAGCCAGGGGGATGCTCCAGCTGGAGGGGAGGAAGCGAAGGGCTGGAGAGGGTGTGAAACATCCAGCCCTGCGCTGGGTGGGCTGGAGCTGGTCCAGACTGGAGGAGGGATGCATTAAGCAGCCCTTGGTGGGCGCCCGGGCCAGCGTGAGAGGGGGTACCACCGCCAGCTCCGTCTCCCCAACACAGATCCCCCCCGGGACGTGTCCGTCAGCACCTTCCTGGAGAACCGCAGCGGTCGGCTGGGCATCGTGCTCTGCACGACCGACAGCCACCCGCCTTCCACCATCGCCCTGTACCGCCGTGGCCGGCTCGTGGCTTCCAGCCTGACCCCAGCCACCGCACCGGGGGTCCGCGCCTCCCCCTCCCACAACACCCTCCGAGTGGAGCTCGGGGCCGTGGGGCCGGAGGACTCGGGGGAATACACCTGCGTGGCCGACAACCCCCTGGGCAACGCCACGGCCGGCGCCTACTTCGACGTGCACAGTGAGTGGGGCTGGCCCCCCACCCCGGGGTGCTGTGCCAGGGGCGGTGGGGCTTGGCGGGGAGCAGGGAATCGTGCCAGAAAGATGATTTTTGAGCAGTGGGGGTGACCGGCAGAGGTGGGTTGAATCGGCCACGAGCCTTTAGCTAGATGGGAAAAGAGGGAGGGTTTTACTGCTAGAATTGGGTATTTCCTTCCAAGGAGCATCCCAGGTTCGTTTTTAGGAAAGGTCTAAAAAAGCCCATGGAAACAGAAAATTGAGTGGAATGACCAAAAAAGCGAGGAGGAATTGCCTTGGGTTTGACAAACAGCAAAACAGGATGCTGCTGCTTGTGGCTGTGCCGGGTGACTCCCTGCCCAGCCCTGGGTGCTGGCACGGGTGGCACACAGAAATGTGCCAGTCTGCCCTACCCTTGGGGACGGTGACATGTGCAGGGACATCCAGGAGCAGTGATTGTCCCCGTGGGGTCCCAGCGCGGTGTCCTCGACCCACCGACTGGCTGTCCCCGGACCTGGGGACCTGGCAGCGGTGCCGAAGGGGTGTCCCCTACCTGGAGCCGGCTGTCACAGCCACCCCCCATAGGATCCCCTTCACCCCTCACGGGGCACCCCAAGGCCTGGGGGGAAGGGTCCCACGTACACTGACCCCACACCAGGCCCATGGCTGCAGCTGCAGCCACAGGGAAAAGGGCTAGGGGGAGAGCACCCCCCATCCCCGCAGGGCTCCCCGAGCCCCCTCCGGTCTCGCCGAGCCGGCAGCCCCGGTGCCGGTGGGGGTCTGCCCTGGCTCCCCTCTGCCCACAGCTCTCAGCTACCTCTTGGCCTTCACCATCCTGGCCGGGCTGCTCATGGCCATGATCTGCGTGGCCGCCCTGGCCCTCCTGGCTGTGAAGCTGTGGCCCAGGTAACATCCCTGGCTGGGATGGGAGAGGGGGACAGGGACCCCGGGCTGAGCCCGGCCCATGGCGGGGACCAGGGGTGGCAGCTCCCTCTCCTCCCTTCCAGGATGAGGAAGATTTGGGGCTGGTCCCATGATGAGGACACCTTTGAGCTGAGGAGCAAACAGGAGCAGGCGCAGGTAAAGGTGACAAAGAGAAGGGCAGGAGGAGCAGGCAGAGCCTTGTGAGGACCACAGTTACCCCTTGCAGGCTCATCCCAGGGGGCTTCATGGCACACACGGGTGATGACACCTCTGGGTGATGCTCTGTGTGCTCCTCTGGCCCCGTGGGCTCCACCGTGGGCAGGGTTTCCCAACCAGCCTCCAACCTTTTCCAGGTGGATGGAGCTTCTTAAGCCGGTCTTTGGCCCAGGAGCTACTGTAGCTGGAAGCTACAGCCCCAGCCTGGCTGGATCCAGGCAGCTACCACCCTGGGGATAAACCAGCCCCATCTCCATCCGCTCTCCTGCCCTGCTATGCCCCTCATCCTTCCCCGCCATGGATGTTGTTCTCACGCCGGGCACAGCCTGTGCTCGCCACCGCGTGTGGTGCACCGCGTGTGCCAGGCACCGGCAAGCTGTGACGGCTCAGAGCTGCTCTCTCCAGCAGCGAAACTCCAGGAAAAAAAAAAGTATCTCCCGGTGGCGGTGCAAGCCTGGGGGCAGCCTCTCCATCACTACCGTCCTCCTGTCCCCCCACCAAAGTCACCACCCCAGCGTGCTGCCCGCCGCGGTGCTGCGCAGCCCTGGCATGCCGGGGCCTCCCTGTGTGTTATTCCTCTGCCTGGAAATAAAATCCGGAGCAACACGTGGCTGGTGCCTGTTGGGATGAGCTGGGGAAAGTTTTATTACCCTTCTTTGGGAAGGATGGAGAGCCGGAGGGAAGCGGGCAGCCATGGGACTGGGCAGGGCTGGTTCACCCGAGGACTTGTCCGTGTTGGCGTGTGATTCCTTCCCTGCTCTCACCTCCATGTTATCACCCAAAGCTGGTCTGCAGCCACTGCGGAGCAACAGCTTGGTCCGCAGGGCAGGTGGGAGATCGGGGATGTGATGCTCGGAGACAGCCCACAGTCACAGCACCCCATTTTCCTGGCATCTGTCTTGCCACCCCGTTGGACAGAGGACAGGGGTGTCCCCAGGCCAAACGTGTCCCCTCGGTGCCCAGGGAAGAGGCGGGGGACGAGGACGAGCCCGGTCCTGTTGGATCCACGCTGCTGGAGGGGAGCTGGGGCTGGGGGCCACGGGAGGGCTTTGCTTGCAGACATCGCAGCCCCCAGCGAGGGCCGTGTCCCCTCCCAGCCCGCTGCCGTTAGATGTCACTCTGCGGTCGCCTCGCCGCCGGACGCCGCCGGACAGGGGTGTGCAGCCGGACGCTGCTTCGGAGCACACAGCTGGAGCTTCGGAGCACACAGCTGGAGCTTCCCGAGCACTGCTTGGGGGCTCGGGATGATGCTCCCCGCCTTATCCCCTTGGTTTGCAGCTCCTGTTCATGCACCGAAGCAACATGCTGCCATTCCCGCAGGCTGTGGGAGAGAAAGCCAGCACCCACACCCCAACACTCTCCTGCTTTTGCCTGCGTGTCCCCTGCTCCTCCAGCTCCCTGTGCTCAAGCTTACTGATTTACCAGCCATATTTCTAGCTAATTTCCCTCTTTCTCAGCTCTCAGGATAGCACAGACCCTCATCTTCCTCGGATGCATCCTCCCAGTGCTGTGGCTCCTGGTGCCGTGGCTCCCAGTGCCGTGTCTTACGGGGGGTGCAGTCTCTTCCCCTGCGGGAGCGGGGCCAGCCAGGCAGGATAGTCCCACGGGTGCGGGGTTGATGGGACAGCAGCGCTCTGTGGAAGGAGTTTCACTAGCAGACGTGCGATATCCCCCTGTGCCGGTGCCCAGAATGAGAGCAGGGCCTCACTCAGGCTGTCCCTGTCCCCATCCCCATCCCTGTCCCTGTTCCCATCCTCCTGCAGTCCCCAGGTGGGGCGGCAGGACCAGGGCTGGTGGCAGCCGGACATGGTGCAGCGGGGAGGGGGTCAGGGACCCCCCTCCAGCAGCCCACCCCCGTGGGTCCTCGCTGGGGCCGCTCAGGGAGGAAGGACGAGGCTGGGGGCACGGGGCCGGGTGCCCCGTGGGAGTGCAGGGCAGCGATGCCTCTCCCCACCCGGCACTGGGGCTGGCCCCATGGCTCTCTGTCCTGCTGGGGGCTCCCAACCCCAGAGAAATGCCCACAAAGCGGAGCGAGGTGATGGAGGGACTGGGAGAGGGTGGCTGAGCTGTGATGGGGAGAGCTGGGGACCTCGCTGCTGCTCACAGCTAGGGGAAGGTGGGTTAGGGAGGAGATGGAGCCAAGCCCTTCATTGGGGAGCACAGTGGCGGGGTCGGGGAGCAAAGGACACAAGCTGCAGAAATCCAAAGGCTGATTTGTTATAAGGAAAAATAACCCTTCGCTGAGAGCGTGGTTGACATGGGAACTGGGGTCTGGAAAGGCTGTGCTACCTCCGTCCCTGGGGTATCCAAATCCTGGCAGGACAAGGACCCTTGGGCAGTTTGCCCCTGGAGCAGAGGGTGGCAGCCGAGACCTCAGGATGTCCCCAGCCCACATTATGACCTGGGCCAGCGATGGGGTACAATGCCGCAGCACTCTCCTGCACTGGGACGCGCCCAAATCCCCACGCCCAGACAGACAAAACCTCCCCAGAGCTGGGCCTGCGGTGAGGGGCAACACTGGCGGTGGCAGGAGCAGAACTGGGGGGGGAGCTCGGACCCCAGCAGATCTGCTTCTGCTTCCAGCACTGGGATGGGGAGCTGAGGGACTGGTGCTGGCTGGGGACTCAGCCGTGGCTGAGGGGGACGATGCTGGGGACCCAGTCGGTGACCAGGTCCCCTGGCTTTGGAGCAGCCATTCGGAAGCATTTGGCACAAGCCTTCCAAAAGCAATTCCTGCTCCACCGCAGGCATGTAACACCAATTTACACCACCCAGGGGCTCATGCAGCCTATTTTCTGCACTGGGAGATGGAGACACCAGTTTGGGGGGGTCACTGGGGTAGCCCTAGAGGGTGACCTGGGTTGAACTCCCCCCAAGCACCCCACAAGGCCCTGTGCTCCCTGAGAGAGGGGCTGGCTTTGCTCCCATGGTGTCAGCTTGTGTCTGTGTGTGCTCTGAGGACGGGATGGGACAGGACGGGACGGGACGGGATGGGATGGGACGGGACGGGACGGGATGGGATGGGATGGGATGGGGTGGGATGGGGTGGGATGGGGTGGGGTGGAAGCGGTGCTGAGCCCCCGGGTGGCAGGCAGGGTGGCAGCAGGCATCCCCCTCCCCAGCCCATTGCAGCAGCTGCTGCCTCCTCGCTGAGATCCCTCCTCGCATCTGGCGGCAGTGAGGTTAAACCTCCATCGTCTGCTAAACTGCAAGCCCAGACAGATGAGTTCGGATGGAGCTGGGGTGACCTGGGCAGGTCCATCCCTCCGGCTAGAAATCACCTTTTCAAGGTACCTCCATGGCAGAGCCCTCCAACTCCACCGCCGCCAAACCCACCTCCTCCTGCACCACCTGCGCCCATGCTGCTCGCCGCTGCCCAACCAAGCCCCCGGCCTTCGAGAAGGGTCCCTGTGTGCATCTATTCCCTGCCTCCCACATCTCCCCAGCCTGAAGGTAATTAATTCTTGCCCAAACCCCCCCCGGGTGGCCAGGCAGCTCCAGCTGGCCCCTCATGCCCGCCGTGCCCAGCCGCTTGCTGGGGGGGCCCAGGGCAGATGTTGCCGGCTGGCACGCACACATCAGACCCCGTGAGCTGCTGCCGGCCGGCCGTGCCAGATGTGGGCTCTTCCCTGCAGCACAGCTGGTGCAGCCTGGTCCTGGGGGTGCAGAGAAGAGGGCGAGGAGAAGGTCCCACCTGTTACAGGACCTACATCTAACCCGGAGCAAGGGCAGCACAGAGACAGGCTGTGGGCAGGATGGGGCAGGCACTGGGCAGCACCAAGGGAGAGCCGAGGGATTGATCCTGTAATGCTAAACCTCCACAAACCGCCTGCTCTGACCCGCAAGGAGGGGCTCGGAGAGGTGGGGAGCAGCAAGCAGCAGGGCTTGGGAGAGGACCGGGGTGCACGCCTGCCTTAATCCAGCCCCACAGCTGCAGGAACGCCCCTGTGCCGCAGGCGGGGAGCCAGCGATTACCTCCAGGCCTTCTGAGCTCCTTCTCCTTTCCTTCTGGAGCAACACACGTTAAGCCAAATCCTCCCGTCACATGGTTTAAAGGCAGAGCAAGGGAATAAGGGTAGGTCAGAAGGTGAACTGGAGGCCACGGATTTGCCATCGGGCAGAGGACCTTGCAGAAATGCGCTGGGCATTTCTCCTTGGATAAATTAGCGCGCGCTTTGATTTGTTGTTTGGAGAAATCTTGGGGACGGCTGAAATGCGCCCAGCGCTGGTGGCACGGGTGATGTCGGGGCACGCACAGGACTGGGCTCGCTGCCCTCGCTTGGCGCTGGCAGAGCTGTCCGCGAGCGTGAGCCCGGCCGGCCTCAGCACGTCAGCGGTGCTGATGGCTCTTGCAATTGTTATTGCTGGCCTGCCAGGCTGAAAGGCCCCGTTTGGTGGGGAAACGAGCCCGCCCGCTCCGTGTGAGCAGCGGGGCAATGTCCCTGCGCAGATGTGACCCTCACCCCTGCCCTGGGCGCCGGGCCCTGCCGGCTCTGCGGCAGGATCGGCTCTGAACAACGCCAGCCCGGCAGGTCGGTGCCGGTGGCACTGGATGAGGGGGTGATGCCGATGTGGGACACCACCCACTTTGTGATGCCTCTGCATTTCCCAGGATTTCCCCTGAAACCCAAACCGCTGGCAGCCAAACCCCCCTCCCCTGAGTGGGCGGCCTCCCCAGCCCACCCCGAGGGTGTCCCCAGCCACTTCTCCTCCATCCCAGCGCTGGTGCTTCTCACATCCTCCCTCCCTGAGGTTTAGTGCTTTCCGTAACATCTCCTAAGTCCATCCCGCTTCTCCCTCGCCATCATCATCATCAATTATCTGTAGGTCACCGCTAGGTGCGGGCTGCACGGCGGCAAGGCTCGGTGGCTCCGGTGGGACATCATGCGGGGCCGTCCCCACCTGACGCTCCCGTTTGGGCCCGAGTCAGCAGCCATGGACATTGGCGGGGGTGGCCGGACACCCCCCACTCTCTTCCCCCTGTCCCCGTGTCACACACGCTGCCCATCTGGTTCCCAGCACGTGGCTGTGGTTGTGTGGGGGCTGAGCTGGGACCAGTGGGGTGGAGGGGAGGGGGGTGACTGGTCCCAGCCTTGCTCAGCCCCACAGACCCTCTGCAGTCCCCTTAACCCACACCAAACACCCACGTGCCGTGGAAACCAGGAGGAAGGGCTGGTCTCTGCCCTCCCATGGCTCGGAGGGTCCGTTGGGTCCTGGCCAGCCCCCAGGAACCCCCTCCCTTCTTCTCTGCCCGGGGCCTCATCACCCTATAAACCCACAAGAGTCTGGGAGTGTCTGTCCCACGGGGGCTGCCGGAGCATCCCCAGCCCCAGCGCAGAGCCCTGGCACTGCCTGCACGCCAGTGGGAACCCGCTGCTCCTCCTGACAGCAGCGGAGGTTTATCGGGGTCCCTTGGGTCCCCCCTTATCTGCCAGGACCATCAGCTCAGCCAGAACCGCTGCAGGAACCCGCACCCCCAGGAGCACCCTGGGGCTCCACAGATGAGGCGCGATAAGGCCCCCAACTACATTAATTTGATGTTCATTAACTGGAATTGCCTGTGTGCGGCAGTGATGGGTGCCTGGGGGATGAAACGTGGTTTGGAGCCGATTTACCCCCTTCCTGGGAAGCAGCCAGTCCTGGGGGACCCCCAGTGAGGGTTCTGGGGGACCCTGGGGGTCTGGGGGGAGGGAGGTTTCCAGCAGAGCAGGAGCTGGGGAAATTGGAAAGGTCAAGGTTATCAAAAGGTGGTGGCAGGTCCCCGGGGCTGTGATCACACCCTCCTCCCTCACCTGGTGGCACACGGCATGCCAACAGCACCCACACCTTGTCACCCGCATGTCCCCGCTCGCCCTCGCTGCATGCCTGCCTCGGGCGAGATCCCGGGCTGGGAGCAGCCGAAGGGCAGGGAGCGATGCGCAGGGCGGCTCACGAACCAGAAACCACAACAAAATCCTGAGCGGCGTCTTCTAGTGCAAAATAACCCGCGACTGCGCTTGGGAGAAGCCGAGCCCTGAGGTCTGTTCATCCTCCTTCTCCCTCTTTTTCGGGGGCTATCCCAGTACCTGGCTGGCTCTTCACAGCTTGTCGGTCCGGGCCCTGCTGCGGACATTGCCGGTGAAGGCACCGGTCTGCGGACGCCTGTGTGCCTGCAGCCTTGGCCGCAGGGATGGCACCGGCTGTGCACAGGTCCCCAGCAGCGGGACGCAGGCAGAGCCAGGGTGGGGGGGGAGAGGGGGGGCCTGCAGCCGCACCACCTTCCCCACGGCTCCTGTGCACACCTGGAGAGGGTAAACTGAGGCACCGATAACACGGGCTCTGCGTGCAGCAGAGCTGGGGGACACAGCCAAGGCATCGCACCCCCATCTCCCAAACCATGGCCTGGGGGTCCATCCTGCCCCGCAGGGACCTTGGGGACCTGGGGGGTGGGGGTGCAGGCACTCTTCCCTTCAGCTCCGCACTCTGTGTCCCTCCAAGATTTTCATTCCCTCCAAGTGATTATTTTTTCCGATTCCCCGGAGCTGGCAGGGTGCTCGGGGCTGGGGCCGGGCCGGCGCTGAGCTGCGGGGGTCTCCAGGACCAGGCCTCTGTCGGGGCCATCGCGCTGCCTGGAGCGGGACTGCCCGGAGCGTGGATCCCAGGAGCAGGGATCACAGAGAGGGAGTGGGAACTGGGATCCAAGAAACCAGGATGCTGAGGGAGAGGGTGCCAGGAGCGGGGATGCCAGAGGAGACCCCAGGAGCGGGGTCCCAGGAGTGGGGAAGGCTCTGGGGTCTCCAGACCCCGCCACTCCCCTTGTCGAGGTGGCTCAGCCGCTGCGGACACGTTTGGGGTGGGGGGCCCCGCGGGAGGAGGCGCTGCGGTGGGACCCCCGGGCTCGGTCACTGGTGGGGTGTCGGAGCAGCCATGCTGGGGGCGGGGGGGGCTGCGGTAACAGGCCCCGCCCGAATTTCGTTTGCTTTCGCTTGATTTCGTTTGATTTCGTTTGATTTCGTTTTATCCGAGCGGGCGCGGCAGGACCGGGCGGGCCGGGGCCGTGGGGAGCGCACCCACCCGCGGGGGAGCGCGGCGGGGCGTGGGGGACGGCCGGGGCCTGGGGAGGGGTGCCCCCCACCCACCCGCTCCGGGGGCCACCCTGGGGTCCCCGGGACAGCCGTTCTGCTAACGAAATCAGCTTTGCCGGGGGGCCGGGGGGGCCCGCGTCGGGACCGGACACACCCGGGCGAGCCCCTGGACGAGGGGAACCCCCCCAGGGCCCCCAGGGTTGCCCCCCCGTCATCCTCTGCCCTCGGCGGGGTCCCCGGAGCAGCCACGGGAGCCCGGGACGGGCGGAGCCGCCGAGGCCGCCCGGCCCCCGTTTGCCCCTGTGAGCAGTCCCGGATCCCCGTGGGTGTCCCCGTGGGTGTCCCCGTGGGTGTCCCCGGGGCAGACACCCACGCCCGGCCGTGACAAAACGCACGGCAGCGTTGCGGAGGGGTGCGAGCCCCGCGGGGACCCTGCGGGCTGCGCACCCCGACGGGGCACCCTGCAGCCGACCCCCGTTATCTGCTGGTGGTTACGGTGTCCGTGCACACCCACCCGTGTCCGTGCACAGCTACACCGCGTCCACGCACGCTCACCCGCGTCCCTGCACCGTTACCGTGTGTCCACGCACACTCACCCGTGTCTGTGCATGGCTGCAATGAGAACGTGCACGCTCACTCGTGTCCGTGCACCGTTACGGTGTGTCCACGCACACCCACCCGTGTCTGTGCACGGCTGTATCGGATAATTGGATAGGCTGTATCGGACGCGGCTGCCCTGATTGCTTTAAAAACAAACAAACAAACAAACAAACAAACAAAGCAAAGCCCAAACCACGCACCCCACGAGCAAGGAGCGGCGCACGCTTACCCTGTGCCCACGCGCGGCTGCCCCGTGTCCGTGTGTCCGGGCACAGCCACGCCTGCGCCTGCAGCTCCCCGAGTCCCACAGCCGGGGGACACAGCCGGGCGCACTCACGCCGTGTCCACGCACATCTCCCCGTGTCCCTGCGGTTTCCCCATGTCCCTGCACGCTTATCCCGTGTCCCTGCACGGTTCCCCGTGTCCGTGCACATCTCCCCGTGGCCCTGCACATTCCCCCCGTGTCCCTGCACGTCTCCCCCGTGTCCGTGCACGGTTCCCCGTGTCCCTGCACATCTCCCCGTGTCCGTGCACGTTCCCCCCGTGTCCCTGCACGTCTCTCCCGTGTCCGTGCACATTCCCCCCGTGTCCCTGCACGTCTCCCCCGTGTCCCTGCACATCTCCCCCGTGTCCGTGCACGGTTCCCCGTGTCCCTGCACATCTCCCCGTGTCCGTGCACATTCCCCCGTGTCCGTGCACATTCCCCCGTGTCCCTGCACGTCTCCCCCATGTCCGTGCACATTCCCCCGTGTCCGTGTACGATTCCCCGTGTCCGTGCACATTCCCCCGTGTCCGTGCACATTCCCCCGTGTCCCTGCACATCTTCCCCGTGTCCGTGCACATTCCCCCGTGTTCCTGCACGTCTCCCCCGTGTCCGTGCACATTCCCCCGTGTCCCTGTACATCTTCCCCGTGTCCGTGCACATTCCCCCGTGTCCGTGCACATTCCCCCGTGTTCCTGCACGTCTCCCCCGTGTCCGTGCACATTCCCCCGTGTCCCTGTACATCTCCCCCGTGTCCCTGCACATCTCCCCCGTGCCCGTCCACGCTTACTCCGTGTCCGCGCACAGACCACCCCGTGTTCCGCCGGGCCCCGGTGCCCACGGACGCCCCGCAGGAGCCACCGCGCTCTCCCCACCCGGCCCCGGCCTCGCCGCTCCGGTACCGGGGGACCCTCGGCCGTGCCCGGGATTCTTCCCGGGAAAACCCGTTTGTTCGCGGCGAGAGGAAGGGAAGGGGGGGGCGGGGGAGGGTCCCCGGTGTCCCCCCGGGCCGGTAAAGCCGCGCTTGCCGTGAGCCCCGTGGGCCGGGACTCTCCGGGAGGGGCGGCGGGTTTAGTCCCGCTCCCGACGGACACCCCGACTCCCCCGGCAGCCCGGGTCCGGGGCCCGCAGGCCTCCGGCGTGGGCCGTGGGCCCGTGGAAAGGCGGCCGCACTGAGCCCAGCCTAGCCGAGCCCAGTCTAACCGAGCCCAGCCCAACCGAGCCCAGCCTAACCGAGCCCAGCCCAGGCGGCCCTGCGTTACCTTCATTTCCAGCGAGCCGAGGGGGTCTGGGCGGCAGGTCGGGCCCCTTCGCCAGGCTGTGAAACGGGAAAATGAAGGAATAGTGGGGTTTTTGGTTTTTTTTCTTTTTCGCCCTTTCACCGCCCCCGGAGCCGGGGAGGGGGGGGGCGGGGGGAGCGGGGCGGCGGCTCGGGAGGGCCCCGGCGGGCGAGTGTCGGTGTCGGGGGCCGCTGGAACCGGGGCTGCTCCGGGCGAGAGCGGGCCGCCCCAGGCCGGGCTTTCCCGGGCTGGGTTCTGCTCGGCAGGGCCCGGGCGAGAGAGCAAAAAAGGCAAAAATAATAGTAATAGTAATAAAAATAGTAGTAATAATAGTAATATTAGTAAAATTAGTAATATTAGCAATAATAATAGTAGTAATAATAATAATAATAAGAAGAATAACGACAAAACAAAATCAACAAGAATAACAATGCTATAACAATAATAAGCAGCATAATTTTTATTATTTTTACTCTTACGATTTATTACCGGGCAGGCCAGGCAGAGGCTGCCGTGGCTCCTTTCCACGCCCACGCAGGACCGTGGATCCCCTCGTCCCCGCTTACCGGGAGCGGCGGCTCGGACCCACCCGCGGCAAATCCCCGCTCGCTGTCGTCGGCCGCGTCCCTGCTCCCCGCTCTCCCTTTTTCGTTTGCTTTCTTTTTTTTTTTTCCTCCCCCTTTTAGTTTATTTTTCTCCTTTTACTCTATCTCCCCCCCTAATTTATTTTTGTTTCCTCCGCGCAGGTTCGTTTGTTTCGGGCGGCCGCAGACCCGGACCCTCGGGCCCAACCCCAGCCCAAGGGCAAAGCCGGAGGCCCTCAACTCCCCCCGTCCCTGGCAAAACCGGGAGCCGGGCTCTCCCTCCGGTGAACCGGGACGGCCCGGGACCCCCCCGTAGGGTGCTCGGTACCGGACTGCGGGAGCCCGGGGGGGTGTCGGGGCCCCGGTGTGTCCTTCCCCGGGTCCCCGGGTTTGAGCGCCGGGGGACGCCGCGCTCTTGGCAATTGCGTTAACAGCAAGTTTATTTCGGAACGGAGCCCCCCGAAATGGGGGGGACGACCCCCGGCTTTGGGGGGGGGGGCGCGGCTGCCGGGAGCGGCTGTGCCGCAGGAGGGGGGGATTTCGGGGGTTCCCCGTTACCACCACCCCGGGGTGACTCCGGTGGCAGCGGAGACCCTCGGAGTACCGGGCTGCCGGCCGGGGGGGGGGGTCTTTACCCGCCGGGGCGGGGGTCCCCGCGGGCTGAGCCCCCCCCCAAAAAAAAAGAGGGCACCCCCGCCGCCGCGCTGCCCGTACTCCCGGGAATCTTTTGTTTACCAATCGGTGTCACGGACCGGGAGAGCAGGAAATTGCGTCTGTACCGGGCCGTTAATTTAAAATAGCTCCTTCCCCCCCTCCCCTCCCCGCCCCCCCGGTCGCGGCGGGGGCTCGGCCGCCCGCTCCCGGCTCCGGTGGCGGCCGGGGGATGCGCGGGGGAGGGCCGGGCCGGGGGAATACGGGCCCCGTTTTCTTCCCCGGTCCCCGTTTCCTCCGCATCTCCCTCCCCTCCGCCTCCCCTTTCCCCCCACTAAAATCCCCCCCCCATCTTTTCCCCCCTCTCCCGCGATGCGAATCCCAGCGCAGCGCCGCTCCCTCGCCCCTTCCCATCCCCTTCCCACCGGGACCGGCACCGGTTTTCCATGGAAGGGCGGCAGCGGCGACCGGAGCGCTTGAAGTTTGCCCGGAGCGAGGTGCGGCGGCGGGGGGGGGGCTCCGAAAGGGGCGGGGGGGGCTCAGCCGCCTGTCAAAGTTTTTAACTCCTTTTTACCCCCCCCCCCAGGGACTCCCCGAGGGGTCCCGCCGCCACCCCCCCCCCGGTACCCCCCCTCGGCCGGTGGAGCGGGGAAGTGGGGGGGTGTCAATGGCAGCCCCCCCTCCCCGGGTGGGAGGGGGTCGGGGGGGCTGGGGGTGAGCTGGGGCGCTGAGCCCCGGGGGGGGCCGGGGAGGGGCGGGGAGGGGAAGGGGTCTGGGGAAGGTGTGGGGGGGTGCCCGCCCCCCCGCCTAGCCTTGCCTCCTTCTCCCTCTCCCCGGCTCCTCTCCCTCTCTCTCTTTCCCGGTGTTTGATCCCGCCGCGGCGCCCGCAGGGATGAGCCATGGAGGGACCGAGCCCGGCGGGAGCCCCGGGCCACCGGCCGAGCCCGCGGCCACCGGCAGGGCCCGGGAGAAGGCACCGAACCGGGCGGAGCTGGAGAAGGCTCTGCACGGTGGAACCGGAGGCGGTGGAGGCTTCAAGGACATCCCGGGAACGTCGGCGGTCAGTCCCGGCTCCTCCAAGGAGCGCGTCCCGGAGAGGGAGAACCCGTCGGGAGCCGGGGAGGCGGATTACTGCCGCCGCATCCTGGTGCGAGGTACGGGCAGGGGGTGTCCCCCCCCCCCGGGGACCCCCGCTTTCCCCACCGGGGCACGTCCCGGCTGCGCTCACGCCGGGGCCGGGTGGCAGCGGGATGGGGCTCCCCCCCAACCCCCCCAACCCCGCCCGGTACCGCTGCCAGCGCATCCCGGCCGCTCCCGGGCTCAACCCCGCGTCCCGCTTTGAGACCGAGGGAACGGGCTCGGCCGGGCTTAGCGGGCCGAACCGGGGGGGGTCCGTGACCCCCAGACCCCCCACCCCCCACCCCGGGCCGCGGCGGGGGGCTGCGCAGGGAGCGGGAGAGGGGCGAAAGCATCAGTTTTGCTTTTCAAACGTTGTCGCAGGAGAAAAGCGTCACGGAGCGGCGGCGAGTTAGGGGCTATTTCTTGTTGTGTGGGGGTTGCGTTGGGTTGTTTTTTTTTTTTTTAATTTCCTCTTTATAATATCGCTCGTTCGGTCGGGGATGGGGGGACGCGGCGGGCTCGGCCCGGGCTCGGAGCACGGCGGCACCGGGAGTCGGTTCATCCCACCCCGCCGCCCGCGTTTAAACCCACCGCCGGCCCGGGGTTTAACGGGATAAGCCTGGTTTATGGCGAACCCCCACCCCAAAAAAAAAAAAAAAATAATTCGGGGGTGCCTGGGTGGGGATGCGACGTACCGAGCGCTCCCCGGTTCCCGGGGGCGGCAGCCCGGGGGATGCTCAGCGGGTGTCGTCGTCCCCCCCCCCCCCCCCGCCGGTCCCCCCCAAACCGGAGCCCGGAGAAGCTGAAGTGAGCGGGGCCGAGGCCACCCGGGGAGCCCCCGGGGTCCCCCCCGGGGTCTCTCCGGGTCCTCGGTGGTCGCCGAGCCCGAGCCCGGGGTCAGGCCTCTCCTCCGCCCACCCCCGGCCCTACCGGGGCCGCCCCGACGGGCCGGGGGGGGGGGCTGGCGGCGGGGCGGCGGGGGGAGGGGGGCGCAGGGGTCGGTCCCCAACCCCGGGGCAGGGTCCCCGTTTCTCCCGGTCCCGGAGACCCTCGCCCGGGAGCGACCGGTCTCACCATCTTGCTGCAGCCGCCGCGGCGCGGACAAAATGGTGGCGGGAGAAACGCCGCAAATAAACGGGAACGGAGCCGAAACACAGCGGGCGGGGGGAAGGACACGGACACGGGGGGACACGGGGGACGCGGTGGGGCGACCCGGTCTGCGGGGCCACCGGGGACCCGCTCCCGGGGAAGGGGTCGGTGCCAAGCACCGGCCGGCGCCAGGGAAGCGCCTCCGGGTTGCTTTTTCCTCAAAAAAAAATTTTTTTTTTTTTTTAAATATATTTTAAAATATTTTTAATTTTCCTCCAGGTCCGGGGTGAACACCCCACCCCACCCCCCCCCCCCCCGCCTCCCCACTTCCAAGCACGGCCCCGCCGCAGCCCTGCCCGGAGCCCCGGGGCTGCCGCCCCGTTCCGGTCCATCCCCGGTGCTCGCCCACGGTGGCTTTGGTGGGGACGGGGCTCTCCGGGGACCCCCCCTCCTCCTCCCCGTCGGGAGCCGGTTGGGAAGCGGCGGCGGGGCCGGGGGTGCCCGTCCCGTCCCGGCCCGTCCCGGTGCTCTCCCGGGGGCTCCGCCGGGCTCAGCCCGCTCACCGGTACGGCTCGGTACCGGGGACCGGCGGTGCGGGACGGAGCCTCCAGCCGCCGCGACGGAGCGGCTTTGCCCGCGGAGGCGGCCCTGGCAGCTCGGCCATCCCCGTCCCGTCGGGGCGGCAGGGTTGGGGGGTGCCCTTGGAGGCGGGCACGGCCGGGGGGGTGCAGGCAGGGCCGGCAGCGGGGATTAACGGGACAAGGACCCGCCGGAGGAGCTGGTCCTGCTGGCAGCCGCCCCAGGGGTCGGTGGAAGGGGAGCGGGGCAGATCCCGGGGTGCTGACCCCCCCCTTCCTCCCGGTCACCTCCCAGGGGCTGCCCCAGAGCTGTGCCCGGGGGGCACAGGCGGATGCGGAGAGCTCGGGGCGGGGACCCCGGTGCTGTTTGGGGTGCACCAAGAAGGGCTGTGGGTTCCTGTTGCCCCCCAGGTGCGTCCCGGGGTGTGTGTGCCGCTGTGGCCGCGCTAGCCCCCGGCGTGGAGCGGGACGGGTGTGCGTGCTGAGGGCTTGCAGGGCAGGTGCACGCCCCAGAAATGTCCTGGCAGCCACGTTGGTGCAGAAACCCCACGTACCCGGGTGTGCGCGGGGTGTCCCTGCGCCGGGGAGAGGTGTCCCTCACGTACACGGGGTGTCCTTGGACGTACAGGGGCCATCTGCGTGCGCCTGACTCCGCCGTGCGCGTTGGTGTGCAGGATGTGTCCCTCCTGGCCTGCTGTGCTGCGCTGCAGCGTGTGCGGGCTGTAAAATTGCTGTTCACCGGCTCGGGGAGGGGGGACGGTACCCCAAAGCTGCGGCCCGCTCGCCTTCCTTTCTGCTCCCCGGCCGGGTCTGCCTGTCCTGCCTTGTCGTATTTAGCTGCTGAGGCAGAGGAAAGATTGACCCCCTTGGCACCAGACCTCTTTTGGGGGATTTCAGTCCCAGACCTTGTCCTGGATGTGCTGCCACCAGGTGTAGCCCGGTCCCCAAGAGCAGAACCTGTCGCCCACGGTAGAGGCCGAGGGCTGCTGGGAATCCCTGGGGAAGCGCGGCAGGACCTGGCGGGTGTTGGGGGTCGGGGATCCAGCGGCTGATGGGAGAAGGCTCTCAGGAGGTGGTGGTGTGTCCTTCCTGGCACAGGGGGGATGGCCGTAGGCCCCCCAAAACCCTTACGGACGGGCAGCAGGGAAGGTCTGCAGCGTGCAATAGGGCTGCGACCTGCCTGTGCCATGGGGGCTGCGAGGGGCTGGGGCGAGGGGCTGGGGTGAGGGGCTTTGCCTCTCCCCCACTGAGCTGGCACCGCGGGCTGTGCCCCCTTCCCTCCGGGGCTGTGCCCAGCCCGCTCCCTCCGCCCCACGCTCCAGCTGCTGGGGGGGAAATAACAATAAATAATACCCGTAATAATGCCGGCAGCGCCGTACAGAGCGGCGAGGGTGGAGGGGCAGCTACTTGCAGCTGCGGTTGGAAAGCACGAGCGTCTCTGTTAGCCGCTCGGTGCTGGCAGCCCCGGCTGTTGTTGTGTTGGGGGACCGCGGCGTGGGCACGGGAGTGCGGACGTGGTCTGGGCATCATCTCTGCAAACGCTCTTCCCCTTGCAAAATGGCTCCCAGTCCGCCATCCCGATCTCACCGGAGATATCTCCAATCCACCTGCAACCCCCTTCCCTTCCGACAGCCCCATGCCAACCCGCGGGACTTGGGGGTGCAGATCAGAGCCCGCGCTCCCGATCCCACCGGACCCTCTCCCACCCTCTCCAAGCCCTCTGCGGCCCTGGTGCCTCCTGCACCGCCGTGCTCCAGCCTGCAATGGGCTCCGAGGCCCTGCAGGGATGGCGCCTCCGCCACGTACCGTAACGCGGCGGTGGGAAACCGGCTTCGGCATTGGGGTCCCTCTCCCAAGCCTGTGCTGGCCCCCCGCTCCCACCGTCCCCATGCCAGCTCCGCTGTCCCCATGCCAGCTCCATCACCCCCTCCCAGGCTGCTCCTCGCTATTTCCCCCCCTCCTGCCCCAGCGATTTTATAATCTTTCCATGCCTGAGTCAGCCAGAAAGAGAGAAAGCAACTTACCTCCAGCTGAGGCTGCTGGGGACCTTGGGCCACCCCGGGCTCAGGGCTGCTAGCCCCGTGTGGTTTCTGTGGCTGGTTTTTAACCTGCAGAAAAGCCCCTGGGCAGAAACAGGGAGCTCCGCGGCCGGGGAAAACTGGGCTTTCCGCTGGCGTTGCTGGTGCTTAAGGAAAGGCAGCACAAGGGACAAGGAGCATGAGGGGTTTGGGGTCGGGCAGGAACCCGGCGGGCAGTTTCCAAGGCTCATTTTTAATACCTGGTGCCGCATCCGGCACACGGAGTCCGTCGGGGCACGTCCCAGCCCACGGAGCTGGGACAGGCTTCCCAGCACCTCGCGGCTCCGTGGATTTTCCTGGCAGAGCTCGTCCTTTGTCGGTGGAAGGTAAAGCCGCGGCTCCTTCGGAGGGGCCGCGTCCTGCGGCGTGGAAGGGGCTGTGCAGGGCTGCCGTGGGAGGTAAACACTCCTGCATTTTTCTTTTCCACATCCAGCCGTGGGCACCGATAGCCCCGGCCTCGTGAAATCTGCTGCCGTGAGCGGCTCGGGGCGTGCGGCGCTTCCAAAACTTGTCCTTTAATAGAGAACTGCCCCAAAGTAGGAGCTGCTGCTTTTCAAGAAAATATTCCTTCAGTGAGAATAATTCTTGAAAGAAGGGAATTGTAATAGAGATTAAATTTTCCCGTTATTCCCAAGGAAGGATGGAAACAAAAACTAAAATATATTTTTAATTAAAAATGTGTTTAATTTGAACTCTTCCTTGGTATAGAACTGTTTTCTGCTTCTGGCTTTCAGAAGCTATTATTTCTGTGATTAAATGCTCTGGTTTTTTGATTCCTATTTATCTCTTGGAAAAAAAAGAAAAAAAATCCCTATTTTTACGAAGGCTTGTTACCGTTCCCTGGAGTTTTATAAACTTGCAGCATTTGGGACCAGAGGGGACAACCGAACCGTGGGATGTCGCCTCTTTTAGCCACGGCTTCGGGGGATTTCTTACAGTGATTCCCATGGCGAGCCCAGGCGCTCGCATCAGCCCTGATGGTGCAGCCAGTGTTTGATTCAGCTTTTCCTCCCCCCGTAACGGCTGTTTTGGACCAGTTCCCCCAGTCCCTTTCCTCCCAGCCCAGCTTTTTTCCTGCCCATCGAGGCTTTTTCCTGACGGCCCTTCTCCCCGCTTCCCTCCCAGATGCCAAAGGGACGATCCGGGAGATCGTGCTTCCCAAGGGCCTGGACCTGGACCGGCCCAAGCGGACGCGGACGTCCTTCACGGCGGAGCAGCTCTACCGCCTGGAGCTGGAGTTCCAGCGCTGCCAGTACGTGGTGGGCCGGGAGAGGACGGAGCTAGCGCGGCAGCTCAACCTCTCCGAGACCCAGGTAAGGGTCGTGGCGGCTCCTCCGTGGCGGGGACATCCCCGTGGCGTGGCCATTTGCAGCCCCTTGGGGACAGGCGTGCTGGCCACCGGCGTGGGGAGGGTGACGGCGGGGGTGGGCGAGAGCTGTCCTGGGCGGGGGGAACCGGGGCTGAGCCGAGCCTGTGGTCCCAAACCCGGGTGGAGGGGCTTGGTGCTTGCCGGGGTGGAGGGGCGCTGGCTGGTGTTTCGGGGTGCGCGCAGTGCTACGGGGAATCGCTCTCCTCCACCCCTTTTTCTCTCGAGCCAGAGGAGCGGGTGGTTTTGGGTTGGGGGGGGCTAGGGGCAGCCCTGAGCGGGGTCCGCAGGGACCCCCCCCCCCCCCCGCCCTGGCCGCAGCACTGCTTCCCCACGGGCAGCATCCCCCGGCTCCCCCCGGGAGGGTCCGGCAAAGAGGGGAGAAGAGAAGAGCAGGAGGGCGTCAGCGGCGAGCCGAGGGCCTTACGGCAGCACCCACAGCGCAGGGTGGGTGAGCGGGGTCGGGCGGCGGCGTGGGCGCTGTGGGGATCGGGCGTTTGGCTGTGTGTGAGCTGGACGGGTCCTGCACGGATCCTGCACCCCGCCGTCCCGTGTCCCCCCCCCCCCCGCCCCGCAGCCTCCCTGGCTTCCCTCTCCCGCTCACAGCAAGGTGGGGATGCCACTGGGGACTGTCCCTGCGGACTGGGAGACACCCCCCGAGCTGCGCCGTGGCCTGGGCATCTCTCCTCCATCACCCCCCGCATTCCCGGCCCCGCGCGGAGCTTTGCCGGTGGGGAGGGATTGTCCCGGTTCTCCTCCGCCGAGGTTTGGCCGGTGCGGAGAGAGCTGGGCTGAGCGGCTCAGCCCGGGCGAGCGGAGGTGGGAGAGGTTGCGCGTTGCTCGGGAGTTGGTGTTGATGCAAAAAGTGCATCTGCGATGGTTTGGGATTGAAAATTTACACGGAAATAGTAATAAGAACAAAATGAATGAAAAACACAGTGCAAAACAGCACAGCTGGGACCTACAGAAATGACTCCGGCAGCCCAGTCTGCCCCTTCTCTGGCCAGTAAAAGGCACATTTCATCGATTCAAATAGGAAATAATTTCAATTTTTCCAAACCCCTTGCGGAACAAAGCTGTCCGGGCTGTCAGCGGCCAGACCCCTGGCTCCAGGCTCCCCCTGTGTGCCGAGAGGGTCTGATTTTGGGAAGATCCTGTTGCTCCGTGGTGTTCCGGTACTTGCTGGGCAGCCGCTGCACGGTCCTGCAAGGGGGGGCAGAGCCTCTGCACACAAAAAATAGTAGCTCTTCCCCATTTTGGTGGCAGAGTGGGGTTTTTTTTGGTAAGGAGCAGGTTTTTGTCTGTGGGATATGTACAAGGAGGTGCTGGCAGCTGGCACGGCTGTGCCATGGTTAGGAGCAAAGCGCCCCAGTGAGCTGGGCGCTGCACGGGGGTCCCTTTCCCGGGGTCCCAGCCGAAGCCCCGGTCCCGGCGTCACCTCCACAGAGCCGGGATGGACACGGGTGGGCTTGGCCGTGCCGTGCTGGGGGAAGAGCTTCAGCTCCCTGGCTGGCGCGGGAAGGGACGGGCGGCCGGTGCGGCTGGCGGGAGCACGGGACGGAAGGCTGTGCCGAGCGGGGTGCCAGCTGCCGCAGCCCGGGGCCGGGAGGGCACAGCCTCTCCGTAGGGACTAATGTCTGCTTATTTACTGCTTGCTTGGTGCCTCATTGCTGCCTTCATCACTCAGTGAGAAAATTCACACCCTGTAGGCCACAACTGTCTCTTTTCCTCTTCTCCTTCCTGCATCCTCTTTTTCCCATCTCTCTCCTTCATCTTTGTCTTTTTTAATCCCTTTCTGTGCTTTTCACAGCATTTCCTTCCCTGCAGCAAAATCCCAGTTGTGCCTTCCCGGCTCCCCCCCGCTGCCCGTCCCTCCGCAGCCACCACCGTGCCCGGGGATGGCAGTGCCAGGCTTGGTGCCCGGCTTCCTCCTCTCGTTAGCGGGGTGCAGGTCCCCTTGGGTCATGGTTTCAGGCTCTCTGCACACTCAGGCATCACCCCCCCCCACCCCGGTCCCTCACCGTTCCCGGCTGGGAGGTTTCCTAGGTTGTTGCAAGAGCTGGGTGACCGCAGGGTTTTACAAGACCCCTTAGATCTGGAGGGTATTGCACGGCTCCATGCAGCGTGCTGGTCCGCTCTGGATACAGCCCGGAGACCGGATAGTCACCACCGGCCACTCCTGTCCCGTGGGGCTCCTCTGTGTCCATCGGCTCAGATGGGGACAAATCCAACATTTGCAACAATCAGAGTATTTTAGGTACTTTTGGTGATTTTCCTCCCAGCGTTATCCAGGAGCAGCTCCTGGGACTTAGGGTAGTTCATGGTCTAATTATTCCCTCAAAGGTTTTGTTGGTGGATTCCCAACCAGCAGCATCTTGTGGCTCTTTCCCGGTTGACATTTGCATTGTGCTGGTGGTTGGGACATTGGGACGGATCCATTCCGTCCCCTCATTGAATGAGATCCTGGTTTCAGGATTAGGAAACCTCCCCCCCGCCAGCTACTCCCAACTCTGCTCTCTGCAGGGACCCCTGGGTGCGATGGGAGCCCACCACGTCCCACCACGGGAGGGAAGAGGGGGGGACACGGAGGAAGGGGCCTCCGAGGAGGGTTTTTTTTTTTGTGGCTGCGAATGTTCAGGGAGGAAAGAGTGATTCATCTCCGCTCCTCTGCAAAGAGAGAGTGGTGCAAACAGCGTGATGAGATAGGAAGAGACACGATGTCATCGCAGCTGGAGAGCTGCAGCCAAGCGTCCCCGTAAGTGGGTCCGCCGATCAGGCTGCGCCCCTGAGAAATCCTGCTGGAGGAAAAAAAAAAAGAAGGCCTCTTTTAGGCTCTTATTTTACTTTCCTGGCATCTTATCCTGCTTTTTGGCAGACTTTGAAGCAGGAGGCTATCGCTGCTCCTTGCAGGGAAGCCAGGACAGCCCACCTCCATGTTGGGGAGTAGAGACCTGCTTGCTTTCCTGCCCCAGCACAGAGTTGGGGTCACCCAGGTTAAGGCAGGAAGAATCAGCACAGCCCCTCTGTGCCGGGGGGCTCAGAGCCACGCGTCCCACCAGCGCTCCCCGGCCCGGAGCAGCACCAGCTGCAGAAGCCGGTGCCCATCGGCAGCCGCCGCGGATGAGCCTGCCCTCCCCTCGCTGCTCGCAGAGCCGCCCGCCAGCGTCCCGCCGCGCTCCCGGCCACCTTGCCGTCCCTCCGGAGCCAGCCCCGCACCTCGTCCCCGTGCCCGTCTGCGGGGCTCAGCCAGGCCTGCCGCACTGAAGGGACACAGGGAGAGTTTTGGAGCCACCCATGCTCAGGCGAGGATGAGGAGGGTGCTTCCATCCACCCCGTCTCCCTCCAACCCCGGGAATTCACCTCCTCGCTCGCTCCAGGGAACCATGTACCTGTTCTGCCTCACTGGGAGCTGCTCGGGCTCCAGCCCAACGCCATTAGTGCTTTTTCTAATTAATCCACGGACATGGTTAGTGTTAAACGAGTTTAATTAGCCTGTAGAATATTTTCATTAACTTGTCAAGCAGCAGCCCAGAGGTGCGGATGTGTCGGCTCTGCGTCCCAGGTGAGCTCCCACGTCCCCGGCGCGGATTGCCGCGGAGGGGCTGCCCAAGCCCACCCTGGCACAACCCGGAATCAGGCCCCGTGGTCCGAGCAGGGAGTAGCCCGTATCCGTGCATCGGGCGTTCTCCAGGCATCGCATCCCAAGGCATTAGGGGAAAAGTGGCCCTTCTTAGTGTCGTTAAGGGATAGAAAATGCAAGGCAGAGAGGAGGCTGCGAGGCAGAAGGACCACGGGGGGGACGGCGGAGGGAGGATAATTCCCACAAATCCCCCGGCAGGAGGAGAGGCGGGATGGGCTGGCCGAGGGGATTTGCCTGGGTCGGGAGTTCAATGCCAGGCACAGGTTCAAGTGACCTGGTGGATTTGCCAGCTCTTCCTGCCCTCATTAAGAGTGAGGACAGAGAAGTGACACTCATGCCAAACGAGGGCCCCTTTTGAGGGCTGGTTGTATCAGATGTTCTCCATGCAGCTCCGAGCCTCGTCCCTCTGCCGAGAGGTAGGTCGTCCCCTCCCAAAGGCAGGAGCTTTGGGGGACAGGGATGTCCTCAGACAAGGAGACCATGCCCAGGAGCGCTGCTGGCAGCTCTTGGATCCATGCACTGCCTGGAAGGTACCGGTGAGCTTTTGGGCTCCTGTGCAGCATCTGAAGACCCTTTGTAGAGGGATGGTGGGGCACAGAGTGGGGAGAGGTCTTAGCATCATGCTTCTTGCCTGCCTGGCTGCTGGCAAGTCCATGGGACCCCCCCGGATCCCCTGGTGCTCCCCTCGCTGCAATGGGCTCCATCACAGCTGGTCTCCAGACCTTCCGTGGGACAAACTCCCGGGCCATCCTTGGCAGAGGATCCTACGGCACCGTCACTGCCGGTGGCCCGATCCCCCCCCGAGCATCCTCCGCAGCGTGGGGAGGGTACTCGCAGCACAGGGCTTTCAGGACTGCGATCCCCTTGATGTGGAGCAAAACATATGTGAGAAAGCAGCTGAGCCAGAGAAGGGGCGGGAAGGTCTATTTATAGCCTGGCAATTAAGATGATGCCGTTAAAAATTAATCGCACCTCAAGTCATTAACAACTATCAGTCCCTGCAGCGAGAGAACAATGAAACAATGGTCGGTGGCAGCACAAGTTGTCTTCTCACGGAGAGAACTGCAGGAAAGCTGCGGTCTGGAGGAGGTGAGAGTCATCCAGAGCTTGGCGGCGGGAGCTGCGGGTTGGGGCTTCCCCAAGGCACAAGAGGCAGGGAGGACAGTAACGCCCGTCTGCTTGCTGCAAAGCAGCGCACTCCTCGTCCTCAGAGTGCCTGCAGTCCTCAGGGTATGGGGAAGCTGAATTTCCAAAGCTTTGTTGGAAATCCCTTTTCTAGACCATGCAGAAAATACAGGTGGCATAGCCAAGTATGGCCTCCACCCATCCCTCCATCCCCCCATCCACCCACCCATCCATTGCGCTCTGCTCTGCATAGGAAAATAGTCTCTAACCTCTTCTGTGGGTCGCATTTTCTCCACCCGGCTGCTTTTGTAGCATTGCTCTTCTGTGCCGTGGGTGCTTACTCCGACCGTTCTCCCGTGGGGAATTGCCCAGCGGGGAAGGTTTTCTCCCCTCTGCTCGGGGAAGCTGCAGCCCTGCATGCACTGTGCTGTGGGTCGGGGTGCCCCAGCCTAGCGCAGCCCGCTCTGAGGGGTGCTGCTCCCACCGCCCGGTGCTGTTCCCAGCTGGGTGCTCCTGTCCTCCCCCTTGGGCCGCTTCTTCTGGTCGGTGGAGCTTTCCCTGGAGAGGCTGAACTAACCAACCCTGTTTTCCTGGAGCAGCTCTCTGCCAGACTGGGTCTGACCCACCTCCTCAAGGGACCTGGAAACGCTCCGGGGCTGGCTCAGGGGACGTGGGGACAGCGGGATGGGGAGGCAGATCGCTGGGGGAAAGCACCGTGTCCAACCGCGGTAGCCTGCAGCCAGCTTCTGCTGCTCGGGTACCGAGTCTGTTCTGAAGCGAGTGGGTGGCAGAGGGGGATGCCAGCCTGGGTGGTCCCATATTTAATGACTCCCAGGTCAGATCCGGATGCTGCAGGTGTCTGGCCCCCACTGGCCTGGAAGGGAGGTGGGTCCTGGGTCCCGTGGCAGGAGGTGGCCCCGGGAGATGCCCAGAGTCACCCTAGAAGAAGCCAGGCGTCTCAGTACCTTCTGGGTCCCCTTCCCACATGCCAGCCCGTGTCAGAGCACGCTTGGGGAGTAAACCTGTTCACGTGGACGAGCTAATCCCGTCCCCTCCCCGCGGCGGGGGCACGTGGTGGGGTTTACCCTGCAGCCGGCGGGGCCCTGGGCTGGTGGCAATAAATCTGTGTTGGAACCAGGTACCACGCAGCGGCAGGACCAGGCTGGCACAGCCTCCGCCTGCCCGGCCCCAGCCCCTCGGGTTCCTCAAAAATTCACCTTATGGGCATTTTCCTTCCCAAAGCATGTCAGGGAGCTGGGGAAGCGGGTTCAGGCGACGAGCACCGGCTTCTGGGTGGGGGATTGGACAACATTTCTAAAGAGAGGAAAGGGGGGAACAAAGGGACCCTCTGAAAATATGGCTCTTCTACAAGACAGCTGCTCCTGTGATGAATTAGGAGATAACCTAAAATATCGGGGTACCTCTACAGTTCCCCAAGCTCAGCTGGCGCTAGGCAAAATGACTAATGCGAATGAATGTGAAATAATTAATTGAGATTTTTGTCCTTAAGCATTTTCAGTCGAAAATGCCTGCCGAGTTAAAAACTATTTCAGAATTTGTGATTGAAAACTTCAGTTCTAAATGTTGCGAGAGGGCTGGGTGTTTCCAGAGTGATCTCCAAGGCTTTCTCAGCGTACTCCGAGTGGATGTAATTTAAGGGAAATTGTTTACTAAAAATGACAGTTTCCGAAGGAAATCAGTTTTGGTGACAGTTTTGAATTCGGCTCTGATGCCACTGCCCGGGGTCTCACCGCCTGCCCGCACCCTCCGGCCGGGTTCTCCCATCTCCCCACCTATATTTTGTAAAAACCGTACCAGTTTGCCCTGTGCGTGGAAAACGGGAGGAAACCCCACGTCCGCGTGGATAATTCCCACTGGATCCTGGTGTCGTGGGAGGGGACGTGGCCCCCCCCACCGCCACCCAAAGCGGGTGCCGGTGGCCGAAAGGCCAAGGTGGGCTCTGCCGTGGGTGACACCACCCCGGGGAGGTTCCCCTGCTACGAAGCTGAAAATATCCCAAATTTTGGAGCAAAAGCAGACTGAGGGCGTGCTTCCGGCTGGAGTTTTGCATCAGCGGTGGGGCGGTGGGCTGCTCTGGGGACCGGCTCCTGGTCGAGGGCACAGCCAGGTCCCAGCGGGTCGGGGACGGTTCCCCTCGGCTATCTCCGGCACGCTGCCCGGCCGTGGGCTGGAGCTCGGTGCGGCTGGAAGCACGGCCCCACGCGTGTGCGTCCTGGGCTGTGGCAGAGGGTTTGGGGTGGGTGGCCCAGCCGGGGCGGCCCCAAGCGCTGTCGAGGCGCAGAGGGGCTGGAGGAGAAGCCGAGGGATGAGTCCGTCACCGCTCAGCGCCGGCTCCCCGTTCCTGCCGTGGCCGGGGAGAGGCAGACGGGTTGCGAAGCTGCCGCGCCGTTATGAAAACTCTGGCCGAGGCAGCTTTGGGCAGCGAGCCCGCCGGCTTACACAACGCTGGGGACCCGAGCCTGCACCAAGCCTCCGCCTGCCCCGGCCTCAACGGCTCCACGAGCCTGTGGAGGGAGGAGGAGGAGGAGGATGAAGGGTGGCCAGGGTGCTGTGGGGAGATGACGGTGTGGCAAGCTGGGTCCCACCTTCCCCCGTGCCGTGGCGGGCATCAGTTGATGGCGGCAGGGAGCTAATCCCGGTGAGGAAAATGGCCTTGGCCGGCAGCTATGAATAGCTCGGCCGGCGTGCCAGAGGTGCGCACGGCATGGGACGCGTGACGGCGCCGGGGTCAGCCCCGGGGCAGGGCTGCCAAACAATAAACACCATTAAAAAATAATAATGTATCCCCCAGCCCTGCCCGCGCGTGTGCCGGGGGCCGGGACGATGCTCACGGGTGTCCCAAGGGAGGACGAGGACCACCCCGTTTGGCTGCTGAGCACGGGGAGGCTGAGGGGTTCAGGTGTTTTGGGGGGGGGATGCTGGTGTGCGGGAGCGTGTGCACCGGCGTGAGCGGGGTTTAATGAGCAGGCGTGATGTGCCCGCTGCCCGGGACCGGGGTGGGCAGGGACATGGGCTTCGGGCTCCCACCGGCAAACCGTGATCGCTTGGGAGCGACGTCCCACCGCTGCTCAGCCACAAGCCATCAAAACACATCGGTTAGGCGCCAGATGATATAAAAACTTAGCCAAAGAGAAGGGAGGGCACTGCCCGGTCCCCGGCTGGCCAGCGTGGCCACATCCTGCTCCGCAGGGACCAGAGCGGGG
Organism: Morus bassanus; assembly: GCA_031468815.1. NCBI lineage: Eukaryota > Metazoa > Chordata > Aves > Suliformes > Sulidae > Morus > Morus bassanus. The sequence goes on along the minus strand of CM062570.1, from coordinate 84,960,489 downwards.
AGGGGGGCGCTTTGGGCATCCATCCCAGTAGGATGGATGAGTGGGGCAGGGGCGGTGCAAGGCGGTCACCGGACCGAAACCCTCAGCAGATCCCCCGGTTGCCGATCGCCGTGGGGCGATGGGCTCCCACCCTGCGCCTTTCCATCCCCGCAGCGCGTGGGGAGCTCGTCCTGCTGGCGGGGGGTCTCCGCTGGGACTAACCGCTTGGAAATAATTTGTTTTGTAGCTCGGAGGTGTTAGATGGAGGGCAGGGATCAGAGCAGCGTTCCAGCTCCCAGCATCTGCAGGGCAGGCTTAGCCGCTGGGGAAGGGGCTGGTGGAGGCAAAGGCCAGGTTCAGGCGCTCCTCAAGTTCACGGCACAGGGCACCGGGGACCCTCGTGTGCTCAGTCCTGGTGCCACCACGCTGCTGGTAGCCCTGGAAAAGCCATGCTCACAGCACACGCTGCCCCACGGCTGCTCCTGATGCTGCCGCGCCGGGGCTCCATTGGGCTGCCAGGACCCGGAGCAGAGCCGGGAGCTCCCGCTGTGCCATGGCACGGGTGCTGTGTGCCGCCGGCCGCACCGTGCCCGCAGCTGGGAGCCTGCCCGGAGCTGATGCCATGGGCTGTGGCCGCTGCTCCGGTGCTTGGGAAATGCCATGTCACCGCTGCCCGGGTTTATTCCCTTCCCCGGAGCTCTGCCTGCCCTGCCACCTTGCTGTGCCTCCTCGGATTTGGGGTGTGTGTGTGTGTGTCTGTGTGCACGCATGGGCTTTCCGTGGGTGCCCGTGGTGGGGCACGTGCGAGCACACGCGTGCGGGCAGGAGCGTGCACGGAGCGAGGTGTGCACGCAGCGTTTGCACTCCGGGAAATGGTTTAGACCACTTGGCGCGGGACAGGACGCGCTGGCAGAGGTCTCGAGCGGAGGGAGAAGGTGGCTCAGTGTCTGCGTGTCCGTCCTGCTGCTTGGCGGGTAGACAGATGGACAGACGGTGCCTTTGCAGAACGCCCCCGCAGCGGCGCACGGAGAAGTTCAGACGCTTGGTGACATTTTGAATCGGTTTTGCTCTGCGAGGGGAGCGGGTGACACCGAAGACGCGGCTCTCCTGCTTTCCTCCCAGGCGGGGAGCGGCAGTGGTGCTCCGCGGCATGTGGGGAGGGATGGGGAGAGGCTGGGCTGCAGGGTGGAGGGTCAGGGGGGTCCTGGAGCCAGGTCCTGGGGGATGAATCCTTCCTCAGGGGAGGGAAACTCCACACACAGAGAAAACCCCAGCGGATGGAGAAGGCTGTGGGTACGTCTCTGTGACCCTCAGGAGCTCATACAGTTGCAGAGCAGGCACTATGGGTGTGTGTGCATTTAAAATAAAATGAAACAATATAAAATAAAATAAAATTAAAAATAAAAATAATAGAATAAAATAAAATAGAAAAAATAAAATAAAATAATGAAATAAAATAAAATAATGAAATGAAAATAAAAAATAAATAAAATAAAACAAAATAAAACAAAATAAAATAAAATAAAATAACCCCCTAGCCACCCGAGTAAGACAGACACAGGACCTGGAGGCGGCACGGCCGGGGCGGCAGGCGGGAACCTCCTGCCAGGTCTCCGAGGGCTCTGCTTCCCGCTCCCAGGCGCGCAGTTTCCGCGCTGGCCGGTGGCCCTTTGGACACCCTCACTGCAGTAGAAGCTGCTCGGGAGCAGAGGGAGTTGCAGTGGTGCTTTTCCTGCAGCGATCAGTGCTGTTCCGGCACTTTCTCGCCCCTCTCCCTGGAAGGCTCACTCGGTGCTTGGGCAGCGTTAGCTTTGGCGCTGCTCTTGTGTGCGCAGGGAGGGGAACGGGCCAGGGGAAAGCTTTGTTTGGGAAGATGGGAAGAGAAATATATTCAGCCTTTACTGAATATATTTCTCCAGAGCTGCTGCGCAGCGCTGCCAGCTCCCCTGAGACCCTTCTCCCGGCAGTTTGGGATTTGTTTGTTGTGGTTGCTTTTTCCCTTACTCCCTGCAAATGGGAATGTGGTGGGAGTCACGTAGCCCGTGATGGATGAACTTACAAGCCGAGGTCCGTGGCGGGTCGGGCCCTCTCCTGTGCTGCTGGGTGACAGCAGGACTTGCGAGGAGAAGGGGAGAGGGGGACGGGGTGAGAGGCTCCGTAGTGCCATGGGGAAGGTGATTGGGGATGGATACCGGCTGGCTCTCTCACCCCGCACTAGGAAGCATCTCCTGAAATGATCAGGCAGCAAATTTCAACCTTCCAAACTGCTTTTCCACCCATTAAGCTGTTGAGGTCTCATACTCTTGGTCGTTGCTAGTTGGACACCATCTCCACCAGCAAGAAAAGGATTGACCTTGCCCCAGGGAGTAGGTACCTTCAGCTTCTGATGTGGTGAAAAGGGTGGGTGGGAAGAAAATCTTGCAGGAAAAGGGTATCCGGGACCTGCAGCTATGGGTGGGACGGTGAGATGTTGGTGGTGGTTTATTGTATGCTGAGGGCTGTTGTAGCGAGTCCTGAAGGCTTTGGGTGACTCTGCCAGTCTGGGACGGACTGGACAGACGTGTCACGGCACGGGGGTTGTCTCCTCTTTCTGCTGGTTCTTATTGCAGTCCATGCTCCGGTAGCACCTGCAGGTCTAGGGGAGGTGGGGACCCACCGTGCTTGATACCCAGACACTGAAGCAGAAACGCGGCTGTCTGTTTCCATGCAGGGTTGGGCAGAAAACAGAGGGGTGAGAGGCGCCGGCGTCCCCCCGGTTGGTGTCAGAGGTGGGAACCGCATGCCTGTGTCCCCACTGGGTACCTTCGGACCTTGTCTTGTGTCTACAACATGGCAGGCTTAGACCTGGATAAGTCTTCTAGGAAGGAACATGCTTTTTTTACCCTGGGGTTCGAGTCTCTGCTGTGGAAGGCACCTCTCCTCCAGATCAACCATGTTGCTGTGTTTAGCATGAAGCCATCTCACGCTGGCCAAGCACCACGGCTCGCAGGGCTCAGTACGCATGGTGATGTGACCACGTCTGCCGTGCATGACCCAAAACCTGCAAGTCAAGGTGGGCGGTTGTGGCGAGAGAGCTACAGCTCCCTTGTCCCTCCCTGGCGAGTGCACATGTGGCTGGGGGCTATTCTGGTGGACAGACTGAGATCTCTGCCCTCAATATTTCATGGAAACATCTAGCCCAGGACAGAGCAGATTCTCCTGCTTGATTTTCATGCTGCAGGACCTAGAGGAGTCTTACGCTTCCGAGCTCAAATGGACTCGAAAGGCAGACGGACCTTTCTGATCAACTCATAGGACTTTCCTCCTCACTCTAGTTGCTCTGGGGCATCTCTCTTAGGAAAACCTCCCATGCTAACCGGACAGCTCCGTGTGATGGCGGGCACACTCCTGCCCCAGGAGCGGTGCTCCACGGGCCGTTCTCCACATGCTCCACCAGCGCCATCTCTGCCATTTGAGCCTGCCTTGCTTCAGCCCAGGGATCATGTCCTACCTCTGCCTACTCTGACAAGAAGTCCCCTGCTCTTACCAATCTCTCTCCTGCTAGAGACCGAGCAAAGCAGAATTTCCAGATCCAGAAACACGAGGGGCTTTATCCTGAGATCCCTCTGCCCAGTCACTTACCTTATGGAAAGGTGGACAGTAGACCTGGTCACAGTAATTGATTGAATATCCAGCGCCAGGACACCTTCTCCAAACGCTCATATGGATTTATAAATCTGCAGATCGTGCTTATCCTCATACCCTCAGCATCATGCTGTTGCTCGCATGCCATGTCTCCTAGGTCTTTCAGAGACATCTCCCCTCTACGGCTTGCCTTCTCCCCATCCTCTGAGAGCCACCTTCCTTTTCTGGTGAACGCGTGACCTCTCATGCCTCGCTTTTCCATCGCATCCAAATGCGTGCCGTTGCCTACTTGTCTGCATCCAGGCTTGACCTGACTGGCCTGTCGCGTGTGGTCCTGGATCCCAGAGCCCCAGGCAGGGGATTTGCAGCTGCCTGGAGCCGTGGGCTCTTCCTGAGACTCCTCCGGAGCAGGGGGAGGCTTCTCCCCATGCCTCTTGGCCCCCACAGCCAGCTGTCCTGGCTGTCCCCCCGAGTGACACATCCGGGAATTGGCCTTTCTCTCCATTCCTATGGAAAGGGTGTCTTTGGTCTCACTTTCTTCTCCCCACCCCAGTCTGGCAGGAGAGCTGGAGGTGGCTGGTTTCCTCCCACAGCCCTCCAGTTATTACCGTAGCTCACCGGGTCGGTAACTGAGAAATGAAACATGGCACACGGGGCTGCATTACCTCCTCCATAGACGCTGGAGAAGTGGTGTCCACCAGGGACGTGCCAGCATGGTCCTCCCTGCCTTTCCGCCAGGCCAGACTGGGAAAGGTGTCATCGTCACATCACAGGCACGCACCAGTTCACCCAGTAACTTGGACGAGGAAGAAAGCCGCTTTTTTAGAGAAGGAAATGAAGCCGATCTCGTCAAAGCAGACTTTGGCAAAGCACTCGATATGGTGGCTGATGGGGAGTTGTGAATGAAACCGGAGGAAAAGATGAGCAGAGAGCTTGCAGCATGGAGAAACTGTAATTGAGGGGAGGTGGTGGAGGATATTGCTGAAAGACGAAGGATCAAGGCTGGAGGGAAATTACTCATGGACTTGTCAAGGACTGCATCTGGCAGAGCTTATTTACATCTCCAGTGATAGGAACTCAGGGCTTGATCATAATGGAGGATGAAAAGGACATGGATCTACTAATTAATGACAAGCTGTATATGAACTTTAGCCATGAAGGCAAATGCGATCCTGCTCATCTGATATGTCACCAGTGCAGATGGGGAAGAGCTCATGTCAGTCTACGAGGCAGGAGGAAACCTTTAGCATAGCACGTTCAGCTTGGGTCACGGTGTTCAAGGGTGGTGGGTGCAGAGAGGAACCACAGGGGTGGGTTGAGGATGGGACAACCTCCTGCAAGAGGATCAGACGTAGAATGCAGGCAGGGAGGGCTACGGAAAGCTTCTGTCTGCACCTATAAATGGAGGTGCAGTCATCACCGAGGACATCAGCCAGCCCTCGTGAAGGAGCGAGAGCAGAGGATATCCAGGCTGGGGGGGAGGACAGTCTCCCAGCAGCAGCACTGGGAAGGAGGAACCCAATGGGTCCTCTTCCCCTGAGGACCCTCTTGCCACCCTTCCCCAGGTGAACCCCATGTTGGGACGTCTGAGGCCAGTGTCACCTCAATCCTTCCTCCCTTTTGTCATTTAGCGTTTCCCCTCGTGTGGTGTGGAACCAGAAATTCATGCACACCAATATGCACTTCAATTTTTATTGATCTATTTATTGGAGTTGCCCATCTCTATCACTATTAATTGTTGGTATTCAGCGTCATACCCAAACAGATGACTGCTGAAAGTTCCTCCCCAGCTGACCAAGAGCTCCCAGGAGAGGCAGCAGCACAGACCCAGCACAGAACAAAAGCCAAAACACCCAGGAAAAATGAGGTGCCACGGGAAGCCGGAGGTGGAGGGGGAATCGAACAGACCTCTGGAGACCCTGACAAGGGCCCTCTGCTTTCATTGAGCTGTGTTTGTTTTTCACAACCTGTAGAAGACAACCAGAACGTAAGAGCTGACCTTCGGGGACACCAGGGCTGAGGAACCTGTATCTACCGGTGGCCAGTGGTGGAGGAGCAGAGAAAAGAGTACGTGGGGTGTAAAGTGGTGCCATCCTTGCCACATCTTTCCAGCATCTTAGGGAGCGCTCACCGCGAGGAGGTACCCAGATCATTGTGTTAAATCTTGGTGGCTCTGTTCTCCCGTGGTTTTTTTTGAGTCTCTTCTTCAGCCCACTTGCGTTTTGGCTTCCAGGGTGCCCTGTGGCAGGGACTAACACCGTCTGTGCTGCCCAAAGACGCTCTGCCTCCTGCTTTGCTCATGTTTCCAGCCGCTACCTGGTGACCACACCTGATGCATCCTGGTCCTTGTGTGGACTCCCCGAGTCCCCGTGGCCGTTCCCCTTGGCTGCACCAGCTGCGATGCTGCAGAGCAGGAGCATGCTGCACCTGCCTCCATCCCACGGGGCTTGGTCCCTCCTTCTGCAGGACGCTCTGATGTCTCTGCTTGCCCTTCTCTGATGTGTGGTGACGGGGCTGTGCCTCCGCTCGGGTAGCTTGCTCCAAAGTCAGTAAGGGTGGTAACCGATTGACTGACACCCTGCCCTGGCTAGTGCTGCTCCGCAAGGTGTCAGACTAGATTTAAGGAAGAAATTCTTTACAATGAGGGTGGTGAAACACGGGCCCAGGTTGCCCAGAGAGGTGGTCGATGCCCCATCCCTGGAAACATTCAAGGTCAGGTTGGACGGGGCTCTGAGCAACCTGCTCTGGTTGGGGATGTCCCTGCTCACTGCAGGGGGGTTGGACTAGATGATCCCTTCCAACCCAAACCATTCTATGATTCCGTGATTCTACGTCCTGTGGCCTCCTCCTGCCATGTTAGGAGCTGTGATTCAGAGGCTTCACAATACAGAGAGCTTTGCAGGGGCTGTCTGTGCCTCAGTTTCCCTTTGCACTGAAATCCGTGTGCAGCTGGGGAGGGTCTCTGAGACCCATCAGCATCTCAGGGTACCTGGAGGTGATGCGCTCAAACCAGGAGGGTGCAGACACCGGAGAGAGGGGATGGGGGAAAGCTGGCGGTGGGTTCCCAGCCCTGGAGGGAACCAGCAGCATCTGAGCCCCGCAGCAGGCTCAGATGAATACTGGGCTGAAGGAAGCAAGGTTTGGGTTAGGCTTGCAGCAGCAGGTCTCTGGAACACCCTGGTTTGGGGCTCAGGGATGGAGATGGTCCTCAGCCGAGAGGACGGGCTCCAACCCATCCCTCGGTCTCCGTCCTCCCCGGCACAGCGAGGTGAGGGCTGGGCTGCTGCACCCGGGAAAGGCCAGGAGATGCTGAGCCTGATTCCGTGGGCGGTCGTGTTGGGTGTGGGAAGGGTGGGTGCTGGTGCACCCTCCCTGCCGAGGAGACGAGGAGCCCGCTGCCACCTCCCGTTGTGCACCCGGCTGGGCTTGGAAAATGCGGCTGGCAGGCAGCTCCTGGGCACTTCATGCCCATCCTCAGGGACATAATCATCATGCTGAAGGGGTTTTTCTGAGGTCTTGCTCTTCCAGAGTTGGCTGCTTGAGGGATGCTTTGAGCGAAGAGCGCCAGGGCTGTGCGTTTCTGTATGGACTTACACCAGATCTTCATGAAGACATCAATAATGATGTGGGATTGCAGGGCTGCGGGAGTCCCGTTCAGCCCCGCTGCCTGTGCTGGGGGGGCTCTGTGCTACCCAGAATTCAGCAGCTCAAGGAGGTCCCCACGAGAAAAGCTGGTGGGCTGCTAATTCTGCATCAGGTCGCCATGCCCCGGGAAGCGGGACCGTGGGAGCACTCAGCCCTGCCCAAACCTGTCCTGCTCGCCAGCGTGGAGGGACCGATGGGGACGTCAGCCCCGGGGACCTGGCTGGGCTGTGACGTGGGCCCCGCAGCCCCAGTGGCAATGAGGGTTCCAGGATCCCTGCGTGGGGCTGAGGCGTGCAGGGACAGGGGACGTCCTCAAGAGCTTCCGCGTGGGACCCTGCGGGTAAGGGGGGGTCGGACGTGGGCTGGCAGCGGCCCGTAGTCCCGGGAGGTTTTGGGTGTGGGATATTAGCTCAGCCCCGTGGTCCTGGTGTCCCCATATCACGCGGGAGCACCTCCCGCCGCTCCTCCCCGAGCATCCCCAGCCTCCAGCCGGCTTCGCCCAGACGTCGGCTCCACTATTATGTCCCCAGAAAGGGGCCGGGGGGCTGAGACGTCCTCCACCCCCACGCTCCATTAGCTCTGTACTGTGGGTCTATTGTGCCGGAGGACGCGCGAGGGCTGTGCCAGCGAGCGACTGTCCTGCCCCAACGAGTTTCCGATGATTCGGATGAGTTTGAGACCCGCTGGTCCCAGAGCAGACGGAGACGAAGCCTGTGCCGATGTGCTGGGGTTTACTCCCGGGGTCCCGGCCAGCGCCCGACTCGTCCACTCCCATCTGCCACGCTCTAATCTGAGTATCTTCCCATCCGTCTCCTTCCCTCACCTCCATCTCCGTCCATCTGTCTGTCCCTCATGCCTCTGTCTGTCTCTCTCTCTGCCTCTCCTACCCCTCTGCTCTGCCAGGGAGGGACAGAAGCGGGGGGCTGCCCTCCCAGGGGAGAGGTTAGGGGGTGCGGGGACAGCCGCAGGGGGACAGGAGCCGCGGGCTGGGGACGGGGTCCACGTCCCACCCGGGTGAGTCAGGTGCAGTTTTGGGCAGGGCAGGGGGGGCCTTTGGCCAGAGGCAGGTTGGGGCGGGGATGTCCCCAGCTGGGTTCAGGCACAGAAGCGGGTCTGTGCCCAGAGATCCAGGGCCACCAGAAGCCATCCTGTCCCCTAACGTGTCCCCCTGCACCGTAGCAAGGCCAGGGACCCTCCACCCTGCCCCGTGTCTCGATCTGGCGAGGGAAGGGTTTGCAGGTGGGGACACAAGCTTGGGTTTGGTGACCATCACAGAGGAGAACCCAGCACATCCCGTAGCTCAGCTCCCCTGGGAGAGCCAGCGCAGGGCAGAGCCGGGCAGCGGCGGGGTGGCTCAGCCCCGGGCTCCTGGCTCTGGGCTCCTACCCTCGGCTCCTAACCCGGGCTCCCATCCCTGGGCTCCCATCCCCGGGCTCCCATCCCGCTCCCTCCTGGCACCCTCAGGAATTTGCCATTTCCCTGGAAGCGGCAGGCGGGAGCGACTTCTCCGCAGTCCCTGTGGCGGGGAATGGATCTCGCTTGGGCATTTATTTTAATACGTCTTTCTCTCTCTCGTACCTCTCACTCTCTCCTGGTTCTCGCCTCTCTTTCCCTGGACCCCCCGCGCTCTTTTCTGTCCGTGCCTTTCTGTCCCCCTGCCCCGTCCCCCCGCTCCCCCCACCCAGGTCAAGGTCTGGTTCCAGAACCGACGCACCAAGCAGAAGAAGGACCAGAGCAGGGACTCTGAGAAACGCTCCACCGCCACCTCCGAGTCCTTCGCCACCTGCAACATCCTCCGGCTGCTGGAGCAAGGCCGGCTCCTCTCCATCCCGGCCCCCCCCAGCCTCCTCTCTCCCACCTCCAACCCCATCGGCAGTCCTACGGGCAACGGATCCAGCTTGGCCACCCCAGGAACCACCTCCCCGGGGCTCGGCGGCGGGAGCAGCTCCCCGGGGCTGGGAGCCTTCAGCCTGCAGGTCCCTTCCCTCGCTGCCTCCTCCTCCTCTTCCTCGCCCAGGCTGCCGGCCACCCCGCTGTGCTTTGGGGGGCCGCTCCTGGGCAGCCTACACGACCTCCCGGGCGCTTATGGACTGGGCACTTCTGCTTTTGAGCCTTACACGCGGCTGGAAAGGAAAGACAATTCTATACCCAGCAAGAAGCCAAGCCCTTAAATCAAAATGAGTGTCAAAAGGTCTCCCCCCTCCCCGTCCCCACGGCCCCCACGCACCCCGCACCCCGCACCGGGGTTGGATTTGGCAAGTGGGATGTGGAAGACCATTTACCGCCCGTCCGGGTGTGTGTGCACACGTGTGTGAGTGTGCATGCCTGGCCCCCGCCCCGGGCACACCGGTATGGCCGTGGGTGACACCCTGCAGCTCCTCGCCCCAGGACTGACGCTGGTCATGCCTCGGGGGTCCCTGGCTGTCCCCTGTCACCGGCACTGTTCCGTCCCTCGCAGATGTCGCTGGATCTGCCAGGGCCACGTCCCCCTCTCCAGGTTTTGCCTGTGCAGGGTCTGGAAGACGATGCTGTGGTCTGTGCTGGGTGGGCTGGGAGAGGAGCAGCTCTGGGGGGGATGTTGGGGGGTTGCTGATGCCCTGTGGTCTTTTGGTGCCTCTTACAGGTGGGACCACAGAGCCCCAGTCCCTCTGGACTGTCACCGTGGGACCTGTGGTGCTGGGGTCACCACCAGAGCCCCGGGGAGCGGGAGGGCACCCCAAAAGGGAGAGCGCAGGGCAGCACCGGGCTCTGTCCCTGCCCGGCCATGGTGTCCTTGGGCCTCAGTTTCCCCACCTGCAAAGGGCTTTGTGTTTCGGCTGAGGTTGTCTCAGAGCATCCCGGTGGCTGCAGGGTCCAGGTCCCCTCTGCTGGTGGGGAGCGCTGCCCCCATGGGGTGCTTGTCCTCCCGGACCCCGGCCCGGGGCCAGGGGAGCTGGGGAGGTCTGAGGGGGACCGATGGTGCTGGTGATGTCTCCAGCCCCCCGCACCGGTGGTCCCTGCGCTCAGGAGCAAGGAGCCACCCTGACTCATGAGACATCCCCAGGCTCCTCCGCGCCTACTCGTGCAGAACCAAACCACCGTGCCAGACCCTGTTTTGGTGCTGTCCCACGCTGGCAAACCCCCGGGGATGCTGGAGGAGCCATGCCCTGACCCTCGGGCAGCCTCAGCTGCTCTTCCCACCTCAGCACCCTGATCCCAGAGGGTGATGATGGCTTCCCACGGGGCAGGATTTGGCCTCAGGTGTGCGGTGCTGGGGCCGTTCTCAGGCAGGGAACGGCTTGGGGACGTTGCAGGGGGAATGAGCTCCATAACGTTGATGGTGGGCTTGGAGCCCGGCCGGCGGCAAAAACAAGAGGGGTATTGCATGAGGTGGCCCTTGGGGAAAGGGGCAGCATGGCCCCCGTGGCATCTGCTGAGGGAGGGCTACGCCAGGCAGAGGCTGGCCCTTCCGTGGTGTGAGCATCGCCTCGGTGGGATGCTCTGCGGTGGCATCGCCTTGGCAGGATGCTCTGCTGGCACAGCCCTGGCAGGACACCCTGCAAGGACATCGCTGTGGCAGGAGGGGGTGATGCCCTGAGCCCCCTCCCAGCGCCCAGGAGCTGGCATGGGGCTCGTCCCCCCCTTCACACCACCAAACCGAGGGGCTCCTGCATCCCTCCACTGTGGTTTAACGTATAATAACAATAATTACCACTGAGCAACCCCCCAGCCTGGCCCGGGCCAAACATCGCTGCCTGGGTTGCAGCCCCCCTGCCCAGGCTCTGTAGGGACCGGTCCCTAAGCGGGACGCAGCCACCAGCCTGCGTGTTCCCAGGATTTTGCAGGGAAATATTTAAAATAAATGATTTTATGAAAAGGTTTCGGTGATTTTTATTTTTCCTTTAAATCAAGCGTTTCTATGAAATAGTATTTATTGTTCACCTCACGTCTGGAGCACTTTATGGGAGCGAGCCCTTAGGTCTCGTGCTGCTCTGCGGAGCTCAGGAGGGGTCGGCACCCCCTGGCCGCAGGTGGGGAAACTGAGGCAGGGTTTGCCCCGGGGATGCAGAAAGCAGGGACAGAGTTTGGTTCATGGTGACAAGCTGACAGGCTCCCCTCTCCTGGCCCGGCTCAGACCACAGCTCGCTGCCAACACCTCCGTACCTCTCCCTAAATGTGCTATTTGCCAGATCCTCCTGGTGACCCAGGGTGCTCAAACCCCGACACCCCGATGACGTGTTTGACTGCAGTTTTGGAGGACAACGACCTTCTCCCTTCCCCTCATCACTTAATTTATATTTATATTGCCGTTCTTCATCCTTCCCTGGTCTGCAGACGTGGTATTTAAAGGCAGCGAGCCGAGGCGGGCAGAGCGGGCAGCGGGGAAGCCGTGCCCACCCGGCTGTGCCGGTACGGAGTGATCCTGCCCGCAGGCAGGACTGCCTGCAAACCTCCCCTGGGACTTGTTTTGCTTTGGTTTTTCCCTCTTGTCCCTGAGAGCAGCTGAATCTCAGGAATTTCCTGAGGTTATCGGACCCCGATTCCTCCCACCCTCATTGGGAGGCACCTTGGTCCGGTTTGATGGAGAAGCGACCCCCTTGCACCTTCACAGGTGGAGGAGGTTCTGGGACATTTCAAAGAAAGGAAAGTCCAATTGTATTTTCAAAAGAGCCCCCAAAGCCTGGGAGCAGCCAGAGGGAGAGGTGGGAAGCGAGGCAGGGAGGCCACGGGCTGCCCTGCAATGAAACGGCTAGCAAAAAATTCTGCAAATTTAAACCCAAATGCTGCTTTCACAAAGGTCCCAAATCTGATCCAAAGCTGCTGCTTCTCCAAAGTTTCTTCTCCCAAAGCAAAGATCCCCAGTGAAGCTGTCCCGGGAGAAGCCGGCTCGCCCCCAGCCCGCCCCGCTCTGCTCGCCTCCAGCAGCTCCTCCTGCCTTGTACAATTGGGGGGAAAAAAAAAAAAAGTAAAAAAAAAGAGTATTGGATGTAAAATTTTAACGAATAATGTGGTTTCTTATGGTTTCTCATAGTTAATAAAAGTTATGTCCTGCCTCCTGCCTGCGTCCTCCCCCTCCATCGCCTTCGGGAGCGGCAGCTGAGCCACTCTTGGCCATGGCTCTCCTGGTACCAGCAACTTCTAGTGGGTGGCTTTGCAAGGAGGGCTTTTGAAGCCCATCGTTGCCTGCTCCTCCTGACCTCCATCCATCATTGTCAGAGCCTCCTCCGTGCGTGCACACTCAGAGATACCCTCACTACACCCCCACCCCCCTGCAGCACCCCCAGGACCCCCCATCTGACACCCCCCCCGTTCCCCTGCAGGCAGGGGGCTGCGCTGCGCACAAGCCCCTGTCCCAGAGTCCCTACAACCACCCATCACCCCGACACGAGCCCCCCGTGCCTGATCCCAGCCTGCTCTGCCTCTGCCCCAGCACCCAGAGCCTGCAGGGGCTGGGGGGGTGCAGACCCCTTGCCCCTACCCACAACCCCACCCTTCCCCCAGCCCCTAAAGCTGCCCCAAAAATCCACCTTCACCACAGCCCTGTCCCCACACCTGCCCCAACCTTGTTCCCACCCCATCCCCATCCCATCCTTATCCCTATGCCTATGCCTATCCCATCCCTATCCCTATGCCTATCCCTATCCCTATTCCTACCTCTATTCCCTCCCCATCCCTTCCCCTATCCCCATCCTCCCCATCCGCATCCCCATCCCTATCCCCCTGCCCATCCCTATCCCTATCCCTATCTCCGTCCCTGTCCATATCCCTACCCAATCCGCATCCCCATCCCTATCCCTATCCGCATCCCTACTCCTATCCTTATCCCTATCCCCATCCCTATCCTCATCCTCCCTATCCCTATCCCTATCCCTATCCCCCTCCCCATCTCTTCCCCTATGCCCATCCTCCCCATCCCCATCCCCATCCCCATCCCTATCTCTATCCCTATCCCTGTCCATATCCCTACCCAATCCCCATCCCCACCGCTATCCCTATCCCCATCCCTACTCCTATCCCCATCCCCATCCCTATCCTGCTCCCCCTCCCCATCCCTATCCCTATCCCTTTCCCCCTCCCCATCCCTACCCCATCCTTATCCCTGTCCCCATCCCTATCCCCATCCTCCCCATCCCTGTCTCCTCCCCCATCCCCATCCCATCCCATCCCTGCCTCTATCCCTATCCTTATCCCTGTCCATATCCTTACCCAATCCCGCCATCCCCCCCCTTATCCCCATCCCATCTCCATCCCCCTCCCCACCCCGCTCTCGGCTGACGCCCCCGCCCCCCCCGCCCCGCCGAGGAGCCCCGGGGGGGCGGTGCGGGGGGGCCGGTCCGGCCGGTCCCGCCGCTCCCTCCCGCCGTTTACAGCCAACACGGGGCTGCGGGCGGGGCCGGGGCCGGGGCGGGGGGTACAAATGGCGGGGGGCCGCCGCCGCCCCCGCGCCCTGCCCGCCGCAGCCCCGCCATGGCGGCCCCCGCGGAGCGGGCAGCGGCCGTCCCCGCCGCCCGGCAGCACGCGCTGGCCGCCACCCGCCCCGGCGACACCGGCCCGCGGCTCAGTGAGTGCGGGCGCGGGGCGAGGCGGGACGCGGCACCGCGCTGCCACCGGCACCGGGGCGCCAGGGGTACCCCGGGGCGGCGGGGAGGGGGTGGCACCGGGGCTGGCGGGGTGGGTGGCACGGGCTGGCGGGGGTGGGTGGCACCGGGGCTGGCAGGGGTGGGTGACACTGGGGCTGACAGGGGTGGCAGGGAGGGGTGGGTGACACTGGGGCTGGCAGGGGTGGGTGACACAGGGGCCGGCAGGGGTGGGTGGCACCGGGGCTGGCGGGGTGGGTGGCACTGGGGCTGGCAGGGGTGGGTGACACTGGGGCTGGCAGGGGTGGGTGGCACTGGGGCTGGCGGGGGTGGGTGACACGGGCTGGCAGGGGTGGGTGGCACAGGCTGGCAGGGGTGGGTGGCACCGGGGCTGACGGGGTGGGTGACATGGGCTGGCAGGGGTGGGTGACAGCGGGGCTGGCAGGGGTGGGTGACACAGGGGCTGGCAGGGGTAGGTGGCACTGGGGCTGGCAGGGGTGGGTGACACTGGGGCTGGCAGGGGTGGCAGGGACAGTTGGGTGACACAGGGGCAGGCAGGGGTGGGTGACACAGGGGCTGGCAGGGGTGGGTGGCACCGGGGCTGGCGGGGTGGGTGGCACTGGGGCTGGCAGAGGTGGGTGACACTGGGGCAGGCAGGGGTGGGTGACACTGGGGCTGGCAGTGGTGGCAGGGACAGGCAGGTGACACAGGGGCTGGCAGGGGTGGGTGGCACTGGGGCTGGCAGGGGTGGCAGCGACAGGCAGGTGACACAGGGGCTGGCAGAGGTGGGTGGCACTGGGGCTGGCAGGGGTGGGTGGCACTGGGGCTGGCAGGGGTGGCAGGGAGGGGTGGGTGACACTGGGGCTGGCAGGGGTGGCAGGCAGGGGTGGGTGACACAGGGGCAGGCAGGGGTGGCAGGGAGGGGTAGGTGACACGGGGGCTAAGAGGTGTTAAGGAGGGACCACCCACCCGTGCTGCTGCTCCGAGGCCTCTCCGGGTGCACCTCCCCAGCGTGACCCTCTCTTTGTCCCCGGAGCAGGGCAGCGCTCCCGTCCCCTGCCGACGTGTCCCTGGGGTCACCCGTGCGGGTGGGAGCTGTGGGCGCCGCCATGTGTGGTGGCACCGCGTCCTGCAGCCCATGGCACGGGGCCGAGGGACTTGCTGGGGAGGTGTTTGCTGAATGCGGTATTTCCGGTGGCCTCTCCTGGCACGCTCATGTGCTGGAGCCTGTGAGGATGGCCGTGTCCGTCAAGGGGACGTCTGTGTGTCCGGACCGTGTGCTGCGCCGTGCGGGTCACCCCTGTGCTGCACCCATGGGTGCTGGTAGCTCTGTCCGCCCCTGCGCACGCTGTTCGCAGCAGCGCACGGGAGCTACGGGCAGCACGGGGCTGCCGGCTCGACGCCGGCACCCTCAGCCCCCCATCCCACCCCGACCTCGCGGCACCCGGCATCACACCAGCCCCATATCTCGGGGGTGGCCCGTGAACCCCCCCAGCCCCGAGCACAGCGAGCTCAGAGGCGTCAAGGACGTTTGCTGTGACCTCTGCGCCTTGGCTCCCGGATCAGGACGGCTGGAGGGAGCTCTGCTGTCACCTCCCTCACCCTGAGCCGGGTGGCTCCGGGCTGGCACGGTCCCCGCTGCACCCTCCGGCCGCGGCTGAGCGCAGCCGGCTCTGCCCGCCCGTGTTTGCTGTCAACACGGAGCAGGGAGCAGCCACCCGTGGGTGACTTCTCCCCAGTTCGCACTGGGTGAGAGCCAGCCCGAGGAGGGGCACCGGGTGGCAGGGAGGGGACGGCAGGGAGCCGGGGCTGTTTCTTGTCCCATTAGAGGCAGGCCCTACCCTCCCCGTGGGCTCCCGGGCCGGATCCTGCGGGCACAGGCTTTCGCGGCTGCGCCTGCTCCTTTGTGCACCCATGGGAGACGGTTTGCTGGGCTGGAAGAGCAGCAGCCCCCATTGCCTGCCAGGAGGATCCCGGCCTCGAGGGGTGCCCCCCGGCACAGCCCCCAGCCAGCATCCGCACAGCCAGGAGGGAACGGGGCAGGGACCGAGGGCTGGCACGGGGGGTCCCAGCTGGCACCCGCAGGGTGGTGAGTTGTCGTCCCCCCCCGGGTGCAGCTGGAGGAGCGGGAGAGGTGGGTCCCAGGGCGGGGGAGACCCTCTCCCCAGCCCCACGGCGGGGTGCCCGGCTGCGCGGGGCGCCCTGGGGTTCCTGCTGCGTGGTGTCCCAGCGTGGCGCTGGGCACAGGAGCAGCTACGTGATCCCCAGTTACAGCCCAGCGCCCCGACCCCCAGCCCAGCGCATGGAGCTGGGGGGGTCTGGGGGGGCCGAGCAGGGCCGCGGGCAGGCAGGGCTGGCTGGCAGGAGCAGGCAGAGCGCTGCCTGCACTGCTCTGCTGGGGCTGGTTCTCCTGAGAGGCGGGAGAGGTATTAGCAGCTGCTTCCCCGCGCTGCAAATCCATTAGCACAAGCGAGTGGAAGAAGCACTTATCACCTCCTGGCCTTTGGCTTGACCCACCTTTAGGAAAAACAAGGCAGCGAACAATGCTGCCGCCCGCACGCAGGCTCGGCGGCTGCTTGCACAGAGTGGGGTGCCCCACGCCCTGCCCCACAGCCCCGCACGGCCCCACGGCGTGCTTTAAACTCAGCAAGCCCAGCCTGGGGGCAGCTCGAGGGCTGGTGGTGCAAGGGGGTGGGTGGATGGATGGGTGGGTGGGTGGGTGGATGGATGGATGGAGAAAGCAGGGGATCGCTGTCAGCCAGCCCAGTGACACAACGGTTGTGCCGTGCCGCGCGATCGCAGCCCGGGAAGGGGAGTTTGGTGGGACACGTCTCAGCTGCTCCTCTGCCGTGTCCCATTAGCCGTGCTGCTCGTCTCCTGCCGGGACCCTGTGCTGGGTCCAGGCGCAGTGCCAGCGCTGGGGGACGGTCCCTTTGGGATGTGGCGTTGTCGGCTGGGGACACGGGAAGCAGGAGGAGAGGAACCGGGGAGATCCCCCAGCCCTGGGCACCCTGATACCTCTCTCCTTGGGGGCTGCTGCTGGGCTGGATCTGGGTGCTGAGCCTCGCAGGGCCGTGTCGGGCTGTGCCCTCAGCTTGGGTCCCCCCAGCTCTGGAGGGGAGCAAGGGGCTTGCGGGGCTCAGCACCGAGTCACAGGAGCATTAACTTGCCGTGGCGGCATCCCCGTGCTGCAGACGGGAGGGTCGTGGATGACCCGGAGAAGATGCCGGGAGCCCCCTGCCCTCTGCGATGGAGC
Organism: Morus bassanus; assembly: GCA_031468815.1. Classification (NCBI taxonomy): domain Eukaryota; kingdom Metazoa; phylum Chordata; class Aves; order Suliformes; family Sulidae; genus Morus; species Morus bassanus. The sequence continues at coordinate 84,943,428 of CM062570.1, read as the reverse complement.
TGCCAGAAGCAGAGCCGGGCTGACGTCCTTGGTGTGACTATAGGGGATGGTGGCTGCCGTGGCTTCGTGGGGATGACGAAGGGGCTGGTGGGTTCCTGGGGGCTGCAGCCATCGCATGCCCGCATCCCGCTGCTGGCCGAGCCTGGGCAGGCCAGTTGTGTCCATTCCCCGTGCTCCAGCCCCCGGCTGCAGGAGCCGTCCATCCTCCCACCGCAGCAGCAGCATCCCCAGCACCCCACGGTCCATCCCGCCGGGGTGGGATCCTCTGCCCCCATGGCACGGCCCCGCTCTCCATCACTTCTCCTTTCCTCTTGGGGCCATCTCCTCCCCTCAGCCCCTGAAAACCCCTCAGCCCAGCTGGTGTCTGCATCGCCCGCCCGGGGCCGGGGTCCGGCAGCCCCGCTCCTCACCACCCGCCGCCCCCCCCGGCCCTGTTTTGTCTGACAGAAAATGCAACAGCAAGCCCAGCGATTTTTTTTTTTTTTTTTTTTTTGTCTTTCCTTGGGTTGACTTGTTTGGTTCACGCTCGGCTGGTCCTGCCATTCTTTGCCTTTCCTCACATGACGTGCAGGTGTGTATGGGAACCCTCGGCCGCTGCCGGGGCCCTAATTAGTGGCATAGAGTGTGACCCCCCGCCGGGCTTTTCACCGGCTCCACCGGGCTGGGACAGCATCGGCACAAAGTGACACATGGCACAATGGGCAGGTTGCGGAGGGGGAAAGCGGTCACTTAGGGACTGTCGGAAAAATCCCAGCATGGCCCCGGGCTGCTGCATTCGCCACCCGGTGCAGGATGAGGCCACCGGGTGATGCTGGCTCTTGGCTTCGTGAGGTGCGTCGGGGCAGATCCTGCCGTGCCCAGAGTCACCATCACGGTGCTGGGGATGGGGCAGGACTGAGCGGGACCATCACGGTGCTGGGGATGGGGCAGGACCGAGCGGGATTTTGAGCTCAAAGTTGCCGTCAGGGCCAGATTCATGCCCCTGTCCCGAGAGCTGGGCTGCGGCACCACAAGCATCAGCCTGGCCCAGGATTTTGGTTAAAAATTAGGTTTGTGGGTGATGAAATGGTGAGCGGCATCCAGGGGGGATGCGGGATGCATCCAGCCCGGTCCGGAGCAGCCCACGGCCACCCTGTGCCTTGTCCCAGCACACCCAGACCTCTCTGCCCCATGGGGTGCCCATTGCCGTGGGGCGCCAGGCGTGAGCTGGGGGATGCCAGAGACCTGTCCTGGTGCCGCCTGGGCTGGAGGGGAGAGGTTTTGGGGATTTTGGGGCTATTTGTGTGTCCCGTTTCCTATCTTTGCTCCGTCTTGGTTCCCCTTCAGCCGCTCCATCCCGTGCTTCAGCCCAGGCGTGGGGCTGAAAATGGGAGAGGGTGTCGGAGGCTCCGACGGCTGCCTGCAAACCCCGGGTCTGTAATTTGGGGAAGGGGATGTGCAAAGCCCCTCGGGCGGTGAGCGGGGATGAGCATCACTCGCTGCACGCCCCATCCTAGAGGCCAAGGTGACCATCACCGGGCAGGCGATAAATTTGTCCAAAATCAGCCTCGATCACTTCTGCGGAGAAGGTAATACCCTCGGCAGGTTTTTGTGCCCGTCTCCGTGGCTGAGGCTGGAGGAGGATGGGGCCGGGGTTGCGTCCATCCCCTCGCCGTGGCAGACGGCGGGTCCTGGGACCACCGGCCGTACCGGAGGTCGGGAGTGAGCCCCCGGCGCACTTTGGAGCAGAGCCCTAAGGCGTGTGTGTCGGGCCGGGGGAGCCGGAGGCGATGCCCGGGCAGGGGCAGGGGGCTGGGGAGAGCAGGGCGGGTGAGTGGGAGCAATTAGCGGCGGGTGTAGTTGGGTCGGGTCCTCTTTGTCACCGGGGGCCCTTTCCCCCGGCTCCGGCCGCGGCGATGGTTAGTAGTGCGTGAGTGTCAGGGCTAATGGAGATTGCATCTGACAGGAGCTGTGAATTTGGGGCTGGGGGTGTGGAAAGGCCATGTTGAAAGACTTTCCTTTTCTCTTGGCCTCTCTCCCCCTGCCTCCCGCTCCCCGGCCGTGCCCCCCGGCAGCCTCCTGGCCCGGCCGGCCGCCGCAGCCCACCCACCCCGCCGTTCCTCCCCCCGCTTGTTCATAACAGCTCAACGTCTTAATTATCTGAATTAGTGCTTTCCGGTAGCAGGGCTCCCCCTCCTCTGCCCTGTCCCTCCCTGTCCCTCTCCTCCTCCGCCTTCTCCTCCTCCTCCTCGGTCCCCCCCAACCCTGAACCCCTTTGGTGGGCTGTCACTTGGCGTTACTGTCGTGATTTCCTTCTCTATTGCGATAGAGCCCTTTGCACCGTAGAGATGGGCATGGGCTGGGGGGCTGGAGCCATGCAACAAGTGCTGGGCAGGGTGGCTCCGGCGGCCGGGGCTGGCCGGGTTTGGGGCAGGGGGCGAAGTCCTGCGGCCGCCCCGTTTGCCAAGCCAGGAGCTGCGGGTTCCTTTGTAGAAAATGTGAAATTTTTTGCAGAAAATTCCCTTGCAGGAGATTAATGTTTTCATAATATCGGCTGGGGCGTTGTTTTGCTTCGGCACGGATAGGCAAGGTGAGCCCGAAGGGAGTCCCCTGGGACAGCTGGTGAGGCGAAGCCCCTGTGAGAGTTTTGTCACAGGCTTTTCAGTGGAAATGGTGAAGAACAGGGAATCGTGGAGCAACATTTTAACATTTTTTATCACCCCCCCTATTCATTTCTCCATGACCAAGTCTGGCTGTCCACCCATCCATCCATCCATGCATCCTCTGGAGGCCCAATCCCCAAAAAGCCTTTTTTCGCCGGGGCTGTGGACTCTCCATCCCCGGAGATCTTCAACCCCCCGAGACGGGGCCCTGGGAGCAGCTCCAGGTGACCCTGCTCGAGCAGGGCTCGGACCAGAAGATCTCCAGGGGTCCCTGCCCACCTCCACCATGCCGTGACTCCGAGAACAAGCCCGAGTCATTGTCAGCAGAGTTGGAGGTGACGTTGCAGGGCTGTGTGGCCAAGCCCGGACCCTTGGCTTACATCTCTCCCTCTATCCTGGGGATGCTGGTGGTGTTGCCGTCACCCTAAAACCCATCCCCAAAGCAAAGTCATGGCAGGGGAGGAAGGGGATCCGGTGACGGCAAAGGGCAGCTCCTTTGCAAACAGACTGGTGTGGTCGGAGAGGAGCAGGCGGGAAAGCCAGCGCTGGGACCCTGTGCTGCCAGGGACCCACGCGAGTCTGGGCTGGGGGGCCTTCCCTGCCTCAGTTTCCCCCAAGGAAATGAGAGGAATAGTGCTTCCTTCCTTAGGGATGGTGGAGGGCAAATATATGTGTGTATATATGTTAAAGACAGGTAGATGGGAGGATGGATGCAGAGATGGATGAATGGATGGTTGGAAGGATGGGAGGAGGGATGGGTGGGTAGACAGATGGATGGGTGGAAGGATGCAGAGCTGGATGAATGGATGGATGGAGGGAGGGAGGGATGGATGAATGGAGGGAGGGAGGGAGGGATGAATGGATGGATGCAGAGCTGGATGAATGGAGGGAGGGAGGGATGGAAGAATGGATGGATGGAGGGAGGAGGGATGAATGGATGGAGGGAGGGAGGGATGGATGAATGGATGGATGGATGCAGAACTGGATGAATGGAGGGAGGGAGGGAGGGATGGGTGGGTGGGTGGATGGATGCAGAGCTGGATGAATGGATGGATGGAAGGAGGGATGGACAGCTGGGTGACTGGCTGGGTGGGTGGATGGATGGATGGATAGGCAGAGAGCTTGGCCAATGATCCAGTGTCACAGCCACAGGGCACCAAGCAGTGCTGCCAGCGTGTCCGGTGCCCTCGGTGGGAGAAGATTTCCCTGTGTAGTGGGAGGGAAGCCAGGAGGGTCCCAAGGTGGCCGAGACCACCGTGCTCAGGCGAGAGGGACGAGCCCCGTGGCCCTGTCCCATGCGGGTGGCTCCCCAACAGCTGGGGCTGCGGAGGAGATGTGGGGAGAGAAGAAGAGTGCAACAAAACCTCCCAGGGAAGAGAAGCAGGCGAGGCAGCAGTGGTGGGTATTTGTGAAGGAGTTGGAAAGGGAAATAAAAGGCAGAATGGTCACTTTGGGAATAAAGGAGACAAAAGGTGGGGAGGTTGGTGGCGGAGAACTGGCTCCTGGCGTGCCAGCCCCCCAGGCTGCTGAATGGGCAACCAGCAGGAACTGGGTGTAATTGGGTAACGGGGAGAAGGCTAATTGCAAAAATGGCAGGGATTACTGGCACCGCCAATGTCTGTGGCAGGGCACAGACCGGGTGAGGGAAGGCGGACACTGGGAGCCCTGTTGTGCCGTGGGGGGTGACCCCACGCTGCGCTGTGGGGTGGCCAGGGGTGGGTGCTCCCCGACACGGGCTGCGGCCAGCGAGGGGCAAACAAGACCCGTTCCCCAGAAATGAAGTTGCCAGGGCTGGGCTGCTGAGCATGTGTGTGGGGCTGGCTCCTGCACCCAGGGAGCTGCGGCGGTGCCGGCATCACCCGAAGGGCATCAGGGATGCTGCGGCGTGGGGACCCGCATCCCACTGCCGCAGCGTGGACCACCCATCCCCGCAGCCGGTGGGAGGGAGGCTGGCGAGCTCGCCAGCTGGCCCAGCCTCTCCAATCCTATTAGGATCATGAGTAAATCAGAGAACTTGGTGTGAGAAGAGGGGGCAGAGGGATGAAAGGGCCCGGCAGGGTCAGCAAAGCCAGGCCCTGCCATGGCAGGCGTTACAGTGTTTGACACATCGGTAAAATGATCAAGGAGCAGCTTAGAGCCAGATCAGTTCCCCAGCACCTGCATTCGCCAAGGAAGCTGCTCCCAACCCTCACCCTCCCTGGCCTCGGGGACCTGCCTCCTCTCGCTGGGCTCATACACCGGTTCATCCCTGTTTGTCATCCCTGCGCTTAATGTCCCAGGCGCCTCCCTGCCCCGCGGTCATCTCCAGGGTCTTCGTGGTCTCTTTGGAGAAATCACCTCCCCGTTTCCTCGCCCAAATGCAGCGCTGTGTGAGTCCTCAGTGCCCTGAGGTCTCATCCTGAACCCCAGGGTCCCAGGCCAGCACCCCGTGGCAGCTGGGCAGTGCCACCCTGCAGGCAGGACCGGGCTGGGTGCTCAGACCTCGCCTCGGCAGTGGTGGCCCCGAAAGCTCGTCCTTCTGCTCTGCAGCATCCAGGTGGGATTGTCCATCCCAGGGTCTTCCCTGGGGATTAGGGGTGACCTCCTGGGCTGCCGTGGTGCAAGGGCAGCTCTGCCGATGTGCCGCCAGCTGAAGGCAAGCAGAGGCAGGAGGGTGGTGGGAGATGGCAGGGCTGTGCCCATCACCCGGCGTCTGGGCTGCTGTCTCTGCCCATGGCTGTGGTTTTTGGAGGATGAGCTGTCTGCCCCCGGGCTGCGGGCAGGGCGTACGGGCTGCTCTGGAACAGTGGGGCTGGGATGGCGGGGAATCTGCTGGAGCGAATGGGGCAAGGTGGGGTGGATGGGGACGCCCTGCTGGGAAGGGAGCCAGGACCTGCAGGAGCTACTGGAGCAGCCGGCGGGGCACTGGGCTGTGGTGCCACCTTGCTTGGGCCACCATGCCACCGAGATGGGGTTGCCCAACGCTGGGGAGCTCTCCTGGTGCTGCTCAGGGCGGGGTTGAGCCAGGGAAGCTGGGGATGGGGGGGGACATTGCTCCTCCTGGGTCTAAAAACTGCCGGTTGGGGTGTCCCCGGTCACGGCATCCCTGCCCAGCGCGTGGGGGCACCTTGGGAAGGCGAAGCTGTGCTGTCACCCGGCACGATGGCGGGAAGCCACCGTGGAGCAGAGCCATGCCACGGTGGGGGGGACACACCGACCTAATCCTGCCTTAACTGTGCTGCAGGCAGCATTTGGTGGGGGACGGCGGCGGGGGGTGTGGACCAGTGTCCGTCACGGTCGGGGGTGGGGGGCGAGGGAGGCACCAGGGTCCCCCCGGGCGAGGCGGGGTGTCCCGCAGTGGGAGAAGGCAGGGGGTGACGGCCTGTTTTTGGGGGGAAACTGGCCCCCACCCCAATTTGCGCTGCCCACAGCCCCAAGCCCATCTCTGCCTGGGCGGGATGCGACTCTTGCGACCTGTTAATAAGTTTTTTTCCGCAAAAAGGTTTTTTTAATTGGGTTTTTGTTTGTTTGTTTGTTTGTTTTTTTAAAGCAAAATCTTGGTGTAGTGAAGAACTGTGCTTGGAAAGGGAAAATATTGATTTGCAGAAAGACTTTCAATTTGCTGGCCGGGGCAGGCTGCCGCCGCTGCTGCGCTCCTGGCTTTAAATGTCCTTCCTTTCTGCGCATTTATTTCTGTTTAAATGCTTTGTATGAACTGAAATGAAATTAATTTAGTAAAAGCGCCGTTTCCTGCAGGATGGAGGTTCTGGGTCTCCGCTTTAGCAGCCGCCGGTCGTTTGGCCTGTGGCTAGGACGAGGAATGGGACAGCAGGGATGGCTGGTGCTGGGGTGGGAGGGATGCCACCCGGCCGAGGCTGCGGCCCCCCGACACCCGCGGTTTGGGGGTGGCGGTGCTGGGAGCGGGGTGGGAGCATCCCCAGCTCGGGGGGCTGACGGTGTGTCCTTCCCCCCCAGCTTACAGGACGGTGTGCGGCGTCAACGGGCCCCTCGTGGTGTTGGACAACGTGAAGGTAGGAGCCTGTCTGCCGGCGGGTGACGAGGGGACCCCTGGACGGTGTCGCTTGGGGCGGTGCGGGGACGGCCGCGCTGTCCCTGCCTGAGCCTCCTGCCAGCCCCCTTCGCAGGCAGGGAGGGTGCAATGGGGAGCGTGTCCCTGTCCCCTGTCCCCTGGGCTGTCCCCTGCTCTCCGGGGTCTGTCCGCCAGCTCCGAGCTCCCTCGTCTGGACGCGGCCGGCAGCAGAGCCCGTGTGCCAGCCTGCACACGCGTGTGGGCGTGCGAGCGTGGGTGCGAGCGTGTGCGCGGGCGTGGGGACGCGTGTGGGCGTACGGGTGGCCGTGTGGGCGCTCTGCCCGGCCACGCTGCGCTCGCCCCGTGTCCCCTGCAGCCAGGCACCTGCTGTCCCCTGTCCCCTGTGCCCTGTCCCCTGTGCCATGTCCCCTGTGCCCCTGTCCCCTGTCCTCTGCCCCCTGTTCCTGTCCCCTGTGCCCCTGTCCCCTGTCCTCTGTCCCCTGTGCCCTGTCCCCTGTGCCCCTGCCCAAGCTCCGGCTCCTGTCCCCTGTGCCCTGTGCCCCGTGCCCCTGCCTGAGCTCTGCCCCCTGTTCCTGTCCCCTGTGCCCCTGTCCCCTGTCCTCTGTCCCTTGTCCCCTGTGCCCCTGCCCAAGCTCTGCCCCCTGTCCCCTGTCTCCTGTCCCCTGTGCCCCTGCCTGAGCTCTGCCCCCTGTCCCTTGTCCCTTGTGCCCCTGCCCGAGCTCTGCCCCATGTACCCTGTGCCCCTGCCCGAGCTCTGCCCCCTGTCCCCTGTCCCCTATGCCCCTGCCCGAGCTCTGGCTCCTGTCCCCTGTCCCCTGTGCCCCTGCCCGAGCTCTGGCTCCTGTCCTCTGTCCTCTGTCCTCTGCCTGCTGTCCCCTGTCCCCTGTGCCCCTGCCCGAGCTCTGCCCCCTATTCCCTGTCCCCTGTGCCCCTGTCCTCTGTCCCCTGTCCCCTGTGCCCCTGCCTGAGCTCTGGCTCCTGTCCCCTGTCCCCTGTGCCCCTGCCAAGCTCTGCCCCATGTCCCTTGTCCCCTGTGCCCCTGCCTGAGCTCTGCCCCCTGTCTCTTGTCCCCTGTGCCCCTGCCCGAGCTCCAGCTCTGTCCAGGAGCCAGGTCTGAGTGCGGCCACAGCACAAACCCCAGCTCAGCCTGTTCCCCCAGCACTGGGTGGCACCTTGGTGTCACCCTGCCTGTCCGTGCTCCAGGAGCAAGGGCTGGCTTCACTTGGGTGGGCGCTGGGCGTCTCAGCATCCCTGCGTGTCACAGCCAGCTGGGACCCTCCGAGGGGCTTTGTTGGCCAGTGGCTCATTTCTATGGCCCCTTTCACGCCCAGCCCGGCAGGATGGGAATTAATAAGCTCAATTAAAGAGCCAGACCGTGGCGGGTGTTTCCTTTGCTTTGTTGTCCTTTATGCAAAGGTCTTTACAGAAGAATTAAAGTCCAAAGTTCACGGTGCTGGAGCCAGCCCTGGTGGCTGGGAGCGAGGAGGAGGAGGAGGAGGAGATGGAAGAGAGCTGAGAGTGTGCTGGCAGGCAGGGCTGGGCCGGCATGCTCATGGAGCGCATGCCCTTGGAGTTTGTCCCTGGCACAGGACGTGTCCCTCAGCCAAGGGGCTGCAGAAAAGTCCCCTCCATCCACTCCGGGGGTCCCGGCTGGGTGGGGGGCCAGGGAGGTTGGTTGGTGTCCCTGGGGGGACTGCCGCCCTTGCCCCTCGTGGGTGCTGGGTCCCACTCGCCACTCTGCCTGTGCCAGCTTAGCTTGGCCGATGCGAGGCAGTTAAATTGGTGATCCCTCGGCTTAACCTTTCACAGGGGGGTTATAGGGGATCCAGCAGCTCCCTGGGAGCCACCCGGAGCCATCCCAAGGGATACCACCAATTCCGGGGGGTTTTTCTGGGGCTGTGGATGCGCTTTGGCAGGCTCTCAGAGATGCCGCTTTATGCAGGTGATGGGTCTGTCTGCTTCTGGTAGGGAAAGGGGTTTGAATTTGTTAGTTGTCAGGCTCTGGGCAGCCAGGTGTGTCTGAGAGCACCCTTGGGGGAAGGGGAGCACCCTGTAATGTTGGGGAAACTGAGGCACAGAGCAGTGCCACAGCCTGGAGCATGCTCTGGGATGGGGCAGGGGCAGGCAGCACCTTCCTCCCCGATGCCTCCTCCCGCCTGGGCCGGCGGCTCTGCCTGCGCCTGCCTGGCATGGTGGGTGCTGCTTGTTGGCATCAGCTGCTGAATGTGTCCCCTGGTATTCGGTGGCTGCAGGGAGCTCGATCCCCCCGACCACAGGAGGGGAAACTGAGGCAGCACTGGCAGACAAGCCTGTGCAGGCAGGGCTGGTGGGCAGGGGCTGCGAGGGGCGGTCTGGCGGGGGGAGAGGAGCCTTCAGCACCCGTCTCACCTTGACCCTGTCCCTACAGTTTGCCCAATATGCCGAGATCGTGCACTTCATGCTGCCCAACGGCACCAGCCGCAGCGGGCAGGTCCTGGAGGTGATGGGCTCCAAAGCCATCGTCCAGGTGAGCCCAGTGCGGGGGGGGGGATGTGGTGAGATGGGGGGACGCATGTGTGCTGCATGGCCTGGGGCTCTGTCCTGGGACTCTGTCCCCCTCCAGCGGTGGCTGCCGCAGCTGGCAGGGCCCTGGGACTCTTGTCCCAGCTCTCCCATTTTGGCAGGCATGGCCCTGTGCTGGGTATCCATCCTGCTGTGCCCATCCTCCCCTTGCCCGAGCTGCCCACCCAGGTCCCCCCCGCTGTGTCCCCGCCGGGGAGAGCCCATCTGGGTGATGCCGCAGCCTCCTCGGGACCCCCATCACTCATCCCCACGTCCTCCCTATTGGCCTCCCTGGGCTGCCTCCCCTTCCATCCCAGCAGGAAATCTTAACGACCCTCCTGCCATCACCCCACAGCCACCAGCCCTCAGCGGGGCCGGGACCGTGGCAGGCAGCGGGTTCCCGGGGTGCCTGGAGCAGGTTTGGGGTACCCCCTCCAAACTGGGGCAGCTAAGCTGTGGGGTTTCACCGTGAGCACCGGGGCTGTCCCCTCCCACCCAGGTGCCCCCCAAATCAGCCAGCCCAGGCCTCGGGGTGGCTGCACAGCCAACCTGGCCGGGTTCTGGTTGGCGAGCCGCCAAACCTCGCTCCTCTAATGCTGCCCGGACCTCTGCAGCGCCCTTTTAATCCTATTAGGGAGTCAGCCTCGGGAGGGGAAAAAAAAAAAAGGAGGGGAAAAAGAAGGGAAAAAAAGGAGCTTTTTGCAGCAGCAGCTTTTGTCAGGGGCTGACCTGCATGCACCCACACGCACCCAGGTGCTGCGGCCATCGCCTGCCCTCGTGCCTGCCGGCATCCCCTCCAGCCGGCTGCCCCCGGCTTTCCCAAGTCGGCCCTTCTTCCAGGGGCCACACGGCTCTAATTAAAGCAGCGATCTGGAGGTTAATTAATACAAATGGTGTCAAATATTATACCGATCAAAATGCCTTTGGTTTCCCTGCCCTGCCCGAGGCCCTTCTGCTGCGCTCGTTGCATTAACGAGAGCGTGGTCCCCCCTCCCCTGCCTGCCCCCCCCACAAAGCCAAAGCCCCTGAGAAGGGAGTTTTCTTAACCCCAGGGTTTCTCCCCTTCTTTTGTCACCTCTCCCTGATGGGTTTTTCGGGTGAGTGCGGATCACGTCACCTCCCTGCGGAGAGCTCGTCTGCCCCCGAGCCCCCCGGCCCCCTGCGCCTGCTAATCCCCACCCGCCTCTTGCCCCGGGGTCTCCGCAGGTGTTTGAAGGAACATCTGGGATTGACGCCAAGAAGACCTCCTGCGAGTTCACCGGGGACATCCTCCGGACCCCGGTTTCTGAAGACATGCTGGGTAAGCCAAGCTTGCTGCTGAGCCCTGACACATCTCAGTGCAGAGATGATGGGGTAACATAGGCGCAGGCAGCCAGGGGGCAGGGGGGACAGGAAGTTTTGGGGGTGTTGGGGTCCTGGGGTTTAGCTCTGCTGCTGCCCAGGGGCTGAGGACATCCCTGGGCACGCTGTCCGGTCCTGGGGGAGTCACATCCAGCGTGGAGACATGATGGTGGTCACCCTCGTACAGGGCTAAAACATCCCCCTGGGCCCACTCTGCCCAGTTATCCCAGGAGAAAAAGCTTGGGCTGGACTGGGAAAAGGTTTCATGGGTGAGGACAGGCGAACTTCAGCCCGTGGTCATGCCGTTAGCACTCTCATTACCTCGACCTTAGGAGAGCTGGGGGCTGCCCAGCATCTTCCCTGTCCATGCTGAGACCTGAGATGTGGCCAGGCATGAGGACGCACGGGGGGGCTGGTCACCCCTGTCCCCGTGGGGACACCTTCCCAGGCAGAGCTGGGTGCTGGCAGACCCCCGTAGCCCCGAGCAGCCTCCCCCAGAGCTGTTCAAGCTCAGCCCCAGGCCCTTGGCCCCCCTGAGCCACGTTAGAGGCTCCTGAGGGTCCTACAGCCCCCAAAGCAGCCCCGGGGGCTCGCAGGAGTCGCAGCCGGTGACAGCGGTCGCTTGGGGTCCCGGCAGAGGGACCTCGGCTGACGCACGGCATCGTTCCCCGGTCAGGGGGCCGAGTGTCTCCTGCAATCTCCTTCCCATCTCTGCCAGCAGCATGAAACCCGGCCAGAGCCCAGCCTGCAAAGGGCAGCGGTAAAGGGCAGCCTGTCTGGGAGGGGGCAGGTGTCGAGCGCGGTACGGTAGCATGCGGTGACGGCCGGACAGGTCCCGGCTCCCTGGCAGCGGGCAGAGAGACCCCGGCTCCTTTCTGAGGCAGGGTCCCCCTGTCCCCATGCAGGGTCTGGGCATGAGTCCCCCGGGGGGGGACAGGGGCCGGGCAGGGGTGCACAGGTGCTCGGCTGCATCGCCCCTTCCCTCCCCTCTGCTGCTCTTTGTGCCGTGGCGCTGAATTAAGCCGCTGTGAGACGTGGGTGCCCAGCGAGCACCAAGGTTACTGACCTTTCATGCTCCGTGCTCCCGCGCCCCGGCCCTGCCATCAGCTTGATCTGCTCTGACAACGGCGATGCTTCCCTGGCCCGTCAGGGACCAGAAGACAGTCCCGTAGGGGCAGCAGCGGCACGGGGGGGCGCCGGGGGGGGGGCACGGCGTGGCCGGCACGCCGGCTTTGCCACTATCGATCCCACGGCTCGGAGATGCTCGATGAGGCTGAGCGTGAACAGCGATGCAGCGGCTCTTTGGGAGCCTTGTACCTCCCGCCCCGGGGCTGGGATGGGGGGGGGTGGTCTTGGTGTCACCCCCACCTGCACGGGAGCTGTGGACCCCAAGGGGGAGGTGATGGCTTGGATGGTGGGGGGGGGGGGGCGGTTCTCTGGGGACCTGGTACGACCATCTTCCTACCCTGGGGGCTGTGGTGTCACCCAGCCCTTGGGTGCCAGGCTCCTTCCTCCCCCTGCACAGGGACGCCTCGTCCCCCGGCGTGCGGAGCTGTGGGACGCAGCGCCGCGGGCTTGGGGTGCCCACAGCCACCCTAGGTGCAAAGTCCTGTGCTCCTCACCCGCAGACACCCATGCCCTGTGGGACACCCCGGGCAGCTGGCATGTCCTGTTGCCACCCGTGGGTGCTCTCCATTTCCCGGGTTTCCCCATGCCCGGGGCGTACTCCTGAGGAAGCTGTCGCCCAAGGGGCAGGATCGCCCCCGGCTGCCCCCGCATGCCGTGGGGGGCTCTCAGGTGACGAGCAGCTCTCTTCTTGCAGGTCGGGTCTTCAACGGCTCTGCCAAACCCATTGACAGCGGTCCCCCGGTGATGGCTGAGGACTTCCTGGACATTAATGGTGATGGCCCTGGGCACAGCGTTTCTTTGCCGGCTCCTTTTACCAGCTGCAGGAGATGCCAGAGGGTCTTGGGGGCAGCCTGGCAGCTGGGGATAACACCGGGCCCTGATGGCCAGAGCGGCCCCGTGGTGCCGCCTCCACCCCAGCTCCCCGGGGGGGGGTCCATCCATCCCCATTGGGGTGCCCTGGGAGCGGGGTACAGGTGCAGGGATGGTGCCTGGTGAGCCCATCCCACTGCAGGTTGGTGCGGGGTGGCTGCGCTGGTCCAAGAGCGTGCTTCTTCCTTAGCTCCAGAAGCTCACGCCTCAGTTTTAGCACCAACGGGGGCAATTCCTCCATTTTGGGGTGCCCCAGCGAGTCCTTCATTCCCTTCCCCGCCCCAGGCCAGCCCATCAACCCCCATGGCCGCATCTACCCTGAGGAGATGATCCAGACCGGGATCTCACCCATTGACGTGATGAACAGCATCGCCCGGGGCCAGAAGATCCCCATCTTCTCCGCTGCTGGTCTCCCCCACAACGAGGTGGGTCCCCACGGGGTGCCAAACCCCCCGGTACAGCTCGGCAGCAGGCGGAGGAGAAGGAGGAGGATGGAGGAGGCAGCATGGGGTTGATTTGGGAGGGCTGGAGCCTGTCTCCTGCATCTCTGCTCCTCTCCCCGCTGGACTCTGGCTCTCTGCTCACCATGATGGGCCAGACCCACCTTTTGGGGTGGCTGTTGTGTTCCCTGACCCCCCCCCGCAGCCACGCAGGGTGGTGGGCTGGTGCACGTGGGAGAAGGGAAGCTCACGTTGCCTTGTGCCTCAGTTTCCCCATCTGCACAGCGAGGGGTAAAGCAAATCCTGGCATGCCAAGAGCTGCGCTGGGAGGGGAGAGGTGATCTGGGCTTGTCCAATGTGGGGTCCCCAAGCCCGTGGGGTGTGGGGGCCACGGGCCATGCGAGCGTGGCCATGTTGGGCGCTGGAAATACCAGCCTGATCGACGGTGGATGGGCAGTGCCGCCCCGGTCCCCCCTCCCTGGCACAGACAGTGATGCGATGGGATGGAAAACCAGCCCTGACAGATCGGGAGTGACAGAGGAGGGTGACCACAGGTCAAGTCAGCACCCGGCACGATGGGCGCTGTGCCACGGTGAGGGGGCACGGCTGGCTGGGGGCAGGGGGAGACCCCACTCCCCCCCAGACCCATGGGGCTGGGCACCCACTTGCAGACTGGGTGGGCAGCTGGGGGTGTCAGTGCCCGTGCTGGTTCCTACTTGTCCTATCTCCATCCCCTGCACCCCCTGCCCCTTGCCGCCGCAGGGGCCCTATCCTGGTCCCAGGGGGACTGTGACCCCTCCTGGGGGGACTTGGCCACTGGCGCTGGCCCCGTGCTGCCCACCTCTCCCCGTCCCGCTGCAGATCGCTGCGCAGATCTGCCGGCAGGCCGGCCTGGTGAAGAAGTCCAAGGATGTGGTGGACTACCACGAGGACAACTTCGCCATCGTCTTCGCTGCCATGGGGGTGAGTCAGTGCCGGGATGGGACAGCCCAGCCGACCTCGGCAAAGGCGGCTGACGGGGAGCCCAAATTGCGCAGGACGTGTAGGCAGCCTTGCTGCCGCCTCCCTGCACTGCCTCGTCCCTCACCTGCCTCAGTTTCCCCATGCATGAAGCTGCCTTGCTCCAGCTGACCTGCCTCTCCTCCCATGTGGGCAGGTCAACATGGAGACAGCTCGCTTCTTCAAGTCGGACTTTGAGGAGAATGGCTCCATGGAGAACGTGTGCCTCTTCCTCAACCTGGCCAATGACCCCACGTGAGTCAGCCCCATGGTTCCGGCACACAGGTCTCCTCCTCTTCCTCCTCCTCCTTGTCCTCCTCATCCTCCTTCTCCTCCTCCTCCTCCTCCTCCTTCTTTCTCCTTCTCCTTCTCCTCCTCCTTTCTCCTTCTCCTTCTCCTCCTCCTCATCCTCCTCCTTTCTCTTTCTCCTTCTCCCTCTCCTTCTCCTTCTCTTTCTCCTCCTTTCGTCTCCCTCCCCACTGAGGACCTGATCCATCTTAGGTGGATTGAGGCTCAGGGGCTGGTGCTGGGTGCAGCTGGGGGTCAGTAGGGTCCTGCTCTGCACATGAACCCCAAAGGCTGCGGGTCCCTCTGCTCCCCAAGGGCCAGCCCCCTCCTGGGCACTTTGAGCCCTGCCCTGACCAGCAGAGTGGGGGCTGCAGAAGCATGGGGGGGCCCTACCATCCTGCATGGTGCTCAGTCCCTTGGGCTTCTCCATGTGCTCTCCTGGCACCCCCAAACCTGCCCCTGTGCTGGGATGGGGAGCAGCCTCCAGCATGGCTCAGTGAGGGGCATCTTGGGGGTGCAGAGGGGTGCGCACAGGCTGGCTCCAGGGATGCTCTGTGGGGAGGTAATTGGGATCTGGGGGTGCCCACCCTGTCCCCCTCGCAGGATCGAGCGGATCATAACACCCCGCCTGGCCCTGACCACCGCCGAGTTCCTCGCCTACCAGTGCGAGAAGCACGTGCTGGTGATCCTGACGGACATGAGCTCCTACGCCGAGGCCCTGCGGGAGGTCAGCGCGTGTCCCCCAGGATCTGCCCCGGTCCCTTGCGTCCTCCCTGTGTGGCGGGGAATGAGGACTGTCCTGTTCGGGTGCCTGGGGTGCCCAGGGTGCTCGGGATGCCTGGGGTTCCCAGGGTGCTTGGGGTGTTTGGGATGCCTGGGGTGCTCAGGGTGCCCAGGGTGCTGGGGGTGCTTGGGATGCCGGGGGTGCTTGGGGTGCTGGGGGTGCCTGGGGCACCCAGGGTGCTCGGGGTGCCTAGGGTGCTTGGGGTGCTCAGGGTGCTGGGGGTGCTCGGGGTGTTGGGGGTGCTCGGGGTGCTCAGGGTGCCCAGGATACTTGTGGTGCTTGGGATGCCTGGGGTGCCTGGAGTGCTTGGGGTACTTGGGATGCCTGGGGTGCCCAGGGTGCTGGGGTGCTTGGGATGCCTGAGTGCTCAGAGTGCCCAGGGTGCTGGGGTACTTGGGATGCCTGGGGTGCCCAGGGTGCTGGGGTGCTTGGGATGCCTGAGTGCTCAGAGTGCCCAGGGTGCTGGGGTGCTCGGGATGCCTGGGGTGCTCAGGGTGCTGGGGCTGTGCAGGGTGCCTGAGATGCTTGGAGTGCTCAGGGTGCCCAGGGTGCTGGGGGTGCTCGAGGTGCTGGGGTGCCCAGGATACTTGGGATGCCTGGGGTGCTCGGAGTGCCTGGGGTGCTTGGGGTGCCCAGAGTGCTGGGGGTGCTTGAGCCCCTCCAGCACTAACTGCAGCCCCCCCATCCCGCAGGTGTCAGCAGCCAGGGAGGAGGTGCCCGGGCGCCGCGGCTTCCCCGGCTACATGTACACTGACCTGGCCACCATCTACGAGCGGGCCGGGCGCGTGGAGGGCAGGAACGGCTCCATCACGCAGATCCCCATCCTGACCATGCCCAACGACGGTCAGCGGCCCCACGGCGGGGGCACGGGGGTCGCCGTGGGGTGTGCGGTGCCACCGCTGTGCCCGCACCGGGAAACCACAGGGCTGGGAAATGCCGAATTGTTTTGTTTTAACACGTTTTGGGGGAGCTCGTGGGATCTGGCAGGGTAGCGAAGCTTGCTGGGATGCTTTAGGGTTGTTCCCCGCCAGCCGGAGCAGAGTGCTGGGTTTCAGCCAAAGGATGTGGTTGCAGGGGGGGGGATTCAGACTTGGGGTGCCTGGCGGTGCGTGCAGGCGTGGGTGTGCCCACGGGTGTGTGCACACATGGGCAAGTCTAAAACAGGCTTTCCTCTGCCCGGTGATGGGGGAAGCCGGCTCTTGCTCACAGCTGTGGGCCGGCGCAGCTTCCCCGTGGCCGTGCTGCTTCGGTCACCCCCCGGCGTGGGGCACGGCCGTGTCCTGAGCCTGGCCGAGCAGCCAGACACACTTTTGGGGCTCACACCACCCTGCCTTTCCCCAGACATCACCCACCCCATCCCCGACCTGACGGGCTTCATCACCGAGGGGCAGATCTACGTCGACCGGCAGCTCCACAACAGGCAGGTTCGTTCCTGTGTCCCTTCCCAGCCCCGTGCCACAGCGGAGCGGGGATGGATCCAGCACCGCCGTGCCTGCTGGCATCGCGTGGGGCTGGAAACCAACTGAGAGCACCGGGGCGGGGGGTGCTGAGGGCAGGGGGACCCCAAAGTGAGGGCAGCAGTCCCATTGCCTGCACGGCAGGGCTGGCAGCAGGTAAATGTGGGGCGGGGGGCTCCCTCTCGCCCTGCAGATTTACCCCCCCATCAACGTGCTGCCCTCCCTCTCCCGCCTGATGAAGTCGGCCATCGGGGAGGGCATGACCAGGAAGGACCACGGGGATGTCTCCAACCAG
Organism: Morus bassanus; assembly: GCA_031468815.1. Taxonomy (NCBI): domain Eukaryota; kingdom Metazoa; phylum Chordata; class Aves; order Suliformes; family Sulidae; genus Morus; species Morus bassanus. The sequence continues at coordinate 84,926,613 of CM062570.1, read as the reverse complement.
CTGGTAAGGGCTGGGCAGGAGGGGGACGATGACGTGGAGCGGGGAGCGGGATCATTTGTCACTTCAAAGCCTTCCTCACCCTGCTTGGGGGCTGAGATCTTGCTGCCCTCGGCCATGATGGCCTCAAGCACTTATTTTTGGCGCCTCCTCGATGTGCTGGGGTGAGGGGGGTGGGATCCTTTGCCCTGGGAAGCGGGAAGTCCAGGAGATGCAAAGCCCCAAAGGGGGGGGGGGGGGGGGGGCAGAGCTGTAGCTTGTCCTGCTGCAAGAATCCCAAGCTGACAGCAAGCAGGACTTTTTCCATGCAGCATATAATATTATATATAATATCATTATACAGAAGTATAATTGTGGATGCTGCAGAGACCAGAGGGCTTTGAAAAGTGCCTGGTCACACAGGCCGAGCCCAGGCATGCAGACCCAGCTCGGGGTGTCCCCGAGGCGCAGGGTGACACAACCAGGCAGCAAAGAGCCAAGCGAAGGCTGACGTTTCCCTAAGCCTCTCCCGAAGCCGGGCAGGGGGGAGCCTGCGCGGCTGCCCCTGCTCTGCCTGCCCGGTGGGTTGCACGGGGTGTCCGTCTGTCCTGACGGCTGCCCGCCCGGTCTGCAGTACGCCTGCTATGCCATCGGGAAGGACGTGCAGGCGATGAAGGCAGTGGTGGGGGAGGAGGCGCTGTCGCCTGATGATCTGCTCTACCTGGAGTTCCTGCAGAAGTTCGAGAAGCACTTCATCACCCAGGGTGAGGCGGGCGGCTGGACCCCAGCCCCGGAGCTGGGAAGGGGTTTTGGGACTGGACCGGACCCCCGGCATCTCGCCGCTCCTGCACCTTCCTTACCTGCATCTCTTCCCAGGTCCCTACGAGAACCGGAGCATCTTCGAGTCCCTGGACATCGGCTGGCAGCTGCTGCGCATCTTCCCCAAGCAGCTGCTGAAGCGCATCCCCGAGAGCATCCTGGCCGAGTACTACCCACGCGAGGCCAAGGTGTCGGGCCAGGGGCCGGCCAGCACGGCCCTCTAACCGCCCTCCCCAGCTTTGGTTGACACGGTCAGCTTTGGGGAGCAGCCTTGCCTCCCCCAAACCTCTACAGACCACCCAAAGGTCCCTTCGGTGGGGCTGGCCGGGGTTAGCTGCCGGGAGGGTGCGGAGGGCTGTAGGTCCACGGCATCCCAAAGCAGTGAGAAACTTCTCCTTGCTCAATAAAACCAGCGTGGTCACCAAAACCCCTCCGTGCTCTTGCACTTCCCACTGTGGCCGTTTCTTTCCCACCCCTGGTCCGTTCCCATCCTCCTGCCTGCGCCCTGCCGGAGCAGCACTCCCTGCCCAACACAGGCAGAGCTCCTCGCCCGGCAGGGCAGAGGTGCAGGAAGCTGCCCGAGCTCCCGCTGACACAGCTGGCATCTCAAACCACAGCATTTTCCTATTTCAAGACGAACTGGGAGGTGTAAAGGCTGTGTGTGTGGGGGGGGTGCTTGCTGCAGAGCTGCACGGGGAAGGACCTGAGCATCTTCCCCGTTCAGAGCAACTCCCAGCTGGGACAGAGCGAGTTTCGGTTCCCCCTCGAGCCCCTGGTCGCTGCCGTGGCGGGACCAGACCTGCCTGGATCGGGGTGTTCAGCCCCCGTTGTAGCTGGTGCGGGGGGGGGACGGCCCGGTTTCACTTCCCTGCAGTGGGTGGGGAGGGTGAGGCGAGCTCCGGGGTGGGGGGCCGGCACCCTGCCGAGCTCGGGGTGCTGGGTGCCGCCAGCCCCGCCGCCATGACCTGGGCTGGGGAAGGCGTCGGGCAGCTCGCAGGTAAGGTCCCTCGCGTGCGCTCGAGGACGTGGCGGGCTCACACGCGGCCGGGCGACCCCGCGTGCCTCATGGCAGGGTGGCGGGGGTGGCTATGGCTGTCCCCTGTGACCGTCACCGCGGCCTCTGGGCACTGCCGGCTGAATGAGATGGTTTGCAGGGGGGCAAAACCAGCCCAGAACCGGGCCTGGAGAGGGATTTTTCTCCACTCGGATGGACTGCCAGCTCCTGGGCACCAAGTGCGTCTGCCCGCCTGTCCGTCCATCCGTCCGTCGCTCTGCGGCTCTGGGCTGTGGGAGGTGTCCGTCCCGGCTGCCAGCTGCGGTTTAGGGCTTTTGCTGGCGCTTGCATGCTCGTACAGCTTCGCCTTGCAAGAGCCGAGGCCACGGGGAGGGAACAGCGCCGTTCGCACAGCCCCAGCCCTGCCGCCAGCACGGGGGGTCCCAGCCCGGGGGTCCCGGAGGAGGGTCCCAGGGCCTTCGCTCGGCAGCAGCACACCCGTCCCGTGGGTCCCGTGGGGACCCCCAGCCCTTACAGGCAGTGTAAGGTCGCAGGAGGCTAGATTACCAACCGGGGGGGAGGATTTAGATTCCAGAGCACATTCCCTACCAGATTAGGTCTGTGATGGGAAGGGTCGGAGGCAGGTGCCGGATTCCTGCCCCGTGACGCACCACAGCCCCTCTGGGAGCTGCCCTGGGGGGAGCCGGGTAGCAACCCCCCCGCCCCAAGCCCCTCACCCTGGAAGGAGAAGAGGACTCTGGAGCACCCGGGGAAGAAGCAGCTCCCCGGTCCCAACCACTGGAGACCCGCAGCATTCCCCAGTGACTGTCCCTGGGGACACACTCCCTGGTACACGCCCGGGCGTGCTCAGTGGGGTCTTGCACATGGGTGTCCCCCACCAGACCAGTCACCCCAGTGCTGTGGGGAGGAAGTCTGGTGGTGCCGGGGACTGTCCAGCTCTCCATGTTACCCCAGTGTCCCCTGGGTGTCCCCCTAGACCCTGTGGGCGAGGGCTCGCCGGGGCAGCAGGATGCTCTGGGACGGCTTTTCCCTCGCCCAGAATTGCTCACCGGGATTTTTCCTGGCTGTGCTCCCACCGCCTCCGAGCAGCCCCTTCACTCCGATGCCCTCCGCTCCTTTGCTGCCGCCATTAACGTGTTCGGTTGCTATCAGGTCGGATTTTTGCAGGCTGTTCCTTGCACTCCAGGCTGTCCTGCCATGCAGACTTTCCCGTTTTCCTCAGGAGGACGTGACTCCCGTGGCCGCAGAGGCATCGCCAGCCCCCGCAGCCCGCGGTGCGCGGCGTGCTCAGCCCCTCTCCTCGCAGAGCAGCATGAGGCTGAGAAAAGCAAAGGGGTTGTAACACCTCCTGGATTTCCACCTGCACTGGTGACCTTCTGTTGTGCTTTTGGTTCCCCTGCAGCCATCCTGGAGTCAGAAAGCAGTGAGGAGGTGGAGGAGGAGGAGGAGGAAGAAGAGGAGGAGGAAGAGGCAGCTATGGTGCAGGTATCACTCACAGGCTCATTTTCTGCTTTATTTCTTCCTCCTGCCCATGTAACTCTGAGGTGATGAAGGGCTGGTCCCACCACGCCCTCCCTTCCAGCCACGGCTGTGTGCCACAGTGCTGATCACCAGGGTGTCACTGTCACAGCGTCCCCAGCACGGCTGGCAGCGTCCGGGCGGCTCGGGGCTCACCAAAACACTGCCAATGCAATACCTTGCCAACGCAATGCCATGCCAACGCAATGCTGTGCCAACGCAATGCCGTGCCAACACAATGCTGTGCCAACGCAATGCCGTGCCAATGCAATGCCGTGCCAACACAATGCTGTGCCAATGTAATGCCATGCCAATGCAATGCCGTGCCAATGCAATGGCATGCCAATGCAATGCCATGCCAACACAATGCTGTACCAATGCAATGCCGTGCCAACGCCATGCCAAAGCAACACAATGCTATGCCAACGCAATGCCGTGCCAATGCATTGCCATGCCAATGCAATGCCGTGCAAATGCCATGCCAAAGCTACGCAATGCCATGCCAAGTCAATGCCGTGCCAATGCAATGCCGTGCCAACGCAGTGCCGTGCCAATGTAATGCCATGCCAATGCAATGCCGTGCCAATGCAATGCCATGCCAACACAATGCTGTACCAATGCAATGCTGTGCCAACGCCATGCCAAAGCAATGCAATGCTATGCCAACGCAATGCCGTGCCAATGCCATGCCAAAGCAACGCAATGCCATGCCAAGTCAATGCCGTGCCAATGCAATGCCGTGCCAACGCAGTGCCGTGCCAATGCCATGCCAAAGCAATGCCATGCCATGCCAACGCAATGCTGTGCCAATGCAATGCCACATGCACGTCTCTCCCCCAGCAGCACCCGCCCCTTGGCCAGGAGGTGGGTGAAGCGGAGGAGCGCCTGGCCGAGCTCGAGCAAGGTGAGCCCTGTCCCACCACAGTGTCACATCCCGGCACAGTCCCATATGGGGACTCGAGGGCAGCTTCAGCCCCTCACTGGAGCTGGTGGTGATGGGGTCATTGGGAAAATCCTGGTCGTGGTGCAGAGCCGGGTGCCGTCCCTGGTCCTGGGTGACCTGGCAGGGCTCTCCCAGGTGGGTGCGGGCAGGGAGGAGGGCAGGGTGCCAGCTGGGACTCCCACCGGGCACCGAAGGCCAGGTGGGTGCCTGAATCCGGCCTCCGCCGCTGCCAGCGTCGCAGGCGCTGCTGGCTGAGCTCTCGGCGCTGGAGACGGAGTTTGAGATCGAGAGGACATGCCGGCAGCGAGCCGAAGCCTACGCAGCCCAGGTAGAGGCAGGCAGTGTGCCCCCGCCACCGTCCCCCCCCAGCACCCCAATGCTCACAGCCCCTTGCAAGGGTGCCAGGGTGCCGGTGCATCCCCCCTCCGGCAGTAGAAACCCCAGTGCTGGCGTGGGGTGAGGGGTGTCTCCATCTCTCCATCCCACTCCAGGTGAAGAAGGAGAACAAGCAACTGAAGCGGCTCAGCCTGGCCCCGACGGCCCCCCTGGCCCTGCCCGAGGAGGAGCCCCCTGCGGAGGACCCCGACCCTGCCCAGCACTATGGGCAGCAGCTCGAGGGTGAGCCAGGCCGGGGGGTCCTGGCTACACCCCAGCCAGAAACGGTGAAGCCAGAGGCAAAGCACCAGCCCCTGCCCAGCTGCCCCATCCCGGTGTCCCCTAAGCCCAGCTCAGCCTGGCCCCGTGATTTTGGGTGGTGCCTGGCCTTGTTCCAGGAAAACAACAAGAAAGTGATACTGAAATCAAAAAAAAAGTGAAGTGAAAGTGCTGCTGGTCACGCTTCCTCCTTTCCCATCCTGTTTTCCCATGTCAGCAATTTCGGCTGTGTTTGCAGCCTGATGCTCCGTCTGCCCGTCAGTACTGGGGGTGATCGGGGGATGCACCCCTGGGAGGGATGTGCCCCTCTGGGCGATGCACTGCTCAGGGAGCTGCACGTCTGGGGGAGGATGGACCCCGCGGGGGGATGCCCCACCCCAGCTAGAACCCCACGTTCAGGTGATGTGAGTTTGCCCGTGGGCTGACCCTTGGGGGATGCTTGGGGTCAGCTTTGGGCAGGGATAAGGGTGCTGAGTACGGCCCCCGGTGTCCTGGGGGTTGCTGTCCCACCCCGTTGCCACGTGTCTGTCCCTCTGGGTCACCTTCCAGAACCAGCTTCCAGCAGGGTTACTGGTGACATGGCCAGGATGGGGTGAGGGGGTTGCTGTAGCACTGCCAGCCTGGTCTTGGGGACCGGCTCCAGGAGGGCTGCGCACCCCTCTCCCACCCCTCGTCCCCCTCTTTCCCACTCCTCACCCCCCCTTCCCACCCCTTGTGCCCCCCTTTCCCACCCCTCGCTCCCCCCCCTTCCCACCCCTCACTCCCTGCTTTCCCACCCCTTGTGCCTCCATTTCCCACACCTCACTCCCCCCTTTCTCACCCCTCGCTCCCCACTTTGCTCCCAGATTTGCAGGAGAAGATCTCCTGGCTGCTGGCACAGCGGAAGGACCTCACCATCCAGGTCCAGCAGCTGCAGAGACAGAACCAAGACCTGCAGGACCAGGTACCTCCTGGGACCCCCACTGGGATGCCCTGGCCAAGCAGGATCCCCCCGGGGAAGGGTCCTCCATCGCCCTCCTTAGTCCCCTCCTTCCCTGGCTCCTGCCCATCCTTGTAGCTCCTTGCCAAGCTCAGGACAGGTTTTTGGGGAGGGTAGACCCCCCTCTGCAGCCCCTCGCCATCTCCCTGATGGCCTGGGGGGGTGGGCTGGGCATGGCAGGACCCCCCAGCTGAGCCCAGGGCTGAGCGGGGGCTTATCTGGCTGCAGCTGGAGATGGGGCAGGGGGAGCAGCAGCGCCTGCAGGCAGCCCTGGGCACCAGCCAGCGGGCGCTGAGGTCCTTCAAGAGAGGTGAGTTGGGTGCTGGGTCCCCATGGCAGTGTCCCCGTCCCCCCCCCCCATTTCGCTGCACCCCAGTGAGGTGGCAAAGGAGCAGCTCCCCAGTGCCACCAGTGCCACCCAGTCTGGTGAAGCCAAAAGCAACGGTGCAGCACTGGGAGCTGCAGCTGGATTGCCGGGACGTGGGTGTCCCTGTCGGCGGGAGGTGGCTGAGCCGAGGCTCCCGGGGTGCCACGCACCACACCGTGCTGGCGCCAGCCCCCCCCCGAGCCCCCGCTCTCGCCGGCAGTGTCCCAGATCATCACCCAAGATTACTGCGAGGCAGTGCAGCAGCTGGAGCTGGAGCAGGACCTGCGCCTGCAAGCCGAAGCCTTTGCCCACGAGGTGCGGCCGGGCCCCGGGCCACCCTGCCCGTGGGTGCTGGGAGGGGGACAGGCACCTGGGGGGGTGGGAGAGCAGGGGTGGTGCTTGCTCTCAGTGTCCCGCAGCGTAAACACCCCAATACTCATCCCACCACTGGCTGCACCCTGGATCCCAATAGGATGGGGATGCTCCCGGGCACCCGTCGCGGTCCCCTGGGATGAGGTCAGATGGGTTTTGCTCCCAGCCTCCCCAGAAAGGGTTTTTCTCTCACTGGGATGAGCCGGGAGCTCAGTCCCTCCCTGACCCCCATCCCCATGGGCAGATGCTGGTGCAAAAGAAGGAGGCGAACAGGCAGAGCACGATCCTGCTGCAGAGCGCGGGGCCCAGCGCCCAGCTGCTGGCAGCCCTGCAGGAGGTGGGACGCCTGACCCGGGCGCTGGAGGAGGCCAGGCAGGAGCAGCAGCAGCGGGTGAGGACCCGTCCCCACGGGTGGGTGACACGGGGTGGGGAGCAGGGCTCGGGCACGGCACGGCTCCGGGGCTGGTGGTGGCTTCCTCTGGGTGCGGGAACCAGCTGTGATCAGGATCAGACCCCTGCATGCCCATCCCACGCTCTGTGCCAAGCCTGGTGAGGTGGTTGTTCCATGGATTTCTGCTAGTGCATTTCGGGTGCCAGGGAGAGGGTCCCACGGCTGGACTACCCCATGGTGCGCGCCCCCACATTGGGCTGGCACCCCCCAGCCTGCCGGGCTGCCATCACCCAGCCGAGAATTACCCTAAAATTAGCTTCAACTTCCTTGCAAGTAGCCAATTTGTGGGGCTGCGGAGCATCCATGTCCCTGGCAGGGATGGCATTGGGGGTCCCAGCTCCCAGGCTGCACCCAGCTCCCCCCATCCCCTTGCTCCTGCAGGTGAAGGAGCTGGAGGAGCAGCTGGGGAGGCGGCCGGAGCCGGAGGAGCTGGATCTGGCCCGAGCTGCCCTGGCCGCGGCGGAGGATGAGAAGTTGGAGCTGAAGAAGCGGCTGCAGGAGGCCGAGAGGCGGCTGGCGGGGCTGGAGGAGGAAGGTGGGTGGTTTCACCCCTGCCTGACGCAGGCAGGAGCCCGCAGCGGTGCCGGAGGGATGCCCACGGCGCTGCCCGCCCGTGGCTGGGGTGGGTTCAGGCTCCGAGGGGCACCAGCTCCCCATGCAGCCCCATCCGAACCCCGTTGCAGTGGGCTCGCTGCAGGAGAAGCTGGCCCAGGACCTGCCGCCACAGAGCCAGACCCCGGAGCTGGCTGCACCCACACCACCACCCCCACCGCCACCGCTGCCACCGCCTGCACCCGCTGTCCCCGTGGAGTAAGTGACACTGCTGGACATCCCGGTCACCTCCTGCAGAAAGCAGCTCTGGCAGCCCAGCGGCTTCCAGCTTGTCTCTGTCGTAGCACATAAGCCGGGCTGGGGGCAAACCCTTCTCCCCACCGCTCTCGCCCGCCGTGCCAGGCTGTCCCCGAGCTGTCCCCGGGCATCGTCCCCAGCAGGAGGTGCAGGGTGGGGGGCAGAGCTGGCCGCAGAGGCCAGACCCCAGCAGGATGTTGGGGAGGGTGAGGTGGGCCTGGATCCGAGCCGGGGAGGTGGTGAGCAGGCTTTTTGTGGGCGAGGGGTGCAGCTCGGCCGTGCTCTCACCTCCCCTCTCCCTTCCAGCCCGCTCTCGGCGATCAGGCAGAGGAAGGGGCTGGCGAATGTCCAGTGCAGTAAGTCCCCCCCCACGCTGCCCTGCTGCACCCCAGGGTGGGGGTCCTGGCACCACGGGGATTCCCCTGGCAGTGCCGTGGGGATGGGGGAGTCCCTGGGCACGGGGAGAACGGGGTTTCTCCGGGACAGAGGTTCGCTAACACCACACTGGTTCAGGCATCTCCCGTCCATCCGAAAGCATTGCTCCAAGCTCCCGTTGTGGGGTGACGGGCACCCTGCCAACCCCCCCGCACCCCAAAGGAGGGTGCTCGGGCCCCAGCACCCCTCTCCTGCCCGGCACGGGTGGGAGATGGCTGGGTTTGGGTCACTGGGACCCTGGGCACTGGGGGGCTGCAGGGAGGTGGCAGCTCCCCACCCCAGCAGGGTCTGAGCCCTGTCACGAGCGCATGGGGTCTCAGCGCGGTGCTCCCTGCGCAGGCAAGCTAGAAGCCAATGATGCTAAAGCTCGAGCTGTGCAGGAGATGATGGAGCGGATAAAGAATGGGGTGGTCCTGAGGCCCGCAAAGGAGCGGGTGCCCCTGGGACAGGTAGGCAGGGACCAGACACCCCTGTCCCCTGGGGGAATGTCCCCAGGGAGCCCCGGGACGCGGGGTGGGTTTGGGGAGCATCAGCAGCCCCAGGGAGCTGCAGGGCCGGCAGGATGCGGCTGCATCCCCTCCCTCCCCTTCTGCAGGGTCCGGCGGTGGCGGCCGGCAAGCGGAGGAGCGCGGCGCTGGAGCTGCAGGGCATCCTGGTGAGCATCCCGGTCCCAAGGCAGGGAGGCTACGCCAGGCCATCATGTGGGGACTCGGGTGCCATCGTCCCCGGCTGCAGCTCTCCTGCGTGGGGCTGCATCGGGGCTGGCCGGGAGCGCAGCCCCAGAGCTCCCAGCGCCTGGATGTGGCCCCTCAGGATCTTGGCTGTCCGTGGTGTTTCCTAGAGCAACGTGAGGAGGGCGAGCAGGAGGTCCAGTGGGCGGCAAAGCAGCCTGAAGAGCAGGGACAGGCAGCTGGAGGCCATCCTGCAGCGGCGGCGCCGGGCTGTGGATGCCTCCCTGCCCGCAACGCAGCAGGACCGTGAGGATGCTGGGGCTGCGGGGAGGCCGGATCCTGGTACGGAGCAGGGCTTGGTGGCAAGGGGATGTGGGGGCTTGCCCTGGATGACCCATCCCAGAGCGAGAACCAGTCCCCAGGGACTGGCACAGAGGGAGGGGACACCCACACGTGTCCCCTCGCTGCGAGCCCGACTGATGCTCTGCGGTCCCTGTCCCGTCACCATTCCCAGTGACAAGCTGCCGGGTGATGGCACGGGTCCCCACAGGCTCTGCTCTTGCTCTCACCCTGCTCCATGTCTCCTCTCCATCTGTCTGTCTATCCCCAGGGGACAAGGACATCGGCACGGCTCCATCCGGGCACTCGCCGGGGTGTGGGGATGGGGTCCCGTTCAGACCCCGGGCGGTGGGGGGCCTCCCCAAGACCCGGCCCCTCGCCCACTTCGCCGGAGGCAGGGGGGAGCCGGGGTAGAGGCAGCTGCCCTTCACCCAGTGCTGTGGCGGGCCGAGGAGGGGACACGGTGGTGCGGATGGCTGTGGCAAGCTTTCACCCTCATTTTCCAGCACGTTGCATCCTCTTGTGCTTTAATTAAAGCAAGGTGGCTCCAGGTCCCCGCACACTAGTTGTCACCGGAGAGGCACATCTGCCAGGCGAGGGGGTGGCGGTGGGACGGGGCTGTGGCTGGCGTGGATGGCAGCGGAGCTGCTGCAAACTGCTCCTGGCAAGAGATCTTGTGGGACTGGAGTGGGGCACCCACCCTCCTGCCACCCTAGGGTGCCCAGCAGCTGGGCAGGGAAGCCCGTAACATGGCACTTACCTGCTACGAGGAGATATTTGTGTCCTCCTTCACCTTTGCAGTCTGAAGTCTCCACATTTTAGGAGGTAAATGGTGCCCAGACCCCAAAACAAAGGGACTTGGACTTGTGTCAGGGCAGAACAAGCTGCAGGGTCCCGTGTCCCCCACGCCACGGTCCCGGCCCTGCTCTGCCGGAGATGCCCAACCGTGGCACAGGCAGCCGCTGCGTACCAGCAGTGTTGGCCAGGGGTGTGAGACCTCCTCTCAGTGCCAGTGAAGCCCCTGGAAAAGCTCTGAGCCCTGACCAGCAGCACGTGGGGGGGCTGGGGGGGCTGGGACCGTAGGTCTGCAGATGGGGACCCCCATGGTGACCCTCCTCTGCAGCTTTTGTCTCTTGCGTGGAACCCCTGGAGAGCGAGACCTAAACCTCCTGGTGAAGGAAAACCCCTAGAACCCTGAAGGTCTGGGGTTTTCCTTTGGAGGGAGGCTGAGGCAGCTCTCCCCAGCTCCCCCCAATCCCACAGGCAGCCCCCACCGGGGGAGCCCCATCTCTGCAGGAGAGGTCCAGCCCCAGGGAGGGCTTGTGGGTCTCCGGTGGGGCCACACTCTGCACCCACCTTGCCGAGGAGTTCAGGTTGGCCATTCCTGGTCTCCCCCGGGAGCACGGTCTGGTTGAATCCATAGAATCATAGAATCATTAAGGTTGGAAAAGATGTCTAAGACCATCAAGTCCAGCCGCCAACCCAACACCCCCATGTTCCCTAAACCAGGTCCCCAAGGGCCACGTCTGCACGGTGTTTGAACCCCCCCAGGGATGGTGACTCCACCACCGCTCTGGGCAGCCTGTTCCAGTGCCTGACCACTCTTGCAGTGAAGACATTTTTCCTCATATCCAATCTAAACCTCCCCTGGCGCAGCTTGAGGCCATTTCCTCGCGTCCTATCGCTTGTTCCTTGGGAGAAGAGACCGACCCCCACCTCACCACAACCTCCTTTCAGGCAGTTGCAGAGAGCGATAAGGTCTCCCCTCAGCCTCCTCTTCTCCAGACCAAACCCCCCCAGCTCCCTCAGCCACTCCCCATCACACTTGTGCTCCAGACCCTTCCCCAGCTCCGTTGTCCTTCTCTGGACACGCTCCAGCACCTCCATGTCCTTCTTGTCCCGAGGGGCCCAAAACTGAACACAGCATTCGAGGGGCGGCCTCACCAGTGCCGAGCACAGGGCACCATCCCTGCCCTGCTCCTGCTGGCCACACTATGGCTGACACAAGCCAGGATGCTGTTGGCCTCCTTGGCCACCTGGGCACTCTGCTGGCTCGTGTCCAGCCGGCTGTCAGCCAGCACCCCCAGGGCCTTCTCCGCCGGGCAGCTTTCCAGCCACTCTTCCCCAAGCAGGGAGCGTTGCACGGGGTTGTTGTGACCCAAGTGCAGGACCCGGCACTGAGCCTTGTTAAACCATGTCTCCCGGTACCCCGACACCGGGGAGCACCTGTGACCCAGCGCTCCCAGGCTTCACCCAACAGCTCAGGGGTGAATGGTCCCTCCAGACACACAGCTCCGAGGCTGGGGTCCCCAGAGAGCCGGCAGACCCCTGTTACTCAAAGGGACGATGCTCTTCAGCCTGTGTTTGCTTTTAAGCATTAGGGGCCACAGGAGATGGGTTTTCCCTCGAGCTGCTGGCTCTGAGGCCGTTGAGCTGCTCCCAAAGGTTTGCTGCTCCGGAGGAGCCGTCACGGAGGGGCTGTGGGGCTGTTCCCAGGGAAAGGCGTCCACGTGTTTAGGTACTCGGAGGTGAAGAGCACAGATCTGCTCCCAAGCACCCATGGTCCCGAGGCAGCCACCCTGCCCTGCCAGCATGTCCCCCCCATCCCCTCTCCCTGCCGCAGCCTCTTGCAGGGGTGTTTCGGGTGCTTTAAGGCAGTCCTTCGCCCGCAGCACCAAAATGAACAGCTTCGTACAGGCCAGCTTTGAACTCACCCACGGCAACTTCCAAAATACCCAGTGGCAATGCTGGAACATACTGGGAAGACAGGAGGTCACTGCTGGGACGTGGGGGTTTAAGGGATGGTTTCCCAAACCCGCCGCACCCATCCCTCCCTCCGGCTCTTCCTTCCAAATCCAAAGAACAACAAAATCTTAATTTACTTGTGGTTTCTCAAGCTCAGCTGCCTTGTTGCAGCCAGGAGGTGCTGGGCAGGGGGAAAGCAAGCAAGAGCACCTCCTGCCTTGCACCAGGTGCTTAATTAGCCCTTTCTCCTCTCGGGGCTGGTTTTATTGCAGATGAATTGTACAGTTCAGGCCCTGAACCTGTTGCAGGGAGAACGGGCTGGGCCTGGCCTAAAAACCTGGGAGAAAGCGGAGCCGCCAGCGGTGGCGTGGCTGTCAGCATCCCCCCATAGCGTGATTTGGTGGGGGGAAGCCGCGTGCGGGGGAGGCCAGCGGGTCCTCAAACATCCCTTCCTCCGGAGGATGCCACAGGGACGCAGAGGGTGTCAGGACAGGTTTGTGCTGCCGGTCACTAGCGTGGGGTCAGGCCCCTATAGAAGCAGGTACATACATCTGGCAAACTCTATAGGGGGCTAAGCCAGGGCTGCTCAACCCTGGGGGACAGGCAGGATGCAGGCAGGACCCTTTCTGTTTTTTCTAGTTTATTCAGTTGTGTATCAGAGCAGTCGGGGGCTGCCAGGACTGCGGCTGCTCCCGAGCGTCCCCCTTCCGCGCTGCATCTCCTTCCAGGAGTTAATTATTCTCCTCGTTCAAAACGCACACCTCAGCTGCAGCCCGGCTTTACGTACCTTCCACCTCCAGCCAACGATCTCGTGGCGCCTTTTTTTGCAATAATTAAAGAGCTGTCCGGGATCAGACTGAACAGCCCAAAGGAATAAGGACGTGCCAGGAAACCGGTGACGGCATCGGAGGAAGGGCGAGCTGTTTCCTACGCATCCGAGGAGGGGACAGGTCCCTTCCCAGGGCCCCGGCGGTGGCTGCGGTCCCCGCTGCTCCCCGGGAACAGCCAGGAGGACAGGTCACTGTATCACAGCACTCCATCCCTCTGCTTTTTTTTTTTTATACATTTTCTTTCTCCTTCTTGAAGGTGTAGACAGCTTAAACTAAGAGCTTATCCTTCTAATTACCACGTGTTTCTCGCCCCGGCCTTTCGGTTCTCTGGGCACCGGAGGGCTGCCATGTGGAAAGCAGACAAGGAAAGGCTGCTCGCGAGACAGAGCTCACCAGACTAGAGGATGAACATCAGCTTGTTGAACAGATCCTCTTACTGGAAAAGAAGGAAAGAGCCGCAGGGACCACAGCACTGGGACCAGTTCGACCAGTTCAGAGAGCCCAGGGAAGCTGGAGCCAGGCTGCCCCCCTGCTCTTCCTTCCCCGGCCAAAGCTGAATTTCTCCAAATCCAGCTTTTTGGGTGATTCACGTGGCGAGGGACCCAGCACCACCTGGCCCTCGCGTTTCGATCCCCGCTGAGCCCAGCCTCCCCCTCGGCGCCGTCGGGGGAAATGCCGCGGCCCGAGCGCGGTTACTCATCGGCAGCCTGCCCTTTCCCACCGCCACGCTCTGCCCGCTCCGTATCGAGTGAATTCCTCTCCCCTGATTACACCCTCCAAACAGCCATGAAAATCAATGCCAGCTCCGCTCCCGCGGGACGGGAAAGCCGTGCCCCGCCAGCCGCACCGTCCCCAAGCTGCCGGAGCCGGGGGAGAAGCTGCCAAGCAGAGACGCTTCGCAGGGCAGCTGTGTATTAATATACTTGACTTTTAAAAACTTAATCAAAGCTGTAATTCACACTCCTTTTTAAGCTGGAGCTTCTTGCAAACCCTCTGCGAGTGGACTCCGGAGCATCCCTGCCTCGGCCCTGCGAACGACAAGAGATTTTATGTCTTCCGCACCAGATCCCCATGTTTCAGGGCAGGGAACGGGGTGTTTTGACCCAAGCCAGGCTCCTGCGAGAGGGTGCGTTTTCAGGAGCCAGCCCCAAACCTCTCTGCTCACAGCAGGAGGCGAGAGCCCCGCCGGGGAGCCGAGCGCGGTCCTTGCAGCCTTACCTCCTCCCCACGCAGCCATAACCTTCGGGGGGGGGGGGGGTGGTTTCTGATGCTCACCTTTTAAATATTTATAGGTTTTCGCTTGCTATCATTCAGTTACACTGCTTATCCGAATCTGGTTCAGCTCAAAGAAATGTGTGTCATTAACATCGTAAACACCCGATGATCACAAGCACTGCTCAGGGAAAAATGGACTTGTCATCTGGAAAAATAGAAAGTAATCTACCCTCGCTTTCTGGATGAGTGAATGGGAAAATGAGGCTTAAAAAGACTCGGTAGAAGGGGCATTGAAGCTACTCATCTCCATTTCCACCAGTTCAGTGGCAGAGGAATCCTGGGGCTCTGCTTTCACCGCCGTACCCCGCTCTCCCCGCCATGGCAGCGACACCTCTCAAGGAGTTTTCCATCACTCCCGCACCACGTTCAGAGAGACAAAACTAAATTTAAAACCCGACCCGAGGCCGGCAAGCGGCACGGCGCTCACCCTGCCATCCTCGGCTCTGCGACTCGCAGCCCCAGCCCGGGGGGGCTTTGCCTCGCTTGCCGCCCCCCGCCAGCGGATCTCGCCTGCCCCGGCCCATCTGGCTGCGCCCGAGGCGATGGAAACTGTTAAACACAGTTTGGAGCAGAGCTGCGAACACACGGCCAGGAGCTTCCCAGCAGCCTGCTGCCCCCCCACCTCCCTCCTCCACGGCTGGAAAGCTATTTTTCAGTCTAAACTTGGTCAAGCTTAAACCTGTCCATGAAGGAAGGGAGCAAAAGCATCGGGCCTGTCCCGCTGCTCACCCGGGCAGCGGCGAGCCGGGGCAGGGGACGGAGCACAGCCCAGCGTCCCCCACCCTGTGGCCTTGAAGCAAAATTACAGCACATCACCCGAGCTGGGGAGCAGCTTTCCCAGGAGCTTCCCAGTGCTCCGGGCAAGGCCGATGGTTTTCTCCCCGCCATGCTCTTGCATGTTTTACCTGCAACTAATCACTCCGCTTCGCTTTCAGTGCTTTTACCTTCATTTCTCTGTCTCCCCGATACCAAAGAGCTCTGTACTGAAAACAGCCACCTCCTGCTAACCCCTCTCAGCGATCAACGTCTCCCAAGGCCTCCGCGACGTGCCTTCTGCAGCCCTCAGGTCCCCTCGATAGCTCTTGTTGGCCTCTGCTACTTCTCCAATAAAATAAAAATAATCAGCACGCACAGAGGGCGATTTCCCCGCGCGACACCGACTCAACACGGGAGCCGAACGCTCGTGAGCCGGAGGGACGACACCGCATCCAGCCTCTCTAATAAGGCAAACTTCATCCGTAGCCTTTATTAGACGAGCAGCCCTCAAACAGAAACCACACTTCTATTAAATCAGCATCAAAACCCACCAGCATCAGCGGGCCCTGAACAAACCCGGGGCAGGGAGGGGCGCGGTGGGACCGTGTGCCTCACCTTCGCTTTCAGCAAAACTGGCCACAAAGTGAGCCATTTTCCTTCAGGAACTCCTCAGAAAGCCTTCCCGAACCACAAAACTGCACGGCCGAGCCGGGATATTCCTGTGCTAGAGCCGCACACAGCCCTGGCTCCTGATGAGCACGGGGAGATCGAGTTCTGGCGCAGGCTGAAGGTGACCAACAACGAAGCAAAAAAGGGGTTTTTCTATGATTACAAGGAACAAGAACAAAGCATTCACCTCCTCCTCAGTATGATCCCTTTTTTTCCCCCCCTTTAGGAAAGAGAGGGGACCTGGTGAGGGTAGCAGCACGGGGAATGCCAAGCAGACGACAGCCAAGGGAAGCCGATGCGACTCGCTCAGCGTCTCACTCCCCTCACGTGGAGCGGAGAATCGCTCTCTGTGAAAGGGCTTCCCGGGGCCTCACCCAGCCGGCCAGCACTGCTGCAGCATCCCAGCCACGCAGGGAGGCTTCCAATAAAACCAGGGAAGACAAAAGTGGGTATTTCCAACGTTAGAATCAAACAAAAAGCAACGTCGAGTCCTTCCAGGTCACCTCCCCACAGCTGCGGAGCACAGGGAGAGGCACCCGCCCTCGTGCTCCCCTCCTGACACGGGGGGATGCCGGCATCCTCCAGCGCTGGCAGGCTCCCCGCCGGAATACGTGGCAGTTTGACAGTTTGATTACTTTTTTTTTTTTTTAATTAATGGCTCTGTGTAAACCTCAGTTAGACGTCAAGCGCGTTCTGCTGCCGCACCGAGGGAACGGTTCCCCCACAGCCAAACTACACAAACTCCTGGCTTTAAACCCCGGCAGATGACACCACCTCCCGGGTCCCTGCGCGGCGTGGGCAGCGCCGGGGGACCGGACCCTCCTCACACTCAGCCGGAGCCACACATCCTCCTTGCGCACAGTCCCGGGGGATCAGCAGAGCTGTGTAAAAAGGGGTGAAGCCTCCCCGTGCGTCTGTCCAGCGCCGCTGGCACCTCCGGCCATCGCCCAAGTTTATCCATTCCCAGCAAAATCCCTTCCAGAGGCATCGAGGAGGGTCCGAGCGAGGCCTGGGGACGGCGCTGCCTCGCAGCCCTCTGCACAGTTTGGGTCTGCTCCTTCACCGCAGCCGAGGCCGGCTGCATCCAGGGCTCAGTAAATCTTCTGTCGGCTGGGCAGGATGGCTTCCTTGATGAAAGAGAAGATGAGGAGGATGCCAGAGCGTTTGCCCCTCTTCCCCTTGGTGAAGTAGTTGGAGACCACGTCGTCTGCAGAGAGAAGGGAAGGACAATCAAACCCAAACCTGCCAACAGCCACGGGAGCCCTGGGATGGGTCATCTGATTTCAGGGAGAGGCATGAGCGGCCTTTAAAGCATGGAAGTTTCTGGTTTGCTCACATCTGGCTTCCCTGGGTGTTTCAGTAAGCCACTGCCGGGAAGCCCAAATCCTGAGCTCCCTTTCTTGAGCTGCAGGGAGAGTCCGGGGAAAACAAGAGGGCCCCAGGACTGGAGAGGCACAGGCTGTAAAGCTGGAACAGCCCTCCGCTCTCCTCACCCTCACCCTGCAGAAGGCCCGCCCCGTCCTGCCTCGGCTTTTGGCAGGGTGTATCTGACCAGCCACCCCGCTTCCGTCCTCGGGACATGTAAACCTCAGTTAAACCTCACATTCTCCAATGGGAATGGAGCGCGTTGAGCACAGCCCTTGCCAAAAACCAGCTCCCGAGGAGCGCTCACCTCCAGGCTGCACCGTGGAAGGCAGGACGTTCTCTCCAGCCGACAAAGAGACGAAAAAAGCAAAAGGAATTAACCACAGGCAGAACGTGAAGTAGGCAAGAACCTGCGGGCAGAGCAAGAAAGGCAGTGAGAGCCGAGTCGCGACGTGCTCGGTGGCCTTTCACACGCTGAATTCTGGCCGGGCTGATGACCCCGAGCACTGCCTCAGCCCCAGGCTCTGCCCCCCTCGATACACCCCAAGTTTCTACCTGAAACCCTGGAGAAGCGTTAAACTTCATCAAAAGGTGGTTGGTTTTCTCCACTGTGGTGGGGTTTTTTTGTTTGTTTTTAAAATATGCGCTAAGTGGCAGCTACCGTTGGGCCCAAACAAGCCCCTTTGTGAATTCCCGCCTTCGTTTTGGCAGGTGCGAGGGCTGCGAGACAGAAGAATCAGCGCATCAGAGACAAAAAATAATGAGGAGATATTATGCCAGAAGGGAAGCGATTTGTGGTTAGCTTGTAAAAAAAATTTAAAATAGTATTATTTTCTATTTTTCCTAGTTTTTAGCATTTCAGAAAAAAATAATCTGCGCTTAAGATTCAATATTTCTTCTGCCCTTGGGCTTTAAAAGCCCAAGACCACACCCGAGAAAAGAAACTGCAGCTTCCCTGATACTTCTGAGGGAACAAACACAGGAACCCCCAGGGAAAGGCTGCGAAAAATATCCTCTGTGTGTCTTACTGCTGACTGGAAAAATGACATTTTCCTCTTCCCCTCTGCTCCCAGCAGCTCCACGCTGGCTGGAAGAACAGGGGCTGACTCCTTCCCAAAGGACTCTCACCTCAGAGAACAGGTAATACTCCTCAGCGAAGTACTGGAACGCTAAGTAATGATTGAATATAACCAGCACTGCCAAAGGAAAACACAGCAAAGTCAGTCTCCAGCCTGGAAGAAATACCGTCGGCGCATTCCGAGGCCCCCGAAGGAGGACATCCGCCTCCGCTGCCACGGACCCCACGAGGAGCGGTTCCTCCCTGCTGCACATTCCCTTCCCCGCCACCCCTCGACACCTGGAATCCTGCCATTGCTAAAATATTTTCACGCATCTGGTGAGAAATGGCGTGAGGAGCCAGAGTGCCCCCCAGCTCCGCTCCGTTACTCCGCGCAGCCCCAGGCGAGTCCCTCATCCCTCTGGTGCTTTATTCTCCGTGTCCCCCAGGGCACCCTGGAGAGCCCAGGCTGACACTTGCTAATGCTGCGCGGCGCTGAGAGAAGCAGCGAAAAAGCCCCACGTCCCTGACAGCTGCTGCAGAGAGAAGCTCTTCTGCCATCTGTAAACCAAGTCAAGCTGAAACGCGGCCAGGACAGTAGGGTTAACGCTGTCCTCAGCGGCAAAAAACATCACTGAGTTCTTAAGAGGCAGGAACTGGAGTTTGCTTTCGCCTTTTATTTGAGATGCCACGACAGCAGCCCCAGCCCAGGAGCACCGGGTCAGTGGAGCCCTGGTAAGAGACAGCCCCGACACAAAACGCCGCATCCCGCGCTGCTTTATCGTCCTCTCCAGCCTGAGGACAGCACCAAAGGTCCAGGTCTGCCAGAAAACACAGCTTCTGACCTACACACCACGGGAGAGCTCTGCTCGTTTTCAAGTAGCAGATAAAATCCTGCCTAAGCGAATGCTTTGAGGAGCAAAGGTGTTTTAGTCACCCACAGAGAGCACCCTGAAATATGCATAAGGACTGCGGAAAGTCAGGCTGGAAGAAATTTTGCCCGTTCGCTACTCAAGGTGTCACTGCAAATCACTCAGAGCAGAGGTTTGAAGTCAGATCCACGTGCAGGACACTAAAACACGCAGGGGGCTCAGCAACTTGCGGTAGGGGGAAACCTTTTGGCCTCCTCAAGCAGCCAAAAGCCAGTTTAACTGGCAGAGCTCCCGACCCAGCAGCGCAGGCCCAGCGGCGGAGCTGCTCCCAGGCTCAGCGTACGACACGGCGCCGGCTGTTCATCAGCCGAGCGCGGCAGGCAAACGACTAGGCTGCCCGCTTCGGCCAAAATATCCGTGCTGCTCATTGAAGCCCCTGCCCGACCCCACACCACAACCCCGCGCCCACGCCGGCCGCTCAGGAGAGAGGAGAGACCCTGGCAGCCCGCAGCCCAGCCAGCGACGGAGCTGCGGCAGCCGCAGGCACGGGCTCGGCAAAAACCGCAGTTAAGGTGCAAATGCGAACAATAAAAATCCCTGATTTAAGCTCGGCCACGCGCTTTTCTAACAGGACTTTCCCCAGTAACCCTGAGGAATTTCCACATTAATTGCGGGCATTTGTCTCCAAGCTTTTCTTTCTCTAAACATCGGCTCCTTACAATGACACGCACGCGCGGTCTCGCGCAGTCCAGTGTGACGTCAGGCTGTAATTACACACACTGGGTTTTTCAGTTTGCTTCAAAACACACCGGCTCTTTACCAAGACCCAGCGACCGCCCAGAACAGATCTGCAGGGCAGACACCGAGCGCTGGGACAGCCGGGATTTTGTTTTCCTAGTGCTGACACTTCAGTTTGGAGCGGAGCTGGCTGGAGGGTGAAGCAGAGGGTGCCCGGGGAAGCCTGGCGTCCCCGGCTCTGCACCAGGGCACACAGCCGAAGGCACTTCCCACACCAGCGGGCCCAGCCCACAATTATTGCAGCCACATCACAAAGTGTGACTAAGAAAGTACCGCACAAAGCTCAAAGTCCTTTTAAAAGCCGCAGGGGCTTGAAAAGCAAAACCCAAACCTTGAGAAGGCCCTGGCAGTGCTGGTGGGCAGCAGGGTGACCATGAGCCAGCAACGTGCCCTTCTGGGCAAGAAGGCCAGCGGTGTCCTGGGGTGCATTAAAGGGAGTGTGGCCAGCAGGTCCAGGGAGGTTATCCTCCCCCTCTGCTCCGCCCTGGTGAGGCCACATCTGGAGTGCTGCGTCCAGTTCTGGGCTCCCCAGGTCAAGAAAGACGGGGAACTGCTGGAGAGAGTCCAGCGGAGAGCTACGGAGATGCTCAGGGGCCTGGAGCATCTCCCTTATGAGGAAAGGCTGAGAGACCTGGGCTTGTTCAGCCTGGAGAAGAGAAGGCTGAGGGGGATCTTATCAATGCTTGTAAATATCTGAAGGGTGGGTGTCAAGAGGATGGGGCCAGACTCTTTTCAGTGGTGCCCAACGACAGGACAAGGGGCAATGGGCACAAGTTGGGACATGGGAAGTTCCACCTGAACATGAGGAAAAACTCCTTTCCTGTGAGGGTGCCGGAGCAGTGGGACAGGCTGCCCAGAGAGGCTGTGGAGTCTCCTTCCCTGGAGACATCCAAGCCCCTCCTGGACGCGGTGCTGTGCCCCTGCTCTGGTTGTGCCTGCTGGAGCAGGGGGGTTGGATGGGGTGATCTCCAGAGGTCCCTTCCAACCCCCGCCATTCTGGGATTCTGTGACCAGGCTTCCTCCGCCCTGGTGCCCGCTCCCGCCCCAGCACCTGCCCCCATGGGAAGGCGACGGCCCCACTCACCGCAGGACAGGATGAAATTGGAGGACGTCAGGACAATGAAGGGGAAGGTCTGCAGCAAACCGAAGTAGACCAGGTTGGTGAAGAGCCCCACGCCCACCATGAAACCGGGAAAATGTTCAAAGAGGTAGAGGCCGACCAGCACGGCTGAGGAGAACTGGAAGAGAGAAGGGGCTTGCCTGGGGCGAACACAGGGGTGCAGATGGCGGGACCACGAGTGGCTGTGCAGTCAGGAATCCTGCCACGATCGAGGTGATTTTTAGCGAGCTCTGACGGCACCACATCTCCCCATGCACCTCCAGCTCGGCACCAGCCCCTTGGGAAAGGTCCAAACGGGGATCTCGCCTCGCTGCTGCGGCTCCTGGTAGGACACACTGCAGCTGGGCTGCAGTTTTCCCAGCCAAGGTGTCACCCAGGAGGGGTTAGGCAGGATCACCACCTCCGCGGTGAAGCAAGGCGCCAATCGAAGCAGTCCCTGCCAACCTCCCTCCTCGGGAGCCAGAGCCACCATGGGAAGCAGGAGCTTCCCTAGCACTCATCCCCTCCACCCAGAGCCATGTCCCAGGCCACAGCAGCGCTGCTGCCCCGGGGAGGATTTCGGCAAGGAGCCACCCATTTCTGCAAGCACGGGCACTCACCCAGATCATGTATTTGATTATCCTTCTGGTGACAACCGTGTATTCCTCAATCAGCTCCGCCAGGTAGTACAGCCCAGCAGCTGCAGGAGAAACACCTGGCTCTGGGGGTACCCACAGGACCTAGGGAACCCAATCCCTGGGGTACCCACAGGACCCAGGGGACCCCCCCAATCTCTAGGGTACCCACAGAGCCTCAGGGACACCCAGGGGACCCCCCCAACCTCTGGGGTACCCGCAAAGCCTCAGGGACACCCAGGGGACCCCCCCCAATCCCTGGAGCACCCACAGGACCCAGAAGACGCCCCCCCAATCTCTGGGGTACCCACAGAGCCTCAGGGGCACCCAGGGGATCCCCCCCAATCCCTGGAGCACCCACAGAACCCAGGGGACCCCCCCATTCCCTGGGGTACCCACAGGACCTCAGGGACACCCAGGGGATCCCCCCCAATCCCTGGAGCACCCAGGGCCCTCGGGGCACCCCGACCCACGGGAGCTGCTGGTCCCGGCGGCCCCAAACCCGGTCCCAGCAGGAACCCCCCCCCCCCGCCGCCCTCCCCGGAGGCGTCCCCCCGCCTTGCCGGGAACCACACGACATATCGCGACATCCCCCGGGGAACAGCCTAGGGCCGGGCCCCCCGCGGCGGCGGCACCCCCCCCTCCGGAGTGTCCCCGGGCTCACCGATGGCCAGGGTGACAAAGGCCACCTGGATGAGGAGGGAGAGCCAGCTCAGGGCGTAGATGAACCACATGGCGGGGAGGGACAGGCCGGGCCCCGCCGCCCCCGGCTCCGGCTCCCGCTGCGGCGGCGGCCCTGACCACGCGGCGCCGGAACAAACGAGACGCGGCCCAGACCGGCCACCGCCCGCTTTAGAGCGCCCCCTGCAGGCGTGGAGGGCTCCCGCGCCGCCCCCCGAGGGGGGAAACACCCCGGAACGCCCAGGGAGCCCCAAAATTATACACGGACGCCGAACAGCGGGGGGACCCCGAAACGCACAGGGAACCCCCTCCCCACACCGTATGGGACCCCCAAAAACTGTACAGGACACCGAAGTATACAGCGACCCCCTCAACTGTACAGGGACCCCCCAAAACCGTACAGGGACCCCCCTCAACTGTACAGGGACCCCCCCAAAACCGTATAGGGACCCCGACCCACACAGGGACTCCCGGAACTGCAGAGGGATACCCCAAAACCATACAGGGTCCCCAAACCGCACAGCCCTCCCCCCCCAACTGTACAGGGACCCCCCCAAACATCACAGGGCCCCCCCAAACATCACAGGGACCCCCCCAAACTGTACAGCGATGCCCTAAACCACACAGGGACCCCCCAAACCGTATGGGAATGTCCAAAACTGGACAGGACACCGAACCATACAGGGACCGCCCCCCCCCAACCCATACAGGGACCCTGAAGTATACAGCAACACAACCCCCCCCGGACTGTACAGGGCCCCGAACTGTGCAGGGACCCCCCCAAACTGTACAGGAACCCCCCCAAGACCATATAGAGACCCCGACCCACACAGGGACTCCCCGAACCACAGAGGGAAACCAGAAAACCGCACAGGGACCCCCCAAACCTGCATAGGGACCCCCCAAACCTGCACAGGGACCCCCAACTGCACAGGAATGCCCTAAACCGCACAGAGACACACACCCCCAAACCATATGGGGACCTTGAACAGTATGGGGACACCCCAAAACCATACAGGGACCCCCAAACTGTACAGGGACCCCAAACTGCATGGGGACCACCCAAACTGTACAGGAAACCCCCGAAACCTGTGTAGAGACCCCCTGAAACCATATAGAGACCCCCCCTGCACCCCTACAGAGATCCCCTTCCATGTGTATAGGGACACCTCCTGCAGCTCTGTAGGGGTCCCCTGCACCCAAATAGGGACCCCCTGCCCAGCCACACAGGCTCCCCCCTCTCCTGCACCCATAGGGACCCCCTCTGCACCTGTGCAGGGACCCCCGGCACCATATAGGGACCCCTGCACCCATTCAGGGATTCCCCTGCACCCATATGAGCACTCCCCTGCAACTCACATAGGGACCACAGCACCCATATAGAGACTCCCTTCACCTGTATAGGAACCCTTGCAGCCATATAGGGACCCCACAACCTGTATAGGGACCCAGAAGCCACGTTGGGACCCCAGCACCCATACAGGTACCTCTGTATCCATACAGAGACCCTCTGTACCCATATAGGAGCTCTCTCCATTCATATAGGGACCCCCACACCTACCTAGGGACCCTGGGCTGGGACACCAGTACCCATATAGGACCCCTTCCACCTATATGGGGACCTCTGCATCCGTATAGGGTCTCTCTGCACCCATACAGGGAAACTTGCACCCACATGGAGACCCAGGCTGGGAACCCCTGCACCCACTTAGGCACCCCGCAGGGACCCCCACCCCAGAATCCTCCTGCCGGGCCAAATCCTGACCCACGGTGTGTCTGGGCCTGACCCATCCCCACCCCAAAGCTCAGGGACCCCTGAGAGGGACCCTCAGCCTCTTCCCTCCCCTGTGGCTGCGCTGGGGCTGCACTGGGATGTGCTGGGCTCTACTGGTTTGGTGCCGGGCTGCACTGGGTGTCACTGGGCTGCACTGGGTGTCACTGGGCTGCACTGGGCCAGCACAAGGTCCCAGTCTCGAGGGGAGAGGGGACAAGCTCCCTGGCAGGACCTGTCAGGCCTGCACCTACTTCTGTGCATGCACCCACGCACCTGCACCCATGTGCGCACCCCCCCAGCCCTGCACAGCCCCAGGGGCAGAGGGGGCAGAGCCGGTACCCCCCGCCTGGAGCCGCTGGGACCCCCCGCCGGGGCTGGCCGGGGCTTGGGGAGGGGGCTCGGAAGAGCTCTTTGTGCCCTCACTTTGCTGCCCTGTGCCCAGCATCGCCCGATTCACGCTCACCTCCCTGGGTCTGCAGCTTTGGGGCATGCTTAGCACACTCCTGGCACCCCCCCGCACCCCCCCGCAACCCCCTGCAACCCCCTGCACCCCCCTGCATTCCCCTGCACCCCCTGCATCCCCCTGCACCCCGTGCACCCCCCTGCACCCTCCTGCAACTCCCTGCACCACCCTGCATTCCCCTGCACCCCCTGCATCCCTCTTGCACCCCCCTTCATCCCTCCTGCATCCCCCTGCATCGCTCTTGCACCCCCTTGCATCCCTCCTGTATCCTCCTGCACCCTGTGCACCCCCCTGCACCCTTCTGCACCCCCGTTGCGCCCCCCTGCACCCCCCATCCCCCATCTCCCCTGGCTCCCATAGCCCTCTCAGTGCCCGGAGCACCCTGAGGACAGCGGGGTGCAGGGAAACCCCCGGGGCGAGGGAGCGAGGGGCCAGACGGGGCAGGGGACAGCGTGGGCAGAGGGGGCCATGAAGGAAACAGCTCCTGCCTTTGCCTGCAGCACACTGTTATTGTAGGGTTGTATGGGCAGCGAGCTGCGTACCCCGAGCTGTTATTGTAGGGTTGCAAGAGAAACGGCTTATTTACCCCCGGTGTTGTCACAGGGTTGCAAGAGACGTAGGTTGTACCCCCCCGAGCTGTTATTGTAGGGTTGCACTGTGCTGCGTACCCAATCTGTTTTTGTAGGGTTGCACTGTGCTGCGTACCCGATCTGTTATTGCAGGGTTGCATGAGCACCAGGTTGTGTACCCCCAGAGCTGTTATTGTAGGGTTGCAAGATAAACAGCTTCTTTACCCCCGGTGTTGTCACAGGGTTGCAAGAGACGTAGGTTGTACCCCCCCGAGCTGTTATTGTAGGGTTGCATGAGCACCAGGTTGTGTACCCCGAGCTGTTATTGTAGGGTTGCAAAGCATTGAGCTGGGCACGCTGAGCTGTTATTGTAGGGTCGCCCCGTGCTGCGCCCCCCCAAGTGGGGCAGCCCCTGGGAGCACCCACCCGAGGGCGGCCAGGCAGCACCCATGGTTCGGGGCAGGGCTGAGCAGGGTGCAGGGGCCTGGTGCTGCCACCGTGTCCCCCCCAGGCAGCTCGGGGTCTGTGGCCGACCACATCCCCCCAAGCTCGGGGTGCCCTACGGGGTGACAGGGAGCGGAGCAGCCTGCCGGGCTTCACTGGGTTCACCCCGAAAGCGCCCGGGGAGCAGCAGCGTTCTCCTACCCACCACCATCTCCCAGCACCCGGAGCTGGGTGGGGGGAGGATTTTGCTCCCCGAGGGAGGGGTGGGCACGGGGCTGCAGCACCCACAGGGCTCCCCCACCCTCAGCCACTGCCGCCCCACTGCCCCTCGGCCCCCAAACCTTGCTGAGGCTCCGGGGAGCGCGTGGGGGGATGCGTGTGCGCGGGGTGTAAGCGCGTTCGGGCGCAGTGGGGTGTGTGCGTGTGCATGGGGGGGGTGCAAGGCTGGGTGGGGGGTGTGCGGAGGCCGGGCCCACGGTCCCCGCGCTGCCGCTAATGCACCCTGGCACATCTGGCGGCGGCTGCCAGTCCCGGCGATGACCCCGGGGACTCGGTGACCGAGCGCCGACCCTCATACGGGGGCTCCAGCCCAGCCCCCCCAGTCCCGGCCCCAGGGCTGCCCCGGGCAGCCAGGAGCTGCGGGGGGAAAGGGGCTGTGGGGTCGGTGCCCAGCACTGGGAGTGCGTGTGCGTGTGGGTGCAGGTGTGCGTGGGTGCTGCCGTGACCCCTGGGACGCCCCTTCTGCTCCGCTTCTCCCAGCCCTGCGCCGCTGGATGCAGAAAATCCCTGCGCTCCCCAGGGGCATCCCTGGCCTGGCTTCTCCCCACCCTGCTCCCGCCTGCCCTGCTCCCGTCCTGCTCCTGCCCTGCTCCTGCCTGCCCTGCTCCTGCCTGCCCTGCTCCCGCCCTGCTCCTGCCTGCCCTGCTCCCGCCCTGCTCCTGCCCTGCTCCTGCCTGCCCTGCTCCTGCCCTGCTCCTGCCCTGCTCCCGCCCTGCTCCTGCCTGCCCTGCTCCCGCCCTGCTCCTGCCCTGCTCCTGCCTGCCCTGCTCCTGCCCTGCTCCTGCCTGCCCTGCTCCTGCCTGCCCTGCTCCCGCCCTGCTCCTGCCTGCCCTGCTCCTGCCCTGCTCCTGCCTGCCCTGCTCCTGCCCTGCTCCTGCCCTGCTCCCACCCTGCTCCTGCCTGCACTTCTCCTGCCCTGCTCCTGCCTGCACTGCTCCTGCCTGCCCTGCTCCTGCCTGCACTGCTCCTGCCCTGCTCCTGCCTGCCCTGTTCCTGCCCTACTCCTGCCCTGCTCCTGCCCGCGCCGCTCCTGCCCGCAGCAGCAGGGACGGAGGGGCCTGTCTGCCCAGGGAGGCTGGGCCGCGGCAGGGTGTAACTGCAGCCCCGGGGGGCTCCGGGTGCAAGGCACCAGCTCCCCCCACTGAGCAGGGACCCCCCCAGAACAGCCGAAATGCCAAGCGCTTCCCATTGCAAAACGTGTTTTCTCAAAGTGGTGCCCAGCGACTGGGATTTGCCGGAAAGGGCAGGTTTTCAACATCGCTTCTGGAAACATAAAAAATGCTCACTGAGAGCTGCTGGGAAGCTCTCTGGAGAGACGACGACCCAGATTTAGGGGGGCTCATGCTGGGAGCACTGGTTGGCAGAGCCATTGCCCTCTCCCCGTGTCCCCCTGCCCTGAGGTCTCCCGTTTTCCCTGCAAAACCCCTTTTTCTCCCTGTTTGGTGGGGGCGGCTCACATGCTTGGCCGCCTGCTCCTGTGGGAAGCTCCACGCAAGCACCCTGAGCACCCTGAGCATCCTGAGAACCCTGAGCACCCCCAGCACCCCAGGCACCCTGAGCACCCTGAGGATCCTGAGAACCCTGAGCACCCCCAGCACCCCAGGCACCCTGAGCACCTTGAGCATCCTGAGAACCCTGAGCACCCCGGGCACCCTGAGCATCCCGGGCACCCACACAGGGCAATCCTCATCCCCTGCAGCTCCCATGCCATCTCCACCCAGGGACCCCCAGGCTGCAGCCCTGAGCAAAGCACCCACGCCACCCCACTCCCCATCCCGCTTGCACCAGCGTCCCCCGAGCCACCATGTCTCCATCCTGGAGCCCGCACAGCGGTGCTCAATCTCCATGCTCAGGACCAGAGGGTGCAGGATCTGGCCTGGGGGGGCCCTGGGGATCCCACCGGGCCCCTGCGAGGGGGTTTGGGACCGGCAGCGGGTGGGTGGGCACGGCTCCACGCTGTCTGTGGGGTTGGGCTGCGTGGGGGCTATTTTTGCGGTGGGGGGTGTGTGTCCCTTTTTTTTCCCAGTTCAACCCAACAACAAAATGGCTGCAAAGCTCATCTCCGCGCCCCGCTGGGAGCTGCCTTCCCTGCCCACGCTGCCGGGGCACCCAAGCACGACTAATGTGCGAGAGCACCCCGGGAGCAGGCGTGATCGGCTTTTTCCCTTCTCTTTTCGAGCTCTTTATGTATTTGACAGGGCTCTTTGCTGTCGTCCCCCCCGCCCCGCCAACCTCGTTCTCTGCCTCCCTGCTCGCTGCCTGCGTAGCACCAGGCACCCCGACTCCTGCTCCCCTGACCCCCCAACATCCCCGGGCATCCCCAGGTATCCAGGTTTCTTTGTTTCGTCCCCCATCCCTGCATCCTCATGGACCAGGGTGGGGGGGTCCCCCCTTCCATGGATCCCCATGGATCCTGCCTGCCACGCCCTGGCCCTGTGCACCCCCCACCGTGGGCTGGGGGTTCTCAGCCCCCCGGCCCTGCTCACCCCCACGGACAGGGTGTTTCTGGATCACACAAGCCCCTGTGTTTTGCCGTGGACCAGAGTTGTTCCTCCCCCGCCCCGTACAGCCCCACAGCTGGGGGTTTCTCAGCCCCTCCCCAGCCCTGCGCAGCCCTATGGATGGGGGCTTTGTGACCCCCAGTCTTGTGCATCCCCATGGACCGGGATATCTTCCCTCTCCAGCCCCACACATCCCCATGGATGGGATCTTGCCCCCCAAACCCCACACACCCCCAAGGATGGGATTTGTGCCCCCCCCCAAGCCCCACGCATCCCCATGGAAGGGGCTTTCTCAGCCCCCCCACCCCATGGATGAGATACTGCCCCCCGCCAAGCCCCACGCATCCCCAAGGATGGGATATTGCCCCCCCCAAGCCCCGAGCTTCCCCATGGATGGGATTTTACCCCCCCCCAAACCCCACACATCCCCATGGATGGGGCTTTCTCAGCCTCCGCTGCCCCACAGACGCGGGTTTTGCTCCCCTCCCACCAGGACGTCTCCCCCACCCCACACATCCCCCCCCAACTCTCTGGGTCTGGGGGGGGGGGGGGGTGCAGGCAGGAAGGCGGGGGCAGCGGCTGTGCGGGGCCGAGCCCCATTCCTTATGCATCCCTGCCCTGATGCAGCCTGACAGGCCGGTTGCATTTGGTACCTCGCACATACGTGGCCGGAGCCGCCTGCTATTTTGGTTGATGCTAATTTGCTCCGTGTTGGGCGACGGTTCACGCTCCGGTCAGCCTTGCCTGATATTATATTCCCGTTTGTTCCACTAAAGGTTTTTCTGTCAGCTCCCCTTAGCCTTGACGTGCTCCCCGAACTGTGAATACAACGCAGTTGGGGATCGGGCCATGTGAGCCTGTCAGCTCCGTTCTGCTCAGCGGCCAGCGCTGGGGGCACCCCGGGGTGGGGGGCACCCTGCTCCCCTCGCCCCCGGATCGCCACGTCTCGGGGAGGGGAGAGGCGATGGCGTGAAGGAGGACGGGCAACAGGAGCCCCGGTGGGAAGGGGGAGGTATGTCGGCTATAGGTGCTGGTGTGATATACCCCCCCCCAGCCACCCGTGAACCTGCTCCCATGTCCCAGCATCACTCTAGTGCACCCCAGCTGGGCCCAGTGTGTCCCCATGGGGTGGCAGGGGGGACCAGCACGTCCCCATGGAGTGGCAGGGTGGACCAGTGTGTCCCCATGGGGTGGCAGGGGAGCACAGTGTGTCCCCATGGGGTGGCAGCAGAGCCCAGTGAGTCCCCATGGGGTGGCAGGGGTGACCATCACGTCCCCATGGGGTGGCAGCGGAGCCCAGTGTGTCCCCATGGGGTGGCAGGGGGGACCAGCATGTCCCCACGGGGTGGTACAGGACACCCCCACTGTGCCCCTGTCCCACACTGGTCTCCAGCCCACGGAGGCTCCTCCGGGAGGGATGCCACGGTGGCAGCCTGGCAGAGCTGGTGAGATGCCCCATCTGTGCCACATGGCACAGACACATACCAGCACCCATCAAACACACCAGCACCCATCCAGAACACCAGCACCCATCCGACCCACCAGCACCCATCCAACCCACCAGCACCCGGGTGTCAGGGTGCCAACGCAGCACCCCACCGCATCCCTCAGCACCGCACGGCACCCCTGCGAGCCGGGCAGGCAGGGGCAGGCAGGGTGGGCAGCAGAGTTCCTGCCCTCCCCACGGCCACGGGGGCTGCGGGAGGACCAGGGGCCCATTGAGGACCCTGAATCCCCGTGGGTATCCTGGGTGCCAGGGTGGTGGTGGCCCGGGGGGACCGGGCGGGGATTAGCGGGGCCGGGCTCTGCCTGAGCCCCCGATCC
This sequence comes from Morus bassanus, assembly GCA_031468815.1. Lineage (NCBI taxonomy): Eukaryota > Metazoa > Chordata > Aves > Suliformes > Sulidae > Morus > Morus bassanus. The sequence continues at coordinate 84,896,589 of CM062570.1, read as the reverse complement.
TGCTTAGCACCGGGCCCAGGCACCCGCCCAGGGCTCAGTGGCCCCCGATGCCACCCAAAGCCATCACTGGGTCCCCGGTACCCGGAGGAAGGTGGGGACACAAAGGCAGGGGGTGGCAGAGCCAGCATCACCTGTAGGCTGCTGGACTGACCCCCAAATCCACCCCCAGGCCAGACACCGGGGAGCCTCTGCCGTGGAAGGGGCTTCTCCGGTGGCTAATACAGGGTGGGCACCCTCCTCCCTGCCCCACCCCGGCTCTGCACCCATTGGGTTGAGAAGGGGCTTTTTTAGGGGACCCCAGTGCAGCACCCCAAGACCTTGGCCCCTCTGCGGCCACGGACACCCATGGGTGCGGGGGGACTGCCCACCCTGACAGCACTGTGGGACACCCGTGCCGTGCTTGGGGAGGCAGCGGGCAGCCCGGTGACACCGGCTCGGTGACGCCAGCCCAGTGACACCAGCCTGGCTCTAAATCCCTCCTGTGAGCCGGAAAAACCCTCCTTCGGAGTTTATTAACTCATTTTCAGAGCCCGGCCCCGCCGGCTGCTGGCGCGGGAGCTAACTAGGTCAGGCGTGTGCCTCTGCCGCCGGCTAAATGCGGCCACGCCAGGCGCCAACCGCCCTCCCGCCGGACAGGGGACACGGGGGGGACACGGGGAGACACGGGGAGACACGGGGAGACCCAGGGGGACGAGGTCACCCCAGCACCCCGCAGCCGGCACCCACCCTCGGGGCCGTGGCGCAGGCACGTAGGCAGCCAAGTGTGCGAGCGCACGCCTTCCCATACGCGTGTGCACGCTCATGTGCGCACACGCCTTCCTATAGATGGGGAAACTGAGGCATGGGGAGGGTAAATGATGCACCAAAGGTGCCCCGAGCCCGGGTGGCCTCGGGGTGTCCCTGTCCTGGGGGATCCCGCGCACCCCCCCAGCCCTGCCCTGCAATAATATCAATTAGGGACGCACAGATCAGCTTTAACGAGGGGCGTCCGGCAGTTTGGCCGCCCTCTGCCCACACGAATGCTCTGCCCCTTGCGAAGCGGCTCCGCTGCCCCCGGGATCCCCACCCCAGGGCTGAGCCGGGGGCAGCAGGGTTGGGAAATGTGCTGAGTCGGCAAAACTGCTTGGAGGGTGGGAGGGGGGGGTTTGGTGTAGGAGAGGGGTCGAGGGACCGGCCTGATAGTGATGGGCACCTGCCCATCCGTCCCTGTCCCCATCCCCATCCCCATCCCTGTGTCCCCGTGGCTTCTCTCCGCTGGTGGTCGGAGGAGATGAGCGTGGTGCGCAGGGCAGGGTGGGCTCCGGGGGTGAGGGACACGGGTGACATTCCCAGGTGGAAGGGTCTATAGGGACCCGCCCCGTGCTCGTCCCCGGACCTCGGAGCTGCCGCTGCTCCCCAAAACGCACTGCAGCCCCCCCAGCACGGATTGGTGCCATGGGAGCCGCCCTGAACTCTGGTGGGACCACCGGCGTGTCCCCGGCACCGTGAGCCCGCAGCGGCCCGAGCTCAGTCCCTGCTGCTGCCTCCCCCATGGCCCCCCATGTCGCCTCCCCCTGCCCTTCCGGAGGTCACCTCCACGTCCCCTCTGCAGATGTCCGGTGGAAGGTGGCCAGGACAGCACGAGCACAAATGCCACCGGACTGGCTCCCCGGGGTGGCCGTCACGCTGTGCCCCCATCGGCACCGGGGACAAACCACCCCTGCGCCCCCAACGCCTCATCCCGCCGGCCCAGGGCCAGGTTGGGATGGTTCTTCCAACCGACACAAGCTCCTTCCAAGGGGGACGGGGTCCGGGGGACCCCCGGGGCGGGAGCAGCCGTGGTCCGGCCGGTCGCGACACCTGTGCCTGGGGCAGGCACAGGGGGCTGGAAATACAGGGGGATGGAGGGACAGATGGATAGATGGAGGGATGGGTGAAGGGATGGAGGGATGGAGGGAGAGATGGAGGGATGAAGGGAGGGAGGGAGGGAGGGAGGGAGGGAGGGAGGGAGGGAGAGATGGAGGGAGGGATGGAGGGATGGATGGGTGGAGGGATGGATTCAGAGCTGGATGAATGGATAGATGGAAGGATGGGAGGACGGATGGGGGGATGAATGAATGGATGGATGGATGGATGGATGGATCGGTGGATGAATGGACAGATGGACAGGTGGGTGGACGCTATGGGAACGGGCAGCAGGACAGATACAGTACCTACCGCACAGACATAATCTCCGGGACTGGAGAGGGGTTGCAGAGCTGGAGGAAGGCGGCCTGGCACAAGGAAGGACAGATGGACAGGGCCTGCTCCACCTGCATGTCTGTGGTTCTGCTCTCCCAGAGCTCTCCTGGCCGGTGCCTTGTCCCGCTGCTCCTGATGCCGGTGGCATGGAGGTGGCCCCACACCGCGCTGGACCGGATCGGGATGCGCCGCAGCCCCGGCACCGCTGTGCTGGGATGGGGATGGGTTCGAGGAGTCGGGCACTCCCAGGTCACCCCGAATCCATGCCCAAGGGCTGCCCGGAGCTGGGCAGCCGCCGACTGCTGACCCCGTCCCACAGCCGCCCCAAGCCCCATTTCACGTCTCACCGGCATCTTCCTCCACGCAGGGTGTCCCCAGGATGGAGCCAGTGCCGGCTCTGGCCCCCGGCTCAGCACTGCACCCAGCCCGCCCACCGCCGTGGCCCATTTCCCAACCCACCGGCAGCGGGATGGATCCAGACCCCCGAAATGTATCTCGGCCCCTCCAAGATCGGTGCTTCCATGTCGGCACCGAGGGTGGCGGAGCAGAATAAAACCGCTCCCAGCGCCACGGCGGGGCCTTCCTCCCACCTCTCCCTCCTCTGCCTCCCACGCCTGCTCGGCAGCGGGTGACCCCGGCAGCCACGGGATGCTCGAGCTGACGAAGCGGGGCTCGGGCGAGCTAACGAAGCGGGACTCGGCCCACGTCCCTGCGTGCCGACGTCCTCTCTCCGCCCCGGTGCCCTCGCTCTCCCTCCCCACGACTGTCCGGGACCCACGGCAGCTTCGGGGCCGGAGCCGCCCAGGGATGCCCGGGGTCCCCTGGAGCATTCCTGGCTCCTACACCCCATTTCTGGCGGGGTCGGCGGAGGGGCTCGGCGGAGGCACCGGAGGGATTTGCTGACTGTTTGCCCGCAAACCCCAAATCGCCTTATCTTACCCCGAGCCGGAGCAGGGCCCACGCGCCTCCCACGTGCCCGGGCTTCGGTCCGGCCGGTGCCACCACTCACCCTGGTCGTATCTGAGATGGAGGGAGCCACCACCGCCGGGGTGGGGACAGGCTTGGGGATGGGGTCGGGAGGTCCTGGGGACCGCTGCCCTCCAGTCCCCATCCCTGAGTGGGATGGTGGGATGCAGTCGGGGTGCTCCCAGCATCACCCCACCGGCTCCCTGGCACCGAGGGTGGCACCCAGCCCACGCGGGGACATCGCTGTCCCATCCCACAGGCCTCGTGGGACACACGCCACGGCCCCACGGACTCACCCGCAGCTCCGGGCCCCTCGGCGGCTGCCGCCAGCTCCGCTCAAACTTTGCCACAAGTTGAGACAAAGGCAGCGGGTCCGTCCCCTGTCCCCTGTCCCTGCTGTCCCCAGACAGCCTGGTGCCACCAGGACTTAATGAGGGCACAAGGGCGGTGGGCTCAGGGGCTGCACACACACACACACACACACACACACACACACACACACACACACTTCAGCTTAACCCTTCCCCTGCCGCTCCTCTCCACCCCGTCTTTGGGGCAGCTGGGGACTTTTTGGGGGCTCCCCTGTGCCCTTGGTGCTCCCTGCACATGGTGTTGGCCTTGGGGGGTCCCAGCCACAGCCCCCTGGGGCTCCCCACCCTGCAAAACACTTGGGAAGGATGCAGATGTCCCCGAGCATCTTCGTCCCCCGAGCCATGCAGAACGGGGTGGCCAGGGTCCCCACCCCACCGGCACGCTCCGTAGCACCCCGGCGTCATGGGGCACCCCCCAACCCCATGTCTCCGCATGTCTCACCCTGTGCCCCACGGCGCAGGGGGGTCCCGGGAGGGCTGGAGCCGGCAGGTGGTGGTGGGGATCTGACCCCAGTCCCAGGCTGGCTGCTTTGCTGGTGTCCCCATCCCAGCACCCCAGGACTGGGGAACCCCTGGCAGCAGCGATGTCGCTGGGCCACAGTGGGATGGCCTGACTGGAAGTTCTGGAAGCTGGAAGTTCCTGCCAGGCTGGACGCAGCCCCCTTCCCGCGCTAGGCCACCTCTCCCCTCCGCCCCATCACTGTCCCATCATCCCCACCTTGTGACACCTCCTTTCTCACCTCCTCCTGCCTGCCCCATCTCCCCCGCTTCCTCTGTCCGTTCTGATCTGCCCATCCCTCCATCCCTCTGCTCAGCCATCCGCCCCACCATCCTCTCCATCCCTCTGCCCTTCTATCTTATCCATCCATCCTCTTCATCCATCTCCACCTCTGCCTTCTCTGCCTGCCCCTCCATCTTCTCCATCCATCCATCTACTCAGACATCCAGCTTTCCATCCTCCTCAGCTGCTCCATCATCCTCTCCACCCATCTCCCCTTCCATCTTCTCCATCCACCTGCCCATCCATCTGCCCCTCTGTCTTCTCCACCTGCCCCTCTGTCTTCTCCATCCTCCCATTTTCTCCATCCACCCAACCATCCGCCTGTCTTCATCCACCATCCATCCACTCAGCCGTGCACCCCTCCATCCTCTTCATCCCTGCACTCCTCCATCTTATCCATTCATCTGCCCATGACCTCCATCCCTCCACCCCTCCCGCCACCCCTCCCTCCATCCCACCACCGCCCCCACCCTCTCCGTCCATCACCCCCCATCTCAGCCCCCGGCACAGGGGCAGCGGCGGGGCACAGCGGCTGTCGTCACCCGCTGTCACCCGCTGTCACCCGCAGAAGGGGCCGCAGCGCCCGAGGAGGGGCTCAGCTGCGCCCGTGCCCCTGTCTGCCACTCGGCCGGGCCGCGGCCGATGGGAGCTGACAGCCATGCTCGTTAGCGATGCTCTAACGAGGGAAGGGGGGTCCCCTCGTGGGGAGGGGGACCCCGGCTCCTGCCCCTGGCCCCCCACAGGGGGATGTGGCTTTGTGGACAGAGGACCCCGATGACAGAGGAGGACCCCAGTGCCGTGGTGGCTCCCGGCCCACAGATATGTCCTCCAGCTCCCACCCACCACTGGGACCGTGGGGCGATGGCTGGGGGGGGGCTGGAGTGGGGACCCCCCCCCCACGCTGGGGCTGGTCCCTGTGGGACCCCCCTTTTCCTCGGATCCAAGATCCCAGGGGGTGCTTGGGCGGGGAGGGGGGGGGGGAATTCTGTGTGCGTGGGTGGGGCTGTGTCCCGAGTGGGTGCGTGTCTGGGGCTGTGTGTGTGCGTGGGGCTGTGTCCCGAGTGGGTGTGTGCGTGGGGCTGTGTGTGTGCGTGGGGCTGTGTCCCGAGTGGGTGCGTGCGTGGGGCTGTGTGTGTGCGTGGGGCTGTGTCCCGAGTGGGTGCGTGCGTGGGGCTGTCCCCCGAGGGCGTACGTGCGTGGGGCAGTGTCACGGGTGGGTGCATGCGCGGACCTGTGTCCTGAGTGTGTGGGGCTGTGTCCCGGGTGCGTGCGTGAGGGGCTATATCGTGGTGGGGGGCGGGCTGTGTCGCGGGAAGGTGCGTGGTTCTGTGTCCCGGGTGGGTACGCCGGGTTGTGTCCCGCGTGATCCCGTACCCCTGCACGTGTATGACCCCCGCGACCGCCGGGAACGAGTCCTCGCCCCCCGTCCCCACCCCCCCACGGGGTCCGCGGGGCTACGGCGGGGGGGGAACGTGGAGCCGGGGGGGCGGCACAGGGACCCGGGGCGGGCGGAGGGGCGGGACAAAGACTCGCGGAGGCGGGGCGAGGCGGGGCGGGGCGGAGCCACGGGCGGGGGGGCGGGGCAAGTGCCCAGGGAGGCGGGGCGAGGCGGAACGGGGAGCGGGAGGAGGGGCGGAGCCACGGGCGGGGGGCGGGGCCAGGGCGGGGCGTGTCCCGGCGGAGATGGCGGAGCTCTTCGGCGGCGTGGAGGGGTGAGGGGTCTCGCCGCGGGTGGGGGGGGGTCCCCACGGGGCTTTGCACCCCCCCCCCGCACCCTGATCCCCCCGGGGAACCCCCGCCCGGGGGGGGCTGCAGCCGGACACCCCCTCCCCGACTCCTCCTGCTCCCCCGGTACCCCCAGCCTGGGAGGGGGGGGCTGCAGCCGGACACCCCCTCCCCGACCCCTCCTGCTCCCCCGGTACCCCCAGCCTGGGAGGGGGGGGCTGCAGCCGGACACCCCCTCCCCGACCCCTCCTGCCCCCGGCGGGGACCCCCAGTCTGGGGGGGGATGACACACAGGATGGGACCAGGGGCTGAGGTCAGCGGGGAAGGATGGGGGGGTCAACACCCCCCCTCCCCAGGGCTCCCCATCCTGGTGTCTGTGTGTTTCCCCCCCCCCAAAACCCCCCCATCCTGATGTGCACCCCCCAGCACCCCCAAGGGCTGGTTTAGGGGCTGAGGGGGGGTCCCCGGGGAGATGCAGTGTCGGGGTGCTGGGGCTGAGTGAGGGTCCCGTCCCCCCCCCACACTGGAGATGGCGGGGGGACACAGGGTAGTGCTGGCAGCGTGTCCCCCCCCCGGCTCCCTCCGCAGCGGGGGCACCCACTCCAGGGCGGTGCTGGTCTCTGGGGATGGCCGGATCCTGGCTGAGACAGAGGGACCCTGCACGAACCACTGGGTGAGCGGGGGGACAGCCCCTTCCCAGCCCCCAGGGGTGGGGGGGACACACGGGGCCGGGGGGGGTGGGGCTGCCCCTGCTTGTCCCCAGGCTCTTGGGGCGCTTGAAGCCGATGAAGCTTCGAGCTTCATCGGTGAAGCCACCGGAGAAGGTGCTGAGGTGTTGGTGGCACCTCGTGGCCGGCGGCGACGCTTTTGGCGGCGCGGGACCCCCAGGGATGGAGCCTGGGGTGGGCGTGGGGGGGCTTTAGCGTGTGTCCCCCCCTCGGCTCTCAGCTCATCGGCTCCGAGAAGTGCCTGGAGAGGATCGAGCGGATGGTCAGCGAGGCCAAGAGCAAAGCCGGGGCCGACCCCTGTGTCCCCCTCCGCTCGCTGGTGAGCTCCCCCGTGCCCCGCCGGGACCGGCGTTCTCCCCAAGGATGCTCCAGCTCCGTGTCTCCCCCCCGCCCCCCCCCGCCTCGGGGATGACGGGGACCCTCCGGTGCGGGACAGGGGCTGTCCCTGAGCGGGGGTGACCAGAAGGATGCCATCGGCAAGCTGACGGAGGAGCTGCGCCGGTGCTTCCCCCACCTGAGCCAGAGTTACTACATCACCAGCGACGCCGTCGGGGCCATGGCCACCGCCACCGACCGCGGTAGGGGACAGCTCGCCCCGGGGTGACGGCGAGGGGTGACGTCCTGGTGCAGGGTTGGGGGTGACAACGCGTTGCCCCCCTCTCCGCCGGCTCTGACCCCCACAGGCGGCATCGTCCTGATCTCAGGTACCGGCTCCAACTGCAAACTCATCAACCCCGACGGGTCGGAGGCGGGCTGCGGCGGCTGGGGACACATGATGGGTGACGAAGGCTCAGGTGCGGCCGGCGGGCAGGGGGTGCTGGGGGGCACTGCGGCGGGGCGTGGGGGGTCTCGGGCAGCTCCGTGCTCTCTCCGCAGCTTACTGGATCGCGCACCAGGCCGTGAAGATGGTGTTCGACTGCATGGACAACCTGGAGGTGCCACCCCATGACGTCGGATACGTCAAGCAGGCCATGTTCGACTACTTCCAGGTGCTGCTGGGGGGTCCTGGGGGGGGCGCTCCAGGCTGTGTGCCGGGGTCTGGGGAGGGCTCCGGGCTGCACACGGGGATGGTGGGGTCTGGAGGATGCTCCAGGCTACACGCCATGGTGGTGGGGTCTGGGGGATGCACACCTGGGGATGGACAATGGGGTCCTGGGGGGTCCCGGGGGGGGGGTCCCCTGTGCTGGCAGGCGGGACACGGGGCTCACCGGTGGGTTCCCCCCCATCCTGGCGCTGCAGATCTCCGACAGGATGGGCCTCCTGACACATCTCTACCGCACCTTTGAGAAGTCCAAGTTTGCGGGATTTTGCCAGAAGCTGGCGGAGGGTAGGGAAGCCCCTTCCCCGGGGGGCACGGGGGGCGCGTACGGGGGGCAGGGCCTGGGTACCCTTCTCCCCGAGCACCCTCCGCCCTCGTCGTGGTGGGGGAACGTGGCGCTCCCCACACACAGCCCAGCCCAGGGGAGCTGGGTGCGAGCCCCAGCGGGTGCTGGGGGTGGGGTCCCGGGTCCCTGTCCCACTCCCCCCCCCCCCCATACCCAGGCGCCCAGGCTGGGGACCCGCTCTGCTGCCACATCTTCAACAAAGCCGGCGAGGTCCTGGCTCGCCACGTCGTCGCCGTGCTGCCCAAAATCGACAGGGTGAGAGCCAACGGGGAGGGGGGTGCACGGGGCGGGGGTGTGTGGGGGGGTCCCGGTGCCGCTCTCACCCGCTGCCCCCCGCCCCCCATCCCGCAGAGCCTGTTCCTGGGGGAGCTGGGGCTGCCCATCGTCTGCGTGGGCTCTGTCTGGAACAGCTGGGAGAGGATGCAGGCGGGTGAGCAGAGGGATGGGGGCTGCTGGGGGGGGGGGTCCTGCGGTCCCCTGTAACCCCCATCCTGTCCCTGTCCCACCCCCAGGGTTCATCCACGTGCTGGCGCAGGCGCGGGAGGAGACCCCCGGCCACGTCTTCTCCCGGTTCAGCCTCCTGAAGCTGAAGCGCTCCTCGGCGCTGGGGGGGGCCCGCTTGGGCGCCAGGAGCATCGGCCAGGCTCTGCCCTTGGACTACGCCGGCAACGTGGACGTCTTCTACACCCACGTCTTCTAGCCCTGCTCCCCCCCGCCACCCCGCAGCCCCCCGCCCCGGGAGGGAGGGACCCTCCGCATGCGGCGGCAGGGGTTCGGACAAATGAGTTTTGTAATTTGGCAATAAAAAGTTGCAACGACCAAAGGGAAAATGGGCTGGGGGCCGGCGCGGGCGCGATGGGGCAGCGTGGGGCCTGGGACCGTGGTCACAGGGAGAGGAACCGGCCCCAGCGCAGCCTCGCTGGGTGGGGAGAGCTCCGAGCCGTGGTGGGGCTGCTGGAAAAATGAAGAAAAACAGGCCTTGGAGGTTCCTGTTTCGGTGCCCGAGGAGGCCAGGCTGCAGCGGCCGGGGGTGCTGCTCGGTGGCTGAGCCCGCCCGTGCGGGCAGGGACAGGCTCCGGTGCTTGGGGGGCTGCTGGACCGGAGCAAACAGGAGGGAGGAGGAAGAAGAGATGGAGGAAGGAGGATGCCTTTAGGCTTGAATACCCAGGACGCACCAAGGAAGTGGGGTGCGGGTACCTCCTGCCAGCGGCTCCGGGGACCGCAGTGAGGTGCAGCCCCGAGCTCGGCCTCGGCGCTGGGGAGACGGGGCGATGCCGATGTTTGGCGAGCAGAGGGAAGGATGCTGCTGGGCCCCATCGAAGGGGAAGGCGGTGGCTGGTCCTGCCCACGTGAGTTCAAGCAGCTTTCTTGGGGCTGGTCTTCATTTAAAAGGAAAAAAAAGCAAAAAAAGCAAAGCCTTTTTTGCTTCTTGTGGTTGAAACAAGCAGCAAGGGGCTGTGCCTGAGCTAAAGCGCAAACCCAAAAGCTGCCTCTTCCTCCCAGGAAGGCTGGATGGGAAGCGCAGGCACTGGGATGGGCACGGAGCACCTTATCAAGCAGGGCTGGTCCTGCGGGCTCGCCCTGCCACAGCAGGCTGCTCCGTGCCCGGCTCCTCCGCACGCCGACGTCCTCATCCAGCGGCAGGATGAAGCCGTGGGGCCGTGGTTTGCAATACCCTGTGTCCAGCTGGGGGAAGAAGCAGCAGAAGAGGCAGCGGCCTCGACGGTGGGGATCCTCTCTCCTGGCTTTCAAATTTTTTTTTTATTTTAAATTTTGTTTTCTCAGCGACCAGGCATAAACCGGAGCTGTTTCCTCCTCCAGCCATTTCAGGCCGAGCCCAGGGGAGGGAACGGTACCACCGCGGCCGTGACAGAAGAAAATCCTCCAGGAGCTTCCTGCTGGGATGGAGACATCAGAGGAGCTGATTGAATGGAGAGACCTTACCCCTTCTCCAGGCAAGACTTCTGCACCGCTCAGTTCCAAAAAAAGTTTATTTTTAATAACGCATTGTCTGAAATTTACAGCACGTCAGAGGGTGGGGGTGGGTTTTTTGGGTAAGAAATCAAATAGAAACCAGAGAAAGGGTAAGGGGAGGGGGTTGCGGAAAACTGCGCTACGGCTACAAAAGAAGTTTGCCCAGCGTACAGCTGCCCTTCCCCAGATCACACCCTGCAAAGCCCCGGGTGCAGCCTGAGCTCCGGCCCCGGAGCGGAGGGAGCTGCCGGCAGCCGGAGGCGACCACGCAGGCGCTGAAGGCAGGGGTTGTACCGGGAAACAGGAGGACTCAACCCGAACGAGTACATCTGGGCAGCAATATTTAAGATGGGCACCTTCAACAGGCCGCCGGCTCCAGCTGCGGTAGTGTCAGGGTTTAGTGCTGGTTTTAAGACCGGCAGCCAGAGACGGGAGATCTGTTGAGTTGCGGAGCGGACTGTACGGAGAGCAGCTGAGCTAAATCAGCTCAAACCTCCGCTCGCCATTAGTGTTTGTGGTCCAATAACCCCGGGCCCTCCCGCTGAGCTCGCCGATGGGCACTGGCTCTGCTGGGCCGAGCTAATGGAGACGGAGCGAGCCCTCGGCTACTGAGTGGGCATTAGCTTCCATCTCCGCAAACCCCGCAGGGATCTGCAATCCCCCTCCATTAACTACTCTGCTTAAGACAAGGGAATACTGGAAGTAACTGCACCCGGGAGGTGAGATTTACACACATGAGCAAGAACTCACCCCTAACGTTACCAGAGCTATTCTAATCGTTGGGCTACGCCCCTCACCGAGAAGCTCCTGCTTCCTCTGGGTACAGATTTCTGACCACCAGAGCCTCAAAGGCCACCGCAGGGACCGGCACGAGGACGCTGCCCCTCGCCTTCTCTGTCTACGTCTGTGGGTGCTCCTTAGGGCTCAGACTCAACTCGAAAGAGGATCCTTCTGGGGAGGCTGCTTGACACCAACTCCCCACCGCTCCACTCTGCTGAGAACGGGCTCTAATCTGGTTTTCTTGGATTTATTTCAATGAGAAACAAAGGTACAGATGCTTCAGAGCCACGGCCCATAGTGCTGGATAAGCTCAAGAGCCGGGGGGGGTGGAAATTCTTTAAGGAAAAGATATGTTTTGTAGGAGCAGCCCTTCCCTTGGGAAGGACAGCTGGGGTGATGTCTGACAGGTCTGGTCTCCCCTAAGTGCTCCTGCAACCGATTAAGTGGGCAGGACTTTGAGCGACCAGCAGAGAAGCATATGAGTTAGTGTTCAGTACCTACCAGAGAGCCGGGGCAGGCTGCTGCTTGGAGGAATTTAGGGTTTACAGTCTTGTTACACTTCACTTTTCCTTTAGCGAAAGGAATCCTCTTTAATGGAAACAGGGAAAGCCAGCGCGGCTCCTGGCCCAGGCTCACCGCCTCTGGGGAGGGAGCAGGCGGGCAGGGGGGATCCCTACAAATTCTACTTAAACGAGAAAACATGACTTTTTCCACTACCAGGTTCGAAGCACGCGTTGAAGTGGGCCCCTGGAGCAAGGGGAGTGCTGGACTCCAGGGCAGACTTAAGGGCTGCAAGTCCTAGAAAGCCAAAAACTGCCAAAAAAAGAGGTGATAGACGATACAACGGAAGAGTTTAAAAAAAAAAAAAAAAGAAAAGAAAAAAGGTACTTGAAGCGTAGAGCAAGATTTAGCCACGTTGCAGCAACTCCGCTATGGCGCAGAGTCCAGCCGGGGGCCGATCCCCTCCCTCCTTCCCCCCCGCCACCTTCCCCCAGAGCAGGGACACAGTCTTTCCAAAGCCTGCCTTGACGGTCAGTACTTCACGCCGGGCACAAACTCCTTGGCATCTGGATTCAAGTTGCTTTTGCTCTGGAAGAGAAGAGGGAGGGCGGCCCATCAGTGGTCCATATCCCGGCACCCCCCTGCCAAGCATCACCCCACGGACCCACACCCCGAGGGTGCCCCGGCCCGGCAGCCGTTCGCCGAGGACGCCGATACGGATGTTCATGCGTGCAAAGCCCTGGCCCTCGTGTCCTCGCAGGCACCCGCAGTGCTCGAGATGCTGCTGAACAAGTGCCAGCTCGAAAGCAGCTACTCCCAGGCTGGGTTTTTGGGGGCGGGAAACACGGGAGACTCTGCTCTGTCTCCCCCTGCTCTTGCTTCGGCACAGGGCTGCTGGTGGGCATGCAAGCGGCTGTTTTATCCCCACCCACGGTAAAGCAGGGAGGTAAAGCAGGGAGGTAAAGCAGGGAGGTAAAGCAGGGAGGTAAAGCAGCTCAGCCTGAGCACAGTCAGCAGAGCTGAGCCAGAACAACCCCCTGCTCTGCTGGTCCATACAGCCCTGCCGCGTATTCCTGCTTTCAGGGATGAAAACAGGCATTGCCTTAACGCCGCTGCTCTTCCAGCCACCCAGCAGGTTTTCATCACTCTAAATATCTATATAGGCTCGGGGTGCTCAGCACCCCTGCAGCACACCTGGCTGGTTCTCCCGCATCTCTCCAGCCCAGCAGCACGCCCCAGCTCTGCCCAAAAGGCGAGGAAGGTCCCTGCTTGCTCTGGGACCAGAGCCCAGCTCACGTGCAAGAGGCAGCCCCGTTTCCACGGCTTCTGGGGAGCAAGTTCTGCAAAGCTGCATACTTTTGTCTTCAGGATACACAGCTAAAACGAGTATCCTTGCAGAAAACTCCAAAATGCATTGTCACTGATGCGTTAGCACCAGCTCTTGTGCCGACACCCCACTGCCAGTAAGGAAACCCCCCATGGGAATCCCCCCTGCTTCCCAGGACAAGTCCTCTGCTCTTCACCAGACGTCGCAGCACATCCTCCGAGGTCCTTACCAGAATGTCCTCCGAACTGTGGCTGTCGCCAACAGAGAGCCCGTTCAGCTGCTGCTGCAGCTGCCCCATGCCCTGGGGCAGGTCGCGCGATGGAATGAACCAGTCCTGGTCTTCCTCCTCCAGCATCTCCTGGAAGCAACGGTCGAGAAACTCCTGCTCCTGCAGCTCCTCCTCCACCTGCCCAAACACACCTGTTAGTCGCAGGAACAAACAATGGGTCTTCGTGTTTTCCATACGCTGTCCCCACCTGGTAAAGGCAGAGTCTGCAACATGCCTACCTCACCTCGGTATCTGTCCATGCCTCGAAACGCTACAGTAGAGCCAGAGCTGTGTTAAACCTAGATGAACACAGCTTTGTCGACTTGCCTGTAGCCAACCCCAAGAGCTGCAAGAGCACAAGAACTGGCACCTTTTGAGCGGAGCAAAGCCGTGCTCAAGCATCGCTTCCCGGCTGCTGCACACCGCTGGGGCGAGGAGATGCAGCCTGCAAGCTCACGGCACCAGGCGAATCCAGAAGGGAACGGGATAGGATTTACGGGATGTCCAGACGCATCAGCGCACGCACAGGATTGCAGGCTGCCAGGCTCCAGCAGAGCTTGCTGCAAAAGGAACGGGACGGCTAATAAGATCACAACCGGGCAGCGGTGCTGGAGGTGCGCCTTGTTTTGCGGATGCTCTGCTACGGGGTGATGCTGTAGCTCTGCCAGCCCCTATTTTGCTTTCTTGCTTCCCGTTCTCCTCCGGTTTGCTAAACCAGCTCTGCTCAGCCCCCCTGGCAGAGCGGTGCTCTGCAAGCACCGACGCAGGGTGGCAGTCGGCTCCTGTCGAGTGCACCGTGGATGACGACATCTCTGCTGCAGGAAAACTCCCGAGGCCGAGGAAAGCCACGGGACCTGGCTCGGGCTCCCGGCGCAGCGGAGCGCAGGCAAAGCGAGGCGGGAGAGACGGCAGGAGGAGGGCCTGGGGGACCCGTCCTTGCTCTCGAGCAGGCGCGTACCATCAGTGGGTTGCATTAACCAGCTGCTCCCATCTTCCAGGCTGGTTTTCTCTGGATGCTGACTCGAGCAAAGCAAGCGAGGCAGCGAGCTGGGCAGCCTCCTGCTAAACAGGCACGTGGTCACCAGAAAATGAGCAGATGGGGAGACAGCCAGAAAACAGCACGATTTTGAGCAGCTGTTATTGAATACAAGAGGGCTGAGTGAATCCACGAACCACAAAATGCTCTGAAAAGCTTAAAACCTTTTCGTTTCACCAGAAAGCAGAGACTACAACTGAAACTGGCTTCCTGGGGGGAAAAGGGGAGCTTTGCAACCCACCGCACCCCTTACTGCAGCCCCTGAGCTGGGGATGGGCTGGCAGCCCCTGCCACTGGTGGGCTACTGTGGTCCCACTGCCCCACCACAGTGTTTACAGAGATCTGTCCATCACAAACGGCTTGGGTAAACCTACAGTGCTATCGACTTTCAGGTTATTCACAGCCAGTCCCTGCTACATTTTAAATCCCATCCAGGAAAACTCCTTGCGAGGGCTGAGAAAAGCTCTCTCACAGTAACCCAGCCTTGGACGCTGTCTCCAGCCTCAGCTACTGGAGAGCTGCTCTCCGCCAGCCTTAGGAACTGGTGCAGGGCAGGGGAAAATCCCCTTTACCACTAGCAAACCATATAATTGCTATCCTCAGCTGGGCTTCTAGAGGCTGTCCTTGAAACTACACACTGGCACTAGCATGTGAAAACAGGATAATTGGAAAAAAAACCCCACCCCAGGACTGCTGGCTTGCCCCAGCAGGTGACGATGACAACGACTGCCCTGGGATCCTGCAGTTCTACAGGGCACTGGAGGGAGCGAGCCCAGAGCTCTGGGTATCTCGCGACGCTTCAAACCCAGGTGAATACTCCCGCTCCTCCGAGCCTCAGCGCTGCCAGCCGTGCTCTGACCGCAGCTCAGCAGCGCCCTGCTTCCCTTCCCACACCAGAGCCTTTTTGATGCACACAACCGGCCATCGGCTCCCTCCTGCTGGCTGCACGCTGGGGATGCGGTGACGATGTCGGTCCTGGACCAGGGGACAGGGAGGGAGAGATCCTGGACACGCACCTCCACCCACCTGCTGACCCTCTAGCCAGAAACCATCAGCTCCTTTGCACTGCATCGTGACAGCCTGAACCAGGAGAGAAAGGGTTTAGTATTTGCTCAGGGCTCTTCTTTGGCTTCCCGTGGTATTCAATGCAGCTCTGTCACCTCCTGCCTCAGGCCGTTCTGCACCAACCCGACCTGCTGTCAGCACAGTTTCTTCTCAGCACAAAAGCCCACCACTCCCTTTTTGCCTCCGGGATGTGCTGGCTCCATGGGAAAAGGAACATTGCTAGCATAAATAAGGGAGGTCTGTGCCAAGAAGCTCCTGGGTTTCTGAAAACACCTGCCTGTTCCCCTTGCTCAGTGCCTGGATGGCAGAAACCCTTGCAGGAGGTGGCAAGGAAGCAGCGTGGCTTCAGAAAGCTGAGGAATATGGAAGATAAAGTGGGTCTGGGGGAAGATTCGGCTGCGGATCTTACAGGAGCCCCAAGCCACTGGGGCTTGCATGCGAAGGCAGCAGAAGCCACCATCGCCACTAGAAGGGACATGCCTGCTGTCCCCCACCCTGTGCCCTCATCATCAGTGTCTCCTCCTCTCCCTGAGGCGTTCAGGAGCGACTCCGGCCAGCGAGCAGAACAGAGCCAGACAGAGGCATGAGGCACAGTGTCCCAAGCGAAGCCCCACGAGCCAGCCTGAGGACGGCTTCTTCCAGGAGTGCTGGCTTCCGACAGACAGAGATCCTGGTGCAAGACAGCTCTCCCTACCCCGGCTGGTGCCCCACCAGCAGACACATGGACTTCAAAGCCCTTGAACAGTGACTCCAGCTTCTGTACCAACCATTTTCCCCACAGCAGCGTTTCACCAGGAGCTGGAGGAAGGGCTGAGCTCCCAGGGCATCGATAAGGAGTTGAAGTGCAGAAGCAAGGGCTGGCAGACCAGGAAAGCACAGGCGAGTATCTTGGTGACATGGTGCCTGACACAGGGAAGCCCTGAGGTCTGTCTTGGCTCCGTTCTCCTCCCTCCTCCAGCTCCCTCTGCCTGCACACGCTCCCCTTGGCCGCCACTCCTCTGCCCCGGGACGCTCCCTCCAGCACAGAGCTGCACTATGGTTTGCTTTGCACTTTGCCTCCATCAGCCTTTTAATCAAGACAGCGCTTTACAAACATGAACTAATTAATCTAGCACATTTCTATCAGCACAGCTGCTTGTGGGGGCCGGCTGCTGCCTAATTACGTCATTAAATAAAACAAAAGCTTTGAGTCACAGCCCACTAACAATTGCTAACGTGATGCGGGGCGGCACAAGGCTGCTGCTGCACACTCACCAGGAGTCACTGTCAGCAGGCAGCTGCAGTTTCCTCCTGTGGGAGCAAGACTTAAGTATTACCATATGGAGATTTTCTGCTGAGAACACCAGGAAAGCTGATGAAATCCTCCTCTGGTGACCAGGGGTGCGGTGGGGACATGAAATCCCTCTGCCCAGCCTGCCCACAGCTCCAGAGGTCCCTGCCAGTCTCCTGACACCCCAGTGATGGGAGTCTGGTGCTTGGCCTCGCTTGTGGGGATGTTTCAGGGAGGGGACAAGTCTCCAGGAGACTTCAGGTTTCCAGTAGCACAGCTCAGCCAGCTGAAGGGGCAAGCTCCTTCCTCGCCCAGTTCAAACTGGCTGACTTCTCTCCAGCTACTGGGATGATGGCAGGAGGGGCCAGCAAGCCTCCAGCAAGCTCGTCCGTGCTGCCCTGGCATTTGGATGAAGACCCAAAGCAGAAGCATGAGGAGGACGCTATGCAGCTGCTCCCTCCGCTCCCGCTCGCGGGGCTGCATTGTTATTCCACAAGCAAGAGCCACTCAAATCCCCCCGTGATCTAGCAGAAGCTCTCAAGAGCTTAGCTGGCCGTTACGGCCAAGGCTCCTACCAAGCGCTCTGGCTGCTCCAAGCATATTTGGGACCGTTTCACTGAAATGGAGACTTCTACCCGAAACGAGAGGAACTGCAGGAACTCATTGCTGAGGTAGCCAGGCTACGAATCCTCTCAAATTTCTAGCACTGATTTTTATGCTGGTCCTCTCCTTCCAGCTGAGCGTGTGGAAAGCAAAGGTCTCTGTTATCACAGCAAAGCGAAGGAGATGGCGGTGCCGTCACTGTCCCTCTGAGGAAGATCTGAGTGGATCAAAGGCATCGTGAGGTTTTTTTTTCCGACTTCATCCATCCCATGTCCTTGCAGGCAGATCCAATATAAACAGGATGACTCTTCGCTTGAGCCACCATCTCCGTGCAGGGCCTCAGTGACTCACACGCACTTCACGGCACCCATCAAAGGACACCTTCCCCTCTCCTCTACCCTTGCCTCAATTTTAGCCACAGAAATGTGGAGCTGGCAACTGCCCTCCCAGTCTTACCTGTCTGTTGAAGTCTTCTTCGTTCTCCATCCACATGTATTCTGCAAAGGGGTTGTTTTCCTTTTCATCATGGCCATTCACTACTTGGTCCTCTTTGGATTTGGGACTGGACGCCGTCGTACTGGCGAGGTCGGAGCCATTCATCATTACTGACTCTGGGAAGAGAAACAAGGGGGTGAGAGCTGCCGGGGACCCCCGTGCCCCCCCAACCCACCCAGCTCCCAGGTGGACGCTTGCCATGGCCATGCTGATGGGTGACAGCTCAGGCTCCCAGGCTGCTTTTTTCAAGGCACAGTGCTATTCCCAACTCCTCTTCCCTCCTCAAAAGCCCTGGAAGCAGCACTACACCTCCCTGGCAGTGGCAGCATTTACTTTTCATGTTTTTGACCCATAAGGGCTAGTCTGAACGTACTTGGTCTGGATTTAGAGCAAGGGGTGACTTGACCAGCAGCTCCTGGAGAAGCTGCGAACAGGGCTTGGACAGGCACCGGCACCCCACACCCCATCCATCCAATTTATTTTAAATCTGCCACAAAATACACCAAAAGACCACAACTGGGTTGTCACTGCAGCCAACACACCAACAGCACAGAAACAGCTTGCCCCCTATCCCAGAATACTGAATTTTTTGGCAGAACACACACACGCCAGTTCGTCTCCCTTTATTTCTTCCGTAATTTCTTTATTTTTAGAGGGCATTTCGCAAAAGCCTGTTGGTTTGCGACACGAAGGCTGCCTTTTTCTAAAGCAGGCATTCAGAGTCCCAGGAGCATGGCTTGAAGCAAGAAGAACCTTAGGGAGTCCCAAACCTCGCCTTCTGAAAGGCTCCCAGGAGCAGACGGAGAAAGGACACACAGACAGAAAAATGAGACAATGATTCAATAGCAAAATCCTATGGAATAGTGAAACGCAGACTAAGGCCAGCACAACCCTGCTGAAAAACATCCAGACATCACGTAACGACATCCCGGCTCTATGTTTTACTCTCCCCTGGTAATGGCTTTATCTGGGGCCGAGCTGCATCCAGCTCCAGCACGGTACTGGGGCACAGGGATGAACTGGAGAGCATCCCGCATGAGCAGGGGCTGGAAAACATGACTTCTTGGGATGACTGGCAGAAGCCAGAGCCAAGGAGATTATTCTTATTTTTGGGAGGAATCCAAAGCACAGACAAGTACACGGCAGCTGTCGCCTGTTACTCTCTGAAAAGCATCGCTGCCGATAACAAAGGTGTGCAGCCCTCGTGTACCGACGCTCTTGGGTCCCCAGGAGTGGCACAGCTGTAACACAGCTGCTCCTAGGCACAGAAAAAAAGGGGAAAAAAGGGAAAAGGAAGAGCAGCAAGGTCCTTGGGCTGCCTGCAGCCTCAGGACGCAGCACCAAGCCACACTGAAGCAGCCTTTGTTATCTGCAGAGAAGCAAGAAAGGCTCCGAACCAAGCACAGAAACTTCAACCGTGCCAAAGCCAACACAGCGTTGGCTGCCGGTGATCTCCTGTGATCAACGAGACTTATTGATGACAGACAGCTCACGCCTGTCAGGAGAGAGTCACAGGGACGGGGAGCAGAGCTGCAAAGCAAGCAAAAAGGCACGAAAGGTTTGGATGGGGGAGCTCTCCCTCCTTCCCTGCCTGCTTCTCTCGCCGCCAGCGCAGATGTTTGCACAGGCAGAACCCGGAGCTCAAGGACACACGAGTTTTGAGGAGCTGGCAGGGTTCACTGCTTACGTACAACGTCCAGAGCCAGGTCCTCTGCGCAGACAGGCAGGATGGGTGCTGGGTCGAACTGAAAGCCCTCCTGCTGCCCTGCTGTAGATCAGGCAGCTGCTGTCAAGAGACAAAGCGAGGTGCCTGTGCTGGTCCAGCAGCTCCGTACCAGTCACTGCAGAGAACAGTTTAGCTGGAGGAGCAGCGTGAGAGAAGAATGAAGGTTTTTGCAACGTTTAATTTTATGGTTTTTAGGTTTTGTTTTGCTTTTTAAAGAAATAAAAAGCTTCCTTTCCCTCCCCAAGACTCCACACTCCTTACTAATCTGGCTGCAAAGAGACCTTGCTCCCGTGTCGCCGGCTCTCAGCAGAGCTTTGCAGCTCTCTCCGAACAGCAAAGGGGGTTTTCCCTGAGTGTTTGGCGTGGGTGACCCAGGACCCGCGGCACGGCCGTGGGGAGGTGCGGGAGGAGGAGAGGCAGAGGAGGGCGGCTGGCACAGGGAGATGAGCTGTGGTTTGGAAGGAGAGACATGAAAGGATGGCTTGTGTCTAGTTTCCCTCCCAGGTTTATAACGCAGCAGCAGGACTTTCCTTGCGGTTCCCATCGGCAGGACAGGTTTTTCAGGCGGACAGGGAGCAGCGAAGGCAGCTCTCAGCACAAACAGATCGTAACAGCAGGGCAGCCCTGAGCGCTGCAGGCATCCCATTGGAAGCTTGGCTTCCCGATTTTGGCTTCCACCATCCCTTAAGGGGCAGATGGAGAGCCCAGGACCCCAGCTCAGAGCAGCCAGCACGGACATCCGAGTGTCACGGAGCAAGACAGGAGCCTTTCCGCAGAGCCGTGCCCCTGCGCTTTGCTGGGAGAAACAGCAGGCAGGAGAGGCAGGCTGCCACGCAAGCTCATCCCTGCCGGGGGGTGGCTCCTGCCTGCACGTCCACTGGGAATGTCCTGGTGGAAAAACTCACCAAAGGGTAAGACAGGCACCCAAATCTCCCATAGGTGCTGGCTGGTACGGCACGAAGGGCGGCAGGGGTACGTGCACAGGCGGTGACAGCACAGGAGCGACCTATGTGATGTACCGCTTCGGTAGCCCAAACACGAAAGTGGGGGAAAAGAAACCCAAAGTGTTTTTTTTTTATCTCCTGTTTTTCACAGCTGGGTCTGAAGGACTCAAGGCCGTGGTTTTCCCCTATCAGCCGGCGCTCGGAGCATGCCAGCAGTCCCTCGCAGCAGCCCCGGCCGTGCAGAGCCTGGAAAAGCACCTTCCAAGAGTGCATTTTCCAGTCTGGCTGAGCCAGGCCCAATGTATGTTTTGGTCTGCGTGCTATTTATCTGAGTCACCGGAGCAGCGCTGTAACTATCAGCCTGTTGATGCTCTACCAAGTACGCACAGAGCCAGGGTAATTTTGATATATTGCTGAGACGTTGCAGCAAGCTCACTGCTCTGAGCCACGGCTCTCCATTAAAACTAAAAGAAATAAAAACCTGCTTTTTTATAACAAAGGCTTCTTGGATTTGTTTCTCCTTTCCCCTGGAAAATGAAGTAGATTTAAAAAAAAAAAAAAAAAAAAGAGAAGTAGTCTTCAACCTGGGGACTGAGAGCTCACAAAACACATCCAGAGCACACAAACCACCTCCCGAGAGCTGCATGTCCTGAGCTGGAGCATGGCAAATCCCGAGAGCGTGGCAAATCCCGAGGAACTACGCTGTGCGGCTGCCTGCAAGGCAGGGAGGCAGCCTGGGAGGTCCCTGCTAGTCTTTACAAACACCTTCATCATCCTTAACGCTCCCATATTCGCCTGGGGCTGGAACAGCAGCCTGGCAAGGTAGGTTTCCTTTGGAAGAGGTACTGGACATGAGCTGGGGAACAGAAATTCGGCCCCCATTTGGTGTTTGGGTGATGCTTAAAGGCTTCAAGGCTACACATTTCACAGGAGCTGACCCCAGCTGGGACTATTACCTATTATTCCTGGCTCCATTAGCCTGGAAATAGTCACGGAGGCAAATTAGCACAGGTAACCGAGACATCCGAGGGCAAACTAATCAGCGTGGCTCGCGCAGGAAGATGGCAACACAATACCGCCGTCCCAACGCCGACGGGGTGTAAAGAGGATGGATTTTTTTTGGAGGAAACATCCACGTTTCTGTCTGGACGTGTCTCTCACCCCTGCGCTGCTGCACAGAGACGGCACCGTGGCCCAGGTGCAAGGCTGGGCATCGTCCAGCCCCGCTGCAGAGCTCGCTGCGAAGCCGTGAGCGTTACCAGCCCTTCAAAACCAAGGCGGAGAAGCAGGAGGCACGACGCAGGAGTCAGCAGATGCGACGGCGGCTCAACGCTGCCGGCGGCAGGTCTGCTCCCTCTGCCCCCAGCCCCTCACCAGATCCCTTTGGCAGCAGCGGGCAGGTACTGCAGCCACCCGCCCTCCGCCCACCTCCTGCCTCCCCTGCCTGCCATTCTGCAGCTGCAGGTCTGATCCCGCACATGCTGGTGCAAACCTCGCCGAGGCGGTCGGGTTGTGCTACGTGAGACACGCTGCCCCGGCTTCAGAGCAGACGCTGCGAGGCCAAGTGGGCTGCCTCGTCCCACCGCCGCCGCCTCGTCCATCCCGCCGCTCCTTGGTATTACAAAGCGGAGCGAGAGCAAGGTCCCCTCGTCACCGCGTTGAGACGTTTGATGCAAGAAGGCCAGTGGTGGACCGACTCTGCGGGAGGTGGGGAAGGACTCCTTTAGAGCAGGCAGCACCCAAGCGTGGTATAAAAGGGGGCAGCTGACCCCAAGGGAGACCAGGCTGAGAGAGAGGAGCGAGAGGATGGCAAACGCAAGGGCGAGGGTACCCGCCGTGCTGCAAGAGGACTGCAGGAGGCGAGAGCCTGACGCAGGGCGACGCGGTCGGAGCGGCAGGGAAGCAAGCTGATCTCGCAAGCAAGCGTTTTTTTCCAGCAGCGAGCCGCGTGCGGAGGGAAGGGCAGGCGGGCAGCGCTGCACGTCCGCCTCGAGCGGGACGGTGGGCTGTGGCACCGTCCATCGGGTGGAGAGGGGTAAGAACAAGAGGCAGATCGCACTGTGGTTGGAACAAGCCCTCCTGGGAGGAGGGCGTCCGTGCAGGAACGCTTCAGGCTCCTGTGATGGAGCAGCATAAGGCATGGCGAGTTATTAATAATCTGCATAACGCACTTCGATACCCCAGAATCGCACATATGGTTATCCACTCTTTCCAGGCAGGCCATTAGACCGTTTCCTTACCTAATTCAGGAGGATAACACACGGTGGAACAAACCAGGGTTAGTCACAGCAGGACTGAGGAACTCCTGGGAGGCAAGACCCTCCACGAGTCCCGCTTCTGGCCGGTTTCTGCCCCTATGAGAGCATCCCCTTCTTGCGCCAAGCGTGGCATGAGCCACGTTCCTCCCCTTTGCCCCCAAAGAGTTAACAAGTCAGCACCAGACAGGAGAATGGAGCACAGCTGCGCGCTTGGCTAAAGGCAAGGGACATATGGTCCTCCTTACCCTCCCAGGCTGGCGCGGCCAGAGCCAAAAACCTCGGCAGAGGCTGCTTCGGTGGGGAGCGCCGGGTTACGTGATGGAGGAGGCTGGCCGGCCAGGGCTCCCAGCTCTATAAATAGCTTTGGGAATCATTGTGTTTGCAGACGGGGCTGGTCGTTCAGCAGGAAAACCCACCCAGCGCAACCCAGACTTCAGGAAAAAAAAAAAAACAAAAAAACCCAACCCAAAAAACACCCGAGCCCTTCTTTCTCTGTGCACTTTCACGGCAACTCTCCTTCCCGACTGCCCTGCAAGCACGAAGGAGCACGGTGAGGTTTGCAGGAGGGAAGGCGAGAGGTTAGTGCTGCATCCCCAAGCCTGAGCTCCTGCACCCTCATCCCAGCTGCACTTTGGGTTTAACAACACTCAAATTTCAACTTCTGGAGCATTCATAAGAAATCCACTATTTTTCCCCCCCTCAACCAGTGCAGGAACACTTCCCACGGAAGAGGCATACTGGAGCACAAGCAAATTGGTTTGAAGTCCTTGACCAGAAGCCCAGGACTGATCCGTGCCCAGGCAGCGCTGGGGCAAGGAGGGGAGGAAAGGGCTGGATGTTTTTGCAGGCCACCTCTCAACTCCTCCGAAGCAGCAATTAGAGAAGGGCAACTCATTAGCCTCATTCCCCAAGTCCGGATTCTCCCGTTTCAGCTCGCACACGTACTTCTCTCGCACTCTGCAGGTCGATCTGGTTCAGCCCCATTTCCAACGCCCTCACTCCTTCCACTAGCTTCTCCTCCCGGCCACCTGCGCCTCGCACAGTAAACACAGCGATTACCTTGCTCTAATCTCTGTCCGCTGATAAGGTCTCTGCACCTCAGAGTCCTAAACCGCGCTTTTTGTCTCCCAGCCGTGTGGATTTTTCCAGCAGCCGTGAGCGTTGCCAGCTGCCCCGCATGGCACTTGCGAGGTTTCCCCCTCTCTCTGCTTCCAGCTGGGTCTCACCGGGGAGCCCGGCGTGACTGGCTCTGGCTTTTTCTGCTAGGCTGCAATCCGTCTCAGGCCCGGCCCACGCTCTACCACCTCCCTGACGTCTTTCAAGTATTTCCCCCCCCTTCCCCTCCCCAGGCTTCTCCTTCCTATTATACTGGTGCTTCAGGTTTTATTCCCTACCACCGACGCTGAAGCGCTGAGCTGGCGAGCTGCTGCAGACCTGCGGGAGTCACCCAGCACTCCCCGCTGTCTTCAGCCCTCTGTAATTAGAGGGAGTTAAGCCTTCCAGGTTAGTCTGGACTTCTAATGTTAGGCTGGACTGCTGGTACTCCCTTCTCGCGCTTGCTGGGCTACTGGGGGGGTGGTGTGGCAGTCCCTGCTCGCAGCAGATGTGGAGCTTTCCATTTTCAGATATCTCAGTTGCTGAGGAACTGCATCCTATTTCCATCTCTGATCTGGGGGATAATCTCATCCTGCACTATTTTAATCTGCATCCACAAGAACAATCCCCACTTTGCTCAGGCGCAAAACGAAGTGCCACCAGATCCCCCCCCCCCCCCCGTCGTTTTGAAACCACCAGAAACATTGAACACGCTCTTGAGCTGCGTCCAAGAAACGCTTAGAAACCTAATTCCAGATTCATCCTAAACGCTGCTCTTCATTGAGCTACTTTTAATCTCAGGCAAAGACAACGTGTTCTGGACTTGACAGCTCACAAATGGGTCCAGGATTAACGCTGCAATACGCTGCGGTGGCAACACAGCCGGCCAGCGCCGTGCACGAGCCTGCAAGCAGCAATATTCTGTGATTTCTGTAAGGGAATTGATAATAGAAATTTTAAAGACTTCAAAACAGAGCATCCATCAAGCAGCACCTTCCAGCTTCCTGGGCAGGGGACATCCATGGGGCGAGGACCTGCCCGGGTGCGGGTAGAGAGAAGAATTGAGAACAGAAAAAGCCAGCGGTGCAATTTCCACAGCAACAGCGGCTGGAAACGGAGATCAGGGCAGTAAACGGAACACTTTGCCAGGGCTCTCTGGATTTGCAGGAGCAGCTTCACCTCTGTTTGCGCTGGAGACCCGACACGGAGGCACCTCGCGGCGTGTCCCCTGTGCTCACATCTCAGGCTTTGCCTGGCGCCGGACGCGTGCCCTCCACGCTGTCGCTTTCACTCCGAGCGGGGACGGGGAAGCAAAGCGCGGCGAGGCCGAGAGGGCTAAGGCAGAGGTGGCGATTCCACCCGCGTTTCGGGAGCTCAGGTCTGCACCTCGGCAGCTGGACCGCGCTGGCTCTTGCCGCTCCCTTCCTTGGATGATAGCACGGTCACAGCTGCCGGGGCTCGGCACCCTTCTCCAGGCCACCAAAACCCGATGAAACGTGCCCTCTCAACACCAAACAAGAGCGGGCGCTTGGCAGGCTGGCTGGCGGCTGCCGACAACACCGACGCGGATCAAATTAACACCAGTGTAAGGTCCGGCGCGATGACAGCTCCGGCGACAGACGCCATCCTCCTGCTGCTGCGGTCCCCGGGGCGCCGCTGGCCAGTGATAGATGAGCCAGAGGCAAACAGTCGAGGGTCTCGCTTCGCTGTCCCATGGCCAGCCTCCAACCGCAGCTCACAGCAGCCGGCTGGGAGGGGAAAACAAACCGCTGCTTCAAGGGAGGGGAACTAGCCTGCTTCCCTCCTTGGCCGTTCGCTTCCAGGACAAAAGCCTGGAAGTTTGCATGGAAGTCCAGCTCCCTCTAACAGAGCGCACCGATGCGCAGTCCACCTGTGTATGGCTGGTGTTTTCTGCCCGTCTCAAGTAAGTACACGGGGAATCCTGCAAGGACACGTGCACACCTTAGATACGGCACGCCTGGCTCTCCCTTACTCAGCCTGGAACAGGGCTGTCCCCTCGGCTTGCCACCCCCGAGCTCTTCAGAGGGAAAAACCACAGACTTCTTTGCACAGAAAGGAAACGTGGACATTTTCAATGCAATATTGTAACACACGTTTTTGTCTCAGGCTATTAAGAAACAAACACAACCGAGGGCTTCACGCAGCCTCTTCTGCGGCCTCTAGGGCCAAGACTAACAGAGGAACAAGGATCCGAATCAGAGAATCATTAAGGTTGGAAAATACCTCTAAGATCATCAAGTCCAAATGCCAACCCAACACCCCCAGGCCTCCTAAACCATGTCCCCAAGTGCCACGTCTGCACGGTGTTTGAACCCCCCCAGGGATGGTGACTCCACCACCTCTCTGGGCAGCCTGGTCCAGTGCCTGACCACTCTTGCAGTGAAGACATTTTTCCTAATATCCAAGCTAAAATCTAAAATCCAATCAGCCATACTCCAAAGTGTCGCAGAGCCCAGCGTGCGTACCATCAAGCAGTCACCGCCTCAGATGCAGGAAGAAGTTTTCCTGCCTGGCCACAATGCTCCTGTAGCAATATCTGACTTGTCGCTGCACGCCAAGCCGAAACCTGAAGAGCCAGCATGTAACAAATATCTGAAGGGCACAAGCCAGGAGCTGGCTACGCCACACCGAGCCTACCGGTGCTGCGTCCTGTCCCCCACAAACGCGGCCGACCCAGGATAGGGACAGCAATCGCCTCCCTGCCCAAACCCACCTGTGTGCCGCAGCCCGAGCCTCTGTGGCACAGGCTGGGCTAGTTTTTTTTTTTAGGTAAGTTTGAGAAACCAGCTTCTTGTCGCTGCCATCTGCAAAGACGGCACGTTGTGCCTCCTGCCTCTGGGTTGGGGGTCCCTCCGGTGTGACGGCAGCATGCGGGACTGCTGTGCCTGGCCCCCCATGTGCTTCGCTGGTGTGGAGATTGTGCCATCGGAGGGAGAAGCCCATCTCCCCCTGCCCCGTGGCAGGTCGGCGGGGCCGGTGGCACGCTCCCATCGCCTCGCGCTGCCAGCGGGGGGCCTGGCCCACGCAGAGGGGAGCCTGGGGACTGTTTTGGGGTGCCGGGGGCCTGGAGGGGACGAGGAGCAGGGCAGCGGGAGAGCACCCAGCTGGAGCCTGGCAGCGCCCTGGCCGCCAGCGCTGGTTTCTTTGGTGAAACCAGCCAGAAGGGATCTCACAGAATCCCAGAATGGCAGGGGTTGGAAGGGACCTCTGGAGATCACCCCGTCCAATCCCCCTGCTCCAGCAGGCACACCCAGAGCAGGGGCACAGCACCGCGTCCAGGAGGGGTTTGGATGTCTCCAGGGAAGGAGACTCCACAGCCTCTCTGGGCAGCCTGTCCCACTGCTCTGGCACCCTCACAGGAAAGGAGTTTTTCCTCATGTTCAGGTGGAACTTCCCGTGTCCCAACTTGTGCCCGTTGCCCCTTGTCCTGTCGTTGGGCACCACTGAAAAGAGTCCGGCCCCATCCTCTTGACACCCACCCTTCAGATATTTACAAGCATTGATAAGATCCCCCTCAGCCTTCTCTTCTCCAGGCTGAACAAGCCCAGGTCTCAGCCTTTCCTCATAAGGGAGATGCTCCAGGCCCCTGAGCATCTCCGTAGCTCTCCGCTGGACTCTCTCCAGCAGTTCCCCGTCTTTCTTGACCTGGGGAGCCCAGAACTGGACGCAGCACTCCAGATGTGGCCTCACCAGGGCGGAGCAGAGGGGGAGGATAACCTCCCTCCACCTGCTGGCCACACTCCCTTTAATGCACCCCAGGATGCTGCTGGCCTTCTTGCCCGCAAGGGCACGTCGCTGGCTCAGGGCCAGCCTGCTGTCCAGAGATTTCTGCCGGTCTCTCCGCCCGGGGTGCAGGGTTGGATACCTGCTCTGGGCGTCCCACACCCGCCTCACCTTCCCGGGAAGGAGCTCCTCCAGCAGCCCCGGTGCTTCCCAGGCTCCCAGCCTTTCACCCGGCCTGCGCGTCCCGGGAAGGGGAGCTCCCCCCGCCAAACGCGGCCCCTCCGGTAACGAACGTGGACGCCGAGCTGTGCTCCTTCGCTCCCCTCCCCGCTCCCCCGGGGATGCCCTCGGCGCGCCCCCGGCCCAGGGCCGCCCGCAGCCCCGCGGTCGCGCTGTCAGAGGTGCGAGGCGCCGCCGGGGCCGGGCCGGGCCCCGCGAACGGCTTTTGACGGGGCTTTAATTGAAGGCGGGGCGGGCTGAGGCCTGACCGGGCCGGGCTGAGGCCCACCCGGGCTGAGGCCTACCGGGACCCGCCAGCCCCAGACCCCCCGGTGCTCGGTCTCAGGCCCCGCACACCGCCGGGCCCCGGCCGAGCCCGCGCCCCGGGCTCCCCCCGCGCCACCCGTCCCGGTACCTGCCGGCTGGGCCGGGCCGGTGCCGCTCCGCGGGCGCCCGCCTTCCTCCCGCTCCCGCTCCCGCTCCCCCTCCTCCTCCTCCGCCGCCGCCGCCGCCGCCGGACCCCGCCACGGCGCGGCGGGGACACGCCCACCCACCCCGCCCTTCCATTGGCCAAACCCGCCACGCGTCCCCGCCCCCCTCCCCTCCCCTCACAACGCTGAGCCTGGTTGGGCGGAGCGGAGCGCGGCCGTACGGTGATTCCACCAGCCGGCTGTCACTCCGGCTTGTAGTCCCACCCACTCTGCCGCCCTCTGATTGGACAGTTCCCGTCCACCTCCTAGCCTTCGGATTCGTTAACCTCGGAGGAGCGGATTGGTTGGGCGCACGCGTCCCCCACGTGGGGTGAGACAGAAGGCGGGACCGCGGCGGGGTGGGCGTGGCTGCCCACATGTAAATAACGGCATCGCCCCGCCCCCTTCGCCCGGATCCCGATTGGCGGGCACAGTGCCCAATGGGGGGAGGCGTGACAAGCCGCCCGCTTGCGAGCGCCGCTAGGGAGCCGCTGATTGGCGCGTTGATGTAAACACACCGAGGGGGCGGGGAATTCCCCGGGCACCCGCGCCCAAGGCGGGGGGGGGGTTGTCACGTGGCGGGCGCGTGGCGCGGGGGGGGACGACACCCAGCTCTGCACCCCCGTGTTGGGGAGCACCGAGGGGGGGGCCCAGCCCCCCACCCCAGTGTCGGGGTCACCTGGGGGGGGCACCCAGCCCCGCACCCCCGGAGTGGGGGCCCCAGCCCCGCACCCCCAGTTTTGGGGGCACGTCGGGGGGGGGACCCAGCCCCCCACCCCAGTGTCGGGGTCACCTGGGGGGGGCCCAGCCCTGCACCCCGGTGTTGGGGGCCCCAGCTTGCACCCCCAACTTTGGGGGCACCTCAGTGGGGGGTGCACCCAGCCCTGCACCCCCAGAGTGGGGGGAGCGCCGGGGGGGGACCCAGCCCCGCACCCCCAGTTTTGGGGTCACCTCGGGGGGGAGCCAGGGGTGCGGGGCTGGGTGCCTCCCCCCGAGGTGACCCCGAAGCCCCCCCCCCCCGCCCCCCTCCGGTCCCCATGTCCCGCTGCCGCCCGCCCCCCCGTGTGTGTCCCCCCCCCCACCGTGACGAGCCCGGGCCGGCTGCCAGGACAGAGCCGGGGCTGCGCCGGGAGGCACCCGCGGACACCCGCGTCCCGGCCCCCCGAGATGCCGGCGACCGGCGGCAGGGGCTCCGAGCCCCGAAAACGGGCCCCCCAGCGGCCCCCGGCCCCCGGCCCGCTGCCCCTCGACCCCCTCGGACGGTGAGTGCTACGGCCCCGGGGGTCCCTGCAGCTCCCGGGGGTCCCCGCTGTCCCCTCAGGGTCCCCACACCCAGCCCCTGCGCAGGGTGGGGTTGGGGGTGGTGGTGTTGAGCCTTTCCCAGTCCCCCAGCCCCACTTGCCACCCCCAGATCCTGCATGGAGTGGGGGGTGGCAGCCTGTGGGGGGTCCCCACGCTGTGGGGAGATGAGAACCCCTCGGCAGGAGGATCCATCCTGGGGTATTCAGGGTTTGGGGGTCAGCCAAGGGCTGCTGCGTGGTCCAGGGTCCCCCACGGGGCTGGACCCCGCTCTTTTGTACCAGCCTTCAGGTTTGTGTTCCCTCCAAAAGCGTGGGGGGGGGGGTTTGAAGGCGCGTGTGAAACGCCCAGACCCCCAGTCTCAGGGTAGGATGGCCCTCGGCAAAGTCCCGGTGTCTCTGCCAGCGGTGTCCGGGATGTCCCTGGGCATGTCACTTAGCTCTCCGGCCCGATGGAGAGATGTGTCACCGAGCAAAGCGCAATCAGGTGGGCTGGGGGGTAAGGGGGGGGCCGGATCCAGGCCCCCCGCCCCCCAGCCCACCGTCCGGATGGTTTCACCAGCCCCACAGCCACCACGCTCCCACCGACGGCCGGAGCGGCGAGCTATTTCTAACCGTGTGCCCTCATCTGTCGGGAACCTGCTCATCACCAGGTGCTAATTTGGGGCGAGTTAAGTAATAGAGGCTGGATATTGGGGGACAAACATCACAAAGTGTCCCCAAGAGGCGAGCGGGATGTGTGGGCCGGCTGGCCAGGATGGGGGATGTAAGATGAGCAGGTTGCTCTGTCGGAGGTGACAATCCCTCTGTCCACTTGGGCGACTTGAAATGCAGCACCCTGGGGACAAATTAGCTCCCCCGGGGGCGGCTGATGGCTCCTTGTATGGCTGAGGATTGGGCTCTGCCACGAGAGAGGATAAAAATAGCCCGTGGCCAAAGGGCCTGATCCAGGGAGGTGCTGGGCACCCCCTGGGCACAAGGAGCTCCTGTGCACAGGCAGGGCGAGGAGCTGAGCTGTTGGGGACAGCGGTTTGGGGGCTCCCAGGTCACTTTGGGGTACAAGAGGTCCTGGCACGGACCCGGGGGATGGTGCAAGTGGTCACGGCTTTGCCCCCCAGCCGCCCCATCCCCGGTCCTGTGGGGTTAACGGGATGGATAATGGGCGAGGGCAGCCCCGCAAGGTCAGTGAAGGCCATTGAGCGCCCGACTTAGTCCAGAAATGCCACCGCCGTGCGGTCACACACCGCCCCGGCCCCAGCCGCCAACGGGGGAATGTCAAACACGGCCTCCCTCGGCACCGCATGTGGTCCCGGCCGTGAGGATGCCTCTGCGGGGACGGGGACACGGGGCTGCACGTCCCCCCGCTCTGTCCCCAACAGGGACGTGGGGCTGCACGTCCCCTGCCTGCTGCACGTCCCCCTGCATTTAACCAGCCCCATCCTCTGGTGATCGTCCCACCGCACCTGCATCTCCCCATCTGTGCCCACACGCTCCTCTGCACCCCTTCTCTCCCTCCTTCCCATCTGTCTTGCTGCCATTTTGGGGTGGATTTGAGTTATTTGGGGATATTGGTGGCCAAAGCAGGACCCAAAAGGCCCCGTTTGGGTCCCCTTCTGAAGCCAGAGGAGGAAACTGGGGAGGCCTTTGGACTGGGAGGGAGAGCCTAGTGCTGGGGGCGGGGGGGGGTAGGACATCAGACGTTTTCTGTTTTTTTCCCCCCATTCTCGCACACAGGTGGTTTCAAACCCTGACAAACCCTCCAACAGCCTCAAAAATGTCCCTTCTCCTCCCAAACTGCTCTCCTGTCCTGAGGGCCTGGTGGGATCCCCCCCTCCCCGGGCACCACTGCTCACCATGTCCCCTGTGGGCAGGGGGGGACAGGGAGCCAGCGGACTGGGGGGGACATGGGAGGTGGCACGGAGGGGACGCAGACGTGCCTGTGGTCCAGCCCAGGGGTGGCACTCAGAGGCAGGGAAAGGGGCTTGGCCCCGGAGCTCGGCAATTTCAAACTACATCAGTTGCAGCGACTTTTAAGCCTGGTGTGACCGTGGAGGGGACTGCCAGCACTGAGGCTCCCCATCCTCCCAGTTCCCCAGCTCCCAGTCCTCCCAGTTCCCTGGCTCTGTCCCAGCCGTGCATCAGCTCACCTGGCTGTACAGCTCCGGAGCTGCGGGCATGCCCTCAAGCTGTTCGGAGGCACTGGGTGGGTGGCCAGAGGCTGTCCCCAGCCTCGGCGCCAGTGTCACGCAGCGTGAGCCCCCCACGGTCCCCGGGGCGCTGGCAGCTGCCATTTGGGCTGGGGGCTGTCACACGTCCGGGTGACAATGGGGTGGGGAGCACGCCGAGCCCCCGAGCGTCCCCACGCCTGCTCTGTGCTGCAGCTGTGGCTGCTAAAACATCACCGTCGTCAGGCCTTGCTGATGAATTAATAAATTAACCGAGGGACCATGGGAAAGCAGGTGCTTTGACACATCCCTCGTCTCCTGTTCCAGCCCCAAGGCTCCGGCAGTCGGGACCGGGGAGGGGGGAAGCGAAGCCCGGGGGTGCCTTCCCGTGGCAGAGGAGCAGCGGGCGATGGGGAGGCGGTGGCTTCTCCTTGTCCTCATCCCTGGCTAGCCTGGGTAGGACGGAGGGGCAATCCTCTGTTGGCAGGGGATTCAAACGTGAAGGATGCTGCGTGCAGCAAAGCGGAGGGTTTCTGGGTCAGCTCTTGCTTGAGCTTCGCAGAAAACAGAGCCTGAATAAGGGGGTGTTTTATGGGGGTTTCCAGCAGCCCTGGCACCGGCGGGCAGAGCTGCTGGGGCTCTGCTCCTGCATCCCCCTGGGTGGTACATTTTGCTCCTCTGTTGGGGGGACCACTCCCATCCTTTCCTCCATTTCATTCCTCCTCCTCGGAGCCGTGTGGAAAGCAAGCAGAGGGGATCCCACCACAGCTGGGATCCCTGCGGGATCGCCCTGCCCCACTCCTCGCCGCTGCAATACTCTCATTTTATTCCGACAGCCTCATTGAGACGTGTGGCTTCATCTGCATGCTCATGATCTCGTTGCACTAACACAACCCTGAGTCCATCCCACCTCCCCAGGCCATGCCCCGCTTTACCACTATTTAAAACGAGCACTAAAAATCCACTCTCGCAAAAGTTTTGGGGCTCTGAGCAGAGCATCTGCGGCAGGAGATAGGGAGTAGATGTACAGTCGTGGCAAAAATGGATCTTAAGGGGCAGTTGTGCGGAGGAAGCGGTAATTTCAAGCCCTGGGATGCCTGGCTGGGAAACCAGTCCCCAAAGCAGCCAGCCTGGAGAGCTTGGCTGGCGGTGCAGGATCCCAGCCCGGCTGCAGCTCTGCTGGCTCAGAGGCACCGTCTGCCGGGAAAGCTCCCAGCTCAGCCTGGTGGCCCCAACAGAGATGGATGTACCAGCAGAGCGTGAAGGAACCGTATTCCCCCCGGTCAAGCTCAGCTCCTTCCCTGTAAAGCAGCAGCTGCAGGGGCTGCACACGGCTGCGGAGGGAAGCACGGCGGAAAAAACACATCCTTAAATCTCCAGCATCCATAAACACTCCCTGACAGAGGGACCTAGCTGCACCACCACCGCTCAGGTCCTTTTTAAGCTGCTTTTAAAACATCTGTTAAGCCCCAGCTTGCAGTCGAGCAGGACGTGCTTCGAGGGCAAGCGGGTTTTTTTGCTGGGGCAGGAGAAACTGTGGTCATTTTTACAGGCCTTTTGGGTGTTTCTGCTCAGCGGGGAGAGTGCAGGGACCCGAGGAAGCTGCAGGGGGGTCGGCAGGAGAGGGGGATGTCCCAGTGCATCTGCCCCCTTTCCCTGTGGGAGGATGGTGCAGGGGGCACGGATCCGGCACGCTCCCAGGCTCCTCTCCCGGGAAGCCTAGGGACTCGCTCACATGGGTGATGAGGAAAATGGGGCTGTGGGATCCACACAGGCATCATCCCAAGCTCAGCTCTTTCGAATGCTCAGCACGGGCACCTCCAGCCTCAGCCACGGC
The DNA here is from genome assembly GCA_031468815.1 of Morus bassanus. Lineage (NCBI taxonomy): Eukaryota > Metazoa > Chordata > Aves > Suliformes > Sulidae > Morus > Morus bassanus. The sequence goes on along the minus strand of CM062570.1, from coordinate 84,863,338 downwards.
AAGACGAGGAGCCAGCAAACCAGATGGAGGTCCAGAGCTCCTCGACACAGGCTCTCCCCGTCAGCCGGGGCTTTTGCAGCTCCAAGGAACACAGCATCCATTAACGGTGACCTCCTTGTCTCTGTGAGCGACAGGAGCACGCCTTGGGTAACTGTGGTGGCACAGAAGATGCCCAAACTCACCGAGTGTAACATGACCGTCTGTCTGGGCTGCGGTTCTCCCACTCCTCTGACCCCAGCCCTGGCTCTCACCCCTTTTTTGGGGGCTGTGACACACCTTTCCTATGAGGTATAATGGCAAATGACTCACCCAGGACGCTTCAGAGGGAAGCAGCAGACCTGCTACATCTCTTCTGTAGGGAAAGTGCCTGAATTCCCACCGCCCGCCCCGTAGCCCCACGTACTGGGCAGAGGAACTGGACATCTGAAGATGTAAAACCAGTTAATTGCATCCAATCCGTTCCCAGGCCCGGCTGTGGGCTGAGACGACCCACACTGTCACGAGGAGCGGGGACAGTTGCCAGATACCGATGTGTCAGGCAAAGAGTATGCGGGGCTCTGCAGCCGCCAGCCAGGTCCCGGAGTTCATAGCCTAAAGGGCTATTAATACCCGTCCGCCTGGAGTGGGACCAGATCGGATGGAAAACACAGACTTTGGGCAAGGCTTGACAATATCATGGGGATGGGAGAGCAGCTGGGAGCCAGATAATTTTGTCAAGCAGCCAAAAACCTGCCTGAGTGAAGTCCTTCGCATAAGGAGGCGCTGGCTGCATTGGCTCCTTCCTGACCCCAGTATTTACATCTCTTTTACAAGATTTAGCCAGCACCCTGCGTTACACGTGCACCTGCTGCCCAGCAGCGACTGTCTCAGCCTGAGGCTTCGGCGATCACCCCGTCTGGAAGCGGATTGCAGATCTGAAAAATCATCTCTTCTCACTTTCGGGCTATGGCCCAAAAGTCTTCTCCCCGCAGCCCCACAACCCTTGTGAAATACAGGGTGGGTTACGGTGAGCTTCAGGGCCAGCGCTGGAGGAGGCACTTGGGCTCCTGCCGCTGCGGATCTGTCTCTCCTGCACACCGAGCGGCTGGGCTGAGCTCGCAGGGATCTCCTGGAGTTGTTCTGGCAGCAGGTTTTGTGCTTTGCTCACGCATACATCTCTTTTGGGGTAAAGGCAGTTTGGGATTACAAAGCACCCTTAGAAAGAGTGAGATTCCTTGTCATGTTCTCACACAGACATCCCTTGCCTGTGTTTTGAATGTTCTGATGAAATTTATATGCTTGTCATCCACGTTGTTTTATGGTTAAAATGATCAAAACCATTTCCAAGAGCGAGGCTTGGCAACACATCCTTGGGCTACTTAGCATTGCATGTGCAAAGGGCAGCTTCGTGACTTCGGCTGTGGCTGAGCACCCTACATCACGCCTGGAACCGAGTCAGGAGCACAGAAAGCTTGGCAAAGACCCAGCAAACACCTAAAATGAGCTGGATTAAGAGACCCGTCCAGCGTTCCACGCGGATTTCTTCACAGGAGCAAGGATAGGACCTGACTCTGCCTGGAGCTCTTAGGAAACTGTAAGACTTTTACGTCAATCCCTTTGCATCTCCCAAATTTTGCAATAAATGAGGCAAAGTCCTGCAGCAAACAGGTCCTCCAGGTGCCCAACCCCGCACACGCAGCAGAGCTGCCGGGGCTCAAGTGTTGTATCATGTAATGGGAGATTGTGTCGGGACACCAGGCTATGTCAGGCAGATCAGCTTGCACAAGCAGCCTAAATGTTTGCATTCCCAAAGGTCCTAGTGCTTAATTTGTTTAATTTTACCATCTTAACGATGCCTTTTAAGACAGTGCTGCTGTGCTTGCTGCTGGATATTCAGCAAATGAGACCGTGGATGTGATTCCAGCCTTGTTTGCACCTGGACCTCAGTGTGTTTTGACTCTAATTTCTTATTTTCAGCTGTTACGTTTTACAGCTTTCAGGGCAGCAGCACGGGAGCAGGACAGCGTTCAAGCTCCATGGAGGCAGAGCACTCGTCTTGTTCTTTTATAAAGCCTTTGACCTAAACGATTCTTTCCCAACAAGATGTTAAAGTCTCCACAGCAGGTGCAGGGCAGAGTCCACCCTTGGGATGCTCCTAAAACCACAGTTAACTCTGTCAGAGTCCCACGGTCTCACCATAAAAGCTGATCCTATCTTTTAGTTTACAACAGATTTTCCCTTCCAGAGTACCTTGTCAGTGACAATCTTTGGGCTGGTCCAAGAACAGCAAAACAGACACAGGCATGGATGGCGTAATTTAGCTGTAAATTTGATTCAGAAGTTTAGGAAATACAGCCTTCAGCTCTCCAAAATGATCCTAGCTTCTTACTTCCCCTTGTTGTGCTGTAGTGGGAGTAAGGAACGCCTGTGGTCTACAGAAGTGACGGATGGCAGGACTAGATGGCTCTAAGCAGGTTTCAAAAGCCAAGAATAAGTGGAAGACTTTAACTTTTAAACGTTTTTATAGTTTCCAAGACTGTGGTGTGCTGGAGAGGAACTGAAACAGGTTTGGAGACGAAGACCAGCAACCTATTTCTGTGTCAGCCCAGCTTTGTCAGAAAATCCAGCACCAGTGAATCACTTTTGCTGGATGCATGCGAAGCGTCTGCGGGATCTCAAACACAACGAGAAAGACAAACGCCCAGGCGACTTCAAAGCAGTACAGCCGGACAGATCCGCACGGCAGCCAGTCCACCGGCGCTGTTCAGCCCACTCTCAGTCTGCTAAAAATGAAGCCGAGTGGGTGCCTGCTGTCTGCCACATTTGCAGCGCTTTCAGCAGCTCTGAAATATGCTCCACAAGCAAATGGTGTGGTTTTGGGCAAAGCTGGTCCCAGGCCTGCTTTATACCATACGTGCTTTGGGCGCAGTCACCGTGACGCAGCAGCAGCATTTCTGGCCGGGTCTGTGGTTAGGTTTGGCATCCGCTTTGGTATTTTCAGGAAATATTGTGGCAGCTCTTAAAGGCATCTTTTGTCTCCTCAGAGAGAAGCCTGTGACTCTGCAAAGGTGCTTCACGGGCAAGAGCACGGGGGAGCCCGGAGCAACAGGAGCTCCCTGTGCCGAAACCTCGCAGGGCCACCCAAGGTGACAGAGCTTTTTAGACTCTGCTTTTCAGGTCGGCGCCGGTGCTGCAGACCATAGTTAATGGAGGAAGCCTGCATTTGGGGACACTGACTCACTGTACCCCCGGGGAGGTGAGCTTGTTGGAGGTACCAGGTATTAATGCTGCTGCTGCAGAAGCAAACATCATTCCAGACAGCAGCAGGGACAACCCCTGTGAGTCAGTGCCTCAGAAGTCTTGCTCTCCATGGTGGTTTCCACTGGAAAACTGGGGCAGCTGCTGGCTCCCAGTCAAACCCAGGACAGCTTGAAGAAGAACTCCGCAGAAGGAATCCACAGGTTTTGCTGGAGCTGTGCACAAGGAGAAACGCAAGGCGGGAGCCACCGGAGAGGACAATTCCAGGAGCTTGTGGTGTTGCTGAGGGAGGCTCGGGCAGGGAGGAGAAGGGCAGCTGCTCAGTGCCATTGTGTCTCTGAATTTCTCTTGAAGTTTAACAAGACCAAGGGCCGGGTCCTGCACACTTGGGTCACAACAACCCCGTGCAATGCTCCAGGCTTGGGGAAGAGTGGCTGGAGAGCTGCCCAGCGGAGAAGGCCCTGGGGGTGCTGGCTGACAGCCGGCTGGGCACGAGCCAGCAGTGTGCCCAGGTGGCCAAGGAGGCCAACGGCATCCTGGCTTGTATCAGCCATAGTGTGGCCAGCAGGAGCAGGGCAGGGATGGTGCCCCTGTGCTCGGCACTGGTGAGGCCGCCCCTCGAATGCTGTGTTCAGTTTTGGGCCCCTCGGGACAAGAAGGACATGGAGGTGCTGGAGCGTGTCCAGAGAAGTGCAGCGGAGCTGGGGAAGGGTCTGGAGCACAAGTGTGATGGGGAGCGGCTGAGGGAGCTGGGGGAGTTTAGCCTGGAGAAGAGGGGGCTGAGGGGAGACCTTATCGCTCTCTGCAACTGCCTGAAAGGAGGGTGTGGTGAGGTGGGGGTGGGTCTCTTCTCCCAAGGAACAAGCGATAGGATGAGAGGAAATGGCCTCAAGCTGCATCAGGGGAGGTTTAGATTGGAGATTGGGAAAATGTCTTCACTGCAAGAGTGGTCAGGCACTGGACCAGGCTGCCCAGAGAGGTGGTGGAGTCACCATCCCTGGGGGGGTTCAAACACCGTGCAGACGTGGCACCTGGGGACGTGGTTTAGGAAGCCTGGGGGTGTTGGGTTGGCGGCTGGACTTGATGATCCTCGAGGTATTTTCCAATCTTAATGATTCTATGATTTCTGTAGGCGCAGGTCAAGGGCCAGCAGCACAGGAAAGGCAGGTGCCCTCAGCCCAGACTGCGCTGGCTCTGTGGCAAAGCACAGCCTGGCAGCCACACAGCAGGCATTGGGGCTTCAGCAGAGGAACGAGGAGAAGACAAGAAGCAGGGTGAAAGGCTAATGAGAGAAAGAGGGGGGTAGAAGAAAGGGAACAGCAACAGTCTGAAGAACAGAAGGAAAGATGAGCAACGCACTCCACTCCCGCCCCGCCGTCCCCGCCGCCATGATGGAAATGCGCCGCCGGCAGCGCTTATATAGGAGGAAAAAAACCTCCCAGCATGCGCCGCGGCAGAACACCCCGCTCCTCCCACAGGAAGCGCATGCGCAGTTCACCCCGCCGAAGCCGGGGCGGGCGTCTGCACATGCGCACTGCGGGTACCGTGCCCACACTGAGGAAACGGTCTCGGGGGGTGGGAGGGGCTCAGTGCGCCTGCGCGCTCGGCCGCGGGTCGCACGTTTGCTCTGCGCATGCGTTTCCCCCGCCCCGCCGCGCGCATGCGCAGTGCCTGTTGTCGCCCTCCTCGGGGCTCCATCTCTGTGGTCGCAGTGCCTGGCCCGGCCCAGCCCGGCCCGGTCCGACGGAGCGGCGGCGGTCGTTGGCATCGTGGGGAAGCGGTGGAGGACGCGGAGCCACGGGTGGTTGTGAGCAGCGCGGCTCGGCCGCGCCCCGCCGGAGGTAAGAGCTCGACGCCCCCCCCCCCCCCCCCCCAGTGTGGCTGAGGGGAGTCACAAAATGGCGGCGGGGGGACGGTGCCCTCCTTCAGCCCCCCACGATCGTCCCCCTCAGGGCCCGGCCCCGAGCGGCCACCAACCCCCCCCGCCCCGAGCCGCGGCGGGGCCCGGGAGCAGCGCCTGTTCCCGGGCAGCCCGCGGGGCATTTCGGGGCTGGTTGCCGTGAAGCCCCTCCGCGTTATCCCTCTGATAACGGGGCGTCGCGGCTGGGTTTGGGCCAGCCCCCCCCCCCCCCCTTATTAATTTACTTCACTACTGAGGGGGTTCAACACGGCGGTGGGGGACACGGAGCGGTTTCCCACCCTGCAAACCGCTGCAGGCAAAGGCAGACATGGCTTGCCCCGCCGACCCTGCCTCTGGTTGTGTTTTCTTGCAATGCGAAAGGCAGAGGAATAAACGCGCACTCGCAAACAGCGGCATAACGTTTATCTGCATTGCAGCCGAAGTCTCGGTGCGCCGGTGGCCTGCGTATCGATTGAACAAGTTTGATAGTACAGTGTGCGTTTAATCAATCTCAGCTTTTATATGTTTAAGCGAGGGAAATGCACCGTTTGCTTTCTGACTCTAACCAGTGTTCTGTCCCTGTCCAGCTGTGTTCCAGTGAAAGCTCAGACCTTTAATTAAATCCATAAATTTAGCATGTTACATTGAAACAAAGCTATCTGGCAGTTTGGGGGTAGTGGTTTTGGCTTTAAACCTGGCCGTTGAGTGAAGCAATATTCATGCTGGTTGACTGGAGGGATTGTTTTTCGTCACCGTATCCTTCGGGAGCTCAGAACGTAGACGTGTCTTCTGGCACCTGATCCTCGTGTGTTGGGGTTAAAAAGACAGCTTTCCCATTTCTTGGCTCTGAAAATGGTCGTAATTGATCTGAATTGGTCAAAATAACCAAAACAACAACAGAAATTCTTTTCGCCCAAGGCAAAGTGTTTTAGCACCGTAGCATAAGCTACTTCATACCCAGGAACCTTGCACATTTGGAGATTATAATCTTTTTTTTTTTTTCTTTCTTTTGCAACTTAGGCACATACTGCTTTAGTATTTTTGTTCAGTTACAGTTACTTTAATACAGTAATGTAATATGTTAATTTTTTAAAATTTATTTTTCTATATGCTTATTTTTTAAAGTATTTAAATAGCTGATTAAAATGTATTTTAAAAAAAAAAAATCCTAGTGTATAGCCCAGAATTGCTCTTGAAATGTGTGTTCAGTTTTGGGTTATGCTCTCCTCTCTGGTATGTGATCATTCACTAGACATTTAAAATACTAATTTATAACTATGTCATGAGGTCTTCAAGAGGGTGAGTGTAAAAGCAAGGTAATTATTTTCCTTGTTGAGAAGGCACTTGTCAAGGACAAGAAGTATCTTTAATTGTATTTTTTTCTGATTTAAAAGAAAAATCGTCTGCCAGAACAATCCGGCTGGCTCGAAGGGCGGAGGATGTAAGGGACTAGGCTGATCTCTTCTCCAACTTCTATGACAACTGATACAACCGAGCAACATTTATCCAAGGGTGGGGTTACAAAACTTGCCGCTCCCTCCTATACTGCTGGATTCCTTTTCCTCCCTTCTTCCATTTCCCGACTATCTTGCAGTTTGGTTTTGGGGCTGAGCTCAGTGGAAGCTCAACCGTACTCGCGGTAGTTTGTACCAAACAAGGAGCTCTTCTGTGTAGAGAACGGGAAGAACACTGAAACAGTTTTTCTTTTTCAGTGTTTCACATTTGAAGGTAAATGAAATGTTTTCTTATTTATTTCCCATCGAGTTAAATATTCTGAATGGAATTTTTTTTTTTTAGTAAGTTTTAGGCAGGTGTATTAGTATTTGTTCTTTGTCCGCAGTGCTCCCGGGAGCATCTCCCTGTCAGGTGCACAGAGCTCTGTATGCCTCTCAGAGCTGTTGTGTGTATATAAATGTACGTAGGAAACAGCGTGCAGGATTCGTACTGCTCTAAGATTTTACATGGAAAGTGAAAACTGAAGAAGGCCAGTAGATTTCTGCTGCTAATATTCCACGAAGGTGCTGAAATGCCCTTTTTTTGTGCTATTTTTAAGAATTACTTGCTGAAAGACTTGTGCTGATTTTTTTGTGTGTGTCTGTATATAAACTTGGCGCCTTGAACCTGATGAACGCTGGAACGGAGTCTTTTTGGAATATTTCAGTGAGTTATGTTACTGAATGGTGCTGGCTCTGGCTGGGATGGCGTTAGCTGTCTTCACAGCAGCCTGCGAGCTGTGTTTTGGAGTTGTGGCTAACCCAGTGCTGGTCACACACCAGTGTTCTGGCTGTCGCTGAACAGTGCTCGCACAGTGTCCAGGCTTTGCCCCCTGCACCCCTGGGAGCAGGCAGGAGGTTGGAAGGGTGCACAGCTGTGACCTGCATTGGCTAAAGGGGTATTCCACACCATGTAATGTCCTGCTTGGCAGTAAAAACTGGGGTAGAGGAGGAAGAAAAGGGTGTTTTTGGCTTCCAAGGTGGCCGTTGTTTGGAGCCTGGCAAGTAATGGACTGATAATTGCCTTTGCTTGGGTTTTTTTTCCCTCTTTCCTTCACCTGTTAGATTACCTTTGTCTTAACCCATCAGTTTTCTTGCTTTTGTGCTTCCTTTTCTCCCCGTGTCCTGCAGGGTGGGGAGCGGGGCTGAGTGAGCGCCTCTGTGGGCGTTTGGATGCTGGCCGAGGTCAAGGCTCTGCAGTCCTTTTTGGAGCTCGGCGTGGGGCACGAGGGGGATGGAGATGACGACAGATTTGATCAGCGTGTGCTAGACTGAATTTATTGCTGTTTAGCTGCTGCTCGGTAGGGCTTTGAAATGGCAGCTTTCAGCCTTTGCTGTTTACTGTGTGGGTTTGTTTTGCCTGGGAAACCTATGATAAAAATGGTGCTTTGAGCCTGGTCTGGTGTTTAGCCTCTGCATTGCCGTCGTGTCCCAGTACTCTGGGAACCATCCCCTGGAGTCGAACAGCAATTACACCTTCCTCCTCCTCTCCTCTGGGACAGATCCTGCCAGCCCTGACGCAATGGCCCCTCGGTTTCTTGAACATCCTGGCATAACCGAAACGCTTACAGTGGTGTTGATTTTGACCGTAACGGTAATAATAGTGTCCACCTGCCACCAGTGCCCTGCACAGGCTGCCACCTCATCAGACTCTGAATCCACTGATTCAAATGCAGACCTCGGTGGATCCTCTGGTAACCGCCCGGTAGGGGATGGCAGACGGGAACATGTCCTGTGGCGGAGGTTAGTGCTGAACACATTGGTGGTGTATGGCAGCGCCCGGGCGATGGTGAGCTGGCTGGGCATCAAGGCACCGGCTGTGGAGGAACTGTCCCGCCAGCTCTAAAAATTCGAAGAGAATCTCTTCCTCTTCGCTCCTACAGGCTGGCGTCTCAGCTGCGAAGGGTGCCACGCAAAGTCAGCCTTTCTCAGTGGAGCGGAAAGGGATGCGCAGGCAAATGCCACGTGTCACCCGCTGATTCTGTCCCTGTGACTGTGGGGAGCACATGAGGAAGTGGGCTGGTATGCCATCTTAGATGCTGCCTGTGTGAATTGTGGGTGAAAACAGCAGCTAAAAAGGGTCCATCAGGAGAGCTGCTGCTCCGGGTGCTGTCGAGCAATTCCCCAGATGCAGTAAAAGGGCTGAGGACGCCTCTCCTCCTCCTGAACCTGATGAAGGGACATCTGGTCTGCTATGGCAGGAGTCAGATAATGAGTGCTCTGACCAGGAACAGGGTGGCTTTGTCTCTGGTCAGGCAGAGGAGAGGGACAACGGCCTTGACTGGATGGTGTGGATTCGATGGCCTGGCACATCGGACCCACAGGAGCGCTGGGCTCTGGTGGACTCTGGTGCGCAGCGTACCCCAATGCCATCAGGGCATTGGGGGTGGAACCTGTCTGGGTTTCGGGGGTGACTTCACCCTGCAGCAGTCCCCTGTGGCAGTGCCAAAACCTGACGGAGGGTGGAGGCTGAAGGTGGACTGTCACGGTCTGAAGGAGTGGGAGCCCGAGGCAGCCAGCTGGTGTGGCACAACTGGTGCTGCCTGTGTGTGCTCCATCCCTTGGGCAGCAGAGCGCGGGGCACAGGCTGCCCTTGCATGCAGGGGTGTCTGTGAACCCAGGACTGACTGCCCTGGGGTGAAAACACAGCCCTACTTTTTGTCATGGACTGATACAAGCAGCGCTGGAACAGGGTGAAGCCCCTGAACACCCACCATACGCTGACGACATCGTCGTGTTGGGCAATACAGCGGAGAAAATGTTTGAGAAGGGAAAAGAATAATCCAGATCCTTCCGAAGACTGGTTTTGCTGTAAAACAAAGCAAGATTGAGTGACCTGCAAAAGAGATCCATTTCTTGGAACTGAAGTGGAAAGGTGGATGTTGTCACGTCCCTATGGTTGTGGTCAGTCACATAACAGCTGTGTCCCCGCCAGCTAACAAAAAAGAAACGGTAGCTTTCCTCGGCTTTGTGGGTTTCTGGAGAACGTGTTCTGGTTTGCAATCAGCTTGTGGATCCTCTCTGTTGAGTAACCCAAAAGAAGAACTATTTCAAGCGCGGCCTTGCAGCAGGCCTCTGAACGGACCCACCAGGAGGTAGCTGGGGCGGTTGCCCTTGGGCCAGGCCGGGCAGGAGGAGCTGCGAGGAGCTCTGCGCTGCAGCCATGGAGCACGGCCTCCCCGGGAGCCTGGGGCAGCAAACTCCTGGGTGGACCCGAGGCCAGCTCCAGGGTCTGGGAATATTTCAGTGAATTATGTCACTGAGTTGCGCTGGATCTGGCTGGGATGGAGCATGGTGCTGTGTTTTGGATGTGTGGCTAAAGCAGTGGAGGTAAGCACCAACATTTTGGGTATTGCGGGGCGGCGCTTGCGCAGCATCCACGCTTTCTTCCCTGCCCGCCCCCAGCAAGCAGGGAACCCGAACTTGCCAGAGGGCTGTTCTGTACCGTGTGACGTCTTGCTTGGCAATAAAAACTGAGGTAGAGGAAGAAGAAAAGGATGTTTTTGACTTCCAAGGTCCTGGAAGCCTGGCCTGAGCATCTCTCTGCCTGTGGGAGGAGGTGAGTGCTTGCCTTTGCTTTGCTCATGGATGTTCCCCCGGCCTTTTTTGGGGGGTGTGTGTCCTGTTAGACCACCTTTATTTTAACCCATGGGTTTTCTTGCTTTTGCTCCTCCTATTCTCTACCCATCTGGCTGGGGTAGAGAGTGGGTGAGCGGCTGTGGGTGCTTGGCTGCTGGCCAGGGTCAGCCCACCACAGAAGTATATATTGTATTTTGTTTGCATTTAGGAAACATTAGCTTCTCTTACTTTTTTCTAGGTGCTTTCAGGTTTGAGATAGCTATGTAATGGTTGCTGTCAGTGTCTTACTAATGCTTGATAACATTAATTTTATGTTTACCTCATGCAGTTGCTCATTTTGTGCATCGGGTTTCTGTAAACAGTTCATAGGCTCTCGCACATAGAGCTCAATTCTGATTTTCACTAGAGTTAGTGGCGGGGCAGAACCCGGCGGCAGTTGCTTTGAACTGGAGTGCTCCGAGCGACCTGTCCTGTGGTGTCTGGGTGGTTTTGAAGGTAGGAAATGGTGCAGTTATTTATTCTCTGTGGCTGAATTCAGCCTGGGCAGCAAGAACAAGAGTTATTGACTGCAAGGAGGGTTGGCGTCCAGTAGTTGCTTTTGTAGCCAGGCAGTGATAAACTTCTTCACTGTCTTTTAACAGTGGTCTGCTCCAGGCCTAGGACTTTTTCTCCGAATATTGCCAAAGAGGAAAATGTAGAGGCAGGAGTGAATTGTGAGTTGGTGCTTCAGATTTCTTCAGTGCTGTTCTTGAACTTGTTCTGTTGATTTTGCTTTTTGGGAGGTGCTTGTTGGGTATCGATAGGGTGTGTCGTAGGATGCATGTAATAAAATTGTATTTGTTTCAAACAGAAGTAGTCTGTTTAATAAGTTTTTGTAGGTTTGAAGGAGAGCAAGGAGCAGATAATCTGGTTTGATTTTTCTTCAAGCTGTCATAGTGTGTGTAGTTGATTCGGTATTTCTAAGGAAGAAGCCTGACTGATATCAAACTTGAATTTCTCATATTTGGGGTCTGGAATTTATGTTGCTTCTTTCAATGTAACTGGACCAGCAGGGATGGAGGAGTCTGGTTTAGATGCAGTTTGTTTAATGCTTCATGTCCTACTGAGCTGGACTTTCAAGGAGATCAAGGTGTTCTGGGCATGGCTTGCTTTAGTTTCTTTGTGTTGGTGCTTGCTGCTAGCCCAGGCTTTATGCTTCGTGTTCAGATTGCATGAAGAAGGTGTCATTTTGTACAGGCTCTGGCTGGGATGGAGTTCCCTGTCTTCACTAACCCAGTGCTGGTCACACACCCGTGTTTTGGCTGCTGCTGACCGGTGCTTGCACAGTGTCCAGGCTTTTTCTTTGTCCTGCTCTGTGTCCCTGAGAGGAGGCTGAGGTGGGGAAGGGGCTGGGAGGGGACCCAGCTGGGACGGCCAACCCAAACTGGCCGAAGGGGTGTTGCATACCATGTAATGTCATGCTTAGCCGTATAAACAGGGTGGAGGAAGAAAGAGGAGAGTTTTGGCTTCCAAGGTGGCTGTTGCTTGGAGTCCGGCCGGGCACCAAGTCCGCCGCCTTAGTCTGCCTTATGGAGTTCGCCTGTGGGAGGTGGCGAGCGATGGCCTTTGCTTGGCTCCCCCCATTTCACTTTTTGTACTGTCTCTGTCTCGTCCCATGAGCTTTATCGCTTTTCCTCTCCCTGCCCTGCTGGGGAGGGGGTGTGTGAGCGAGTGGCTGCATGGGTGCTTGGCTGTTGTGGCTGGGGTTAGCCCCCCGCACGTTTAAAGTCACGTTGCTGTCAGCACATGCAGTGCAATCCCCTGGAAGTCTCAGGCTTGCTGTTGCTCTGTCGTTGTGGCCTGAAAATGTTATTTGATTAGCCATAGTATTGGTCTCTGCAGTATGCCTGGGTTCCCAAAGTGTCATTATATTGAAACGGAATCTTGACTGCTCTGTAATTAGCACGTATCCAGAAAATTCGGTACCTTTTGTAGAGACAAGTCAGCAGAAAATTATCCTTCCAATGACTGTTTGAGAGTGTGTCTTCAGAGAAACCCTTCTCTCTTGTGACTAGAGAAAGCAGCTTCCACGTTCTTATGAGGTCTCCTTGCCAAACCTGTAACTTAAGCCTCCTGTTTTATTTGTGATTGATTTTTGTATTGCACAGCTGGCTTACAGGTGTTTCTGGTGTTGACAGACACCTAGCTGACCACAGAAATGGTACAGCTTCAGGACGTAGGTGGCATTTTTTTTCACCTTTGACAGTAAGAGCTTGAACTCAGTGGTACTGCTGGCCAGTGCTGCATTTCCCCTTTTCTACTTGCAGGACTTCTTCTCATATTTGCTTCCAATCTGCTAGTACCCACTGCTTTTGACTGTTGCTTCCTGTACCTGTAAGAGAGGGGAGTTTTCTATGTATTTTTATTGGCTTGCCTGCAGATTGGTTTAGTGAATCGTCAGCTTTGTTAACATCCCTCTCTGGGTCTCTTTGGTTAGGTGGCATTAGCGTTGCACAAAGAGACTCTGGAAGCAGGCTAGAGAGAGTTTAAAAATGCAGAATAATTATTTATTGCTAAACACGCGCTAAGGCTGGTAGGATTTAACAGACCGCTAGTCTAAGCGTTAGCATGCTCACTGCTCCCAGTAGCACAGCCAAAGGGTATTTGCTGACCAGTTGGGCACTGGGAAGAGAAGGCCTCACTGTTCCCTGAAAGGGCTCCTGGTGTTGTTAGGTTGCTGTTACCCATCCATCAGCACTGCCTACCCTGTTTTTTTTTCTTTAGGATTTTTTTTTACTGTTCTCAGTTGGTGTTTTTCCTATTGAACCCTTGAGCTGGAATTGGCACCTGTCTGCCTGTGCCTGTAATCCCCCCTCCTTGTCTTTTTAAAAACTCTCTCTACAGACTTCACCAGAACTCTCTCCTACAGCTGTAGCAGTTTTCTCTGCAGCCTGGCCAAGGTTATGCAGCTGGGTGGCACCAGACTTGGACCTTGGATCTTTGAAACACAGGCAGCTGGACCTCTGGGGAGGGAGGAAGGTTATAGGGAGAGAGGGTAAAAACTTGTTCTTGCTGTGTTCTTGAACCAGGGGAGGTGCAGGACCATCCTGTGCTCACTACGAGGGCAAATGTCATTAAAGCCCTCCAGCGTATAAGGAGGTAGCCAGGACTTCTGATTATCTGTCTGTATTGGGAAGCTTTGCAAAATGGACTGACGAAGTTGAAGAGAAAGCAAGAAGGGTGTCATTTGACTTTTCTGTGATACTCCGAAATTTTAAGCTTCAAGGACTAACTGTTCCAGGAGTCAGGTGAGGACAGTGGTCTTTGGGGAATTCTATCTATTTTTCATTCACTTAGTAGGATGAAGCATCAGCAAGGTGCTTGGTCACTGCTGTAAGACCAGTCAGGATATCACTGCACCAGCATCCTGGTTCCAGCTGGGATAGAGTTAATTTTCCTCCTAGTCGCTGGTACGGTGCTGTGTTATGGATTTAGCGTGAGAATAATGTTGATAACCCACTGATGGTTTAGTTGTTGCTGAGCAGTGCTTACACCAGTCAAGGACTTTTCAGCTTCCCATGCTCTCATTTTTTTTTTCCAATTATTAAACTGTCCTTATCTCACCCCATGAGTTTTCTTACTTTTGCCCTTCCGATCTTTTCCCCGTCCCGCCGGCGGGGAGGAGGGTGGGCGAGCGGCTGTGTGCGGCTTGGTTGCAGACTGGGGTTAAATCAGGACAACCAGAAAAAGAGGATCACAGACACACCCCAAACAAAGCTCCTTTTGAAGAGGAAGGTGGAATGTAGCCTTAAATGTCCAGACCATTGTTCCTTTAGACTTGGCATCACTTTATCTTTCAACTGTCATTTCCAGCATTTCTTTTGAGAAGGTCAGTCACCAGACCGAGCTGATTCAGGATTCATCGCTTGACTGGATGTCGGAAGAAAATTTGAGCATAGGACTTCCATGGGGAGGAATGCAGTTTTAATGTTTGGCCTCTGTTTCATACAACTTCAGGTGTAGCTAGGGCCAGGTGACAAGGAAACTAATGTCTTAGGTGTGCTCAAGTACATTTGCGTTATTGTGGACCTGAATAAAGTCCAGAATGTTTCACTGCAGATAGGTTTCAGAGTCATTAAGGGCTGCACAAATACAGATGCCTTTTAAAACCTCGGCTTCAAGGTTACTTTGTATTTAGTTTTTGAGTTCTTTCATGACTAGGCTTTTGATCACAGAAATCACAAAACTGTGTTTTGTATTTCTTCAGTTATTAATATTGATGGAAAAACTAACAGTTTTAATTAGAGAGAGAAATTCTTAATATCTGTTCCCTTTTTCTGACCCAGGAAGGTGGTTTTAAATGCTAGTGCCGCATCTCTTCTGTTTATGTGAAGAGACTGGTTTTGGTGTGTGTCTTCCAACCCCACAGTGGCTGAGAAAGTGGCTCTTGTGGTCATGTTTGTTAAGGAGCATCCACTTCTGAGGCTGTTTGATTTTTAACATTTTTGGAGGGTAAGTGTCCTGGTTTAACCCCAGCCAGCAGCTCAACACCACCGGGCCACTCTCTCACTCCCCCCTGGTGGGATGGGGGAAAGAATCGGGAGGGTGAAAGGGAGAAAACTCACGGATTGAGATAAAGACAGTTTAACAGGTAAAGCAAAAGCTGCGCACGGAAGCAAAGCAAACCAAGGAATTCATTCACTCCTTCCCCATGGCAGGCAGGTGGTCAGCCCTCTCCAGGAAAGCAGGGCTCCATCACGTGTAATGGTGACTTGGGAAGAGAAACACCATCACTCTGAACGTCCCCCCCTTCCTTCTTCTTCCCCCAGCTCTATGTGCTGAGCACGATGCCATATGGTGTGGGACATCCCTGGGGTCAGTTGGGGTCAGCTGTCCCTTCCCAACCCCTTGTGCCCCCCCAGCCCCTTGCTGGTGGGGTGAGAGCTAGAAAAGGCCTTGACTTGGTGTAAGCCCTGCTCAGCAGGAATGAAAAGATCCCTGGGGTTATCAGCACTGTTTTCAGCACAAATCCGAAACGCAGCCCTGCACTTGCTACTGTGGAGAAAATTAACTCTACCCCAGCTGGAACCAGCATGGTAAGTTAGCAAGCCCAGTATTGTCATGTTCTGGATGGATTGCAGCATTTTGTTCGTTGATTCAGAGAAAAGTCTCTGTTTGACTATTTTGCTTGATGAACAGTTCAGGTAAGATGACATTACAACCTTTAGACTGTGAACCGAAGGAAGTTTCAGGACTCAGGAGAAAGTACATTAACTTAGAGCATGGTCTGTAGTATCAGGTATTGGTTACTGTTGGACACGGGATATTGGACCTCTGTTCTCCTTCAGTAAGGCTATTTTTATGTTTCTGGTATCCAAAATTGGAAGATGTTTTCTTCCTTGTTTTGGAGTACTGTTGCTAAAACAAAGTGGGAGAATGTTATCCTCAATTATAGTTTGGAATATTCACTGAAAAGCAAAAGAAATTTAATCTGGTTTGCTTTTAAATAGATTATTCTAGGAGCGCACTCTGGGGTAAAGTGAGAGTATACCCATGTTCCCTGTTGAACATGACCGTGTACCTTAGGAGTCTGCTGGAGTGATAGCTTTAAAAGTGGTCATAATCCAGAAGACATCTCATCGTGGCATTCCGATACTGGCCTGACCGTGCAGCACACTGCTCGGATTTTGCTACCCGCTGATTCCCGGATCACCATCTCTGAGCAGGCTGATGGTGCGGGAGCTCTGACAGGAGCTTTGTAGAGGTGTATGATGCCTGCCAGCAGTTTGGGATGCCCGTGTGGGAGCGTACCTGATGGCACGCTGGTGATTGAGCTGCCTGGAAATCTCTAATCGAGTGGTAAAAGTTCTTCCCATTGAAGTTCTGGTTTGCTCCTGAACAGATCCCCTGGGAGCTTCCTAATTCGCTGACTTAAGGTTCAGTTTGTAAACCGCTATGTTTGTTTTTAAAACGTGCTCTACTAATATTTTCTTACTTGGTCTTGTTATGGGTGGCTTTGATACTGTTTCTTCTCCAACTACTTTCCAAATTAATGTCCTGAGAGGGTTTTTCTTTTTTTTTTGCCCTCCACTGATGAGAGTTCCAGAGAAGAGCAAATCTGGAAGGCAAGAGATTACTTTGTGGATGTTTGCTCAATAGTCTCTTTTGAAATGATCCTGAACAAACTGGACCTAACATGCAGTAACCACTTAAATATGATTTAATTTGTTGAGGGAGGAGCGGTATGGGGTAAGGAGTCCTAGATTAGAGGCTAGAGTTCTGGGATTGTTGTTGGGTGGAATCTTTTCTTCATGATGGCTTCCTATGTTTTTGTAATGGAGAAGAGATCTGGGTAATGTTTCTCCTTGGCCTGACTTGTTTGTGCTTAGTTAAAGATTAATTGCTAATAGAACTTAGAAAGAATGCTTAACATACAGATAGTAACAAGTTACAGTAATTCAGCTGTAAAATCTGCGTCTTCTGCAGCTTGTATGTGGTTCACCTCTCCCAAGCTATAGCTGCGTGTAATTTTTATTTTTTGAGTTGTGGTTCTCAAACTTCAGAACTGCAGTCCTTGGAGACGACAGACATGAGAGAGGCAACTCCATTTACTTGAAAAACTTAAGAGTCAGCTCAAGTGAGGTTTTGTCCTGGTTTTGGCTGGGCTAGAGTTAATTTTCTTCACTGTAGCTGGTACAGCGCTGTGTTTGGGATTTAGTATGAGAATAATGTTGATAACAGACCGATGTTTTAGTTGTTGCTAAGTAGTGCTTACACTAGTTAAGGACTTTTCCCGCTTCCCGTGCTCTGCTGGGTGCACAAGGAGCCGGGAGGGCAGGGGCCACAGCCAAGACAGTTGATCCAAACTGGCCAAAGGGGTATTCCATATCATATGACGTCATGCCCAGTATATTAAGTGGGGGGAGTTGGCCGGGGGAAGCAGCGATCGCAGCTCGGGGACTAGCAGTGTCGGTCAGCGAGTGGTGAGCGGTTGTATCACTTGTAGTTTTTTATCTTGGGTTTCGCTTCTCTCTCTCCCCCTGCCCTCCTTGTTCTCCTTTTCATTATAATAATAATAATATAATTTTTAAACTGTTTGTATCTCAACCCACGAGTTTTCTTCCTTTTGCCCTTCCAATGCTTCCCCTTTCCACTGGCGTGGGGGCAGTGAGCGAGCAGCTGGCTGGTGCTTAGCTGCTGGCTGGGGCTAAACCACGACAGTCCTTTCTGGCACCCAACGTGGGGCACGTAGGGTTTGAGATAATAACAGTTGCTGGTCACAGCATCGACTCTGTTCTCAATATTAGTT
Organism: Morus bassanus; assembly: GCA_031468815.1. Classification (NCBI taxonomy): domain Eukaryota; kingdom Metazoa; phylum Chordata; class Aves; order Suliformes; family Sulidae; genus Morus; species Morus bassanus. The sequence goes on along the minus strand of CM062570.1, from coordinate 84,845,841 downwards.
TATCCGATCTACACCATGCTATTGTTTTTGCTGTACATGTTAAAGATGGGTGTTGGTTTTTGTGGTCTGCTGTGCTCTGCAGGGATTAGAGATGTTTTGTCTGGGAGATTTGTTATTAAAACACTGTCCTTGAGCTTTATCTGGTATTTGGGGTTCATATTGAAGCCGTTACTGTACTTTGGGTACCACCTCATGGAGACAATTAGCAATTATACCTCCTCCTCTGAGAGGTTTTTCATGGAGGAAATACAGAATGGCACTTTCACTACCTTCTTCTATGATGTCTCCTCCTTCCTTACAATAACTTTTCAGTATCTTGAACATCCTTGGGTAGTTAAGATACATCTATTGGTATTTCTTTGGCAGATTCTTTTGGTTTTGTCTAAGGGTGAATAAGCAATTTTAAGAATATCATCCAGAGATCTGCCCCAAGGCTGGATAGTTAGGGGTGGCAGGGTACATGGGATAGTATGGGCAAATACCTAAGACAGTGGGCACCTCCAGTGTTTTGGGACTTCACCCCTGAACAAGTGCACAATCCTGAAAAACTAGTAGTGTATTTGGAGAAAGTATGTTGTCACCCCGGCAACTCCAGAGACACACAGATCACTGCAACATGCTGGGGCTTGGCCCATGCCTACCAAGCTCTGTTCAACAGTATTCAGTATCTCCAAGGGGAAGAGAAGGCCTCTGGATCTAAAAAGACAAAGAAAAAGGAAGCAGCAGGTGCTGTGGCCCCTCAAACCCCCACAACAAGCGCTGCAGCTGAACCAGAGAACCAACCTGTGCCAGTATCAGTCACCCCTATACACAAGAAGAAATCTTGGAAGCGAAAGTCAACTCGTTTAGAAAGAGATGATGGCAGAGCAGGGCCATCACGAGGAGAGGAGGAGGAAGAGGAAGAACTCATAATGAGATGGAAACCACCCGATCCCTATCCTTGAGTGAGTTGCGAGATATGCGGAAAGATTTTGGCCATCCTCTAGGTGAGCACATCGTCACCTGGCTGCTCCGATGCTGGGATAACAGGGCCTGGGATAACGGGGCCGGTAGACTGGGATTAGAGGGTAAGGAAGCCAAACAACTGGGATCCCTTTCTAGGGAAGGGGGCATTGACAAAGCGATTGGAAAAGGGGCAGAAGCCCTCAGCCTCTGGAGGTGACTCCTGTCCGGAGTGAAAGAAAGGTATCCCTTCAAGGAAGATGTTCTATATCGCCCAGGAAAATGGACCACCATGGAGAAAGGTATCCAGTACCTGAGGGAATTAGCTGTGCTTGAGGTGATTTATGGTGACCTGGGTAGTGAACAGTCACTCAAAGATCCAGATGAAGCCCAGTGCACACGACCCATGTGGCGGAAGTTTGTATGGAGCACACCATCATCCCATGTAAACTCACTGGCAGTAATGTCCTGGAAAGGTGAAGAGGCACCAACAGTGGAGGATGTGGTTGACAGACTCTGGGATTACGAAGCAGATGTCTCTTCCTCCCTTGTCTTGGCTGTGGAGAAACTGTCCTGGGAGTTCCAGCAACTCGAAGAGGATATGTCCTACTCTCCACCAGTACTGACCAGTATCTCAGCCATTAGGAGTAAGCGTCCCCCTGCTCAAGAGAGAGGATACACACCACGGGGCACCCTATGGTTTTACATGCATGACCATGGAGAGGACATGAGGAAGTGGGATGGAAAATCTACCTTGACCCTAGAGGCACGGGTACGTGAGTTGCAAGGAAAAACAATCACTGAGGGGGGGTTCTTCCAGGAAAGTTGCTGCTCCAGTTTCCAGTAAGCAGTTCCCCAGACAGAGGAGTAGAAGCACTGATTTTATTTCTGATCTTAATAGAGAGACTTCTGATTCCCATTTGCAAGAAGTGAGTAGCGAATACTACCATCAGGACTAGAGGGACCCTGCCTCCAGCCAGGTGGAGGAAAGGAACAACCGGGTTTACTGGACTGTGTGGATCCGATGGCCTGGCACATCTGACCCACAGGAGTATAAGGCTCTAGTGGACACCGGTGCACAGTGCACCCTAATGCCATCAAGCTCTGTAGGGGAAGAACCCATTTGTATTGCTGGAGTGACAGGAGGATCCCAAGAGCTAACTGTATTGGAGGCAGAAGTGAGCCTAACTGGGAATGAGTGGCAAAAGCATCCCATTGTGACTGGCCCAGAGGCTCCGTGCATCCTTGGCATAGACTACCTCAGGAGAGGGTATTTCAAGGACCCAAAAGGGTACAGGTGGGCTTTCGGTATAGCTGCCTTGGAGACGGAGGAAATTAAACAGCTGTCTACCTTGCCCGGTCTCTCGAAGGACCCTTCTGTTGTGGGGTTGCTGAAGGTCAAAGAACAACAGGTGCCGATCGCCACCACAGCAGTGCACCGGCGGCAATACCGCACCAACCGAGACTCCCTGATTCCCATCCATGAGCTCATTTGGTGACTGGAGAGCCAAGGAGTGATCAGTAAGACCCGTTCACCCTTTAACAGTCCCATATGGCCAGTGCGGAAGTCTAATGGAGAGTGGAGACTAACAGTAGACTATCGTGGCCTGAATGAAGTCACTCCGCCACTGAGTGCTGCTGTGCCGGACATGCTAGAACTCCAATACGAACTGGAGTCAAAGGCAGCCAAGTGGTATGCCACAATTGATATCGCTAATGCATTCTTCTCAATCCCTCTGGCAGCAGAGTGCAGGCCACAGTTTGCTTTCACTTGGAGGGGTGTCCAGTACACCTGGAATTGACTGCCCCGGGGTGGAAACACAGCCCTACCATTTGCCATGGACTGATCCATACTGCACTGGAACAGGGTGGAGCTCCGGAACACCTTCAGTACATTGATGACATCATCGTGTGGGGCAACACAACAGAAGTTGTTTTCGAGAAAGGGAAGAAAATACTCCAAATCCTTCTGAAGACCATAAAACAAAGTAAGGTCAAGGGACCCACACAGGATATCCAGTTTTTAGGAATCAAATGGCAAGATGTCCGTCATCAGATCCCAATGGATGTGATCAACAACATAGCAGCCATGTCTCCACCAACCAGCAAAAAGGAAACACAAGCTTTTTTAGGTGTTGTGGGTTTTTGGAGAATGCATATTCCAAATTATAGTCTGATCGTAAGCCCTCTCTATCAAGTGACCCAGAAGAAGAATGATTTCAAATGGGGCCCTGAGCAATGACAAGCCTTTGAACAGATTAAACAGGAGATAGTTCATGCAGTAGCCCTTGGGCCAGTCCAGGCAGGACAAGATGTAAAAAACGTGCTCTACACTGCAGCCGGGGAGAATGGCCCTACCTGGAGCCTCTGGCAGAAAGCACCAGGGGAGACCCGAGGTCGGCCCCTAGGGTTTTGGAGTTGGGGATACAGAGGGTCTGAAGCGTGCTACACTCCAACTGAAAACGAGATATTGGCAGCATATGAAGGGGTTCGAGCTGCTTCAGAAGTGGTCGGTACTGAAGCACAGCTCCTTCTGGCACCTCGACTGCCGGTGCTGGGCTGGATGTTCAAAGGGAGGGTCCCCTCTACACATCGTGCAACTGATGCTACGTGGAGTAAGTGGGTCGCACTGATCACCCAACGGGCTCCAATAGGAAAACCCAATTGTCCAGGAATCTTGGAAGTGATCATGGACTGGCCAGAAGGCAAAGATTTTGGAATATCACCAGAGGAGGAGGTGGCACGTGCTGAAGAGGCCCCACTGTATAATAAACTGCCAGAAAATGAGAAGCAATATGCCCTGTTCACTGATGGGTCCTGTCGTCTGGTGGGAAAGCATCGGAGATGGAAGGCTGCTGTATGGAGTCCTATACGGCAAGTCGCAGAAACTGCTGAAGGAGAAGGTGAATCGGGTCAGTTTGCAGAAGTAAAGGCCATCCAGCTGGCTTTAGGCATTGCGGAATGAGGAAAGTGGCCAGTGCTCTATCTTTCTACTGACTCATGGGTGGTGGCAAATGCCCTGTGGGGGTGGTTACAGCAGCGGAAGCAGAACAACTGGCAGCGCAGAGGCAAACCCATCTGGGCTGCTGCATTGTGGCAATATATTGCTGCCCGGGTAGAGAACCTGGTTGTGAAGGTACGTCATGTGGATGCTCATGTCCCCAAGAGTCGGGCCACTGAAGAACATCAGAACAACCAGCAGGTGGATCAGGCTGCTAAGATTGAAGTGGCTCAGGTGGATCTGGACTGGCAACATAAGGGTGAACTATTGATAGCTCGGTGGGCCCATGACACCTCAGGCCATCAAGGAAGAGATGCAACATACAGATGGGCTCGTGATCGAGGGGTGGACTTGACCATGGACACTATTGCACAGGTCATCCATGAATGTGAAACATGCACTGCAATCAAGCAAGCCAAGCGGGTAAAACCTCTGTGGTATGGAGGACGATGGCTGAAGTATAAATATGGGGAGGCCTGGCAGATTGATGATATCACACTGCCACAAACCCGCCAAGGCAAACGCCATGTGCTTACAATGGTGGAAGCAACCACCGGATGGCTGGAAACATATCCCGTGCCCCATGCCACCGCCCGGAACACTATCCTGGGCCTTGAAAAACAAGTTTTATGGCGACATGGCACCCCAGAAAGAATTGAGTCAGACAATGGGACTCATTTCCGAAACAACCTCATAGACACCTGGGCCAAAGAGCATGGCATTGAGTGGGTGTATCACATCCCCTATCATGCACCAGCCTCTGGGAAAACTGAACGATACAATGGACTGTTAAAGACTACACTGAGAGCAATGGGGGGTGGGACATTCAAACACTGGGATACACATTTAGCAAAAGCCACCTGGTTAGTCAACACTAGGGGATCTGCCAATCGAGCTGGCCCTGCCCAGTCAGGACTCTTACGTACTGTGGAAGGGGATGAAGTCCCTGTAGTGCATGTAGAAAATATGCTGGGGAAAACCGTCTGGGTTATTCCTGTCTTGGGCAAAGGCAAACCCATTTGTGGGATTGCTTTTGCTCAAGGACCTGGGTGCACTTGGTGGGTGATGCAGGAGGATGGAGGATTCTGATGTGTGCCTCGAGGATTTGATTTTGGGTGAAAATAGCCAATGAACTGAATGGACATTTTGTGGACATTTGTGGACATTTTACAGGGGTGGCCCATAGACTAAGGGAATGATAAATGATATCTGTGTATTTTATCAAAGGATGGGAAGGTGGGGGTGGTGGTTATTGAGGTTGTATTGGATAGCGTGGGACCTGAGCATGATGTACATGGTATGGAATAAGGGGTGGATGATACTGTCCTGGTTTTGGCTGGGCTAGAGTTAATTTTCTTCGCTGTAGCTGGTACAGCGCTGTGTTTGCGATTTGGTATGAGAATAACGTAGATAACACACTGATGTTTTAGTTGTTGCTAAGCAGTGCTTACACTAGTCAAGGACTTTTCCCGCTTCCCATGCTCTGCCAGGGGCACAAAGAGCCGGGAGGGGAGGGGGCACAGCCAAGACAGCTGCTCCAGACTGGCCAAAGGGATATTCCATATCATACTGTTGCCTATAATTTAAAATAACTCCCAAAACACACAAAGTATGTTTAGAGAGGAGACAGTGTTTTATTCTGCGCAGGGTGCAAGGTGGAATATCTCCACAAATCAAGCACACCTACTGGAGTTCATTTTGACATTTATACGTGACAGTTAACACACCACGCCTGTCTAATACATAATCATTCATCTGACTGAGCATCCTCTTCTTCCATTGGTCTGTATCTTTTCTGTTTAGTTTTAAAGCTACAGTGTGATTTTTAATTCACTGCCCATGCTCCAAAGGAGTGGGGGGGTAGTCCTTTCGTCCCTCAGCTGAGTCGGTGGTCGCAATCTCCTTTCCCCTGGTTACCCTGCTTTGGTGCCTTCTGGGGCAAGGTGTTCCTTTTTATCACTGGTGCCTTCACATCTGTGACCTTCCCTTATCTTCACACCCTTCTTTGTAGCAGGATGTTTCCAGTGTCAGTCCTTGAAGTTCGACTGATTTGTATTCTTGTAGGAGGTTTTTGTTAGTGAGGCATGCATTGCCAGTACCCTCCTATCTGGCCTAAGCCTTATTTACTACCTTGAACTGTGATCCTCCCTTAACTACTAATAATTCCTGTGCTATTCCACTTCATCCAAGACGAATATATACATTTGAGGCAACAATACAACGTCATGCCCAGTACATTAACCGGGGGCGTTGGCCGGGGGACTGGCCGTGTCGGTCAGGGACTGGTGGGGTGGTGAGCGGTTGCAGCACTTGTTGTTTGTTTGGGTTTTTATCCTTTCCCCCCTCCTCGGGTTTCGTGTCTCTCTCTCTCTCTCTCTTCATTATATTATTATTGCTATTACTGTTACTGTTTTATTTTAATTATTAAACTGTTCTTATCTCAATCCATGAATTTTCGTTCTTTTGCCCTTCTGACTCTCTCCCCCATCCCGCTGGGGTGGGGGCAGTGAGCGAGCGGCTGGGTGGTGCTCAGTTGCTGACCGGGGCTAAGCCATGACAGGTTTGAAAAAAACCCCTGTGATGGAGTTAGCGTTGGTGAGACAAGAACCTCAGCACCGCAGAAATGCGGGACGCAAGGTCAGGAGCAGCTAGGAATGTCTGCAAGCCCTACTATAGTTATGCTTAGTGAAAATCTGCTAGTAAAACTCACTCAAACCTACTGTATTGCTGCAAGAAGAATGGAAACAGCAGGTTATCCAGTTTTGGGAGGCGGCAGACTGACGAGGGGTGGGGTGAGGACTTCTTGGGATCCTTCTGACCCTGCCGTTGCGCAGCGTGGGAGCGTTTTAAGTGCAGGCAGAGCTGGGCAGGTGAGGCACCCTGCTTCGAGTGTGCTGCGGGAATGCATTTCCAAAACTCTGTGGCGTTTAGTTCGTTGTTAGTGTGAGCATCGCTTTGCCTTATTCCACTGGTGTTTGCTTGTTCTTTTACTGCCTTACAGCATCGAGTTCTCAGTGGTTTCACCTGAAGTAAAAGATGGCAGTTTCTATTGCCATTGCTCTTTTTTTACGCTTGTATGTAGATGGTTTCAGTTTTTGTATGATTTTACACCTTTCTGTTTACAGTTGTTTCAATATAAGATCTGGCCTTTAACATCTGGGAAATGGCAATTTTCTAGCCGCAGAATTCAGACATTGTCACACCCTTTGAATACTTTCAGGGTATAGTAGTGTACCCATGAGAGCGGTCATGGGAGTGTCCCTCCTGAAAACTGTTCTGCTGCCTTCAGACCAATTCCACGATGACTTGACATCCAAGTCATAACCGTTTTGAATTCTCTACGTAATGGTTTCACGTACAATTTGTACCTCACAAACATTTGGAGAGGGTTTTAATACTTTGGCTTATTGCTCATAAAATAGCTCTAATTGTAAATAAATCCAAACTATGTTGTCATTAAGAACTGAAACGTGAAGTTTTAGCAAATGCTGTTGAAAGAGTGTCATCACTAGGTATGTTATCTGTGACATTGAACTTGCTGGGTAAAGCTCACTTACTTAATTATCTGTTACCTATTTGCTGCATATTAAGACGTTATCCAGTGAAAGAAAGTGGTTTTGTTTGACAGAATTTCCAATTCAAAAGTACCATTTAAACTGTCATTAAAATACTGTTCTGTGACTTCGGTTGTTTTTCTCACCGGTTATAGAATCCACCGCGTAAAGTAGGTGAAAAGACAAAATAATCTAATACTTGTCTTTTAACTTGCAGCTTTGTGTTATTCTTGGAAAGTTTCGCACCACTTGTGAATTCCTTGAACCTTGGCATTGCGAGCCCACTTCTGTTGGGCCCTCCTCCTTTACAGCTTGCACAAATTAAGACACAGTTGGCTCTTCAGCAATTGACCTCAGTTGCTACCAACAGTTCTGCACCTCCTTATGCTTGGTTAAATCAGGCATTTCTGAAAAGCGCAATGTTTAGCCCCAGAGGAACTTTACCTCAGAGGCCGAGAGGACCTAATCCATCCGGCACAAAGCCTCCAGGATCCTTTAGGGGAGGAGGTGCAGCAGGTCTTCAGAGAAAGCCTGCACCTGGAACACCTCAAGGAATGTCACAAAGATTTTCAGGACAGGAAACATTTCAGTGGACGGGTTCACAGAGGATAAACGTTCGGGTAACTCTGCACAGGACTGATCCAAGGCGGGTAAAAGAGAAGACGAACCTACACCAGGAGCAGAAGGGAGAGCCTCGCACAAGTTGCTGGGATAGTAGCCCGTGCTCAACTGGGACAACTGGGCAAAAGCCACCTGCCTCGGCACGGATCTCAGAGCAGAATTCAAATGCCCAGAACCGCTACACACCAGAAAGCGCTTCCAGTATTTTAGCGAGTTTTGGGCTGTCTAATGAAGATTTGGAAGAACTCAGTCGCTATCCAGATGATCAGTTAACGCCTGAAAACATGCCTCTAATCTTAAGAGAAATACGGATGCGTAAGATGGGTCATTCTTTACCTGGTTTACACTCTCAGAGCAGAGCAGAAGAGACGATCGGTGGTACGAGCGGCACAGCGGTCAAGAGTAAAGTGATTGATTATGGGCACGCGAGCAAATACGGTTACACTGAAGATCCTCTTGAAGTGCGTGCGTATAATTCTGAAGTGCTGAGTGAAGATCCTCTCGAAGCACGTGTCTATAATCCTGAAGCGTCGAGCGGAGAGAACAGGGAAGACTTCCAACGAGAGCAGAATATGTCAATGGGCGTCCCCCCATCTAGTGTGACGTGCAATCCAGGGTTCCCAGTTGAAGATTTAATAAAACCAACAGGGTTCCAGAACGATTCCTCAAACACTCGACCGTTTTTTCCGGTTGAGACTCCGGGAAAGGTGTCCAGTTTGTGCGCAACACCCGCTGGACTCCCCGTGGTGAAATCTGTCTCCCAGCCTGCAATACTGCCCGTCATGCCACCGATGATGCCACCTATGATACCACCCTTGGCGCAGCCCATGATGCCGCCTGTCATGCCACCTCTTGTCCAGCAGTCTATGACCCAGCATGTGATGGCACCGATGACCCAGCCACCCTTTTCAGCTGAACTTCTTGCAGCTGTAAGCCAGCACGAAAGAATTCAGCATGAATCTGGGACAAGCCAGTCTAACGCCCAGAGCGGCTCAGGAGCGGGACAGAAGCCCTTCCAGGCGCAGGCCGAGGGGCCGATTAAATCTCCTTTTGGTATTGTGAAAGCATCGTGGCTTCCAGCGTTTCTACAGTCTGATGCCCAGAAGATAAAAAGATTGCCCACTCCGTCAATGATGAATGACTACTATGCCACATCTCCGAGAATATTTCCACATATGTGTTCTCTGTGTAACATTGAATGCACTCATATGAAGGTGAGTGTCTTTCAAAGATTATTGCATAAACTTGTACTCGGCATCTTACCTGCTGCACTGTTTTATGAACTAATTTTTTACTGTGCATTAAATGAATTGTGAGGCTGTTCGCCAGTTTGAGTGCTTACATGCAAATTTCAAAATGCTAGAAACAGTGCTAGTAAATTATTGTAACTGCTGCACAGCGTGTTCTGGTCCAAATTGCATTTCAAAGTTGCCGTACGCATTGCTTTTTATTTTTTTTTAATATTAAAAATTATTCATGTCTTCTGCAGTGAGTTTCAAATGACAAAACAAACCCTTTTATCAGTGGAGTAAAATACGAACGTCATCTGGGGGACTGAAATGTCTGCAAAAATTGTATGCTGAGTCTCGGTAGGGTAGATGAGACGTTCGTGTATTCAGCCCCCCTCCCACAAAGTCTGCGTTAAAACAAAGCAGCCTATTTATCTGCAAAAATTTAATCTTCCAAATGTGGTCTATGTGACATTGACTATTCCCGAGACTGAAGACTAGCTGTGAGGGACGCACAAAATGCTTTCATTCATCTGACTGAGCTTTCAGCTATGAAGCAAATAAGAGTTTCAGCTCTTGAAGGAAGAAAAGGAAGGAACTGGTGAATATTGGGAGAGAGAAAAGCACTCTGAAAGCTGTGGATTTTTCTTGAAAGACCTAGCCTTGATATGTCAAAAATACAGGCGAATGTAATTTTAAAAAGTTGAATAATTCATTATTAGTTTCATGCATTTAAATTTTAAATAGTTTTCAACAAACGTGTGGAAAACCTGTGGGGGAGTGCTTTTTTTTGCGATTTGGCAAAAGCACGCGGGATTGCTACGCCCTATTTGTGCTGTGTATTAAAAAAGCAAATGAGTAGTTAAGATGGTGGCAGCTGCATTAGGGGCTTTGGAAGAAAAATACATTTTCAGGTACTTTTCCACTGGAAGCACTGAGGGAGAAGTGCAGCTGTTTGGGCAGACTTGAAAACTGAGATGGAAGTTTGATTTAAAATAAAAATGTGTAAAATTGAACAGGGCAACAAGTCTGGGTTTGTGTTAACACATGGACGAAGCACTTTGGAAAAGTGCGATCTGTTTATATGTGAATTATTCAGTCACTTTCAAGCTTAGTGGTGCTTTCTGACATTAAGCAAATGTTTTTACTAAAAATACTTCTTGACAAATTAGTTATGAAGTTTTCTGGGGAGATTAAAGGTTATAACTTCTTGCCCTGATGGCCCTGCGGTGTAGCATGTGTTCTCCAGACATTCTGATCCGACTGCAACTACGCAACCTTTTCTCCCTGTCATGGCTGCTTCTGGCTCTGACATATGTTAACTTTATTCTGAATAGTGGTGGTTTTTTTCTTATGTACACCTGCTGCTGCGTAGGCAGTTCAGGCTGTTTTGAGACCTACTGGGGCAAGCCGTGTTTGCACAACAGTGTTGCAAAATAACCAAAAGAGTTAGGTTCTTTTTATTGCAAAAAATAAAAGTTTGTGTTAAGAAATGTCAGTCTTGTGTATTTGTGAATTCTAAAGAACGAAGAACTCCTCTTCTTTTCAGTTTTCCAGTTTGGTTTTACAAATAAAGCCATTGTCTTTTGTCTCAGTTACATCGTTAAAGATGACCTAGAAGTTCAGCTTTTTTGTCTTTAAAGTGGTGTGAAGTGTTCTAGAGGAAGCGCGCGAAACAGCACCTTCAAACTGAAAAAGAAGCGATGGGGAAATGATATAGTAGGAATTGATAGTCACGTGTGGGATGACTTGCACTAGGAAATGGTTGTTTCACACAGAGCGTAGATACTGTTTGCCACAATGTTGTGAAATCTTAGTTGAAAAATAACAAGTTAATGGAAGAAAATCCTCCAGGGGCTCCGCAGAGACCCTCTGATGGCTCAAGAAGTCCTCGATGAGCAGATGGCTGGTGGCATGTTCTGGGGAAGCGGCTCTGGTTTGTTATGCCCCTCCCTAGCCGTCCCCTCTTGCACGCCGTGGGAGATGGCGTGCTCGGGAAGCTGGATGGACCGCTGGTCTCCCTAGCACGCCTGTAGAGGAACTGGGTCGTCTTAGGTCAAAGTGATTAGCCTTGATGGTTTCTGGTGAGTAGTGCCAGGTTGTAACAAGCAGTTTGAGAATGCTGTGTTATAAACAGATGTCTTTGTAACATGGCAGATTGGAAGGAAAGTACGCAAGCAAAGTGGAGAAAGTGAAACAAGAATGGATGAAGATGATGAAAGATACCGAATGAGGAAAACCTTCTCCTTATCCAACACTTGAAGATACTGGATATCTGAAAAACCAAGTTTCAGTGATGTTAAAATGGTGGATTTCAAGTTCAGATTGTTCATGGTGAAGAACTGTCTTTTTTTGTAGATTCTTTTAATCCAGTCTTGTACTGAAGCACGAACTCACCTCGGATTCATTTTCTTGTCCAGGCTGAAGCAGAAGCTGCACTGCGCATTGGAAGAGAGTTCAAGTGTGTTACCTGGTGGTAGTTTATTAAAACGACAGGATTACGGCTGGATGCTCGTGGAGAGTCGGTCTGCCCCTGAAGCTACAGTGACTGTTAGTGGCTAAAACTCCGTGTTCACATCATCTGAACTGTATCCCCCTTGTTCTCTCAACTTGGCTGTCTCATAAACACAGTGAAACACTGGCTGAGTTTTGCCTTGGAGTGAAAAATGCTTCTGCTGTTCCCCAAAGCATTCCCTCAGTTCTCCCTGTAGGTCTTTCTTCTTAAGTATCTAACTTGCTTAATTAATGACGTCTGATCAAAGCAAAGCTGAAGATGACCTTGAGATAGATGTTGCAGTATACCAAAATACAGAGTTCTGTTGGGTGTGTCGTACAGCTAAGCAAGTGAATGTATTTTCTATTCTTCTGTAATCCAGAAAGAATCTGGAACACCTCTTCTACAGAACTATTAGTATGTATTTGAAGGTGGTTTTTTCTTTTTTGCTAATACACTGTTCAGAAGTCAAAAGTTGAAATATATTCCATCTGCATGGCATGGCTAGTGTAGATCTGTCCATGAAAAAAATACTTTTTTTGATTTTTTTTTTTCTTTTAAGCCTTAAAACTTTTTTGTGAGGCATATGGATAATCTTCACGTGCAGCAACGCGTGGCAGGTCAGCAGCAGTGTGACAAGCTGCCTACAGTCCAGGGCTGAATGTGAAGAATACTTCAGCTCTTCCACGCAATAGGCTTTGGAAAGACTCTGTTCAGCATTTCTTTTCCTATCAAAACTGTTCACCGGATCTTTAGCAATAGCTGGCGGGAGCCCCGGTGGGCTGACAGTGCCTCCGGGCACCTCGGTTGGGTCTTGGCGAGGTGTTTGTTCAGAGGTGGCCTGGGAGAAGCGCTGCTTTTCGAATCAACGGTGCTACTTCAGACTTGGCTACCTGTGGTCCTTCAGTCAGGTACCAGCTCTCGAACAGACTACGTAGCTCTCTAAAATAGTGTGGGTTTGCGGTAAATGATAGTTACTATGGACTTGAAAGCTACTTGTTGTTGGAGCAGCATCAGAAATGCAAGAGACTTGTCCATATTTTTACTTTGTCTCAGGAAGATTTCTGTGGCTTTGTCGGTTGGCTGTACACAGTATTGTGTTAGAAGAAAAGGTATATAAGAAAGGTGGGCTTTTTGAGCTTTAAAAAATTAATTTGGAAAATTAATTGATGCTAAGGTGACTTGCTGATCATAGAATCATAGAATGGTTTGGGTTGGAAGGGACCTTTAGAGGTCATCTAATTGATCTGGCAGGTGTTCTCAAAAATACGAGCATTTGTGTCCTGCAACATCTTCTCAGGGAATGGTGCCCAATTCTGCCCTTAGTTAGACGGAACCTCACCTCGGTGTTGTCTTCTTTCAAATATATATTAACAACCCCCCCCAATATATTGAAACATTTTATAAATATTGCACAGAGCAGCTTCATTTTCAACTTGAAATTGTGGATATATTGGAATAATAAAGTGTGATTTCTCTGTCTCCAAACACACGTCACTTTTGGAACAAAGTAGATTTGTGATATTGCCAGCACGAAGGATCATATTTACCGTGTATTACAATTTTTGTTTTCTAGCTTAAATAGCTTTAAAGTGAGGGCGATGTCTTCTTGGGCTTTAAATTGTGCAAAGTCATGGGGACTCGCTGTTTTCCACAGAGCATTGCACGATTCCTTTGCTGACTGAGGGGGACAAAATGGGGTCTACTCCATTTTGCTCCTAGTTTTTCTCTATAATACCTTGCTGTGAAACCAGCACAACCAAGTGCAGGTGCTATCCCTGTGTGTTACTGTAATCTTACCCTTGGCAGAAGAGGCGAGTTTGGAGACACCGTGCTCCATCAGCTGCTTCTTTAGGACCTTTTTGGTGGTGACCTACAAGGAACAGGAGATGTGCCAGTCGCTCGGAATTAGCTAAGGAAGGTGCTCGCCCCAGGGGTGTCGGGCTGTGGAGCAGCGCTGCTGTGAGAAACTGGCTGCAACTTCTTACCCATCCCAGGACGCGATGGAGTGCTTGTGCTGGGAAGGGATCCTGTCCTTTGCGGGGAAGGATCCGTCTTTGGGGACAGACTTGCCAGAGGGAGTGGAATATTTCTGAAGACTGAGAAGGGCAAGGAATTAATCAAAGAGGAGGAATGTGCATAAACTGAGACTCCTGTAATTCTGTGAAATGCAAGAGGGCATTGGCATGATGAAGACTTGAAGAAGAGAAGAATGTTGTGTTTGTTAGGGAGGAGAATATCTCTTTGTAGGCCTGCCAGTCTCGTTAATGCTCATTGGACCGGTAGCTAAAGACGCTTGGAAGGAAAATGGCCTCCCTCCGGCCTCGTGGACACTGTGTGCGCTTTCTTCTTTTGGGGCCACGGAAGTGGGATTCTTGAAGCCCAATTTCCTTTCGTTTCCACAAGCTGATTTGTTTTAGCCCTTGAGCAATAGTTTTTCTTTTTCCTGTCTAACTTGAAGACTCTAGAAAACCAGCATTCTCAAGAATGGGATTGCTTAGTAATGGCATGTTACTACACAAAAAAGTGCGTTAACAGTGAATTGCTTGGTCTTTACTTGTGTGCATGCTGTGTGTTCACTGTGCATGCAGTTCTACAGCTGCAAGTTGTTTTGTCAGTCTGCTCTTCAACTCTTAATATGCTTTGGTTCAGCTAGTGAGCCTAATGCAAAGGGTCTGCTGGGTCATAGTTTTCTGACTAGTTAAACAGAATGTTTTTATGAACACAGCTAGTAAAATCTTTGCTGTTCTGAGATTGCTTAACACGGGTATGTATTTCTTCAGGAAATTATAATAAGCCTGGTGCTTAAAATATATTTTAATTTCTTTAAAACCCATGGGTTTTAAATGTGGAGTAGAAATAGTTTGGGTAGCTCTCCTGTAACACGTTTTGGTGTTGATAGGCTGATACGGTTAAGTGCAAGGAGCAGCTGTGTTCTCTGTGCTGCCAAAATGCACAGACCTCTGCCCTGGTCTCATTAATTTTTCCATCTCATAGGCTTTGAGTAAACAATCACGAGCTTTTCTTTTAACCCCTGTGTTCAGCATTTCTGTCAATAAACAAGAGAGTTTGATACTGCCAGCCACACGTTTTATAATCCTTCGTGTTATAAACCAGCACACACTTAGAAAAAACGATATGTAATTTTGCAACTGCAAATTATTTTATGAAGCCTTGCTTGTCAGTTGCATTATTCAGCCATTATTATCTATTTTAAAGTATTAAAGCACCTAGAAGTTGTTCTTTTTTTTAAGGATGCTTAATAATTATCGTTGATGACGTGTGATACCTTACAGCTTCAGACCGTGCAGTATCTCTTCTCAATAGCAAACTGACTACAGCAGTTGCTTTCACTAGCAGGTCAGTTAACTTTCATCATCATCATCATAATAATAATAATACCAGAACAAAGTCTTCAGGCATAGTTTCCCATACTGGGGACTGATTCTGTGTTTCCAGTTAAACCTGTGCTTAAGTATTTTTCAAGATTGAGGGCTTGCATTGTACTTCTGGATTTGTCTCATGCTTAACCCATCAGTTATTCCCAAGTAAAACTTTTGTTAAGGTTTTTTTATATTAGAAAAAAAAAATCATTGTGTGTGCGCATGAAAAATTTCATCAGACTTTTTGAGTGACCTTTAGTTGTAACGTTATCAGGAGTGAATGTTCTTAAGCATAAGGCATGAAAAGTCACGCCTCTGTAGAAACAGTATTTGACTTAAAGATACCGTGTTGTGCCGGGTTTTCTGATTTATTCAGCTTCATTTGCTGTGTGTGTGTGTTCGTCAGTCTGACGTCAATCTGTGAAGGCCGCTAATAGTTTTCTTTCTTTTAATATAGCCGGCTGTTGGATCAAACTTTTGCATTGGAAGTGTGGTGACAACAACCCAGCCTGTTGCTGGAAGTAACAGATTCATTTAATGCGATGCGTTTTGTTCAACTTCCACTTAGAATCCTTTGTGTTCTTTAAGAGCCTTTGATAATCATTAAGTATTTTCATCTTTTGCATAACGATCTGAAGTGAGAAATTTGACCTTGACACATGATCATTTGTTAGGTAAAAATCGATGGAAGGTCAAATATGACAACACGTAACTAGAAATTGTGGTCAAATGCTGACATTTTCCATACTAATCAAACATCTCTGGATGTCTTTTCTCCAATTAGGACTGGATTCTGCATCAGAACACTCCTTCTCACATCGAAAGCTGCCGCCAGTTACGTCAACAGTAAGGAATCTGTTTAAAAAGTTCACTTTGTGTAAAAAGTGTTTCCTGTGCATGCACGTAGTCCGTGAAAATGTGCTTGTCAGGTTTCCTTAATGAGGCCTGGCTGTGTCCGAGTGCTGCTCTGAATTGGCTTTAGACCAGGAGGGTAAAAGATGAACTGAGACTTGGTGCTTCTGGAGTCCGGAACGGGAACGTTTGTCCGTAAAAGCTCCTGCATGTAAGCAAAAACTGTGTTTGGATGGCAAATTTAGGTTTTTCACTGACAGTCCTATTTTTAACATTTAACAGATACCCTGATTGGAACCCCGAGTCTCAGTCTTCAAAGAGGTAACTGCTTTTTTTAATTACAGGTTGTTTTTAATTTGTTGCTATTGTAAACGTCGTAATTTCTGCAGTTATTTTTCCTGTTTTGCTCACTGGCAAGCTCTACTAGTGGTGTCATATTGTCGTTGTAAAATCGTGTGGGGGTGTTTTTGTGGGTTTGTCCTATGTTTGTTTAATAACGAGTGACATAGTATCTAAATTCTTTCACAAGGATGAGAATAAAGTCAGTAGAAAAGTCTGAACACTGATATTGTCGGCAGTCTCCCCTTGGACCTTTCTTCTAACCGTGCTTCAGTTAGTCCTAAGTTATTGGATGTGATATGATAGCAGCCGAGCGAGACTGACCAGTGTTAGATCACTGATTAAACTCTGAGCGACTTCTGACTTTTAGACTTAATCTTTTTTTCCAGTTAAACCACTCTTGTTTGCAATTTGAAACCTGTTTGACAATAGGCGTGCTAGTATTAGCTCTTATTTCACAGACTCTTCAGTCTGTGGATCCCTTGGGGAGCTACGTGATCACAACTTGAAAAAACACTGGAATTCATGAACATGTGGCTCCTCTGTCCTTAAAAATTATGCTGTTTACTGTTACTTTCTTTTTAAAAACACACCCAGTGGACGAATTCTACTTGAATCTCAGCAGGATTGAATTATTTTACTGGCTCAACACTTGTGCATATTTCAACTTGCATACAAATAGGAATGGTAGGACTTTAATTTTTGCTATATTTTCCTGTGACTTTCTGTTAATTAGTTTGACATGATTCCTGAGAAGTTAACTATTCAGTTAAAAAAAAAAAAGTTAAAAAGCTGAATATGTAGGTCAGGTTAATTTGCAGAGTGCATCTGAGGTCTCTCCATGTTAATAAAGAAAGAGAAGTAAAACATTAAGGAGAGAAATAAATAAATTTTTGAAACTTTCATGAAGAGAATAATGATATTTTAAAACCTCAGATTGAAATTGCTGTCGAGTGCCGCTGATGTTACATACAACCCAGGCAAAGGAAACTGCCCTTAGCTGGAGGAACGTCATAAACTGGAGAAGTGTTTAATAGCACTTTTTATGAGTGAGGGATCTTCTGTGCTTGCAGGTGGGGCAAGGTTGTCTCTTAGGGTGGTGCTTTCTTAAATCCTTCCTGATGATGGCACGTCTCCAGCTGGGAGAGTCAGAACACAGCTGCAGGCTCGAGGTGATCATGGCTGTCCCTGCTGCTGGGCGCAGGCTCGGGGCAAGGCCGATGAGCTTGCTATGAACTGTTACCGCTCTGGCGAATCACTTCACGGTGTTTGCTTTGTATAAACTGTGCTGGTTTGTTAATACATTCAAACATTTTTATTAGGCACAGGAATAATGGGATTTATATGGATTTTTAATGATGTTTGAAACTTGCTAATTAAGTAATGCTGTGAGACACAGCTATGTGGGGTGGGTTGGAGGAACATTTAGGAGAACCAAGGGTTGCTCAGATGTCCTCATCTAGCTGCTGTCCAAAAAGGTTGGGCAGCAGCTGCCTCGGTTGCTTGTCATCCCCTTCTCCTGCCTGCCAGTTGTCAGTCCTCTCTCCTTAACCTATTTCATCTCAAAGGAACTTTGTCCAACGTCTTAAACAGTAATAATAGGGCCCGACGCAGTGATTCATTAAGCGCTGATGCTCTGGATTAGCTTTAACAAACTTAGTCACTTTTAAATTGAAATGTGAGCTTCTCTTCCATGTTGTGTTAAGAGGCTTGTGTATTTTAGTTGTCCAGCATACAGTCTTCCTAGTAAGTCTAGTTGCACTGGGCATACGTGCCATGTCAGTTACTTTTGTACTTACTTAAAGTTACTCTTAAAAAGAACCGTGTTTCTTTTAGTTTTGCTGCTAGGATTACTAGTCAGTGAGCTGAAGGATATGCTACACCAGTGGCGTCTTCCAGTTTCAGATCTCAAAGGGGCTGTGTCCGCTCTACGTGGGTTTGGGTGCTGGTGCGGTATATCTTTGGCATCAGAGAATTTGGCATGGGCTAAAAAACTGGACAAGTGTTTGGCTGCAACACACTGGCCTGCCACCTACCAAGCTCTTAAAAAAAAATGTTCTGGATATTTATTTTACTTAGTGCATTTTTGAGGTTTTCCCTTTTACACCTGTGATCTGTTCTGTCAGGGTTTTCCTATGCCTGACTACTTCCCGTGCCTCTAAGGGGGACTGTTTCTCTCATGGATCTCTTTGCTGTTACTTCTTCCTATGTTCTTCATCAATTTGACATCTCTAGGTAGCCTAAGTGTGCAGGGGCTGTATATTTATGTAGTCCTCTCAAATCTCTCTTTCAATCTCAGTCAATCTTTCAGACATAATGTCTCAAGGTTGCTTGCTTCCAAAGTAAATTTGGGAGAAGCAAGGAAAGTATCTTTATTCATTACTCTTTCATGTATCCTTTTCCTCTTCCTATTATTTTTTCATAGCACGGCAGCTTGTATCTTCAGTTTTCTTTACAGCTTTCTCTTGTTCCATGCAGGTTTTTCTCTTCTGCTTGCTTCTTTTCAGTTCTGTCTACCTATCCTAAATTCATATAGCAAGCATGTTACCAGTATGTAAAGTAGGTTTGTAATAAATTAGACTCTAAACTTTGCCAGTTTTGATTCTTTTTTGCAGAAAGTCAGTTCCAGCAGACTTGGGTTAATTATTCTTTTCTGCCTTGTCAAAACTCTGTATATGTATATGCCTTTATTCTGTTAGAAATGCTGGTGACAGAAAAGAAAACCAGACCCCAAAGCGTCGTTCCAACTCTGCCAGTCCCAGTCCCAGGCGTTCGAGGGTCGCAGGCTCCGGCTATGTTCTTCGCCGATCTCGATCGCGATCCAGGAGCCCTGGCCGCTTCAGGCCGACAAGGCCAAGAAGCCGAAGCCCGCGGCAGATGCGACGACGTAGCCCCAGACACAGGTCAAGGTCACCGCAGAGATCGAGAAATCCACTGAGGACTAGTCCACGACCTCAGAGATCTTCCAGTAATGATTGGTCATCAAGGAGGTCAACCCGATCTCAAGGTAAAGGGTGGATACGCACTGCCAAATTGAAACTTCCTTTAATTTCAGGAAAGCTGAGTTGATTTCAAGAGGTTGTATCTGTCCAGGTGTCACCTAGGCTTTTTTCATAGCAAAATTCTGTTTTTAAAAACAACTTTTCCTTCTGCTGTTGCTTTGTGAGAAGTATGCTTAGAAGAAAATGGGCATTGTGAACGGTCTGAAGTCTTCCTTACCTAGTGTCAGGAATATGAAATAACTGATGAAAAAGTGCCTGTTCCAAGTGTGCTCTGTTCTTAAACCAGTACGGATAGTCAAGAATCGAAAACAACTGGAGGTTCTTGTGCCTTCAGCATCAAAGAAGTAGTTCTGCGAAGGCAGTACAGATGAGGAGAAAGAGAATGCGATGCTCAGAGGCTGCATTGAATGGAGGTACAATTTACAAGGAAAGCATAGTGTTCTGAAATAATTTTGTGGAGATAAGAGCCTGGTATGTGAAAGGCTTTCAACGAAACATCCTTTGTAACAGTTAAGTCCCTTGCACCGTTTTGTGACTCTCCCTTCAGCTTCCTCCAGCTTGCGGTTCTAGGAAATTCATGTAAACTCAGTCAGTTCCATGTCATTCCTTTTGAGCTCAGTCTCTGGCTGAAGTACCAGCTTGTTTGGAGTTTTTCTTTCTTTTTAAATTCTGAGGAGGAAAAAAAAAAAGAGGAATTTTAAAAAGCTGATATTTTTCTTTGATCTGCATACTGCGGCTATGTTGTTGTATGCTTTCAGAAAATGAAGAGGTCCTGAGCTCTTGTGGGAGAGAATTCTGGGTGAAAAGTTGTGAAGGGACAGGCAGTTGCAGAGAGATCTTCGTAAGGGTAAAACGCAAGCCATTTTAACATAGAAGAATGAGGGGAAAGGCAATTAATAACCAAAATATACGTTTTCCACAGAAAGAAAGCATGCAGGAAATTAATGTTGTATCAGATCGTTACAGAATAATTCAAAACATCAGTCTGTAGGACAAAGAGCAAGACAGAGAAGGATATAGAATTTAGCAGAAGGCATCAAGATAGTAAGTACTGCTCTGCATCAGTATGAGGGGAAGATCCGAGTCTTGAAAACTTTGCTTTTCTTACATTCCCTGACATACAAAATTAACCAACCATTCTTTTTTGCTCCAGCCCTTAGGATTTTTGTAGATATCATTGCCAGTGTCACGTTGTCAGTCTAACTAAAAATGCCGAGTTACGACACAGCACAGTGAAAATAGTACAGAGATCTATTATTATTTATAGGCCGTCTCTGCTACTGTGGGATTAAGATTCTCTAACTTCAGTGCGTCTCAAGATTGAATCAGGAGTGGGTGGTAAAACTGAAACTGTAGAAAACCAAACAACAATATATCTAAGTTTTCTTGTAAAAATAAACAAACAAAGCACCAGTTTGTTTTCCCTTCTGCTCACAGACAGAAAGGCAGCTCTGGAGGCAGTAGTGAAAAGTTTGGGACCTGGCTTTGTAGCAGAGTTCAATAAACATAAATCACTTCAAGCAGTTGGGCAAGGATCTTCGGGATTGGGAAAATCACCACCCTCTCATGGACCCTTAGGGAAGATGCCTGGAAATATGAAGAAGCCGCTGAAAACAAGTGTTTCTGCAAAGGCTTCAAAGAAAGACGTGCCTTCTTTGCCTGGTTCAAGTTCTTCATCTCCTGAAACTGATGATTTACTGCAAAGCAAAGAAATGGAAGAGGATGAGGAAGACTTATCCACAGGAACCAGCAGACCTCGTCCTACTCCTTATAATAGGGTGAGCTTAATGTTTTTCTCCGTGATTTTAAGAATGTGGTCAGTATCTCATTTCAGGGGGATCACTTGTGGAAAGATGAACCATTCTGTTTGCTGATTCTGTGCAATAGATACTGCCGTCTTCACGCAAAGATTTGCTGGCTGCAAGTAAGCGTGGTAATTCACACAGCAAGGATTTTTTTAATAGATGTGAAGCAAAAACCTCTCCAGTGCTTTCCAACAGCAGAAAGAAATGTCCATTAAATTTGGGTCCTCATTCTGCTGGGCACTTGTTTGTATGAAGTGCGAGGGATGAGCTCTGTTTGCAGGAGCTTATTAAATAAATAAAAATAACGGAGAGGCGGCAGAAAGTGTTCCTTTTGCCTTGCCAAGCAAAAAAGATGAGGTAGAGAAATTTCCTGCTCTTGTGGTAAGAAGGATTTTAAGCCAGTGTTGTCATAGTCCGTCACACAGACTATTGGGATCTCTTAGAAACACTGCCTATGCCTATAAACCGGATTTGTATGAGGTTATGATCGGGTAGTTGTGGTAGATGCAATCTTCCTTGGTAGTTTCTAGCCTGAACGATAAGCAAAGAGAGCATTGCCTGGTGCTTTTGAAAGCCGATAGAGAGCATTGAAAGGAGTGGAATTGTGCAGCTCCTTACCCGTAGAGCCCAGACAGCTGGAATTATGTAGCACTTGATAAGACCAAAAAGGTTGTACGGTGTTACTTGGTAATCCTATGCCATGTCTTCTAATAACTGAAGATTGAGACAGAGTAGTAGAACAACAAAATTGCCGCTTTGTCCTTGTGTTAAAAAGCAAAAAACCTCAAAATACCATGTGAACTAAGCAGTCTGTCTACTTCAAAGTGATTTTTATTACAGATTTTTTTTTTCTTCCTTTTGCTGGACTTGACTTGGAAAGTGTTTATTTTTGGTTTGTTTTCAATTTGTAGCTGTTGAGAGAGGAATTGCTGAGTTGCGGGACAGTCCTTCAAATATCTGATTTACCAGATGATGGCTTTTCAGATCAAGATATTAAAAAAATTGTTCAGCCATTTGGCAAAGTTAGTGATCTCATTGTACTTCGCTCTAGAAATGAGGTAAGTTTTTCCTGTAGAAAGTGTTTGTGTTGGAATGCAAAAGAAATCGTCAAGCAATGAAAAAGTGTAAGGTTTGGCTCCTCGGCTGAACGTAGGATAAGGCTTCCTGAACAGTTTGTCATTGAAGATCACATAAGTAATCCTGGAATAGCTGGAGATCGTTAACTTTATAAATTCAGTCTTGCTTGCTACCTAAGTCTTAAGCGGTAGAGGAAGTAGGATGCTTTTTGTATAATACCAAAATCCAGACCTTTTCATCAAACTCCACATGAACGTAGAGAGAGAAGTACATGCGGTTCTGTCCTGAGCAGATTTGCTAAGGAAAAATTGCAGTGAATTCTTTATCTTGTGTCTGTAATACAAGCACAGACTGAAAGTGCCATTTATTTTAGGCCTACTTGGAAATGAACTACAAAGAAGCCGTGATAGCAGCTGTGAAATATGGTGAAACTGTGCCAGTGCTGGTAAACGGGAAGCGGGTGAAAATAAGTGTAGCAGAAAAGCCAAAAGCGCCTCCTGGCCAGGTAAGCAGCCTGGTGGTGAACAGCGTGATACTTTGTGTGTAGCCTGGTACTTTGCTCCAAAACGTGATGTTCTCCAGAAAAATAGATTTAGAAGTTTTAATATATTTTTTTCATTTCCTTTTCATAAACAGCAGTCTAAAATAAATATGCAAATGCACTTCCGAATTCCAGTTTTCCATTTTTCTTGGTTAAATTTGATATTTGTGAATAGTATCCATTTAACAAACAGTGACAGATATGACCTGTGTTTGTATTATACTTAATTACTATTAATAATTATTAATACTATTTTACATGTGTCTATATACACATTTATAAATAAAGTATAAATGACGCAGTAAAAGTTTTTCTTTCTGTCCATTCCAGGCCAAAATGAATATAAAAAAACGGGCTCAGAATATTAAAAAAGTTGCAAAGTAAGTGTTGCTACTACGTGCGTTGGTGTTAGTTACAACGATTGGAAACCAGATGGGTTCATATCTGTGTGGTTTCTTGCCTTCTACTGTTTTTCAGCTTTTTTTAGCTGTTTTAATGTTCGGTAATTGCCTTTAAAAATGGTTTTTTCTTTATTTTTTTCTCACAATAGAAAAGATCAGACCACCGTCACTAAGACAACTAAAACCATTACAGGTGAGGTTCTGGTTACCAGTTATCTGATGATACCTCTGTTATTGCCTTCCCTCTTGGTTCCCATTCCTTTGGTTTTATGTGAGTGCTTTTCATAATAGTGACTGGAAGCAAGTTCAGAGAGCTACAAGAGAATGTCTAGTTTATACTTTCAAATGTCTTCCATTTCATGCGACCCTGTCTTTTTTTTCTTTAAAAAAACCCCACAAAATCCAACCCTCAAGCAGCAATAAAAAAAACCCACCTTGACCTGTGCTTGTACTCTGCAATTTTAAATGTTTGCCCCATCTGTTGAAGATAAGCGTGGCACTTTGGGCTCCATAAAATAAGCGTAATTCTTCAAGTTGACCGTAAGCCTAACATATAACGTATTTAAGCTCCTCTTTCACAGTCAGTGCCAGTGCTTCCCAGTGTCTTGTGTTCCTTGTATGTTCCAAATGCTTTTAAATTTCTGCCCTGGCCTTCTGTTGATCCTGACAGAAACTATTTCAATTATTCTTATTACTTGGTCTGGCAGAAAAACTTGTATGTTGTGCTGTTAGAGAAAAACTTTTTTGCTTTTTAGTACTTCAGTGAAAACAGGACAAACTGCAGTAAATACATCAAAACCCAATAAAACTGTACAAAAATTTGGTATTATTAAGACATTGGAAGTAATAGCCATATCATTATTTGTTGCTTGTTTTATTGGCTTTCATGAACAATTTTTCTGAGCAAAATTAGGGACCAGATGTATTTTGATGGGAAATTGTGCTTTTTGAATATCTGTTGGTCTTGATTCATTCGTCAGCATGGTCACTTCTGAATCCAGTTTCCAGAATGGAATTAAGATTCCTGTAACAGTGTGTTTCAGAGCTGACTTATAGATGGAAACGGTGAATTGTTTACAGTCATTTAAGAGAAAGAGAACACAAACTTCTTTGCAGGAGCAAGGTTTTGTCACCAGAATCCTAAACAACTTCACATATGATACTCTACTTCAAGGCTTTCATTCAGTAGTTTGTTGGAATTAACTTATGGTTTAGGTTTTTGTTGTTTTTTTGTCTCATCAGTTGAATTTTTGCAGATGAAACTATTTTTGTATGCATTTCTGTACTCTTACTTCACAAATATAAGACTTAAGTCAGTAAAAATGCTTTTTTCTTGGTTTTGGATATTGTACGTAGGTAAAAAAGAGAGGACTAAGAAATCGACAATGACAGGAGATGGTAAAATCAAGAAAACTTCAAATACTGCAGGTAAGACAAATGAGAACTTTTACTTTTTACTTGGAAAACACAGGCAGGTGCTTTTCTGTCCCCCTGCCCACCGGCCCCTTCCCAGAACAGACATTTAAGGCAGTAAGTCCCAGCTTTTCACACCTTTTACTGTGCTCGCCAATGCAGTAGATTTAGATATGCGAGCGCCCTTCTTGCTCCTTGTGACTCGGCTAATGCAGTGATAATTAGTGCTGTTTGTAGACCTAGAATAGCAAAGAACCAGGGAAAGGAGGTGAGTTTGGGGAGGCAGGCCTTTTCATGTAACCACAGCCATGCACTTGTCTGGCAAAGCTTTTCCTATATATACCATTTCTGCCCGTTTGTAACGAGGAACAGGAATTTATGAGATAGGAGGCCTCTGAATATCTGGCAGAAAAATTTATAGTGTAGTTCATTCTTCTTTTGCAAATCGATTAGTTTAATATATTGAAATGAAGAATGCTTTTTTTCTGCTGTTACCTACCAGCAAAATCTATAGATGAAGACCTTCAGGTCTCAACAGAAGCCAAAATGGAAGTTGGGGAAACTAAGGTGTCAGACCCAAAGAACATTAGAGAAGGGGACAGAGTTGCAGAGCCTGTGAAGACAGTAGAGACTCAGTCCAAAGGAGGGACTAATCCTCCGCCTGTACTAGGTAATTCTGCTACGATAACGTCATTTTTAAGTTACTTTGCTGGTTGTAAGTTACGTGAAGTTTAACATTGTGATGTCTTCTCAAATGTATTTATTTTTAGAGAAACTTGCACAGATGCCACAGGTGGCGATGTTGGACTTGGATGAATTTAATGAAACTTTAATTGATCAAGGTAAATTGCAAACTGACAGGGTTTTTTCTCATTTCTGTCCTAAACCTCTCTGCTATTGTGAACTAAAGGAGAATGGTTTTGAGGCCAGGAAGTTAAGATGACACAGGATATCAGAAAAGAAAATCTGTTAAAATAGTTTCATGGACTGAAACATAAAACAACAGTTCATCGTGATGACTTGAAGTGGCTAAAAACACCCAAGAAGTACATCCTTTAGTGGACATAATATTTTTGTCTAGACCTTTTCAGTGTGATATGGGGACTTTTATTTACAGCTTGTTAGAGCAAAGGATTCGGGCTTTCTGTATGTTGTTTACAACACCACCAATAATTCTTTTAATCTCAGTGCTTTACATTGCCTGCTAGAGCTGGTTCAATAGGTGCTATTTCTGCCATATTTTATAACTGAATGAATAGAATAGACTATTTCAGTTGGAGGGAACCTACAACGCTCATCTAGTCCAACTGCCTGACCACTTCAGGGCTGACCAGAAGTTAAAGTGTCTTAATAAGAGCATTGTCCAAATGCCTCTTAAACACTGACAGGCTGGGGGCATCGACCCACCTCTAGGAAGCCTGTCCCAGTGTTTGACCACCCTCTCAGTAAAGAAATGCTTCCTAACGTCCAGTCTGACCCTCCCCTGGCGCAGGGCTGAACCACTCCCGGGTGTCCGGTCCCTGGATCCCAGGGAGAAGAGACCAGCACCTCCCTCTCCATGTCCCCTCCTCAGGAAGCTGCAGAGAGCTATGAGGTCCCCCCGCAGCCTCCTTTTCTCCAAACTAGACAAACCCAGAGTCCTCAGCTGCTCCTATGAGGAGGACATGCCTTCCAGCCCTGTCACCAGCTTTGTTGCCCTCCTCTGGCCACATTCAAGGACCTGAACTTCTTAAACTGTGGGGCCCAGAACCGCACACAACAGTCGCGGTGAGGCCGCACCAACACTGAACACAGCGGGATAATCCCCTCTACTGACGGGCTGGCTGTGCTGTGTTTGATGCGCCCCGGGATGTGGTTTGTCCTCTGGGCTGCCGGGGCACGCTGCTGGCTCATACTGAGCCTGCTGCCCACCAGCACCCCCACATCCCTTTCTGCTGCTCTTCAGCCACTCCTCTCCCAGTTTATACTTGTGCTGGGTGTTACTCCATCCTAGATGCAGAATCCAGCATTTCAACTTGTTAAATTTCATCCCATTAATCACTGCCCGATGCTCCAATCTATCTAGATCCCTCTGCAAGGCCTCCCGTCCCTCAAGAGAGTCAACAGCACCTCCCAGTCTAGTATCATCAGCAAACTTGCCAATGGTGCATCCAACTCGTGCATCCAGGTGGTTGATGAACATACTGAACAGGACTGGCCCTAGAATTGAGCCCTGAGGAACACCGCTGGTGACCAGTCGCCAGCCAGATGTAGCCCCATTCACTACAACCTTTCGAGCCCTGCCTTTCAGCCACTTCTTCACCCAGCGCACCGTGAGCCCGCTCATCCCACAGCTGGACAGCTTGTCCAGAAAGATGCTGTGAGGGCCAGTATCAAAAACCTTCCTGAAATCCAGAAAAACTCCATCCACCACCTTCCCTTCATCCACGAGGCAGGTGACCTTATCCTAGAAGGATATCATACTGGTTAAACAGGACTTTCCCTTTGTGAACGCACGTTGGCTGTGCCTGGTGATGGCGTTATTCTTTAAATGCCTTTCAGTAGTACCCAGTATCATCTTCTCCATAATTTTTCCAGGAGCTGAGATTAGACTCACAGCTCCGTAGTTCCCTGGGCCTTCCCTCACGCCCTTTTTGTAGGTTGGAATAACGCTGCCTGGCTTCCGGTCAGCGGGGAGCTCCCCGCAGTGGCAAAACCTTTGCTAGACAATCGAGAGGGGTCCAGCCGTAACATCTGCCAGCTCCTTCAGAGCTCTGGGATGAATCCCGTCAGGATTCACGGACTTGTGAACATTGAGCTGATTTAGCCGTGTTCGGAACAGACTGATTAATAACAGGCTTTATTTTAAGCCTAGCGTAAGTGTGTATTAATTCTCAGTTCCTATGCATGTGATGGTGGAGATACGGCAAAGTTGTAGTTGCTGAACCTGTCAGAGGTAGATAGAAATGTTTTACGGTAGAAGCGATTCTCCTTTACCTGTGCTTGCCTATCCTGTATGATTGCTGTTTCCCTCTTTGCTGCTGTCTGTATCTTTCTGAGCCTCTCACATATCACTGTGGACTTTTCTCAGGAAAAAGAAAAAGCAAGATTATGTGGACACATGCTTTAGTCCCAGTGTGCCCACAAGAAAGTCTTGTGGTTGTGATTATTCAACTGATAAGGCCTTAATGTCAGCGAAGTGTTTGCATGTTAATTAAGGGATTTTATTTATTTATTTTTATCCCTACTTAAAACCGTTCTTTCTGGAAGCATTTACATAACGCTCTGTGTGTCTCGCCAATGTCATTTGTTGCTGTAAGTTAAATGAAGGAATATTTCATTTTTCACAGTGACAGTGGTGATAAAATGTAATGCAAGAAGTTCTTGAAGCTCTGCAGTATTTAAAGACCTCTACTGAACTACCCCTACCTTTTTTTTTTTTTTTTTTTTTTTAGAAGCTACGATAGCGACCTCAAAGAGTGAAGAGTCAACAGAACCGGCTGGCAAGGTCAGTCTGAAGGTGCTTGAATCTGGAAGCTGGAAGTATGCACTTGGTGCTGTTTCCAAGTGTCGGTGTGCTGTCTGAAAACCTCCATTTAAATCCCCTGCCTGTTCATTTCTTGTGAGAAACAGTGGATAGTTTAGTTTCTCCTTGCTGTTTGTGATTTGATACACATTGGCCATTTCACTCTTCGGCTTTTTATTTTTTCCTCGGAGTTTGTTAGTCACACCAAAACCCCTTTATGCTCTGATCTTCTATGTTGCCCCACTGTGGGTTTCTTCTCTTTTAGATGCAGTACCTGCACATACAGTCCTGCAGTATTCGATGCGTGGGCATGGCATGGGTGTGAATAATTAAGTGGCATAATTATAGTGGGCTTTGGTTTGGTTTGACTTTCTGATGGGGTAGCATGAGACAACCCAAGGTTTGTCAGAATTAGCTTAGATGTAGATACATCCACAGTTAAGCAGGAATTAAGGTGATTACATGACATATTTAGAGAAAAGGGTTAAAAAATTGTTTAATATGCTTTACTACTAAATCCTAAAGAGGCTTCAGTAATCTTTGCTTTTGACATTGTAATTGCAAGTGTTCTAACCTGCTTTTAAGCGAGTGCTTTATTCAGTGTAATGGTGGTTTTCCATAGTAAAAATAAGCACTCCCTTCAGTGATACAGCAGTTTTGATTTTGAGGAGAAGAAATATCTAATATTTCCTTTAATTTAATTACAGGAACTCGATGATACATGTGTGGTTCTTATTTCAAACTTGCCTGAGAAAGGATATTCTGTTGAGGAAGTTTCCAACCTAGCAAAGCCGTTTGGAGGACTGAGGGATGTGCTAATTTTATCATCCCATAAAAAGGTATTCTAATTGGTATTCAGTAGTGCTTCTACCTAGAGAAGCAGCGAATGTGTTTTGAACAGATGCAAATGTGATAATGTACTGTGGCAAGCGTTGAAGTGAGACGCTTTTGATAAGTTACAATTTTTAGAAACATTTTTGTTTCTTTTAAAAGGCGTATCTTGAAATAAATAGAAAATCCGCAGATTCCATGGTTAAATTTTACACCTGCTTTCCCATGTCGCTGGATGGAAATCAGCTCTGCATCAACATGGTGCCTCAGTATAAAACTATAAAAGATGAAGTAAGTAATAAAATACATTGGAATTCTAGGATACGCGATAACATTTCAGTACAGAGCGGGATTTTGTGTTTAAGCTGACTTTTATACGCTGCCTGTTTTACACATTCTGATGGTGCGTCCTATCGAGGACTGATTCTGTTAAATGTCTTTTTGGATCCTGGTCTTCTGCTACAAGAATAAAGCAGATGTCAGAAGTGCTGCTGCTGTTGATTTTATTAATAAAGCAGAAACGAAAAAGTTGTTGGGAGTCAGTGACTGCCACTTGGCTGCTGCTAGTGAAGTTGTATTTTACAGTTCAAATCTTACAATGTCTTTTTTTTTTTCTTTTTTTAACAGGAAGCAATATTTACTGCCATAATTAAAGATTCTGACCCTAAGGTAAGTTGCTAGCAATCTAACTTTTCCTCCACATGCTATCAAAATATGTTACTTTAAACTGGAATTAGTATCCTTCATATTGAAATATTGGCTAACTGAATTGTTATCCATGCTTTCTCTTGAATTAAATGTTTATATATGATTTCGTGGGTGAATGAGCAGGCAGTAGGATGAGTAAACGTTCGCTCGGTTCAGCTCCATGGTGCATGAAGTGCAAGGAATTAAACGTTTCATAGGAGTCCTTTGAGACCCTCTCCTTCTGTTACGTTTTTTCATGTTCTGACAACAAGCTGCTGACCACTATAGCTTGGAGAACACACCGTGTTTGTCTGTTCGTAATGGCACCCGCTTTCCTATTGTGTTTTGTAGCCAGATATTTGGGTTTAACTATCAAAACTACCCCTGTACTGTGTTCAGTGTAGTGTGTCTCCCTTATTATCCCTCCTGTTCCTCCGCTGCATGCAGTGCAAGCTGGCCATTGTCGTACAGAGGATTTTTATGCAGTTGCAGGTAGGCAGAGGATAATGAAATTATAGCTTTTACGTCTTCTGTGAAACACATTTTCAAGATATTTTTGATAGAGGATCAGTCGTTGGGTCTGAATGTGTCTTTGGGCTTAAACAGTTGGCACAAGAACTTCACAGGAGTGACTTTAAGAAGAGCAGTGTCAGAATTTCTTCAGAAAGTCTTTGTCAGAAATCAGTATGTCTTTAAAAAAAGAAATTGCAAAGAGCCCTGCTAACAACAAATCACTTTCCAAGAAACCCCAAGAGGCTTCACTTTTCAGTTGCAAATGTGTCTGGGGGATATCTGCTTTCTCCTTATGATCGTTGTTTGGCACTAACGGACTCACCCGAGTACTTCATGCCAGCACCCCTGCTGCCACATCCTACTTACGCTTCTGATCTGCTTGTGGTGGGATATTTATTTTCTGTTCTGGTAAAGTCATGAATAATGGAAGAGGAACATACCAGCCCTGGAGAGGGGCGGGGGGGAATCTCTTCCTTGTTGGGAGTGAGTGTTGTGTTTCTAGAAGACACACAGCTTTCAAGTATTTAAAGATAAGACTTATTTAAGGTTTCAGAAGTCTAGTAGTACCTTTGGACTTCGTGTTCCAGGGCCCTTCCCTTGATGCTGTGTACTTGATACATGAAATATTTGGTGCCAGGGCTCAGTCCATGGTTCTGCTGGCGCTGCGTGGTTGATGGTGGCTTTCCGTTTGCTGCCAGCCCCCTCGTGCCTTCCGCACCGGAATCCTTCCTGGTCAGGAGAGACTTACTGGTCTCCTTGATAGCCTGTCCCCATGGTGATGCTGATACGTCCGTTTGACAATTGAGAAACACAAGAAATGATATTTGACCAAGGATCTTTATGTTATTACAGACTGATCAAATAAACCAAACTCCGACTTAAAAACCAGGATTGGATTCTTTTGGATAGGTTTCTATGCCGTGAGCAATTTATAGTCTGAGGAGATGGTGTCTGCTTTTCAAAATACCAGGTTTTATTTAAACTTCAGCTATATTTTGCAGTGTTCTTAAAGAGACTTTTACTAGTTAAAAAAAATAATTATTTTAAATTTTTTATATCAATTTTTTATTTTAAAAACACTCAACTGGATCCATTTAAGTTTGTTATTCTCTGCTGGGAAGTAGAGCTGATTCTTATGATGTACTGCATAGAAAACTGGAAAATCTGGTGTGAATCTGAAAACGTGAACGTTGGATGTGTGCGAATGCCATTTTTCAGTAAGATCTGCGCGATAACGGAAGCTTTCTGTGGGGCTTCTCTAACCTCGTTCAGCAGTTGCTAATAAAGTGTGTTACAAAGTTAAAGCAAGTTTTGTCATTGCTTTTCTTTAGGTAAATGCTGAAACGATACATAATCAGTTTGTGCATCTTGGGAACTTGCCAGATGATGGATACAGAGAACTTGAAGTAGTTTGCGTGGGGCTTCGATTTGGAAAAGTAGATCATTATGTTGTACTGAAGAATAAAAACAAGGTAAATATTCTCTTTCCTGTGGTGCAAAGTACCATGTTAGGGGAAAAAAAAATTTTAAAAAAGTGTTTTTTTCATCTTGAAGTACCACGAATGTTCTGCTAATGAGAGATCGAAGTTTCTGACTCTTTCCCACTCATCCTGAACAAGAAAATAGTTCGTCTTATTTGTTGGGGACAGTGGGGAAGGAAAAAAACCCAACGAACCAAACCAAACTTTTGGCTGTTATCTAGCCTGAACAGGACAAGAACAGTTTGGTAAGCACTGAAAGTAAAGCTTCCCAAATGGCTGGAAAAATTATCAACCTTTGGTGGTTGATATCAGTTGGTGGTTGAATTATCAACCTTAGAGGTGTAAGTGGAGGGAAAAGAAATTCCCATTTTGTAGGAAATGTGGGGAAAAAAATTTATTTTGATAGGAGAAGTGAAAGTGCTG
The DNA here is from genome assembly GCA_031468815.1 of Morus bassanus. NCBI lineage: Eukaryota > Metazoa > Chordata > Aves > Suliformes > Sulidae > Morus > Morus bassanus. The sequence continues at coordinate 84,813,747 of CM062570.1, read as the reverse complement.
AAATTACTTTTCATTTTGGGACAATTCAAAATGTAGTGACTTGATTTTCCAGTTTTTTAATTTTGATATTTTAATTTTTAATGTTGCTGGTTTTGCACTTAACATTGGATTTTTATTTTATGAACTAGATTTAAGTCTGATTTATATTTTAATGATTAAAATGCAGTTGTGCTCCCGTTATTATGAGCTATTTTAAGTGTCCAGCTGCTAATAGACCATGAAAGGGGTGAAGATGCTTTTAAGAAAAAGATGGTATTTTTCTGTAGCCGGAAGGTTGGAAGCACGTGAGTAGGGAAGCTCCAGGCTCCACTGTTGTGTGATGTGGTTCTTTGAAATCATCTTTAGAACTAAATAACCAGGAGAGACTTTTTCCTTTGGCCTCTCAGAAAGGAGAATCCACCGTTCTCCATATGCAAGAACATAGAATTTAATAGAAAAATGGTGCTTACAGCTAATTTAAAATGAATATGTTGAAACCCTTCAGGAATACTAGATATTCCATGCTATACCAGTGCTAATTTATTCAACTTGTTCTGCAATACACAAAAAAGATGAAGTAACGGTTATTTGAAGCTTGTGTTTTTTTTTCTTTCAGGCAATTCTGCAGCTGGATAGTCCCAAGTCAGCCAAATCCATGTACAGCTTCCTGAAGCAATATCCGTACAATATGGGTGAGCACACGTTGACCTGCGCGTTGTCACCCAACGGAGAGCCCGCTGAGGTATGATTTCTTCTTTTCAATAATCCATTATTTTTGTGGAATAGAACAACCTTTCCATGAAGAGCAGCCAATGGTGCCAATGTCAGCATTTCCTTCACTGTTGGCTGTCATTGTGGATGAGAGTGAAAGTGTGTGGTGCTATTTGTCTTTTATATCTTTCTCTGTTTTACAAACATATATAGAACCTCTTTAATCTCCACCGATGAAAGTATTTTGTACTGAAAGATGAGGAGAAAAAGGAAGAAAGGAGGAAAGCAACTATTTAGTACTGGTTAGAAAAGGATTGATAATTGAAATTAGTATAGTGTTTTTTCTGATCTACTTCGATTCATCTTTAGCAGTTCATCTGCTTTAGTCCTCTCGATTCCAGACTCAGTTGCTCTGTCAGCATTGGTCTGTGCGCCCACAGCTGCTTCCATCTTCTCTCTCACAAATGGAATTACTTGCAGCATTGAGCAGCTCCCAGTTTACTTCTGGTGATTTGCTGAAGGAACAGCGAGCTGCAGGAGCTCAACACCAGAGAGGAAGGAGCTTGGTGCGTGTTGCATTGGATAAAGAGCTTTAAGCAAGAAATGCAAACATTAGCCACATGCTAATAGTGTTCTGGCTTCCAAAGTGGAGAACGTAAATCCAGATGTGGCGTCAAGATGGAGATCAAAATTTGCATAGGGATTTTTGGTTTGTTTTGTTGGGGCTTTTTTTTTTTTTTTTAAGTGATTATCCTTGTAAATTCCATTCTTGGAGCTCTCATTCTCTGTGTGTTGCTGTTCCTTTTCCGTGGCGTGACTTTGGCGTACCTTTCAAACAAGAAGATGTACCTGGAGGGGCAGGGCATCTTTGGGTTTTTCTTCCCCCCTTCACTTTTATTTATTGCAGAGGACAGTTTAACTTCAGGTACCTAGGGGTAACAAGGGCGTCAGTCCGGTACTTCATTGGGGAGGAAAAAAAAGTCATCCAGACGTGTACTTCTGCTTACCGTGCTGACAAAGCCATCGGTATTATTTGTACTGAGCATCACAATGAATTTCCACTTTTTTTAAAGAACAGGTTGTGTGCTGCTCGTTGGCTTGTGTCACAGTTTGTTCTTTCTATTGTATTGTCGACTTCTTCTGCTTTATGAAAAAGTGGCCTTATTTATGAAGTCTGTAGGGTAGCTGTATGGAGTTCAGCATTCCCATTTTTAAAGACGTTGTGTGTCAGTAGAGATTTGAGGTGTACATTTTTGGTGGGGGTCTCCTGCAGTAGTCATCGGGTTGCATCTGTGATGGTTTAGGACAGACGGCGATCCGCAACCAGGCGTGATTTGGGCACGCCTGTTTTTTGAGAGGATTGACGGTGCCCCTTTCCAAGTCAGTCGGCAGGTACTGTGCATGTGCAGAGCCCAGCCTGTGTAAAATCAGGCAGCTTTTTACCTTTCTGCAAGCGTGACCCTTGGAAATGTCTGCAGAGGTTCGGCGATCAGCCTGCCATCCCAACTCTTCCCGCCCTGTCGTTCCGGGCCTTCGTCCGTGGCTGAAGGGGTGTAGTTCGTTCATTAGGAGCGACCCTCCCGTTAAGGTTTCTACTAGCCTGGAGTCAATATAACAACACTGCACATGCTTTGGAATTATGTATTTGATTCAGAGAACTGGTTTAACTTCCCTTATGAACGCTGCATCTCTACCAGCTGAGCGTGGTGGGGCAGGACAAGGTGAGCTGGTGTGCGGCCCTCGGGACCCCGATGCAGGGTGGGGACCCACTGCGGGTGACGTGCTGATGGCTAAAATCCGGTGAGCGCGGGTGCGTAGTGGCCTCTTGTCTCTCCTGTGAGGTGCAAGAGCCTGGATTAGGCCTTCCAAGAGTTTTTGTCTCTCTCTTCTTCCCCACTGCAGGGATGATTCTCCCCATTGCTGACTCTCTTTGCGTAGGACAAAATATGCTCTTCTTCCGAACCACTTTATTTTGTATTTCAGTTGATATAGTGCACTTCAGGTCATTTTAAAGAACATAAATAATAATTGTGTTTGGGGATGCCAGATGCATTTAGGAGTAGTGTCTTTTATTAGACTAACTTTGTAGCTGAAGAATATAACCAAATCTTCAGGCTTATGAGCTTTTTCTCAACTCTAGAAAATGTAAGTAATAAGGTCCCTCAGCACTGAAAAATAAGCAAAATATCATTCATTAAAGCGCTCATGCTAAGGACTGTCTGTCAAGGATGCACTGTGGGAACACTTTGTGATTCCAATCTGCTTTTTATAGCTGTTCCCTATATCCCATGTAGCAACAGAAAAACGTGCCTTTGTCACTTTAAATGTTTCATCAGAGCGGAGTTCGATGCCGACAAAGAATGGCATTCATGCTCTGTTTTCAAAATAATATTTCTTTCCAGCTGCACGCTTTGGGTGATACAGAGTGCTTGTCTGATTTAGAGAGGTTGACCAGCCAGATAGCAGTAACTGATGCCAGTGGCATAGTAACAGCAGTAATGTAAGTCCTCGCTTAATCACATTTTAGTTTTGTTTCTGTAATTTTTGCTGATGATGTCTGATTTTTATACTGCTGAAATAACAAAAATATGGGGAAACTCCTGTAATGGTGAAGGAGGATGTGCAACTGGAATACAGGGGGATAGAGCACGGCTCCGGTCCCTGTCAATGTGACTGTCACAGCTTTTGCACAAATGTCAGAATAAATCTGTACTTTGGAGATACGCTTCTAAGCTTTATTTTTGTCTATATCTGAGGTGGAGAGAAAAATGCCTGGTTACACTGACCAGAGGGAAAACCGAGTTTTTCCACCTGTTGTTCTTCACTGCATTTTGAGTCTGTTACCTCTTGCCCATCTCCCCGGTTATGTGGCCAGAATCTGGATTATACGCCTGGGTACCATAGGAACATTAAGCTTGTAGCTCTGTTTGCCCTAAGCTATTTTCTCTGAATGAAAGAAGCCTTTCAATCAGAAGCTAGTCTGAAGGAAAAACAAAGTAATTTTTAATTCATTATAACATGTTCAATACTTTTGGCATTTATCTCTGGAATAAATGTTTTTAGAAAGGGAAAACTGAAGGCTTTGGAATTGTGTGTAAACAAAAGATTAAAGTGAATTCTATGTGCACTGAATTTGTCTGATATTCTTTCTAATGGTGATAGTCTTCAAATTAGTTTGTAGAATGCCTTCAGAAAAGAGAGAGAGAGTTTTCAGTGCTGAGTTTTTAAAGTGTTCCTGATTGCTTGGACCTATGCTACTAACTGTGATAGCTGCAGAGCTTGCATGGTTTGTGGTTGTCTTTTTTTCAGAAGACATCGTTTCATTTTACGTTTATTCTACATAACAGAAAGCAGAAAGGCATAGTCATCCTAGAAGAAATCAATGCTACATTAGCAAGTTTTAAGAAATAGAAACTGGCTGTGGGTTTTCTGTAGATAATGGCTTGATTTGGAATATCGTTTGTCTTTAAAAAAGGTGTGCCACTGTTTTCTGCGTAATACTTCCCTACCTGCGTTCACCCTGAGCTCTGCAGCCGTTAGCATCCTCACCAGTACAGGAAAGGAGGTGCTGTCGGGGAAAAGATGCGTTTAACATCCCTCTCCCCCAAATATATCACAGATTAAAAAGCTAATTCTGCTCAAAAACGTGGCAGCTCTGAAGACAAGGCGAACAAAACAGTTAGTGCTGGGCCACGTGTTCTGTCTAGCAAACTTTTAGTAAAATCTCTTACGCTGCTGTGCGCTTTTATTTGTCATCTTACGAAATACGCGTTCGGGGGGAACAGTTTTAGAACAATTTGCTGTCGTTTGATCTTCCAGGTGATATGTGCCTAAATTTGGAGTTGTGGTGTTATTAATTAGCTGGGTTATGCAAATTCTGTGCTGATGCTTCTGGAAGTCGTAGACACTGAACCCTGGGTTTTGCCTTTCAGGCTGAAGCTGTGAAAAAAGAAGTGAAGAAAGAGGAACCAAGCAAAGGAAGGTATGCCTTTCAAGTATTTAAGGGTGGGTTTAGTTTATCTATATTGTTCAGGGAATGCATATCCAAGATTGAGCAGATTGCTGAGCCATCTCTCTAAGTAAGCTTGAGGAAGAGGCCTGTTGCGAGATCCGTCAGCTGTTACCTGCTGTTACCTCTTCCAAGCTTTTGTGTGTTCTGTGTGTGCAGGACGTGTAGTGCGCTGCCGTAGAGCTGTAATGTTTGTGGTTTCTTTGAAATCCGGAGCTTTCAAAGAACACGGACAAATGGGGTGAAATCCTGTTTGCTGTGGAGTTCGTTGAGTTGTTATTGTTTTACTAATTACGGCCAGGATTTTACCACAGGTCCTGGAAAGTATGTTTGGAAATACATGTTGGTAAGACAATTTTTTGTTGTTTTTAACCATGAAGTAATTGCTTTATTTTGTCCTACAGCACTTTTCTCTGTCAGAGCACCTGGCTCTATTGTTTCTGTTTCCAAATGCTAAAAATAAACTGAAACTTCCTTGTTTAACTTATTAACATTAACTTCATGCTGTGATGCAGGTCCCTGAATTGATTTTAAAAAAAAAGTTCAGATGCTCTATTAACATCAGAACCTAGAAATGGTGGTTCTGGTATGTTCCAATTGAAATTGTTTTACGGATGTTGCTTGTAGTAAGATTTCTAATTGTGGAGTAACTGGTGGTTTTAGAGTCTTGATTATGTGTTTTTTATAAATGGATAGATTATTAGAAGAGTTCTTGTTAGCAAATATGACTTAAAACACCTTCTGTGACTCAAATCCATATTTCTGGATAAGTTTTATCATTATAAAAAAAACCCAACCAAACAACCCAAACCCAAAGCTGTGTAATAACGCTCCTAAACTTCAATTTCAAGTAATGCCATTAGACTCTCATGAACCGTTAACTATATTTCCAAAACCTGTTTCTTTCAAAAGTAAAGTTAGGCACTGCTAATTCAATGAAACTTCTATTCAGGCCCTGTTCAATTTTGGAAGCATTTAGTTTCTAAACTGCCTCTGACTCACACGTAGGCAGACATGCAGGTTACCTCTTTGATTCCAGACTGGTGGGCTTTAGCTAGCAGTGGTAATTAATCAAAATGAGTGCCTCTTACAGGAATCCCAGCTACTGCGCAGCATCCTGCTGCGGCTGGTGAACAGATGGGAGAAGACCCTTGGGGCTCTGGAATAGTTCTGGAAGCTCCGGAGCTTGTTGTGCAACCTGAGTAGGTAGTTCATCTAACCTCGTGGCTGAGGTGACCGATGTGCTTCCGTCAATACCTCTGCTCTTTTCTCTGCATTTTGTTGGGATTTGTTTTCTTCAGCTAAAATAGCTGAAACTATTCCTGGCCAGGTGAAGAATCAAGGACTATCATACTGCTCCTTTTAATCCTGAGCTGATGTGTAGGGAGCAGGTTGTGTGTCTGTTGTGACACAGCCTCTGCGCTGGCATTTCTAGGACTGAACTCTCCAAGCCTTGCCCTGGCTAACTCAGGCAGTAAAGGCTGCGTACGGCAGCTGATGCCAGGACGTACTCTGTAGAAACTGAGCACCAGGTGGTCTTGGTTTCACCCTTTATGGTAACTTCTGTGCAGGAAATGTGTCTTGCAGGTCTACATGCTATTCTTTCCCAATGCCTAACAGGTCTTCTGAGTGTTACTTCAGGCACCTTGGTGCTTCATCAGGCTCACTCATCTTTGTCTCTGGGCGTTACTGCCTCTGCAGAGCTCTCCTTCCACTGCTTCACAGTCTGGTTTGAATCTATCAGTGTATTTTAGAGGCCACTGGGGCTTTGTGGGAGGCACGGAGTGAGTGTTGGCATGAAAGGAGGCATAAAGTCCTGAGGATTCAGAGACTAACATTTGAATTGTGTAGAGGATAACATGTGTGCTACTCGCTGTAAGCTGTGTAGTTAGTGTATGGTTCCAGCGTTCACTGATATTTTTCCATTCCCTGCAAAAAATGTATGAACAGAGGCTGTGGGGTTTAGCAAGGCATTAGAGCTTGTATTTAATTAGCTTTCTATGCATCAGTTTGTCACGTTTGGGCTTTCAGAGCTGTGCTTCTGGGCTTCCTGCTCTGACTTGTCCAGGTAATGTTTTGCTACACAGGCACGTGAGACCTAAATCTCAGTGGACTGTAGGATGCTCAAATGGAAAACTAACTGAAATCGTGTTTGCTTTTGGAACACAAACAATGTTTAATCGATGACAAAATATCTTCTGGGTTGTGACTGAGTAAACCAATACTGTGGCATAAAAAGCAGATCAGCCCTGACTGCTTAGCCACTTCCCTCAAAACATTTGCAAATAACAAGTTTGAATTGATTACAGGTCTAAGAATCCTGTTAGAGATGAGCGTGATGTTGGAATGAGCAAAGTTGCTTTTCTTTCATAAGACTTCACTTACTGTGAGTTGAGCTGCCCGGGCTCTGAAGGAGATTCCCAGCGTTTTGTGGGGCACAGCGAGGAGCACGCATGCTCCGTCGCTCCCGTGAGCACTGCCTGCCAAGCCGCAGAACGCTGCTGTCCTGCGGCTTTGCCAGGGGAGGAGCGCCCTCGTGCAGGCGTCCATCTGATGTGTAGCCATGACGTATGACATCTGTGCCAATTTTAAATTGGTCTTGTGACCGAGATTTTTAAAGCAGAGTTCATATCCCTTCTTCTCTCTCTTCTGGCATTTTGTATCAGCAGAGGACAGTGCCCCCAGGTCCGGAGGAAACCCTTGAGATCGGTGTTTTTGTTGTGCTTGCCTACCACATCTGTTAACTGAGTTTGCCTGTTCTTATCTTTCTGTTGACTCCATGTATTGTGTCTTTGTCTCGTTAACCCTCACATCTGGCCACTTCAAGACTTAACATTTCCTTAAGCGCTGAGTTCCATTTGATCTAGCCTTCCATTTTATTGCTCACGTCATGCTGGGAGTACTACCAAAACGGCAGACGTCTCTGCTCTTTTTTATTGTCCTGAGGGTTTATACAAACGTGCACCCTTTATTTATATACATAGGTCCTGAGAAACCATAGTGCAGGCTGCTCCATTGTGCATAACCACTGGTTGATTATGTGTGTTTGCTGCTTTTGTGTTTGTTTTGACACTTAGCGAGATTCCCGGCGTTGGTATTTCGGCACCTTTCCATCTAGAGATGCACGAGGTGCTGGGATGCTCGTTTTCTCGAGCTTTGTGGGAAAAGGGGCACAGACATCTCCAATTTCAGTGTCTCCCAAGATCATCTATGGAGGATTCTTTCTTTCAGAGAAGAATAATGCACTTTCTGTAACTGAAGTTCTCTGAAAAGCGCTATCCTCTGCATTGTCATCTTGGGCTTTATTATCCTGGGAGCTGACAGTGGGATTATACAGTGAAAAGAGAGCCTGGCCAAAAGGAGCCTCTGTGCACGTACTGTGTTCCCCGCTATTGTGCGAGGTCGATGCAGTTTAAAACCAAAGCAACCCCTCCCTCCCTCCCCCCCCCCAAACCTGAATCAAACACAATTAACAAACTTCAGACTCCTGGCTACTGGAAGAGTTCTCTAGGTTGGTGACCGCAGAGTCTGCTGTCTTCAAACGTAACAAAACAACTCTGATAATTCCTTTATATGAGGAGACTGCAGTTTTATTTCTGCTGTGTATGTGCTTTCACACTCTGCCTTGCATCAGGGGATCTAAATTTTAGGAGTCTGTGCCAGCGCCGAGGTCACAGGGCACATCAGTAGTGAGTGAGACCTTGAGGGGTCTGCCTACAAGTAATGTAATTCGAAGTGTAAGAGGTTTGCGGTACTGAGGTGGATTAAACAGAAGCATAAAACTAATCAGCTATTCGCCTCAATATTTTTAACCATTTTAACACTGATAGGCTAGATTTCCAAATGCTAAGCACTAATGCATCAGGAAATCTCCCACCATTGGCGTCAAGAGGTTACTGGTAACTGTAGAATTCTCAACATAGTTTGATTTCTTCTGTTTTTTTTAAATGCATTTAGCTCTGGCTTGAAAAAATATCCAGAGGGATCAGGAGTGGTGCAAACAGCAGCTGCTAATCCTCCAGTAGAGCCTAGTGTGGCAAAGAAAGGACCCGTTTCCATCTCTAATGTCAAAGATGAGATGTCAGCAATACAGATAGAGCCCTCTGAGTCCCATCTCGAAAGAGCAGTAAGGGAGTCTGCTCCAAGACTGGCAGAAACGTCTGCGGAGAAAGTGGGCGCTGGAGTTGAAGCTACTGTGGCATCTATCAACTGCGCTGCTACTGAATCATCTGAAGCGAAGTCAGAAGAGATGCTGCTGCCGCCTTCCAGCGTGGAGAAAGAAGAGGCAGTTAAAGATAATACTGAACCAGTGGTGTTTGAATCCGCTGTTGTATCTGCATCAGAGAAGGAAATGAAAGATGAAGGGTCATCTGCTCCTGCCATTGAACGACCGGAGGAATTGTCCGAGGTGGGCAAGGCTGAAGATGTGCCATCAGGTTGTGCTGTGAAGCCGGCAGCAGGGGATATGACAGGGGCTGTCCCTGAAGCGGTGCCCCCCGGTTCTGATGCGGCTACAGTGGAGGTGGTGTCATCTGTTGTCACAAAAACAACCAACAAGTTGGATGCTCCTGAAAAAAATATTGTTTCTGATGCTGTGAAAAGTGAACATAAAATGTCTCTAACTCTGATAACAGAGAAGAAACCTGTGCTTAAAACTGGGGTGGCCGCGGAGAAGAAACGGGATGTAGCTGGAGCAGACACAGAGGTGAAACCAGAAGAGTCTGCGCTCAAAGTTGGAAGAGCTATGGAAGAGAACCCTGAAAAGCCTTTGGTCAAGACTGGGGCAGGGACAGAGAAGAAACTTGAAAAATCCGTGACCAAGGTTGGGGCTGCTACGGAAAATGCTGCAAATGCTGTCAGTGAGAACAACGAGGGAAGTTTAATCAAAGCCCATGAAAATAAAAGAACGGGACCAGCAAAAACTGATGAAACCTGCAAAGCAGTTACGTTACACTCCTCTCTATCTGTCAAGGAACCTTCCTCTGTTGGTAAAACGATTTTAAAGGCAGTGGTGTCTCTTCTGGATATATCAAAGTCAAGGGTTCCAGTATGGAGAAATGAGCCTTCCCTCTGTAAAGGAGGGGTGCAGAAGGCTCCCTCGAAGCCCGAAACCCGAGGCCAGGCAGCGGTGGAGAAGAAAATTGCATCAAAAGAAGAGGGTCATCCACGACCTGGTAGCAGCCGATCAAGCCTGGGAGATGGCAGCGGCAAATATAAAGTGAGCAGAAGTTCTGTTGTTGATGGAAAGGGAGGCAATGGGAGGAATTCATCTCAGCAAGAGAAGGACTCACGAGTGGAATCTAGGGCTAGTTCAAAACAGTCTCAAGAGGGAGAGAGTAGATCATCCAGCATGAAGAAAGACAACAGCAGCAATAAGGTGAGGAGGGCAGGAAGGCCGGTTCAGTGTGCCTGATCAGTAACTAACTCCATGCTTCTCTCAGATGTTGAGTATGGGACAATGAGATTATGTTCCCCTTCCCTTTTCCATAAATCACTCAGCTGGTTTGGGCCAACAGACAAGTTGGAATAGCGAGATGGCGGGCAACCAGTTGCTTTTAGATGCAGCGTGTGCAACGCAAGTATGTAACTGGTTTGAAAATGCTACTTGGAAAAAATTGCAGGAAGGTATTTTTGAAGCGAGTCTTTCCTGAGTGTCATAACTTTATGTTCTTGGATTAGTTCTGAATGGGAATGAATAAGCTTTCTGTCCTTTTGTGAGCTGATATTTGCTTTGTCAAGTCCTGCACAGACACTGGTTACTGAAAAGAGGCTACTAAGCAAGGTATTACCTGTGACTTGTTGCTAGAGACTGTATGCCTGGACTCTACCACTGACGGTTGGCTTAGTTCTGTATTTGCCAAGCATGTGATCAGAAGCAGCAATCTGGACAACTTAAAAAAGTTCATTAAGGGAAAAAATAGCTGATTTTTTTATTATTATTTTTTCTCTCGTGGACAGGTTAGTTGGCTTAACTGATTTCATGTGAACTTCTGTCTAATCTTACAGGCTTCTGTTGGTGGCAATACTAAAACTTCAAAAAGTGGCACTAGCAGCAGTGCAAAACAAAAGGAGGTAAGGATGTAACCATGAACAAACTTAAAGTCAGATTGTCTTGAAAGAGTGTGTGTGTGTGTGTGTACTAGGAATCTTTAGCGTCCTTCCCTAGGGAATTTTTTGTGTTATTAGTTGTTACAGACTATGGGCATAAAGCTGTGAAGGCAAGTCATTTGGAAGAGAAACTTAATTCAGGAAGTGAGTGTTAAGAGGAGATGTTTTTTGGTCTCGGATATCATTTGTTTGAGGGAGAGAATTAATCCATTGGATCTCCAGTTGCCTGCACAAGATCTTTGTTCATCACCACACTTGTGAGAAGAGGAAGGAAGGCTGAACTGTTTTAGCTCTTTATAAATGATTGCATACAACAGGAGGTAGTCAGACCATCTCCATCCACGGTACCTCTTCCCCGCAAGGATATTTCCAGTGGGTTCTGCAGAGCAAGGATTACTGTCCATTTTTGGTGCAGCCTTGGTTTGAAGAAGAGCTTGGGAGCCTTGTAGGCTCAACTGCTAAAGAGCCTGTGTTTTTACAGGAAGGTGACAAGAGGTACCCTCTCTCTCCTATAGATAGCTTGGGCTTTGGGAAAGAAAAGGAGAAAGAAGGTAATAAAAGTCCATATTGATGAGTTTGTAGAAGTAGTGTTACAGGATCAAATCAAAGACCTACCAGGTAAGTAGTGGGTCCCTATGGAAAAGGGGTTTCTGAGATAAAGTGGGAGACCTGAATCCTTTTATTAATCTTAACCCACATAAACTTCTCACCTCACCAGCACAGCGTGTTTCTGAAGTTGGTGGTGGTGATGGGAGTAGAGAACGCTTTCATATCTGATGTTCCAGATGTGTTTGTTAATCCCCAAGAGGGAATTCTGCACCCTTTGAAAAAAGGCTTTGTAATGTCAATTACTTTTTACTGCTTTATTCTTCACTGTCACACAGCTGGTAAGAACCCAGATCTGTGTTCCCCTTTTCATGGAAGAAAAAAATACTGTAACGTTTGATTTCACTTGAACTGTAAACAGATATATTCTTTCTTTTTCTTCATTGTGCCCACCTTGCATTAAATATTACTCAAGTTTCTGCGTGTGGGTGGAAGCACACATTATTCCTAGTATTTGTTAGCTTTTTTAAAAAGAAAGAGAGGAAAAGGCACGTAGCCTTTGAATTTCAGACTTTTTTCTGCTGGAGGACAGCTTTTAGTATTTCTTAGCTGCAGTCTTACTCTCTAGCAGAGGACAGTTCGTCTTGCCTTGGCATTAAAGTTCTGCTTTGGTGAGGGTTTTTTCACGCTTCCTGTGTTAGGTACCGACCAGTATTTGATGGTAGGATGGAACATTTTGGGGGGAAAAAAAAAAAAAATAATTCGGGATCATTCATTGAAGAAATTGAATGCATAATTTGGGGTGCTGTGGATATTTGAATGCATTTTAATATCTAAAATTAATTTATTAGTTGACTTAAGTACCCATCTAATCCACCTTATCCTACCATCCTGATTATAAATGCATAGCTATTTTACAGAGAACAAAGTATAATGCTCTGTTCCAGAAACATGACTGCTGTCTTTCCATATAACCTAAAAGTAATTTGGGTTAGTTCACTCTTTTATTAAATTCACCATGTATCCATACATCCTCCTCCAGAAGTTCTCAGCTACGTATGGCATTAAATTGCTTCTAATTCTTTCCGGTGGTCCTAGAATAAATTGTGTGAGCCCTGATGGAAGCTGCCCTGGTGAAACTGCAGGATAGGAGGAGTTCTAGATGCAAGATGTGCTCCAGTAAATAGGAGAAATAGAAAGGGTCAGGCTCTGTCATCTTAAACGTACAAATATAGTAGGGCATTCGCCAGAAGGCTGGAGCTTGCCCCCTGGCCCTTAATGAAATGTGGCTGGCGCAGGAGGAGCAGCAAGTCTGCCAGGGAGTCTGTGGGGCTAGCCAGGCCTTAACAGAAAGGAGAAAATTGTCTTCTGGTGTGTGTTGGTTACAGAGAAACAAAGGGAGGTTCCGCTACTGGGAGCCCTTTCCTGGACTGGAACGTAGGGCCATCGGAGAACCTCTCTGAAACTGAGGTGTTTGTTGGGAGATTGAAACCAAAGAGGGAATATAAACCAGTGCCTGGTCATCAGGATGCAGAATGACTTCATAGAATCATTAAGGTTGGAAAAGACCTCTAGGATCATCAAGTCCAACCGTCAGCCCAACACCCCCAGGCCTCCTAAACCATGTCCCCAAGGGCCACGTCTGCACGGTGTTTGAACCCCCCCAGGGATGGTGACTCCACCACCTCTCTGGGCAGCCTGGTCCAGTGCCTGACCACTCTTGCAGTGAAGACATTTTTCCTCATATCCAATCTAAACCTCCCCTGGCGCAGCTTGAGGCCATTTCCTCACGTCTTATCGCTTGTTCCTTGGGAGAAGAGACTGACCCCCACCTCACCACAACCTCCTTTCAGGCAGTTGCAGAGAGCGATAAGGTCTCCCCTCAGCCCCCTCTTCTCCAGGCTAAACCCCCCCAGCTCCCTCAGCCGCTCCCCATCACACTTGTTCTCCAAGCCTTTGCTGGATCAAAACATCTCATGTAGTCTCCTGTTTCGTAGCAGTGGCCAACAGCATGTGCTTAGGGAAGATAATGAGAATTGACACAATAGTGTTTTTGAAGGATACTCTGGAGGTATTCAGGTTTTCATTAGTCTTCCTGCAAGTGAGTGCAAAAATATACATGAGTATTCAGGGCATTGGCCCAGTTCTTTTAATAGACATAGATTTTTGTCTATTCATCTACCATGCTTTTGAAAAATGCCTTGGGTTTCTGAATTAAATCTGCTTCCTTAACACAAATGCTGATCATGGTAACTCTTCCACATGAGACTGAAGGCCTGAAAATTATTTTCTACCCTTAAGTCAAGTTGCATTTCCCCCCTCCCGCCCCCTTCAGCCAGGTTCAGTGTGTAGGCATTTTACATTAGGCATCCCATGGATGGAGGTGTTTGTGTCACTGGGTGGATGCTAACCTTTGTTATATTCATATTTTTACACTTCCTAGGAAGAAGAGCTGTTTCCATTTAACCTGGATGAATTTGTTACTGTGGATGAGGTCGTAGAGGAAATAGAGTCTCCCGTTAAAACACGGCGAAATCCACCGAGGGGAAAGAGAAAAGATGGTGCTAAAACCAATGCCTCTTCTGAGCCTAGTTCGAAGAGGAGGAAAGGGAAAAGCTCCATAGCACGCATTGCTGAAAGCGAACTCTCTTTTGTCACTTTGGATGAAATCGGTGAGGAGGAGGATGTGACTGCACAGCTAATGGGAGTTGCTAATTTAGAAGCGCTCAGTGACCCGCAGGGCCTGGTTGTGGTGGATGAAGTGATGGAAGAGGAAGAACTTATGTCAGAAGCAGTAAAGGATCCCCATTCGCTTGTTACTTTGGATGAGATATCTGAACAGGAGGACCTTAGTTCTCATAAGGATGTCCCTAGGTCAGTTTTTGAGGAGCAGGATTTGAAAGCCGAACCTTTGGTAACTGTAGATGAAATCGGCGAAGTAGAAGAGCTGCCCCTGAACGAGCCTGCGGACTTGAATATGGAGGATGTGCTGAAACAGAAGGAGGATGATAAAGTGGCTGCTGAGGATGCTGGAGATAGTGCCTCCTCTCAGGTGCCTGATGACCCCAGCGCTCTAGTGACAGTAGATGAAATACAAGAGGACAATGAAGATAACCCCCTAGTGACTTTGGATGAAGTTAACGAAGATGAAGATGATTTTCTGGCTGATTTTGATCGTCTAAAAGAGGAACTAAACTTTGTTACAGTAGATGAAGTTGGAGAGGAGGATGAGGAAGAAGAAGATACTTTCTCAGGGAAAAATCTGAACGAGGATGAAGACGATGAAGATATTGTTGCCATTGCAGGACCAGAAGAAGAAGAAGAAATTGCTGCCATTGCAGGGCCAGAAGAGGAGGATATTGTTGCTGTTGCAGGACCAGAAGAAATGGAAATTCTAGGAGATATGAGTCCAGAAGAAGAACTTATTGCAATCTCAAAGTCAAAGGGTAAGGAACCTCTCATAGCTTCTAGAGGGGAAATAGAAAATAAGATGCTTGTAATCGGTGCCACGCACAAAGAGATCATTTTAGCAAATAGAGGAGGCTGAAAACCCCCAAATCTTTGACAAAGTTAATGAAAGAGACGCTGGGGAAAAAAGGGAGACTGAGCGTGAACGTTGGGCTGAAGGTGGGGTATTTTATTAATGCATTTTGCCACGCATCTTTCTTTGGATGTAAAATTAAGCTGCATATTGATTCGAAGTGTTCATTTGGTGTTTGTGATGGCTAAAATTGGGGAAGAGAGTTTCTTTTCTTGCTTTTAATACAAGGCCTGGTAAACTACCTAGCACAGATTATTTATAGTTGGTAGTTACAGGGGCAAACTTTATTACGGTGAGTCAAATGAAATAGATGCACAGATATGAAGCTGGAACAGCTTCTAAGCTGGATCTAGAGGAAAACACGTAGAAGGAACATCTGTAGCATGGAACTAGCAAAGGGTTAAGAAAGTCTAACATGGAGCCAAGTAGGGAGAGCTATATATAACCAGTGCACCAGAAGAGTTTTGGCCGAAGCGTGGCTGCAGGTTCTGCGTGATGCAGTCCACTAGTCTCTCGAGCTTTCCTTCGGTCCCTGCTGATGCAGCTGAGCCCTGACACAGCACCTTTTGTTCTAACGTTTTGGAAAAGCTTTTCTCCCATCTCACGCTCGTTGTGTAGCAGAGGCAACCTGAGTAGAGCAGGTATGGAGGAGCTGCAGAGGCAGCAGATATCTTGCTTCAAGCAGGGTATTTTAAACTTCAGTTCCTATAAACATCAGGAAAAGGATTGGTTGTCTTCTGTACACCCCCAAAAATATTTAAACGTTATATATTGTTTTAATCTTGTTGCTGTTACAGAACATAAGCTTCCCCATGATTAACAAAAGCATTTACTGAAAATGCAAAATATTTTCTCCGTTCTATTAGCAAGTTTAGCTGTAAAAAGACCTCTTAAAGTATCCAGGCCCTTGAGTTGATTTCTGATCTAACTGGTAGTGACAAATTATAAAAAATTGATACACAGTAAATAAGTGATTTTAGTTCCACTCCATATAGTAAAAGCCTCAGGCAAAAGAGGTGGGTTTGGGAGAGGACTGTTTCCTCCTCAGTTGGAGAAGTGGAAGAAAACTGGGAAGGAGAGGTTGAAGCAGGTAAAACCAGATTACTCGAGTCTTAAAATCTGATTCCAGCAGCAAAATAGGAAACAGTTTATTGATTGCCTGAGGGCAGCAGTTGAAAGGACGACGGTCAGACTGCAGCAGGGAAAGAGCCACGTGGCAAACCTGAAACTCCGCGTGTTGGTGAAGTGGTGGGGTACTCGCAGTCTGCTGAAACGTCTAGGGGATGCAAGAACGATGCTGCCTGCTGCCTTCCTTCAACTGCTTCCTGGTTTTTGTTATTAGGGGAAAGGATCTATTGCATTAACCTTGGGTAGGACATACGGGTGTCTAGATTACGTGAACGTAGAATTAGAAAGAAAAGAGATGGTTTTGGTGTGTGACTCTTCACCTGCCCGTTGGACTGCTTTGGTAGTCTGAAAACCAAACACCTTGTTTGTCTTGTAATAGAGGAGACTCTGTCGAACTCCTTGACTCCAGAAAAATCTTAAAATGTTGATTTTGATCTTTCCTTAAGAGCTGGTTAATCCGCTCACAGCTTCGGTAGGCTTTGGCTGGTTCTGTAACGAGGCTGAAGTACTGCTGTTGGACCTCGAGCTACATCAATTCAAGAAAGCTTGGCAGCTTGTGTTACGCAGAAGTTGTGATTTTTGTGATCATTATCACAAAGCTGGTTTGAAGCTGCCGCAGACAGCCGTAGAGGAAGGCAGCTGAGAGCGGCGGCGGTACTTGTGCGAAGGGTGCCATGTGGTCAGGAGCTCTTCTGGAGTCATTCACCCCGGCAGCGGGGCTCTGTTTGGAAGCCTTGCCTGCGGGATTGATGTCAGGAGCTCCTGAAAATTGCTCTGTGGGAAGACCAAACTGGGATAGTGCAGAAAACAGTAAGGACTGTACAGTGGTTGTTGTCTCAAGCGATACCGAGCCATTACAGCTAGATATAGGGTAGCTTTAAACCAGTGGATACCTTTGTTTAATGTGCATTTATGGCCTCCAGTAGATCAGCTGGCATCAGGAGATAAAGAACCAGAGTCTAAGCGGAAGAAAATGCCTTCTTCAGATGCCTCAAAGACGCAGAGTACTCCAAAAGGTAAAACCAACAAAGCCCCCCCCCCAAATGCTCCGTACTTTTCGTGCTAGAAGGCGGCTTTCTCACCCCTTACAAAATGCCTCCTTCACCTCATTTACCACATTTAACTTTGAAGTCATGGCCTGTCATTTGTGTTTTTATCTTGGCTCCTACAAATGCATGTTTAACGCGTTTCTGCTGTCAGCTTAATAGCAGCAGCAAAGTTGAAAGTTCTTTTCCTCCTAAAATTGAATTTACAAATACAGGCTAATTTATTTATAATTAGCACAATGCAGTGTAATATCTACCTACTGTTCTAATCCTGTTAGGAGTCTTATTACCAACTTTCAATGTACAGAAATGAGGGAACTGCTTACATGGTTTTCAGAACGTGTGTGTATATATACTGTAAGATCCTCACCTAAAATACTTCTACATAAAACTACTGATGACACTTGAACTGTAAAAGAAGTTGCCAGGAAAATAAGGATCCTTGCCCGACGGCTTGTGTAATATTCTCTGTGACAGAAAATGCTTGCGTAACACGCTGCGGGACAGAGGCTCAACTTGGCAAATGAGTTGTGTATAAAATACTTTAAGGCTAAATATTTAAGGCCAACTACCAGGACGCTGAGGTAGTTGCGGTGAGCTTCAGATCCAGGGGGTCGGTTGTCCTGTTCCCAGGAAAGTATGTGTCGTTCTCTGTTCATTGGAAGTAGGGCAGGTGACCAGCGCGGATTAGAAGCCCAATTTTTTGAATACTGAAAAAATGTAACTAACTAACTTCCAGTAATAACAGATTGTGCAGATTTGGCTAAAGGAATGTAGATTTTTATTTTTTTTTTTTTTAAGCTGAGTTTTGTTAATGGGATGTTTCAAAGCTGTATTTTGTTCATGTTAATGTTGTGTGCTGTCTCTTCAGATTTGGATTACCTGGTTCCAAAGGCAGGCTTTTTCTGTCAGATCTGCTCGCTCTTCTACGCCGATGAAACGTCTGTGAAAAATCACTGCAAGACGCTGCTTCATCAGCAAAACATGGAGGTAATGCCGGAGCTTCTCCAAACACACAGGGGTGAAAAGAATATTGTTCTAAGAATGTTTGCTTTAACGAGTGCTAATGATTTCCTAGTGGCATAGGGAGCTCCTATTAATAATTCAAGGGCTTTTAGTTTTAAGCTCAGATGCAGATATGGTTAAATTACTCAAGCTCATTGCCTCCATAAAGCCTTCCTTACCTCGGAAGGCGTGGGGATAGCTGTTGTCTTCCCTTCATTTTTAAGAAGTGATTTCTAAAAGCCATGCAGTCGTTGTGTCTGAAAGCATGGTTTGGTCAGATCTCCTGCCTTCCTGAAACTGCAGACTGGCTAAAAACCCTTGCAGATAGAAAATGACCGAAAGGTCAGTTTGACAGCCAGAAAACTGAAGTTTGGGGTCAAAACTCAGCAGCACATCTTGCCGGTGCACCCGGCCGGCCGGGACACCCCGCTGGGGGAAGAGGCAGCCCCTTCCTGTGCCAGGTGCTGATGTGAGGGGTGGAAAACTGGGCACATACTTACCGACTTTTGTAAGGGTGGGCGTAATGGATACATGGCCCGTGGTGAATACTGAATAACTGTTTTATAGTTCCTGACCAGACACAGGTGCCCGTCACCGTGTGAAATCCTCATTCCTAGTATTTCGCCACATCCCGCTCGGGAGCTTCACCACGTGGTGACTGTGCGTCTGTCAGTGTGTGAGCAAAACCTTGGGAGTGTTTTTCGGGACAGATCACGCGTTACCGCTATAAGGATCAGCGTTACCGCTGACTTTCGGCCGATGCGTTTACGAAACCTGCACTGTTTTTAGAGCATGATCTTGTCGCTGACAGAGGAATAACGTAGCGGTATCTTTTCACTGGCTACCCTTATTTTTGCAGAAGTTCATGGCCAAGCAGAAGGATGAGGCTAACGACGGGGAAGAGCGGAGTACAAGGTGATTGGAGGAAAGAAGAATTCTTTCAGTGAATTAAAACTTAGGGTCCAGTCAATTTTGTGTATTTTGTTATGATTTAATTTGTAATTTTGTTTCAGAAACAAGCATTCATGTTGTATAAATTTGAGCTCGGTATAGAGAGACTAAAAGAAAACCGTATGGTGGCTTTGATTTGTATATCAAATCATCTGACTTGGAAAGAGACTTCTTTTACAAGTGTCGACATGAAATAAATGTTCTTACTGTATAGTTAACACCGGGGGATCGCGTTTGGTGTGATTTATTGTGTTGTGTTAACTCTGGATCGCAACAGAGACTAGGAAGGGAATCCATTGCAGGGATCTCTCTCCGGCGCCGCTTCACAGAGCTCTGAGCGGGTGAAACGTCACGTGCTCTGTGTGCTCCGTGCACGGAGCAGTGACCCTCAAGGTGAAGGCTACGGTGATCCTCTGGGTTCTTACGCTCCCTTTAGCCATCTTTTCCCTATGGCTCTGCAGTCTCATGATAGTCTCGGGGAGATAAAGCCGAAGCTATGAAGGGGAGCAAAGCCCGATCCGGCACCGTGTTAGCATGCCCGTCCTTACCGCGGTCAGCCAGGGAGGTCGCTGTCTCTTGCTCTTTCTCCCTGGTGACCGAGTTTGCTTGTTTATTTTGGGTTGGTTTTCCCTAGTTCGTTCCAGTCTGTAGGTCAAGAGCCTGCGGAGCGCTCAGCAGCACGGCTGAGCTTTGCAATCTGCTCCTGAACGTTGCTCACTGCTAAGCCTGGGTCTCTGGCTGGCACGCTCTGAACAGTGGATCGCAGCCTGGATCATGTTCGCTCTGAGCTTTTATTTTTCAGCTATCCACCTGACATGTATTTAAAAGACTGTTTTCATAAAATCCACTGTTGTCTCTCCCACTCCTCCAAACTTCAGAGGCTTTGGCTGAATTACGGTCCTGGAGGAGGAGTAAATCAGTGTTCCTGCACGTCTGAGGAAAATGAGAGACCTGGTGGGGCTATTACAACGGTACCGAGCTGGTAAACGTCTTTAAATACCCGTCCACCACCTGAAGTCTGTGCCGTGGGCGTGCCGAGAGGACAGAGCCTGCTCTGAAGGCTCCAAAACGAAGGCTTTGCTTCGGGCTGCTCGTGTAGGTGACGGAGCAGTCATGTTCCCTGACAGGCAGGTTACTCGGGAAGTCACGAACAGAACTTCATAAACTGCAGATTATTTTCGGTCGGGCTTTTTTTTTTATCCTCTTTTTTTTTTTTTTCCTCCCTTCAGTCCCTTGGTAAAGAACGCTGCTGTGGGCGAACTTGCTGCAGCGAGTCATTGCGCTTGGCTGTCCCGGCGGGTCCGACCCCGAGCGAAGAGATAAGCGTCTCAGAAACAGGCAGGAGGGATTTAGACCAGCAAATAGTTGGTGAGTCAGGGAGCGTGATTCAGGGTAAGAATGTGCGTGTGTGTGAGCGCACGTGCGTGTCCGTCTCCCGAGGAGGAACCCTCCCCTCCTCCGAAGTAGGCAGCAGTGCAGATGAGATTGGTGTGATGTTGTTTAACTGCTTAATTACTCTCACTTAGTTAGCCAGTTACTTTTGGGTTAGTAGCAGTTGGTATAGAAGAGAATTTAAAAATCCCATCTGAAATAATGGGGTACGAACTGGAATTCAGTGCGAAGAGCCTGCGGGGAGGTGCAGAAAGCACCTGCAGAGCTGTGCAGCCGAGCTGTCCCGCAGCTGGGAGAGTCCGGAGGCTCCGCAGGGAGCTGCCGCAGCGTCCTGTTCCCAGGAGACATCCAAACCCTCCTGGACGCAGTGCTGTGCCCCTGCTCTGGGTGTGCCTGCTCAAGCAGGGGGGTTGGACGGGGTGATCTCCAGAGGTCCCTTCCGACCCCTCCAGTCTGGGATTCTGCGATCCTCCGCTCCCCGGCTGAGCTCCAGAGCTTGGCAGTGGTTGTTCCCAGCCTCGCCAGAGCGCGGGATGTGGCTTTCCGTCCTCGTGCGTCCCGTGTCCTTTACAGTGCGGCTTCATGTGATGTGCGCTTCTGAGTTTTCAGGGTCCCTCTCTGCAGCCAGGAAGGCCATTTCTTGCCCTCGTCTCTCTGTGTTGCTTTATCTGTGCAGAGGACGAGAAAACAATGATGTTCTTCATTCCCGCTTCTGCCACGCAAGCCTCGGTCTGAATTTGTCTTCAGCGTAGGGAGGGCTTGGGAAGAGGCAAGCACCCCGAGCCCTGGGACCGCCGGTCTCTTTCGGTCCTCTGCCTCGTCGCCCCTCGTGGGTCGGGCTGCGATGGCGCAGCCCTGCTCCGCTCCCGTGCGTGGCTTGCCAGCAGCCGCCGAGCGGGACCGGACTTGTGGGGTGTCGGGAGTCTTGGAAGCAGCCTAAGCTCATCCTCTGGTGCTCCCCCTTCCTCACCAAGCTTGACGTGGTTTTACCAGGAGTTTGGGGCGGCCGCGGGTGCCCAAGGTGGGTGAGGGGGCTTCGTCTTGCCTCTAGCCCTTGATGCCCGCTTGGTTGCCTGCCTGCTCCCAGCCCAGAGCCACAGCGCTGCTTCCCACGGCCGGGAAGATGGGGTCCAGCATCATCTCCCGCTGGCTGCCAGGCGGAGTGTGGATGTTGAGGTCTGCGGACGGGGACTCGCTTGGTAAATCCTGTTTCTGCTCCGCATCCGCTTCCCCTCTGCGTGCGGCTCCCTGGACCCCGTTTGCGCCTCGTCCTTCCCTTTGAGACGCCAGAACATCTCGGGTAAAACTAGGTAAGTGCTGTAGCGGCCCCAGGAAAAGATGTGGGGGCTGCTTAACCGGGGAATTTCGAGGTAAAAACCATCCTGTCCCTCAGGTTGATGTGAAAAAAAAAAAGAAATCCAGGAAAAATGAGGTAAAAAGCCGCCCCCAAACACTGTTTCTGAACGTTGCTCCCCAAAACGTACGGTGCTGCGCGTCAGTTCATCCTGCGGTGAACCGTGCTGCAAACTGGGTTTAGTTTAGAGCTGCCGATAATTAAAATGGCCGCGCGCTGCGTGCCCCGTCCCCTTGGCGCGTCCGTGGGGCCGCTGCCGCCGGCTCCCGGCAGCGTCTGGCTGCAGATGTGGTGGTTTAAGTAAAATCCACGGAGCTTTTCCAACAGCTTTTCCTCCGCCGTTGCGGGACTTTTTCCTCCCCGTGTGCGTGGCTGAGCTCGACCCGGGCAGCGCCTGCGCCTCGCGTGGAGCCCAGCCAGGCGGCCGCGATGCCCGAGGTTATTATTTAAGGGTCTTGCAAAAGAAAGTCCTCGTAGGGCTGAGGTGGTGGGGGCTGCAGGCCTGTTGGTGCGAGGCGACGGGGTGGTGGGTGCTCCTGGTGAGCTGACAGATGGACGGACAAGGGACAGACAGGCTCCTTCAAGGGGACTCATCCTAAATCTCCAAAGGACGCATGGGGAGCGAAGGGGACAGAGCCGTGGGAGGGGGAATAGGGGTGCTGGGGGCCCCCGTGGACCTGCGGTGCCCTGGGTTTTAATCTCACCGATAATTACATTTCACCCAAACGCGGTTACGCTCCTGCTCCCGGAGAGTTCCTGCTTCGGTGGCCGATCCCGGCACCGGTCACGGCAGCCATCGGTTTTTGGTGCGGTGGGTTAGTGCGTGGCAGGAGGAGCGGGAAATGGGTGTAGGTAAAGGCAAAGAGGGTAAAAGGGGGTGACGGGGTGAGCGTGGGAGCCCCCCGCAGCGGGAGGGTGCAGGGAGGGACCTCGCTGAGCCGCTTGCTGGGAAACCCAGGGATAAAAATAAGCTCCCCGAAATAGCCGTGGATGTCCCCAGCTGTCGCCGTGGGGTTGGTCACGGCTGTGCCAAAAGGAGACGGTCTCCCATTCCCCAGCTGGGGAAACTGAGGCAGGGGAAGGGGTGTCGGGGCGCTCCCCACACCCCACCGGTGCTGCAGTGGGACCTCTCATAGGGGAACCCGCTTCGTGCCGTGCCCAGGGGTGCCGTAGGGTTCACCCTGCGTGTCGCTCAGCCCCCCCAAGTCCCCATTTTCCCACCCTGCCCCCCTCCCCCACCCTGGCCTGGCCCTGGTGTCACGGTGAGGGGCTGGGGCTGCACCCAGGGGCTCCCCCTGCCACGGTGCTGACCCCACACCCCCCCCCCCGTGGGCCAAACCCCATTTGCAGGGTTGGGGGGGTTTCCTGTGGGTAGCGAGTGAAGGTAAGAGCAATTCACGGCCCTCCCACGGGGGAGCGGACCCCCTTACCTGTCCCGTTTGGGGGTGTCAGACCCAGACCCCCGCCTCCTGCGGGGTCCCCATGGGGGGAAACTCACCTGCCCTTGCTGCAGGGGGGGTGTCAGCCTCCAGCCTCTACAAATCCATCCTGGGGGGCTTCACCAGCCCCCTCCAAGGCCGTGGGGCGGGGCGGGGGTCTCCCACGCCTGCCCCGCCTGCGGGGCCGCATCCAACGGTCGTTCCCCTTTAAGGGAGGCGGGTACCGGGCGGGGGGGGGGCGGCGGGCAGCGGGGGGGGTGGTGGGGGGGTGCAGCGGGGGGGTGCAGCGGGGCGGCGGGCGGGAGGCGGCCGGGCCGGGGCGATGCTCCGGGTCTTCATCCTCCACGCGGAAAATGTCCGCACGCCGGACGCGGACATCAGCGATGCTTATTGCTCCGCCGGCTTCGGAGGTGCGGGCCGGGGGGGGTTTGCACCGGGGGGGGGTGTGTTTGCACCGGGGCGGGGGGGGGGGGGGTTGCACCGGGGGGGGGGGTGTACCGGGGTGTGTGTGGGGGTATTTTGTACCGGAGGTGGGGGGGTTGCACCAGGCTGTGTCCTGGCGGCAGGGACGGTGCTGAAAACTGGGGGGTGTGTGTGTGTGTCCTGCATCTCCCCCCTCCCGCCCCCCCAAGACGATGTGCATTGTCCACGCACCCCCCGCCGTGGGGAGCGGGTGTTTGGGGGACCCCTTACTTCCCCCCCCCCCCCAGCCCCGGGCTCCCTCCTTACCGGGGGGGGGGGGGGGGGGGCAAAGCCGCCGCGGGGCCGGGGGGGGCCGAGGGGGGACATAGCTGAGCGGTGACAGCACTCGCGGCAGCCCGGGCTATTTCTGGCCTCTGCTCCTCTCTTGGGAGGGGGGATGACGATTGCGGGGGGCCCCGGTACCAGGGGCACGCGGTGGGGGCCGGGGCGCTGCCACCCACCCCTGTGACCCCCGTGGGTGAGGGGGGCTGGGGCCAGTTGCGTGTTGGGGACCTGCTGGACCCCCACTCCCCCGGCTCCACGCACCCCAACAGCCCCCACTGCCCCCCCCAAAGGCATGTCCATAGGCCGGGGATTTATTTTTGGCCCTCCCCGGCACGGCAGCACCCCACGGCCGAGCTCTGCTGCATCCCCCCATGGGGTGATGGTGCCTGGGGCTGGGCAGGGGGCCGGGGGGCTCTGCTGGGCCCCCGCAGGTCCCCGGTCCCATGGGTGGCGACGCGGCCGTGGGGGGACCAAGCTGTGACCTCGCGGCACCCATCTGGTGCCCGCCGGGGTCCCAAACCCCCCCCGAAGGGGTGACAGGAGAAACGAGGCGGGTTGTGGCACGTCACGCTTGTTTGCAGCGCTCTGGGCGTCCTTGGGATGAAAAAGCATTTTTTTGGGGCTTACTGAAAGGGGTGAGAATAGCAGCAGAAGAGAAACCGTGTGTCAGCACCCCTTGAGCCCGCATCTCCCGCAGTTGTGCCTGGCTCTGTGCCTGGGGGACGACGACACCTTCCTCGTGGCACGGTGGTCCCTGTCCCACTGTCACAGCGTCCCCGTGCGTGGTGACGGCCGTGGGAAGCCCTTTGGCTGCTGGGCCTGAGCAGCAGCTGCTCCTTCTCCCTCCCCGTACGCCCTTGTCCAGCCAGCCGGCAGCGCGCAGGGGCTGCGACAAGGGGACAGGGAAGGGGGTGGCAGTGGGACCGTGGCCCCCCAAAACCACCGGTGTCAGCTGGGCCCAGTGCTCCGGGGGGCTTGGAGCCCCCACCTGGCAGCGGGACCCCCCCAAGCTAACGTGTTCCCAGTGGTGTGGAATCCCCAGGTCCTGCTGCTCCAGTGTCCCCAGGGTCCTGTGCATGTGACATCTCCTGTGGCCCACTGTTCCGCCATCCCTGGTGGTGTTTCAGCCCCGGGTTCCGCTGCTCGGGCATCCCTGCAGCTCACAGCACCCCTGGGGCCAGGCGCTTCATCACCCCCGACTTGCAGCTTCCCCAGGTCCCGGTGCTTTTGCATCCTTGGGGCTTGCAGCACCCCCGAGTCCTGCTGATTTACCATCCCTGGGGCCCGCAGTGTCCCCAGATCCCGGTGCTCGAGCATCTTTGGGGTTCAGTGATTTAATTTACTATCCCCAGGACTTGCAGCATCCCCAGATCCTGGTGCTCGGGGATCCTCAGGGTTCACAGCGTCCCTGGGTGTCAGTGATTTATTTACCATCCCCGGGGTCTGCAGCACCCCGAGTCCCGGTGCTCGGGCATCCTCAGAGCCTGCAGCATCCCCGAGTCGCAGTGATTTATTTACCATCCCCAGGACTTGCAGCATCTCTGGATCCCAGTACTCGAGCATCCTTGGAGTTCGATGATTTAATTTACCATCCCCAGGGCTTGCAGCATCCCTGGATCCCGGTGCTCGAGCATCCTTGGGGTTCGACGATTTAATTTACCATCCCCAGGACTTGCAGCATCCCCAGATCCTGGTGCTCGAGCATCCTCAGGGTTCACAGCATCCCTGGGTGTCGGTGATTTATTTACCATCCACGGGGTTCGCAGCACCCCAAGTCCCAGTGATTTATTTTCCATCCCCAGGACTTGCAGCATCCCCGGATCCCAGTGCTTGAGCATCCTCGGGGTTCGATGGTTTAATGTACCATCCCCGGGGTCTGCAGCATCCCTGGGTGTCGGTGATTTAATTTACCACCTCTGGAGCTCGCAGCATCCCCGGTTCCCGGGGTTTTTTGGCATTCCCGTGGCTCCCGGGTCTTGCAACCTCCGGAGCTGCCGCGCCGAGGCGCTCCGTGTCACCTCCCGCCGGGGGAGGGCCGGGACGGGGGAGGCGGTGATGGGGGGGCCGGATCCTGCCCCGGGCCGAGCGCTCTTTGGCCTCACCGTGCCCTCGCTCCATCGCCCAGCCATGCTGCGCTGCTTGCTCCAACGAGCCAGCCACCTCCCCAACTTGGAGAAAGGGGACAAACAAAGTGACCCGGTGGCCAGCCTGACTTTTCGAGGTGAGGGGACCCCAAATCTGGGCTGGGGTGGGCAGGATTGTTGCTTTGCCAGACTCTTGTCTCCTTTTGCAGCCCCCTCCAGCAAAGCCCGGCTTTGCTAAGCTCCATCCTTGTCCTAAATCCTTGCAAAATTCCCCTGCCCTGCACCCCACTACTGAGTGCATCGTAGCCCCTTCCATCCCCACCCTCTGACGCATCCCCGTGCCATGCTCACATGTGTGACGCTGGCGTGTCCAAGGCTCCCTGGGGTTGGGCTGCAAGTTTCATCACTTTTCCACTCTGTTCTTCTACTTTATCACTCTTCCTCCGTGATTTTGGGGTGCGCAGGGTTGTGGGGGACAGTGAGAAACGCTGTAGCGGGGATTTTTCCTGGCGGGGGGACGACACGGATTTGGGGATGGTCATTTAGTGCCGTCACCCAGTGTCACAGCATCTAAAAGTGATGGGGCAAGCCCCAGCAAAGAGCAGGACCCGGCTTTGCTGCAGGGTGCTGCACCCTCGGGTGCTCTCAGTCGCTCTTGTGCTTTGCTCTCATTAAGGTCTTTTAATTACTAATAAGATTGATAAGAGTAACCCCTTATCTAGGGGGTTATCCCATTGCCATGGGTACTGGAGGATGGCGGTGCCGGGGAGGGAGCGCTGCCTTTGCACCTCGAAAGCGCTCACTGGAGGATGTTGCCTTTTTTTTTTTTTTTTTTTTTTTTCGGTCGCTGTTTCCTGGCAGTGGAAAATATCCATTTTTAGAAAAAAAAAATAAGGAAAGGAAAGGGATGAGTGGTTTCTGACCCAGCCTTTCCTGTGCTGCGTGGGGTGGGTGGGGGGAACGGTGCTGCTGCCGGCCCCTGCCCAGCCGGCTCCGCTCCCTGCCAGCACCAGGACCCCTCGTGTATCCATCCCGGCGGTGGGTGCTGGGTGTTTTTGCCCAGGGTGGGCTCCATCCATCCGCTGCCAAGGTGGAAAGCAGCTCCCGTCAGCCAAATCACGATCCCGAGAGCGCGGGGGGTGGGGGGGAAATGCCGGGGCTCTGCATCCCATGAAGATGAAGTGTAAGCAGGAAACGTGTCTTAAATCGAGGCTATTTGATGTCTCTCGGGCTCGGTGATGCTCTCCAGAGGTGCCGTGTCAGGGCGATGGCAGCTCTGCTTCCCCCCCCCCGGCCCCAGCCCGGCGCCGGCGGCTGCTTCAGCTCGGGGCCGGAAGATTTAGCAGAGACTATTTAAAATCTGAAATAGGAAATGTTTAATTTAGCGATACTAAAACAAACAAACAAGAGAAAAAAAAGAGAATATTTTGAGTGAGAGGCTTGGGCTCCCCACCAGTCCTGTGTGCCATATCCACAGCCCAGGGTACCTATATATATCTATAGGGGCCTGCAGGGCGCTGGGCTGGTGTCCCCTGGGATTTGAGTCACCACTATTGTTCGGCTCTTCCTTTTCCTCTTCCCCCCGGTCCCTCCTGTGACGCAGCCCCTTGAGACCGAGCGGGTATTTGGCCGGTTTTTGGTGTGACACGAGGGTCGTCGTTTCGGGGTGCGGCTGTGTGTGGGGGTCCTCGGGCAGGGCTGGAGCCCCCCGGCACTGGGGCTCCTCGGGACGTTGGTTTTGGGTTGCTTTTTTTAACTGCTGCCACCCGACTCCGCTCCTCGGGACGGCTGCGGTCCCGTCCCTGGAGAGCGGGTGACAGCATCCCCATCCGCATCTTTTGGGGGTGTCACTGGGCTAACCCCCCCCCCCCAGGTCAGTGTGCAAGCACCGAACCGCTCTCAGGGGGGCTCTGGGTCCCGTCTGGGGCTGTGCCGATGGAGGGAGGAGGATGTCTGGGCCCCCCGTGGCACCTTCCAGCCCAAAAACCCACCCCGCAGCCGTTGGGAGCCTCCCCTCTGCCCTGCTCACAGGGAAACTGAGGCACGGCACACCAAGATGACTTGCCTGGGGTTTTCCAGCAAGGCTCGTGTGGGGCTGGAGCTCAAAGCGGGGTCCTGGGGCCCATCTGTGCACAGCCCAGCCCAGCCTGTGTGCAAGGAGCAGGGCCTGATCCTGCTCCTGGGAGCTGCAGGTGTCGCTGGAGGCTCTCAACCCCGCCTGTGCTTGGGCGCGGAACTGGAATTTTGGGGCCTTTCCCTGGGGTTTGGTGGGGAAAATGATCTGACCCATGTGGGTTGCTCCCTGCAGGTGTGAAGAAGAGGACTAAAGTCATCAAGAACAATGTGAACCCTGTATGGAACGAGGTGAGTCTGTCCCCGTCCCCATCCCCGTCCCCACGAGACAGCCCAGGCATGGAGGGAGCTGTGGGACCAGGGCGCAAGCCCAGCGAGGTGCCCCAAGCACAAGGGGCTCGGGGGACCCCAGTGATGCCCCAGGGCTGCCACCCCACGATGGGTTTGGGGGGACGATCCCCATATGGGCAGTTTCGTATCCGCAATTCCCAGCACCGGCATCGGAGGAGCTGGGCTGAGCTGGCTCCGTAGGGACCTTTGCTCCAGCCTCTTCCCCTTTCATCAAGATCTTATCAGGGCTAAGCACGCACATTAAAAGAAGCTGTTTAAAAATATTGCAGCTCGAGGGGAAAACAAGTGTGTTTTACTCATCAGCCTGGCCCAGGGGAGGATATTTTTTCCAGCACCTTCTTCCTTCTAACCCTGATCTGTGCTTTCATGGCTCAAAATGAAAAAAAAAAAGGGTTTTGGTGAGCAAACTAACGCCGTTTTGGTGCAGGAGCACTGTGTGCCAGCTCCCAGTGTTTTCTCCTTCACTTTTAATCCACAATGAGGGGAAGGCCTTTGCCCATGGTATATTTTTTCTGTGGGTCTGCCGGGAAATTTTGCTCGGGGCACGCGTGGTGCTGAGGTTTGTGCTGTCAGCGCTGTGATGGTGAAGCGGGTCTGGGGCTTTGGTTCTCCTCCGAGAGCCCCCGCACGGTGCCGGAGCAGGTTGGTGCCGGCGTGAGCATCGTGACCTCGGCCGGGCGCTGATCCTGGCTCCCCTCTCCTCGCCTCCAGGGCTTCGAGTGGGACCTGAAGGGAGCCCCCCTGGACCCGGGCGCCGAGCTCACCGTCGTCGTGAAAGACCATGAGACCATGGGAAGAAACAGGTGGGAGAAGCATCAGGCGCCGGGCGTGAGCCCCCTGCCCTGCTCCCATCACCGGCACAGCCCGTGCACGCCCAAGGCTTTGCACAAGGGGGTTTTGGGGGGCAGCGAGGGGATCTGGGCTCTCCCCAGGGCTCCCTGCGTTGCTCCCCGCTGCCGGCTGCCCTTTGCAGCGCAGGCAGCTGGTGGGAGGCGAGAGCCGCATTTCTGGGCTCCTTCGCTCAAAGGCCGGGGAGAAAAAAAACCAGCCTTTGAGGACCGGGAGCACACAGGGACCCTTGTGCCCGCCGCCGCCCCCGGACTGCTGCACCAGCACGGCCGCCTGCCCCGGGAGCAACGCTGGCGCCACGAGGCCCTGGTGATGGCCACTTGGCCGGGGAGGTGTGAGATGGCGGCCAAGCTCCTTTCCCGAACAGGCTTTGCTGGCGGAGCTGGGAAGGGCGGCGTTTGCAAATGAAACGACGCGGGGCGGCTTCCTTTCTCACGGCAGCTCCTGGTGCCCCTTGCTCCGGGGACAGTGGAGGTTTCCCCATGGGGTCGGGGTCTCCCTCCTCGCAGCGGCTGCATTAGGAAGGAGGGTGAAAGCAGACGGTGATGCCGCCTCCGGCCCCGGGACACCCAGCCCAGCCACCCCCTGGCAACCTGCATCTGTGTGCGGGGCTCCTTTGGCTGGGATCACTGCTTGCGCAAGGAAAAAAAAACATAGGAAGTGATTAACTTTTCGGCAGCGGAGGGTGGGAACCTGCAGCCCTGCTCTGGCTTGGATGGGAAGGATGGTCCCAGCGTGAAGGATCCCATTTCCAGGGCTGGAGCCGATGCTGGATTAGCTCTTGGACCGGAGGCCAAGGGAGGTGGAAATTGGGTCTGGTCCAGCTCAGTGGCATTGTGTGTCTCTATAAATAGCAAGGGGAGGACAGAAGGGTCCTGGCTCCCGGTGCAGGGAGATTTTGTCTCCGCCGCTCGGCCACGACCCGCAGGGACCATGATGCTCTCACGAGTGGTCTCCTCTCTGCCACGAAGGTGATGGTGGATTCTTTGCTCTTCCGTCCCTTGGGAGAAAATACCAGCCTGCTCATCCGCACGGGTGCTGCAACCCCCAAACGGGGCGATTACCGGTGACTGGCAATTAACAAATTGTCGCGGCTGCTCTTGCTGTCTGAAATCATAGGATCACAGAATGGTTTGGGTTGGAAGGGACTTCAGAGATCATGTAGTCCAACCCCCTGCCATGGGCAGGGACATCTTCAACTAGACCAGGTTGCTCAAAGCCCCGTCCAACCCAACCTCGAACACTTCCAATGATGGGGCATCCACAGCTTCTCTGGGCAACCTGGTCCAGCATCTCACCATCCTCATCGTAGAACATTTCTTCCTTATGTCCAGTCTCAACCTACCCTCTTTCAGTTTAAAACTGTTGCTCCTTGTCTTGTCACTACAGGCCCTGGTAAAGAGTCTCTTTCTGTCTTTCTTATAAGCCCCCTTTACATATTGAAAGGCCACAAAAACGTCTCCCTGGAGCCTTTTCTTCTCCAGGCTGACAACCCCAACCCTCTCAGCCTCTCTCCATAGCAGAAGTGCTCCAGCCCTCGGGTCATTTCTGTGGCCCCCTCTGGCCCCGCTCCAACAGGTCCGTGTCTGTCCTGTGCTGGGGACCCTAGAGCTGGACGCAGCACTGCAGGGAGGAGAGCTCAGGAGAGCAGAGTAGAGGGGCAGAATCCCCTCCCTCACCCTGCTGTGGATGCAGCCCAGGACACAGCTGGCTTTGCAGGCTGTGAGTGCACATTGCCGGCTCACGTCCAATTTTTCATCCACCAGCACTCCCAAGTTCTTCTCCGCAGGGCTGCGTTCAATCCCTTCGTCCCCCAGTCTGTACTGGTACTGGTGATTGCCCCAGCCCAGGTGCAGGACCTTGCGCTTGGCCTTGTTGAACCTCATGAGGTTCACATGTCCCCACTTCTCGAGCTTGTCCAGGTCCCTGTGGATGGCATCCCATCCCTCAAGTGAGTCACTCGCACCACTCAGCTTGGTGTCATCCGCAAAGCTGCTGAGGGTGCGCTTGATCCCACTGGGTCAATGATGAAGATATTAAATAGTATTGCTCCTGGTATGGACCCTTGAGGAACACCACTCGTTACTGGTTTCCACTTGGACATCGAGCTGTTGAGTGTCACTCTGTGGACACAGCCATCCAGCCAATTCCTGATCCATCTAACAGTCCGTCCATCAAACCCGTATCTCTCCAATTTAGAGGTATGAATGTTGTGGGGGACCGTACCAAAGGCCTTACACAAGTCCAGGTAGATGACATCTGTAGCTGCTCCTTTGTCCACTGATGCGGTCACTCCATTGTAGAAGGCCACCAAATTAGTCAGGGATAATTTCCCTGTTCTGAAGGCACGTTGGCTGTCTCTAATCACCTCCCTGCCTCCCATATGTTTCGACGTGTCTTCCAGGAGGATCTGCTCCGGGAGCTCATCGTGCTGTTAGGACAGCACAAAGCGGTTTGGGAGCTTTCCTGGCTCTGGGTGGGGAGGAATTGGGCAGCAGCACCGGACCCGCTCCCCGCCCCAGTCCTGGGCTGTGGGGGAACTGGCGCTGCTGGCTGGGGCAGGAGGTGGCACGGCGCAGGAAGGGTTAACCAGAAGCAGAGCACGAGGGAGATGCTGAAACTCAGTAGGAGAAAATCAGTTTTTTGGTGGGTTAAAGTCATCCTGGATGATGGTGGCACACAGACACCAGCCTTGGCTACCAGCTCCCATGTCATCCACCTCCAGTGAAAACCCTGACCCCTTGTGTCTCTCTTTTCTCTGTTGGCAAAGAAAAAGCCATCAGCCCTTCGGTTTATGGCTCCTGGTTCCTCAGCGTGGACTTTTAGGTGCTTTTCCTTGATAAAAAGGGGACAAAGTCCCCAGAGATGCTCGCCCTGGTTGTCTCACCCGGGCTGGGTCTGAGTCACCTGATGCCTGTTCCTGTCCTCCCTGGGGAAGCTGCGGACGGGGATGCTGGCAGGGTCCCCCGCTCTGCCCCTGCCCTCTGGGTCGGTCGCTAGTGCCCGGGTTTGCACCAGCTGTGGCTCCTTGGCCCCTTCCCCTGTGACCCCC
This sequence comes from Morus bassanus, assembly GCA_031468815.1. Classification (NCBI taxonomy): domain Eukaryota; kingdom Metazoa; phylum Chordata; class Aves; order Suliformes; family Sulidae; genus Morus; species Morus bassanus. Next base: position 84,781,382 of record CM062570.1, on the reverse strand, counting down.
CCGGTGCTCTTTGCCCCCAGGTTTTTGGGAGAAGCACGAGTGCCTCTGCGAGATGTCCTCTCCTCCCCCAGCCTGGCGGCCTCCTACAACCTCCCCTTGCTGGACACCAAGAAGCAGAGCACCGGGGTGAGTCCTTGCATGGGGACCAGTCAGACCAGTCTGGGCAATGCCCCTGCCAGCTGCAGCTCCCAGTTGGAGACCAGTTTGAACAATGTCTCTGCCAGCTGCAGCTCCAAGTTGGACACCAGTTTCAGCAACGTCCCTGCCAGTTGCAGCTCCCAGTTGGACACCAGTTTCAGCAATGTCCCTGCCAGTTGCAGCTTCCAGTTGGAGACCAGTCTGAGCAATGCCCCTGCCAGTTGCAGCCCCAAGTTGGACACCAGTCTGAGCAATTCCCCTGCCAGTTGCAGCTCCCAGTTGGACACCAGTTGTCCCATCCTGGGCTCTTTGTCTTTGAGATTTACCTTTCAAGCAGCGAAACCAGAGGCTCAGGCGGGGAGCACCAGGGTCACCGCCCACAGCCCGTTGAATCTTTCATCTCCCTTCCTGCACCTTCCCTCTCCTTGAGCCTTTCCCTGGCTCTGCCTCAGCATCTCCCTCCCTCCCGCTCCCTTCCCAGCGGATGCAGCGTCCAGCCCCGGCTCAGCCTGGCCTGGGGCTGCCATCTAGCGGGACGGGGACCGGGTGGTCACCCCGCTGGGACCCCGCGCGTCCCTGGTGCCCCCATGGGCCCTGGTACACCTCTTCCTGCCATCCCCCTGCTCTGTCCCTTTTTCCCAGCATTTGCAGAGTTGCTGCCACTTTTTCGGCTGCATCACCCACGCCTGGGCAGGACATTGCGGGTGGCATCGGCACCGAGGCTCAGGCCCCAGGAGAGTGTTTCTGGACACTCGCATAATGATTATTTCCTTTTTTTGCAGGCTTTCCTCATCCTGCAAGTGTCCTACATCCCCCCACCGGGAGCTGCCCCGCTGTTTCCCCCTCCGGCCCCCCCTGAGCCAGCACCGGCTGCCGCTGAGCCCGACACGGTCACTGGTAACCAGAAACCTTCGTGTGCAGCAGCAGGGGTGATGTGTCCCCCCGTAGCACCACGTTTTTCACAGCTGTACCCCTCACCCTGCGGTCCCACAGCGCCCAGCCCCATGTTGCTCATGTCCTCCATCTCCTTTCTTGCCCCATGCAGAGACGGCCGGAGAGGAGGAGACGGAGGATCAGGCGGCAACGGGCGATGAGACGGAGCCCTCCTCCTCCTCGGGGCCGCCAGGGTCCGAGCCCCCCTCGCTGCCCCGCAAGCCCCCCATGCACCACGTCCAGGGGGTGAAGCGGAGGAAGAGCTCGCCCAAAAAGCCTCTATCCAACAAGCCGCAGGACTTCCAGGTGAGATGAAGCTGGTGGGGTTGAGCCGCTCTCCTGAACCCACCTCCCCAACCTGTCCCTACGGGGGATTTGTCACCTGTGAAGTGCCCCCCAAGATGCCTATCCCAGGGCAGGACCAGCCCCAGTGACCCACTGCCCTGTCCTCCCTCCCATCCCAGATCAGGGTGAGGGTCATCGAGGGCCGGCAGCTCCCCGGGGTCAACATCAGGCCCGTGGTGAAGGTGACGGCCGCCGGGCAGACCAAGAGGACGAGGATACGCAAAGGCAACAGTCCCTTCTTTGATGAGGTGAGGGGGGGTCCCTGCTCCAGGTGTGCCTGAGGGCACCAGGAAAGGCTCGGGAGTGTGACGGGTTGGGGTCCTGAGTGATCCAAATCCCGGCGCAGCTCAGGGGCTGGGGTGTGGCGATGGGGACTGCAACGGGAGAGAAGCTCAAACACCAGGAGGAAGCCGCAGCGAGCCCTTTGGCAGGTCCAGCATCCCCTGCCTTCATGCAGGGCTCATCTCGGTCACCTTTCCGAGGTGACTCATGTGTCCCAGAGCCACCGGTAGCATCCTGGTGGCATGTCCTGGGCAGGGCTGCACACGGGCAGGGGTGAGCAGCGCAGCCGGCCGTGCAGGATGGGTACACTCGGACAGCCGCAGGCGGCTTGTCCCCAGCCCTGTCCCCAAAGCGGATGCTTCGAGCCTGCCTTTTGGGATGTCCCCAAAGCCTGCTTCAACCTGCCCCTGTGCTTTATTTGGAGACCCCCAGGAGAGCTGCTCTGGACGTGCTTTTGCAAACCAGCCCAGCAAAAGCAAACTGGAGGGTGTTGCTGACCAGGGTGCACGAAAGTGACCCAGCACAGCCCCTTCGGGAGGCTGTTGCTATTAATGGGGTGGGATCTCATCTTACAGGAGGGGAAGAGGCTCCAGCCTGTGGAGTTGTGGGCATGGGAGAGGCTGGGAGGTGTAAATGTGCCCTGGGGGGAGGCTGGGGCAGACCTCCACCTTGGACCCTCACCCCTTTTTCTTACAGACCTTCTTCTTCAATGTCTTCGAGTCGCCGGCTGAGTTGTTCGATGCTCCCATCTTCATCACGGTGAGCTTCAGCAAACATCATCCCTGCCCCTCGGGAGGGCTGGGCCATCGCCCTCTCCCCCTCCTCACGGCACCCAGGTGAAACGTTCCCCTATTTCCCAGGACAGCACGCAGCAGGGTCCTCCACCCTGGGAGGTTTTGGGCTGGATTTACTACTTTTCCTTATTTTCATTCCACAGGTTGTGGACTCTCGGTCTTTCCGGACAGACTCGGTGATCGGGGAGTTTCGGGTAAGGCTGCCCTCTCTCCTCTTCCCCCCTGTTTTCCACCATGCTGACCCACAAGGTGAACGCTGGTATTTCTTTTTTGTTTTGTTGCACAGATGGACGTCGAGACTGTTTACTCTGAGTCAAGTGAGCCCAGCGGGCGGTCGGGGTCCGGGCCAGGGTCACCTCCCGTGGCTGGGGGTGGGGGTCGCTTTGGGAAACCCTTTTCTGGGGGCCAAATGCCAGGGAAATGCACACACACATCACAGCTCTCCCATATGTAAACTCAGACGTGTCCCTATATCCATCATCGCCACCCATTTCCCTTCCTTTTCCCAAGATGTATGTCCTTGAAGGCCTTCAAATCATTGTGCCACTGGCTCGCTGGCTGAAAGCCCCACCAGTGCAGACCAGTTCTCTTTTTTTTTTTTGTCTTGAGTCTGGCTCATTTATTTTATCTTTTATCTTTTATTTTTTCTCGAAGAAGATAAAATAATGCTTATAAAAAATTTCCTACCCTAATCACTGCCAAAAAAAGCTTGCTAATTTTAGCTGTAAAGAGTTAAGACCTACAAGGCAAATCCCTTTAACTTTTGGTCAGCCCTGAACTGGTCAGGCAGTTGGACTAGGTCCCTTCCAACCGAAATCTCATCCTTTCCCCTTCCCCTTCCCCTTCCCCTTCCCCCTCCCCTCCCCTCTCCCTTCTCTTTCTCTTCCCTTCTCAAAAAGGAATGTAATATTTATTATAAAAAAACCCCACCCAACAACATCCTTGAAGCCACCTCCCTGCATGTCTGAGGACCAGCACATGGTCTCAATCTCTTTTTTTCCCCTAGAACATGCTTTTCTCAGGAAATGGCTGTTGCTCTCTGACCCGGAGGACTTCTCCGCGGGGGCCAAGGGCTATCTGAAAGTCAGCCTGTTCGTGCTGGGGCCTGGAGATGAAGCTCCCGTGAGTATCGCCCCGGCCATGATGGGTGGACCTTCCAACCGTGGTACTCCACTGCCCTGGGCCATCAAACCCCACACCTGTTCCCAGGGAAGCTGCAGTTTTGATTTTCCTCCGTTTTGGGGGCAAGGTGCTGGATTTTGGGGTTTTGCTGCTCATTCCAGGACTTTTGGAAATCTTGGTCATGTTTTCCTCTTGTCCTGTTGTCCTGCAGCTGGAGAAGAAGGAGGTCTCTGAAGACAAAGAAGACATCGAGGGCAACCTCCTGCGCCCCACCGGGGTCACTCTGAGAGGGGCTCACTTCTGCCTGAAAATCTTCAAAGCCGAAGACTTGCCCCAGAGTAAGTGTTTCCTTTGCTGGGCTGGAGCGCGCCGGATCCGGCCCTTGGCATTGCGGCGGGTTGCAACGTGCTGGAGAGGAATAAGGGCACAGATAAGAAAACTTTATCCACAGCCTTGGTCCAAAGACCTTGCAGATATTGGTCAGTTGTAATGTACTGGGAGATAAGTCTTCTACTGGTGCAAGCTGGTTTTACCCTCCTGCTCTTACCCACCTGGCTCAATGGAGACGCGCAGCCCGGCTGGTGCGACAGCCCGCCCAGAGAGCCGGGGCCATCTGGATGCCACGTGCTTCCATGAGCTTTGAGCATCTTGTTCTCTTCCCAGTGGATGACGCCGTCATGGACAACGTCAGGCAGATCTTCGGCTTTGACAGCAACAAGAAGAACCTGGTCGATCCCTTCGTGGAAGTCAGCTTTGCAGGCAAGACGGTGAGCAGCTGGAGCAGGGCAGCCCCCGCTGGTCCCTGGGCTGGGACAGCAGCTGTGCACAGGGAAAAGTTGGTCCTTTGCTTTGCTGGAGCATTTGCAAAGGTCCCATCAGTCCTTGTCACACCCCATCTTCTTTTCTGCTGCATTGCAATGTCCTGAAGCCCAGCTGATATCCCCAGCCCTGTTGTCCCTGTGTGCGTGGCACGCTTGGAGCCGAGCAGTGCCACCGGACTCGGTGTGCGGGGCTTCACCGGAGTAATTTCTTTGCTGGGCTCTTCGTGGTGCTGTTGCATTAAAAATGGGGATGGAGAGGCTGAGCTCCTGGGGGAAGGGAGATAGCGCGGCAGCGGAGGGTTGCGCTGCTCTTCTTGGCGTTGCCTGAAGTGAGCGGCTGGCTGTCCCCAGCACCACCGAATGTCCCCCCATGGCCAGCCAGGGTGTGGAGGTGGCTCCGGTGGCTTTGCAGAGCCCCATCCCACTCCCTTTGCTGCCGGGTCCCCTCCAGTGCCTTCACCTAGCAATATACCCATGAGCTGCCACTTGTCTTTTGATCTGCAGCAGCACTAAAGGGCTGAACGTCTCCCCAGTCCATAAATCTTCCCCTGGGGACAGTGCCCAGCGGGGGAGACAGGCTTGGGACATTATCCTGAGTAACCACAGCAGGAAGGGGGTGAGTTTCTGCTGGTCTTGGGGCGGGGTGAGAACCCCAAGCAGCCCATAGCATCCTCTGCCTCCTGCACAGAGGGTTTTACCCACACGATGCAGAGCCCCACTGGGCCACCTATTGAATGGAATCTGTATTTTGGGGAACCTGAGGCTTTCCAGCTCCATGGACGGGGCGCGTGGCAGCCTTGCTTTGCTGAAGTGCAGCTGTGAGCTGCAAGCGCTGGGGTGGCACTGACTTTTCATGCCCCATCTCACACCTCCAGCTCTACTCGAGGATTCTGGAGAAGAACGCCAACCCGCAGTGGAACCAGTGCCTGACTCTGCCAGCGATGGTGAGTGTGGGTACCCGCCACGGCCCCCCGCCCGCCCGACCCCACTGCCACTCACCGCTCCTCTTCCTGCCTCTTTTCCCAGTTCCCTTCCATGTGTGAGAAGATGAGGATCCGGGTGACCGACTGGTGAGCAAGGAGGGGGGCTCACCCGGGGGCTGCCTGTGCCTGCCCACGGGGAAAGCTGAGCTGGAGGAGTCGGATGGGCAGGGGGAGACCCCACGGGCAAACCTCCCTGGTCCACGGTGCGACAGCATCACGGGTTGTGTTGCAGGGACCGTCTGACGCACAATGATATCATCGGCACTGCCTACCTCTGCATGTCCAAGATCTCGGCCCCCGGCGGGGAGCTGGAGGGTAAGGAGGGGGGCAGCAGGATGGGATTTTGGGTGCATGTCTGCAGAGGAGTGCTGCATGCTCATGGCTGGGGGTTGGTGTTGGCTTGGAAGATGTCACATCCACGATGGTCCCTGCCAAGTCACTGGTGCTGGAGGAGACGCGGGACGGGGTACTGGGGGTTGCTCTGTCCTGCAGTCTGTTTTCTGGTTGGACCTGGCCCCTCCTGGTTTGTGGTTTTGAAGATCTTCAGGTCCTCCCAGGGGTGTTGGGATGGGAGGCTGCAGGGCCATGGCGTGCCGGAGGTTTTGCTTCCTCTTTTCGTCGCTGCACGGAGGTGGCTGCAGTCCCCTGTGTGGCTGGTGTCACCGGTGCTGGAAGACGTCACGTCCCACCTGTGCGTGCCCCCGCTAGCGGCTCCTCCTTAGGTGGCATTTAGGGGCTCTCGTGGGGTGGGATGGGGGTTCAGGTCCGGCTTGTGCTGAGGGTGCTCTTTCAAGTCCCAGGGGCTTTCCGAAATGAAGGACCACTGCTGAGGCGCTGGCAGGGATCGGTTGGGTGACACTGACTGTGTCACCTGTGCCGAAAAGGAGGGCAGGGAGCTGGAACACCCTTGTGGGGCTGCTGAGAGCCACGGCAGGGCCAGGAGCAGAGGCTGCCCTAACCTGCATGAGCATCTCCTGCTGCTAACAAGCCTGGGGGGCATCTGCAACCCCATTGGGACTCCCCTTGCTCTGCTCCCTTTGCTTTGTGTATCTCTGAGACTCTCGGGTGCCCTGCAAACCCCCGCCTCATCACGAGCATGCCCATGCCGTAGGGGCACGGGATGGGGCTGGCAGCAGCCACGGGGGCTCGAACCCGGTGCAAAGCGGCAGCCGTGTGTCCCGCAGCCCGTGCCCCGCCAGCGCTGCCCGGCCGTGCACGCAGGGTATGGAGGTGGAGTGCAGCACTGTTCTCCATGGGGGTGCTTGTGTGTCCAGCGCCCATTTTCCCCAGTTAAAGTGCGGCTCCTGGGCTGGTCTGGAGAGAGAGAGAGAGGCCGGGGAGGGAGGAGGAGGCTGCAAGGGGTCTGCCCAGGACCGGCACACCCCAGCCCACCACTGAGACCTGCTGGCTCCCAAGGAGGCACCGGGGAACCATGGCTCCCACCCACCCCACGGGCCCGTCCAACTTTTGCAACATGCAGAGCATCCTTCAGGGATTCTCAAATCCTCCTGTTTCACACCAATCCCACACCCTCCGGGGAGGGCGATAGGGCTGTTTAACAACCTCCCCCTTTCTCTCTGTCTCTCCAGTGTCTGTTGGTACCAAAAGCCCACGAGAGCATCCCACCCTTGTTTCCATAACCCTCCATTCTCCCCTCGCGCTTTTCTGCCAGCCTTTCCTAACCTCTCTCCATTTCTTTGTGCCTCAGATGAGTTTCCTGCTCTCGCGAAGCCTCTGAAAGCCGCAGACCGTACGTCCCCTTAGCCTCTCGGTTTGCAATCACCGCTTGGTAATTGTTTTGCTGGTTCAGATGCTGTCAGGGCTGGAGCGCTGGCCGGAGCTGGGGGAGCATCAGCTGCATCGTGCCTGGGCGCCTCGGTGGGAAGAGGGGACGGCTCCAGCACGGCCTCCCCCTGCCCTGTGGGAGCGGGGAAAGGGCTCCACCGCCCTTCCTCGCAGTGGGTTTGTGGTGTCCATGATGGGCAGCGACGTCTTCGTGGTATAGTGTGTGTTGTGTGCTGAGCCAGCTGTGCGCTGGGAGCAGCCAGCTTGGGAGCTCAGAGCAGGACCCTGCAAACGATTTTTGCCCCTTTGCTGCTCCTTGTGCTTGAGGTTTCATAAAAATAAGCCATTCTCTTCCAAGCGCTCTCTTACTGCCTTAAGGGGAGCACGGGGCCAGCTCCTTGGCTGGTGTAAATCCCCTACGCTGGTTCACACCAGCAAAGCGATGCTCTCCTTCTCTGGGGACTCTTCCTGCGATCAGGAAGCTCTGTGCCCCACACCCACCTTGTCTTTCTCCTGCAAAAAGGTAAGCAGTTGTAGGACTCAAAGGGGGTGAAAAACTGGAGCATTTTGGTGGTCTCCAGCCGCATGTGTGTGGTCCCCACGGTCCTGCAACGAAGCCGCGCGGGACACGTCCCCAAGGTGCTTTCGGGACTCTCTAACGGCTCTTTTCCCCCGTGGTCCCCAGCGGATGATGGGCTTGGGTTCCTGCCGACCTTCGGTCCCTGCTATATCAACCTCTACGGCAGCCCCCGGGAGTTCACCGGCTTCCCTGACCCTTACGAGACGCTCAATTTAGGAAAGGTGATGTCGGCTTCTTTCCAGCACAACCTAAACTAAACTACCACCCCTCCTTGCCAAAAGAAAGATGCTGTTAACCCAAACTGGCTTTGTTATTAGGAGCCTGCACTGCTTTTTCAGCCCCTGGCTATTCCCGCTGGCTAAACACCTCCTGATATTGCTCTGTTGCCCAGACACTCTCTACCCTCGAAGCGCTTGCAGAAATACTTTGCCTGATCTCGCTCCTCTGCAATGAAGCCCACTGAAAGCAAAGGCAGAGCTCGCCTGCGGGGAGGGGGCACTGGGGTCCTGACGCCTGTCCCTGGTCTACCCCAAGGGCGAGGGAGTCGCGTATCGTGGCAGGATGCTGGTGGAGCTGGAGACCAAGCTGGTGGAGCACGTGGAGCAGAAGGTGGAGGACATTTCTGCGGATGACATCCTGCGGGTGGAGGTAACGGGGTCTCCGTGGGGTTTCTGACCCCGTGGGCTCTGGGGTTGGCCCTCCAGGGCACAGCACGTGGGGCAATCGGGAAGGGTGTTGGTCCTGGGTGGGTGATGTCCCGCGAGCAGTGGAGTGGTCGGTGAGCTGCTGGAGGGTGTCTCCTGCTGTGTTTCCATCCCAAGGTGTCCAGCTTGCTCCATCTGAGCTGCTGCATGGTAGAGAGCAGACCACGGTGAACGTGGAGGGGTGGGAGATTTACTTCAACAGGACCCCAATCCCAACTCGAGTCCTATTGCAGTTGGGCTCCTTTTACTCTTTTCTTCAGGTTTAAGCTGCGTTTTTTATGGAAAGTTCTAGCCTTCTCCTTTGTCAGGTTTTTCCTAAATATCTCACCCAAAATTCCCTTGCTGCAACGTATGCTTTTCTTCCCTGCAATAAACTTTTCCACCTCAGGCCTCGCTGAGATGGTGTGTGCTGGGGTGGTGGAGGGTCTGTGTGTAGGAGAGCCGTGGTGGTGTTTCCTCTATGGACATGTTCCTGTGCCTGCTGTAGAAGTACCTGCGCCGTCGGAAGTACTCCCTCTTCGCTGCCTTCTACTCAGCCACCATGCTCCGAGATGTGGACGATGCCATCCAGTTTGAGGTCAGCATTGGCAACTACGGCAACAAATTTGACAACACCTGCCTGCCTTTGGCCTCCACTACGCAGTACAGCCGGGCTGTTTTTGATGGTGAGCAACATGGGGGTGACCGAGCACTGGGACGGGCTGCCCAGGGAGGGTGTGGAGTCTCCATCCTTGGAGATATTCAAAACCCAACGGGACGTGGTCCTGGACAACCTGCTCAAGGTGACCTTGCTTGAGCAGGGGTTGGACCAGATGACCTCCAGAGGTCCTTGCCCACCTCAACCATGCTGTGAAGGGAGAATATCTGACTGGGGAGGAGCGTGGAAAGCAGGACTACTTTTCTCAGCTCTGTGCTGGCTTGAAGTGGTTTTTGGGCAGCACTTTGGCACTAACAGTGGCCATTTGTCTTCAAGGAAGAGCCAGTGCTTTTGGGGGAACTTTCCCTGGCTCCTGTGGGGCTCTTGCTCTGGTGTGAGATGGTCTCTCCCCACTGGGGTTGTTCTGCTGGTTTCGGGCCTCACTGCTCTGCAGGAGCTGCTCCAGCCGTGGAGGTTGATGCACATCCCTTTGGACCTTGGTGTGCATTGCTCTCTTGCACATGGGTTTGGGGAACATAATTCCCATTCTCTTGCTCCAAAAGAGCCCCAGAGATGGGCTTCTGCCCAAGGCCGAATGCTGCACTGCCCCCCTTCATCTCCAGTCCTGAGGAGTGGGGTCCCCCGTCACCTCAATATCACGAGCTCACCAGCGCGCTGTGCCCTCCAGGTTGTCAGTATTACTACCTGCCCTGGGGCAATGTGAAGCCCGTGGTGGTGTTGTCATCCTACTGGGAAGATATCAGCTATCGAACTGATGCCCAAAACCTTCTCCACCATGCAGCAGACAGGCTGGTGAGTGCCGTGGTGGCAAGGAACATTGTCCGCCTCCTTTCTGCATCCTGCCTGGAGGGACAGGGAGGGCACAGAGGTCATCTCCAGGCTGGGTCAGGTTTGGGGTTTGATGACCCTTGTGCTGTGCAGGGGAAATCTGTTGGCGTCCCGGGTGCCCTGCTCAGCCCGTGGAGTGATGGAGGGAAAGGGACCACCCTCATCCCCACTGGGGTGACAGTGGGGTGTGAACGCACTGCTTTGCCGTGCCACCCACCTGCCTACTGATGCAGGCGCAGGAGGCAAGGACCTTCCTTCAGCTCCTGAGCTATTTATGGGATTTCTTGCTGTATTTCACTGTTGTTTCCCCTGGAGCTCCAACAGGAGCAAAACCAGAGGTGCAGAGCCCTGGTAGGACCCAGGCTGGAGTTTCTGATCATGGGGAGCAGCCCCAGGCGCTCGCTGGGAGGGTCCTGGATGTGGGATGGAGTGGGGTGCCAGGGGGGTTCCCTGCTGTGCAGCTCCTCTTCCCCACCTATTGTGCAGGAAGAAAACCTGGAGAAGGTCCACCTTGCTCTCAAGGCCAACCGCTCGCCGAGTGAGCTGGACGCCCTGGGTGCCCAACTGATGGATGACATCATCGCCGACTGCAGGTATTTTCTGCCAGTTTTGAATGTGAGCCTTTTCATGCCATTTATTGCGAGAGCACTTATTTATCTTGGAAGGGACGACTTCTTTTTTTTTCCTTTTTTTTTTTTCCTTTTTTTTTTTTCTCTGAAAAACGCTGGTCATTTGCTAATGTTTGCTTCAAAGGTTGCTGAGCCAAGGCACGGAGTTGAAAAGGTGACATTTAAGGCAAGTCATAAATTTCCAGCCTTCATGCAAGGGCTGCAGCGTGGCTCACCTGAATGAGCAGCATTGTGTCGGGGCAGGAGATGGAGCCGGGCCAGCCCAGCCAAAGGGATGATGGGGCTTGTGGAGTGAGGAGCCACCGATGTGGCTTCCCTGTTGAGCCTTGTGTGTGCTGCGTTGGAGCACTCATGCACAGCACCCAAAGGGGTTGTTCGGTTCTGCATGAGTGTTGTGTGTCCAACAGTTGAACCGGGGGATGGGGATGTTGCAGGGCTGGATGGCACAGCTATCCCGCCGTCCCCGTGGGCAGCACCGCCAGTATCTGCTGCTGCTTTGCCTTTCTAAGCACTTGAACATTTGTTCAAGGGAGGTTGGCAGGGTGCCTTGGGCTTTCCCTCCATGTAGCCTGCTTTTTTGGGCTCGATTGCGCTTTGTGGGGATGAGGAGCCGCTCCGGGGAGCATTGCTGAGGTATTACCGTGGCGTTTTACCCCAAGGACAGCTCAGCCCTCAGAAAGGTGTTTCAGGGACTGACCTCACGGTCTTTGGACCGTGGTTGCCCTTCAGGTATGCCCATGAAGATGATCTCCAGGTCCCGTCCCATGCTCATGCCTGGCCACACAACTTTTCTGCAGGAGCTCCATGCCATCAATTTGGGGAAGGGCAGTAGTAGGATCGTTGATGTGTTTTTTAGCCCTGGCAAGCCCTTGCCAAGGGGAATTAAGAGAGCTACTGTGCCTCCCGGAGCGTCCTTGCCTCGGGAGGTAGGCAGAGAGCAGCCAGGCTGTGGAGACAGCCCTGCCCTGGGCTGGGACATCCCACTGGTGGCTGTGGCGGGTGGACCTCTGTGGCCACCCAGCTTGTGTGGTGGCTCTTGGTGCTTTACCTCAGCAGAGAGGAAGAATTTGGCCTTCTTGGATGTCCCTGAGGCCACCAAACCTGCTGGGACCACTTGTCCCCGACCACTTCCACAATAGCCACCAGCCTGCCAGACCATGCGCACCATCCACTTGGGCCGGTGCCAGTCACCTAAGGTTGGGGAGATGGTGCTGAGCTTGCTGCCAAGCCCTAGGTCCCTCTTTCTGTCCCCCCTGCTCTTTGAAAGGCCCATGGAAAGGTTGTGGAGGTGTTGGGGTGCAGCGGGCATGGGTGTATAGCCTCTCTGGACCCTCCTGTGACGCCTGTGTGGGACCAGACACCTCCTTCTTTTGGGCAAGAAGACCTTGAACAAGCTGACCCTGCTCCACAGACCTCCTGGAAGACATGCTTAAGAAAACACACACACATACTTACAACCTCCCTATTTATTTGCTTTTGAGCCTCATAAAGGAGATGTGTTTCGCCCCCCACGCATGCTGGCTCTGCTGGAAATGTCAGAGCCATCCGACGGGCTGTCGATACCCCCCTGTTCCTGGGCACGCGGGATGGGACCTGAGGGGTGAGCCATGGCTTTGGGTTTTCCAGAGATGCTGCGCCCTCCAAAACAAATTCAATTAACCGGGAGGGGAGGGGAAAAATGTGGCCATGGGATGTGCCAAGCCCGTGGTTCCCGCTGGCTTCTGGCCCCACTCTGTGCTCGGCTCCCGCGGAATGTGGCTCCTCCGTCTCTGCGAGGGCTTGGCATGGGGACCGGGGCTGGCTTGCGAGGTTGCTACCCATGGTGAGGGCAGCTGGATCAGCCCCGATGGCTTTTTAGAGGGTTTTGCACCCCTCCGTGTGCTCTGCCCTGGGGGGGACGAGCTGAGCTGTGCAGCTGGACCTGTCCGCAGCTCCCCCCATGATGCTGCCAATGCCTGGTCTCTGTGCTCAGCCAGGGCAGAGTTCCTTTCCGTCGGGATTTTGGAGGGATGAGACAACCCCCTGCCGCTCTGCTGTGCTTCCCCATCCTCCTCTGGGTCCAGACCTCTCCGGTGAAAGGGTCCCAGTGGGAGAGGGTCTCCCCACCTCCTGTTCCCAGTAGGAAAACAGTGACGTGCTGCCAGCATCGCCTTGTCCACGTCTGCTTTCCAGACCTTTGCGTGAAGAGATGGAGGACGGCTGCTCTCTGGAAAAGAAAAGAATTGGAAGTAGCATACAAATGGACAAAGTTAGGGAAAGATGAGCCATGGCAAAACCAAGTACCCCAAAAGTTGAATTGCAGCTGGGTTCAGGCAGCTCCTGTAGCTCCTTCGTGTTGATGGGCAGTGGTGCTGACCTGAAGGGTGGGTTTTGTCCCTCTGCTCCTGGCCCTGTCTCCTGTGGCACGAGGATTGCTCCGTGCTGGAGCTCAGAACCAGAGCTGCCTGTGAATTGACTCCTCTGCTGTTCCCTGCCGGAGCTGGGAGCACGGCACATTATGCAGAGGGTAGCCAGAGAGCCCCTGCTACAAAGAGCAAGATCATGTTTTTGATCATCCTTCTGGTCTTCCTCATACTTTGTCCAATTCTGCCATACCTTTCCCCAGCTGGAAGCACAACGTTCACACGAGGATGCACCACGCATTTATGTGCTGGCACGGTGATGTTCTCAGTTCAGCCCTTTTGCTCTTTCCGCATAATTTGTGCCTGGAGTGGTAACAACCAGCGGAGGATCTATCACTGTGGATGAACTCAACGCTCCCGTCTCTTGCCACCTGCCATATAACCAGCTCTTTGCCCAGGAGGTGACCATCCTCTTGGTCCAGGGTGGCAGAGCCCTTGGGGAAGGACAGTGCTGCGGGCTGCCAGGAGCCCAGGCAGGCTGTTCCGGTACCCCAGCATCCCTCCGCAGGGGACATCTCGGGTCCTGGTTGTTCACCTCCCTGTTCTTCTGTTTTTGTTGTTTCTGCTAGTTTGTTGGATGCAAGAGTCAGACTTGCTGATCTCGGGTTCCCCAGATCTTCCCAGGTCTCTCCGAGGTTGCCATCACCTTGCTCCTTCCAGTCCTGTGATCCTGAGGCAATACTAAGCGTGAAGCTACAGATCTCACCCAGCCATCCAGCCCTTTCCTACCTGAATTGCAAATGATTTGCTGCTTGACTGATTTCCTCCCAGTCCGCTCCTCCCGGCTGCCAAGGCAGGACGGACCTCGACGAGGGGCTCTGCCCTGACGTCCTCCCAGCTCCCAGCTTTTTTGCTATGAAAAATGCTGCTTCCAGCTCCAGCTCACCAGCAACATGTTCCTTGTGTCGTTTATCCACCTGAACAGGGATAGTTCTTTAGGTTTTAGGCTTTTAATGGGGGCGCCTCCATCTTTTTGCCCTTTTTTTTTTTTTAACTACTTCATGGTATTTTTACATTTCATCTGGTGGAGCCTGTGGTCTTTTCCATTTTCCCATGTGAGCACGGTTTAACTTCATTTAACCGTTGTGGTCGTTAGAGGTCTCTGACATGCGGCACAGATCTCCAGGAACAAGGTGTCTTCAAACCAATTCCACGCTGCCTATAGGATTTAACCCTTTCTGCTGCTCCTTTTCACAGCTCTTTCACACATTTCTTCCTTTTTGCATAGTTTTATAGTTCATCTTTCTGAAATTAAATTCAACGGCAGTGAGTATATTTAGTTCCCCCCCCCCCCCCCCCCCTTTTTTTTCCCCGTTCCTGCAAGGCTATTGAAGTACATCCTAGTTTCTGCCACGAAGTGGTGTTTGCTTGATAGGTGAGCAGTGTCCTTCCCGTGCACCGGTGACAAAGCAAGCCGCAGAAAACGAGTGGGAGGTCAGCTCCCTCGTAATAAATACACAAATGAAACGTGGACACACAAAACTGAGTTCACGGAGTGTGGTCGGTCTAACCGTACAGGGCTTGGAGCTGCAACCCTAACACAGTCTTTTAATTCACCTCCTCGCACAGGATGCTACTGAATGATCGGGCTAATTAGCAACACCTGCAGCGCTCTGTATCCCTTTGGAAAAAGCAGCAAAAGCAATTCTCTTTAAGAGAAATGAAAGAACTAAGTTTTCCCCTAAATATCTCCCTAAGCTTCTTGTTAAAGGAATCCATGTTATTAACCTGAGACATCCAGCACTGACACCATGTCAGGCAGGTATCACCGTGTGCATCTGCCTGTGGCACATCCCGGTGAGCATAGCTGGGCAAGAGGTGTTGTCCTTATTTATCATGCAATTAAAACGGGGCTTACGGATCCCAATCCCAGCCCGAGGGGGAATGCTGCGGCTGGCGGGGGGCTGCCGGTCGGGACCTGGGGGCAAGAAGAGCATTAATAACAGCAACACCATAAATCACTGCATTTTACAGGAAATCCTCTAAATGGCTCAGCACAGTGAAGGTCCTCCTGGACTCCTGAAACGTTTATCCAGCAGCTTGAATCAATTTATATTAAAATGTGTGTGTGTGCATGCGTGGTGTGCCCGGCTCAGCCCGGGCTCCATCCTGGCTGCTGCGGGTGATGCTTGGGGGCTGCAAGAACAGTCTGAAGCTCCTTTGGTCTTGGCATTGCCACGTTCCCCAAATGTATCTTTGGTGGCTTGTTAATTCTCTGGAAATTTGCTGAAAAAGAGGGAGAGGAAAAAAAAAAAAAAAGACAGCAAAACTCCATGAGAGGATGAGTGAGCTGCTAATGTCGCTTCTGTGCCCATCCACACAGCCTGACCCTGCCCGATGTCCTGGGGAAGCCGGCCAGCACCCACCTGGACCAGAACATGTACCGGTTTCGCAGCACCAACCTGGAGCAGATAGTGAAGGCAGCCCTGAAGCTCAAGCACGAAGACACAAGCCTGTTGGCAGCCCTGGAGCAGGCAGAGGACTGGCTTTCCAGGCTGAAGGCCATGGCAGAGGAGGTAACGCTGCTGCGATGGTGGCAGGAGCTGCTTTTCACCTTGCGGGGGGTCTCATTCTTCCCAAGCTTGCCATCGCGGTGCTGTTTCGGTGCGATGGCTGTAAGCAGTCGCCTGGTGGTGCAGTGGGATGCAGAGAGGATGTTGCTCTCGCAGGCAGAGCCCTGGCCCCCCATGCAAGGGTTGTACCCACGTCCCACCGCAGTGATGCGAACTGGGTTAGGAAGGCGCCACGTTTAGCAGCCGCTTGTTGAGGTTTAGCCTTGTTCGTGGCAGAGCTTTACAGCACAGCCAGTAAACCCTCAGCCAAAGCTGCTGCGGTGACCTGGGCTGGCTGCGGAGGGCAGGGCTTGGAGAAACATGGGGCTGCTCTGCCCTGGCCAGACCCAGATGGGATCCGGAGCTGCTGAGATGGAGTTTGGGTTGACTGGTCTCACTCCATGGGCTTGGGCTGGCAGCGGGACTCGGGGCACGGCTGCTCTCCAGCCTCCCGCATCCCTCTGTGGCTGATGTGCTAGTTCAGAGCCCCCTGGTCAGACACTACAGCTTTCGTGTTTTCCAGCCCCAAAACAGCCTGCCCGATATAGTGATCTGGATGCTGCAGGGAGACAAGCGCGTAGCGTACGCCCGCGTGCCAGCCCACGAGGTCCTCTTCTCCAGGAACATCTCCAGCTGCTGCGGCAAGAACTGCGGGAAGCTGCAGACCATCTTCCTGAAGGTACCATGGCTTTTGATGTATGTGCATGCCTGATATTTATTTTTAACACATTTTCCCCTAAAAAAAAAAAAGAGTGGGAAAATTGTGCAGGGAAACCTGAAATCCCAACAGAACAGGCTGCGTTAACCCACGAGCACCCGGGGCTCTGGGGACCCTCAGACCCGGTTTCAACCCTGTTGAAGCTGGTTCCTGCATGGTGAGAGCCCGGCCGTGCTTCTGGTGGAGTTCAGCTCCTCTTTGCACGGATCTGCAGCAGATCCCTGTGAATATCTTCATATTTTCTGCAAGTTCCAGGGCAGTGAAGATGGGTGCACTTTGGCCCAGATAGTGCTTTTTTTAAAAATATATTTTATTTTTAAACTTTTTAATGTTATTTTACGTTTTTCAAAATTCCTGACCCTCTGCCACCCCAGGAAATTTAAGCTGCGGCATCCTCTGCCAGGCACTTACTGAGCTTCTCACATCTCAAATGATATTTCTTTGGCCTTTCGCTGCGTGCCAGCTTGGGAGCAGACAATCAGTGCTGAACAAGCTCTAAAAAAATAAAGTGAAATAAAATAAACTGAATAAACCCCAAAACCCCAAGCCCAGCTGGCAGTAAAAGATGAACAAAAATATATTGGTTTTTTTTCTGTACTTTAGCTCTGGATGGAAAACCAGCATCACTTGAAGGGGAAAAAAAGTGACTGAGAGAGAGAGAAAAAAGGGCAATGAGACATCTGCCTGTTTATTCTTTCTATTTTTGCTGAAGTATGTTGGCTGGGTTTGGTGTTCTAGCCCTGAAGGGTGTCTCACCGAGGCACAGAAGCCTTGGCCACCGTGGCTTTGAAGCTCCTCAAGGTCATCCCCAAAGCGCTCTGCACACTGCTGATGTTGTCCTGATTCCCAGGGATGCTCCGTGTCCCACCTACCCCGCTGACTGCCCGGCCGGGGCTACGGGGGCTTCGTACCCACCACCCCCAGCCTCGCATCCCGAGCATCCCCCATTAATATCCTCCTCGGGGATATTAACGGGGCTCTGCCTTTGGCAGTATCCCCAGGAGGAGGCGATGGGTCTGAAGATCCCAGCCCAGATCCGGGTCCAGCTCTGGTTCGGGCTGTCGGTTGATGAGAAGGAATTTAACCAGTATGCCGAGGGGAAGCTCTCCGTCTTTGCCGAAACCGTGAGCATCTCGCAGGGACCACCATAGAGGGTTCTTTTTCTCTCTGGTGTGGGCAGCAGCTCCACCACGGAGGGAAGGGTGTGGGCTGGACCATGGGTGTGGGCACTGCCAGGTGGGGGGGTCACATCAGCCCCTACCAACCGGGAGGAGAAAGAGCCGTTTCCACCAACATCCAGCCTGAAAGGCTGGGGAGAAGGTTGGTAATGAGCTGTAAAGCCTCATTGTGGCATCACATCTCCTTCCACCTGTGGTGGGGGGAAATCTGGGGGTGCCCATTGGGATGGGGGGCTGGTGGTGGGGGTTAGGCTCTTCCCAGGAGGTCTGTCTTCAGGATGGGGCTCTCCAGGAAGGAAAGGATTATTCATGGGATTTCAAAAGGTTTATTCATGGGATCTCAAAAGGATTATTCATGGGATTTTGTGCCTCCAACACAAAAACCTCTCTGCTTTTGCTCCCCCAGTATGAGAACCAGACCAAGCTGGCACTGGTGGGGAACTGGGGCACAACCGGCCTGACGTACCCCAAATATTCAGATGTCACCGGCAAGATCAAGCTGCCCAAAGACAGCTTCCGCCCCTCCACGGGCTGGACCTGGGCTGGGGATTGGTTCATCTGCCCAGAGAAGACGTGAGTGATGGTTTTCTACCAAGAGCAGGACCTGGGTGGGCTGTCACGGGCAACCCAAAAACCTGAGCAGAGGCTAAGCTGGTGGCCAGGTCACCCAGGAAGCTGGATGGAGATCTGGGGTGCCATGGGGGTTCCTCGTCTGCCTGCTCTGTCCTTGGTAGGCAACGGCGTTAGTGCAAAATGCATCATCTCTGCACTGGGTGATGTCCCTGGGGCGGTGGGTGCTGCACAGGCACTCATGGCCATGATGGCCCCAGCACCCAGCTCACCAGGGTGCCTGTGCAAGCTCCACACTGAGGAGCTTTGGAGGTGGGATCCCAGAGAGGCACTGAGGGAATGGGAGGGGAGGGGATGGTGGATGATCAGCACAGCTCTGCCCTCTTCTTGCATTGGAATTACGGCCTCTGTTTTGGGCTTCACCTGAGCTGGGTTGCTGAGGTCTCGTGGGAGCTTTGCTTGGTGCATCTGGGGTGGAAGAAGCTCAGGATGCAACGTGTGTGCTGGGGTGGCGTGACCGGCCACGAGAGGAGGGAAGACACGAGGCTCTGCTGCTGCCCATGCAGGGCTGGGAGGGGAGGAGGGGGTGACCCTGATGCCGTGCATCTCCCTGGGGTGCAGGTTGCTGCATGATGTGGATGCCGGGCACCTGAGCTTCGTGGAAGAGGTGTTCGAGAACCAGGTCCGGCTGCCTGGAGGCCAGTGGATCCAGATGACTGATGCCTACACCGATGTGGTAAGGATGAAGCAGGCAGCCCAGGGCTGAGCTGCCACCCCAGGCTGCAGTGCCCTGGGGAGCTCGGGGGAGATTTGGGCAACTGCTGGGCACTTTTTGCTTGAAAACACCCCTGCGTCCCACAGAACGGGGAGAAGGTCCTGCCTAAGGATGAGATTGAGTGTCCTCCAGGCTGGAAATGGGAAGACGTGGAGTGGGACACCGACCTCAACAGAGCTGTGGATGAAAAAGGTATCAGAAAGCAGTTTGGGACATCCATGCCATTTTCATTGCCTTTACTCTGCCCACCGTGGTGTTTCCTTCCACAGTCCTGTCCAGCACTAGGGATGATAACATCCCCTCATGGCTGTGTGAGGTGCTCCACTGGCTTCGGGAGAAGGGGATCAGGCCCTGGGGGTACCCTCTCCCCCTTGCTCTGCCTGAGGCTGGGGCTGTGGGGTGGGCAGCCACAAAGGCAGTGCTTTCCCTGCTGCTGGGGATAGTCCAGGCTGTTCTTCTGGAAGACCTTACGTGGCTTCTGGTGAAAGAGAAACAAAAAGCATCAGGCCAGAGGGCATCCGAGATGGTCACAAGGGTTGGGGTTGCCTGAGGAAGGAAGGGCATAGAGGAGAGTTCCCAAGCTGTGACTTTGAGCCAAGAGCTGGCAGGGCACCATGAGTCCACCACCTGGGCATCCCCAGAGGAACACCTCCGTTGGGTAGCAGCAAGAGTGGGTCGTTACCTGTGTGGACCAGCAAACTGGAAAAATGCGTTTTATCTGGACAAACCTTTGCTATTAAAGCAGCTCCAGTCTGGATATATGTAAAGAGAGGTGGGAGGCAAGGTAGGGGGCTCTTCTCCTGCCTTCACCCAGGTGTCCCCTTCTTTCCAAGGCTGGGAGTATGGCATCACCATCCCACCGGACCGCAAGCCCAAGGCCTGGGTGCCGGCTGAGAAGATGTACCACACCAACCGGCGACGGCGCTGGGTGCGGCTCCGCCGGAGGGACCTCACGCAGATGGAGGCCATGAGGAAGGTAGGATGGGGGCCGGAGAGAAGAGGGTGAGAGCGGGTTTGGACTGTGTCCCTGTCTCTCCTTGTGGAGGTGGAGGTGCTTAGCCTTCTGCAGACACCTGCTGTGCTTTGGAGCCTGGTGGCCCTGGTGTCCATGCTGGAGCAGCGGCAGCCTCTGTGGTTTCCACCATGGGGGTCAACGTCTCCCAGAGCTGGAGACCGCTCCAAGGGAGCTTGGTTGGGCTGCGGGGAGGGATGGGGACCTCCACTAGAGCCACGAAGCAGCTCTGGGGACCGGGGCTGGTAGAGGTCCCCAGTCTGTCCCCTGTCCCAGTCCTCTAGTCCCTCTAGGTGGTGCAATTGGACTGCAAATGCCACCGCAGCGCTGCTGCTCTTCCCTCCCCCCAGCAAGTTCCCCGAGACTCTTTCCTCCCTTTCCAGCGCTTTTTCTAGATAATTGTGGATGGAAAGCATGGGGAAACCCTGCCACCCCATTTGCCAAAGGAATGCAAATGTCACGGGGAGGTGACACAACTCTGGGGAGAAAAAGCCTTCATGGGCTTGTGACTGATGCCCTGGGCAGGCTGTCCCATGGTGGCAGAGCCGTGGTGGTCCCAGGAGGGATCAGAGGTGGTGGCAAAGTGGAGGGCAGGCTGGGAGGATGGAGGTGCTGGTGCTGGTGCTATTCAGGCCTGGGCAGGATGCGGCCCCCTCCTTGCTCAGCACCGGCAGCCCCCAGCCCAGTGAGACCCTTCTGCAAGTGGCGTTCACCCCAGGGACTGGTCGAAGGGCTCAATACCCGGCTAAGCCAGAGACATACAGGGAGGACATGAGGTGGGACAAATGCAACAGGCAACAACTTGAAGAGGCTGGACCCAGGTTTGGGTGGGCACAATGCTGGCCCTGGAGAGCCCCAAAGTGGCTTTGCCCCTTGGTTGTGCCGGGGTCCCACCGTTGTCACCTGCAGAGGGGCCGTGGGGTGGTGGGACCGAGCCCCCCTGAGCCCCGGTGTGTCCCTGCCCGGCAGCACAAGCAGGAGGAGCTGGATGGAGAGGGCTGGGAGTACGCCTCGCTCTTCGGCTGGCGCTTCCACCTGAAGCATCGCCGGACCGATACCTTCCGCCGCCGCCGCTGGAGGCGCAGGATGGAACCCCTGGAGCGTACTGGGGCCGCCGCCGTCTTCGCCTTGGAGGGGGCCCTGGTAGGTACTCACTTTTCCCCAAAAAATTGCTGCCTGGGAGGGGGAGCCTGGTCGGGTCTGCTCCACCATTTGTCCCATCCCAGGCAGTGGTTGTGGAGCAAAGCTCGTTATCTGCCACTTGTTATCTGCTGCCTGCACCCGCTGCTGTTTGTTTAGCTAATATTCTGGCTTTCTTAATACACTGGATTTCATAATCCCTTGGCTTTTCCAATAACTAAATGAGAACCAACCACAGCAGCACAAAGCCCCTATTATAGGGCTTTTTATTTTTTTTCCCCCATTTGGCTTTTTTTTCCCTCCTTCTCTGCTCTGTCCTTTCCTCTGTCCAGCATTTGATCCCAGCAGCCCCTTTGGGACACAGGGAGCTCCATGGCAGTTGCATGTATCAGCCCTGAGCTCACACTGACCCCATCCAGGAGGTCCTGGCTGCTGCCCACCCCCAGGACTGCCCGTGGGACCCTGGCTTCTCCCCCTTCACCCTGGGGCCTGCTGAGATGATTTTTGGCCAGATGCTTCACCCCTCTGCATCTCAGCAGAGGCAATTGAGGAGGATTTAGCTGGAAAACCCTATAACATGGGGTGTGTGTCCATGCACATGTGTGTGTGCATACCTGTGGAGCTGTGCATGAACCCCCTGTGCCCCTCCCTGGCTCCGGGAGTGAGGGGAGGTGGGTGGGGGGTGTCTGATGGGGCTGCCTTGGGTCTCAGCTTGGTTGTGTCATTTTTCAAGGGACTCAGCCGTGCCCTCGTTTCGCCTTCGTTAACCTGCAAATGAAATGGGTTTGTGAGTTTGGCTGCTGATGGACCCGTCTGCTGGGGGTACCAGGGGATGTGGGAGAGACCCGGGGAAGGAAAATCCCCTTCCCATGCATGTGGGGCAGAGGCTGAAGCAAAGGGGAAGCGGAGAAAAAAGCCCCATTAAAATGGCAATGTGGCAACATGCCTGGGAACTGCTGCTTGCTTCACTCCGGGTGATGCTGACACGGTGGCAGGGGATCCCTGGTGGATTTAAGTGTCACCCGGTGTCACTGGTGTGCTGCTGAATGCCCACCTACCACAGGCTGTGGGGGGCTGCCCCTTCCAGCCCTCCAAAGCCTGTTAGACCTGATGTTCCCTGCTTTGTGTACATATTTTCCAAGCATTTCTTAGCCATGTCAGTTAGCGTTGGAGAGTCCAGTTCTTAGCAGCCTCCCAAATCTCTCATTTATCTTTATGCCAAAGTTATGTCTATAACTTTTATTATATTATCATGTAACAAATCCAGTTTATTATTTTGCCTGTTTTCTAACTGAAAACAATTCTAGCAAAAAAGCAGTCGTTCTGCCTTGCCTTGCTATGCCATCCCATGCCTTGCCTTGCCATGCCTTGCCTTGCCTTGCCATGCCTTGCCTTGTCTTGCCATGCCTTTCCTTGCCTTTCCATGCCTTGCCATGCCATGCCTTGCCATACCTTGCCATGCCTTGCCTTGCCATGCCTTGCCATGCCATGCCATGCCTTGCCTTGCCATGCCTTGCCTTGTCTTGCCATGCCTTTCCTTGCCTTTCCATGCCTTGCCATGCCATGCCTTGCCATACCTTGCCATGCCTTGCCTTGCCATGCCTTGCCATGCCATGCCATGCCTTGCCATGCCATGCCTTGCCATGCCGTGCTTTTCCCTCTCCCCCTTCCCCAGCAAACACTGCCCTAAATGTCACTGCTGCTCCTATACAACCCCAATGCAGATATCCAATTCCCTTATACTAAGAAAATGCCTGAACCACAAATTTTCCCTGCTTGATGCTCAGCAAAACACAAGGAAAGCCCTCAGCAGTGTGCCGGGTGACAGCAGGGTCCCGGGGGAGCAGCAGGTCCTGTTGCTGTAGGACCATGCTGCTCCTGGGAGTTCAACCATCGCCTGGGCAGGGTGATGCCGTCTGACAAGGAGTATTATTTACTTCAGATGTGGAGGTTTTGGGGGGATGCTGTCCCCACAGGGTGACAGCTCAGGAGGGAGCAGCATGGGAGAGCGGCAGGTGAATCCCTCCCCAGCCCTGGCTCTGGCTCCTGGCAGCCCAGCAGTGCAGGACCAGCCTGCCTGCCCTTTGGGCTCTGCTTGCTGAATTCCCCTCCGCAGTAGGTCACTCTGGCTCTCCTCGGTGCCCTCATATTTTGGGGTTACTGGCCACATTTTCTGTGGTTGTTTGGTTTTCTGCAGATTGCTTTATAAATGATCTTGCCATACTTTCTGGTTTTGCAGCTTCATGCCTTTCCAGCTCTCCTCTCTTGCTTGAAAGACTTACGTGTTTTTCCAGGATGCTCCATCCCAAAATAATACCTAAATTTACATAGCGTCTGCCATCCAGCAACCCCAGACCCTCTGGACCTGCACAGGGTTGATCCCCCCATCCACTGGAGCTGCAAGCGGGAGGAGGGACTTAGTGTGATGCTGCAGAGCTGGGATCAGGGTGGTGGGGTGACGTGGTGCCAAGGATGGCAAAATATGAGCAGGTGCTGAGGGCTGGGAAGGGTGGGTGCTGATTTTTCTGCTGTATCTATTTCCAATACTTTTTTAACGCTGGCAGAAGGAGGTAGCTTTTGGAGACTGAGGTGTCGGGGATGCAGAGTCCGAGAAGGGCAGCCGGATGGGGCAGCAGCTTGAGTTTGAGCTGTTGCTGCCAGCTCTGATCACACTGAAGCAGAATAAAGGTGCTGTCAGGAGAGGGAGCCTCGAGCATCCCCCAGCCCAGATTTTATCCAGGCCTGGGGCCAGGGCTGCCACTGGCATGCCACCAGCTACCCGAGCCTCCCGAAGCCCCTCCTGTCTGCTCCATCCCGTTCCTGTTATCTGCCGCCTTCTCCGCGAAAGGCATTTGTGCGATTTTGTGGTCGTGGCATGGGTTGCCCAGAGCCTGTCCAGCAAAGGAGCCATAGAGCGGTGCAGGGAAACCGAAGCGGAGGCAGGATTAAAGTGCAAACTCAGACAGAACAAGCCAACACCCCAAGCGCTAATTCCCCGAGCTATTCGAAAGGGTTGGTTTCCAACAGGAAGATAATACCAAACATGACCAGAAGGAATGTGTCTTGAATGCAGGAATGTGTGGATGGTGCTCAGGGTTTCTGGGCCTCCCTCTTCCTGGGGATGCTCAGTGTGCATCGCTCCGGGCTTACCAAACTGAGCAGTCGTTGCCGTTAAGACACGCTGAACCACAACAACTTGGGATCAGGGTGACCCAGAAGCAGCTGGAAAGCAGAGCCCCCATGGGCTGCCCAGCTGCTGAGCGGGGTTTTGTAGGAGCTGGTGGCTCATTGGCAGAGGCTTCCCCAAAAAATCCTGCTCTGGCGGTGGAGCTGAGCAGCTGCAGCCCCAGGGCTGTGCGTGGGGCTCAGCACCTTTGCAGGGTGAGCTCAGCGTCTGTTCAGCAGCACCTGCGGGGTGCGAGCATCTGCTCCCAGCCAGCCCAGCTCCCTGCAGCGGGAAGGGCCAGAGGGCTGCTGTGTGCCCAGGTCACCGCAGCTTGCGCCCCTCGCCCGGCCCCGCTGCGTCACAGCTGCCCCCCAGACCCACACATACGTGCATGCACACGCGTGCATGATTTCTTTTGCATGCTTGGTCTCCTCAAACACATGCTCACCCCTACTTTTGCTTGAAGACTTTTGTTTCGCTGCTCACCTACGCTCCATCCTTCCCCTGACACCAAACAGCGGGGGGACATTCCCCGATCCCCTGTCCCACGGGGAGCAGCGTCGGGGCCAGGCATTGCGGCTGCTCGCAGGGTGGTGCTGCCCAAAGCCGGGCCACATGCTGCTGCGAGGGCTCGTGGTGCTGCCGCGTGGCACTGGGCTTCGGCTGCCTTGGATGCAATTCGCCTGATGAATTTGGGGTGCCCATTGGGGTGGGTTGAGCTGCTCAGATGTTGCTTCCCACTGATTCACCTGCTCTCTCCTGCTGCCCCTAGCCGTGGGCTCTAATGCAGAAGGATGGCGTCTCTTTCCTTCTTGGTGTGCCGTTTTCTTGGCAGTCCTTGGAGCCTTCCTGCAGCCACCCACATCCTGGGATGGTCCGCATGTGGCTCAGGGCAGGACTCAAGGAATTAGACTTGTGGTGAGCCCACGAGTGTCCTGGGCAAAGCATCCCATCCTCCAGACCACCCTCTTTGCCCTTGCCACGACCACCCTGCCCTCTCCACTGCCTGTGACTTGGCATCCCCCTCTACCCCTGGGGACACCCACAAAGCGCCTGGTGCTTATTGCTTCTCGCGATGGGTCCCAGCTGACTAACAGGGAGCTTGAGACCAAGAAGTTGGTGATGCAGAAGGCTTTTAGCACTCCTACCCATACCCGAGATGCAGAGCTAGTGTAACACCGCTGCTTGCAGCACTACCCTCTTGTTTCCTCTCTTTTTGCTTGTATTTAACCTGTGTGTCATCCCCATATAAGCTGGGCAGCCTTCCTTTCCCTCGGGCTTGCTCATATCAGCTTGCTCCTGCATTTCCCTCCCTGTGACAGTGTGTCCCAGCTTTTTTGGGACCTGCCATTTGGTGGCTTGCTCATCACTGACAGTCCTTAAAAGAGAAGGACCATGGGACATGGTGTGGCCCCCGGGCACCTCTCTGCCCTCAGTCTGATTTCTGGGAAGCCCAGAGGCGAGCTCTGCGGGTTGAGGCTGTCTCTGGTTTCTGATGGAAAGCCCAGAGGCTCTGGCCTGGAGCTGCGAGCAGCCCTCCCACCCTGCAAGCCCCATTTCCTCCCATCCTCCTCCAAAAATCAGCCGAGGGAAACCTTTGTCTGACAGAGAGCTTTGGGTTTTCCATGCCAGGCTGGAAAATCTTGCCTGTTTCTGCCGGTGCGTATGCCCTAGCTTTGGCTCTGCACCAGGCGTGATTGAACCACCGTTCCCCAGGCAGGAGAAGAGCAGGGGCATGAGTTAAACCAGGGGGATGACAGGCAGGGTGAGGACGTGGTGCCACTGGGGTTTGGCCAGGGTTGGGACCACCGGTGCTGTAGCTTTGTGCCCAAACTACTAACCAGCTGCACCAAGCGTGGAGGGTCGTGGTGGGAAAGCCCAGCTGCAGAGGAGTCCTGCTCGGGACAGAGCGGTGAGATGCCACCGGGATGAGGGTGCCGTTGTCCCCCCGTGCTCCTACGCCCAAGGCGCATGGCCACTACGTTGCACCGTGCACGGGCTCCCACTGCAGGACCGGGTGCCTGGGAACCCCACAGGGATGGGATGAAGGGAGGAGATTGTGGGGGCACTCCATCCTGCCTGGAGACCCCAAGGGGCAAATCATAGTCCTGAGCAAGAGCGGTTTTCAGCTTGCCCTCTCCAAGGAGTGCTTTCCATGGTGTTTTGGGGTGTGAGGAGTCCCCCTTCCCCATGATGGACAGACTGGGGGTCCCCAAGCCCTTGCTGAGGGCTTCAGAGAGCAATCCCTGCCTGTCTCAGCTCCTGCTCGCCCCCACTTGCCCTTCCCCAGGCTGTCAGAGGGCGCAGGTCGGGGTAGGGGGACTGGGGGGACCGGCAGTCCGCCGGGCAGTAAGGTCATAAAAATAACTGAGAAGCTATTCAGCTCCCGCGGGGAGGGGGGCGAGGAAGGGGAGGCAGCGCTGGAGGTTGCCTTGCAAACCCTCGGCGCGAGCTCACCGCCGTAAACACAGCGCAAACCCCAGGGCTTCCTCTGCAGACAATGTCACGGTAATTGCGATTCCTGCCTGGAAAGGCAAGGAGGGCTCTGCAGACCACCTAAGCTCCTGACATGTTTTTGGGACCAGGCGACTCCGGGCTCTGGAAACTCCATCCCGGACTTGCCTTTTTTTTTTTTTCTTTTTCCTTCTGTCTTTTCCTTTTCTCTTTAAACACCCCTCCTGTCTCTCCCTAGCATTCGATAATTGAAAAATATTTAAAGATCAGATTTACACTTGCCAGGAAGTTACCTTTATGCTCCTTTTCCTGCAACTAAATATTTCAAGCTGAATGTGGCAATTAGGAGGTGATAAAAGGCCAGCTCTCCTAGGCGAACACACGAAGAGGGAAGAGCGATGGCCGAGGTCGGCCGAGGCTCCCCCCGGGCAGTGAATGGGGCATTTGGCTGCGTTTGACACCGTCTGTATCACTGTTCACAAAGTTTATACTCCATTAATTTTGCTTGCAAGGGGATTTAGTGAAATATTCTTTAACTACTTGCTACTGCTCCAAGAATGGACTTGGTGAAATTGCTTTAACTACTAACTACTGCTCCAAGAAGGATGAACTTTGTGGAGAGGCTTTTCCGTGCTGGTGAGATGCTGGGAGGTGGGATGTGAATTGGTGACCCTCGGGCTGCTTTTGTTGTTGTGTCCTGGTCCCTCCCAGCACGGCATGGATCAGGAGCTGGGTCCTCTCTGCCCTCCTGGCGCAGAAGAGCCTGAGGGTCCCTCCATGGGGAAGCCGAAAGTCCTCTTGGACACCCATGTGGATAATACCCTGGAGGACCCCATCCCAAGGGGAGCCCCGGCTGCAGAGGGGGTCCTGGCATGACTGACCTTGCCTTGCTTTCTCTTGCAGGGAGGAGTGACAGACGACAAGAGTGACGATGGCAAATCCATCTCCACCCTCAGTTTCGGTGTCAACAGACCCACCATTTCGTGCATATTTGACTGTAAGGCCCCACGGGTCGGAGGCGAGGGTGAAGTTCCCCTGCAGCGAGTCTGGGCACGGGGTCTCTGCTGTGGGGACCCCATAGCCGAGCATTTCCCATCCTCTTCCTCTCACCCACCTTGAGCACAGGCGGATGGAAAAAAGGGTGGGTGGGTGAGGATGGGACACAGCTTGTCCCCCCGGGAACAGCAACAACGCTCAGAGCTCTGTGCTCTCTCGGGAAGCCACGGGAAGGATTAAGCCAAGCTGCCTGCAGACATGAGCCTGGGGCTGGTTAAAAACCCAGCTACTCCCCCGATGTCCTGCACTCATCCCTGGGCTCACCTCTTAACTGTTTCTCATTCCTCTATACAGGTGGGAACAGATACCACCTCCGCTGCTACATGTACCAAGCGCGGGATCTGATCGCCATGGATAAAGACAGCTTTTCAGGTAAGCCCAAATGCTCACGTCCACTTGTTTGTGGTTGTAATTAGTGCTGTAATGAATGCTGGGGAGTAGCGGGGGTCTGTAAAGCAAATTTTGGGGTATTTATTGATATGAAATGAAGGGTGTTCGGCAGCCAAACAACAAGACAGCGGCATGAGGCTTTCCCAAGGCAACCAGCCTGGCAGCTTGATTTCCCATCAGCAAAAAAATCAGAGTTTCAAGAACTCTTATGTGAGAAACCAACCAGAAACCACAAGTTACCTAGGTCAGCCGTGAGTCAGAGCTGTTTGCTTTACTAATAGCTCCTTCTCCCCAACCTGAGGTGATGCTGAAAGCCAGCGGCAAGGCTGGGTAGCAGACGGCTCAGGGGCATGACAAATAAAAACAGAGCGGAGGGCAGGGGTGTTTACTGTGGCACATCACCTCG
Source organism: Morus bassanus (assembly GCA_031468815.1). Classification (NCBI taxonomy): domain Eukaryota; kingdom Metazoa; phylum Chordata; class Aves; order Suliformes; family Sulidae; genus Morus; species Morus bassanus. Next base: position 84,752,961 of record CM062570.1, on the reverse strand, counting down.
AGCTGCCCTCCCGTGCAGCGTGCGAGCTGGGGGATCACAGGGAGGACGGAGGGCTCTGGGCTGGTGTCAAGATGATGGAGCATGGGGCAGAAACCTCCATGAGATGTGCTCAGAAAGGTTAAAAAGGGTGCAAGGGTGCAATTAGGACGTCGGAGGAGACAGGTACCTTCTTCTCTGGCATACTCATGAAGTTTCTGGTCGTATTTATGTGCCCTCAGCATCCAGCTTGCTCCCAGCTGGTTGAATCCTGGCCAGCCTTTTGCCCACCCTTGCAGGACAGGGAGGCAGCAGTCTTCTGGGTTTGGGGTTTGTGGAGGGGATTTTTCCTGTGGTTTGGGGAAGGGATCAAGGGTGAAGGAGGGAGACCCCGTTTATTAGGAATGAAAGAATTGATTGAAAATATGGTTGGAAAGGAAAATACCTAACAGTGGCAAATCTGTAAAACGGTTCGCATTTGTTTTCACAACTGAACATTAAATTGAGCTGCTGCTCCTCCAGTCTCCATCCTGGAAACCTTGCAAAGGGGCTGGGAGGCAACGGCTTGGGGGTTTCATTGGTGGAGCCGATGCCTGAACAGGGCATCCTTCAGATTGGACTGTAAAAAATGTCCCTTCATGGAAAAAAGTGTGGTCCCAGGCGGAGAAAAGGGTGTCCTGGACTTTGAGCGAGAGGCTTCCCATGTCCTGCTGCTCAACACGTCCCCAACACAGCTTCAGGCACTTCTGAAACTGCCAGACTTGAGCTGATGGGGTTGGGATGTCCCGTGCTGAGCTCATGTTTTCTGGGTTGAGAAATCAAGTCAGAATAAGATATGTCACTTTATCTGTTGGACAGCTCTGTTATCTTTTGGCACTGAAAAGTGGTTGGGTGTAGGTGGTTTGGTTTTAGGATCGTTTTGTTTGCAGCAGAGGGTGAAGTGTGGCTGCAGAGGTGGGAGGACGTGTCAGGAACGGTCCTTCGCATTTGACCTGAGCAGGGACTAGCCCCCCAGCAGGCAGAGGGTCCCACGTCCTCTTCCCCATGGGCTGGGCCATCCCAGCCAGGTGGCCCCGTGGCCCTTTGGTGCTTGTGACCAAAGCTGCCTTTGCCCACACCCGTAAATGGTTTGGAATGTCATTTTGAGGCCAGAAAGTGGGACAGTGGGGACGTTGCAGTTTAGCTCTGACTCAGAGCTGGAGCTGGGGTAATGCAAAACATCCCCCATCAGTTCAGTGTCCCGTGGCAGGGGCCACACCTGAGATGTGAGCAGGTCCCGGGGCAGGTATCCCCGGAGGACCCACACCCCTCCGCAGTGATGCCCGCAGGCGGGATGCATCCAGCATCCCTCCAAGGCTGTCACTGACTGTCTGCCACGGGGATTTGCAAAGGGGCTGGGCATGGGATTGCCCACCAATGTTGGCATGGGGGTGACAGATCTTGGGTGCGATACAGGGACAGACCCCAAAAGCGGTGCAGCACGGGGACCGGCAGCAGCGAGCAGGGACAGTCGGGCGTCACCATGCTGGGCAGCAGGACCACAGTCCTGGGGGGCTCCTGCTCCCCCTGGTATTTTGAAGCAGAGAGGCCTGGGGGGGTTGGTTGGGCTGAAATGCCCTGGAGAGGTGCAGAGCACCCAAACAATCACCCAGTGTCTGCGCCCACCGAGGTCCCGTCTCCCCTCCGCCTCCACAAAGGGTTTGTTGTTCGAAGTGGTGGGGACCGAGGTGATCTCATGGCCCCGATCGGCGGAGCGGGGAGGGGAGTCCCTTCCTTCGGAAAAACCTGGCCAAGGACAACATGAGTAACAACATGCCACAATGTGGAATTGTGATCTCCGCTGCCTTAACAAAGCATAAAGGAGTTCATTAAGGGGGCTTTACACAGTTATAAAAATAAACCTTCTGTGCACACGAGGGTCTAAACAAAGGGGCTTTATAGAGGCCTCCTTTAAAAAGAAGAAGAGGGGGGAAAAAAAAAAGAGCAAAAAAGCAAATCCAAATCCATGGTTTTTTTGTTTATTGTAACGCATTCTGCTTTCCTCTTACTGGAAAAAAGCGCGTAAGTGGAAAAGGTTCTTCCCAGTGTGAATAGTGCTCTCTCCAGCCGGCCACCTCGCAAACAGCCCCGGCTCATTAAACACGTCTGCTGCGGTCCGGACGCCAAGAAAGAAAATATACCCCTCTTGGCCCCCCCATCCCTGGAAGAGGGGAGAGAGGGTGGGGGACACCACCCTGCTCAGCCCACCCCACCTTCAGGTATCTGGGGGATGCTCCTCCATCTCCAGGGTAGGCAGGACTCATTTTGCTCCCAGCCTAAGCTCACAGTCTCCTGACAGTGCTGGTGTTGTGGTGTGCACGCTGTTTTGCAGAGTGGGGGTACCCCTCCTGGGACCGTGGGGATTTGTGCAGCACCGAGCACTAAGGGTTGCATTTGTAGGGTCTGCCACACTCCCAGCCACCAGTAGGTCTCTTGGGACTGGCTTTGGGGTGACCCGGGTGGTACCCCGCTGCATGCTGGTGGACCCCCATACACTGTCCAGTGCACGTGTCTTGTGGTGGCACGCTATGCTGGGTGCCAGGTGGAGGAGGTGGCCTGTGTCCTTCCAAAAAGGCCCTTGATGCCTCCTGCCACCATGGAGGTTGGGGTTTGGAGGCAACCAGAGCTCAGGGGTCCACCTGGGACCAGTCAGGTGGGATGCAGCAGTCATGGAGGTCTCATCCCTGGCAAGGTCCAGTAGGTGCTGTCAGATTATGAAAGGTGTTCAGTCTCCATGGAGTCTTATAATGTGAGGCCACGGCATGTTTCAAGCCTCTCACCCAGCCCTTAGTCCTAGTTCCACCACCGTCCATCCTGTCCCCGTGCCCAGTGCCACTGCTGGCGCAGGCTGGATGACCACAGGAGGTTTGGGCCACATGCTCTTTGAAGCTGTCTGGAAGGGAAGGTGATAAAGAAGGCTCAGGTTTCATGTTTCAGTTGTTAATTGATCTCAGGCTTCCTGTGTTAATTGCTTTGGTTGTTAAGGGAGGCTACGCCTCACTATTTGCTGCTGCCTTGTGGTGAGAAACCTCTGGCTTTGTCCCAATTTAGGGGTGAGACACCTTGGTCCCAGCTCAGTGCCTAAGTACAGGGGTCTGATGAGACCCTGGAGTCGTTGAGACATCTGCATGGGGCTGGCAGATGTGATGCAGCAACCCTAAGGGAGACCTAGAGCCGTCTGGTGTGGCAGCTGGAGGCCAGGTGGGATAACCTGGAGTGCTGGGAACCCAAAACCCTCCCCAAGACATGAAGGTTACCAAAGCTCATGCAAAGAGGCTGAGAGGATGACTCTGGCTGGTTGCTGGCTACATCCTCAGCTCCTGTCCCTTCTGGGGATGTTAAAGACCCCAGGAAGGAGGCACTAATGTCCCAGCCACCTTCTTCACGGTCTGGCCTTCACAGCAAGGGGTAACCTGAGTTCACTGCTCACCCACATGTGCAATGCTGGTACCTCCTGCATCTCCCTGGGAAAGACTGTTTGCATCATGGAAACAGTTTGTGCTCTCTGCTCTGCTGGAAGACGGCCGTGTTATCACCACACTCATCCTTGTAGAGTCATCTTTTGGATGAAAACCCCACACCTTAGGGCAATAGGTGAACCATTTGTGCTACCTCACTGCTGGTGGACAGGGTGAGGCATCATGAGGATAACCTGGACCAGGACAGATGAAGTCAGACAGCGAGGAAATTTCTGCTACAGCAGTGGAGTGGTGGGAGATGTGGCCAGGGAAGGTCATGGTGCCTCCACCAGCTGGGGCTATCACAAGCCAGAGGATAAGGTTGGTCTGGTTAACATGGCCTCATTGGATGTCCAAAAGGTTTTTGTCAAAAAAATCCTTCATCAAGGGTTTTTTAAGGAAAGGAAGCTGCTGTGGGATGAGAAGGAAGGTCTTTGCATAGATAGACAGCTAAGTTGTGTGGACCGTTGTGGTTGTCTTGTCCCAAAAAGAACTGGAACGAGCAGGGGTCTGGATTGGCCCTTTGTGAGGAATAACTCCGTAGGCTGAGGCTCTTCAGCTTGAAAAAGAGATGTTTTAGGAGTGGCGTGATAGAAACCTGCTGAACCCTGACTATCAGCGCAGGTGGGCGGGGTGAACTGCCCCCTCTCTCCTAATGCAAGAACCGGGGAGCCTCAGATGGAGATAGAGGGAGCTGAGTATTGCAAAAAAGCATGAGAAGATGGTTCTTCATGCAGTTTTGAATCCTCACTGGAGGATATGGTGGGTTCAAGAGAGACAGGGCAAGTCTGTGGAAGACAACCCCTTTGCAGGGTTGCTAAACATACAGGCATCACGTTTAGCTTGGGAAGTACCTGAGCTGTGAATAACTGCTGTGTAGGGATAAGTGTCGGAGAACTTGGCCTCGTTCTCTCCTCAGCTGGAGTTGCCTGGGACACGACGGGAATGTCATTGCCGTTTCAAAAAGACCCGCAGCTCCTTCAGCCTGTTCACAGTCTTCTCTGCACAGCCCATTGGCCCTTGAATGACTTTGAATTGCTTTCTCCTTCCTAGACCGGTAGCTCTAATTCATCCTTTGCCTCTTGTCTAACATCCCTTGCAGATCCCTATGCCATTGTCTCCTTCCTCCACCAAAGCCAGAAGACGGTGGTGATCAAGAACACCTTGAACCCCACCTGGGACCAGACACTCATCTTCTATGAGATAGAGATCTTTGGGGACCCCCAGAACGTATCTGACTCCCCTCCCAACATCGTGGTGGAAATATATGATCACGACACTTACGTAAGTGTTTTGGCATGAGCTGGACATTCACGGTGTGAGTGTGCTGGGGTAGATAGGACAAACGCATGGCATTGCTCCTGCACTCTGGAGTGCAATGCTGTAACATCTCTGGGTGGCTCAGACATTGAGCTGGACACTCAGAAGACAAAAATTCAGCAAACAGCTCTGCTAGTGGTCCCCTTGGTGGCCCTGCTCTAGTCACGAAAGCTGCATCTACATGCAGAGTAGCCAAATTAACCATATTTCCTTGTGGAAAAAGCTTGGGACAGGTTTTAAAGCAGTCATGCAAGTAGGGGATGATACACTGGTGTTTGCTCAGCTGCCCAAAGGTATCCCAAGTGCCTTGTAGTGATGGCATTTGGGGGGCTGGTGAGATAACCTTGAGTCCTTCCTAGAAAAACTGGGCTGTAGCCTGTCACAAGAGCAGAAGGGATTTCAGACTGTGTGTAAGAGCAGTGCGCAAGTGAAAAGCATGTGGAATGCATCTCAGGAATGTCTCAGGAACCCTTCTGCCCCCTCATCCAAAAGACACCAGCAGGAAAGAGCAAAGGCAACTGAAGATCCCGTTGCAGACCAGTGAATGGGCTTTTTAAGAGCTGCAGATACTTAATGTTATACTCAGAGCTCCTGCTCTGGAAATCGTGTGATACCATAGGAATTTCACCTCCTGTTTAAGCCAAAATGCATAAGAAAGAGTGCATTTCTAGCCCTAGTAGTTACAGGGAGGAGTGTGAAAACTTGAGTCTGTATGGGCTTCAAAACCACCTTTTTTTCTGAACTGGTCCCATACTGGTTCAGACACTGAGCCTGATTTTTGGGTGATAGGGTTTCGGCTGAGATGTGGGTGCGTGGTGATGGACTCCACCGGGAAGAGGGGTGGGAAGAAAGCTCCCCGTGCATGTGATTGCCTTTCAGGGCGCGGATGAGTTCATGGGGCGCTGCATTTGCAAGCCCAGCCTGGCGCGCTCACCGCGGCTCTCCTGGCACCCAGTCATCAAGGCAAACAGAAACGTCGGGGAGCTGCTCGCTGCCTTCGAGTTGATTCAGAGGGAGAAGGTGAGCTCCCCATCTGGACCTGATCCTGTCTCTAATTGCAATGCTGGCTTCTTCCCTTGGAGCCTCTCAGCACCCGCCAGGATCCAACCTTTGCTCAGCGCTGAGTTATGTCTACCTGGGCTCAGCAGCTCTGCGGCTGTCTGTCCTCAGTTTCACCAGGACGGCTGCTCCAAGTAGACCCGGCTGTGATGCTCAGCACTGGCTGCACCGCAGCTGTGTGATGGGAGGCATTTAGCAAGCGGCTTGGTGCCGGACCGAAGCCTGGGCTGCTGGGTACCACTTTGGGGAGGCACCACTCGCACCCTCCCAGCACGGTTGGCTGTGGTGCTGAGCTCAGAGCCTTGGCACCTTTGCATCACGGCAAGAGCCTGGTGCATTTGGCCCCAGATTGCTGCCCTTTGCTCAGAGTTAATTTCCGGATGAGGTTTGTGAGAGCCGAAGCGGGCGGTTACTCCTGCAGCAAGCTGCTGCACTCAGTGTTGGCTGTTCATGTAACGAGCCACAGGGGAAGGAGACTGTGCTTCGGAGCCAGGCCGGGCGGGAGAGAGTCCTCATCATGCCCCAGTGTGTGCTCGTGTGCTTTTCCACCCTCCCTGTCCCCCTGCACGCACCACCCCTTCACGTCTCTCGTCTCTGGCTTTTCCACTGGCCGCGGCACCTGGCTGCAGCCCAGATGTGCCTCTATGCCAGGGAGAGTGGATGGACTGGAAGGCTAAATCTCCCTGTCCCGTTCCTCCCTCCCAGCCCCGAGGTGCTAACTGGGAATGAGGGTCCCTCCCTCTCTCCGATGTAGGTCCCAGCTCTGCTCCTGGAGGGATGCTGTGCTCTGCGCACGATGCTGTTGCAGCTGCTGGGGGTGGATGTGCTGGGTACAAGCCTTGCTGCACCAGTTAGGGACTGCTGGGTGGGAGTCAGGGGATGTCTCTGCTGTCGGGACGGGGCACCAAATCATCTGCATGCAGCCTCTTTTTCCTCCTCACGCCCCTCAGAAGTTACTGAACTGGTTGGGGAAGACCTTGGAAAGGGGGATCCTCTCTAAGGACCTTGTTTGATCCTAGCAGAAAGCAGCTGGGTGGATTTCAGGCTCTGCCTGTGCCTCCTTGCCAGAGGGAGAGCCCTGCCCTCATGCCCAGGCCTTTTGGAGCTCAGCGCTGGGCATGGAGGGGGGCAGCGTGTGACTATGGGAGGACTGATGTGTCTCTGCCAGATAAAGCTGAGTTAGCACCAGGAGTGCAAATGGAAAGTATGTGTTTTTCCTCCACAGCCGGCTGTCCACCACATCCCTGGCTTCGAGGTAATGCCTTTCTTCTGTTTACGGCTCCCAGGCCCAGTGCCCCTCTCACCATCCCCTCCCCTGCCCCTACAGGGCTGCAGGGTCCCAACACCATTAGCTGCTCCCGCGGAGGTTTGCAGCGGACTCTGTTTGCAGCCCTGCTTCTGCAGACTATTTGTCCGTCCTGCCTTAGGGACTTATTTTAGGATGAAGGAATCCCCACGTAGAGATGCCAGTTTCCTTCAGCTGATGGTAAAGAGAGTGAGTGGGGCAGCTCGCTTTTGACCTGTAAGATGAGGCAAATGTATCCCGTTCTGGATATAATTCCTCAGGCGTCAAACGCACCATTACCTTCCTGCCGTGCGATAATTTCAGCATTCCCATCACGAAGGGCTGTGCTTCCCAACAGCTCCAGTGTGTTTCCTACCCTGCAGCCCATCTGAGCAAAGGCATTAACTGATGCTGGACTTTAAATGGTTTTAAGTTACCTACACTGATTTCTTCTCAAGCCTGGGGGTGGTGGTGTGCAGGAACTTGGAAAGCATCCTTTTTCTATTCAGTTATCAGCTACAATTATAAGCCCTAGGATGGGCTAATGGATGAGAATTGCTCTAACTCTGTACTCTCCTTCTCTTCTCCAGAGTGAGCTGTCCTCCAGTCTGGATGAGGTGAGTCTGTAAGATTTAGTTGTCTCTTCATCTTGGAGATTGTGCCTCCATGGGGCAGCCACTTCTTTTCAGATGAGTCAGGTCAATAGCATCAGGATTTTAGTAAAATGAGCGATCACCAGCAGGACAGGGTAAATGGGCTTCGTGCTTAACTCAGGAAGTGTTCCCAACGGCAGGGCATGTCGGGTAATGTTTAACCTTTGTGGAATGTGTGTGCATGAGGTCTGCTGGTGTTCAACCCTCCCAAACAAAGCATGCAAAAGCTGAAATGCTGGGCTGATCTGTGGCTGGCCCTCAGCTGAAATCCCAGTTGAAAAGTTTGCAAATTTCGTGGGGAATTGGGGCATGTGCTGGACTGTTCCAGTTGTTCTGAAGGAAATACTCTCTTCGGGATCCCAAGCTGCTGCTTGGGCAACCTGTCAAAGTTGCTACCCAGACGTTGTGCACCCTGCAGAGCAGACCACAGGCTGAAGCAAGTGGTGTCAGGGTAGGCTGCTATCTTGGAAAACACAAGGCAGGGAGCTGAACAAGGGGCACATCTATTTGAGTGTTGTGGTGGCCCTAGGAGCCAGTTAACACCAAAGTCTGGGAGGTGAGCTGGGAGGGACCTGGGGCATGCAAAGAGCCTGGCCACATTCCCATGAAAGTTTGGATGGGATAAACACATTTTTGCAAGATGGGTTTCTTCCACCCAAGCAGCCTTTCCTAACGGTGTGGGGCTCATCTTTTTGCTCCATGTGGGCTGAGATGGATGAGCTCGTGTAAACATAACCATCTGTCTGCTCTTTCTCCTCCATTTCTTGCCACTGCCATTTCTGGATGGGGCACTTCACAGCTCTGCACCCCTGCCTTGTTCTACGAGGGGCTCCTCCAATGGGTACCTTTTATGCTTAAACACTTGACTCTCCTCTGTTCCTCTGCCTTTTGCCCAGAAACCAAGCAAAGTCCCAACAGAGACTCTCAGAGAGACCAGCTCCTTCAGACATGGTCTGGCCTGACCCACCTGCCCTGCAGGAACCCCATCCAGACCAACCCACTGAGGCTGCATCCGAAAGAGAGATGCCAGCCTGAGGTCTCCAGTGCCCTTAGCAGTAAATAACAAGCCTTATGGAGAATCGTGCTCATACGTGCATCATTCAGGCTCCTGATGTATCTGAACAACCACGCTGGCACTGGGCTTCCTTCTACTGCATTTCTGTTTGGTGCAAATGGAGGTAGCCTTTGGCACTGGGTTTTAAGCCCCCCTTGAAACAACATGACCCAGCTGTGCACTCAATCTCTCCCAACCCTGTATCAAAGTCAGGGTTGGACTAGATGATCTCCAGAGGTCCCTTTTCACCCTGATTCCCTCTGACTTGTCTCATTCAAATGATCCCAGCTGCCAGCAGAGCCCACAAGTTTTCATGGATGTCTCCTCCATCCAGGCGGCTGTGTCTGGGTTGAGAGCTGTGTCTGGGAATTGCTTGTTCCCCACCACCACCCTGAGCCCTCCCTGCTCCTGCCTTGTCCCCAGGACTCACTGCTCATTTCTGTCCCAACTGGTGAAACATTTAATGCTCGTGCAGTCAGCTGCGACCCAGGAGAACGACTGCAAAACAACGAGGAGGGCAGCGAGGATTGAGAAGGACTGAGAAACGGCTAGCGCTAGCTGAAGCTGTGGCAGTGTTAGGAGCCAAGCGTGCATTGTTGGCTTTCAAAGCTGCTGTTGAACCTGGGGCAGGCAGGAACTCTTTCCCCAAGGCTTTCCCCTTTTCCCATACAGATTTGCCAGAGGATAGAAGGATTGAAATGATCTTTAGTCCAATAACTATAAGGAAATGCAACATATGATATTTGCATCAGTGAGGATTTAGGTGCCTTGTTAGGGAAAAAGCTCCCTTTTTGGGAACAGACTCTGCAGACATCTCACAGGGGCTGTGTGGAGTTTGAGCCTGCCCTGGGGTTTGGAGATGGGCTAGGTGACTTCTGCATCTCTATTATGCAACTTAAAATGCAACTTAAGCACATTTAAAGCTAGAAATGAACGTATGTCACTAAACAAGGAAAGACTGAGGCTTTTCTTGATTCAATCCATGCTTATGCACCTTGATATGTTCTAAGTGCTATTGATCACAAACAAAAGTCGAGGATAGCTCTGTGAGGGCCGTTTGGTCTATCCCTCTACCCCAAGGCAGGATCAGCTCATGTTGGTGGTGCAATGTCTCATTTAGGAAGCTGAAATTAAGGCTGTGGGTAAGTGGGTGGGTTACCAGAAGTGCCGAGCACCCGAGCAATACTGGGGATACTCTGCACCACTCCATTCTCCTTAGGCACTCACCTCCCAGATAACCTTCCCTTTCCCTGCTAGCACCAACCATTTCTGCGAGCATGTGGACCATGGGAGGTGGGACTGCCTGCCCCAGATTTACTGTCTGCCCCATGTGGGAACCCAGACATCTGTCCCGAAATGGAGTTACCAAAAGTCTTCAGCTAACAAGCAGCTTGATTCAGCAGCCACCAGCAATTGCCAATGAAAATTAAAGCTTAGCGTCTAGTATATCTAACATGCCACCGTGAAAAATCCCTTTGTAGAGCATTTATATACATACATATACAAACCTGAACCAATCCTATAATTGAAATACATATACACACTTAATTTAATGCAATAATACTCCAGCCTGAAAAGAATGCTGGTCTCCTAAATTGGTTCCAACTGCCCTTGGTTGAGGGTTGCATTTTTAGAGGTTTTGCTTTCATTCCTGCCTTTTTGGTAACTCTGAACTCGAAGACGCAGGTCAAGAAGAACCCAAATCCTGGAATGGCTCAGAGCCCGTCCTCTGTAAGCAGCCGGGGAAGCCTGGCTCTCTGCTTTCCTCCTCTGTGAAGGCAAATTTTAAATCCCTCGCCTGCTGTCTACATTTAGTCTCACCCTGAAGGAAATCTCCTTCCGTATACATGGTGCATAGGCAGCTTTATCCGAGCCCCGTCCAGTGGCCGGCAGCTTGGCGGCTGCTAGATAAGGTTTATAGCCGAGCTGTTGTATGAACAACAGCCCCTTCCTGCATCCAAAGGCAATGCTGACCCTCCGTCCCACGGTGCTGCCCCCACTAAACTGTCTGCTGCTCTCTGGGAGCTGGTCACAGCATCTCACTCTGTCCAACTCAAGGAGCTGTATTTCACTAATTAACCCTCTGCTGCTGCTTCTTTGTCCCTTCTCCTCATCCCTCTGCATAACTATCTCACCAAGGTCCTGGCATGGGATAGATGCGCTCTCATCCCCTCCTCCCCTAAAGGAGGCTGAACCTTGATGGAGGGCAGTTTCCTCTTGGTTCCCTGGGAAAGGCTCAGGGATCACTCTCAGTGACCAAAGAGATTGGGAGATCAGGATCTTTGATCCTTCCCAGGGTCAGATTACAGAGAGAGAATGCAAGTACATTTACCCCCTCAACCCTCCTCTACCCTTGTCTATGTGTCCTGGACTTCTGGGGGGAGATGAGTTTTGCAGAGAGAAGGAGACTCTGGGGGGATGCAGCGTGGGGAGGGCGAGGCGATGGGGTTGGTGTCCCATCGTGGCATGACGCGATGCGCCTTTTGCATCTCTGTTCCCCTGCAGTCCGCGGACTCTGACCTGCCGTACCCCCCGCCCCAGCGGGAGCCCAACATTTACATGGTCCCCCAAGGAATCAAACCGGTCCTGCAGCGCACGGCCATTGAGGTGAGTGATGGGGAACGCATGAGGCAGCTCGCCCCCTCACAGAATAACGCTCCTAATGTGTGTCCCTAATGGGGGCGATGAGATCCAGAAATGGGATCCAAGCCAGACTCCGTGGATACAGAGTCCCACCAGTGCTGGGAGCTGGTTCTGCCCATGGGTTATCAGTCAAAAAAATGTTGTCTTGCTGGGAAAACAAGTCTCACCAAACTGTCAAGTCTTAGGGCAGATCACAGCCCTGGACCACACTTGCTTTTTAGAAGGACAGTCTGCCTCACACTGGGATACTTGCCCAAAACAGAGATGCTTCATTAATAGGTAAGCAGTTGTGGACTTGCTGTACTGGTGCATACAGAGAAATGCTTGCCGTATGACCTGACTACTCCCAACACCAGCTGTCCCACATGGTTGATTCATCTCTCCTTCATAGGCCAACCTTCAGGTTTACCTCCATTGCTGAGAAGCTCAGTGAGAGACCTGGAGGCAGACCTTTGGCTCAGTCTTTGGTGTCTGTTCCCCTCACCCTTCAGATCCTGGCCTGGGGGCTGAGGAACCTCAAGAGCTATCAGCTGGCCAGCGTCACCTCGCCCAGCCTGCTGGTGGAGTGCGGAGGCCAGCTCGTGCAGTCCTGCGTCATCAAGAACGTCAAGAAGAACCCCAACTTTGATGTCTGTGTGCTCTTCATGGAAGTGGTGAGGACCTGGTCCCCACCCTGCAGGGATGGGGTTGTAGAAGAACTGGTTGCGAAGGACCTCCAGAGGTCCCATAAAAAAATGCATCCTATGGTGAAGCTAATTCTGTCCTGCTCCACCTCGGTTCCCTTTGGGGAGGTGCAGAGCAGCTGCCCACCCTGCCCTGCATAGTTACGTGTTCCCTCCCCTCTGCCCACAGCGTTTACCCAAGGAGAGCCTGTACAGCCCTCCCATCATCGTCAAAATCATCGACAACAGGCCGTTCGGCCGAAGACCCGTGGTGGGGCAGTGCACCATCCGCTCACTGGAGAACTTCTACTGTGACCCCTACCGAGAGGAGACGGATGGTCCCCAGGAGTACTCAGGTACGCACTGCCACGAGGACCATGCTAGCTGCACACCCGTGCCCTTCTCCAGGAGGAGCTGTGGGTTGCTGTGTACGTTGCTTTTAGCTCAGCCCAGCTGGAGGTCTGATACAAAAAAGCCCAGGAGGTGCCAAGGACGAGTTCAGCTCTGGGGTTGGTTGGTGAGCTGGGTTGTCCCTTGGCCAAGCTGTCCAACCCACATGAGCAAGAGCTTTGGCTGGTGTGAAGGCTCTGGGCAAGGCTGAGGTTGCTCCTGGAGCTTATTCCCAAGGTGGCTCGGCTTTGGGGTTTCTAACAGCTGGATGTCCTGGTCATGCTCTTCCTTGCCCTGATTGCAGATGATGTGAGCCTCACGCCCAGGGACGATGTCCTAATTGACATCGATGACAAAGAGCCTCTTATTCCTGTCCAGGTATGGAAAAAACCGCAGCGGTGGGAAGATGATGGTTTCTTACTTTGCGTGATATGGGGGAACTTGTGCAGGTCCAGGGCTGGGGTGGAGAGCGCTGCAGAACTCTGATGTGAGGTCGTGTCTGGTTGTAACCTTCCTTTTGCAGCTTCCACCTGTTTTCACCTCCTCTCCTCTACCCATAATGAACAATCACAAACTCATCCTTCTCCCCTACGTTTAAAATAAGCCGTGAGATTTGCTTTTCTGAGGGAGAGACAACAGACTCTCCACACCAGGCTCATCCCTCCAGTGTCTCTTCCTCAGATGTATGGTTTGGTCTGAGGCTGAAAAAGGTTTGCAGTCATCATCCCCTTAAGGCTCTGCTGTGTGGGATGCTCTCTTGGAAATGACAGTCACTGCCCCAAAGAGCTGACAGCCTTGAGGGGACTTACCCCAGCACTGGAGAGGGTGAGCTGATGTTGGCAGGTGGGACAGTTTGCCCAAGGCCACACTGGAAGCAAAGGTTCGCGGAGGCTCAGTCATCCTTACCACAACCACACGGACAGGTCTCCTTTCCCCACTTTCGCTCTTTGTTTGCAGGATGCTTTGCTGCTTCCGAACCCACTTGCTGCTCTCAGCAGCTCCAGTTACTCTGCGGAGGGTCACGGAGGGGACTGTGATATTGCAGAATATCCCATGGTGGTGGGAACTGGACATGCTTTAGCAGGGTCAGTGAAGGAGGAAATTGTTGGTGCTGTTGCAGAAAGAAAGCTTCTATGTGCCATGAGTTTGAGGGGTCTCAGCTGTCCCTTGTAGATGGACCAGGCTGGGCAGTCCACTGGGGTTGCTATTCCTCCTTCCTGAAGCAGAGCTGGAAGGTGTCTGACCACACTGGTGACACTGGCCCTGCTGGTGCTTTGCATTTCCATGGCCCTCATGTTTCTTTGCCAGCAGATGTGTTCTCTTTGAGGCAGAGACCCGTCAGTGCTAGCATGTGTGCATAGGATGCACAAACCTGTAGGTGACCTTGATTGCTCAGGAGCAGCTGGAAGTGTTGTCAGAAGCATTTGGTGGAGTTTTCCATGGTCTCCTCCTCCCTTTGGTGTATTTAACATGCTCTGGTGTTTTCTTCCTCCCTGTTTTAAAGGCTTTGGGTGCTGCATGGTTCCTCGGGCTAGAAAAGCCTGAGCTTTCTGTAAGAGATCTGCCTCTCAGGTGTGCCTCTTGTCTTGCCTCTCACTGCCCATAAAAGCAAGATGTATTAATTTGGGTGTCAATGCTTCTGCTCTTTACAATCCACTGATCTGCGCCATCAGATGTCTGCGGTCGTGCCCCGTGGTGGGCTCAGACTGGGGTCCCAGCATCAGGCTGTCCCTGGAGATTCAGAGCTGGAGCCGGAGTTGCCTCTCTCTCCTTGCTGCATCCCTTGTGCTAGGTTGTCTGCTTTAGGTCTGTGCCATGCAAGCCCTCCCTGTGGCTGAGCAGGCATTGCTTAAGCAGGAGTGCGTGTTGCATGCTGCAACCTCTGCCCAGTTCAAGGCTTTCAGGCTTTGGGCTCAGGAAAAATAAAGATTTTGGCAAAAGCTGTGGGTGTGGGACTCCAGCCTCTTGCGGTCTCGAGTGCAGCTGGCCCTGCTCATGCCTACCTATCCCAAGCACTGATGAGATCCAGGTTGGTGCTCTCAGGCAATGTCACCCCACAGTTCTTGCAGCGAGGCATGTCAAATGAGCTGGCTTTTCGGGTTGCCCACCAGCCAAGAGGTGGGAAGTTCATATGCTTAGCTCCCTGGGATGCTGGCATCTTGCCCTGAGATGCTTCAGTATCGACTGGGAACTGGACAGTGGAGTTCGAAAACATTGGCCCGAATGAACAAGTGCTGTTGAAAGGAAAAAGCAACTCCAGGCAGAAAATCCTAGTGGCAACCCAGTTTGCTTTCCATTCACTTGCCATTTGTGGACTTGTCTTAATAATTTACAATTGTGCTTCATCTTGTATCAGTAAAGTAACTGGAGCATGTCTGCAAAAAACACACCAAAACGAGTCTTGGAACAGGAACCTTCACTTCAGCAAATAAACCCACCCCCTTTTTCTAGCCTAGCGCAGAAAGCATTTGGGAGAAAAGTCAGGTCAGGGAATAACGTGGGCGGGAGGGTTGGGGTGCAGGTCCTACCTTTACCTCTGATTAGCTGCATGATGCTGGGCGAGCGATGTCTCTTTGCTGCACCAAGGAAGCCGGTGGCACACAGTGCCTTCCCCGAGGCTGCGAGACGTGCTGCAGAGACAGCTGTGGGTGGGATGGATCCCCAGGAAAGGGTCAAGGCACCGAAGGATGGGTTTGCTGCTCCCGTGGTGGCGGGCACAGACCTAATTCAAGGTCTGGGAGCGTGCGCGAAGGACGGGAAGGTGCTGCCTGGTGGCAGAGGCCAGGTGGAGTTTGCTCTCCACGCCAGCCCTCTGCTGCCTTTTTCTGATGGCAAAACCATTTGTTAAATGCGACTGATTTTACAAAAGGTTTCCTTTCCTCTGACCTTCATCTGCCAGCGCTGTTTCCCACCCCCAATTTTCCTGTGCCTTTGCTGGGGTCACTCCAGACCTCCAGTCGCTCCTGCTCCTTCTCCTGTGACTCTGGTGGAGGTAACAGGAGGGAAATGCAATTCCCTCTGGGAAACCAGTGTTTTCACCCAAATTTGCTTTCTTGCAGGGAAGCAGCACGGCTGGGGCTTGGGCCGGCTGCCACGATGTAGGACGAGGCGGGCGCTTTCAGTCCAGTCGCTAATTACCCTTTTACTCTGCTTAATGGAAATTCCCCTGCTTTGTTTTGCCAGCGGTTTATTAACCCGGTGGCTGCTTTTTTGACGGAGGTGAGGGGAGGAAAATTTCCTCCCATAAATATCCTTTACGAGAGCCGCAGGCAAAGGCTCTGCTGGGTGCAGAGAGGACCATGCCCGCTGTTGCTTGAAATGCTCTGATCAGATTGCCATGGCTTTTTAATGAAAAGGCATCTTTTTTTACAGATTTTTCTTTTCTTTGGGCGCTTTCTAGGGGTGGAAAATCAAGAATGTTTTTTGTGTTAATTTTGCAGCACTTCATTCTCTTTCAGTGCTTCCCCCTGAGACCCATTCACCGTTTCCCTGTTTTCCCCACGTTTTGTTGCACCTGGAGGTGAGGGCCAGGCAAGAAAGAGAAACCCAGGGCTCACACTCGTCTTATGTTTGCACTCCAAAAATGGCAGAATTTCAAATTTCTTTTGGCTTCCACCTTTTTTATTGCAGTTAGTTTGGAAAAGAAAATGAAAAATTGTCCTTCAAAGCTTTTATTCCGCCCCCCCCCCCCCCCCCCAGTTTTGACTGGCGTTAACCGTGAACATGCTTGTTGGTGGCGTGGGGTACGCAAGCCACAGATCATAGGTGCTGTGTAGACATGTGTGCACTGAACAAGCCAAGATGTAGATGTCTGGATTGACTTTTATCAGGCCACTGTGTTTGGGGTACAACTAGCAGCAGGGACCAGGCGTGGCCCTGGATGTGCAAATCTATCCCCATGGCTGCCGGTGGCAGTTTTCCTATTGATTCCCCGTGCTGGATCATCCCATTTACACCTGCGTTTGACGTGCAAACCTCCATCACTGCTGAGGTGGTGCTTTAGCCCTGTCCATCGCCGTGGGACCTCTTGGAGATGCTGACCCAGAGGCAAAGGCAGCTGGGCAGGGTATTTTTGGGTATTTTGGAGTATTTTAGGAGGCAGAGCAGTATTGTGGTATTCAGGGACCTCTTGCACATGCAGCTCAGCACCATGCTGGGTGTCAATCATGTCCACAGATCTGTCAAAGGTGACAGGAGAGGTGGGAGGAGAGGGGAAGCCTGCTTCTTCTCCGAGCCTGTCCTGAAACCTGCTCTTCATTAGGCTAATTTGGAGCGAGGTTGGAGGCTCTGTTATTGTGTGCACGCAGTGCCCTGGCACGGCGGAGCTGCTTAAATTGCAAACAAGAATTAATCCCCTCCTCAGATGTGGCGGCGCATCGTAGGGAAACGCTCGCTCCATGAGCCGTACCCCGTCACCGCAGGCGCCACAGGATCTGGCCCTGCTCCCCCCATCTCCTCCCACCCTGGCACAAGCAGCTCCAAGCAGGAGCAGGGCAAGGGAGAGCTGCACCGAGGGCCAAGGGGACCCGTTTCAGGTGCCTGTACTCACTCAGGGCTGGCTGGTGGGTCACCCGTGAGCAGGTTGCAATGGGAGGAAGGAAAGTAGCAGTCGCTGACTCTCCTCCAACTCCCATTCTTTCCAAAGCTTTGCTCTGGATGTTCTTGTCCAAACACACTTTCTGCTCTTCACCGGTTTTTAAAGTCAGTGCAATATCCAAGTGCTCCTGCAGAAGCTGTAGGCACTTCTGTCCATCTGTCTTTTGAATTACACCTTGCCAGTCATCCTTCTTTGGAAATTTGTGTGCTTTCTGTCAAAATGCATGAAAAAAGCACCCTTTCCCTGTCTCTGAAATTCTTCCCCAAGATTTTGGGATGCTCCTAGTCCCAATGGAGACCCATACACCAGGGAGGGGTACACAGGTCGATGTTTCATCCTCGGTACAGCTGGCTCTCCATCCACTACTTGCTTTGAAAATTAAGACAGCTGTCACGTCTGCAGCAGGTTGGGATCCATCACAGGGACCTGATGTGTCCCCAGCAGCATGACTGCTAGAGCTAGAGCTCTGCGAGCCAGAGGTGGCTCTTGGTGGCCCAGGTGGCCAGGCTCTCATCTGGCAGGAGGAAATGAGGTTTCCTACTGACCTGGAGGCAAAACAGGCATTTTTGGAAGGTGACAACCAGAAAATGGTGCCCCCATCAGAGAACAGAGGGTTGTTGGCAGCTGGATCCTCAGCGTTCCTCTGCCACTGTTTGCTTCTTGGTGGAGATGAGGACCTGTCACCACCCTGGAGGTGCTGCAGATCAAGGAGAGCAGTTACTAGGTTTGGGGCTGCAGATGGGGGAAGATGCGTCTTCCTGCAGCGTCGGTCCCTCTCATTGTGCTGCCGGAGCAATGGGCACAGAGTATCCCGGTCTGAGTCCTGGCGGGGAGGAAGCTGTTGTCCTGGTTGGTGTTGGGGTGGAGAAGTTGCTGACAGCTGATCCTCTATGAGATCCCCAAGGCTTGCCCCATGGGCTGCCTGTTCAAAAGCTCTTCCTGAGCATTGCCTGGAGGTGATCCCGGGTATCTTTTCCTTCCTGATACTTGCTTCCCCAGGCAGCTTTTGGCTGGGATGTACAGAAGTAGATCAGTCTGGAAGAAAACCAGCCCACCTCCCCATTCCTGTGTGCAGACCTTGTCATTAGGGGACTCAGGCTTGGTCCAACAATTAACAAAACATCCAGGAAGGCATTTACGGGCGGTGGGTGCAGAGGACAGAGGTCAGCGACCTTCTGGCCTCTGAGGATGCCTGTGAGGAAGAGGAGGGCTGTGACAATAAGCAAGTGAGGGGCGGGTAAAGGGGGGCACCTCTGGCCTCACCAAAATGAGGCTCCTCAGCCTTAGGTTGCAAAGTGAAGTGAGGTGAGCTTTTGCTCATGTTTGACTTCCCTTTAACCAAAATAAATGACACCACGTATTGCATTATGTAATTTTTATTTTTTAAATGTCCAGCAAAGGTCAGAAAAATATTTCCCTAGCAATGTCCCCAGACCTGAAGGCAGGGCCTTCTTCCCCAAAAATAGTTGCGGGCCACAGAAGTAATGAGCCGGGTTTCCTGCGGTGCTCCTGAGGCTGGTACGGGTGGAGCGGCTCAGCTTTTCCCTCCGGGGAAACACTGAGGTCGACGGTGCTCTGCAGGGCTGCGGCTCTCCCAGACCTTTCAGGGACTCCATCATGATGTTAGGAAACCTGCTCAAATCGGCCTTTTGGGGACAAAAGCTATGGGTGGGGACACACGCACTTATACAAGTGTACACAGCATTTGCAGCAGTGGAGGAGCAGCACGGGGGCTGCAGAGGTCCCTGCAGGGGTAGGAGTGAGACAGAGGTTTGCAGCTGGAGGGACCCCAGGTCTGCAGTAAATACTTTGTTCCCTGGGGCAGTTTGAAGCCTATTGAAAGCATCTGCAAACTCGGATCAAACTCAGGGAACAGTTTAAATGGGAGGTGAAAGGATGAGAGGGGGAGAGGGATGTGACAAAGCCAAAACACTCTGCTGCAGCGGTTTCAAAGGGGAAGATTTTGACATTTCTTTACTGAAACAAACATTTCGCAAACAAAACACCCTGCAATGAATTGAATTATTCAGTTTGACCCCAGATTAATTCTTCTCTGTTTGTTTGTTTGTCTTTCATTTTTGCCCTTTGGTTGGGGAGTGGAGGAGGAGGGAGCTTGTTCCTGGAAAGCCAAACCAAAATTCCCACCATCTCCCTCCCTAACCTCTCAGTTTTGGCCCTGGATGCTGTTACTCCCATGCCCACCCTCGCCTGGTGTTGGGCATGAGTTGGGGTGACTTTTGGTTAGGTGGTCTGACACCCCGCAACAATTGCGGTCCCTCCAGCCCGCTCTGCTCCCCTCCGGGGCCAGGTTTGGAGGGTGAAGGAGGAGTCCCGGTCTGCAGAGACCATCTTACCCCTTCTCCCTGGGAAAGGCAATGGATCCCAGGCCAGGAGCTCATGCCCAGGGCCGCAGTCTCCATACGGCTTGCTCTCCTTGGAAGCAGGAGCCAGGATTGTTCCTGCCCGTGCATGTGTGCATGGGTGTGTTTCATTGTGTGGCTCCAAAGCCTTTCTCCCTCCTTGCCAAGCCTGGCTTTGGTCTATCCTCTGATGGATGACTGGAACAAAGGATCACTTTGTTGTCCTCATCTGAAATAGAGAAAACAAACAGACGCAAAACCCCTCTGCTCTGAGGTTGCTGAGAGTGTTGTCCATCTCATCCAAGTGGGGTGAGAAGTTCAGCCCAAGGTCTGTTTAAAACAAGTCTATGTGCACATGAACTGCAAACATCATGGATACCAAATGCGAAGAAAAGAAGCTCCTAAAACTCATAGAAAAGCAATTTTTCTGTAGCATGTTCTCCTGGGCCAAGTCTTTCTAGTTTGCTTCTCTGGGAGATGCACATGGAGTAGGGTTTTACAAGGGCTCAGCATGCACAAGCAGCGGCGGGATTTCTTGGGCAAGCCAGGTGTGGATCTGCCTATATTCCTGCCTGCTCTGCACCCACAGGCTCCCCTTGTTCTCCAAGCTCTTTCTTGGGTCCTTATCCCCATGGGAAGCAGAGCAGGAAGGACAACCATGAGGTCCCTCTGCAGCCCCAAGGGATGAGCAGATATTGGTTTCTTCTGATAAAATAGTCATGGAGGGGCTGTTTCCCACTGCTCTCTGAGAGTTCCATGGGTGTCCTAGTGGGAACTGAGCCTCGGGGAATCTTTCCCCCATGAAGCAGCTGTAAATTCAGTGTTTTCAGCTTGGCCCAAGGCCTGATGCAGGTCTGGTTCGATGGGGTCAAAAGCAGTGCATTCGGGAGCCAGCCCAAGCCGGCGAGCAGGGGGACCGCTGTCGGGCTTGGCCTGATGCTCAAAACCAGCTATATTCTGGTGAGAATGTCTCATTTCTCCCCCTTCTCCATCTTGAAGGAAATACACCTTGCAAGACAGAAGCAGAGTTGCTGCTTCTTGGCCAGGGCAGGGGTGGGTGATGGCAGCTCTTGGTTTGCCAAGCACAAGCTGTGCTTGTGCTCAGCGTTTTGTTTGTACCAGACCTTGGTCCTGAGCTCTCCTAATCCCTTTCTGTTAAAAACACCCCGGGTCAGATCCCTCCCTGGCTCTTGCGATGAACTTGTCTTGCTGCGTTTGCAAGCCCTCAGTGTTTGCAGGAGGAGATTCTGTCTTGTGCTGAGAAGTATTAACAGCTTTTCTGTAACGTGGGTTTTTGCTGCTGTTTCCTCTTAATACCCCATTTATTCTCTGCAACCATTCAAACTCAGTCCCATGTGATGAACATCAATGAAAACTCAAACCCTGCTCTTGTGCCAAGGAAGCCTCGACTGGGGAGACCTCAACCTTATAACCAGGGGAGGGGGAAGGTGGCACTATCCGGGTTCATTAATTTTATTTCTCCTAAATTGTGCTTTTGCTGATGTATGTTAAACATTGTTTCTCTAACCCCATTGATAACCAATCATTTTAATTTGTAGCTTGCGGAGGGTATGACCAGCTCAGCATTAATTAACATGCCAGCTTCTTGGGCCCAACCTCATGTATGTATTGCTTAATTTCTAACTTACTTGCTTGATTAATGGGTGTTATGAATGATATATGTGCATATATATATATTTTTAAAGAGCTGCAAAAATTGAGGCATTTCTTTTTGTGAAAAATCCCCTCACTGTCCTAGAAAAATGGAAATTTCACTTTGCTACAGGTGTGTGTACATTTCAGCAATGGTTTTCCTTCATGCCAAAGAAAACGAGGTTGGTTTTGGGAGGAGGGATGAGGATGCTTCCTCCCTCTCGTCCTTCCGGAGCCAGCAGATTTACATACGTGCTTGAGGTCAGATGTCTTCCCAACAGCCTCTGGCTTCTCTGTGCACACCAGCAGAGCCTGGTAGCTCAGTGGAGATGGTGTGTCCTGGGTGGCTGCAGTGGTATGGCTGAGGACTTGATGGGACTTCTGTGCTCCTCCATGTCCTAGCTCAGGGACCGTGACAAGTCCTAGTCAGCACATTGGGATAAGTTGAACTAAGAAGGTGTCCGCCTTCCGCGACGGGGAGGGTTTCCCCCCAAGGAAGGTTTCATCTCATCAGCAGGACTTTGCAAGGAGGGATCTGTCACTGCTTGAGTGCTGCCTGGCATCTCCCTCATCCCCACGCTTTGAGGGCACCGGGCTGTATAATTGCAAGAACCAGAACTGTGCAAAGTGTCTCCTGCTCCCTTTGTGCATTTTTCATAAGAAAATCAGATGTTTGGGATGTTCCTGAGTTTTGTATGAAAGGCAGTGAAGCTGCTTGGCTTTCTCAGGGCTGATGCTCCAGAGGAGCAATTCTTCTCCATGCCCCAAATTCATCCCTAGCAGGGTTGTGACCTTGGGGCTCTTCACCCTCTTAGACCCCTCTTGATACCAGCCCATGAGTTACAGGACACGTCCTGTTCCTGCCAAGAGCCATGCACGTCCCTCCCGCGTGTTTCAGGCCAGAATTAGTTGCGTTGTTTTCCACTTC
This sequence comes from Morus bassanus, assembly GCA_031468815.1. Classification (NCBI taxonomy): domain Eukaryota; kingdom Metazoa; phylum Chordata; class Aves; order Suliformes; family Sulidae; genus Morus; species Morus bassanus. The sequence continues at coordinate 84,730,884 of CM062570.1, read as the reverse complement.
CTCGCTGCAATAAACAGTGACTCCTTCCCACTGTCCAAACCCGGAGCGGTGCCTGTGTGCTTCAGCCCTGGGGTGTAAAACACCGATGAGTCAGCCCAGACCTTTGGAAGAAGGTCAGCTTGGAGGTGTTATTTATGCTGTGTCATTGGGAGAATAGTCTCCCTTCGAGGTCTGACCATGTGGGATGGAAGGAAAGATAAATTGGGTTTTCACTTGCTGAAAATAGAGTGAAAATTGAACAAGTAGAGCACATGAGTAAGAGATGGGTTGCAGCTTCATGGCAGCTGCAACTTTTGCATGCAGAAGCCCCTGATGGGCATCTTTGTAGGTCTTGGTGTAGGGTTGGAGGCATGTTTAACGTCCAGCCTGTCTCTTCATAATATATAGATATGTGCTTTGTTGGCCCTACGTGCATCTCGCCAGTGCCTCGTTTATCCTTTGCACCCACAAAACATTGTTCACTGATGTGTCTTCCTTCATCACACAGAGAAGACAGATGGGTGGCAGTGCTGGGATGTGGAGTATGGAAACAAAAGCTCCATAAATAGCCTTCCCCCTCCATGTCTTCATCAGCACCTTTAATTTATGTGAATATGTTTTTGGTTTAGTTCAAATGAAATTTTACAAAAAAAAAAAAAAAAAGAAGAAAAAGAAAAAAAGCTGCAAACCATTAATTTAAAATAAAAGCAACAGAATATTCGGCAGTAATAAACCCATTCTCCTGGCCTTCACCAGGACCCTACAAGAATGTGATTAAGTGTAACAAACCTCACGTTGTGGAGAGCTGCTGACACCTCCTGGGGGAAACCATCCTGTTTTGGAAAGCGTGTCACCGAGATGGCCCATGCATGTCTTCCTTCCCATCTCCTTCTTCTTTATAGCTGGGGAGCTTCGCACGAAAGCAGGAGCTGTGGAATGAGGCATAGGGGCTGCAGCTGGTTAAATATTAGGAAAAAAGCTTTTACAGCCAAAAATATCCAGCCCAGTGTGGAGTGTGTGAGGGAGCTCCTGAACTTCGCCAGGTTCTGCCTCCAACCATGGTGTTAATGACCCGGAGGAGCGGGAGCGTGATGGGAGATCATGGGCTTGCCCCTCGCGGAGAGCTGAGCTTGCAGATCAGTCTGCCCATCTCCTTGGTGGAGCCCACAAGAGTGATTTTTTTCCCTTCATCTTGAGCATGTGGGTTATCTGCCTCCCCAGCGGCATGGCCTCAGTGTGCTGAGAAAACCTTGAAAAACCCCAGACCCACAGGCAGCTCTGGAAAATGGGGCAGGCATTGCCAGGGGGACCCGGAGAGCCACCAAGGAGGGTGATGGCCATCACCTCTGCTCCCCTACGCCTGCCTGGGGGTTAAAGGCTGGGGAGAAGTGGCAGTGTGGTGGGGACTTCAGGTCAGGGCTGCCAGAGCTGATGCTTCAGGTTCTGCCTGGAGCCTGCACAAATCCAAGCACTTAATCTGCAATTGTTTATAACGTAGTTCATAAACCCTTTCTAATCTGGCCTCTCTTCGCTCTCCTCTGGTGCAGCTCTTGCGAAAGTCCTCCTAGAAAAATTCAAGAGTCAGCCCTTCGTTCCTCGCTTGTCCCTCCTGAGAATCTTTGGCATAAGCAAAATCAGACGATTTTGCAACACCAACGTCTTGTAGACCCACCTCTCTGCTCCAGATCTGTCTCCTTCCTGCCATGCTGAAATCCTGGCTCATCCCTCTGGAGTTCAAGTGATTCAATCATGTTCAAAGGGTGAAAGAGAGATTCGTGACTTCTTAAAATGTCAAAATAAGCTCTTTCATGAGCCATTTCCCCCTCCATGCTTGGGAGGAGCACTCTGTAATTATCCACAAAATCCCCTCTGTAATTATCCACAAGATCCCCTCTTTGTTGTCCCATAAATCCTGTTTTCAAACAGCCCATCCCGAGAGCCCCACCTGGGCTTGGCCAGTGTCCCCTCGGAGCTCTCTGAGGATGGAGGTGCCATCGCCCTCGGTGTCTCTGCCACGATGCCCTCCAGAGCCGACCCAGAAGTGTTCAGGATGAGATCCTGGCGACCCTAGGGGTGTTAATTTGGGAAAGCGCAGGGGACTGCAGGACAGAGGAAAGCTCATAGACATTGTCAGCAGAAGGTGCAATCCACCTCTTGCTAAGATCAAAGCCTATATTTAGTCAGCTGAATCATGACTAACGCTCAAGTAGATGTAGTATAGATGCCATCACCAGAGCTGGTCACACTGGGATCCCTTTGCAAACAAGGGACTGTAAAACTCTCTATGCCTTTGGCCTGTTTGTGATATCTGCCTTAAGAGCAATATTTAAATGGAAACTCTTTGGGGCAGTTTCCCATCCTTCTTGTTTTCCACAGAGCATAGCACAATGGGAGCTGAATCCCGAGCGGGGTCCCTGTGTGCCAGGGCAGTACTAATAATAAATAAGAGTGTTATTGATTCTTAAAGGCAAGAGGAAAATACAGAAATGCTGCTGAAGAATCACTTTAAAATGTCAACAGATGAAGCTAGGAATTAACAGAAAGCTGCTCGTGCAAGCAAAGAATAAGTAAGGTGTATTTGGGGAAGATGCACTGCATTTTGCAAAGCACCTGTTGGCCACCAAGGGGCTTTGAGGGCCCTAATCCCCTTTGGCAGGGTGTCCTTGTCTGTGTTTCCTCCAACCTGCTCAGGCTCAGGACTGAAGGGACAGACAGGCTCCTTCTCCTGAGAAGTACAAATGAGCTTTCAAGTCCTGTTGAGTGAAAATGTGGGGTTAGTGTGAAAGCCCTGACGTGGGTGGCAGGTGGTGGGAGTGGAGGGAGCCAGGTTTGCAGGAGAGCCGTGGAGCACCCTTTGCAGAGGACCTCGCACATGGTTAATGCTCACGCAACTCCTGCATTCCCAGCTGTGAAATGGTCTGGCAAGATCCCCTCTCCACCAGCCTTAGCGTGCTGGAGCAGTAGCAGGAGTCAGGCAGTTCACGAGCATCTCCCAGAGGAGGGGAGCTCACAAGGAGCCCTCGGACACCTCTGAGCTATGAAACTGCGACGAGGAGCTTCAGTTCTCCCCTGAGAAGCACTATAAGGTGCTTTCTACGCAGTTGTTCATACCATTATTTTGGCTTGTGATGCTTTGGTTGTATGAAATACAAATAACCCATCAAATGAAAAGTTAGTAAAGCTAACCCAAGCCAAAAAAAAAAAAAAAAAGTCAAAATCTGTAAACTATTTGGAATAATTGTTTATTTGCTGTGTTTGCTAGTTCCAAATCAGAGCACATATTTTACGGCTTATCCTGTTACTGTTAGTTGGAAGAGCTCTTGGTGTTGGATATCTCCTGTTGAAAATGGTCGCCAACCTGCTCTGCAGCCCAGTGTTGCCTCCCAGCGCGTTCCTGCCATCGTTTTTTCTCCCGCTGTTCAGTGTGTGCTCGTGGGATGGGTGAAAGCCCTCCCAGGCCAATCTGCATGGCAAGTTGGCTTTCCACTAGCCAGGATTGCGAGGAAATCATCCCCAAATATAAACCACGGGATAGAGGAAAAATGGTAGCAAGAAGGTCTGTGGGAGGCTGCCTTTGGGTGGACATGATGAAAGGTAGGCTGATTGAGCAGGATGGGAAAAAAACCACTGAAAAGAAACAGTTTTGTCCACTTCTGAGCAAAATTAACAGTATGGTGAAAAAAAAAAAAAAAGGTGAAACAGCCAGAAATGGATAATTTCTCTTTATGAACATCTGACAGTTCATGCCTTGAGGGTCAATGGAAGGATAAGCCAAGTCTTCTTGCAGCCTCTCTGTGTGCACGCATATGGTTTTCTCCTCCTCCCTCCAGCACTGCTTTCTGCACAGCGCTGCTCAGAGCTGCTGCAGACCCCTGGGCTAGGCTGAAGGAACCAGGTGAAAGGACCCGGTTAACCCAAGGACAACCCAAAGACAGGTCCCTCTTGGGCAAGAGGTTGGAATTCAAGGACGTGGGGAGGTTGTTAGCATGAAAAAGGCTTACTCCAGCTCCCAAGGTCTGGCAGGCATGAGGTCCCAAGCCCAGTTTGTGACACCTCCGCCCCAGTACCCTGGGGAGGGCATAGCCTCCTAGGAGGAAAATTTAATTTTTTTCCTGCCTCCCAGGCACTTCTGCAGTTGCTCCTGGTCTGCACTTGTAGGTGATGGAGCCCCTTGGGCAGCAGAGGCTGACATGCCTCCCCAGCATGGGGAGAGCTGGCACCTTGCTTGGGTGGCGGGCAGCTGGTGGGCTTCATTGCAGCCCTTTCATTGCAGAACCGCCCTGGGATGCCTGCTGCAGCAGCGAGCTGCTCCGTTTCCTGCCTGGGCGTGCTGACCTTTGGAGCAATGCTAGACAAACAGCAAAGGGATTTAGGATGTGGTTGGAAAACCCCAAGGAGCGCAGCTGCGGTGTTTAAAGACATTTTTGTGTTCCCCAGCTGTTTGCCATGGCCTCTCCGCTGGAGTTTTCTGTGCCCATAGAAGGACAGGGCTGGGCTGGGTTAGTTTAGTCGGGTAATGAGCTGAGCTGACCAGGCTGCCTTTGTGCTGGAGCAGATGAGGATGCTAATACCACCCTCTCCATGGCTGAGATGCTGGGTGTCATCTTCTGCAAAAGCATGGTAACAAACAGCTGGGGAGCTGCATCTATAAATGTCCAAGCTGTTTCTAGAGGGATCTTCTCATCCCAGCTGCAGAGCGTTCCCATAGCAGGAAATCTGCCTCCCAGATGTGAGGTGCGAGTACATTTGAGACCGAGGCAGTGGCTTGGCTTCTTTAGAGGCAATATTTATTATTTCTATAATTATCTATATTCCCACAGGGAAGAGTGTGTGATCACTATGAGAGCAAGCATAAGTGTTAAGACTTCAGTTGTCTCATGCCTGCTCTGCTCTCCTGCCTTTGCTTGTCTAGACATTAACCTGTCTGTGCCTCAGTTTCCCCCACCTGTAATGTGATGATAAGGACTAAGTTTCACCAGGAGCCAATATGTCTATTGTGTGGCAACTTCTGACATTTCCACTTCTCCTTTTGCTCCAGACCAAAATGACCATTTCGACATATTTTGTGAAAATTGGGTTGTGCTGGACAAGCCCAGACTCCTGCTATCCCCATCTGGGAATGCATCCAATGAGACGGGCTTGGAGTTGCAGCAAAGCCTGGGCGGTGGGGAGAAAATTGCTCTGTCTCAGCCTCCCCGACAAAAATGAGGTTAAGACGGGTGCATTCCACCCTGGACGAAACAAAATGAGATTGAAAATGTCCCGAGAGCTGCCGGGATGACACAGGTCTGCATTTTGGGGTCCAGAGGAGGGAAGAATTTCAGTACCCTCAACAGCAATGTGCATAGCCCTGGGTAAAATCCCTACATGGAGATCAGGCACAGCTTAAACCTCCTTCCCTGTTTTCTGGAGGGGGTAAGTAATCAGCGGCTGCTGGCTCTGCTGAACCGAAGGCCTGATCCAGAATGCCCTTAAGGCTGCGTCTGAAGAGCCTCATTGACTTCAGAGGGATTTGCACACTCGATTGAAGTTAAGCATGTGTCTGAGTGCTTTTGCTGTGTCCAAGCCATAATCCCAGAAATGTTTCAAGCGGGAAGTTGCAGCCTGCTGGTGAAATTCTGGTTTTAAAGACTTTTTTTAAATCTCAATTTCTTTTTTTTTTTTTTTTTTTGGAAATGGCCGTGCTTTTGGCCATAAGACATTCCTCTCTTCCAGGATGCCCCCTGGAATGGGGTCTCCTGCTGCCCCTTTTCTGGATACTCACGGAGCTGCTGGAAAACTGATGAAATGGTCCCATTCAGGCTCTTGCCTGGTCAAATGGTCCTGGATCCTCTTCTGCTGCTCCTGTTTTTAATGTTGACCTTTCCATTTCAGCAGAAAATGCCAAAGCTGAGCACCCTGGAGCTTGAAAGGTCTTGACTTTATCTCAGTACTGAATGGGAAAATGTTTGCAAACCTGACTCCAGCCCTGGGGCATTTGGGATGCAGGTGCCAGCCCACATTACGATAGTCCCTGCTCTATGGGAGCTGTGGTTGTGGGGGAAGAGGGCATGAGTGGGGATGAGGAGACAGCAAACCTTCTGATAACCATGACAGCGTCTCACCACCTCTGAATAAGCTTCTCCAGAAGCCAAAATTTTAGCCACTGGTTAATGTGAAATTTATCCACAAGCAATGCTCACCCATGGGCATGTGCCCCATTGCAACCCCATGGGGTCCATGCAAAAGTTGGAGAGGGCACGCAGGATGCTTGAGGTCCCTCAGCCACCTGTGCCAGTGCTCAGGGCACAGACCCCAACTCTGAGGACCGTCCTGTACCACGTCCAATATAAAACACTGGAGGTGATTTTGGCTATTGCCTGGTTGCTAAATGAAATCCCTGAATTCAGTTGCTCATGTGGTGGAGCCATTGCTTTCCCTGGCTTTCCCATTTGCAGGCAAATGGATTAATGTCCTTTGCTATTAACATTCCAGCTGCTCCCCTTGCCTCCTCTTACTTTTTTCTTTTCCCTTTTTTTTTTTTGTAACATCAGTAGAAATCAGCAAAAATATCTAACCAAATTCTTTGTCTTGGGGCTGCAGAAGATACCATGGGTAAGTCGTCAGATTAGTTTAAGTGCTTTCTTTGTAACTCAGTACCTGTGGAATGTCGTAATAAAGCCACGATGGTCAGAGTGTAGCTTTTTAAACAATAAAACAGGGGAAGCGATGAAAGGCAAATTTTTTTTTATTTTTTTTTTCAAAAAAAAGGGAGGCAGCAGAGGCCTCAGAGTTAATTTATGTAATATTTCTATTAAAAACAATGTCTATTCAAGACAGCAATTTAAAGCCTGCACCGTTGGCTTAAAATATAAATCCAATAAACCTCTATTATGATTCCTCCATTAGGTCAGTGTGATGGAATTTTGTGGACTTCTAAAATAAGACATCATTATTTTTCAGGAATGTTTCATGAATCACAGTCAAAGCCCCTTCATCTTTGCTTGTATAAATTTCAAAAATGGTGCTCTTTTAAAATATATACATTTACTGAAGCCGACAGCCGGCTTTCTTCTTGGAACACCATCCTTGGAGCTGAAATCCACTTTGCACAGCAGATGAGGCAAATGCTCCTTAATGGTGTTGCGGCTGTGTGCTGTGAGGTTGTGAGGCTGAGGTTGTATGAGATTTGCCTGTTTCTTTGTGTAATAACAATGAGAACAGAGTTACGTTATTCCTGAGAGAGGTGCAGCACCTGAGGACCGTTTTTATTTAGTGAAGTGTATGCATTCCATGCATTTATTTGTTTGTCCATGTGCTTTGTTTGGATGGGGAGGTTGGGTGGTGCTGGGACACAGACCAGAAAGGCAATCCCTGTCCCAGAACCCCCAAAACCTTTCAGGCAAAGCCTAAACCGGGGCTGAGTTTAAGGGTGGTCCTCACGTCCTCCCTGAATTTCAGGCTGTCAGGACCATGTTAGCACAAGCGTTAATCTGTCTCGTCCCTTGTGTGGTCCTGCACTGAGATCCTGGGAAGACTGCCACCCAAACTGGCCAAAATCTGCCCCTGGCCTAAAAATGCTGCGAATTTCTTCTTGTGAGCTCTACCTCATCCTCCCATGGAGGAGCACCCTCTCTGCTGGCAGGTCTAGGTCCATGGTGTTGCTGTGGCTGCAACAGCTGGATTTGGGCTGGAAGCATCCCCAAACCACCTTGAAATCAGGGAGTGAGGAGCTGCAGGTTGGGTTCATGATAGCTTCATTGCCTCTGCAGAACAAGAGACCCACCAAACCCAGGCTGTGCACGGGGTTGGTGCACAGGGCAGAAGTTCGCCTCTAGCAATTAAGGGAGATGCTGCTGTCATTGATGGTTGGGGTTTGCTCGCGGAGATGTGTAACTTTGGTATCCCTTGCCACCAGGAGGAAGAATTCATTGACTGGTGGAGCAAGTTCTATGCTTCCACAGGAGAGAGGGAAAAATGTGGCTGCTATTTAGAGAAGGGCTTTGACACCCTGAAGGTAAGTGGCCTTGACTCATTGGACCTTCACTCTCCATGATGCTTTTCTACAAGCTTTGATTTTTTTTAGTGTTTAGGCTTTTTTTTTTCCTGGGACAAAAAAAAAAAAAAAAAAATTTCCCTGAGAGCAGGTACTTTTGTTTTAGAAAATAACTATTTCGAACACTCTGTTTTCTTTGTAAAATCCTTTCTGGTAACTTTCCACTTTGCAGCCTTCAAGAAATTGTCACTTTTCTAAGTGGCAGAGGAGGTGGGGAACTGCCACCCTGAGAAGTGTTTGGGAACAGCAAGGAATGCCAGAGGTTGCTTAGGGAAGAGGGAGATTTAGGTACTCTGTTACAAGAATTGCTAGAATTAACACAGGAGCCCAAATAGGACTAAAATGGGGAAGACCTTGCCTGGTCTTAAAGAAAACATTCCCAGCAGGAAGGTCTCTTTGGCTGATGAAAACCCTTCGCGACACCTTGGCTTAATCTGGGTCTTTCGTGATGTGCCTTTATTTATTGTAGGGTTGCTGAAGGTCTGTTCTTCATCACTGTCCTGGGGGGGGCAACAAGGGTGACAGGTCCCAGGACTCTGTCCCAGTGGGTGGTATCTCCCCAGACCGAGGAGTTTGGGTCAGGTCTTGTCCTAGATCAGTGGGGACACGCTGCTGGTCCCCCTCTGCCCAGGAGCAGTGCCTGCCCTTGCCCCCATCTTTCCCTCCCCAGGTCTATGAGACGGAGCTGGAGAATGTGGAGGACTTTGAGCGTCTCTCCGACTTCTGCCACACCTTCAAGCTGTATCGTGGCCGGTCGCAGGACTCGAATGACGACCCCTCCGTTGTGGGGGAGTTCAAGGTGTGATGGTCTCTCTACCTGTACCCAGGAACACACTCTGCTGGGTGGCAGGTCTTGCTGCTGAGTGGGATGATGCCAATTGACTACTTTTGGGTAGGAATTCAGTGCGAAACGGGCCATAAAAGTAGACCACTGGGCCCAGTCTGAACAACCTGCCTGTGCAGGTCTGGCTGCTGTATTCCCACCAGTGAGTGCCTTGCATGCTTCAAACCTGGTCTAGGCTGTGTCATCTTCCTCCAGCAAAAACCCATCTGGAGCCAACGCTGGATGTAAGCGATGGAACATCTTCTTCCTCTGGGGCGGTGGTGGGAGTGTCTGTGGGCACTGATGGTTTTGCCAAGCTGGTGCTCAGAGCTCTCCCTTTGGAGGTGTCTGTCCAGTGCAGAGGAGCAATGCACCTTTTCCTCTTTTTAACCTTTAACCTGTTTGCAAGGGAAGAAGGATTAAATTTTTCTAAGTGTGTTTTTTCTAATTCCTGCTCTTACTCAGCACTCTCCTCCCCCAGACAATACCTAGAGACTGATTCCTGCCACTTCACTGGGATGAAATAAGCTCTGGTGAATAAAACACTTGTAAATTTTTGCATTTTCTCCCTCCTCCTCCTGCCCCTCTCTCAGGAACCAGCTGCCTCGTTCAGGAACCCTTAAAACTGTCCCTGCAGAGAAAGTCTCAGCTTAAATCTTCAGGGGGGCTGATTCATAGCAAGGCTCCTTCACACCTCTTTAATAGTATGAAGGCTCACAGGACAGTGAAGTAGAAGAGGTAAAGGACAAACAGGCTGGAGTGGCTCTGTGCAGACTTACAACAGAGTTTGCACTGATGTTCAGGCAAGGGATGAATGATACAGGCAGCTCACCACCCTGCTCCTGGCTCCCTCGGCCATGTAGAGCCTGACAGGACATGGTCTGGTCTAGTAGACAGAAGAGGGTCAGGATCTGGGCTCTGTCCCCAGCATTGTAGCAATTGTAGATGCTCCATCCCTGGAACCATTCAAGGTCAGGTTGGACGGGGCTCTGAGCAACCTGATCTAGTTGAAGATGTCTCTGCTCATTGCAGGAGGGTTGGACTAGATGATCCCTTCCAGCCCAAACCATTTTATGATACTGTGATTCTATGCAACCTTCCAGACTGTTGTAAGCCTGCTCAGGAGACCCATCTGCACATGTGGGTGTGCAAGCACAGCTGAACACATCTGTCCTTCACAGGGTTCATTCAAAATTTACCCTCTTCCGGATGACCCGCGAGTCCCAGTACCACCGCGGCAGTTCCACCAGCTGCCGGCCAGAGGACCCCAGGAGTGTCTTGTCAGGATCTACATCATCCGGGCCTTCGACCTCCAACCCAAGGACACCAATGGAAAGGTATCCTGCTGGGGAAAGCTCTGGTGGACCTCAGTCTTGGCTCATGGGGTGGACTTTTTCAACAGGTCAGCCCTAATTGATTAAAATTTGCACGTATGGCTTGAAATTTAGAAACAATGGTAACAGCAAAACCAAGAAAATCTACCCCCTCTTTGTGCCTCCATTGCAACATCTGGGAATCCCAGGAGCCAAGTCTTCCTCCATCCTGAGGGATTTTTCAGTAGGGCTAGTTAAATAGCTAAATTAGGGTTTTTTTTAACCTTGGTGCCAAAGGAAACAAAATCATGTCTTTCACATGACTGCTTTTTGCAAAGCTTTGCCAGTCTGGAAGAAAAATTCAGTGCAAAATGAAAATTGTGTTGGTTCAAAAAGAAAATGTTCATTTTGTTTCGCTTTGCAAAAAAACTCAGGGAAAAATCCTTCTTAACTCTCTTTGTTCCACTGGAAAATAGGGAAAAAGTTAAAACAAAGTATGGGAAATATTTTGACATGGACAAAAACCTCCTGCTTTTTAATCTGCCCAGTTTTTGAAAATGGACTTGGAATGAAAGTTTTCAATTTCTTAGAAATCTCCCATAAGAAACTCCTGTAGATCAAAAAGAAGGAGTAGAAAAAATGTTTTTTTTACACTGAAAATGAAAACCAATCCAAGTTTGACCCACAGTCTTTCCCCCTATGCTGTGATGTCTCCTAAAGCTCATCACAGTCATGGGGGGACAAAAGGAGAGCCCTGGATGCCCAGTCCATCCTCACACTGCAGACCTTCCCCCAGCACTGTTTTTCCATCCTTCACTTCTTAAAAAAGTCAAAAGTCAAGGAAAAGTGATGAGGAACCTGGCCTGGGTGTTATTTCCAGGGAGCATAACTAGCCATCATCTTTGCCATTCATGTTTTTTGGGTTTGGGTTTTTTTTTTCATTTTTTTATTTCTGTGTGAGCTGAGTAAGATGGTGGGTCCCTTTAGGTATTGGACTCAAGCTGGGTGATATCTTTTAGGCAAATTTATTTTTTTTATTTTTTTTTTTCCTACCCCTGGCAAAAATGCTGACTCAAGTTAATGTAACCACTTTTCAAACTTATGTTGGTTTCTCAGAACAGTTTTAGTTGTGAGAGAGAAGCTTAAAAACTTGCTAAAAATGTAAAAATATCTGATACAATTTTTAGATGCACAATGAAGCTTTATGTTAAAGTTTGCTTCCATTTTATTTTTTTTTTAAATTTGTTGCAGCATCTTGGGAATAAATGGTTTTGAACCACATTTTTTGAAACAATTTTTTTTTCCTTTGACATTTTAGTCCCCTACATTTGTAAATCTATTTTTGAGTAGACCTCAAACTTAAAAAATGATGACCTTGATGGAACCCCAAAGTAGGTGACTCAGATGAAAACAGAAACATCCTGAGGACTTCAGAGCAAGCCCAGTCCATCGAACAAGCCATAAGTAGTTTTTTCATGCTCTTTTATTGCTTTTCCATCCCGTGGCCTCAGAAGGGTTTGGACTCTTGTCCCACACTGCTAAGTGGTCTTTCCATCATCCTCAAAAAGGAATTGCAGTGCAGGTAGCTCTTGCTGATGGTCGCAGATTTCTAGTAAGGAGTTAATGGTCAGACGGTCCTATTCTTGAAAATAGGTGTTTGTCAAGAGGGGTGGAAAATCCTGTTTGCTGGGACAAGGGGAGGCATGGTTATTGCTTTGCCATCGATATTGCTGTGCGGTGACTCTTTCTTGCACTTATTTTCATGCCCATGTTCAGTGCGATCCCTATGTGAAGATTTCAGTGGGAAAGAAATCCATAAATGACCAAGAAAATTACCTCCCCTGTACGCTGGAGCCTGTCTTTGGAAAGTAAGTTTTGATTCAGTTTGGAGTCCATGCGATTTTTTATGTCTTATTGAGGGAATAGGGCCGGGCCAGCCAGAGCTTCCCATGCCAACCTACATTCAAGGTCAGGTTGGATGGGGCTCTAAGTAACCTGATCTAGTTGAAGGTGTCCCTGCTCATCCAGGGGGTTGGACTAGATGACCTCTAAAGGTCCCTTCCAACCCAAACCGTTCTGTGATTCCCATGGTGTGCTCTTGCCTCATGTCCAACCTCGCTGAAGTGAGTTGGTGAGGCTTGACCTTGGCTTAGTGGTTGGCCTTGGCTTGACCACCATTGCACCCACCATGGCTTGTGTTCATCTTCTCCCTGGGGCTTTTGAGCTGTGGAGCATGGCCTGGGTCTGTTCTGTCATCAACAGAGACATCAGGAGGGTTGTTTAGACCTGAGATTCCCTTGTGGAGGCATCTGCCTCATCCCAGTGATGCTAGAGAAAGGCTGGGGAAACTCTGCTCCTCATTTAGGCACTTTGGTTAAAAGCCTGAAGAAAAGTCATGAGGAATGGAGGCCTGTTTGATTAGGCTGTGGCATGGGACACCTCAAAATCAAACATCCTGACAATTATCTATAAACATGATATGGGCTGGTTGAGTAGTTTGCCCCGCAGTAGGGCCACAAATGTCCGATAAAAGGCAAAAGATAACATTGTTTTCAGAAAAAAGAGCCAGAAAGCACCATAGGGACCAGGGAAAGTGGAGGGAGGTAGAAGAAAACCTGGTGCTCAACCTCCACATGCTGATAGGACTTTGGTCTCCCAGAAAAGCTGGGATTAGTCATAGGGGGTTATGCTTCAGCACAAACAGGGGTCAAGCCCTACTCCACATGATGTCCAGCTGGTTTTCTTAGGCAGCTCAGGATGTCAATGCCATGACACCTTCCCAACAAAGCAAGATGGAGAGGGAGATACACTGTCTGCCAGGATGGAGGAAAAGGGAGAGGAATGGCGAGGGTGATACTGGTGCGACCACAGAGGACAGTGTGCATTAGGCCGTTTCCTCCTCTTCTGCCAAATGGAGATGGCAGCTCTACCTTTCCTACAGTGAATGCAAAGCAATTGCTCCCCATCTAGCGTGAGGGAGCCCTGGTCTCTGGTGGGCCAGGACCTACTGCGCTGATTGCAGAGCCCACAGCCAGACCCTGGTGAGCTCTGCTTGGCAAAGCAAGTCCTCCTTTGCCAAGCCTGGCTCCTGGCCAGAGGCCGTCTAGACAGCGTGCTGCACCTCCCACCTGGTCTTTAAAGCAAGATGTAAAAACGAGGTCCTGGCTGCTGGCAGCTATTAAACCTCTTGTTTCACGAGCTTTTCCCTGGGCGGCTGGCCGCCATCCAGCTTTAGCTAATTACTTTCTGCTGACCCCAGTTCCTCCTGCACTCTTAATTGGTGGCATAATCACTCACTTCCCCTCCTTAAAAGCTGCTGTGGGGTGGGTGCTGGTGGTGGGAATGGGCATTGTGTTTCTCCCCAGCATTGCCTGCCTTTCAGCAGCAGGTGGAGGGGTTCCTGGTAGTGCTGGGTTGGACCTGGACTGTCCTGCTCACTCTGTCGTACCACCTTCCACATTGCTGACATCCATGAGCACCAGCTCAGTCTGGATTGGGGTGTTTGTCTCTTGCCATCCTTTATTTGAAGAAGGAGAGAAAGGTTTGCTCTTGCTTTATGTTATGTTAGTATGTGGACCGTGGTGTAATGATGGCAGAGGAGATAGCACAGGAAAAAGGTGCCTAGAACCTGGAGGAGAGAACAAGGAGGCTTTGGGGGGTCAGTCTCATGCTGACCACAAGCTTGGCCCAGGCAGGCTTGACTCCTGTCTTGGACATTTGCTATTTGGCCTCAAAGAGCAGATGGTTTTCCAAAGCTGTCATTTCTCCCCCTTTCAAATTCCATGGCAATGATGATTCTTGACTCTTGCCTGCTGCTCATTTCCCTGGATATTGCAGTGATCACCATCATGTCCAATTAGCAGATGGAGAAACTAAGCAGGGGCAGAGTTTGCTTGAGAGTAATTCAACCCGGCAAAAAGAAACCCAAAGCATGCTTGCTTAGTGCATATACACAAGCTAAGCCAGTACAACACAGGACCAATAGTACTGGACCAACGTGGCAAAGATGCGCAGTGGGTGTACTGGCCTTCCTGGCACTAGGGAGTTGGGATGGTGTGTGACTCCATTTCCCGTGGGGCACTCAGCAACATGAACCTCAATCTCATGGGTGTTTCTTGGCTCCTGTTGCACAGGATGTTTGAGCTGAGCTGCACTCTGCCCCTGGAGAAGGACTTGAAGATCACGCTCTACGACTATGACCTCCTGTCAAAGGATGAGAAGATTGGGGAGACCGTCATAGACCTGGAGAACCGGTTCCTGTCAAAATACGGGGCACGCTGTGGCCTCCCCCAAACCTACTGCATGTAGGTACCTTTGCGGGCTCAGGCAGTGGGTCTCTGTAGCTGCCAGGGCTGTGTGGTGCTGAGCTGGCCATGGGGACCAGGGTGATGCCTCAGCCCATGCGTCTGCTGTCCCAGGGCTGTCCCAGGGGGACCTCACCAGTGCTGTACTTCACCACAGAGACTTGTCTAGAGAGACAGATTCACACTGGAGAAGCCCCACATTTGAGGAACTTCCCTGAGTCCTGGCTCTCCTCCAGAAGCGTGAAATGCTTCAAATAACAGAAATCTCCTTGGGGAGGTCCTGTTACGTTCCTGATACCTCTTGGGCACACCGTGGTGAGGACACCCTGCATGCACATGGCCAGCTGAAGGGTGACCTGGTGGGTCTGAGGGGGGCTATGAGGGCACCCCAGCCCTGCAAGCTGGGGCTGAGTGGGGTGGGGGACATGCAGCCCTGTTCACCAGTGGGCCAAGGTGAGCACAGACTTGGTGCCGGCTGCACCTTCATCAGACCAGCCCTCTTTGGTGAACAGTGCTGCTGCCCCTTTGAGGCTGGAAGGTATTTCATCACGTGTTGAGCTGCTGTTTTCCCTCCTGTTTGATTTCAGCTCTGGACCCAACCAGTGGCGAGACCAACTCCGTCCTTCACAGCTGCTTCACCTCTTCTCCTTGCAGCACAACTACAAGGCTCCCACCTACAAGTCCGACCGGGTCATCTTCAGGGAGCAAGAGTACATCCTCTCTGAACTGGGTAAGGTAATGGAGCAGCTTCAGGGCTGCAAATAGCTTTCCTTTATCCAGAGCAAGGGATGGAGTTGGAGGTCATGAACATATCATGGTGGGGGGTATCATGGAGGCCAGGACTGAGTGATGGGTGTTCCTCTCCTCCTCACCTTGCTGACCAGATTGGCTCTGCACCTTTCCCAAGCTTGGCTCTGCCCCAAAGGCTGCAGGTTGCAGTTGGATCTGCACCAAACCCTGGAACTGAAGGCAGACCTGCAATCCAGCCACGTTAACTTTGGCCTTTAGTGACTGCCCTTTGCTGCTTGCAGCAAACCACATACACGCAGGCTGGGAGCAGCAAAGTTCATTGCAGCCAGAGAGGCTCCAACCTGATCTTCCAGCTGCTGCTTGGGCTGGAGGAGCAGTTGTGCCGTTTGCATCTCTGCGTTTCGGGGCTGGAGTCACTAGAGGGAGACAATATCATACACACAGTGCCCAGCGTATCGCACCACAGCTCATGCCTCTAGCTGGAAGAGCAAAATCAGCCTCTGCCAGCAAGGAGAAAATATCACCGAATGTTGGGGAGGCATTTTCATGTTTGCACAAAAGACCACCAGTGCTGACACCTGCACTATCCTGGGCATAAACTCATGCCCGTCTGACTGGCATCCTTGGGGGAGAAGTTTGCCTTTTAGAGAAAAGTCTGCTTTAAAGCATGGAAGGGGTGTTTTGGCCCAGGAAGGAGGTGAAACCTCACTGCAGTTTGACTTTGTTAAGGCCACTACAGTGTTGCAGAGCCATCAAGGAGGACTTGGACTGCAGAGACACAAGACGGCACAGCCCAGGGCTGATCCCCCTCCCTGCTGTTGGGAATCAAGGCACAAATTCATGGTTCTTTGCTTAGGAGGAGAGGCAGTGGGGAAGCAATGGCTCTTTTGCAGTGTCTTGTTATGCAAAAGGTTTTCAGCAAGGGCTGGAAAGGTGTTAAACTGAGCGGGGTCTTCCCCCCTCTCCCAGCCCCTGCCTTTCACCTTCCTCTGCTTTAATGGCAATCAGTTCAAAAAACAGAACAAAGTCTGATGCTTGACCTCAAGGAGATCTGGAAACCAGCTGTGTTCGCAGAGCAATGTCAGATCTGAACCTGGTGGTATAAAGTGAAGCTATTAAACACGAGAGCATGGGTTTTACAAGCACTGCACCCGGACCATTATTCCATAACCCCCACATTTGTTGTTTTCTGAGAGGGGCTTTTTCTTTTTCCTGTGCATACACACACACACACACACACACGCGCCAGGTTTCCACTGCTTGGGAAATAGCCCATATGTCTGAAGTTAACCACTTCAAGATATTGCCAAGAAAGGAGCTGGGATATATCACCTGAAAGTTGCAGAGCTGTAATAATATTTATGGAGCGCATTTCATTTCAAAGGTCCTCGAAGGTGCATGGCCTTGAAACGCTGTGGCTGAAAGGCAGCCGTCTTGGGGGTGATGTCCTCCACCAGCCCCAGCATGGCATGTGGGATGGGGAGGCAGCAGCAGGCTCAGCCAAGGCCAAGTTGGCCATCCTCCGTACCTCAATGGATGTAACAGGGATCCTGAATGCCGGGGCAGAGAAGGCAAAAATCTCCATTGCCGATATGTCTTGTCTGGCATATCTGGGGAGGGATTAGGGTCTGGTGTGGAGCAGGTGAGGAGGTGGAGGTGGTTTCAGGTCTGTTCATGGATGGCTCAGTGTTTGCTGTTGCTGTTTTGCACTGGCCTGTTTTGATGAAAGACCACAAATACCCCGGTGGGAGCAGTGAGGACCGGAGCAGGGACTAGGACTGGCCATCGAGCTGTGCTGGAGATGTCTGCATGGCCAACCTTTTCCTCTCATTTCTGTCTTTCACCCCAAACCCAGCAGAGAAGAAGTGGGACCCCGTAGGGAGCTCATTCCTGCTGCACTCCTCTCTGCCCAGCTGAACATCCTGGATGGTTTTAAATGAGGGGATTTAAACAATATCCATCACATGAGTGTTTGCAAACTGCACCAAAGCAGACCCTTTCATCTCCTCTCCCTGAAAAGCTTTGATCACGTGTTAGATAAACCTCTGCTGGGGGTGGGAATGGTAGCAGAGCAGCAGCATGGGCTGGTGGGCTGTTGGGGACCCTGCAGCCCCAACTGCTATGATTGTAGGGGGCCTGAACCCTTGAGCAGGATCAAAGTCTTGACTTCCCATGTGCTTCAACTTGGTCCTTGCAATGTTTTACTTGCTGTGATCTGGGGGGGGACTTGCACGAGAGTCCCCGCAGGTCCCTGTCCCACTGCGCGGTGGTTTGCCCACAACCCGCTGGGAACGGGTTGCCCTGCACCCAGGAGGGTCTGTGTTGATGGTGGGTTTGCAAATGGAGGCTGTGCTCCTCCTGCTTGCTCCAGGATGCAGCAAGGCTGGTGGGCTTGTGCTTGCTCCCATGGGGTGGTCAGAATCCGGCCCTGCACAGCCACGGCCATGCCGTGGCATAACGCTGCTCTTTACTCTGTGACAGAGGACGGCAAACCCCTCAACCCCCACCTGGGGCCGGTGGAGGAGCGTCTCGCCCTGTACGTGCTGCGGAAGCAAGGGCTGGTGCCAGAGCATGTGGAGACAAGACCTCTTTACAGCCCTCTCCAACCAGAAATCGAGCAGGTGGGTGGTGTGATGTGTCCAGGACAAGATCGAGAATATCACCTCCTTTCGATCCAATGCTAACCAGGTGGCTGGCTCGCTGCGGAGCCGTGCTGGGGATACCTGCCCCAGGGGATGGGCTTGTCCCAGGAAGGGGAGTCAGCTTGTGGGACAGAGCAGAGCACTGGCTATCAAACGCAGGCTGGAGCTCAGCTCTGCGGCTGACTTGCTTGGGGAGATCGATTCCAGCTTCCTTCATTTCATAGAAACAGAGAATCATTAAGGTTGGAAAAGACCTCTAGGACCATCAAGTCCAACCGTCAGCCCAACACCCCCAGGCCTCCTAAACCATGTCCCCAAGTGCCACGTCTGCACGGTGTTTGAACCCCCCCAGGGATGGTGACTCTACCACCTCTCTGGGCAGCCTGGTCCAGTGCCTGACCACTCTTGCAGTGAAGACATTTTCCCAATCTCCAATCTAAACCTCCCCTGGCGCAGCTTGAGGCATTTCCTCACGTTCTATCACTTGTTCCTTGGGAGAAGAGACCAATAGCCACCTGTTGGTTTTTTTTTTTTTTTTTTTTTTTGGTGGGAAAGCTATTTCTGATCTGAAAGTCTTAATGCAGATTTCTTCTATAATGATAATGACACGGCAGGCTCCTTTGGTAATGCAGCAGTGTGATTTCTGCAGCATGAACCTGCCCTTGGAGGTATAAATTGTTAGTACTGTTGCAGACTGGATGTTTTTAAGTCAAATGAGAACTAACGGGCTTCCACCCAGGAACAATCGAAATCCAGGTATCTGTACTTAGCCTAACCCCTTTTCTTTGATTAACACATATGTGTACTTTATGCATTTGGATCAAAAAATGCTGCTTCCTGAAGAACAAAATGATTAATTATCATCTGTCATACATGTTCCAGCTGCATTACAAAGGCAGTTTCAAGAGACTGGCTCTGCAGCTGGTGTAAATGTGCACAGCCACTGAACTGCACCGTTTCAGCCGTTTCCTTTCTGTGGTTCATTTTTAACCAGACCACCTCTCCAGTGGTGGGAGAGGAGAGTTGCTGGCAGAAGTAAATACACTGGCAACTGCTCTAACACCTTTTCATGTTAATTCACCCAATGAAAATGATGATTAGAGGCAGGAGATGTCTGCTATCAGGTGACCAGTGGGTCTGTGCTGTTCTTACAGGTACAGGTGTCATGGTCTTGTTGGACCAGCCATGGAGACTAGCAAGGGTGCTTCCTCCACGACATGGGGTTGCATAAGGGCAGAGCAATCAGGGTCTGCCCTGCACCGGTGCTTCTAACCAAGAGCATCCATCAGGGTGATGCTGGGTCCAAGGATTTAACCGGTGTGACTCAGTACATGTTGCATTCAGGGCAGTTCACAAAAGCACGGCTCTGACCTGCTGCAAAGCCACAGAACAGGCTGGTTCTATTGGGCTGTTTGTAGTGAGCTAAAAGCCAGGTTGGGCTTTTAAAGTTTTCTGCTGAAATGGAAGGTTTTCTTGCCAAAAAGCAAGCAAACCACAAACCCCTCTGTGATGGGCTGATTGTCAAAGGATGGCTTTTTTTTTTTTTTCTTTCTTTCAACCCTTGAGACTGCACAATAAAATATTTTATTGGCACCCATTGGTGTTTTACAGTAAAAGAGACCACCTAAAAACAACCCCCCTGAGATTTCAGCTGCATTTCTGCTGCTCTCTCCCTGGAAGGATTTTGTGAAAGTGGAATTAGATTCCCATCTCCTCATCCTATCCTCCACTCCCATGGTCAGAAACCCATAAACCAGCTGTCCAGCTGGTGACAATTGGTGATTCCGTGGAAAATAGATAGGTGAGCTGCTTGCTTCTCTAACACCTCCCATGGACCTAGTCTTTAGTCTGTCCCTATGTAAAGATAGTCAGCCATGGAGAGCAAAGCCAACGTGCAACTTCAGCTTATCCAGACCAACTACTTATATTTCGCAAGCCATTAACATATACCCAGCTATCAGTAAAATAATTTTAACATAATACTTAATGACACTTTTCCATTAAGGAAACCTTAGTTTTCAACTAAGGAACACTGGAGCACTTTGATATTTGCTCTCTCCACTACTAGGTCTCACTGAGGAGGTGAAGGTAACCCCGTTAGGAGGCTCTCCAGGCTTCATGTGTCTTTCTTTCCATACAGGGAAAGCTACAGATGTGGGTGGACCTGTTTCCGAAATCTCTGGGTCAGCCTGGCCCCCCTTTCAACATCACACCACGCAAAGCCAAGAGGTAACTTGTTTTTCATTTCTTACTCAGTGCGGTGCTGGTTCCAGCAACTTCTGTTTGTGAGGGGAGAGGAGAGGGCTTGGAGATGTCAGATGGGGAGGGATTCACCTGCCTAGCTGAAAGCATCTACATGGGCTCTTCTTCAGAGAAAGATGACTCACATCTTGGCTCCTTCAGCTAAATAGCTGAGTAGCACAACCAGGCTGTCTAGGTGGGCTCTGGACCAAGAATTCCACCCTCTCATGTTGCTTTTGTTCCCGGGGATGTCTAGGTTCTTCTTGCGCTGCATCATCTGGAACACCAAGGACGTCATCCTTGATGACCTCAGCATCACTGGGGAGAAGATGAGTGACATCTATGTCAAAGGGTAAGCCACCCCACTTCTGCGTCCTCCGGGTACCATAATCTGAAGGTGCAAGAGCAGCAGTGAAGGAGTTAACATGGCCCTTGCATCAACATTGCTGTGGTAGACATGAACCCCCACTGGGATGAAGGGGCCATTCACACCTCTCCAGCTATGGGTCCAGCTTCTCGGCAGACACGTCTCTGCTGAGCTTTTCTGCAAAGTTTTTCTTTGCATCTCTTGGATGCTTACATGACAATATTTACTTTTAGAGAGATAAGATGTGGGGAAGCAGCCTAGCCGTTGGAGAGAGGGGCACGTAGTCTGCATTTCCATTGCCGCCTCCTTTCCAGCTCTTCTCCTGGGAGAGCCATGGGCTTGTTCCATATACATAGGTTGGCTTGTTTGCATAGCTGCTTTTTTTGGAATTCCCTTTTTTCCTTGAAACACACAAAAATGTGGCAACCAGCAGTAACTCCTCTGGCACATTTCCTTCTCTGCCTGACTCCATTTATGTTTTATCTTGTGTAAAATGGTACAATCCCAGCCAAGTGACTTACTTATTTTGTGCGTTCTTTGGATTTATGGACAGGAAGAGATAGGATTTTGAAACAGACTGTAAATCCCCTTTTTACAATCCCAATTTTCCTCCTGTAAATCCAGAATGTGCGCTGCTTACCTGGTATTCACATCAAGTGCATTGTTATCAGCTCCAGCTAAGCTGCTCTGTGCACTTTGGGGCTCTGAAACAGTAGTGCTTGCACGGTGTTACTGGGAAAGCGAGAGCATCCAGTGCTTGCTGATATCCCTTGCCCTGCTTTTAACATCCCCAATGACCAAGCGAATCTCGCAGTGCTGTAAATGAGTTAAAAACTTGCTCAGCTTCCTCATCTTCCCCCCGCAAATGCCTCCATCACTAGCATTTCTGGATAAGGCCTCAATACTCCTATTGGGAGGGGAGGCAATGGTCCTTCTTGTGCTTAAGCATCTGCCCCACAGAGAGGGGATCCTGTGGGTAAAGTGACCTTCACTGCCATGGCCGTTTTGGTGGGGACCGTTTCTTTTACTGCAAGAGTGGTCAGGCACTGGACCAGGCTGCCCAGAGAGGTGGTGGAGTCACCATCCCTGGGGGGGTTCAAACACCGTGCAGACGTGGCACTTGGGGACATGGTTTAGGGAACATGGGGGTGTTGGGTTGGCGGTTGGACTTGATGATCCTAGAGGCTTTTTCCAACCTTAATGATTCTCTGATTCTATGTTTCCATCCACCACTGCCTCCTGAGCGGGGGCTGGAGCCTACTTCAGGGTGAACTCAATGGATAAGGAGCTTTTACCTGAGGCTTTCCTTCAAAAGTTCTCACAGTGCTTCTCTGAGGAGGCTATTGCCAATTTATTCTCCATTTTACCCGTTAGGCAGGGCCAGGGCTGGAATCTGAGTCTCTTGGAAATTATCTTCTACATAATATGTGAATTATTGTTGAGTCAGTCAGGCAGGTAAACGAAATAGGAGCTTTTCTATTATGCTGGAGGCAGTTGCTGTTTCTTTTATTTAACTTAATCAGTCATTTACTGATAGTCTTACAACAGCATGAAGAGGTCTCAACCAAATTTAGGTTGTGCAAGGCTGAGTGCACAGAGACCTTCCCTTCCTAAAGACTTGTGCTGCAGGCAGAAAAAAGAGTGGTAGTGTAGGGAAATCACATTCATCAGGAACTGAAGATGCTTTTTTGAGTTAACAGCCCTCTCTTTCACTGTCATACATGGAGGATATTTTCGTATAGTTTTCACAGTGAAATTTCCAATAAAAAGTTTTACTTCACCAAGTGGATGGACCAACACTGAACCAGCTCACATGGGAGGTAGGAGGTTTTCACTCATCACCTTGCAAGTTTTTCAAGGTATTTCAAGGTAAAACCAGTACTGCTTGGAGCCAATTGGACTAGAAGTTTCCCCAGTCCCCTTCCAACCAACCACCACTACTAAGATTTATGTGCTATTATGTGGCATCTTTAAAACTCATCTGCATCCCCTTTTGGGTTCCTAAATAAAAGGATGGCCTGGGTCCTCCAAAATCTTATACTCATGCTGAGCAAAGAGGGAGATGTGCGAGTTTTGAGAACAAAGTTGCCTCTTAGATGTAAGAACCTAACTTTGCCTTTGGATATTGCAAATACCTCAAGTTGCATTAGATTTAAAAAATACTGGATGAATTAGTGGGCTAAAAATCCACCCAGTCCTGTTAAGTACAAAAACATTATCTATAGCTCAGGAAATCTCTGACCTGCAAATTATTGGAGTCTAGAGAGGTGTGTTGGGAAGGTATCTGGACGTGTTTGTCCCAATCCCGTACTCTTACCTGGATGCCTGTTGGTCAGAGGCAGGATACTGGGCAAGATGGGCCTTTGGTTGGCCACCATGGCCATTCCTACATTATGTTTTTAGTTCTGGGGCACTGTGACTTGAATGCTTTTGATTTCTGGCATCTTCCTGCAGTGGGGAGGGTGAAGCAAATTCTGCAAGGAAAAAAGAAATGTGCCAAAGAGGCATCCAAATCAAACCATTTATTTGTCCTTTTGTTTGCCTGCAAGGAGAGGGCGCTCACACTGCATCCTCCGAGGGTCCCTGCCAAGCTTTGAAGGATGTGGATAAACACACAGGCTTGCCATTTGCATTCTAGCAGATCAAATCAAATAATCCAGCCACAATTTAAGTCTTAATGTAACCTCATCACACAATTCCCACTGCCACCAAGCCCTCGCTGTCCGTGTAGCACATGTGCATGTGATGTGTACCATAGGATGAACTTGAGTAGACCTCCCTTCCCTGTCTCCCACAACATATTTGGGGCAGGTCATGTGCTCTTCTCAAGCACCGGAGAAGAGGGAATCGTTTGTATAGCTGGGCAAAAGACCCTTATTTTCAATTTAAGTGGAAAACAATCTGAATCTTCTGGCTTTCCTCCAGAAGGGCTCTAAATACACAAATGGATGTGTTTTATTGTTTTGTTTTGTTTCGTTGATTGCTGACGACTGAAAAATCTTGGACAGGGAAAGAGGGCAGAATGAAAACCTGACAGTTGCAAAACTCACAGTTGAAAAAAATAGTTGTTATGGATAGTTTTCAGTTTGCCCCTGGACTGGTTGCAGAGTGACCAGAGCAAGCTCTTTTAGACCAGGAGGGGAACCGTGCTGTGAGGACCTGTCTCTAAGGGGAGTGTCTGGGGACCGTCCTGGCCATGTCAGGGTCTGGCCACTCTGGGATTTTCCTGGGGAAGAACTTCTTGGCCATTTAGGCCTTCTAAATAATAATCTTCGAGAAATCGACAGAGAG
The DNA here is from genome assembly GCA_031468815.1 of Morus bassanus. NCBI lineage: Eukaryota > Metazoa > Chordata > Aves > Suliformes > Sulidae > Morus > Morus bassanus. The sequence goes on along the minus strand of CM062570.1, from coordinate 84,707,139 downwards.
GGGAAAAAAATGGCCCTTTGGTCCTTTAGCATGGTTGCCTTATCAACAGGACTGGCTTTAGGGGCTAACTACAAGGTCAGTTTGTTGGGGTGGCTGCAAAGGGGAAAGGAGCTCTCACCAAGGCAGACTAGAAGCTTATGTGTGCTTATGGATGGGTAAGTGACAACTTTGAGCCAGAGCTTAAGGCGATGTTGGGTCTTTAAAACATCCATTAAACTTAGGGGAGGGAGGAGAAGAGATTGCAGAGCTTTTCAGGCTGCTACCACCAGCACCGGTTCATCTCCCAACACTGCAGGGACTGTTGCATTCCCTGTCAAGTCTGCTATGGGCTCCAGGTTACCCCTACAGATAGCAGCCCAAGGCATCCACAAGGGTGAGAAACATTTCTCTGTGATGTTGAGTGAACTCCAAAATCCTTGGCGTGTTTCCAGTTTTTCATGCAATGCGTTTGCATTTTGCAGCTGGCTGGTTGGCCACGAGGAGAACAAGCAAAAGACAGATGTGCACTACAGGTCTATGGGAGGAGAGGGCAACTTCAACTGGAGATTTGTCTTCCCCTTTGACTACCTCCCTGCTGAGCAAATGTGTTACATCGCAAAAAAGGTGAGTGTCCCTGGACAGACTTTTCTACCTTCTCATAGTAACGCTGGGATGAAACGTGCTGCATGATCTAAGACCTGCACAACTGCAGCGCAAATGGAGCTATGCAAGGCTCAGCCTTACCTTTGTGTTATTTGAAATGCAAAGTTGTGGACAGGTGGGGAATTTGGTTTAAAAAAATACACATTTTGAATACAACGTTTGTGGGGTCAGAATTAGAGGTGGCTTTGTATAAAGAGTCTGGAGAGACTGACCCTCCAGGAAAGACTCCTCTGGCCTGGAGGCAGCTGAATATTGGTGCGGCGGTATCTAAGTACTCTCCAGGTTGCATGGGACTTCCAAGATGCCTACTTAACAACAGGGTTACTCCAAAGATGGAGATGGCGTTTCCATGGAGGTGGTTAGGTATGCACCTCTGGTCTCTGGCATAGCATAAGGGGTATCATGCTGTACAATAACTTCACAGAAGGGCTAAAGAGGGGTGAAAGGAAGGAGCTGCCTCCGAGTGCCTGAAGGGGTAAGTAGGAGGGACATGCAGGGGAACATGGGTTGAGATGTGCCATTGATGCAGAGGTGGGAAGAAAAGCTTTGGTTTGGGATTCAGGATGAAGATGCCTTTGGTCTAGTAAGAGAGCTGTGTACTTGGTTGGGGAGTTAAAAGCAGATGTGATTTTGTCCCCCTCATTCCTACATCTGTAGTTGGCTATTGCTTTTGGTTTCCTTAGATAAGTTAGTGCAATGTGATGATCAGATGTGGACTTGGAGTTGCACAGAGAGAAGGAAACAGGGATGGAATTGGGGTGCATGCATGGAAAAATGATGGTGAAAATTGGATTGGCTCTCAAAGCATGCTTTAGGGGAGGGAGATCTATTCACTTAAATTTCCTGCTCGTCACCTGGAGATTAAGAGGAGTATTGTTGGGTCTGTGTGTCTGTGTGGACAGCAGGGACAACCACTGCTTTCGAGATTTGGTCCTGTTTTGTGACACCTCCCTGAAAGCTCAAACCCCTTCAGCCACCCAACCCTGAGTCTTTGTCCCTGCTCCCTGCCTTGCTGTTGTGAACTCAGCCTCGGTGTTCGTTTGAATACAGAGACATCTCACTGCAGTGGGACCATCTGCATCCACACCGCTCACCTGGGACCATCATCCCAGCTTTTTTTGTGGGACCAGCAAGGTCCCAGCACAGCCTGGGTTGGAACTGGCACTTCGGCAGGGAAGATGCTGAGCGAATTCCCCATCCCTTGAGCCAGACGATCCCCATGAGGAGGCCTAGCTTCAAAATGAATCGCTGGATAGTTAAACTGATTGACAGAATCATAGCTGTACCCATTTCACGCTTCATGTTAAACAAATCAAAAGTACAGTGTGTACTACATTCAATTATCCCCCTTTGAAAAAGCAAAGACCCCCCTATAAACCGTTTAAGAAAATACATCCCACTGTGCTGATATTGATTCTCCTCCGACCACATGTCTGCCAACACTGTATCAGAAAATAAACAGCTTGTAAAACCTCTCTGTAAAGGAAAAAATAATGAATGAAAAGCCATGCTTTGTATTTGTGGGACACATTCCGCTCTGGCAATTTTTGATCTCGCCATGTGCTGTTTGAACTCCAGGTTCATTACTGCTGCTGTAAAAGCCCATGCACTGAACTTTAAACGCAGGCGATGGAAAGTGGAATTTAAATCAAAACGGTCAGATGGCAAATTCTGAGCTGCTAAAAGCCACCTGCACCCAGCCTTGCTGGTGTTGGCCCTTGGAGAGAGCACTGCTGGGAGGAAAGCAGCTTTCAATTTGCTCTCCTTTGTTTGCTCCACTCACCTCCTCGCAGTCTGGAGCTCCCTTTAGCATTGCAGGATGGACCGCAGGAATGCGTCACCCCAACCCAGATTGTAAATATTCTCCCGAAAGAGCAAGGACGCCCCTGGGCAGCAGGGTGTCTCCGACGTTTAGTTCTGGTGCGCACGTCTGGGGGGAGCTGGAGGCCTGCAAACCCGGGGAAAACCCAGGTGCCACGCGGCGGAACCGGACCCTGAAGCCTTGGGATGGCCAGCGGTAGCCAGGGTTGTTTAATTGTTGCCATAGCACTGGAAGTTTTGGGAACTTTATCTCCAAAGCTTCAAAACACTGCCATCGCTTGGGGTTTTGAGGCTTCAACCTTCCCATGGGTACCTCAGGGGAAAGCAGGAGCCTGTAAATCCTGTGAGCATCAATTCAACTTACAGATTGGAAGTGTAGGTTCTTATTCCTGCTTTTCTAAACATTTTAATAATTTCAGAATGTTTTTCCATCCATATCTTCTCTTGCTGCAGTAATGTTATAGACATTTTGCTTCTCCTTCTGAGAAAGGAATTTACACCATCCTGAATTTCAAAAAAATGGGCACGAAAGAGGAAGTCCATCTTTGGGACAGCTCTTCCGAAAATATATAAATGCATGTTTCTTTAACATCCTCTCTCAGCATTTATTCAGAATTTCCTTCTTCTGTTCTCGCTCCTTTTTATGCCGTCTTTTCCTAGCAGCCATGGACAAGTCAAGCCATGTTGCTTGCACGGCCACAGCATGCTTGCAGCTTGCTGAGTCCTGCAGGAAGACAGTTTCTTAGGATGCAAATCATGCAGTGGTTTTGGTGAAAGGGTCAATACACATTGCATGTTGGAGCGCTGTTATTTCACTGGGGGAGCTAGGGCAGAAAGGTAGATTCAGCACCCCGGTATGTTTGCATTAAATTGCATATTGACTGAAGTAGGGGAGGAACAGGCAGATCCGGGTCCCAGATGAGTACAATGCTGTGCTGCCTACCAGCAGAGAGAAGAGCAGATATCTGCAGGGTTTAAACTTAAATCCCCAGGTCTAAGCCTGGCAGGTCTTGACTCTTGGGGACAATGTTATCAGATGGTCATGGTACAACCAGAGTTTATCAAGAGCAATGCCGAGATAGGCTGGATGTGGATCACGTTTCACTGGGCACCCAGTCAGAGAGGTGCTCAGCTCGCACGTCTCGCAGGCGCTGTGGAGGTGGAAAATGCATGAAATTAATTTTGAAATGTTCAGCTTCAAGTGCCAGTTACAGCGGTAGCTGAATATAGCTGCCAAATCTGAATTCTAGATGTCCTCTAGGGCAGAAAAGGCTTGACACTTAATGTCTAAGTGAATGTCATCTGCATAAATGAACATTCAGGGTAGAATTCCAAGAGCATCTCAATATACAAGTTAAAAACTATTGGTGCTTGAGCGGACCTGGAAATAAACCACTAGGCTGGAACTTCCAAGACCTGGCTGGGTTGTTCATGTACCATCTGAAAAATGTTGCATAAAAGAATTTCCAGGAGATGAACATAACGAGTATGGGAGCATTGTTGGCAATTTCAAATCTATGTCATGCCATGCCATTGGCAGAACCCAGACCAAGGAACGTATCTGTTGTGTTCATACTTGTTCTGCTACTAGACTTCGGTGTTAGGTGTCAACAAGGAAATGAAGTATTGATGCCAGAACACAAAATATTCTGCTTTGCAAAGACAAAGAGAGCCATTGGAAGGGGACCCATCCCACTACTGTAGAAGAAACTGCAAGCAACTGTCTGGTTTATTCAGTGGGAAGGTTGGGGCAGTTGTGGAGAGGCTCTTAAATTCATTTGGTTTCTTCCACTTTGCACTCTCAACTAAAGGGGACAATCCAAGTTTTAAGCCAATTAATTTCAACCTACCTGGGCACAAAACAACACTGACTTTGAGTTGGAGGTCTTTGGACATCTGGCAGCGGTAGGTGCATGCTGCTCGCATGGCTAGAAGTACGTGGTCGTATAGGACAATCCCGGGAATAATCCTGTGGCTGTGAGATATCAGTGATGCTTGCACTTATCTCTCTGAATAATTGAGACCCTGTTTCTGTAAGGTGCAACTGAAATCTCCAAGTTTGCTGGCTCTGGCATTGAATAACAACAAACCTGACATTTGGAAGGGTTTTTCTATAACTGATCAGCTGGTGGCATCCCAGAAATCATAGTAGGGATAGGTCTTCAGGAGCGATATGAGAAAGAGAGAGGTTTGGGGTCTTAAACCCACCTAGAGAGAAAAGTGCAAAGGCATTTGAGGGAAAAGCAGGGAAGAAGTGGCTGTAACTCACAGCTTGTTTTGTTCTGTTGCTGAGTGGAGCTGAGAATAAATTCCTCCCTCCCTGGCATTGATGCTTTCTCAGCTCCATCTGGTTTCATGGATTCTGGTTACTTTGTCTGCAAATTCATTGTAGTGCCCTGACATCTTCCTGGTACTGACAGTTCTGACCTGCAATGGGCCAGACACTCACCTGGGGAAGATCAGCTGGTGCATTCCTCTGTGCCCAGCAGACTCGCACCAGCTGGGAACGAGGAGCTGGTGCTAGCGGTGGGGCGCACGGGGACGTCCCCGCCGCAGTTGATTTTGCATGGGGGAGGCTCATGCCATGCAGTGACGGCTCATAACACGATGCTCTAAATCAGCTGAGAGACCATGGGCAGCCTGGGCTCAGTGTACTTGTCAGACAGGGCAAGAGTTTACCCTGGACATAAGTGTGTGGCCTCTCTGTTGTTTAATTTTTATAAAAAAAATAGCCAGGTGAGTGAGGTTTCTGCAACTGAGTCCCTGTGTTATCCCCTTGTTCTGTTACGTCGTTGCTGAATCTCCAGAGTGTACAAAGAAAGCTCTGTGCTCTGGTTGGTTTAGTTTGATATTTTGAGTATCAATCACTGATTTTTGTTAAAAGCAGATAATATTTTATTAGATTGAAATTTTCATTCCTCTTTGGTGTTGGAAAGCTGAAAAAAAGGCTATTGCCTTTTGATTTTGGACTTTTCCCTCTCCTCTTTTCTGTCCTTTATCATGTCCTTCCCTGCTTTTCTTGGTGGCATCAGAAAGCAAAGCAAAACACAAAATGTTCCTTTCCTTCCACATTTAGCCAAAATGCAATGTTTTGAATGGGCTCCAAGTACATTTTTTTTTCAGAGGAAGGCAGGGTTAGACAATGTTATGTATTTTAATGGGACTGCAACAAGCAGATATAACGACACAACAGTCTTCTGTAATAGGACAGAAGTCATGACCTGGGGTGCACCGGCAGCCTCTGTGATATTCAGACAGGAGTTACTGTTGTGAATTTTGCTTTCCAATGGACGTATGGAGAGGGATTAGCAAAGCACGGCTGTGTCGAGAACTGAAGGTCCAACAGTGCTGTTCACAAACGGGCCAGGACTGGGACCCCAAGGCTTGGAGCTCCCTAAAAGGCAGCAGGATGGCCCTGTGTCCCTGGAAAAGCCTGATAAACTCTGGCAGAAGAAGAGCATGGGAGGCTGAGAAAATAGCATTGCAAGTGATTCCAGGGACTGAAATGAGAGTATGTGCCCCAAGGCAAACATAATGACTATTTCACATTTATGGTGTGGTGATGCCTGGAGTCTTCCTCCAAGTATTGGCAAGGCTGTGCCTGAGTGTGCAGCAGATGTTGTTCACTTGGGATCTTGCTCAGCTGCCATCCTGATCAGGGGAAGATGCAGAAAACCAAGTGCCATGAGACCTGTGATGCAATTGTCAGAGTTGGCAACAGCGCGGAGATCAAAGAGGTGAGGTAGTCCAGTCAAAGTGCAATAATGAGCGCTCTCAGCTGTCTGCTTATTACAAATAGATGAAATGTCCCAATGGGATGAGGTTCAGAGCAGTTTCTCAACACCTTGAAGGATGGCCCTGCAGGACAACCTGTCCTGGCTCATGCAGGAGAAGAGGCTCTTCTTGGCTGACCTCTGAGGGGGTCTCCTGTGTGGCTGCGACTCCCCAGTTGCTGTGGGATGAGCAACCTGATGCTTTCCCACATGCACATGCTGAAATGGGACAGGCTTGCTTGGGCGCGAACGCGCTGGGACCTCTCTGCCTCCCCGAGAAAGCGTGGTTGCTCCTTACTTTGTATTCCATAGCACATAAGCAACCCAGAAGAAATGCAGCCCTGTCAACACTTTCCTAGTGATATGAGCTTATTTTTCTTTCCTGCCTCCCCTGCTGCATTATTCACAACCGTAAAATATTCACCAGCTTCCCCTCTCCCCCCCCCACTGCAAAACAAACCCCCAAACAATAATTCAAGCCCCCTTCCTTCCCATGTCTTGCAAAAGGCTAGGAAATAAATTTCTTGCCTTGGGTTGTTTTTATAGTGAACTTTCGTAGCTAGATTTAATCATGGAGGCAAATTTCACACTGCCTTGAAATGGACCCATAAACTTAGCTCAGCATCAAATTCCTCCTTCCCCAGCCTGCCCTTACAGCTCTGCTCTGCTGTGTCCCCAGCTTCACGGGGCTCTGAGGAGGAAAGCTTCGCCACCAGCCAAACCACATTTACAGTGTTTTTCCACAAGAAAGGCCAAAGCTGTACAGATCGTGCTAGCATTGTACGAGCTCTACATTGCCACCCGGAAAGGGTCAAATCCTGCCTGAGTCATCCTTCATCGGGCAGGGAGTCCCCAGCAAGCTAGGGCATTGCTCTCAGGGGTAGAAGTGGTGCTGAGGAGGCAAGGGGATGCAGCAAGCATCCCCTTGGCCAGGGTATGGGTTTTGTTCGCTTTGAGTATGGGCAAGTCCGTGGGCACTGCAATGGGAAGGAGGGATGGTGGAAAGCCAAAGTCCTGTACGTTTTCCAGCAGTTGCATGGTCAGTCCGGGACATACTTAGCCAGTTGTGTTTTATAGCATGGGAGATGACCATAAGGCACTGCAGCACCTGCTGGCTCTGACCTGGGTTCGAGGTGCTCTCCTCCTGTCCTGGGAGAGCTCAGCCAGCACCACAGGTGGGAGAGGAGCCCATGAAGAGGAGGGGGATTGCTGCAGCAACTCAGAGACTGGGGCAGTAATTTGGGTCTTACAACAGCTTGCTCCTTTTCTTGGTTCCAGCTGTTTCCCCGTCAGGGCACTCCCAGGATTGGGTCTTCCAGCAGGCATTACCTTTGCCAGAGAGCAGAGCTGCCGTGACCACACCTCCCTTCCAGAGGGGCTGCTCAGGTGCTAGGTTTCGCTCATGTTCGACTCCAGGTGGATGGGATGGTGCAAAGAGAAGGTCCAACCTGTGCTTGGAGAGGTGCTTAAACCTGGGCAGCAGCGTAGTGATGCTCTTGGAGCATGGATGCCTCTGACAAATGCAGATGTGGTGAAATCAGCCTCTGAGCCAGGGACAGTAGTTATCACTGGAGAGGAAGAAGCACCTGTAGGACATGTTTCATCCTCTCCCAAGCTAAGCCTAGATGGGGGTGCCTGAATTGCCCCAGCACGGTGCAATTGGAAGGAGCCTGTAGTGCACACCATGGGAGATGGGTCTTCCTCCATCTCGCAGACCCCAGGTGAGCCTTTCCAACCCATGGTGAGCTCATCTGGCCGCTGCCTTCCTTAAGCATGGGTACATGGTTCCTGGGGGCTTTCTCCTCTGGATGACTAACAACCCTTCTGCAGTGCAGGACCCAACTAATATATGGGAAAGAGAAGAATCACCATAAGCTCTTTCCCTTTTTAGCTGTTTTAATTTAAAATTACTTATTAGCTGGGAAAACATGTCCGTCCATCCCCCCTTGGATAAACATACATTTTAATACATTGCAGTGAGCAGAGGGGGAGAGATGGAAGTTTCCATTGACTTTATTTTATTTTTCTAGATTATAAAATATTTAAAATGCATAACTAAAATGCTCCATTGCAAAAATGCTGGCGTGTTTTTCCAAAGCAAGGCGGAGAATGGAGCTAAATTGAAATATAACCGTCCAGGGTGATCTCTTAAAGTGAAACCAGTTTCAATGGGATTTAAGTGCCCACAGTCTCCCTGCTTGAATATTTATGTTCTTATGGAGTGTGACATATTCTTTTTTTCCCCCCCCTTTTTAATATTGCACGATATAATGAATCAGAGTCTTGTAGCCACTGCCGTGAATTTATGGTTCTACGTATGTGTCATGAATAATGCTGAAGTTTCCTGGTTTTAATTAAATCTGTTCCGTTTATGATACTGACATGTTGCAAGAGTGCGGCGGGAGGCATTGCCCACAGGACACACCTCTGAGCCTGTGCTGTCAGTAGACACCGGTCGTGACTCTGCCTCCTCCTTGCAAGCGTTGGCTGGAGCCAGAAATAACAAGACCTCTGTTTTGTGCGCGTCTCTGTCTCTCTCTCCTTCTGTCCTAACACACTTCTTAGTCCTAACTCTCAGGCATCTCGTGGCATCCCAAAAGTGGTATTAGATCCCTGTTGGGAAATATTACCAGTTGCAACCACATAAATAACAAATTTTGTGGCATGGGCACGTATCCACCATATATTATAATGATGTGGCCGCAAGCTCATTGTCACAGTAATGGGATTCAAACCCTCCTTGTTAGAGAAGTCTAATTTCAATATTCCCCTCCACTGGCTTTTTGGGGAGCATTGGTGTGAGTATCCAGGAGGCAGACCATCTGCCTTGCTGTTGACCTATCCACTGTAGTAACCGGGCCGCTGCAGTTGCAAACTTCTCATGGGTGAGTGTTTTGTAAATCATCTCTCCAGAAAGCAGAAATCGCTGCCTCGTCCTATTGCTGAGCTCCCATACAGATGCTGTCCCCCACGGCAGTGGCTATTCCTTATTACTGTGATCAGGTTGCAGAACTGATGAGTGGTGGCTCCTGCACTGCACAAGGGCTTGGTAAAAGATGGTAATCGCAGGGGATGCTCCTGGTGTAATTTTCATTCTAGGTGCTTTGCAAATAGGCTTCTGGGACTGCTGCAAAAGCTTTCCACAGGTTGTCACAGCAGCTCTAGTGACAGGGAATAGACAAACTATTGCCCATCTCATAGAAATGAGAAGGGCATATAGACAGTGACAGATCTCACATTATAAGGACTGAAATCGAGTGTCACAGTGGCACCATTCAATTGGTTGTACAGGGAGCCAGGCTCTGGTCATCGTGGCTTGCTGGTGCTCTGAATCTCTCCTTTCTTGAACTTGGCTGTAGTAGTAGACATGGCAAGCACATTACGTAGCTTGGCAGCAGCCCAGTGTAATATCAGCAGCAGATTTACTGGCATACCATGTCCAACTCTAGCATTCACCTGTCCTGAGAATGAAAACCTGGGAGATGTGCAGAAAAGATGAACAAAGTCGTTTGAGAACTGAGGAACCCACCACACAGTGAGCTGCTGTTAAAGCACCAGTCACTTTCTTTACATATTCATATTTAGTAAGTAAACCTGAGAGACACAAGCTACCTACAGGTGATAGAGGGGTTTGCAGGTCGCAAGTTGGCCAACTGCACACAACTTACAACAGGCCAGACAGCAGATCAGCAGTGGTGGGTCCAGACTTGTGCAAGGCTCTGGCTGCTGGCAGAGCTGGGGTGAGAGATGAGCAGACGGGAAGGGGATTTATTTGAATTGCCTACCGTAAATCCTAATTTAAGTGTTATTCCTATATTTTTCCGTTAATGAAGATGAAGGTAAAGTTTGGTAGCACTGGCGCTCAACACTCATTGTTCTCTTCACCTTGGAGAGCCACCCTCACCTAAATCATGTGGCTATGATGCTGTCACTCCAAAAGATCCTATTTGCAAGCTCATGGTGCCTTTGTCCTAAAAAAAGTTAAGGCACAAATTCATACCAACTCAACTTTGAGAAGCGTCTTGGGTTTTCCACTGAGCATCCTTGTCCAAGAAGTGGTCAGAGCTAGCGCTGTCCTCCTGCGGCTCTGGCCCCACAGAACTGGAGCAGGACACAGCGAGGGCAGTTACGTTACAGGATTTCTACTGCTGTGAGATAAGAGTAGCCAGGCTCTCTGCCCACTTCTGCTAACAAGCATTTTATTTTTCCTTGGTTTCTTTTCTGGTGTGATTTTAGGAACACTTCTGGAGCTTGGACAAGACAGAAAATAAGATTCCACCACAGCTTATCTTCCAGATCTGGGACAATGACAAGTTCTCTTTTGATGACTATTTGGGTAAGTCAGAAGAGTTTTTTGGCTCCATTTCTGCTGATGCAGACAGAAAGGAAAAAGCTATTGAATCCTTTCAGGATATGAAGAAAGTGTAACAAGACCAGTTTAAGCCACTGAACAGGATTCAGTGTCAGCATAAGCTCAGGACTGATGATAAGTGGTTTGTATTAGGCAGATTTCCAGTCTCAGCCTCCAGCAGCCTGTTCCTGGGCTGACGTAATGTTGAGAGCACCATCAAATCCAAGAGGCCACCACCTTCCAGGAAGGCCCCAATTCTCCGTGACTCAGCTGAGTCATGCTGAAATGTGCTCTTCAGGGCTAACCGTGTATTTGAGCTGAGACTACCAGGCAGGATCACTGACATGACTTGCCTTACCTGGGATGTTTAGACATGAACACAGCTCGATCCAACACTTGCCTTTTTCAGTGCTAGCCTCATTAATCATCCTCAGAAATCTAGGTTTAGGTCAAGAAAAAAATGGAAAAAAAACCTCTCGTAGGAAAGATAGCAGAGCCATGCAGCAGATTATCTGTGCAGAAACTGGAGGCTCCAGCATTGCAGGTTTTTTGGTTGGATCTTGTTCTACCTTTCTTCTTGCCACTAAAAGAATTTCAAACATCAAAAGCTTCACTGAGGAAGTACGTGATCAGGATCCTTTTAAATCCTGTCTTTGCTTATTTATATAGGCTGAGTGCCAAGATAACCTCTCCAAGGTGTGTTTTCCAGTTCTGGTTCTGCACATCATGAGCTCTTAACTGCCAACATTAATTTTTTGCAAATTCCAACAAATAAAAGTGGTCTTTGGCTCTTGTAAAGCACTTTTCATCGACAGACCTCAAAAGCACTTCACAACAAACATGATCTGCGCTGTTATTGTCACTGGTTTTCTGTGGCACAGAAAAGCTACAAATACAAGCATGAAACTGAATGTGAGTTGTCCACAGCAGCGTAAAAAGCTGCTGTCCCTCAGCTGAGCCACAGGACCAGACCCTGTGTATGTTCTTGGCTGTTCCCAACCATAAGGTAAATTAGTGTAGCAATGTAAATTAAATACAGGCACTTCCAACTAGTGCTTGGAGAACTGAGCTTGGATCTCCTAAAGGCTAGATAAATGTGCTAATTACTGGATCACCCTGTGAAGGAAGCTATCAATTTTGTGGGATATCCTTCATATTTAGTCTGCTGCAATTACTGACCTGGGTGGGGCAATAAAATAACCTTTTTGGAGATCTGCAAGCCTCCTGCCCAATGCTCTTATATTGACTGGGCTGTGGGCGTGTACAATTTGAGTTTCACCTCAGTCTCTTCGTCTTCAATAAAAATCTCGGCCTGCCTGGTTGACTTCAGTGCAAATCATCCAACGCTATAGCTGTGTAAGTCAGCGGATGTCTTGCAGCCTTTTCTAGGACTTCATGGCTCAGGTCTTCCTAAGCACAATGGTGATGCTGAGAGCTCAATTCCTGGGAAGAGCCACTGGTTAAAACTAGTGGTATGCTTGGAAATAGGGCTACACCTGAGCCTGCTCTCTCCCTTGCTGTGTGGGTGTCTGCCCAAGTGCTCTGAGGTCAGGAGGGTGCCACAGTGAATATTTCTTCAGGGAAACGGTCCACATTTTAAGGACCTGTTACATTGAGATGTCTTCCCAGTAACGTTCCTTCTTGCAGGCTCCATTCAGATGGATCTCAACAGGATGCCCAAACCTGCCAAGACTGCTGAGAAGTGCTCCTTAGAGCTAGTAGATGACACCTTGTCTTCAAGTCGCTTTGTGTCACTCTTTGAGCAGAAAACTGTCAAGGGATGGTGGCCTTGTGTTGCTGAGCAGGATCAAAAGAAGATCCTGGCGGTAAGGCGGTCTCTTCACATGTTTTCTTGGGGGACTCACTCAAAGCATTGAGGAGGGATGTGGCTGGGCCAGACACATACAGGATGCCACGGTTGGGGCAAGAAATGCAGTCTTGGGCTGCAAATTTTACAAGCTGGACCAGCTTTTGTCAGCTGGATGTTTTCCAGCATTTGTCCAGCATCATGCAAATGACTCAGAAGAAATAGTTTGTTCTGTGGGATTTTTGCTCTGGTTTTTGGAACATGCCACCTAATTTGACTCTGTATCATACCTATGCTTAATGATATTGTGTTGTGACAAGTACCAGGGAAAGGTTTCAGCTGTCAGACCGATATATTCACATGCAAGTGTCTGGGCTCCTGTTCAAGTCTTTGGCAACTGTTCAATACAGGTAAAGGAGTCCAGGCAGTGAACTAAGTCATTCAGCAAAAGACCCTTGAGTTGGTGGCCTAAACTTGGGTGTCAGTGACATTTGAGGTGTCCTGGAGTATCTGCTGAGAACATTGTAGTGGTCAGGTGAGGAATCTGTATGAAATCCACTCTTACTGAGTTCCTCATGGTCCTTGTTGGTAGTAATTGGGTTACGCTCAAAGCAGTTTTTCTTTCCCCAATCAGTATTTTGCATCATACGTTCATTTCTCACCTCTCCCTTTTTTTTTAAATTTTGTTTATGAGTTTGTTTTTGTTTGACCCACACAGGGCAAATTGGAAATGACTTTGGAAATTGTGGCAGAACAAGAGCATGAAGAGCGGCCAGCTGGCATAGGTCGGGATGAGCCAAATATGAACCCCAAGCTGGAGGACCCCAAGTAAGTGCATCTTGAATGGAAAAGTAACCACTGGGGCACCGAGTTCTCAAGGAGTAAATTGAAAATCTGGGTTCCTACTTTGAGGTCTGCCGTCTGCAATGGGTTTGCTCCTGTGTAGTCTCCATTTCCGACCAGTTGAAGCTCAGACTTTATGAACTGAGACTATCCAGGGTGGCTGAGAGGCTGGTCTGGACCACCAAGGAGGACATTTGACATGGTCCACCCAGAGGGATGTGGGTTTGCAGCGTGAGCAGCCAGCTTGTTACAGCAAGGTGTGCTCATGGGGTTGGGGATCCAGGAGGGTGAAACTACTGTGAAACTCAGGAGTGACCTCAACTTTGTTTGGCTCCAGGCGCCCAGAGACCTCCTTCCTGTGGTTCACCTCCCCATACAAGACCCTGAAGTACATCCTGTGGAGGCGGTACAAGTGGGTGGTTATCCTGGCCATCGTACTCTTCGTTTTGCTGCTCTTCCTGGGGATCTTCATCTACGCCTTCCCGGTATGATGGGTGCAGGAGAGGATGGGGGGCTGACCGAGGTCTTAGGTGTTCCCCCAGGTCTCTGCGGCTGACCAACCTCTGTGCTCACAGAGGTGGCCCCAGTGCACATGGCTGCAAAGTCCCATGCTGGTCCCTGAGGAACAACCTGGTGGACCATGAACGATGGGTCAAAAAAAAGAGTCTGTGTTTCTGGTCTCTGCTGCAGACTCACCTGAGGTTAGCTGATTGTTTTCAAAGAGGTTCGAGCAGCTGATGTCGGAGGTTGCAGGGCTGGTGGGAAAATCCCCGACAAACATGCAGCCTCATTAGTGATGCAGCCATTTTACAGGGCTGAGCAGTGGCAAAAACCGCATCGGTCTGTAACTGTTTAAAGATGCAGGGGAGTTTATAGGTGTTTGGGCAGCCCCATCTCTCATTATCAAGGCTTGGAGCACTTTATACCAATGTAATGTCTGAAATGAGGGGGAGAGTTTTCACCTCATTAATCAAGAAAGTGGCTTTTTCTTGCCTTTTCTGTCAGTTCCACTGGCAAAACAAAATAAATAAATAATGGAGCCCTGGCCTTCCAGTTTGGCTTCGGATGGTTTTTTGTATCCTCCTCTGTTTCTACAGCACTGGAATAATTCATGCTGGCTCTTGGATGCCATTTCCCCTCCTCCCAGACTGATAAGAAAAATGACCCGCCTCTCTCTTTCCAGCACTTAACAAATTCTGCTTCTTGTATATGATTTTTTTTTTTTTAAGAGAAAAGAACTCACTGGGGTAATTTATAACTTCATGTGAGAGAATGTGGCTGCCTTTTGCAGATGGCTTTGTGTGCTTGCAATGTGCAACCGAAAAGCGAGGTGTGGAATTTCTTCTCGCCATCGTAATCACTTTCAGATGATTTGAAGTCGTGCATGCTCGGTTGTTCCCATCGAGAAAAAAGTGGATGGGATTAGATCATGGCTCTCCCCATCTCTATATCCTCGTATCCATGGGAAGGGCTGGGATACTTGTCCTGCTGGAGAAACGATTCCAGAGGTGCTAAGTAGTATGAAGGAGGAAATAATTGTGCAAGTGCAGATTTGTGCTGCATTGCCTCCTCCCTGCCCTGTACTTGGAGCCATTCCTGGAGACTCCCCTTTATGTCAAGTAGCAGAAACCAAGCCTTTTCGACCAAGAAGAACTCAGTGTTTCCCTGAAGATGCAAGTGGCTTTGCATTCGTTCCAGTGGTATCATATAAAAACAATGTTGAGAGAAGAAAAAATTCTCAAACTATAAATATTGATTTACCCTCATTATTACTTGGGATTTTTCCCTGTTTCCTAGCTAAATGTTGTTGTATTTAATTTCATTTTGGTCGGGTCAATTTTTAGTCATATTTCGAAAAAGTAAGGCCATGTTTCATGGAATTTTTCTGTTTTTATGTACTTGGCCAACTTCCCTTAGATTTTTGAGGTCACTGGTTCTGTATCTACTTGGAGATTTAGTTCCTTTCCCGTTTCATCAGGCACTAAATTTGGCAATCGCGCTGGTGATGGTTTGCTATGAAGGATGCCCCTGGCATCCCGACCTTTGGCAAGGCTCACCGTTACATCCCTGATTAAATGCATGGAAAACCAATCTCTCCTCACTTCTGTACTGATTTGTGTGCCAGAAGCACCATCAGGTCCCATTTAAAATAAGGACCTTGCTGTGTTTAGCAGTGTATACGTAATCCTGCCACTGCATATGCAAGTTTCGAGGTCCCACGCTGCAGGTAGAGGGTTTTGTGTGTGTCCTGCCCCTCTCATCCTGGGCAAAGGGGTGGGTGATGGGAGAGAAACTTCAAGGAAATCCTGTTAGGGCATATGAACCATCAGTCTGAGCAGGCAGAGTGTAAGGAACAGGGATACAGGGATGCTAGTGGGTGTATACAAAGGTGAAGTTACTATTTTCCTGCTTCTGTTGCCCTTTTTGCTACGGTCTTGCACGAAGAGCTCTGCCACAGCTTTCTGTTTGTTGGGACCTCCACTGGGACCTCCAGGGTCCTTCCAGTCATTGCTTTTCAGCAGCTGGTCCATGGCTCAGCAGGAGCCTTGGGACCTGCCTGCAGCCTGAATGCCCTGCCTGCAGATTGAATGCCCTGCCTGCATACAGCCTCTCCACCCGGGAGTGTTGTGTACCATGCAGCAGATGCTGCCAGGAAGCCTAAGCACTGGCTCCAAATCTTGTCTTGTTTGGACTCTGCCCGAGACACTGAAGGAGGATATCTTTTACCTGAGAAATATATATCCACAATATACCCTGGAAAACTAATGGTCCCATGAGCTAAGCTAACCCTGCATAGGTCACCCTCACCTGAAAATGAACCCGGGGCATTTCCATTGGCTCTCAGTATAAAAAAATGGGATTTCTTTTTATTTATTCCTATTGCCCATATAGTGCTGAAAGCTTCCAACCACAGTCCCAGCTTTGTGGTCAGAGTAGCTGGAGAGTAAGAGCAAATGTCCCATTCAAAAGCTGTGTGCTTCCACCCAAAATGGTGAAGGGCTGTCTGAGGCTCCCAACTATAGTGCCCAAAAGCCAGTGGTTCAGGCTTTTCAGTGAAAATGAAGAAGCTGATGTCTTGGTCCTGTTCAGAATACCCATCAAGAGATGCTTTACACCCCAGGGAAGTATTTTCCCCATTGAGGTGAGAAGCAAAATATTCTGCAAAATATTATATGCAAATTTTCTGCAAAACATATATGCCTTTAGAGCTACTTCAGGGGATCAGAACCCTTCGAAGATGCGGTGCCTTTGTGCTTCCCCCATCCTCAGGACACAGAGTATGTGAGATTGGTCATGGGCTGGAACAAAGATCTTCCCAATCCTCCTTCCCAGGAGAGCTTTGTGCAACCAGCAGTTGTTTTCCAGCCAGGGAACGTGCCTTGGCTGCCCTGGTGGGATCTGGGGTCCCTGGAAGGAGCAGGAGGAGACCTGCAGAAGTAGGGAAGGGTCTGGAAGTGCTTCGGGATGAAGAGGAGGTTCATCAGGACCCATGGGGAGCTGAGAGTACTGCAGTATGGGAAATTTAGGCACAAGTCCATAAGAAATCAGTCATCATTAGCGCAACTGTTTACAGAGCAACTCACTTTAGTGGGTGAGAGGCCATTTCCAGCTGAAAAGCCTTTTGGTTTTGGTTGGAAAACTGCATGGTATTGCAAATTTCCATAAAAAAAAGTTGTCTAGTTTTACAAAAATGGGAAAAAATGTTGAAAATCTGATATTCTGAGGTTCTTCATTTTTTTTACTTGGGCTTTTCCACCCGGTCTTAGTGTCATATTACTTTCTGGTTTGCCTTAGCTTTCTTTGCAGAGTGGTTGTCATTATGGTCTGTACAAGCTACGACTCTGGGAACAGCATTCCCTGGATATTTCCTATATGATTTCCTCAGACGGTCCTTAGATTTAAATTGACATCAGAAGACTCCTTAAACAACAGACGAAAGTATAATGAGATCCAGTAGCTGGATGCTGAAGTTAGAGGAACTATTCCAGTGGAAATAGGATGCTAATTTTTGAGACGAAGGGTAATTAACCATTGGAACAATTTGCCAAAGGTTGTGGTAAATTCATCGTTGCTCAAGTCATCCACGTATCGAGACTGAATGTCTTTCTACAAGATATGCTCTAGTTCCACCCCATACTCCTGTCCAGCAGTGCTCATTTATGGCATGCTGTGGGGCTCTTTGGAAAGGTCCAGTGACTTTGATGGACTTTTCATCTGACATTGCCATAGCCGAGAAGAGCTCTGCCTTCTCCTATGGGAACGGTTGAATGAAAGTCTTGGGCTAGAAACAAGGTCAGAAGAAAATGTTATAAAGTCCAGTCTGGGCTTCTGCATCTGTAACGTGTAGGGAATACTGCGAAGTTACCTCCCTAAATCAGTGATTATTGTAAAGATTTTAGTGGCCACCACCACAGAAAAATGTAATGCTACTTCCAGCTGGAGTCAGCGCTGCTTTGCAGCACCATGAAAATGTTTACTACCTTTTAAAGCTCTGTTTGTGTTCTGCAAGCCCAGCGTTGCTTCCATTGCCATTAATTCTAATTACAGCTCGCTTTCTGTGCTGATTGATAATCCTGCTTGGCTTTCAACACTTCGTTAATACAAATTCATAGCTGGACAGAAAACTTGCTACCCTCCAGAATGCAACCGGTCAAATCATAAAAAATAGGAGTATTTTGGAGGATAGACTCTGAAAGACAAATGGATGGATAATTAATTCGAAGGTTATATGTCACTGGAGGCTTTTCTAATGACTTCTGGTAAACTGCCCTAAGTTTGCTTGTTTGATTTATGGCATTATTAGAAATCCTCAGCTGGCAAACTGCCTTATAATTTGCTACACGTTGTAATTTATCAAGATGCCTTTGGTCAGACTTTACTTCTGTTGTGTATTTTTTTTTCCCCTGTTCTTCCAAAGATCTCACTGGTAACTAGCATTATGCTTTGTTTCCAAAGTTGTTTTTTTTAAAATGACAGAGTGATAGAACATCCTGTACCAATTAAATTCAGTATGCTTGGGAGGGCCTTCCAAATGGGCTAGTATGTGGTCGTGGGGGTTTCAGTCAGAGCTACTTTAAATATAGCTCTTTCCAAACAACCTAAGCATCCATCTTTGTCTGTATTTTCATTGTTGCCTTGATAAGCAGCCTTTACGCAGCTTATTCTTTTTCACAGCACTGTCATCTTCTTTCAGGGAAAGAATTGCATGTATAATAGGCTAAAATACTGTGACACCTCATTTTACATGGCAGCCCCATACTTCACCGTGCAATAACAGGGGCAGTAGAGGTCCCAGAGAACAGGCACAGGAAGGTCTTGCCTGGGATGTCTGCTCTCAGGAATGAAAACCACACCAAATGCTGGTGCTGAAACAGATGGCTGAGGCGTCAATGGATGCAGACGAGGCAGGGAAAAAAGATTCAGCAATAGGTTTGCCTTTCCTGATTGCCTTTGGCAGATTCTTTGGAGATAGTCCATGGACCTGCAGGCTAGGTTTGTACTAAGAAACTAAATCAGGATGGGGCAGGGCTCGAGAACCATCCTCTTGCTGTTCAGACCGACTGATTGCTGGCATGATCCTGGGTGCACATTTTGGCCAGTGGAAAGCATTGCTCTACAGAAAACGTCATGGCACATCTTGGTGGATGGATGCTCGGGGACCAGGGCCATGGTCCTTTTCCAAGGGGTCCAATGCAACAGGCAGAGCAGATGAGGCCACCAGTTTTGGGGGGATCCTGGGGAGAAGGAGCCATAAGGATGCGAGGTCAGGGCTTGGGTGGTGAATACAGCTTCAGGGTTTGTGGGGGAGCAGCACAAAGAGAGGGTGGACGGGAAGGGGCACCGGGATCCAGAGGAGAGGGGGATGCTGGAGCAGCTCAGCAGAGCTGGACGTGTCTCCGCACCTGCAAGAAGGCATGTGGGCACTGGGATGGTGCTGGTGGGGAGGTGCCAAAATTCTTACAAGGGTATAAAGAAGGGGAAATTTATCTCAAAAACTGGAGGAAGGAGCAATCAAAGTCTGGGAGTGACTCCTGGTGCTCGCTGCTTGGTGCTTGTGACCACTAGTCTCTACTGGAAGACGACAAGACCTGTTTTCTCATGTGTCTTGGGCTTTCTATCATCCTTGCTAGCAGGGATGCACTTTTTTCTTGCTTGTGTCTGCAGGCTGGGGCTGGGAGCTTGGCCATCATGCCCGCCCTGAATGCAGTCCCGTCTGCAGTTCTGCGCCATGCCCCCAAAAATGCTTTAATGTCCACATGCCACCCTGCTGTACCTGCTTCAAATCAGCTTTTCTTTCCCTTGTTTTTCCATCCCTCTAGAACTATGCTGCTATGAAACTGGTGAAACCTTTCAACTGAAGCTGTGCTGGAAAACACCTGAAAGGTCTGGTGCCTGCCTGGGGATTTTGGAAAGAAGTTGCAGCTCTGCACTGGGTCACATCGGCAAATGAAGGCAGAGAAGGAACAGCCTCTCTCAGGCCCTAGGCTGCTGCCAAAATGAAGATACAACCTACCCTGATGCAGTATGCAGAATCCCGCCTACAGCACTCACCTCAGAAGCAGCATGTAAACAATACCTACTCTGAAATATTTCTTATTTTATTTCCTTGTCGGTCTTCTTTTTTGGGGGGTGGTTTTTTTTTTTTTTTTGTTGTTGTTGTTTTTTTTTTTTTTTTTCCTGGTTAAGCTGCTCTGATTTGTGAAGCTTGAATACCAGTGCAAAACTGAAGAGGGTGGGGGAGGAAAAGGACCTTTTCATATGTAGTCTGTGAGCGTACAGACGTGGTGCAGACCTTAGCGGGGGAGTCGCGGGCTGTTGGCGTAAGCAGCACGTGCAAGCCAAAATCTCTCAGGTTCTGAGCACACTTTTATTTGCACTCTGAACAAGCCTCAGTTTTCCTTCGCTGTGCAATGTCTCTTATCTGATTTATACATGTATAAAGTCTACTGAAGATGAAAGGTGCTGCACAGTCTGAAACCCTGGGCTGATATGTTGCCTTTCCAAAGCGAGCAAAAACCATGAGATACAGGGCCCTGGGAAAAGGCTGAGAGGCAAAACCTGGGCAGGAGTTGGTGGTAATCCCTAAATCAAAACTCCCATTGAAGTTTGCGCTCATGAAGGACTGCACAGTCTGGCTCATGTTTTTTGGAGCTTGTTTTCCTTCTGAGCTGCTCTTTCACATCTACGGTCCCACATGCCTCCCTTCCCAACCAGTGCTGTAGCAGCAGAAAGCGGAGTTGGGCTGAGCCCTACCCTGAGAGCAATCCCAGGAGCAAAGCAGTACGCGTGGACTTTGCTTTTCTCCTCTCCTGCTGTATGCAACCCCTGCAGCCACAGTTCGGTGACTGTATTAGCCTTTTTTTCTCCTATGCTCCCGAACATGCTTAAGCAGAACAGTGCAAACCAGACTGCAATGTAAGCCGTGAAACTCCCTGCTGCTGGGCACTAATGAGGCAGATAACCTGCACCTTTGGAAGCAGGCTTGTTAGCTTTTTGCTTTGCAAACAAATTATTATGAGACATATCCTGCAGGTCTTGCTTAGCCCCCCGCAGAGCAAATGGCAGCTGTGACAGGACTGGGATGGCAGCATTGGGACGTTTCTGCTGTTTTCTATTCCCTCCTGTCTGTCTGCCTCTCTGCTGCTGCAATCAGACGGAGCGGTATGGTCTAAGGAGATTTCTAGTGTTTTGTAGTGCTGGCTCATGTCATGAGAGGATGCTAATCAAAACAGCATTAGCCTCGCATTTTCATCCTGCATCCATTCATCCTGCAAGGAACCATCTTCCAGAACAGGGGCATCAAGCATGAAAGCAAATGTCCCTTTGAGAGACAGCTGTCCTGCTGCTCCGGCACCGCATGGCTTTTGCTATGGTCCCTTTGACGATAAATGGATCTTTCCCCGCTGCTCTTCTGCAGGATGAGACGTGTCTTCCTCAGTTTCATTTGTCCCCTGGAGCTGTTGCTACTCAGCATGACATGTGAGAGCAAGTAGCAGTGAAAAGTGATCCTGGGGGATCAGAGTTTCTCAGGACAAACTGTGCTAATGTAAGCTCCTGCCCTGCTCCAGCAAGGCACTTAAGCCTGTGCTTAGCAGAAGGCAGGGAAAAAAAGCACACGCCTAATTGCTTTGCTGGATGGGGATGTAATGTGTTGAGCATTAAATTCCTTGTTATTCAGTACTGTAACAGCACCCGGATTGCAGAGGGCAGCTCACTGCCATGTGTGAAGACAGTGTCTCTGACATGGAGAACATGCAGCTATAAAAACCTGTCTTTGCTGCTGAGGTTTGGCTGATCCAGCATCCCTTTCCCAAAAGCTTGAGCGATGAAGTTGGCTCTGGGCTTGTACACCCCAGGGTGGGTGTTTCATTTTACCAGCACAGTTAAATGCTTCATTTTTACATTTGTTCACTTTTTCCCTAGAAGCCTCCCAACCCCATTTGCATCCACACCCCCATTTATTATCCACCGTCAAACTACCAGGTCTTGGTCGAATTTTCCATAATACTTTCTCTCTGAGGATCTGATGAACTGAGGACAAAAGTTTCTTGTGTTTGCACCTTAGTGAGTCTTGGGTTTTATATTTTATGAAAATGTTGGTGTGGTTGGTCCTTGCACCTCTTCCACCACGACCCAGCTCTGCAGTGAGGGGGGATGTCTGCACGTCTTGCTGAGTGCTGGCATGCCTTGCTCTTCTGTCCGTCATGAGAAATCAGGCCCATTATTTCACTTCCTTGCTTTGGTTTGCAGAGACTGTGAAATTTCCCGTCTTGGCATTATTGCTCTGTAAGCCCTACCTATTTCAGAAACAAAATCTTGATGCCAAGATCCCCAGAGAGGTGAGTGACCCACGCCTGAATGCAAAACAGTTTATATCTGGATACTCATCACCCATCCTATCACAACAACCACTGTCTATTCCAGCAAAGACAAGCAACCCTACCAAAACACATTCATGTGTTACCTCTCCAGAGCCTCTCCCAGTGAGAAACCATGTTTTATTCCCCGGCACTTACCAGCAGCTCTTGCCTGACAAACCAGAATGGGTCATCAGTGATGGGAGAGCAGGATCCAGGACATCCAACTGCATAAGGACAAGGAAAGAGTCACATCCCTGTGCAATCCTCCATGTTCCTAGTCCAGGTTGCATGGCCAATTTTCATGCCAAGAAGACTCTGTGGGACTGTGGGGGGTAAAAGCAGGTCTGAGTGTCTGAAAACACCAACTCAGTCCCATTTGCGTTGCTGCCTGAACAGTCACATGCATTTGCCTGACCGTGGGCCCTCTGTAGCTTGGGTATTTCTCTCCACCAAAGCCAGCCAGGAGGCAGGACCTATATAAAGTATTCCCTGTGGCTCCCTGTTATTCAGGGGTTTGAAATGGCTGGAAGATGTATGTATCACCTGTCTATGCCTTATATACAATAATGCAAAATGCACTGTGGTTACAAATGAAATGCTCTGAAACCTTCTTCTTCCTGGTGTGTTTTATTGTGTTGGCAGAATTACGGCACCTTCCCTCTTTGGTGTGGGAATGCAAAACTACAGCTGGAAGGAACAGGAGAGGGAAACGGCGGTTGCTGTGCTCCTCTTTTCTTACCTCTCTGCTGCTGTTGCTACAGAGCAGAAGCAGGAGGAGAGAATGGAAAGCGTGGAGAAGGGAGGACAGATGTGGAACTGGGGTTGCGATGCTCCTATGTAGTGCAGCTGCTCGTACCTCTGCCAATTGCATTTTGCACCTGAGACACTGCATTGCCGAACAGTGAAATGACCCAGCTGTGATATGTGCATGCTCCCTGGTGCTCTTGTGAGTGGCCCCATGATCTGTGACACCGTGCAGGATTTATGTGGGGTCACACACCTTGTCCCATGAGCGGGGGGTGAGCTGTGCACCAGCTCACAAGGCTAATCTGTGATCTGGAGCATCCCGTAAGCGAGGAGGAGGCACATGCATGTGAGTGGGGTGGGTGAAGAAGCCACGGGAAGCTCATGCTGCCTTGGCTTTGGGGAGCCAACCTCCAGCATTTTCTTGGTGAGTCACTCTCAAAGAGGTTGATGCCCACTTCATTTATAAACCTGAACACCCAAGGTATGCTCGCTGAAAGCCAGGGGTGGCTGGAGAGAAGGTGGATGGCTGGGGAATGGGAGAGAGCAAAAGAATCCCACAGATTTCACCCTCCTGCTGCAGTGGGGAAGACAGAAAGAGTTCACCCCATCCAGCTGCTCCGTGCATGTGCGCACACCTCTGTGCAGATGCATGTTAGGATGGGCCTGGGCTGCTGGAATGTGAATATCCAGATATTCTTGGGACTCAGCGCCAGCGGCTCTCAGACCAAGAGAAGGCCCTTCCCCTGCTTGTCTCTGCTCCTCTTCCCGTTTCTGGACTTGGCTCAGAAAGCAGCAAGTCCCTTTGGGCCTGGGTCTGTTTCTTCCCTAGAGGGAAGGACTCATCTGGCCAACACAGCCATCATCCAGAGTGACCCAAGGATTAATTCTCTGACACCTTTTTGGAGCTGTTCAGCACCAACAGGCTGTTTCAAGGTGACACTCCAGGTATGCAGAGAGATGTGCTGGTGAGATTGGGGCCGTTTATGCCTGAATCCCCAAATGCCTTTCCATTGCTCTGGAAGGGTGTGGATGGGTGCTCCCTGCTTTGGCACAGGAGACCCCTTCCACTGCATCATGTTTTGGATGGTGCCTGGGATCTAGGGAGGCAGGGGATGGGGAGACCCAAATGTCCTAGACTTCATCTGAGGAAGACGCAGGGGTTTGAGCAGGCACTCTGAGCTGGCGTTGTCCATACCCAGACTGCCCAGCCCCACTGCAGGCTCTCACCCCACACACATCGGTGGGAAGTCCCAGAGGGGGACCAACCGTGTCACCATGCCGAGGGCACGAGAGAGATGATCCTTGCTGGGGAGGAGCAGGCAGCAGGAGACGAGAGGACAGGTCTTGCCTGCATGCCTTTGCCTGCCTGTGCATGGGTGCGTGCAAAAGTTAATTGCAAAACGTTCCGCTGCTGAACGCTTGTGTGATGCCTGCTTTTCTATTATTTCCCCGGCCTCCAGCTCGATGTTGTGTATAATTTAAGGCTGGAGTTATGAAGTGTGTGAGCTCCTTCGGGGGTGCCCGTTGTGTTTCACACTGCCTAGGATCAGCCCCATGAGTTGGAGGGCAGTGAGATGAGGAGCGGGAAAGCTGCCACCCCCTATAGGGGCTGAACGCCCTTAACCTCCAGCAGGCTCGCTGGCACATTCAGAAAAACCTAGAAAAAGAACTGAACTGATTTTTCTTTTCAATAGTAACAGTTTTGTATTCATTGCCTGGGCTTGTTTGCTCAGAAGAGAGAGGTTTCCATCCAGAAGGGTGGCTTACAATGAAGCGGTTTGAGGGGAGGGAGGTAGCACAGGGGCGAGGGGGAGGAGTGGTGGGAACCAGGACAAGGCACTGCCATAAAAATGCTTTGTGAAGCCGCTTGCAGTCGTGTTTGTTGGTTTAACCCCTGCAGACGGGGGCCTGCGATCGGTTTTGCTCATTACCTGCTGACAGGAAGGGAACACGCCTGGCGCATGGAAGCCAGGAGAGCTGACCTAACAGGATGATCTGTAGAGAAGACCATTGTGGCCTCCTGGCCCCAAAGTCCATTAATCTTCAGATGGGAAGGTGGAGATAGCCCTGGCCTCGAGGGACACAACTCATTTCAGTCTTAACTTGAGGTCTAACCCCTTAAAACACCCCCAGACACAGAAGGGTGTTTACTGGTCCTGGAATGTCCTCCCTGGTAAAGGCAAGCACAGAGGGGGTTATGATGAGTATAAAGGCTGCTCCGTTGGCTCTGGAGCTCCTGGGCTGATGGCCTGAGCTTTCTATCAGTCTCGTCCATGGATAGCACTGTGCCATCGCTGCCTGGACAGCCGCCAGCCCCGTCTGTGTTGCTGCAGTCTGTCTTCATCCCAGACAAGCCAAACATCATGCACTTGGAGGATGATCTGTGGTGATCTGTGCATCGTGCCTTCTGGGCTCTGCTCTGCACTGGGTGAGGATGGAGACACCCAAGCAATGGGGCGTGAAACTACTGTGTCTTCGTCTCTGCCGTGCATCAGCTTCCAGAAGGAAAATGAGCTTTTTTTGTTTTTTTGCCCCATCTGCTTTTCCAATTCACCTTCCAGCCTCCTCAAATAACCAATGCTTTAAACACGCTTTGCAGCAGAGTAGGCTCAGTGCCGTGAAACTTTCTTTTACCTTTGAGCGCAGCTTGGTTTCTGCTTTGGCCTTTGGGCTGACTCCAGAGGGACCCCCAGGCTGCCCGGCTCCCTGGCACTTGGCTGGTCTGTCCCTGCCTTGGAGCAGTGTCAGGGCTCCTTGTCCATCAGGAGGAACACCAGATAGTTGTACCGACTACCAGATGCGTCGAACAGGGTCCCTGGGCACTGCATGGTGGGTGTCCCAGCTTCTCCTCCTGCAGCTCCTGGGACAACAACGCATCCAGCTGCTCTCCAGCGCTGCTAGTGAAGTCCATGGTTTGCCAAGCTGTGAGATTGGCACGGGGGTGACAGCAGGCATCTCTTACGCTGTGGATGGCTTAACTCTGCCATGGGCTAAAGTTTAGGGTGTGTGAGACTGTTTCTACCAAGGCCTTTGAGCCCTGCACAAGTCCCTGATAGGGTGAGAAGGCAGAAGTGCACCTTAAGCAGGTTTTTTGCTGGAAAGCTCCAGATCGGAACTACTTGAGGTGATAATTACTGAGTACTTAAAAATAATTTTTACAGGTATTGATGCTATGATAACAATAAAAATAATAATGCTGAAGATGCTGGTGTAACCAGGGGCTCATTCAGGAGTCAGGCACCTGTGGTGCTAGGAGCTGTAGAAAAATGGTCACTCTTGAAATAAAATTAAAGTAGTTTATTCCTCTCAGGCAATACTCTGACTGGGGATTGGAGTAAGACAGTGGCACAACCATGGCTGTTTTTCTCCACATAGGTATTAGGTTTTATGGGTTACGTATCTTCTCTCTGCTCCCGGTGGCACCTTACAAACAGATATAACCATGCTGCCAGCTCTACCTTGGCACCGTCTCTGGAGGACCTCCAGCAAGTGGCTGTGCCTGTGCCCTCAAGATCTGGTGCTTAACGTTTCTGTTCATCCATCCTGGCCACAGCAACCTGCCGCCCCAGGCAGTGTCTCACAGCTCTGATACTGCCCAGATCCAAAGCTGGACTGCGGAGGAGCTCAAATTGACAGACACTGCAGAGAAAGGTGCAGCACTTTTGCAATGCAAATAGACCCAGTTGTAATCCCTCTCAATGCTGAATTACTTGCTCAAGATTTAAGGGTGAATTCAAGGTAATACTGAGGTCAGTAACTGTGATCAGCACTAGGAAAATCCACCAAGGCTCTGCGCTCTCCTCTGTGCTCTGTCCCTTCATTGCCCCCTTGATTCCCAGGTCTGCAGGGACCTGTTCCCCATGCAGTATGCTTTTAGCAACCAGCCTATTTTACTGTGAGTATGCAGGCACTCGTCCTTCTTTCTGTGGGCATCTGCTCAGTCTGACATCTCACGCACCCCTACCTGCGCGCTAGATGTCTGGCTTTAGTTTCATGCCATATGCACAGTCATCCAGACTGTGAGGTGATAAAATAATCCCAGTAAAGGGTGGCCTTGGCTGCTGCTGCTGCTTTGCTGAGCCAGGATTGAATGACTGTCGCACTGCCCAAACCTTGTCTTTCGCCCGAGGCAGTGGGCACAGACAGACTGTCTGCTCCTTTGGCCTCCAGGGAAGGGGGGTCAGCACTGGGACTGGGGACCATATTCCCTCCTCGCAGCATTTTCAGTGTTCAGCTGGTATGGGATCAAGACATCAAAGTGTCTTGTCCTGCTTCACAGTCCTGGAGGAGTCATTTTGTGTTCAATCCCTAGGAGCTGATGGGATCCAGCTGAGATGTTTATTTGTGGTCTAGTGAATCCCATCAACAACTCTGAAGAACATGGACTGAAAATTTCTTTTTCCCTCAAACTACGACTCTAGGATGCTATGACCGAGGCACAAGAACAACAAAAGAAAGCAAGCATGACTGCGATCCAGGCTGGCATGTTTGCACCCTCATGTGAACTTGTAGCCACAGGACAAAACAGAATCTCAGAACAGGGCCCCGATTGGGGCTGAGCATTTTTGTGCAGAGCAAGGACTTTCCCCATTAGGTCGCAAATATAATGCTAAATGATTGCAAAACAAGTTACACAAGAGGATCAGTGCTGCAGGGTTTAACACACCCTTTGTCACTTCTCTACCCTCCTTCAGGATCAGAGGCAGGAGATGAGAGCAAATGGTTCCTCAGGCCTGAAGGGTGCTGCCTACATGCCAGGTCATGAAGGAATTGTGCAAAGAAAGCATGGAGGTCAATGAATGAAGGTCCCACACTTTGAACGGACTCAATAGCACAACAAGGAGAGGTGCCTTGTGCTCTCTTTCCATCATGCCCACAAGGTTTTAAGGCACAGAAAAGTCTCAGCCGCATCTGTCTCACTGTGGTGGTCATGGCATCTCCTCTCCTTGTCTTCAGCAATGTCTGCCCACTGAGTCTCAAGGACCACGTGCTTTCTGCGCACGCTTTGGGCTACAGCTGTAGTACAAAGGGTCCACATTGTGCCTGGGGTAGGATGAACCAGGCTTGTCCTCATCTCAACCACATCCACCCAGACCATGGGGAAGAGACTGAAGTTCTGCATGTTTCAGCTCCCCACGGCTGGAGTGCTGTGGTTTTCAGGCTCAGGTACTATTTTAACAATGGCCTGAAGACTGAGAGTGTGGACGGAACATGAGTCTGGTCTGAGGGATGAGGTGGGATGTGTACCGGGCTGCAGCAGTAGAGACACCTCCAAATCACAGGTCCCGCTGGTTGATGACAACAGGTGTTCCTCTAAACTATGCGTGGCCAGGCTTTACCTTCCCTTTGCTTTCCCCCTCTCTTTGGTCTTTTCCCCCTCTCGTCTCCATCCTCTCCTCCTTTTTCACTTGTGGTTTGCCATCAATTTGTGTCCAGACCTCATCAAAGACTGCCATCCCAGGAGAAGTGGAGAATTACAGCCCCACAAATTAGGAAAGCCCCAGCTCTCACAAAGCCGGCCTCCCTCTCCCTCTGCATCCTTCTTCTCAGAACATGTGTGAATGCAATTAATCTGTTCTACCTCCTGATGATGGGACCTTTTGGTGGTTTTCTCTGGAAACAGCATAATCCCATGTTTATGAAAAGCATGAAGCCAGGGCACTTAAACTGGATCGAGTGCCTGGGGCTGGCTCGGCAGCCGGTGGAGGAGGCAGCAGCCTCTGTATCCCCTTTTTTTGTCCTTTGGAGCAGATTCAAAGTTGTACTTCTGTCTGAAGCAAATAAAGACAAATAGGATTTGGTGGATATGGAAAAGGGGTAAAAAAACTGAACAAGCAAGAGATTTATGGTTGCTGTTTGCCAATGAAAACACAGTGGGAAGAGTCATCTGCTTGCAATGTAGATGGTTGCAGGCTGGAAAACAAAGCCTGAATTGATTGTCTTCCTCTACATTCAAGGGAGAACAATTGGCACCTGTCAGGATGAGTCACTGCAGCTGAAGGCAGCATCTCAAAGTGGTGGGCTGGATCTCTCCGGGGACTTGGAGCTGCCCAGTGACTCTAGAGGGAGAGAAAGGTCATCGGTGTGGCTTTGCAGTCTACCTCTTCAGTGCTGGAAGTCCGGCAAGATGCCACCCAGCCCAGCTCTGGTGGAGCTCCCCTCACTGTAGCACACTGCTGCCCATCCCTTCTTTGTTACCCTGGGGACTGTGAGCAATCTGGAGTCAGGCCCCTGAAAATAATTCCTTTTTTTAGAACTTACGCAATATGAAAAGAGAAAATAGAAAGAATAATATAAAGGTTGCTTTTTTTTTTTTTTTGTTTTTTTTCCTTTCCTAGCTGTCTGAGTAATCAGGGATTTGAAATTCCAAGATTTTCTCTGCAAGTAAAAAAACCCTAAAAATACACAGATTTTCATATGAGAACTGCCATTCTGACATTTCCTTCAACTCCAGCATTGGCTCTTTTAAGAAATACCAGAAAACACAAATCTTATGGGCAGTGGAGACAGCTGGTATCATCTTCCTCGTGGCTTGAACATGGGAAACCGCACAGTAATGTTGGAGACCTTTACTAATCCTCAAATGGTTCATAAAGAATGAAACCTTGAAAGGATAATCCCCTCATTCCTACCTCCTCCACCCATCTCAACCAGGCGACAGGGGGAATTAGCACAAACTGGGGACCTGCCCCAAATGTAGTCCATTCTGGGCAACTTCAGCCTTCCTGCAAAACTGGACGGGAGGGAGTCAGCCAAGGACTTGGAGCAAATGCGGGGAAGAGATATGAGGGACTGGGAGAATGGAGACTCCTTGTAGGATGAGATTAGAAGATGTGGACTTGTTTAGCCCAGCGAGAAGCATACTTATAAAGGACTCTGTCTGACAACAACAAAACACACTGGAGTAAATCCCAACCAAGAAGAAGAGCTAAAAGAAAATGTTGGCATAAGAGATAAAATAGAAAATTGTTGTGGATAAATTCAAGCTTTTATTGCAGCTAGAGTGTCATTTGAGGTAGTATTGGGTCTTGACCTTCCCTTAAGGTTGGACCCTCCTCCATGATGCTTCATCTCCCCATGCCTCAGGCTTTCCACCACAAAGGGTTTGCTGCCTGAGGCTCAGCTGTGATCTGTAAAGCCCTCAGCTCCTGCTGGGATCACCCAGTGTAACAGCATCTGCTTTTTAGCTGCTCAGCAGCTCCAGCTGTCAGTTTTCTTTTCAGTGTCCCCAGGATGCTCATTACTGTCTCCAAAGGAAAGATAGTCTGCTAAACATAGACATGTTCACCATAAATCCAGTCCCAAGCATGCAACAAGATTGGATAAAAACAAATTTAACTGTGTGCTCACCTCCTTCTGGCAAAGCAGAACCTATTGGACACTTCCAGTCTGAAAACCACCACTCAGATGGTTCAGGTGTCTGTGACTGATCACACTGAGACCAGCCCCGCTGTCTTTATTTCACCCAAACTGAAAGGCCATGGAGGACTGGTTGTGAAGTGTTTGTTTCATCCGTCACAAGTAAAGTTCACGAAGAACTAAAGTGTGAATTCGGACAGTTCAGAGCTCCACTGATGAAGGCAATTGTCCATTCTCTCCTTGCCTTCATCGTGGCATTGGGAAAATTCCCCTTTGATGAGCTCTGGGTTCTTCCGAGCTCCTGATCTGTGGACCCAAGCGAAGCCACAGGCATCGCATTGGGCCGTGCAGGAATTACAAGCCCTCAGGTTCAAGTCCCATCCAGTCTCACCCTGCCAAGGAGAAGCAGAGACTAGAGAGGGTCTATAGCAGGAAATCCATTTCTGCTATGCTGGCGGGTGTATGAGACATGCCAAGCTGCCTAATCCAGTGAGGTCTGCTTGCTATTAAAGTGCAGGAGACCAGCTGAAGCACTGGAGACCATTAAATGCTACTTTTCAGTAACAGGCTTTTGAAACCGGCTGTTTATTTTTATATACGGTGAGCTGTGCAATGGACACTGTAGAAGAAATAAAAGCAAAGAAAAAAACTGCTAGTGGGTTGCAGGATGGAAAAACATCAGACTATCAAACACGTCTTCCCTTCTCCTACATCTCAATCGTGGAAAGCCCCTTAACAGATCTATCAGCTTCTTCATCACCTCAAGATAATGGAGTATCCAGACTCCGTGGTTGAAATGTCAGTAATTTGTGCAGGGTGAAATGTGTTTTTCAGCTTACCTGGAAAAGATTGCCTGGAGCATGGCTGACAGTAAGCATATGGATCCTTCATCCAAGCCTGCCACCTATCAGGCCTCAAAACAGGGCTAAAAGGGATGAAACAAACCAAAATGGTTTGAAGCATATCAATTCCTAAAGGGGAATATACGGTGGGGTGCCAGGGATAGGCTGGATGCCGGGACTCCAGGCTGCAGCAGCTCCCTTCCTCCTGCTTTTCCAACACCGGCAGATGGATCTTCTTTAAACCGAACAGCATCTTTAATCCCAGAAGCCAGCTCTACTGGGAGGAACATGCTGTCACAAAGCGGGGAGTGCATTCAGGCAGACTGAGTGAGTAGAAGCAAACGCTGGAACAGGTGAAAAAGCACATGCGGTCCCTGAAAATGTGTGGGGGAAAAAAAAAGGATTTAAAAACGCTCATTTCAGTCAGAAGTTCTCCTAGGAATTTGTGAGGCTCCTGATAGCAAAAACAAACTGTTCTGGTTTAAAACAGAATCAAAAAGGTCACATTTGGTAGTTTTACGTCACCGTTATTTTCTCTCCTTGTCTTCTGTGGTAGAAACAACTAAACTCAAAATGAAAACATGCAACCAAATAAGAACTGTCTGCAGCTGTTCTTGTTTTAGCCAAAGCATGGAGGACTCTCCTCACCAAACATGCTACTGACATTTATTATTATTATTATTATTATTATTATTATTATTATTATTACTACTACTACTACTACTACTACTACTACTACTACTACTACTACTACTACTACTGCAACTAATAATATTGTTTCATACATTTTTCCATCTGAAAAATGAGGATAATGCAGTCAGACCAAACGTCTATTTGCCCAGGTAGTTGTTGCTTTTTGTATGGCACTTGATAGGCCTTTCCAGCTACAGCTGAGATTTTTTTTTTTCTTGGTGAAACAAAGAATATGAACTTTAAACCTCACTTCAGATTGGCCAAATTGAAAACTCAGTGTTTTTCTCAGTGAAGTGAAAAAAGGAATGAAAAAGCCCTTTCAAATCCCTCTGCCTTACATTTCAGATTGACAGGAAAAATAAAAAAAATTAAAATCCCCCCACTTAATATAAACATAGCTAAATTTTAAACTTGATTAAACTTAACTTATTTAAACAATTATAAACTTTAAAAGGGATAGACTGAAAATGCTAAAGTTAAAAGCAAAACTAAAAAAAAAAACCAAAAACCTTTAAAAATTGCTTGCAGGCAAATTCTGAAACAAAAGGAAATGTTTGAGGGTTTCAATTTTTGGTAAAATATTTTTACTTTCTCTGTTCCCCTCCCATTCGCCAAAGCTGTGACTGACTGCATTTTTTAGGATAACGCCTGCGGACTCAGCAAGGATAGAATGATGCTACAGCACTTTGATGGCAAGGGGAAGCCCTCGCAGGTAAGATATATAGTGATTTTTCCTGCATGGATGACTAAGTGTGAAGGAAGATCTCAGCCTCCGGAAATCGCAAGCAGAGGAATCTGGGGGAAGGGGATGCCTGGAGAGGGAGTGGGAAAAGCCTGGAAAGACCCTGAGGATGGGTTGTAAAGAGGCAGAAGGTAGATGGTGGCCATCTCGGCACCCTTCCTCCGCAGGGAGGGTGGGCTGGGGGAGTGTCCCAGACGCTGGAGCAGGAGGTGAGACAGTCTTGAAAATTATCCAGACCCTTTCATTGCCTGTTTTAGCCTGGGGTGAGGTTTAATTCTGAGTCATGACAACCCTATGGCAAGGGAGAGTTGGCCTGGAGTCTGCCTTGGGGGTAAGGCAGAGGATGGTGTGGGGGCTGAGGTCCTGCGAAGGTCTCCCTCTGCAAAATGGTCTTTAGAAGCACCGAGGTTTAGGTGGGTTTCGGAGCTTTCTGAAATCTGGATGAATCGGTTTTTTACTGCCATTTGATCAGTTTGTGTGTCTCTGGCAGCACCACGCTGGCTGCTTGTCCCATCCCATGCAAACACAGTGCGGAGAGGCTCAGCAAGATGGAAAAAATTGGATATTGTGGCTGTAGGGCTGAGATTGCGGTGAGGAATAGGTCACCACCGGCCTGCTTGGGTCAACAGGAAAGTATCTGAAAGCCAGAACCAGGGTGAGAAATGGCAGCGGTGGGACACAAGAGGTTATTTCAGTGGCTAGTTTCAACCCACCATCCGCTCTTCAGATCCAGGACAGGGTGTCCTTCTGTCCCTGTCCCATGAGACTGGTGGAGCAGGAGGGCATGGGCTCACTATGGACTTCTTGCAAACCTTGCTGGCTTCCCACCTTCCTTCCAAAACCACCCAGTGAACTCAGTGTCGAGGGAAAAGCCTGGTTTGCATTGGCAGCAAGAGAGCGAGAACAAGGAGGAGGGGATGAGGATGGACAAGGAAAGGGGAGGTTTATTGTGTACTCTATAAGACATGTATATGAGTCTGTAACTATATGACAGAGTTAAACAGTCAAGACCTTCCCTCCACTTCCTCACCAGACCATTCCAGCACAGTAAATCATCCAGACTTTGATGGGAAGAGAGTTGCCAACTTGGACAAAAGACTAATTGCCACAATAGGAGTCCAGTTGCTCTGGCTGGGGATTTGGGCTAATGGAAGTTGGGTCTGGGTTTACATAAATGTTATGCCAAATTAATGCATGAATGAAGATCTGCGCTGTGTGCCTTTATAAGGTCCGTGATCCTGCTGATGGCCTGCCAACCCGCCGGCACTCGGACCTCTGAAAGGAGGGCTGGGGGGGCCCCAAACCCTGGCGTGTTTTAGAGTAACAATAAAACTCCCTAATGAAGAAAGGAAAATGTATACTCATCGCTTTGATCAATGTGAAAGCCATCCACACACATCTCAATGGCTCCTGCAAGGGGACAAGTGGGGAGGGAAACTGCTGCGGGCTGGCAGAGGAGAGGGTTTTGTTCCTTGGTAGAAAACAGCTACTGTTAAGAGGAGCAAAATATTTGCTGGAGGAAGATAAAAAGAGACAGCTACCACCCAAGACAGACCCTGCTGCGGCAGACTGTGGCTGCAGCCCTGGCAAGACCTTGTGGTGCTTCCCACTGGGTCAAGAGGGAGAAGAAGGTGGCCTGTGCCTCTCCCGACGTGTGGGCTTTGCTTGGACGGGGGAGATCTGCGATCTGAGATGCAGAAACAACAGGAGACAGCAGAAGAAGGAGGGAGGGGAGAGCCCATCTGGGATGCTCACCTGCGGCAGGAGCAGAGCCTGGCACAGTGCTCCACTGTCCCTGGTCTGAAATGGTTCAAGAGGTGAGATGTCTGGTTCTCGTTAGCTGTTCCACAGTCTAATAAGAACAGATCCATTTCTGTATGTTTTCATTTCCAACAAAAATAGTTTTTCTTTTATTTTCTCCCTTCCCTTCCCTTCCCTTCCCTTCCCTTCCCTTCCCTTCCCTTCCCTTCCCTTCCCTTCCCTTCCCTTCCCTTCCCTTCCCTTCCCTTCCCTTCCCTTCCCTTCCCTTCCCTTCCCTTCCCTTCCCTTCCCTTCCCTTCCCTTCCCTTCCCTTCCCTTCCCTTCCCTTCCCTTCCCTTCCCCTTTCATCTCCTCCTCTTTTTAAGCAACCGATTTCCACAGAGACCCTCTCACAACATCTGTAGCCCAAAGGGAACAGCCCTGGGTCAGTTGGAGGGAACCAGGATGGGTGACCAGACTCGAGGAGAATGTGATGGGCAGAGGGCCAGGCCCTGCAGGGCAAAGTGGAAACAACCCACCCTGTTGGCAGTGATGTTTCAAGCCCCAGCTCCTGGAGCCATGGGATTGCACAAGAACCACAGCTTTGGTGATGTTCTGAAGGTATTTCTGCTGTTTCTCCAACTTTCCTGAGACTGCAGTTGTCACTGGTGGCTTCTTCTCTTTGCCTTCTTGCTTCTCTGTATTCAGAGGATGGAGCAAATGTGTTTTCATGCCAGGCAGGGTAACTCCAAGATCCTCACCAGCCTTCACAGGCCACTTGCTTTGTTTTGCACATTTATCATGGTCCCCTCTTCAGCAAGGAGGTGGTCTGGAGCCAGTTCTCCCCACTGCTGCCTCCCCAATGCCCGTGGTGTTTTACCATCTGGG
Source organism: Morus bassanus (assembly GCA_031468815.1). NCBI lineage: Eukaryota > Metazoa > Chordata > Aves > Suliformes > Sulidae > Morus > Morus bassanus. Next base: position 84,672,030 of record CM062570.1, on the reverse strand, counting down.
TTGGTGGTGTGTCCATCAAGTCCGCACTAAAACTTTTCTTACCCTGAGTGATCACGACCGGATGGTTGTCGTGGTGCGATGCCAGGAATCTCTGTTACCTTGTGTTCTGCCGAAATCCATCTCAGCAGCATCCAAGCTGCTCATCACCAGCATCTGACAGGGTCTGACAGGGAGACAGCTCACCCCGTCTGTACCCCAGCTCTTAAATACTTCCCAAAGCAAATTTGACTTAACCCCAAATATACAGCATGTTACCACTTCTGGCATGTACATGATCCATCACTACAGTTGATAAAACATCCTTGCTGGCTTACCTTGCTGGAAAAGTACTTCACGGGCATGATCCAGCCATCCCCATGCTCGTTACATGGTACCCCATGGACATACCACTCATGAGACGGGGGTAATGACTCCCTGGAGGACTGGGCTGTGGGGCTGAGCCCAAGCAAATGCTGTCCTCTTGGGTTACTAGTTTGGTCTCCTCAGCAGCATCTGGGTTGAAGGAGGGGTGTAGGAACAAGGAGGCAGGTGAGAGGGTGGGAGATGCACGAGGAGGTTTCAGCAAAGGACAGGAGGGGAAAATGGAAGGTGAAAGGGTGGGAAAAGGTCTGGGACACAGTGAGAAAGAGGAGGAGAGGGACTCCCAATGTTTTCCCACTATGAACACACTGGGAGCACATCAATATCCTTGGTGGAGGAGTCAAAGAGTAGATGGCAGCTTGCAGAAGAGCCTTCTTCCCTTTGAGCTCATTTATGGCTCTTTCAACACGGGCCTTGGAGCTTGCAAATGATGAACCCCCCCAGCCCTCCTGGAGGGAAGGTCTCAGCCAGTGCCAGGCAAAACACTGGGATTTGCTTGGATCTTTCTTTTTTTTTGGTTACAGATTAAGATTTGGTAAAACACAGACTTTCTCTGAATAGAGCTTGGTGTCACCAGACTGCTCATTTGGGAAAAAAAAAGTTTTAAAATAAAACAAGCAAAGAAAAAGAAGCCCATTTGAAAATGTGGAATTACTTTGTTTAGAACTTTTTGGGAACAAAACATTTTGATGTCCTGATGTGAAGCAAGTCCCTGTTTTGAAATTTCCTCCATGTTATTTTAAGAACACTAAAAAAAAAAAAAAAACCAAACCTGTCTTGAGGTTGAAAGAAAACATTTCATTTCTGGTAGAATTAATTTTAAAGAGTGGGTTTTTTAGAATTGCTGGTGAACTGGAAAATTCATTATTTGTTCGACTTGCCTTGTTGCCCCTGTGGGAAAACACAGTCCAGGGACATGAAACAATTTATCCAGCAACTGTCAGAGCTGGGACTTGAACTCATGTTGTCAAAATTCTAGTTAAATATACTAGCTGGGAACACACATTTTTGATCCACATATTAAGCTCGGAGGTGAGGCATTGCCCTGCCGTCTGCACCCGGCTGCCTTGCCACGTCTTGCTCTCCAGCTGTTCGGGGTGAATCAAACCCCTGAGGTCAAGCTGTACCATCTGAAATGTGGTGGGTTTCAGTTCTGTTCCACCCCCCCCTTTTTATAAAAATAATAAAAAAGTGATCCTGAGAATTTTTAAAACCTGTTAATCATTTCCATCCCATTCGCTAACTCAGAATAATAATAATCATCATCATATAGATGGCCCCGGGGCATTTGCCTTGGCCTGTGTGATGGCGGGGATGTTCTGAAATTCAGTGGAGCCATACAGCACGCTGGGGAATGTTTCCCTGAGCTCCTCCAGCAGCTTTGACGGGAGTCCTGTAACGAGGTGACCCCCCAAGTAACCCACTCCCCACCCCCCCCACCCCCCCACCGCACCCCAAGCTTTGCAAATAAGTGGAGGAAGAGCCAGATTTCCCCAAACAGAGCAGCCTGGCTGCAGGTAAAGTGAAATGGCAAATTAATTACGCAGTAAAGACAACGAGGTCAATGCTGCCTTGTTAACCTTGTCAAGCTGAATAGGGCAGGAGAGCTACTGCGGGTCCTGGGGTCTGGTGGGGTTGGGGTGGGAGTGGGGTCCTGCCGCTGTCGGCGTTTGCTGTAACACCGATTTGCACTTTGCCTGCAGTAGTGAAATCTGGGATGCTGATGGGAAAAACATCCCCTCTGAGCTGCCCAGGTCTCTGCAACCTCAGGACATGTAAAGCTACTCTTATGAGATGAAAACAAGCACGTCAGCAGCCTGGACTTAACCTTGGCACTACTCAGATATATTTACCTGAAGAAAAAATGAAAATAATGATGCTCCTGGGAGAAGGAAGCCTCCCCTGTCCTCTACGGGGCCACTTTATTGCTTTGTTAATGAATTACAATGGCTTCAAGCCTTGTTTTGGCATCCACAGTTGAGCTTGCCAGGAGTCTTTGCCACTACTGCCTTTCTGACTCCCTCCAGACAGGGTAACACATGCACACATGTTCACACACATACAATATTGCTAGCGAGGCTCCGCTTTCTCTCTCAAACATGGGAGCTAATGTCCTCACTGAGGTCCTTGGGGATGCTCAAGGGGAAATTCAATTCTGCACCCGCCGTGGATAAATTATGAATGGTAGCAATCAGCCCAGCAGCCCCTATATTAGCTGGTGTGATATTAAAGTCAGCATATTTCACACATAATTTTGGAATGTGCTGCAGACTCTTGGTTTTAATTGGAAATGCCATGTGAATATTGTGGAGATGTGAAAAGGTGTGTATTTTGGCCCTTGAAAAGGTGTGGGAGGGAACCTGAGATCTCATGGGAAGCGCATGAGTTGGACTTTCCTGCTCAAGCTACCAGTAACAAAGTAGGTACGAGTAACCTGTGAACAGCCTTCACTGGGTTCCTGTGCTAAGGAGCAGAGCGGGTCCATTCACACCTCTTAAAATCCTGTTTCTGGGCTGTTGTACCCTCTGCTTACGATCATCGGCTCACCTTTTCAAGGTACCTTCGCAACTACGAGGGCAAAAAACGTGAAAAGCGGCATGGTCTGTGGGCAATGAAGGTTTAAAGTGCATGAACGTCCTTGAACATGTTCCCTACAGAGTTAAATGTTCTTAGTCCAGTCCCCAGGTAAGGAAACAGGAGTTACCTATATATACACACACGCACATATACATATACGCAATATATGCACATGTATTATATACATACACATTATATATTATATATCACATATTATATATCTCTCTCTATAATATATTCATCTGTAGCTCAACAGTAAGCACTGAATCTGAATGAGTTGTAATTTAAGTGGAAGAAGGGAGCGCTGTGAGCATCGTGTCTGCATATGGGTGGGTGCATGAAAGACGTGAGAGACCAAATGGGCAGATCCCTCCAGGCAGTGGGGAAGTTACTAAAATATCTGGGAGACAAATGCAGGACAAATCTCCACCCCCTTCGCCAGCTCTCTCCGGCTCCATCCCTCTTCTGCAACTCACCCAATGCGTTCCCAAACCAATCCCTTGGGCTGGCACATAATGCTTGGTCCTCCAGTGGACCAGATCCAGCATTTCCTTGGTGCATGCATCCCACCAAGCAATGACGGAGAAGAGAGGAGCTGTGGACATCTCTGCTTTCCATGCACCACAGTGTCCTAAACAAAAACACACAACATGAGTGGGTAGCAGGATTTCAAATAATGGTTTACGAGAAATATGTGGATTAGCATCAAATGAGCTCCTCTAGCCAGGTGGGAAGGCAGAGCTCATAACCTTTTATTGCTGCTGCCCCAATGTATTTTTCTCTCCTCCTGCTGGGTTCTGCTTTGTAGCAGCAAGCTATCAATCAGGAACATGTTAAACCCAGGCCAGACCGTCTGGAGGACCTTCTGCTCTCTACCTGGCCATCCTGCTGTGCAATGACTTTTCTTCTCCTGGGATGGAAGAAGAACCTCTCCAGAGGTGCAGATATCACCCAGAGAGCTGATCCTGCTCCTAAAATGATACTTGGGTACCAGTATGACCTAGAGAGCTGATTCTGAAATGATGCTCGGGGTTTGCTGGCGCTATGGATCTGATGAGCTTCATGCGATGGTGACTGGGCTCTTCAAAACCACATTGGGGTGCATCTTCTCTCCACTGGCTGGAGAAGGAGCCCAGGAAACTAGTTCATGTAGGGCCATCTGCCCTGTAGATGTCTAAAACTGTGTGAAATGACCTATTGTTTGGTGCTAAGGAGTCTGCGTCATGAGAAACCTGAGTAGTTGCAATCTTATAAATCAGATATTTTGACATAAACCCACACACCCTACCCACGTCTGGATGCACAAACTAAGATCCTCTTCTGTATCTGGGCCATGATCTGAGTGGCCATATATCTGCTTTTGGGTGCCTCTCTCCCAGCTGTTATACCACGGAAACGCCAGCACTGCTCGAGCTGGCAGGGGGTTCACATGGGTAAGCACAGCTCAGCGTCTGTTCCCACTGGTTTCCCGCAGTGACTTCTCCCATTCACGCCCTTCCCTGCTCCAAGGAGAGCAGATTTCCCCTCCCTCCCTCCCTTCAGCAAGGCCCTTGGAAGAGCAGCGTGGCTCTTTTTACAGCGCCGCGGCCTCTGCATCTATTTTTAAGCCTCCTGAGGACAAGCCTGTATAAGGAATAGAAGCCCAGCTGTAAGAGGAAACCAGAAAAGAAGGTGCCAAGCAGACTTTGGTCTCCAATTTATGCACAAAAATCTCTCAGAAATTGGTTCCAGATAAGGGGTGACCTACTCGGTTTGACAGCTGTGCCTAGAACAGCTGCCACCGCACCAGCCCCGAGTGCATCCAGATGTACCACCCCCCTCGCAAGCTGTGGCCAGAGCTGCAAAACTTTCCACCCTTACTGTGCTCCCCAGCACCAGAAGAAGCCTGGGACTAGACGTGCTGACATGACGGATGGCTTGTTTCTTTGTCCCGGTCTCTGGAGAGGTGATATTTTTGGGTGTTGGGAACGTCTTGACAGCTGAGCTCTCAGTGTCATGGTGCTAACGTCAGCTATCTGATTGCTCCGGAGTTAAATGGGCCAGGCTTTCGGAAGACTTTCCCCATCTTCACTGCTAATTGTGCTGAATGATCGCTGTCAAGCTACCTTGCTCCCTATTGCCTTGGTGCCTCTCCATCTGTCTTCTCTGGGTGGACCTGCAAGATCTTTGAGGTCTGGACTCTTGCACCTAGTACCTGGGAGAGCCTTGACTTGGGTCAGAGCATCTAGGAGCCACTGTAGAATAACATGAATGAACTCATCTGGTGGGCAACTACCACGCAGCAGTGGAAATAAGCCTGTCTTTAGGAGATTACAAATATTTTTGTGGTTAAAAATAAAATAAACACACCATAAAAGACAGCACATCAAACAGTAATTTCTAGAGATTTCTGCCATCTAAGAAATGCTGCCTATTTCTGCTCCCATGCCATACTCTGCTGACTCCTCTTTCTCGAGGTTTATTTCATCGAGAAGTGTATGAATTAAATGTATTGGCCTCAGGGCCAGCCGACACCAAGTCTCACTAAAGCAAGACCCAGTACAAGTTTGGACCTGGAGCTACTCTGCCCCAAATCACAGAACTGATGGACAAAGCATAGAGGAAAAAGGCAAAACAAAGCAGCAGAGAAGATGGAGCAGTGGCAGCAGGCCTCTTAGCTTCACAATTATTTTTCCACCAACCAGCATTGCTTTTATCTTCTGCAAAGGCTGAAAAAAATGTCCAACCATTTTCTTTCTGTGGTTACTCAAACGACATCTCCTGCCATGCAGAGGACTGTGCTGTGGTAGTTTGCACAGGAAGGAGTGGCCACATCAGGCACCGAGCTGCAAAACTCTACCTGGGGAACCTGCCGTCAAGAGATGATCTCACCACGTGTCTTATTGCCTCGCTGGTCCCCTACCAGTGAGCATCTGAGTGGAGAAAGAGCAGTTATAAGGATGGCAGATATCAAAGTGAAGGCTGTAGCTTGCAGCGAAGTAGTTTAGCCATCAAAATCTTTGGCTTACAAACACATTACAAACATTTCCCCTGATGCTCACTCTCCAAGCCATTTCTGCCCGCAGTCTCATTGTTCATGCAGCAAATGATACATTCACCCCCAGATCCAGGCTGGTTCTGCTCATCTGGCTGAGCGTAACTCTGAAGAGCCAGCTTTCAGTCTAGACTGCTTGTGGTTTTAGAATTGGCATGGGGAACAGAGGGGCAGACCTTATAGAATCATAGAATCATAGAATAGTTTGGGCTGGAAGGGACCTTTAAAGGTCATCCAGTCCAACCCCCTGCCATGAGCAGGGACATCTTCAACCAGATCAAGTTGCTCAGAGCCCCGTCCAACCTGGCCTTGAATGTTTCCAGGGATCTGACATCTACCGCGCCCCTGGGAACCTGGTCCAGCGCTTCACCACCCTCTTAATAAAAAATTTCTTCCTTATATCCAGTCTGAATCCACCCTCTTTCAGTTTAAAACCATCACCCCTTGTCCTGTCACTACAGGCCCTGGTAAAAAGTCTGTCCCCATCTTTCTTACAAGCCCGCTTTAAGCACTGAAAGGCCGCAATAAGGTCTCCCCGCAGCCTTCTCTTCTCCAGGCTGAACAACCCCAGCTCTCTCAGCCTGCCCTCGTAGCAGAGCTGCTCCAGCCCTCGGGTCATTTCTGTGGCCCCCTCTGGCCCCGCTCCAACAGGTCCGTGTCTGTCCCGTGCTGAGGACCCCAGAGCTGGACGCAGCACTGCAGGGGGGTCTCACCAGAGCGGAGCCGAGGGGCAGGATCCCCTCCCTCGCCCTGCTGCCCACGCTGCTGGGGATGCAGCCCAGGACACGGGTGGCTTTCTGGGCTGCGAGTGCACATTGCCAGCTCGTGTCCAGCTTTTCATCCACCAGTGCCCCCAGGTACTTTTCCACAGGGCTGCTCTCGATCCCGTCATCCTGCAGCCTGTACTGATACCAGGGGTTGCCTCAACCCAGGTGTACCATCTACCCGGTGACCCCGTGCAACAGCTCCAAATGAGCCTGACCATCTTTTGGAGCGTCTGTTGTTGCTTGTGTGATGATGTCGCTGCCCATACCCCAACTTACAGTCTTTAAGATCGATCTGGCTGGTCAGGACAGGCTTGTATGCAGGTCAGGTGCAGGCAGTTTCCAGACCAAGGGTGTGACATATGACTGAGGCTTTCCAGGCTCAGATATTCCCTATTTTCTAAGTTCTGTGGCATGAGTCCTATGGGTCTTAGTCATTCAGTATTTTGGTTTATGGGTTACATGGTAAGGAAAGTTAGTCACCTTGTCACAAGGGGGACACAAGTCCATTCTCTAGTGAGGGGGTTGTAACATAATTAGGTGGAATACATTGAAAATTCAGAAATTTCATTGCAGACGACTTCCTAGTAGCTGTTCTTCAAATGTTCCTGCCAACAAATTCATCCATGGACAGGGAATGCAAAACTGTCTTCAGTAAGTGGATTTTATATAAATATTGGAATGCAAATTAAAATGTGCAAAAAGTCTCTGACCTACATTACCCCAAGGGCTGATAGTTACATAGCTGCTGGAGACAGCACAAGAGAAATGTCCCTTCAAATCATTATCATCCAAGATGAGATATTACCAGTTCTTCAGTTCTGCTTGTAAATCTTTTTGCCCTGGAAATAAGAACAAAAATCCAGCCAGCATTTAAAGTCTGTGGCTTGGTCGTTATTGCCAGAGGAATGGGAAAAATGGCACATAGAGCAAAATCCTCCTCTGCTAAGAAAAGAGTAGCAGATAGATTTCACCAGAATGGAACAGCCAGGAGCCATGGGAGGAGACGTCCCAGGCAAGGCTCCTGAGTGGACTGGTAAACTTACCAGGAGTCCCAGTAAAGCACAATCCCCCTCTAGTGTTGAACAGACCATAACAACAAAAAATAACTCTATCCGGTGTTGTCATGGGAGACCCTATGCCAGTTGAAAATAGTTGGGTTTCATCCAGGGGCTTGTTTCAACTCTTCAGGTTTTGGGACAATCCCTCTCAGAGCTTCTGAACAAATGACAGTGTCTTCTGAGAGAGATCATCTGCCATGAGCCCTCTGAAAGCATTTCTAGGTATCACAAGACTGATAAGAGTTAGCTGGTCATGTCTTCCCACACACAGTGATCTTTGGGTTGTGCAACACCTGCCCTCACCAGATGAATTAAGACCCTTTGAAAGACACATGAAGCAGCACAGACTGGATGCTAGAAAGCCAGAGGCTGATACATCTGGAATGGGGTTTTGTGATGTGGTGCTTGAAATACCAGGGACCAGTCCTTTTGAGACCAGTGCTCTTCCATTGGTGTTCTTCTAGGACATCCACAGGGTTTGTCTAGGCTATTTTCACCAGATCTAATAAGGACCTGATGGCCTAAATCCCACAGCTGTCTTCAGGTGTGTCAACAAGCTTTCAACCTTTGTAGGTTGCCTTTAAATTAAGTGCAAGGAATGCTTTGATTAAAATCTAGTGGATAATACATGGATTTCTTCTGGAAAGGACCCAGGACCATCGTCTTTGCTGCACGTCAGCCCTGTGACTTCCCTATGAATGGGGCAGGCCCAGAGCTGGCTCCCAAGGGTGCTCCTGGAGGGAATTCATATCAGCCTGGCCTTGAGTCTGCTCAGGGGCATCAATTATGCCTGCCCCCGTCTTACAATCTGTCTGGGACGTCTGCTTTTGGTCACAATGAAAGAGGAAACACTCGACTAGAGACGTTCATTTTGACCAACACATCCATACTCACATTTATGGTGCTTCAGTTCCTCGTGTCCAAAAAAGGGGCTCAGGTACTAGGGGTTGTTTTGAAAGCATGACCCTAGTTCATGGAGTGCCTTAGTTTTCACATCTTCTAAAAGCGTCAGACCTTCTATTCACGTCAGCGTATCAATTGTATTTCCATCATGCCTAGTGCTATACTAACCCAAAGACCTTCTAGGTCTCCTGCGCTGGGCAGTTTTACTCCTACCTTGTAGTGTCCCAACATTCATCCTAGTCCTTAGTCCCTCTCATCCTTCTTCTTTCACATAGGACACCCCAAACCAGCTGAAGGCATGGCTTTACAGGGGATCAGCTACACCGCACTAAAGCCATGCCGGCCTTTCTGGTTCAGAATTAAACCACAGCTCAATTTGGTGGGGATCCAGCAAAATCCCTTGGCAGCCACCTGAAGTCTCTACAAGAGCATCCACGTGGCAGCCAAACTGAACCACGTGGAAACGAGCAGCCTGGATAAATCATCCTGGTGGTTGCCTCTAACGGAGGAAGTGCTTAAGGCTGAGGAGTGCCCACAGGACTTCTCAGCACAGATGCACCCTTGGTCCAGTTTGCTCTTGCAAAGAATAACTGCTGATTTGGAGTTAAGACGATGAACTCTAATAATACCTGCAGAGACAACTGTAACCCCAGGGAAAACACCCCCTCCTCCCCAAGCTTTTTCATCTTCATCTGTTTATTCCTTCCTGATGAATGTTCATTAGCAGCATTGTTAGCAGCTGTTGGCAAAGGGCATTGTTTGTCAATTTGCAGCAGGCGCTTAAGAGGAGAATGAAAAGCAAAGCCTGGATTTAATTTAAAGCAAGGCCGTGAGGCATCTGTGACTTTGGGTACAGTAGGCAGCTGCTGGTGTAGAGGACTTAAGTTTCAAAAAAGCCTGTGGTACAGCAAATTTTGGAGGCCTGCTTGCAATTTTATCCCCCCCCCCCCCCCCCCCCATCTCCCAAGGAAAAGAAAAGAATGTATTCTCAATGTAACTGAGATTTCATATGAAAGGCCAGATTCAGCCCAGACAACCTGTGGCAACTGGTATCTTTAATTGTGTATGGTAATGTAGTTTTAAATTTTTTCCCCTCTTTCCTTTCCCTTTTTCCCTGAAGGGTTATTGCTTGTGAAAAATCACAGTTGGATACCATGGGAATCTGGGCCATTTTGAGCCTGGGTGCCATTCCCTGCTGCTTCATAAATACCTGTTGCAAAGTAAATTATGGGGTAAACTTGCTCAAGAGGCAGTTTGAGATAATTCCCACCTTTAGGCTGTTTCCCATGCCCTGAGCATGACCTTTGGGAATAAGAAAGAGGAAATAAGAGGGGGAAAAAAAAAAAACCAACAGAGAGAAGAAACCAGATTCTCTCCTAATAAAATGAGTGAAATATTAAATCATCACTGAACCATCATAATAGTTGATTTTCTTCTTGTTAAAGTTTCCCAGAGGAAACAAGCTGGAAGAGACCTGCTGCAGACTCTGGGATGCTGTAGCATCACTGGTTTCCTCATGGCAGCTAGAAGGGAGCAGCAGGAATAGTACTGGTAACACTGGTACAGTCTTTGCTTTGCCTGGTTTTCATTTCCTCATGCAACAATGACTTTCATTTGATCAGACAGGCATTGGCAGTGTCTTGCCCCAAAAGTGGGGAGCAACCCCATTGTGTGAGGCTCTGTACAGCCACTCTAAATCATGGTATTTGCTCCTAAAATTTGAATGAAGAGACCCAGGGTAAGCTGAGCCCTGGAGCAGAGAACAGGCTTGCTCAGGACTGCATTCATTGCTGATGGAGATTAGGATGAATTTGAGGTCTGCACGTTCTTGTATTAATACTTCAACCTGTACTGCCCCTGCCTTAAAAAAAACCCCAACAAACTAAATGGAAGTGCTGGAAATCAAAGTATTTTCTACCACTTTCCTTCGTGAAGGCGGAGTCAGTGTTTCAGATCTCCCTACACGGGTTATGAATCCACAACCCACTTAAGGACCTGACATTGGCAGCTGAGAACTGAAGTCCCAACAGTGGCCAACGCCATGCTCAGTCCTCATTCCAACCCCTCTAAGGTGCTCATGCATGTAAATTATGCTTGAAAATAGAGATTGTGTCCCAAAATCGCTTGCAGCAATAGACACAGAGGAGATAGCAGAGAGCCATAGGTTGTGAGCGTGATGAATAAAGAACTTTGATACGAACAGTCTTGCAATGCTTAAGAAAAACTACAAATCTGTGAGATGCGTTTAATAAGGAAGCTATTTCTAGCCCTGCAATAGCACAGCCATGGTTGAGTATCGTCTGTTCGTGCTGGATTTTGACTTTAAAAAACCAGAACCTCTTTCTATCTGTGCTTCTATCTGGAATTTGATTTTTTGGCTAAAAAGGCAGGCTTCTTGACAGTGTTTTAATGCTTACTTGACCCAAATCCAACTTCACTTCATCTTGGCTTCCTCAGTAAGAGTTTTCCCCTCTCTGCTCTGTTTTTTATGGTTTCCATGCCCTGACACGACCCCCATTAATTTCAGTGTAAAAAACGTTTGTCTGAAGACAAGAGCTCCTCTGGCTTTTTTCACCTTTTTTCCCTCCAAACCTCTGTTTCTGGGCTAATAATTTTTTACGAGTTAAGTGATTTCTAGTGACTAATTTGCAAGCTCCATTCATTATTTCCATGTTGGGATTTTATTGGCAGGGAAGGTAAACAAATAACATTTGTTGCCATATAGTCCACAGTCCCCCCTGTTTTACTCTTTACCTCCGAGCCTGGCTTCTGTTTGTCTCATGTCCTGTGGCCATGTGTGGAAGGGATGTCGATGCCGAAATGTTTCCAACCCTTGCTTTGCTGGTGCTGCATGCAGACAAGGTGTGTGCTTATGGAATGGAAGGAAAAAGTTATTTTGGGGGCACATCTCCACATTTCGGGGGTTCCCCTGCTTGTTGTGCACCGTGCCCTTGCTGGTATGACAGTGATGAGCCTGGGATGTGCCATGTCATCAGGATCATCTCATCTCCGACCCGTCGTAGGTGATAACCAAACTAGGTTAAAGACACAAATTCCTGCCTTCTGTCTACTACTCTTTCTCCGCTTTTCCTGTGGGATATCTTTCTTCCAGGCACTAAGGCTGTTCTCCTTTTACACAAGAGTTTAGCCTGGAAGGGTGTTTTCCATCATGCAAAATCAGAGAGGCTCTGGGTTGTCCCTGAGGGGAGCTAGGTTCAGCTTTTTGCTCTGCCATCCCTACTCTTTTCCTGACCTATGGTGCAAGTAAGACCTTGTTTAGGTTCGTTGTACCTAAGCACAAAGGCTAGATAAGTCTTAGTTTAATGCCACTTAATCTAGTGGAAATATAGCCATTATTATCACATAAAGAGCATGTCCAGTTCCCATCATGCTGCCGTCAGAAAGCTTTCAGGCAGGGAATTTTCAGTACTATGGCCTGGGTTAAGAAAAGAGATGAAAAAAAAGAAGGAAAAATCCATCATTTGCTGCTGTTATAGCATCTTGAATACGTTTTTTGGAGTGACTGATACGTCCAAGAATCTCCTGTCTAACCACAGACCTTTTCACATTTCATCTGCGTATGATTTCTGCCCTTTCTGGAGGGTTTGGCATTGACACCACAGCATTGCGTTTGGACTCTGACTGCTGTAATGCAAATGCTTTTGAGCGACGAATTTAATAGGTTGTGTACAATGCTGAATGCCACCATGGGAAATGTGTCATCGCAAGCAGAAATGCATCCCAGGCACCATGGCTCGATGCGCTTGGCGTATGTATGCTGAACTCCTTGTGTTTTTACAGAGGTATGAGACAGGAGACTCCCAAGGATGCTGAGCCAGGTTCAGATGTGCCCCGCCGCTTTGGCAGGAGGAAGAAGCTGGAAAGCTGACTTAAATCTCCAGGGGATCCCAACTGGATGGGTCCAGCGGTCTTTGAAATAACACTGTCCCCAATTCCACGTGGCCAATCGATCCCAGATTTCAGGGTTGCTTTTGGGAAGCGAGGAACACGAACAGCAAGCTCAACTTGGAGCAAAGGGATGACTCCATCTCCCTGTAAGCCATGGGCATTTCCAGCCAGGCTCACAGGGTGGGGACCTACCCACTTGTGATCATGTGTTCAGAGGTTCTGGATGCTGGATCCCAGCAGGCTCCAGGTAACTGGTGCAAGAAGATTTCACTTCCCCTCACTGGGAGCTGGGCTGGGTTCCCTTAGAAGCTGATGGACAGAAATGTCCACAGCTAGACTGCCAAAATTATTCCAAAGTTTTGCCACTCATGCTCATTGTACCTCGTTTTTTTCAGCTGAGAAAATGTCAATAACAATTTTCCCTTCTTCTCTGCCTCTTTGTTTGGTGTTTTAGTTCTGGTGTACCAGCCAGGGGGTTTGGCTGAGGAGTTTATCCAACTTTATCACCTTGGACATTTGAGACAGCCAGAACAGCAGCCCTGGCCTGAATGGGAGCTTTGAATAGAGATAAAGGGCAAAATTTGACATTACAGAGCAGCCAAACCTCTAATTTCTTATTCTTTTCTTATTTTTTATTCTTTCTTTAAATATTTGATTATCACGTGCTGTTGAAAGCACTTTCTGAGATGTTCTCCCCTTCCTTTATCCCCACCTTTCATGTCTTTGTAGCTTTCAGCTTCTTCCCCTGCATCTCCTCCCATCCCATGTTCCCCCCCTGCCCTCCCAGCAATTTCCCACCACTCCTTCCCACTCCACCCAGGTACCACCATCATGGGTGGGTTTATTTGCTCACCCAGTGGGGTAAAGAGCAAAAAGAGGAGTTCACAGTGCTCCCAGGTTAGATGTCTGCAGTCAGGACTTCTCTCTTCTGCCATGGGTTTAAAATGAGCCTGCGCACTCCTTGTAACAGGGGAGCCTGGTCTGGCTTGGAGGGTCCTGCCTGCAAATCAAGCAAAAGAAGGAAAAATCAACCTGCCTGGAGGAGCACTGCGGAGGAAGCAGCCGTGGCACACAGCTTGTGTGAAAGAATTTGTGCAAATGCCCAATTTTGAAGCAGTTCATATTCTTCTAAGCAGTGGTGGAGTTAATTTATAGTACACAGAGACAGGCAAATAGTGAATCTTTCTTTTCAGTAAATGACCTGAAAAATTGGGGGCTGGAGTAGATTAGGAAATTTGATTTTCTGGTGTGGAAAACAAAGAATAAATCTTTTTCAGGCTTTTTGAGCATGAAAAACAAAACAAAACAAAAAAAGAAAGCGTGTGTGTGTGTGTGTGTGTAATGTAGCACAACATTTGGTTTTGACTTGAAACAAAAAGTTCCCTTTTCTTTTCAGATTGTGGAACTAACTCTTCTTGAAAACCTTTATTTAGTTTGCACAACCAAAATGTAGCTTCTAGTTGTCCACCCTGAAATAATTTAAAAAGAAGTGTGATCCTTTGCAAAGGGTTTGCATGGCATAGGAAACGTCAGGAGCAGAGGACTGACCTCCGCCAGGCACTGAGCCACCCCGATGCAATACTTGGTTCCTCTTGCCTGGAAGCTGCAGGAGCAAAAGCTGCAGATCTAGTTTAATCCTTTGGCCCTCTGAAGCTGCTGATCTCTCCCACTGACCATAGATGGAGACCAAAAGGCTAATTTGGACTATTTTTGATAGTTAAAAATAGGTGAATAGTTACCAGTCATCTTGACTAAATTAAAGAGGTTGGGTTTTTTGATTTCTTGGCCATGCAAGGTGCATTTCTCAAGCCTTGAGTCATTGCCCTTTCTGGATTCTCCAATAAATCACCGTTCCTGGGGAAGGAAGTATTACAGCTCTGAGATGACACATGGGGAATGAGACACACTGGGCGGACTGATTTGCCAAGCTCAATGGCATTTCCTATTGTCATGAAAATAAGGACAGAAGTGCAACTGTATTAGGTTAGACCAACCAACATCAGGGTGATAACAGGGTAAGCATAGAGGAGCATAGAGGAATATATCTGCAGAATAGTCTCCTCGACTCCAGTGATTTGCAAATCAGGGAATTCCTATGAGAGAGATTACATCTTTGTATTTAACAGACCTCCATGGGTTTTTCTTCCATGAAATCATCCTGTCATCCCCAGAAGCCATGTAACCTTGTGGTTTTCACAGCTCCACTGGACATCTTGACTCTGCCATGTATGTAGGGCCACTTCCTTCGTTTGCTTTGAATTTCATCCTACTTTCAACAGTCATCTTGCCCATTTTCTGTATGTTAGACCATGATCTAAATGGAAACTCTTGCTTCATAAATCCCTCACCTGCTGAGGGCCAGGTGCTTGGAGGACATAACAAGAGGAAGACCTATGCAACATGTGCCACCTTCTTAGATTCTGTCTGCTTCCATCTGTTATGGCCTCTGCAGGAAAAAGGATGCTGGGCTGGATGAGTATTTGGCCCAAACCATTATAGCTCTAATCTAACCTTGCTAACAGAGCAAGTAAGGGAAGGCCTTCAGAAGATAACATCTCTTCTTTCCTCCTCCCGTGCCCTGACCAGCAATGCCTGGATGGTTCTGTCTAGGAGCGTAGGACCCTTCAAGTCTGTATAAATACTAACCTGAAGCAGTATTAAGAGATTTAAACTGATGAAATGTTTCCCTACGAAGCCCAGCTCCATGGAAACCTCTTGTCTCGTTATCTCTGCAGTGGACATCCATGAAGTTTGACAAACCATAATTGCTCGGTGAGGTCAGGTTCCAGACACAATTTGCTTTTTCTCCCCCTCCTTCTCCACCATCCCTGAGGGCACATAGTGCTTACTGTAACTCTATCCTGGCTTCTGCCGTTGTGAACAGATGGAGTTGGGTCTGACATCCTCAGGAGTGCTGGGCGTCGTGTCAGCCCAGACCCACCTTTGAAATTGCTATTTGAGGTCAGCGTGCAAGAAGGCTACGCCATGAGACATCACCTCACCAGCCTGTAACTTGCTTGCCTGGGTAACTCCATACACTTTGTCCTGAGGCAGGCAACATCCTAGAAATAACCCCTAGGAGGTTAGTATTAAATTTGGAATTTATCAGTAAATGCTATTTTTAGAGCCCAGTAGCTGAGCTTGATTTTAATATTGTTTAATACCCCTGGCAAGTAGCCATGCTTAAATCAGTCTTGATTTTAAGCTAAATAAAATCACTGCACATATACATCTGGCTGCTACAAATCTGTGTCAAGATTTTGCCTTTTCATTATAAAAAATAAAAGCAAAGCCACAAAATTGCTCTTATTAGTGCTTTATGGTTTATATAATATAAAAGTCTTTGCTCATATTTATTCTGGATGGTAAAGGCAATAACTGTGGATCATGCTGGAGAGCTGTTTGCACCTGTATCCTAAACTGTCATAGAAGACTCAATACTTTGCCTCCTCTTCTCTTGTCACAGACAGGAGAAACTGAGGCAAGGGCAGTACCTAGGATGAGGAGGGAACATGCAGAGGCACTGGTGTTTCTACTGCTGATTTTATTGCTACAGCCCTGAAACACCATTACACCTGAAACTGCCTGAAATCCCATTATACCTGGAAGAGGTGATGGCACACCTCTGCTACCAGGGGATGCAGACCTAGGAAGTGGTCGCCTCTCTCTAAACTGAAGGACTGAGCAAACCAGTGGCGGATCTGGCAATGTTCCCCATGGAGAACACAGGAGAGAGTGTGAGGAGCTTTCCCAGAGGTGGATCTCCAAAAATTCCTGTAGTTTATTCCCTGAAATCCCTCTGCAACCCTTAAGTTTCCTATGAAAGCACATGGGTCACTGGACCACTGCTATTCACACTGGCTAATGCACTTCCCTCATTTCACCGTGGTCTTTGATCTCCTTGCTGAAACCTCTTGTCTCACGAATAGATTCAGCTGTCCCCAGGGCAGAGCTTTTATACAACACCAGGCACAATGGGGCCTCATCCATGACTGCGTGCCACTTCCTTTAGTCTGTCCATCATCTCAGTGTTGGCAGTTGGACCACCTGGAGGAGGAGTTTTGTTCATCTACTTCCTCTGGTCTAGTGTTTGCTAAGCAATCCTACCCCTATCACCACTTGCACTGGTGGAATTTGGGCTGAGTGAATTTCCACCTGAAATATCAACTTCTTGTTTCTTGCTGTACATCTGTGCAACACTCTGTTGAGCTGAGCCTGCAGCCCCATTTCCATCCCTTCCCTTGTGGAGGATGTCACCATGAACATCCCTGGGAAGATTTGTCACATTAAACATTGGACAGCACAGGTAAGAAGTTCATTGCTCCTAAATGCACTTCCTTGGGTTAAAACCCAGCTGAATGCATGGAGGGACTCAGCGTTCTTCAAATCCCAGCTCTACCAGATGGTCAGAAAGGTCATCCAGCCTTAATCCAACTTGGGACTTCCCTCTTTACAAGAAAAGTTCTAGGTAGGACTAACAAATATTGCAAAGTAGGCTGAGCCTCCCCCAGGACCTTCAAGTCATTTCTTCCACTGCTCGCTGGGCTCACCCTGCCTGTGGTACGAAAATAGAAACTTTCACAATGAACTCAACTTTATCCCACTTGTCTGCGAGCCAGGATTTAGGCTAAGCTATAAATTATGATCCCAAGTCAGCTTGTGCCAGCCCTTAATTTGCGGTAACTTTATCCCATAAATGCCCCCATTGTTCAGTGAGGTGACACTTTTGCTTTAATTTCTATATTTATATCTTGGTTAATATCCCCTTTTACATATGTTTTCTTGGATAACAAAAGTCAGCATGCTTCCCTCTTCCTCGCCTTCTGCAACCTACCTCAGCTCTCATCCCCCTGCATAGGAAAAAACCTAAAGAGGGAAAGAAAAATCAGCTGCAAAAGAAGAGGTGACTCCAGCCTAGTGGAGACCTGGGTTCTCCTACATGGTGATGCATATAGATGTCCACTGCATATAGAATAATCATAGTATCATAGCATGTTTTGGGTTGGAAGGGACCTTTAAAGATCATCTATATAAATATTAACTGCATTGGGAATGTGTCAACCCACCCAGATAGCTGTTGTTATCTAATGCAAGAGATATTATGTCCTAGGAGCAACCAGAGTCTCAGCTCTGACACTAATTTACTTCCCGCGTCTTTGGGTGGAACTCAGTTCTCCATTTGAAAGACTCAGAGAAAGCAAGATGTCCCTCAGTGAGGTCTTGCCCTCACAGCACAGCTGTAAGTTTGGGGTGGGGTTGGTTGGTTGTGGCCAAGGTGAGCCACCGAAGCCTTAAATCAAAGGCTCTCCAGCCTTTGCAACCGTGTAAAGCTCTGCTTGCTGTCTCACCTTGTTCCTGCTCAGCCTCAGCAAGACTTAATCTCATGTTGCCTTTTAGCAATAGGCTGTGGACCTACATCATGCAAGCTGCCTTAGCTGCAGTGCCTGGTTAGAGTCTCAAGAATCCATGGAGACCCAAGTATGGCGTGCACCTTGGTGCTGAGGGGCATATTAGGATTGTGGTCACGGGCTTGAGCAAGCCCTAAGTGGAGAGTGCCCAAGGAACAACCCCTCCTCCTGAGGTTGGTGAAACCTCACCTCCCAGTGCCTAGGGAAAACATGGGTCTAGGGATGTTCCTACCCCTCAGCTGAGTATGTTTTCTAGCCCAAAGTTGAGTCCTTACATCATTAAGGCTTTAATTAAGCCCTTAATCAAGGAAAACCGTTGATTTTGCCGCTCCCAGTTCACATGTCCTCTGATCCTCCTTCAAGCTGCTGGTGTTTCATGTGCCACAACCTGCTGTCCCATGGAGCGATGGACATGTGCTGATTCTTGTCTCGCCCAGGGATTCTGGAAGGCTCCAGTGGTGATCCCAGTTTCATCTGGGGAGGAGCAGGGAGAGGCTGAGCTGCCACCCCCTGTGCTGGGCCAGGTTCACTCCCTGTGGGGTAGCGGGTGTTTGGCTTCATACCTTTTTGTCTTGGTGCCTGCATCTGGTTTAAGTGAGCTTGCATGCCATCATGAGAGGTTCATGTGGACTTCATATGTCTGGTGATGTCTCCTGCCATGGGATGGTGACTCACGGCTGTGGGGGATTCCTCCTGTCCACAGGACCCTTTCCAAAATTGAAGGACTGCTGGATGCATGTGGGCTGTGGCCGCAGCCAATGTCACGTTGACATTGACTATTTTTCTCTGCTGACACAGGGAAGTCCAACAGGCCACAACAATTCCCGCCCAATGTGATGGAGGCCAGAAGAACACCCAGAAGGCGCAGGAAAGAGGCTGGGTGTCATACAACAGTGTCTCTCCCAGTGTGTGCCACTTGGATCTCTGCTTTAAAGGCAGAAGATTTGAAACCCAGACTGAGGGAAATGCCAAAATTTTACAAATGATTGCTGCCATTTTTGGCTTGCACTCAGTTCTTATCACAGCTCCCAGATTTCTCCTTGCCATCTGGGGGCAAAAAGTTTGTGTCTCTGGTGTATGGAGCGACACTAGTCAAGGTCTGGTTTGGCTCTTGCGGGTGAGCATGACGGCACTGTATTGACCCTACTGGTGTCAGGTCCCACCAACATAAGCCACTCCTGTTTTATCATCCTTTTTTGGGGAAACAAGGCACATGAAATGCTGTTGACCACAATGTGAAAGGGTTTTGCAGCCCTCTTGCCCCCTTCTTGTGCTTTTAACATGGTTCTTATGCTTTATCTGCACATGGGAAATCTTGCACACAAGCACACATGCCTCTGCATGAATACATGTAGGGGGACACAAATGTCCAAGCAGTCAATGCGCAGTGTCCTGAACTAGGGAGTGTCTCACCAGAAGAACAAACCACCAGAACTCAAGTATTTTTGCGTCCTGACCATTTTTTAATCCAAGATTTTCCTTTCCACGTAAACAGCTGCTTTAATCTTTCACACCTCTAGAATGGAAAAACAACACGCAAACACACACACACACACGCACGTGCACACACAGGCAAACCCTCTCCAAGATGGTCTGCCACTTGTGTGTTGCTACACAAACCAGATGCTGGCGGTTAAGCAAGTGCATGGCAAAGCTGCAGAGGTGGGGAAAGTGGTGCCTGAGGGGGCTCCCAGCGCGAAGGTCCCTCCCCGCTCCCCTTCCCCTGCACCTGCCTGCTGAAGCACCTCACTTGTCCTTTCCTCACTGGGACCATCCTTTGGCTCTTTTTCTCCTCTCCCCAGGTACTGATTTTCATAAGGTTTTCCAAAACAAAATTGTTTTTGAGACTTCCACCTTTCCAGCAAATTGGGTTGAATTTGGGTGTTGAGTTCAATGGCTCCAGGAGGCAGAAAGTGCTGCTGAATTTCATTTCTTGCTTTAGCAAAATAGGCTAAAACTTATCATGCCCTTTCCCCCGGCAGGAGCCATCAGGCGCAGACGATACCTGTCTGCATTTGCACTGGGGGCTTTTTTCCCTGGTGTGATAGCGATTGGTGTGAGCCTTGTCTCAGCTTTTTTTCTCCCCCAGTCCCTGAATCCTGCCTGCTCTTCATCCTGTTACTCTCTCCTTCTTTTACCCTTCAATCTTCCCATCCCCAACTTGTCCATGACCACAACTCGCACTCTACTCCTTAATCACTCTTATTTTAAGCTTTCTGGTGCAGGAACCCATATTTTTCATTGTGCCCACACAGCCCCTTCCTCAGTAGAATCCCAGTCCTTGCTCATAAACTTTGACATTACTTCAGTCTATATAACAAATAATGATAAATCTCCCTGATCTAATAACTTTGTACTGCTGATTTTTAACAGAGATTTTTCTCCTTGTCTGAGGAGAAATGGAAAAAAACTGGAGATTTTTCTCTTTTCTTTTTTGAGGGGAGGAAGCGATCTTTTAACATTCTAAGCAAACTACTAGAAGAACTATCAAAATCAAAAGCTTCATAGTAATCTTCTATTTCCTATGATTGCAATTTGCCAGAATAGACTTGGGTTTGCAAACATTTCCATCTCCTGCCCATCCTCTGACTGGCAGGTTGTACTGAGGGTTTGGATGAGTAGTGATGGGAGAGAAGGGACATCGGCATGAGAGACCCAAGGGTGCGTGGGGTCCCGTGGATGTCACCTCCACAGGTGACGCAGCCTCTCTGGGGCTCTCCACGGGTGAAGTCACGAGTGCAAAAAAAATCCCTGCGCCTTTCTGTGCCTTGGTCTACCTTTTCCCAAGAGTGAGTGATGATTTGTGCCTTCTGATCTATGGAGGAAAAGCAATGTAGAAGAACTAAATGTACTTTCCTTCTCTTCTTCTGCTTTCTTATTGATGACAAAATGGCAAATCATTACATACAGCAATGTTTAGATTTTTTTCAGCAAGGATTTATCATCTCTCAGGGGGAAGAAAAGAGCACTTTTCCCTTTCTCTGAAGAATTATACCTTATGAAGAAGAAATCTTATTACTGAAATCTTGTGTTTTCAGGACTTTTCAAACCAAAACACTCCCACATTTTCTACTCCAAAACCCTGATTCTGAAATTCTTAATTTCAGAAAAAGGCTTTGGATAAAAATTCACCTAAAATATTGAGATGGGTTCAGTTTGAAGCTGGTAGAGTGGGAGCTACTTTGAAATTTGGAAAATGTTGACGGATGCATTTTTGTAGCCCTATAGCTGCCTGTAGTGTTGACTCTGCAGTTGCCCTGTGCAGCTGCCCAGAAAGGATGCTGCGGGATCCATTTCACGCTGCCAGACCCCACAGGGGAGGGCACACATCCTCTTCCTGCAAACTGACTCACCTCGCTAAGAAAACTAATGAGTTTAAGAGCCCTGTGGAGGAAGCTACTTCTGAATTAATTCTCTGCGATAATGAGATGCCCCTTATTACTAAATAATTTCAAAAGGCTTTGCACTAATCTCCTCTTCCTGATGCATTGGCAAACAAGAAGAACAAGATGCTTTTTGTATGGATCAAGAGGGAAAACAGGGGAAGAATCTACCACTCAGCGACATTTTGTTGAAGGCTTGGAAGCTCTACAGAAGGATGCCTCCGTAGCCAGTGTTTTTTGTTCAAGAGCTGTTTCTTGCCCTGGGTGGACTTTTATTTTAGTTAAACAGAAAAGAAGCAATTTCCAGAAAGCTTCATCAGGACTCAAGCACCTGTGAGTTCCTGAGAGCGTTTTGACAATGTTGTCAGCATTTATTTTTAACCAAATGAATAAGGGCAGCTCACTGAAAACACTCTCCGAGTGTGTCTCACTCCAACTGCTTACCCCTCTGAACGATGCCTGCTGCCCAGGGATGGGTCCTGCCTTGCAGGGCAGAAGTGATGCTCAGCATGCCTCACCAAGTCCTTTTCTCTGCTGATAAACTGCCCAACAGGCAGAGAGTCCCTGCTTCATATCAGCCTGGGCAGGAGTGGGATGGACAGGTCCTGCTCAAGCGTCTGCGTCCAGCTCCAACTTTGTGTGTGGTTTCTTTGACTGTGGGCAAGATCCTGGAGGCCTCTTTGCCTCTGTTTCCCTTCCACAGGATTGCACTAATGTCTCTTACAAAACCCCCATGAATGTCAGAGCAGGAGCATCCCTCCCTGCTCTCCTTGACCTATGCGAGCCATTACTGTCAGGCGACCAGGCAAGTGAACACAGCAGGCATGGGATCCCCTGCCTGTAGCGCTTTCCTTTCGGTGGCACAGACTGCCTGAAGGAGAGTTTTCCACAGCCCTCGGTGGCTCTATCCTCTATGTCTGTCCACAAGCAGCTGAACGGGTCTCCTGGTGTCATCTTCAGAGCCTCAGGGCATTGCATGTGTCCCAGAAGGGAGAAGGTGCCAAAGCTGACCGCTCCATCTGGGTTTTGTCTCAGGTGCTCCAGACCACCCCAAAAATCAATAGACACTTATGTTTCAGCAACTGAATCCCACATGAAGACATTCAGGTCTGGCCCTGTTCATGGGTGCTGGTGTCCAAGCTACTGCAAGGAGAGAAGAGATGAGTACAGGCAGAGAAGCCTGGAGAGCAATTCGGCTCACCAGAGAGAGAGGGAGTCCACTGATTGCACAGCCTAGATCTTATTTTGCACATTGGTATCTCTTACCATTTGCTTTTCCTTTCTCTAACTAATCCCTCCAGACTATGGAGCTTTTCAAGTCCTAAAGCAAGGCGAGAGGCACTGTGCTTGCAAGATGCTCCCTTCATGCTGAGAATGATTCCTCACTGGAGTGTTCCAGGAATGGCCTTGCAGAAAAAAGGCTGTATGAAGGAAGCAGTTCCATATGAATGCAGCATGTATTCACCAGGGTTATGGCAAAGGGCTGCTGTTCAATTTGTTTCAATCTTTAAAAAAAAAAAAAGAAAAAAGAAAAAAAAGAGAAAAAGCCTTTTAAGTCAAGTGGGGATGCCAGTGTTTGCTGAACGTCTCCTGAGGTCAGTCCACAGAGGTGCTGATGTCCTTTTCTCCCTTCCCCCCCTGGAAACTGGGAGACTGCCATTAGGAGATGTGGAGTGTGTACAAGCCTGGGAGACTGATTTACAGAGCGTGCCATCCTGTGACCCCCAAGCAGCATGGCTATTAACGCCAAGCAGTGGAAAACACCACCATTCCAGGGAGCTCAGCCATCTGAATATTATCCTGGTAACCAGGGAAGGAGAATGGGGAGATGATAACCAAAGGTTTAAAGGTCAAAAGATAAGCCACTGTATGTTTGCATGGGCTAGCAGGTAGATGGGACAGCAACATGAATGGATGGAAACTGTTGGGACACAGTGTATAGAGGTGAAGATGTGCACAGCAAAGGCAAGGAAGGATGCTCCGGAAAATGGGGTGACCCCTGCCCTGCCCCACTCCCTGATCCCCCCACTTCCTTTTGTACCAGCCAAGCAGAGGATAATGATGTTCGACCTCTAACGGGCAAGGCGGGACTTTAGTGGGAAGCAGGAGCTGAGGTCATGTGCTGGTGACATGTGGAGCATAAACCAACAAGTTCCAAAGCTGGACTGTAGATGTCTGTATTATTCCCTTGATGATTCTCATTAGGAGTTTTGTTAAACAGAAAGCCCCCAAAATTTCCTGCTTGACGTCAGGCATCCCTCCCTTTTCGAGCATCCTCTCACAGACATAGTTTCCTGCAAGGAATTTACTGCTGTAATTAGGAAAAGCTATTGAAATCCCAAGGGGAAGGGAAAAGGACTGGCTGGAGATCAGGTGGGGATGGATCCTGAGACTCCGTGAGGGAGTCTCTCCTTGCTCAGTGCCACCTTTCTGTCTTCTCCAATCTCATCCTTCCTTATTTCTGGTCTGCTCTGGTCTGGTCTCTCTCATCCCTCTTCCCTCCAGCTCTGCAGCCTCCCCTTTCTCCAAAATCGTGTGGCCTCAGCCACGCACAGGGTAGTGCCACAGGGTGGTTGTTTTCCACTGGTGGAAACCCAACGCACACAGAGACATGGTCACCACAAGCCCACGGAGGCATGGGCTCCAAGGTGGGCGGCTGCTCCCCAAAATGCTCCCGATCTCCAGCAGCAGCAGCAGCCAGCGAGTCCCCGTGCTGGAGGGACCGTGCCTGGCTTCTCGCAGGGAGGTAGTCAGAAAAACAAACATCAACAATAACCTGAACCCGGCAAAGCCCAGAGGTGCCACTTGAGAGCCAGAGTAGCTGGTGGAGTTCAGCAGAATATTCTCGGGTAACAGCAAGGTTAGTTGCTCCCCGGGGGAAGGTGGGTTTGCTTACTTACTATTAGTTTCATACTAGAAAAACATTTACTGGAATTTTTAGTGAATTATGCTCAGATGTGCCTGTGGTCAGTCCCACATCTCACCGAGTTGGTGTTACCACGGCATAAAGGAAAACAAGGTTTCCAGGGCTTCCTTTGGTCAATAAAAAAAGCCATAAATGAAATATATGGAGCAAAACTGATAAGTGCAGAGGAACGATGGCTTTGTCCAGTGACCCGACTTGCATTTTTCCTTCTCCCTCTTTACCTTTTCTTTCACAGGCAAGGGAAAGGCTAACACCCCTCTTCATGGCTGGTAAAGCCTGCGGTGCTGTATGTAAGCACTGAAGATTTAGGCGTCCCCCCAGTTCGAAGCTGATGTCCCCGTGGCTGTTTGAAATGAGGACGGGCTGCTCCGAAGCCAGAGGAATTTCACAGGTGTGAGGGAGCAGGTCATCGAGTTTCCATCCAGGCTGGTGGGTGGTTAGTCATTGCTTTAAGCGACTGGATAGATGGATTTATAGCCTGCCTACCACAGTGGGGCCCCAACCCAGATGAAGTTTCTCGAAGCGAGTGTGAAACAGATAAATAAAAAAGAAACATGCTACGCTGGATCAGTCTGGTCACAAGCACCCACCGCAAATTTGGTGTGGAAATAAAGCACTTTTCATTTTTCCAGTGGCGAGAGCAATTAACTATTAGAACATAACGCTCTGAGGACCGTGGTCGTATCCTGTGCTTGGTCCAACTGGAAGCCTTCCTGGCAGATACGCCTTGCCAGAGCGTGAGGTCTCCGAGGGGCTATCGGCTGCCTTAGAAAGGTTAATCCAGTGGTCTGTCAGCTGTAAAACTTGTGATGGGAGATGACTCCAGGTGCACAGCATGGGGAGAAATACTTCAAGGTCCTGCCTACCCGGTGGAGTAAACTTAACTCCTGAATTGCCACAAAATTAAAATACAAAGTTTTAGACTTGGGATCTATATTTTTTTTTTTTCTTCTTCCTTTTTTTTGATGAAGCTGATGTCAGTTCTGGACATTTGGATCAAATAAATCCCAAGGACAGAGGACCTGGCTCAGATAGAGCCTGTTTGTTTGGTGGCCTCTAGATCACTGCCAGTCAGTGTGCATCATGAAGTGATGCATCGCTGTCTGGACACGGAGACCAGCATGTCTGAGGACCTGGGTGTGACTTTACCCTGTTTTGACCCTGTTTTAAGACTTGAAACCAGGTCTGAGAAATGCCAAGATAATTCCCTTAGGTGTGCAAAGCCCCCACTTCCATGTACTGGGATTTGGACTTTGGGGTCAGATGGCACCTCTCAATGTTCATGTCTCAAAACCAGTGCTTGATCCCTGCAACGAAGAGAAGGAACAACCTTTGCGAGCTGCCGGGAGAAACAGATGCAAAACACAAGAATCCAGACAGCTATTTCACTCTCTGCTACTGACTTCCTGAGTGGTTTTGGTTAAATCTCTTCACTTTTTCCGTGCCCTCACAAAATGAATCATAGCAGGCTTCGAGGAGAAGGAATGAAGTGGGGTTCAGCAAATCTAGATTGTCTTTTTTTTTTTCTCTTCTTGCCACTAGGCTCCCCGCAAGAAGCCTCCTCCTGCTCCTCGGTATTCTGTATCACAGGGGCTCGTGATTGCACTTGCCTGCCTTGGTGGACAGGGCATGTGAAGGTGATTTCATCCAGACCCTGTTTCCCTGCCCTGGGATGGTGAGGTGGGCCCATGCAAACTCTTTTCCACTCGTTTCTGTAGGAAGGAAAGCAAGCCGCTGTTGAGCCAGGGAGCCACGTGCCTCTTGCCTTGCAACTATGAGCTTCTCAGCACAGATCCAAGCCTTTTAACCCCAACCTGATTCCATGTCAGGTCCCACAGGGTACTTTTATTGCCCCCAAACATACAATAATTACATGTACAATCTCTTCTGTTCAGAATTTACTTGTAAACTCATTAGAATGTCTACTCTTTTCTTTTACTTTTTTCTTATTCTTTTTCTTTTTCTTTTTCTTTTTCTCTTTTTCTTTTTCTTTTTCTTTTTCTTTTTCTTTTTCTTTTTCTTTTTCTTTTTCTTTTTCTTTTTCTTTTTCTTTTTCTTTTTCTTTTTCTTTTTCTATCTTTTTCCTTTCTTTCTCTTTTTCTTTCTTTTTCTTTTTCTTTCTCTTTTCCTTTTTCTTTTCCTTTTTCTTTTTCTTTTTCCTTTCTTTCTCTTTTTCTTTTTCTTTCTCTTTTTTCTTTTTCTTTTTCTTTTTCTTTTTCTTTTTCTTTTTCTTTTTCTTTTTCTTTTTCTTTTTCTTTTTCTTTTTCTTTTTCTTTTTTCTTGTTTTCCTTTTCCTCTTTTCTTCTTTTCCTTTTCCTTTTCCTTTTCCTTTTCCTTTTCCTTTTCCTTTTCCTTTTCCTTTTCCTTTTCCCTTTTTCTTTCTCCTTCTTCTCTCTCTTTTGTTTTTTCAGTACATTTCTCATTTTCTCCCTCTCCCACTCTCTCTCTCATCCCCTCCTTCTTTCTTTCTTTCTTTCTTTGTACACACCCATATTTTCCATATTTTAGGTCTTATTACCTGTACCATACTGAATTCTGGCACATACTATGACATCTTTGGGGGTGGTTTTCCATGGTTAAAGGAAATAAAGGGAACAGCAAAGCCCCTGTGTAACACACCACCTACCTCTGTGGTGAGTTTCTGTTTGCATTCCCTGTAGCAAATTGGGCTTTCCAGCAAAAGGAAGGTCTAGGAAGGAAGGGTTAGGACGAAAGGGGTGCAAAAAATGGGAGAGGCAGAGCTGTGTCTGAAAAAAGAATATATCCCTGTAAGTCTAGAGATGCGTGGCTGGAATGTAAAGTCCATTTCCCCAGGAAGGATGCTGAGATGGCTGGATACTGCCAAGAAAGGAGCTTCAGAAGCTGCAGGGACCTTTGGGTCTTTCACTGCTGCTGTTTTCCACTGCATTTGGTCGTGGATTTGGCAGCTCTGCCAAACTGGCATTCTCTCCTTGGCCAGTGAACAGCAAGTGCCCATTCAGGTCTCCCAGCACAGCCCCCTTCTCACGCGGCTTTGGAGAGACGACTTCAAGCCATAAATAGGTTCATGCACCACGGTCCAGCCAAGCACTGGCTTGCTTTTTCTGCCAAGGTTAAAAATGAGGGGAATAATGAGTGCAGACTAGGAGAAGATACGGAGGCATGGAGCTGAGATGCAGCGTGGGGACTGGGGGTAGGGGGGTGTGAGCTGACAGCCCAGGCCTGAGTTATTTATTTCCTTGTCCTTCTGCAAAAAAGAGACTGTGAGGTTCATCCCTGTGCAGGGACTGGCTGGCCAGAGTGTGGAGGATAACTAAAAATATCCTTGGTCCTCTGGTTCTGTCCAGTTGTTGCTTTCCTAGACAAAGATGTGTGCCTTGCATGCATCCATGACCTCAGCCTGGCACCAGCCCGGGTTGGTTTGCCCCTCCAGGTCCTTCCCAGGCCAAGCTTCATCACAACATGGCTCTTGAACTGGATTTTCCTTCCCTTTCCCCAGGTGGAGACAGCTGCCACCTTAGCCTATAGTCAAATCCATCTGTTCACACCCCCATCTACTCAGCCAACTAGTCAGCAAATGCAAAATTAGCCTAAGCCACAGCCTAAGAGTCACCTCCTTAGAAAACCAGGTAAAAAATATTTCTATATAATTATTAAATGATTTATTAGATATTATTTAAGGTTATGTAAGATTTCTTCCTCTTGTGACTGCACTGCGCTCCACCTCAGAACCATTTGCTCCGTTCCAATGACATTAATGGCTATTATTCCATTCCTGTCTTTTTAAATCATGGTGCCATCTATGGCCATAATTAATACATGCAACTTGTTCACATCCAGCACATTTTCTCACTACACAAGTGAAGCAGGAATTATAATTTTATCAAGAACGTTCTGAGTGCTCCTTTCCCTAGGGCTATCCAGACTTACAGGTTTTTACATTTGGTTTTGCAATCAGGAGAAACTTAATTAAAAAAAAAAAAATAAAGGGGCAGGAAAAGATGAAACAAACAAAAAATCATGTGGGAACTTTCAAATCCTCCCTTGCCAGATCGGTTTTGTGAGTGAAAGACGAATTAGCCCTGGATGGAGCTGTGCCCCTCCACATCTGTAAGACATCCATAACAACAGCTGCTATATTGCAGCACACCTTTGATCCCGGTCGCCTCGCAGGCCTCTTCCCCTGCTATTTCACGAGGGTGTGTTTTGCCCAGCGCCGCTATGCAGCCACCTCTGGCTACGGCACCAGCGGCGTTTAACAAAGCAGTGCAATGGTTCCCGGGGAAAGGAGGACCTGCGAGCAGGGGGAACGACCCGCGCCCTCCTGACGGATGGAAACCTGCAGGCAAGTGTTTGATTGCAGGCAGGGATCTGCCCTGGTTGTACCAAGGAGTCAGATGGGTGAAGAGCTGATGCCTGCCTGGCTTGGTGTCAGTGGAACAGCGTCTCATTTCCGTTTGGATAAGGAGGGCAGTGATATGCAGCAGTGTAGAGCTGGGGGGAATGGAGCCTGTTCCTGGCTCTTTCTAGCCCCGTGGAATCTTCTGGCCACATCTAGTCGATGGCCTTTTGCCAGGTCCAGGGAAGCAGAGTTCAGACCCTTCTCTTGTCCTGCCAGCCTGTAAAAAACTAGGAAAAGTGCTCCTTCAGAAAGCAAGCAGCACCATGAGCAGCAGACTGCCCTTGGTGGGGGTATTGTGGCTACCAAAGCACCTTTGCAGCCTGCCCCTTCCCAAAGCTCCTCTCTGGAGCTTTTCCCCCACTTTACACAGGGGGAAGGGGGTCCAGCTTCAGTTCAAAACAGGATTGGGGTGAAAGCAATGTGGGTGAAAGCAATGTGGTGTGCCGGTTTGGTACCCAGACACCAGGACATGTCTTAACTTGGGCTCACATCCCCAGTGGACATGACCACAATTAACTGGATGGTTTCAAAACACAGGGGTGCGAGGCTTGCTTGCCCTCTCTGAGGTAGGTGATCACTGCCCTGCTTTTCTAAGAAGGTTTCCCAGGATTTTGGTCTCTCTTGGGGTGGCCACGGATGGGCAGGATATTTCAATGGTGGGTGGGAGACAAGGAATTGGTTTTTCCCGACTCTGAAAAAGAGGCCAGGGTGGGTCCTGCGCTCCCCTCTGGAGCAGATATGTACGTGGCAGCAAAGATGCTTTTCCTGGAGGAGAAAGAAAAAAAGAAGGAAAAAAGGAAGAGGCAGAGAGGATTCCTGGTTGCACCAGAGGGAGCCCTTCCATTGCAGATGAGGCAGAAATCAGGCTCAGGATAGAGCTGGAGGCTAAACCCTGTGTGGTGCAGCAGCCCTGGGCTCACCTTCCAGCTCTTTCCAGCCTGTGTTAACTGGGACAGGCAGAGTCCCACCCCCTCCCACCCCCCGAGTCCCATCCAGGGCTGTCACCGTTCACCAGCACTTTGACAAGAGCTGGACAGAGCAGCCTGGCACCAAGCTTCTGAAGACGAGGCAGCTCCTGATATAATGTTATCCCCACCCCCAGTTTATACCCTGATGGGAAAATCCCTCCACCTCAGCTTGTTCAAGCATCCCCTCTCCATTTCCTCCCTCAAGACAGTTTCCACCCCAGTAGGACACTCTCAGTTTGCTTGCCAGGCTGGAGGGAATGCTGGAAAAAGGCTTGGAGGCTGATGGAGAGAAGACCCCTCCAGTTAATCCTGGAAAATGTCCTCCTGGGGTGACAAATGATGCCAAGAGGACTCCGATGCACAATTTTCCATCCCCTGCTGAGATCTGGATGTATGGCCATGCCTTGAAGATCCTGCATCAGGGCAGAGGACAGCCCACATGTGCTGGACAGAAGGTTTGAGTGTGACCTTGTTGAATGTAGAGCCCTTTGTCCCCTCAGGGCTTCTCCAGGGGTTCCCTTTCTAGGCCCCATTGCACAGACATCCAGATACTTTTACTGTGCAGAGGAGACTGTTTTGCCTCCAAGGAGCTGAAGTGAAGACAGATCTAAAAAAAAAAGAGAGAAGAAGCCTGTGTTCTACTTTGGGACATGGACAAAGTGGGCTGGAGTCAATTTTCCCACGTGCTCAAGCATTGGGGACCATTTCATGGACTCTTCTAAGTGTTTTTCAAAGAGCAGCCTTGGGAGGGGTAGATGGGGGGGTTCCTGACTGGTCCCTCTTGTCTGCACTGCAGTGTGCCAGCCACCTCCTGACAGTCTTACTCAGTGTATGTTTAAGATGTGCCAAGCCCCTCAGGAAGGTTTATTAAAGCATGTGTGGACCAATCTCTCCCACCAGAAGAATCTGTTTTTCCTCTGTGATATACAATTGCCTTCACCTTGAGACCATACCAAGACCTGCTCTCCAGCCCTTGACTCATCTTTGTGCCTGAAAGCACCAACTACCCTTGTTTTAATGCCCTTTTCCTCCTGTTCCCTGTCCCAGTGTCCTTTCACTCCAAGTGTTCCAGTTTTCCTTTTCCAAACCCTACTCCTCACCTGCTTCATCCCTCCTCAGACCCAGCTGCCCTCCCTTGACCCATTCATCCTTGGAAGCTGCAGGGGTAATGCTAGGGGCAGATCGTCTTTCCTGACCTTGGGAATCACATTGGCTGACAGCGGGTCAGAGCAGCCCTACCTGGGGAAGCCCTGCAAGCTGTGATGGCCCTGATTTGGAGCATTCTTCTTGTGGGACATTGGCATTAAGCAGGAGTGAATGGAAGATTTATAGCTTAGCCATCCTGAACTAGGAGACAAGAAAGTATCTATGAATGGGGTGAACCTGTCTTCAAGTCATTTCCCTCCAGCTGGAATTTCTTGGGGAAACTGCTGTAAGATCTTCCTTTCCCTGGTGTTTAAGATAACCTATCTTTAATGAATGTAATTTTCAGAAATGGCAGAACCACTTTTGCTGAGACTTGGCTAGAAAAATGTTGCTTTGTGTAGACATGATAGGAAAAAGGCCAGACCAGATAACTGAAAAATGGCAGGATCATAAACTATTGAAACAGGGACTTAAAAAAGATGTGCCAACTCACCTCATTTAGATGGTAGTTCAATGGTTATAGCTCAATTATAGCTCACCTAACCTGATGTTTCACTGTCTTTCCGCTGCCTGCCTGCTCTCCGGTGGTGTCGTCTTCCCTCCAACTGTTGCTGAACATCATTGTTACTTGAGTCCTACATGCTGCTGCTGTTCATGTGTTTTTCAAAGTGGGTCAGACTTTGCGCCTGGGTGCCATGGTGCAAGCCCTTCCTCATCAAACCTGCCTAGGGAGGACCGTCTCAGCATGCCACAGGGTCTCCATCCTTGCTCTTTCCCCACCCTGGCTATGTCAGTGAAGGTGTTTGTATGGCCACGGTCTCAAGCCAGTCTAAGAAATGATGTAGTTTAAAACCAACCCTGCTAAAAGAAAGCAGATTTTTATTTTTTTAAGTGAAATTATTCAGTTAGGCTGTTTTGAATGAGGATGGGTTAAAATATGCACAGCAGGCTGAAGGCACAGCCTAAAAATCCCAGTCAAATGTGGCCACCTCTCTGCGCCGGCTATGGGAAGAAAGACTCCAAGGGTGATTTGTCCTTTTCCAAAGAATCTGCTCTTCACATGCCATTGTTGGATCTGGCACTGCACAGAACCAGTGCAGACAGGCAGAGGATTTATGCCTATTTACCATCCTCCTGTAGAGGCAGTGGTGGTTGGGTGGATCAGGAGCTTCACACCCCCTGTGTCAGCAGGAAGATAGGCTGAAGATTCACACTCTGTCTCCTGGAGATCCACCTCGTCTGTTGGTTGTTGGGAAGATCTCTACACATCACTGTCTGATCATGAACTGCATCCAAGGAGAGAGGAGAGTGAGGTGTTTTGGGGATTGTTGCTGGCTTTGAGACCAAAAAATGTTATCCATGGGGAAACATACTTTGAGAGATCTTCTGTCTGCTTTCTACTCGTAACCAATTTGGTCCCCCCTTAAGAAAGGTCAGAATCACAGCATCACAGAATCCCAGAATGGCAGGGGTTGGAAGGGACCTCTGGAGATCACCCCGTCCAACCCCCCTGCTCCAGCAGGCACACCCAGAGCAGGGGCACAGCACCGCATCCAGGAGGGGCTTGGATGTCTCCAGGGAAGGAGACTCCACAGCCTCTCTGGGCAGCCTGTCCCACTGCTCTGGCACCCTCACAGGAAAGGAGTTTTTCCTCATGTTCAGGTGGAACTTCCCGTGTTCCAACTTGTGCCCGTTGCCCCTTGTCCTGTCGTTGGGCACCACTGAAAAGAGTCCGACCCCATCCTCTTGACACCCACCCTTCAGATATTTACAGGCATTGATAAGATCCCCCTCAGCCTTCTCTTCTCCAGGCTGAACAAGCCCAGGTCTCTCAGCCTTTCCTCATAAGGGAGATGCTCCAGGCCCCTGATCATCTCCGTAGCTCACTTTGTTCATAACTTGGACTCCTAAAGGCACACATCAGGGACTGGTCCACCTCAGGTCTATTTTGGAGCCTAGAGGAACCAGGTGAATTTATGTGATCTCTCCCCATCCTGCCCCTATTAATTTGGAGTCACTCACCTTGTGGGATACAGCAGGATTTATGCTCCTGCTGGTAATGAGATGGTGGAGTGGTGTGGCTTTGATATTATTGATAAATTGCATCATGGTCCCTGGCTAAATGTAGCCATAAAAGAACAAAGAAATGCCCAATTTGCCACATCAATAGAGGGACACAGTCCTCCCCTCTGCGAAGAGCTAGCAGCTCCCTGCCAACAGGAGCAGAAGCCTTGCTGGCCAGTGTGTGCATGCACTGTGGGACTGGGAGCTCTGAACCCCAGACATATGGTTTAAATATTCTAATAGATGTGGTAATCCTTTTGGTTTCCAAATAATGTTATGGTCGAGTCGATTTATGGTAACGCTATCTTAAGCAATGAGGGCAATAAAAAGAGTTTTAAATGTGAAGAATTTTTTTCTTCTCGCTTTTTTTAAAATAAGGACTTTTTTTCTTTTTTTTAAACAGCCTTTTCTTTGTGCTCTGTTTAAAGCTGTCAAGAGTGGAGATCCTGCCAAAGCTACTCGGTGCTTGTGAAGCAGACACACACCTTGCTGGTAAATGGACCTTCCTGGAGCCGAGTGGAGTTCCCGTCCCCATCATGGCCCACCATCCTGGTGACTGAATCTGTGCTGGAGGACTAAATCGATGTTTCTGTCCTTGTTTATTTGCTTTTATCTCAGGACAGAGTGGGAAACCTGTGGCCCATACAGTGTTCTCCACTGGCTTGAACAGTTGCCTGGCTTGTTGCCTGTTATCATCTCCCCCCTCCTAAAGTTTTTCTCTCTGGAGAAGGTCTCAGGATGGATTTGTGTCCTGAATTCTGCAGTCCCCTCCTGTCACAAGACCAGAGATTAGCTCAGCCGTGATGGAGGGCCTCTCGAGGAGACAACTGGCATCGTCTTGGTCTGGCTGAATGCCTGGACATCCCTAGTCCAAGGTTTCTTCCCAGCCTGTGGGGACCTGGCATGCTGAAATCCAGTCCTGGAGGTGGGACTTCACCCCAGGCTCTGACTGCAAGGGACAAGCAGATTTTCTCCATTGCTTCTCCTCTTTTTCTGGCAGCCTGGGACACGAATTCAGTTCTACCCAGAGGGCCTGGAGGGGTGGTCATGCCAGCTATACCCAAGGCTTCAGCTTCTCCGGCCGCCTGGCTTTGAAAGAGCTTTGAAGAAGAGACCTGAGCCTCGACCACTCAGACATCTCCATAGCTGTGCACCAGATGTTGGACACAGCAGCAGCCCAAAGGGACCAGAAGGAAACTCTCACACTGCCATGAGCAGGGAAGGCTCTCTGTGCTGTTCCCCAGCTCAGAGGAGGACAATGATCTCATTTTTTGGGTCAGGTCCCACCTGTTTTGTTTTGTCTGCAGCTTTAGAGAAGAAATAGTAAAAATTGGATGCCAGAAATGCCCAGCATGTAGACTAGAGAAGGATCTGTCCCAATACACCAGAGACAGTGACTCCAGATTTGCACCACGAGACCCACGTCAGCTACAAAGGCACTGCAGCAATTTTCAGGCCAATCTACTGATACATGAGCCTTCTAGACCACTTTGAAAAAGTAGCTCTTTAAACAAAAGCCCTTTTAGTCTTCATTATGGAGTCAAAGGCTGCTTTCACATAAGGCTGGGGTAGGTCAGATTTCATTTGCTTGGAGATAAATGGCTTTGTCAGCAAACATCTTTTGTGGATTTTTTTTTTTTAAATTTGAATTATTGGATTTCCTGGGAATTCTCAGCAAGTAAAAAGGTAAAAAAGTGAAGTTATATATGAGAAAGCTGAATATCCAGTTTTTGGTTTTCAGTGAACATTATTACCCAAATTAGACAACACTAACCTTAACAGGACTTCAAGAAAATTCTCTTTGTTTGTGAACAATAATGTTGACTTTGTTTGGTGTGATAATAGTTGCAATGCTATTTTTTTTTGCCAGATCCACTCTGAAATCATCTGTATTAATACATGTGAAGTGGAATTTAGTTCAAGATTTTAACAGAAAAAATTGGGATGCACAAAGAGATCTCAGACTGGACCCAAGGTGGAACTGGGAAAGGTAAATAACAGTATAGCCTGACGCCACATCCATAAATAAGCTAAGAATTTAGAAAACAATTATGAATTATTCATCATAGGGCTCCCTATCTTCAGTACTTAGACAAGGCACCAGCTTGGATTTTTACCATGCAACTTTTTAAAGCTGTTGGCTTGGCGTCTAAGGGTGGCTAAAACAACACTGGCTCCTTTTCAGAGATCCTTCGCTGCAGGGAAGGACAAGCTTTGGGCATGATGAATCGGTCTCCATGCCTTCCTGAAGGCATTGGTCTCCAGAAGCCCTCTGACAGAAGAAGTTGTAAGGCATACGGCTTTCAGCTCACATGCAAAGCTACGGAGCGTGTTGATTGCAAGGGTTAAACATCACTTCTCTATGGCACCGTCCCCTTGCGCTTATATAGATTATATAGAAGCAAGAGGTGTGTGGAGATGAAAATGTATGACCTGATAATGAAAAACTTATTCACAGTGGCAGCTGAAGCACAGCAAACTTTGACTCTGCTGGAGCACATCTTATGCAAGGATGCACTCCAGGAGAGATGGCTCCAGGTTTCTACTGCTCCCAGACTGCCTGTCCAGCTCAGTCATTCTTGGAAAAGTTCATGGCAGCAGATCGAGGGAAAGGGTTCAGTCTCCCAGGCTGCAGCAAAAAGCTGCTAATGGCATCTCAGCCTTGTCTTCAGGCCCAACCATTAGCAACTCCCTCAAGAACCCTACATGGAAAGTTCTCTCCAGAAGGTAAAGGAATAGACATGCAGGACCCCACCTGCTTTTCTGTTCCTCTGTTTGCCAGCTGCCATGCATGGCTTTTGGCTCTGGGTTTTTTTTTTTTTTTCTTTTTTTTTTTATTATGCCAGAAGCTTCTGGAGTGCAAAGAACAGGGAGTTCCTTGGAGCTGGAAGGAAAAAAAAAGCCACCACCCCCACCTCCTTAACTGAACGTTGTCAGCAAGTTGCTTTTTGTCTGCAGCCTTGCCACCTCCAGCTGTGTTCTCAGCAGCCCCTGTAGAGATTTGGCATCTTTCTGTGCCACTTCTTGGGCAGCTGACCTCTACGGAGAACCTGCGATGCTGCAGGAAAAGAGGGGCTGGCCTAGAAGGGGCCATACTCTTCCTCCAAGTCAGCATGAAACAAAATGTTGCTAGGGGAAGGAATGAGGGGTGCGTGCCATATTTCCGACGAGACGGGAAACCAAAGCCCTGACCCCCTTCCCCGCTCCCATGGAGCTCTTTGCCAGAATCTGTGGGTGAGCCTGGCCTAATTTCCAAAATGAAAATAGGTATTTATCCTCCAAGCACCAAATTCCCCTTGCAGATGCAACTGGATCTAGGATTTCTTTTCACTGTCTCAGCTGCTGCTAAGCAGAAGGCATCTCCCAGTACAGGTTAGTCACAGGATTCCCAAGGTACTGTGTTTTGGAGGAAGGGTGGTCTCTCTGTCTAACAGTCCTTGAAAAAATTTTCCCTTGTCCCTTCCAAGATTAAGCCTCTCCTGTAGATGCAAAGTGCCAAACACTGCTTGAGCATGCCTGCCACGTTTCTTTCCTGGGGGCTCATAATTTTCCTGGGACCGTTTCCCCACGCATGTGCTGAAGCTGGCAGAGATGTCTGCAGGCTCACGGTGCAGGCTTGCTGGGATGGGGGACAGCAACGGGCCACTGAAATGGTCTGCCATTAACCATTAACTAGTGGTCTGCCATCCTTCCTCCTGGCCTTCTTCGCATGTACACAAGCGCGTTGCTTGGCCAGCGAGCAAGTGAATGGCTGGATAAAGGACACCGAGCTTGACTGGAAGAGGATGAGTCTTGTGCACACACAAGAGGAAGACGCAGTGCTTCCTCGTGGTTCGTAGGAGTGCTGTCACACGAACAGTGCATCTCAGGGTGTGGTGACATTATGAAACGGAGCACAAGCAGAGACGCTCGTGCTGCTGCCAGCTGGAGACTGGAAGCGGCAGCAGGGCTTATTAGAGGCAGGTTTCTAACAGGAAAGGTGGGCAGCGTGCCAGGCATGCACGGCCCTGCCAGCTCATTAACATGGTATAGACATGCCCTCTGAGCCAGAGAGAGCCCCATGGATTGCAGCAGCCCAGGGAGGGATAATACCTTGGTCAAGGTAGGAAAATAGGGCACCGAGGAGAGAGCAAGGGACTATCTTCAGGAGACCACATTTTTCCCTTATTTCACATCAGGTGGCTGGCTCGACGATGAGGCAACGCAGAACTTGGTGTGAGGTTTTAATTTCTTTGTTCCTGATGAAACTCAGGCTGGCTGCACAACCAATACCCACCCGAGAAGCAAGAGGCTTCTCCAAGAAAACGCTCAGTTCCAGTCTATCCCGCCTGGAAGCTCAAGCAGCTGCTGAGAATAAAATAAAACGATACTACAGTGTGATATGAGGCTGGAAATCAGGAGCACTGGCCAAGACTGAGGAAAACTGGCCTGAAGAAGTAGTAAAAACAGTACAGATTCCAGCAGGCTCTATCCAAAAGGCAAGCTCTTAAATAGACCTCCTGCGTATGGTATCAGCTGGAAAGAGATCCGAGGCTGGATGCCGGACAGTGGTGAGTCCGTAGGTGGGCCATGGCTCAGTCCTTGATTGCTAATTGTCTGGATTATCATCTTTCCCCAGCTCCTTGCTGCTACATCTGTTTGGCTGGGAAGCCTCCAGGCTATGTGAGTGGTACCTGTTCCGCAAGGTTCAGGGGAAGGGGTAAGGACGGGTTACAGGGCAGGGGGGAGGTGGTGCCCACATCACCTCCACTGAATGGGGAATGAGGGAGGGATTGGTCTCCAGTCTCCGCAGCAAGCAGAACCTGGCTGCTACCAAGCCCACAGGAAGGTGCTGAGGCTGCCAAAGGGACTTGTCCTAATCTCAACCAATTGCGGTCAGTACAGAACCATTCTTATCAGAAATGGGTGTTCTGGAGGGGGTATTTCTTTCCATTCCCATCCACCTCCATCCCCAGATGGAAAAGGAGATACCTTTTCCTCCACTACCACGTTGCCAGCAGCTCTCCTAGTATGCCACTGTGGCCAGATGTTTCTCCTCCAAATGGCCTGGGTCTCTTCTCTAGTCCTGGAAATATTATTAAGGTCTAGAAGATGCTGTTGCACTTTCTCCTACCGGTGGCTGAACAGAAATAGTGAGTCTCACATCGGAGAGGGATGAATGATGAAAGTGAGACTTGTTTGTCTCTCCTCATATGCTCCTGTCCTGGGCTATCACACGAGCTACTCCTTTCCACCATAGGCTATTTTGCTCATACTTATTATTCAGCATTACAGGAATTCACTCATCTGTTTTAATCCCCTTTTTGGGGAAAGCAAGCCAGGTTAGAGCATTTCACCGCGCTCTAGTTAAACAACTGCTGGCGGACCGCTGTTCCTTGATATAAAAATTTTAATGAAAGATTGTAGTTTTTGCAGGAAATCTAATAACAAGCAGTAGCAGATATTTCAAGACCATCTTCTTTGGATTCCTTTCTACCTTGTACTGGTGCCATTTCTGTATTGGAACAGGACAGCTTTCGTTATTACGGAAGAAATTCATTTCATTTGTGGATCTGGGAGTCAGAGAAGAACCCAATCTTCCTGCTGAGGGGAATTGTAAAATCCTGCCTGGACTGTATATATTTCTGAACTGTGCCTGACCCCTGGCGTGCTCCCTTCACAGTGTGGAAAGGAAAAAGAATTAAAAAGGAGAAACAAAGCTTGACTCCAACAGGGACAATGTTATTCATTTTCTTTTGTTTTTACACAGCAGAACCAAAAATAGAGATTTTATCCATGTAAAACATTTATTGAAAGCTTGAGATTTCTCATCCATCAGGTCTGGCTTGGAGTGAGAAATCAAGGAGTTGGTTTTTTTTTTTTTTTCCACATCTGTCAAGGAAATTAGATGCGTTGATAAAAAACATATTCATAGGTTTACCTGCCTTCGAAAGCCACCCAGCTGGCCAGAC
Source organism: Morus bassanus (assembly GCA_031468815.1). Classification (NCBI taxonomy): domain Eukaryota; kingdom Metazoa; phylum Chordata; class Aves; order Suliformes; family Sulidae; genus Morus; species Morus bassanus. The sequence continues at coordinate 84,633,195 of CM062570.1, read as the reverse complement.
TGCATGTTACTCATTAGCACCTAGAATTTCAGCATCCAAAGTAATTTCTAGTCTGTCTTGCTTATCACTTTTTTTTCTTTTTTTAAATGCCAGATGAAATGCTTGGTATTTTTGGGAACAATTCAGGTTATTTATTGGGTTCGCAGAGAAACAGGGGGGTGAATGGGAACTCGATTGAGGGCAGAGGAATTCCTGGAACTTGGACGAGGCAGGAGGAAAGTCAGCAGATTTATCTCCTTGGAAAGGGCCATGCCGAGGCATTGCAGATGCTGGAGCTGTCCAAACGCCACTCGGTAGCATCTGAGTCAAACCTCTGGGGAGGTCTCCACGGTGCACACAGCCTTTCCAAACAGCAGCTGAGAGAGACCGCTGGCACGGTGACCGGGCAAGGAAAACCTGCTAGCTTTCTGCAATCGCCATCCCACTCTGTGCTCCACCCGACTGAGCACAAAGCACTGGGGAACAGGTCTGGGGACAGGGATGGACTCCAGGGATCACCAGAGGAACGTGTCCTACTTGTGAGGTTCCCTCCGGAGTAATCTCCTGAAGAAAGTAAGCAGAAATCTAACTTGCCTCCCTGCCCATCACGGTCTTTGCTAGTTGAAACACTAACTTACGGGTGCAGAATTTACCTGAGAGAGCTCGGCAATCTTTCTGCTGTAATACAACTCTCCCTTACCGTTTCAGCCCTGCCACCTTGCTTCCTGAATGCCTGCGGGTTCACTGCTCTCACTGAACGACTGCCCTGGCACCACGATCTTCCCACATTCGTGATCCCCCCTTAACATCCAGTAAAAATTAGGCACCAATGTGGACTGGTTTAAATAGGTAACGCTTTCCAGAGGGATCCCTAAATCTTTAACCTGTGATCTTCTGGGCTAAAGACATGAAGCTGAGCTCTTAACTACACACAAAACTCCTTTAACACAGGCTGCTTACAGACTTTTACCTTTTCAATTGCATCACCTACCCACAGGCTGCTTTTTGAGAGGAGCTGAGGAAGTCAGTGGGAGGACTTCAAGCACCCTAAGAAGAGGCCCCTTCACTCTGCTCGTTAGCTGTAATTGCTGCCTCTCTCATTTAACACTGCCCCATCTCCACCCAACTCCTGCTCCTCCATCAAGCCCCGCATCCTTTCAGCTCATTTGGTCATTGATTCTCTCTACCACCCTCAAGCTTTTTTTCTGGCTCTCCTGTGGCAGAGTCCCTCTCTTTCACCTTGACTCAGCCAGACTCACCCAATGCTGAATGACTCCTTCACTCCTGTCCACATCCTCCTGCAGGAAGCTCCAGGGCTGCCCAGGCACATGCTGACCCCCTCCCTCACTGCTGCTACCTCCTGCATTTCACAATACCAAATCACTGCCTCTGATCCCCTCCTAATCTTGCACGGAGAGTCCATTTTTTGTTTTTAGGGACCAGACCCTGTGTCCCTACCAACCCACTACTCACTGCCATTTAAGCATCATCCCATTCTGCTGACACCTGCAGCCAAGTAGCAGTGGTTGAGAAGAAGGGCAGGTAGAGATGGCTTTAAAATTAAATAGTCTTTTAATACCCCTATCACAGTATTTTTTTTTTTCACTTTTATTCCCTACAGAAGTAAAGGCAGGTTGATCCAAAATGGAATGCCAAGCATTTTTAGTGCATCGCAATGAACATCAACATTTTATTTGTAGTTTATGTTAATTTCTGTGTCCTCACCCCATCCCCCTTCTCCACACCTCCCAGAAGTGCTTCAAGGTCTTGTTCTTGTTCCAGAAACCTCCAGTGCCTCCTTCACCATAGCGAACACAATCCCTGGAACAGAATACAGCTCTCCTTTGACACCACTGCAGAAGGATACTTTATATTTCAACCTTTTGCTTCAACCCTGGGTGAAAACAAATGGAAAACCCCTGGGATTTCCAGTTGGAAGGAGAATCTCTCTCAGCAGCCGCAGGCAGGACTGAGCCCTGCTGTGCTTGTGTACAATATCTCTGGCAATGTGAGCTCCAACGGAGGGCACATAATGGATGACATGGGCTGACCTACCTTTAGGTTCAATTTCCAATAGTGCTATTTGAGCACCCAAGCGGTATTAAAAGTGTGTTAGGATGAGAAAGGGCATCTCTGAGAGCAATCTTACACCAGCTAAATGGTGATAATTTTAAAGATCATGAAAATACTACCATCTCTAAGAAACAAAGGGGAAGAGTGGAAGAAACGGCATACAGAGGGAAGAAAGGTGAACCCTCTCCAGCAGCTGAACTCTATGAACCCCTGATGCTCCCAGAGGTGATTGGAAATGGGAGGGCTGGGGAGGCTATATCAGGTAGGGCAGATCACTATAGCTTTTAAAGAAGGTGCTGAGAGGGGGTAGTGGAAGAGCTCTGAGGAGTGGTAGGGAGGTAAGAGCTTTTTGTTCTGACTGGTTCACCTTGGTTCTTAGGGTAATAGCTTGTTGATGGGGTTTTAAGCCTTAGTTGCTCTGCAAAGGTGCAATAAGAAGGTGTCCCTACACTCTTTATTGAGTGAATGTCTGTGGTGGCTGTCTTAGGTGTATGTGTCTACTTTCTGGCTGTCTAGAGTTGAATATTACACTGAATCTCTTTTCCAGGAGAGGCTACTGGTACCTGGTGGTGATAGCTGCTGGGCTGCAGTAGCAAGGGGACCTAGCTGCCCAACTGTGTATTAGTGACTCTCAAGCTTTTGTATGTGCAGACCTCGTTGTTCCTGCTTTCCTTCCCCTGTTTGTTATTGCCCACCTTTGTCAGACCCTAGTCCTTGGAATCTGGTTTCTTTGCTGCTGCTATGCTGTGACACTGCTTTCTTGGTTGCCTTCTCCTTTTCTTGTTGTCTGTCCCCCTTCCTCCTCCTTACTGCAGCAGGGAGTATGAGCTATATCAGCTCACTGTAGCTGGTGCTTTGTTCATTGCCCTTTCACCATATCATGCTTTTGTAGTGAGAGTGGCTCATCAGGTCATACAAGTCCATGTGGTCTTGTCCGAGCTCTGACCATGGAAGGTGATGGGAGATGCAGCTATTCCGCATGTTGATGAGTGACACCTTTACAGTGGTCAGCATCCAGCTCCTTAAACATGTCAACAAACCTTCATGCAGACACTGTGGGGATGATGTGTATGAAGAGATGGTCTGCTGTGGATGAAATTACCTCCAGTGGAGAAATAGATAGATGTCTTACAGCTCTTACACAGAGACAGATGTTACTTATGGCTTGTGCTGCACCCCTTGGCCCCAGTGGATTTCTCTTGCATCTTCAGGACTAAGGGAAGCCTGGTGAGGTTCCCAGTGTGACTTTTGGGTAAAAACTTTCTGAGTTAGCTTAAGAGGCCTGGAGGAAGGTTGACTTTAGCTCTACTGCCTTAGGTCAAAGCTAGCTGATCTATTGAATGGCTGAATCCTAACAGAAGTACGTTAGAGTCATCAATCAGTAACTTTATAAAATGAAATAATTTCTCTATTAAACCGAGCTCAAATTTATTAAGGTTATTATCCTAAATGAAGAGAATGAATATTGGAAACATACTTTTGAGGTCTATAACTGCTTTCAGTCCATTGTTAAAATACTGTTCAAAATGTAAGTAACTGCCAGGGTATTCAATTATCAGAAACAATGACCTGCCAGGAGAACAGTGCAAATGACAGAGTTTATTTTTTGGCCTGGTGAGGAACAAAAGAAATATGACGTACCTTTTAAGGCTGACCTACAGGGCAAGTCTTCTCTCTGTTGAAGAATTGTTTTTCGCCCCTCACCCCTCCCATTGTCAGATGTTAAGGGCTTTTTGAAAGACTAACCCATTAGGTTAAATAGAAGAAAAAGATCTGCCTAAACATTTTATGTGAATGTGACAAAATGAAACACTTTGTCTTCCTATATATATTATAATGTGCTCAAACAATTCCGGACTGGTCTTTCTATCTTGGCTCTGCATATTTGGCAAAGGAGGCACTTGAAACTTATTTTTTTCAAGCTGCTGTGACCCAACTAAGACAACATGGCTGTGCTGCTATGATCCCATTTCAGGTATGAGGTAAGTATGGTCAGGAGCGTGCCTCTTGGCAGGCACAAATCAGTGGGGAAATTGCTTTTTTCTTTTGAGTGTTAGTGCTGCTGTAGCACACATCCAGAACCAAAACTGGGAATTGGAGACCCTGTGTTGGTGATATTCAGGTATGCAATGAAGAAATAGCTTCTGCCCCAGGAAGTTTATGGTTATGGGTTTCTACCCTGTGTTTGGGAACTGGGATGACTGGATTTAATCTCTGAGCTGAGAAATGCCTTGTGTAAGGGTCTCCCATGGTTTCAAAAGGAGTGCTGGCTGGTGCTGACTCCTGCTCTCTTTTGGACACCAAACAGCAGCAACTCTCGGTGCTGTGAGAGCTTTATCCCAGTATAGCTTTTGGGTGAACCTCACTAGTGCAAGCTGGGCTCAGATGTCCGTGCAGATAAACCTTTGTACTGGTGTTTCAGCCACCCATTCTGGGGGCTTGAACATACCTTCAGGAGTCCAGACTCCTGTGGGGTTACTGGAAAGAGGCAAAGCACCTCACTGAGGTCTCCTGGGTTATGCCCCAGAAATGCTGGCTCCTCTCCACTGATTAGACTTCTGCCTAGCATGTGTCCTGATAACAAGTTATGTAATGTGGCTATACCATTGGAGTTTAAGGTTGTGCAGTGTGACTCAGGTGAGACTTCATTGCTTTGTGGGATTTGCATGTTAATTAAAGCTTGGTAACAACTTGATGCAGAAGATAGGGACTGTATCTTCTGAGGTCCGTAACAATACTATCTGTTTGGAAGTGTCTTGGAAATGTGGATTTTATTTTAAGCTAGCCTTGCCCTTCAGTTCAAGCCACAGCCAGTTACAGCAGAGTCCTAACTACTTTTTAAAAAAGCCAATACTACTTATGGAAAAATAGAACCTTAACTTAAACGAAGATTGCGATTGCTTTTCTAGTGAAAACCCAGCTTTCTCATAGAAAGGTCTGATGGAAAACCAGCCAGTAGGCCACAGTAAAACAGCCTCAAGACAGAACACGATGTACTGGCAAAGCAGGAAAGCCGAACCCTTCCCCGTGCACCTGTCAGGTGGTGATGCACGGAGCGGTGAGTGCACGCTCTCCATCCATTGTGGAGCTGGCGGATACTGTCACAGGGCGGGAGGGAGGGAGGGAGAAGAATGGGATAACAGCTCTGTCTTCAGATAGTCCAAACCTGCCCAACATTAAAGGGGTAATTTTTGGAATTAACCTGTTCACTGTTTTTTTTTGGGTGACATCTTAATAACCATGTGCAGCCAAGCCTTGGATGACTCCAGGGGCTGCAGATGTTCCCTTTCCACCACAGCCCATTTTCCACTGCAGAGGAGGCACCTAAGGCTGGGTTTATTGCTGCAATGTATATACATAAACCCAACCAATTTTAATTAAGAGCACAGCAAAATGTGCTAAAGTTCAGGAAATTTAAAGATTAAGGCCAAGGGTTTGTTTTCACACATTCTTAAAATGAACAGATTGGACTTTTCTTAGAAGTAATTTCCCTTTCAAAAGCAAAGTGATATTTATTGGAAGGTGATTAAATCTTTCCCTGATCATTCTAGTTTTGTTATGAACAGGTTAGGCACTCTTTACCGATGAACTTGAGGATTAAGAAAGATGCACAGCAAAAGGCTTCTAACCTGCTAGTTGCCCATGGGCAATAAGTGGTTTGGTTTTTTTCCCCCCTTAAGGAAAGAACCCATGCTTCAAAGACATGTTCAGTGAATAGTCCAGTTGAAAAAAATAATCTGCTTCTCCACTCTGGGCAGCAAGCAAGTTTGCTGCTAGCTTTCCTATAATCAAAATTTGACATGCAATTTGAATTGGTTCATTTTTTATTACAAAAAAAGGCTTGGGCTGTAAGTTAACATAGTGATTAAGCCAGGGCCACTGCCAAAAGAAGCAGTATTCCCTGCCCTGGCTGCTTGTTCCTTTTTAATGGCACAGATATCTGACACTGGATGGTAAACCAGAATGTGGAACCGACCTGAGATGAAACTGGCCCTGTGAATACATTTGGAGGGGGTGGGGAAACAGACCTATCCCTTTCTGTGGCAGTGCTGCCCAGCTGACTTAAACCGTATAAGAAGCTGTGTAAAAGACATTTTCTACCTACCGAGGAGAATTAGATGCCCAACTTCCATTTAGTCATAAGGAATGCTAGAGACAAATTAGGTGCTCCTGAATGTCTGCTATCAGCTTTACAATTCTTACATTAGACTCAGTCCAGCAAGGATCTGACCTCATCCCTGCCCCATCCCCACCACGTGCTCCCAGTTGTCTCCTTTGTGTTGGCCCTGGTGCTTGACTTGCCTTTGGGCTGCCTTAGTGGTAAGCTGTAGAAATATAGACCAGCAGAGGAGCAAGTGGCTCTGAGCTTAGCTGTGCTGTTCAACTGCATGCTCAGAAGGAGATTGGTGGGACACATGTTCATGGCTGGAAACTAAACAAGTGATGTTTCTTTGCTGGGATGTTGTTGTGTGGAGTCCCTGAAGCCTGAGACAGCATTGGCTTCGAACAGCTGGTGATTTGGTCCTCACACTTCATTGTCTGCCTTATTTCTTCATCGCTCTGATAAGCATCTTGGATCAATCTCTTGGTGCGGCATCAGCTCCAGGGGCTCCTTTGGTCATGACTGTAAATGACAAACCCAGAGCTGAGCTGGCGCTAAATGGAGCGTGTGTGCGAATGCACTGCTTTTCTCCTTACCCCAAGCCAGGACTGAACAGTTATTTTAAAGCATTTTGTGAACTTTTAACTGGAAGGGACGTGAAACTATTCCAGTCTCAGCTGAACCCAAACCAAGACACCAAGAAGATGGACTAGCTCAAATCCCAGGGGACAAATACTAACAGTTATAAATGTTTGCTTAAAATTCATGGCTGCTGTCAACATGCATACCAGAGAATTTCAAAGGGAATATGTGTGAAATGAATGGACAGAGCCAGTGCAAACTTCCTGCCATTAAAATTCAAATGCATGGTTGGACCCCCCTTGCCCCTACAATATTTTATCAAATCAAAAGATCAGGAACAGGAACCTAGGATTTGAGCCAAAGTTATGGCTGCCTTCCTTGCTCTTGTGAAAAGGCTTTATTCGGGGATGGATAAGGAAAGTCAGCCTGAGAATGAGTCTGTTTCCTAGTGGAATTTTGTATCCTTGAGCGCTGTAGACCCAGGATGTATCAGTGAAATGATGCATGCTGTCTTCTAGGTTAACTGATCTCTTTATATCCTAAAGATATGCTGGGTCTTAAGTCTGTATTTGAACTATCAGCGAGAGATCACAAAGTGTACGAGAGGTGGAATCAACCGCCTGAGTGGGCTGTTTGATCATCTTGTGCTTTTATGTGATTTAGTGTCTGGTCTCTCCCAACCCACATGAACACTTCTGCTCCTCTAAGAACCATTTAAAACTACAGGTGGACACAGTCTTCTCTCTTCCTTATCCTGATTTCTTGACTGTATTAATCTTGTGCTGCTTAGTGTCTTGCATTGGCCTTGCCAGGACCTCCTAATCCTTCACCCTCTATGGAGCAGCTTTGTGTTGAGTCATGTGTCTGGAAGCTGTTGTCTCTTGGCCATGCAAAGGCTCTCCAGTGCTGCTTTCTGTCACTTCTCTACCCACAACTGCTTACTGTCTTCCATTATTTAAGTCTCCAAAACGGTTTGTGAAGGAATTGTTTCTAGATGCAAATTTGCTCCAGGCCCATAGAACTTCATGCCATGGCTTCAAGTTTAATAAGAAACCATCTTCATTAGGACTGAAAACGACTTCCAGTTTCTCCCAGTCCAACAGCTGTTTAGCTTCATGCTGGCTGCCAGTTGCACACACCTGCATGTTGCAGCTGTGTGTGCTGCTAAAACACACACTATCGACAGCTGAGTCGCCAACACCTGGAAGACATAAAGTATTTACTATTCAGAACAAGCAAAAAAATCCCTCAATAAAAATACTTGTAGGTGATCTGTAGTCTTTCAAGTGGCTGTTGCAGAAAATGTTTGGGTTTTTTTTTTCCTTCTGGTCACTGGGCTGGGGGAAAGATGGAAGGCTAATTTGTTAGCAGGCCTGCTTGCTTGATTTTGAGTTAAATGCCCACCAGCCTCTATGCTTGGGGGAACAGCAGGCAGAGACCAAAGTAATTTTGGCAGGCAGGAATTCATTAGGTTGGGAGTCCAAAAATAAGGAGATGAATAGAGAAAAGAATTGCAAAAGGAGATGTTCCTTGAGGAGTGTCCTAAATATGAGGTCTAATCTGATGCCTTCAGGGAAGCTGTGGAAGAAACTTCGTTGCTTGAGCTGAATTCAGCCCTCACTTTAATGGAGGCTTCATTCTTCTGGGCTGTGCACAGCACCCCTCATACCCAACTATTTGCATTGTGGGAGTGAGGCTTTGCAGAGCACCTGTGTGTGGGATGTGCCCAGCTGCTGTTGACTCTTTGGGAGTTAAGTTTTGTCTTGGAAATGCATTTTAAATGGACAAGAAGATGATTTTACAGCTTTGTTTCACAGGTGAGGAAAGTGAATGCCTGCACATCACCAAGGCAGCCTATGGCAGAGTCGGGAACTGAGCAGGCTCTTGGTCTATCAAAAAACAGGCTGGACTTTGACCATGTTTTGTCTTACCCTGTATTTCACCCAAGGATGATCCCATACTGACTGCAAGGTCGAGGGTAATAGGTCAGATCCCGAGCAACAGTTAAAATCCTTTGTCATCCTGGTAAAACCTTGTTAACTGGGAGCTTTGACGTGTTGTTATCAGTCACCAATACCCAGACACCAAGAAGTGGGTATGTCATGGCGTGGCGTGTAAGTACAGCCGGTCCCTCACTGTGGTGGAGCAAGGTTTATGGCTTAGCAAAATATCTGGTCAATGCTCCTCTTCCCAGTGCTTTTGGACACAATTCATTGTTTTGTGTCCTGTGTTGGAGCAGGGCAATGGTCAGAGATGACTGTGGAAGCAGATGCCCAGAGGCTCCTTCGTGGCCCATAGCAAAAGGTGAGTGAAGCTGACCCTTGAAGTTGTTCTTCAGAGATTAAGTACTTCTTCTGCACAGCCTCAAAAAGGAATAAGTGAGGGCACAGGAGCAGAAAGGTATAGGCAAGACTCAGCAAATGCTACTGGAAGTATTTGTGACTTAAATAGATGTGGGACATGCCTTTCGCTTCCAGCAGGCTGGTTTAGAGGCTTTTGTAAGCAGGGAAGGAAGAGCAGCAATGCCCCATGTGAGCAGCAGACCTTCCTGTTGCAGGAGGTTGCCAGAGCAGGAGGTATGAGATGGGCTTGAAATAGCATGCAAGGTTTTAGGGACAGTAACTCTTGTTATCATAGAGCAGTCCAGGTTGGAAGGGACCTCAAAAGATCATCTGGTACAACCTTTTGTGGAAAAGAAAGCATAGATGAGATGACCTGGGACCCTGTCCAATTGTGTCTCGAAAACCTTATTTCTTGTATCAAGATGAAACCTCTCCTGACGCAACTTGTACTTGCTGCCCTCTGTCCTCTTCATGTGGCTCCTAGTGAAGAGGGAGCCTCTGTCCTCTTTGTTGTTACCCTTTAGGTACTGGAAAACTGTGATGAGGTCTTCCCTGAGCCTTTGCTATGGTAGGCATAACGAAGCAACTGAAGGTTGTCTGGATGGAGTTCCCTTGCTGTCATCTCCTTGCTGTCTGTAACCGTGATGCTGGCTGCTGCTTCTACTTTCTAGCATTAAATGTCTTTAAATAAAAGGCTAAGGGGAGAGAAACTGAATCGTGATGTAATTTTTCCACCCACTTTCCTTCCTGGAGAGGTAGCAGGCATACTGCAAGCTTTTTGTGCGAGCAAAAGAGCATGGGTGGGATTTCTATGTGTTGAAATTGGCCTGGGCAGTGGAAGAGAAACTCCACCCTTCTGTTTTCTGTAGTGTATTTTCTTAGCCTTGTCTCCTCAGGCGGTGAGGCTAATGCAATTACAGTGTCTCTTTCTGTCACCCTCCCTAATAGTTTTTGGGCCAATTAGACAATTTCACTAGGATTTCGTAAGGTAAAAGAGGTTCCAAAGGATTTAGGGTGGGATTCTTCTTTATGAGATGAATCTTGCTGTGGAGGCACTTCTTTCCATTGACTATTTAAAAAATAATATTAAAGGAAATAAAACTGGACCTCCAACCTGAAGTGGAGACAGCTATACTTTAGATGGCAGTGGCTAGACAAAGCAAATCCTGCATCCTACAAGTTTTGTAGGAAGAAAAGGTTTATTTTTCTTTCAGGTTTAAAAGAAAAAAGGCAACCCTTTATTAGGCTTTAGAGGACTCTCACAATTAATGTCATGGTTAACTAGTCTTCATCAGATCTCCTGAATGCAGAGTGACCTGCCCTACCGCAGAGGAGCTGCTGCAAGCTGTGCAGCACACTGATGCAATGGCAGAGGTCCCCATGGAAGTGGGTTAACAGACACGCTAAGGAGAGGTAAAGGTGCATAGTGGAGCCCCTTTTCATTACCTCAGACTGGATTCATTTGCACAAGAGGTATCTGCTGAATCTCTCTAGCACCCAAACTTGAGCTGCTCAAAGTGGGAGAGAATGAGCTCTGTCTTATGAGCTCTGCCATGGGATCTTTTAGTCACTGCAAACTTGACTCCTGTTTGGGAAGCAACACTTCCAGTTGCTGATAGGGCCTGGGCCCAATCCTGGACGAGGGGACAGACAGTCTGCTCTGTGTCCGATGCTGTTGCCTGCAGCATGCAGAAAGTCTATGGGACTTTCCTGCTCACTTGCATCTCATGAGGCAGTAGTACGCATCCTCATATTGCTCAGTAGTGGACATGTGAGATGGTCCCTTCCCTTGGCAAGGTATGGCCTTATAACACCTCTATGCCCTTATTCAGTGATGTTATTTGGATGGTCTCAGTGTGGGGATGGCATCTGGGGAAATCCTGGGTCCTAACATAGGCTCTGACATGCCTGGCCCATGGTGGATGGGGCAGGAGAGCCTAGAAGAAACACCTAGTTCTTGTGTGCCCTATGCATCGCTTAATCTTTCCTTGAGCTCTGCTTTCTGGAGCCTCTGCAGGCGGGAGCTGTTGCTCTGCAAGACCTGTGAACAAAGTTTAACACAAGTGGTATTGCAAGGAAATGAGCAACCATCAATGTAAAATCTGAATGGGAAGGTTAAGATGGCCTGCTTTCTGGGAAAACAAAGCCTTCACTTCAGTACTTAAATTTTGTTTTCATCCAAACAGATTAGCATTTTAGTCCAATTCCCTACTAAAGTAGGGGGGAAAATACTAAAAAAAACTAGTGGAAGATGTTCTGCCTGCTCCAATCCCAATTTTGTATGGACACCATTATAGAGCTGCATCTAGATGACTGCTCTATACCTCCTGTTTGTTTTTAAAATTCCCATTTCAAATGCTTCTTATGCATTGCTATTATATGTAAGTCTGTTAGATGGATAAGCTATTTCTGATCTTCCAGAGCAGTAAACCTCACAGCTCCCTTGACTTGGTCTGAGAAATTTCCACTGCTTGACATATTAAAAATATATGGAAGTCTGCAATGAGAGCAGATTAAGCTTTATGCCTGTGGAAATTCATTTAGATAACTCCAGATCAGCTGGTGCATGGAAAAATCATTTGAAGAAGAAAAAAAAAAAAAAAAACCCAAACCAAAAAAACCCAACCCAAACCCCTCCTGAAAAGCACAGCTGATGCTGTATGTTAAGGAGGAGGACTTTTTATAAAGCATCTTTCATTCCCAGAGCAGTTACAGACGTTATATATAGAAATCATTTCCCTCTTCCCCTAAGAGCAGCCAACTCTGGGGTGGAATGCTACAGTTGATTAACTGGGCTCAGCATTACCATCTGAGAGCTTAGCAAAAGACAAGACTGAGTCCAGCTGGCTCTGGCTGACCGTCGACTTCTCCTTCATGCGGTGTTGAGGCCAAAATTGGCATGGTCTCCATGGCCTGGGGGTTGTGGGGTGACCCCGATGGTCTTCCAGGAGACTTTTTAGTTGCACCATGCTGAGCAGATGGATGCCAGGCCCCTAGATGTGGCACTGAGCTTTGAGGCAGCAGCATCAAGCAGGAGACAGCCCTGAGGAGGTGGCAATGGTCCTTCTTTGAGGTTTTTTGGTGTTGCCTTCTGGATATGCTTGTTAGGGACCAAATTGTGCGCCAAATTCAAAGTCCTCCCAGGATGTCTTTACTAGCCACCATGCAGATATTACAACTGTGGTATGCATGGGGGGGTCTAGGGATGGAGCCCATACTAGGGAGTGACTCTGAGCAAGCAGCGATGGAGCTTTGGGAGTTCCCATTTGTATGGGCTGCCCTCCCAGGAGGTGAATGGGGTGGGATGAGGGGATGGGGACTTGGTGGCCCTGTTGAGTCCTCTCTCCCTTAGAAAAAAAAAAAAACCAACCAAACAAACCCACAAAGGAAAGCACATTAGTGAGCTCACCAGCAGTGGATTCCCAGTGCTATCAAAATTTGGGAGGTTCAATTAATGCTGAAATGTCCTCTTCTGTCTGCCCGCTCCTGGGTGGAGTATGGCTGTGACACATTATGGGCAGCTGGTCTTGCCGGCTCCTGTGTTTCTGCTTGTCTCCACATCACTTCTGTTCCTGGCTCAAGCACTGTGTGAAAGCTTTTCTTTCCTGGCTCGTCTTGTGAGTTAACCAATTGCGAGCTATCAGTCTAGCTTGGGAGTCCTGTGGTACGAACCCCTCTCTCAAATTCTGAATATAATGCTTGGATGCATTTTCTCCCCACAGATTTCTGCTGGCAGCACAAGAATGTCCTAACTCTGGTCCTGCACATTTACCCTTTTCCAGAACTGCAGCAGTAAATCTGGAAATTGTGACACTGATCAAAGCTTGATGCAAGAGAGAAGTGCATCCCTGGGTCTTGTGAGCTGCTGAGGTTTGTTCCTCTACTCATCTGACTTTATAACCTTCTTATCCTCATATCTGGAGCTGTTCTGTTGCTTGAGCAAGTCGTGCCTCTTGACGTATGCTTCCCTGCCTGATGTCAACAGGTGATGTTCACTCTATTGCTGCTTTAGGGTGAAGAACAGAAGGGTGGCAGTGCCGAGGATGATGACTCTATAGATTACCGCATGCTGGCTGGCATAAGACGTTATTAGGCAGGAAGGGTGATGGGAAGGTGTAGATATGAGGTTGCTTTCCTGACACAAAAATCTCACGGGGGTTGCCTAATGACAGGACAGCCAAATATCTGTTGGAGCTGACCTAGGCAGAAGTGGTCTAGGTGGCTTTGCTGTGGTAGGGAGGCTCTTTCTCCATAATGGCAGCCTTCAGAGCCACGTCCCCTTTGCCTTGGCTGTCTTTTGAGTCTTGTGAGAAAGGGTTTGTATTCCTGACCAACACCATCTGTCTTGTCACAGAACTGATCACATCTGAGCACTGCTGCTCCTAGCCATTCCTGTGTGGCCATCTTGGTCACCCAGAGATTAAAAAAATAATAATAATAAAAAAAAACAAAACCCAAACCAAACAACCCCCAAAAAACAAACCCCAAACTGAAATAGAGATGTAAATTTCTAGGCTCCCATGCTTTTCAACCTTAACCCTTTTCTTGTCCTTCCAGCTATCTTCACTATTTTCATAAGTGATAACTGCCTCCTACGAGCCTTGCCTCTCCTGTATCCTCAATCCATAGCAGCTGAAAACCCTACTGCTGCTCCTCAAACCCCCCTGGTTTTCCTTATTTACTCTTGCTAATCACTGCTTGGGAGTGCTGTGGGCCCTGCATTGTCCCAAATTCTCAGGTGGACCTTCCAGATCAGGCTTGTTCCTTCTAACAAGGACCTTTGGGCCATACCTCCCCCCCCCGGAATGGAAACGACTGTGCTGCAGGCTTACGATTTGGGTGTATAACTTGAAATTTCTTCAAAAAGAACCCAAGAGAATTTTTGTCTGTCCTTGATTTCAGTTAATCACTGAAAATTGGGAACAAAGAAAACTTCTTGCTTCTCTGCTTTAGCTACAGGAGTGCAGCAGGGAGGGACAGTTTTGGGACAGAGCCCAAGCCCTGTGTATACATGGTCTTTTGGAGGCAAATATGGGGATGTTTTGCCTGTACTCCTCCTGGCCAGCTGCACGCCAGCACGGGACTGGAAGCTGTGTAACAAGGGTAAAAGCAGTTCTCTGAGCTAATGATCTGCTGGGATCAGAGCTGCCTGCAGGCATCTGGCAGGGCTGATTCGCACCTTGCCTGCAACAGCCTCTGCAGAAATACTCCAGGGTGCATACCTAGAGGAAAGATCCGTGAAAGACAATGTGGTGGTTTTGCAAATGCCTTCTTCGTTCTTTTTTTTTGGTTTGTTTTGGTTTGTTTTTTATTTTTTTTGTTTCTGATGTTCAGTCTAACAGCTTTATTTCTGGCTCATTTGACTATGCTGCTGTTGCCTGCTCTCCTCCTGTGTTGCTACTGCTTTCTGCCAGTGAAGACTGCACAGAACGCATCAGACCCTCAGCATCCTAAAACCAGAGAGGTGACAAAGTTGGCAATGCAATACCATCTTCTTTCTAGTGTCCCTTTTATTTTCTGCTGTTGAATTGAGGGGGAGGGGGAGAAAGGCAAAGGAAGTTTACTACATGGCTACCTACCATGAGACCTGATAAATCTGCCAGACAATTTATTTGATCTTTGAACCCTGGGGTCCCGTGGAGAACAGGCTTGGAGGCCTGCAAAAGCAATCAGAAAGAATATAAAAACCTAATGAGGCCTGGACTTGATCCCCTTCTCCAGGTGAAATTTACAGCAGCTGGCAGAGAATCAGAGCAGTTTAAAAATTATAAAATGTGTGCGTATAGATAGTGCATGAGAATGCATGGAGTCGCCCGGGCTTTCTGCTGTAAGCACTATCCTTTGTGCTTGTGGCATTTCATTTTAACAGTGGCCCCTGTCTGGATTTCACAATATCCTGCTGCAAAGGATTTGCTTAAAGAAAAAACCCAGAGTGTTTCTTAGATTTAGCATCTTGCTCCAGGCTTGGCTTTGTAAGAGAGACTTAGTCTGTCCCCTAGGCAGAAGGCGAGATGTTAAAATGTCCCTATCTGACTTTGGAGCACAAGTCCCATTAACTTTGTTTTGCTCCCAAGTATTTTTGGGGACGACTGAGAAAATTAATCCTTGTTCCCTGTGCCAATGCAATGACATGGCTTCAGGGAAATCAGTGTGGCTGGAGCTGAGTCTAGCAGAAGTTTTCCCTCTGTGGCAGTAGTTGCTGGACTGCATGTTACTGGTGCAGTGTCACTCCTCTACTGTAACTCCACAGCCTAAGATGGGGCATATGTTGTGTGGCATATCGGGGAATAACTATATTAATGCAAGTGCATGCTGCAGCTTTTCTGCACGCTCTGTTGTGGACACAACCTCTGTTCTTTGAGCAGGGGTGAGAGTGATTCCTGTAGCTCCCAGTGCATTGAAGCTTGTGGTTTTGATGCTTCCTTGTGGGTCCAAATGAGATTATACAGGTATCTGGAAGAGATCTGGTGTGGCTCATCTCCCTAGCAGTCTTTTATAGTCTTAGGAAACCTCCTGAGTTGAAAATAGTCTGAATGCTCAGGGGAACTATCATGTCTGTTTGCCCTATTCTTGCTCTTCCGTGGGTGTCTCCTTACGGACCCTGTTGGAAACAGGTGCTTTTCTGGATGGACCGGTGGCCTGATGCAGTATGTCCCCTCTTATCTTACGATCAGGTCCTGTGTGCACTGCCTTGAGGTCACTGCTGATGGCAGCAAGACGTTACCTTGCCTTGGTGTGACCAGCTGATGGCCAACGTGTGGGTAAGTCGTTACTCAGGAGATGGCTTTCGGCGCATGGGATCTCAGAAAACAGATCCAAGGGTTTGCAAAAGACTTGCTGGGAATGGGCAGACTGATTTGCTTCTGCTTCATGCCCTTGTCCCTGCACAATCTCTGCCTGCTGTCCTCTTCTGGGACTGAGAGGACGGTACTACTGCCTTGGACTACGTCCAAAACTTCTGTTTCTGACTTTTTCAGTCCTTGACTGGAGCTTGGGGCTTCTTCCTTTCTCCTTCTAGGTTAGGCTAACCACTAGGTGCCCCAGTCTGGGCCAGAGCAATAAGGAGGTGAGAATAGGAGGTTGTTCAGGTGTCAACATGTCTCTTGGTCCTAAACACTGTGTCCCACTGGAAATGGCTGTATGACAAAACACCTAATGAATGATGGTTCGAACTAATTTTTCAGTGACACTTTACTCCAACCATGGGAGATGATTTCTTTTTTACTTCCCTGCATCTTCATAAAGAATGGTACTTTCTGGTTTATTTTTAACTTCCTGGTATACTTCCAATCTTTTTCTTTTTTTTTTTTTTTTTTCTGCTAATTAAAGTGTCGGAAACTTGCAGATCTGGGCTGCAACCTGTGTCTGATGTGGTAGGCACTTGAGATTATTCCTTTTTCCCTGAAGATTTGTTTTGCCTTTATCAGGAAGTATTAAGTTGGTTTAACAACCTCTGTTGCCTTTTGCTTTTGTGAAAATCCAAGCTTTGCTCAGATCTTGAATGGAGAGGGTTCCCCTGGTTCATGGGGAATCACATTGACAGCACAAGACCCGAACATAGTGGAAAAGCCAGTAGCCCTTGAGTAGTGCTTTAGAACTTTCAGCCAGCACCTGGGACAACTGTGGTCAGGCCCTGCTCCTGATCAGGTAGAGAAAGACTCCAGAGTTCCCACCTTCATCTCCAGCCCCTGGATATCCAGATGTGTGGGTCACTCCCTGGCTTTCATGTTGAAGGCTCCACTGTTGAACAGGGTCGCATGTGAAATACATAAATGGATAGAATGGAGCTGGCTTTGTGCTCTGCTCCCTTAGGTGTGGGAGGATGGGTTGGTCCAATCGGAGATGATGGCATGTATGTTACGGTGACCTTCAGATGGGGTAGGACATTCATCTGTGTTTGCTCCCACACCTAGCTGTGCCTGCCAGAGGTGGTAGCAGCACCAGATGCTCACAGGTCCCTTTTTCTAGGGTGAAGGCTATGGCACCCACAACCTTGCCTGCAAAATGACTCATGAGGTCGATTCCAGGTTTGCTTTAAACAGCCAAGTGATGTGTAAGCACAGACTCACTGACAGGTTAATTCTGGCTGCCTGCTTGACAGGGGTTAGGGAGCACTTGTGTGGCACCTTCTGATGTCATGCCTGTGGCAGAAACTCTGAGCAACCTCATCGGGAGCTGCCACCCAGCTGGACCCGAGCAGGTCTTCTCAGCCACAACTTTGTTTTTCACTGAAAAATGCACAGTGGGTTCAAAGGAAGCATTTCTGGAATTTGTGTTGATTTTGGACAAATTGTTCTGATGGAAACATCCAACCCTTTAAATAACTGTGTGTGTGGGAAAATGTAAATGGTTTATTTCATTCTTTTTAACCAAAAAGTTTCAACTTTGGATTTGAAGTAAAGTTCTCTTTCAAAATTTATGTTCATTTTTATTTTTAATAAAAGCTTTTAATAAGCTCAAGGAGGAAACAAGACATTTCATTTTGAGTCTGGTGATGGGCTGCGTTCGACCCTACAGTGACACTTTTATGGTTCTTCGGTTTGCTGAAAATTTTTAAATATTTCTGTTTTGGTCTGACCTGAAGTAAATCTCTTTTCCAGTTTCTCAGATCTGCTTGTGAACTGAGAAATCAGAGATCTGCAGAAAATAACAGCACCGGCTGGCTCTGCTCAGCGCCAGCGGGATCATGACAAAACCAAAGGCTGTTCTTGCCTAGTGTTGGCACCTACCGCTTTGCAGTGAGACAGCAATTCTTCCTGCGTGACAGAAGACAAGGTCTGATCCAGCAACCGAAAAGGTCAATTGAGTCACTGTCTTGAGCTGGGCTTTGCCCTGAGAGGGGAGCTCCAAACATGAGCTCTTTGGTAGATTATTAATGTTGTAACTGCATGGGGGTCCAGTCCCTTAACTCGGAGTCAAATTCAAGAATTTCCCCAGTCCAGGAGTGTTTGGGTGTTTTGCACATCTTTGAGGAATGGCTTAATCCCCCCTCTTCTGCTTTATAGGATGAGGATGCATCAGGAAAACTGGGTTCTGTTTCTGATGCATGCGGCCATGAAAAAATCCCTAGAGACTGAGCCATTTGGCTATCTTGCAAGATGGTGTTTAAGGCTATTGCTTCATTAAGCACCCCAGGGCCTCCAAACCAGTCTGGTTTGCTCTCCTAAAGTCCATGGGATCTGTTGCTTACATGGTCTGCTTTAACCTTGCATGGTCCCCCAATTTCCTTCCACCCTCTGGTGCTTCTCCAAGCCTCCATGGAAAATACCTGATGGGTTTGTACTGCAGTAATCCTCCAGCCACCCTGACCAGAGGTGTCTGCAGGATGCAGTAGCTCCCTCCTTGTTCTCTCCACAAAAGCTGGGGTGTAAATAAACAAGTGGGGAGAGGTGTGAGTGTTCAGGTCCTGCCCTGCCAGGGAGTTGAGGTGAGGCCAGCGCACATGCGCCTGCTCTGGGGCTGTGAATTGTTGCCAGCTCAAGTGGTTCAGATGTAATTTCTGAGAATGAGGCAGATTTGAGCAAGCAGTGAGCTTCAGTTGTCTTAAAATCATTGCGCAGTAAAAAAAAGGAAGGAGATATGTTGGAGGCAGGTCTGAACAGACACTGGTCTGGAAATCAGCTAAGAAGGAAACTCTTTTTTAAAAAAAAAAAAAAAAGGCTCACAAACCCCCACAGCCTGAGTTTTCTATGGAAACTGTAAAAACTCCAAGGAGTCCCCAAGCAACAATTGCTTTGTCTGCTGTTGCATTTCAGAAACATGCCCTGGAAAGTCTACTGTCTCCTAATAGCTCACTGGCTACTAAACATAAATGGCCAAGATTTATTTGGGGTGAGGGAGATGAAAGGGAGTCAAGTTTATAGTCTCTCTTTGCATTTTGGTTTGTAACAACCCTAGGCTCAGGCAAACGAAACTGCCTGCAGAGGCTGTCTTGCTCTGTGGACGAATTTGCAAAGCCAGAAGCACAGCAGTAAAGGGCAGCATTTTGTTCTCTTGATACCATTTACCCATGCTCCCAAGTGTTCATCTGCCTGCTGTTACAGCCCTCAGTGCTGCTGTGTTTGAGTGTCTCTCAAACACTAATTAAAGGAATGAATCCTCCAGCCACTGTGCAGAGCCATCAGCTATGGCAGATGAATGCCGGTTTGACCCAAGGGATGCTTACGCTGTTCGTTAAGCTGCCAATTGTATCCAAGCTTCAGCCCTTACTTGGAAATGATCCAGACTACTGAGACTTCTGCCTTCCCTGACGCCTTCTTGGAGTGTGCTTGTAAGTCCTCGAGGAGCTGGATGCTACCATTGTTGAAGTTTCCCGTAAATGTAGTTTGGACTGCAAACCACGTGGAAATTCCCAGAACTAGCAGCAGCAATTTAGGTTTTTCGGGTTGCCTTTGTGCTGGAGCAGGGAAGGTGTGCTCCTGTACTTACGTACATGTCAGGAGGGCTGGGGAATGGTCTCTTCTTGTTCTTTAGCTCTTCTAGTTTGTCGTCACTGAGACAGAGCAACAGCAAGTCCAGAAGCTTAGTGGAGCTGTAGCCTCCAACCCAACTAACTGGTCAATGTGACCATGCTGTTGGTCCATGAGCCAGATGGGTTAAGACCCTCACACCTGAGATGGGACCAACAGATGAGCAGCTCTCAGGAGGAAATCGTATGTACGCCATGACCTGACCATTGCCTCCTGAGAGGTGGAAAGACCTGTTGACATTTCCCTACACTAATGTAACTTGTAGGAGGGGAAGGGGAAAACACTGATAGACACCTCTATACCACTAAAAAAAGGGGGGCGGGGGGACACGGGAATGGGATGGTGGGGGGAAAGCAAGGGGCAAACTGTCCTCTGGAGTTTCCCCTCTCTGGTGGTCATTAAATCAAATACCTGGACTCCTCCTTACTAGTTGCAGAGAGAAAAAGGGGTGATGTGAATCCCACCCAGAGTTTTGAAAGATAACTGGCTTGATTTAAAGCTCCAAGAAACAAAAAGCCCAGGATGTCTCGAGGTAGGTAGACTGTTTCAGCAGTTAATTCCCCACATTGTCAGAAAACTTCCATTTTGTTTCAGGCCTCAGTTTGCCTCCTTTTGGCTTCTGACTCTTGGATTTCATTATGTAGTCATCAGCCGGCTGATTAAAGAGCTGTCTGCTATCAAAAATCTCTTCCCTATGCAGGTACTTGTGGGCTGTGATCAAGTCACCTCTTAACCTTCTCCTGGATAAGCTATTAGCTTGAGATACTTATGGCAGGTTTCCCAGACCTCAAACCACACTTACAGCTCTTTCCTGAACCATTTCCAGTTTTCCTTCCCTCCCCCCTCCCCCCCCCCCGATGTCCTTTCTGAAATGTGGACACCAGAACACCACAGTCTCTCCAGTCATGTCTCATGAATACCATACATAAAGGACATGCCATCTTCCTTCTCATCACTTGTGTATACATCCAAAGGCTGACTTTGGGTCCCATCTCATCATCTGGGACCTCAAGCATGTCTTGGGATTTCAGACTCTCTGGGAATGTACTTGCTGAATGTGACCTACTTTCCTTGTTCCTGGAATTGCAGCCCTGTAAGAGGAGAAAGCCAGCCCATGGTTGGGGCAGATTATTAGGGCTTGATGTGACCCAGGTTCGGCTCCCTGCCTGCCAGAGGCTCCTGGAGGAAACCCAGCCGAGCCCTCTGGGGTCTGAACAGTGAGGTATTCACGTGGGTTTGGCATGCGTGTTTCCGATTTCGGGCAGCCGTGAACCTCTCAAGGTGCCTTCAAGCCCAACTAGTATTAATCTCATATACTCCCTTTTTTGTTGGCTGTGTGAAAGGGTTACTCAAAATAGCACATACCCAACAGAGTTGCCGGTGAGAAGGAAATGGGACCTGCTGCCTTAGCCACAGATACTGGATATTAAGTCGCAATAGGCGTTCTTCTGTACAGTTTAGGTGGAAAATGCCAGGAGAATAAAGGAATATCTCTTTTCACTCCCTTTTGTGTCATCTTTAACAGGAATTATTTCATATTTTCTTTCACATCAGTGATAAAAATGTTGAGTAATGTTAGATCAAGAGCAGATTCCCTTTTGAGATCACAGCAGAAGCATGTGCATATGGCATAATCACTTCCCGATTGCAATTATGGTGGGGGAGAGATCACTTAACTGGTAGTGTTTTTTGTTTTCAATCAGAATGACATGCATGCAAAAGTGCTCTTCGGGCAAAAGTTTAACGTTAGTGCTGTTGGCTTTTCAGTCTTTGTGGTTCTATAAAAAATAGTGTGTATAAACATAAAATGTTATCTAATAGGCAGTAGTTGATATTATATGTAATTAATATGATATATTTCTGCACGTTTGACAACACTTGTGGTCCAGAAATCTGTTAAATATTATGATTTATGCTATGTAGTATGCTGTTCTCCCCTGCTCTTACGGAGGGGCTAGGGAATAGTAGGAGAAAGGGAAAAAGCTATTGTTTAGCAATTGCTGTCTAGGGGGTAGTTGAGGGAATTGTAAATTATTATAATTACATATTTAAATGTTTTCAAGGTTGCCTAAAACCACAGCTTCAGAAGAATAGAGCCGAGTAATAATTCTGGTGAGAGTTAAAAATATCCGGAAAAATGCTCTTTTGGAGCTCGGTAGAATTATTTCAGGTGGAAGTGAGAGGTAGGGGGAAAAAAGAAAATAAAAAAGTGAAAGCCCTTTATCTTTTCCATGGGCAAGTGGCTTTCTAAGATTTAAAAGTTAAAAAAAAAAAGGGGGGGTGGGAAATAACCTGGGAAGACCACAGTATTTTGGGCCAACCTGAGATGACTGTACGTTTAGACAGCAAAGCAAAATTGTGTTGTCTGCAGTGTCTGGCAGAGCGAAGTGAATGTGCATTTCTGGCTATACCAGAGGTCACACCAGTTTCTACAGAAACCCTTCTGAGGCTGTAGCTGATACTCACAGGTTGTTTCCCTTCTGGCTGTATACTCATGATACACCTGCATATACCTATGACTATACGTGCATTCCCATCAGCTGGTCCAAATCTCATTGTAGGATGGAAAGAGTATGACCTCCTTTGCTCTCTTACTATGTACATATTAGATTAGTCTCACCCAAGACCCCATCCCTTCAGCCTGCTGCCCCGTGTGAATGGGGTCTTGCTGCAAACCCACGAAAACTGCAACTACATCAAGGAGGCAGTGGGAAGTTGAACAGATGGGTCCCACTTTTGGACTTGCTGTCCATCAGCCGCTCTGACTGCTGGCTTGTTGAATGACCTTGGGATACCTGCCTTACCTCCTTACTTTGGTCCAGCCAAGCTAGGTGAAAGGAGCTGGGTACTCGACTGGAGAAACCAGATGTTGCGTCTGGTCCTTGGTCTCCTGGGGAGGGTTTGGCACCTTGAAGCTGCCTTGGTCTAAACCAGGGTGAATACTTCAGTAAATTTGACTTGCTGTGTTTACTTCTCCGCAACATGTGCCCGAAAACACGTGGACAAATTGGAGAGAGTTAAGAGAAGCAGCGATAACCGAAGAGCTGGCAAGACTCTTTTTAAGAAGAAAGATTTAAAGTACAACATCCTGCACTGGATCATCTGTTCTGGGGCCTGTGATTAATGTTAGCTGGAAAGGAGGTCCCAGCTAAGGCTGGGACATGATAATAGTTTAACAATAGTGAAGATGTCAACACCATGGAGGGTAATGTATTACTTAACGTGGTCTAATGAGGTTATAATGATGAGGTAACAGGATGAGATGAAGATGATCATTTAGCCCATCAGTGAAATCTATTTGGCTTGGAATTGCCCTCAGCGGGGCGGGTGGTGGTGTGTGTATGTTTAAGCCACACTCGCGCAGCTTTTAACACTAAAATGGACAATATAATTAGGGGCAGGAATCCACATTAGCTGAGAGATGGAAGGGGTGATCCAATAAGTGTGTTTGGTCTCTGATTTGTTGTTTTTTTTTTTTTTTTTTAAACCAGGGAGTTACTGCAGACAATTGGTGGAAATCTTATTCTGCAGCTTTCTAAACCAGGCCACTGGAAATTATTTTTTATTTTTGCTTTTTTCCCTTTTCCAGGTGTAAATGTTTGAGATAATTCTAATATAAAGCACGCACATTTTTGGGTGATGAGTGCAATCGAAAAACTAAACTTTGATTTCAGCACTGTCCACTGGAGGGGGAAAAAAACCCCACAAGAGCTGTCATCTCGGCTCCTCCAACATTCCAGATAAAAGCATCTCTTTACTCTTGGTGGGGAAGTAATCACAACAGAAACAACTCTAATTCTTTCCTGAAAGGCCAATGATGCCAAGGTCAGCAAGATAGCTTTATGGCGTAGGATGATTTGATCCAGTAAGTGGTTATGCACCCATACATTTTGCATCCCTTTTCTTTTGGTAATGCCTTTGTGTAATTGGACAGGTGCATCGTATTTTGAACATATTTTTTCCATTATCTTCTGGGGTAGCTTCAACTTATCACTGAGATTCGTAGGAACTGGATGGTTTTTGCAAGGGAGTTTCTGGATGGAACGCATTAACTGCAGACTGGGGTTACTGCCAGTGGCCTCCCCATGAACTTGTAATCCTGGCCTTTGAGTAACAACTGTGAAAAATCAATGACGATCACTTCCATTTTTCTTGCCGCTGCTGCTGGCTTGTAAGACCCATTTTTCTCTTCCCTTTTCTCTTTTTGTTTTCTCAGTGGCAAGGCAAGAAATGAGGCTCAGGAATTAGGCAGTAAACAGTCACTGAAAAGATACACAGCTGGGGTTCCCCTTAGGAGGCTTTTTCTACATCACGCTAAGCTGAAGAAGACTAAGCAAATACTGCTGCATGATATACAGGGTGAGTTTGTTTAGCACCCAGTGACAGTTTGCAAGACCAAACTGGGAATAATCTGGTGTGATCTAGATAGGAAGTTGGAATTGGTCTAGATTTATGGCTCCTGAAGGGTGAGTTGAATCTGGGCTGGTTAGTTGAGCTTTTGCCCAGGTCAGCTCTCGATGCATCACTGTACCATGCAATTCCAGGGGTGGCTATGTCTCCTCTCTGGCTCTCCCTGCACTCTCTTACAGAGCTCAGTGTGGGTCCCCTGGGTCTTTTGTTTCTTCCTTCCAGATGAGGTACCTACTTCTGTACCACCTTTTGCTGCTTACGCTCCAGCATTAATAAAAATCCTGTTTGCTGTGGCAGCTGGCATCCGCAAAGGTCAGTGATCCTACAGTCCTGAAAGTCCATCCTGCTTCACCGACTTCCAAGACAGAAGCTGCATGTTCAGCAGATGCTGAAAAGGAGTGTGAGCTGAAACCTTTGTCCTGAAGCACCTCAACACTGGGTAAGCCCTGATATGACATTAGAGCCAGACTTAAAAGACATGCTGAACATGGGACACCTAGAAAGCAGCTAATGGAGGGAGGAGCTGGAAAATTTTTAAACCCAGCTTGTCCATAGAAAAAGTATGTTTAAAATAATCCTGGGTTGTTTTAGTAAGAAGGAAGTATCTCTTCTTGGAGACCGCTGGCAATGTCAGAAGTAGCTCAGTAGACCGTTGATGGAGTGATTCTTGGATGGTGTTTTGATCCTTCAGGTTTCTACAACCCTGAATGCATGAAAGGTATCTTTCTCCCTCTGCTTCATGATCTCTTCCCTTCTTTGCCAAATTCCAGGCAAAACTGTTGATGTATTTCAGCCCTTAAAGATGATTGAGGGACTGGCACATAGATTATAGACCCATAAAATGAGATCATCCCATGAACATTTTCTGTGGTTCAGAAAAGTTCAATTAACTTTTCTTGCTCAGTCTTCCCCCTTCCTCCCTCCCCCATCCTGTTTTGTGGCTGCTTTGGTGTTTCCTGGCTCCAGCTGAGATCAAAAGCAGAAGAGCGGGGTATTGTAAGGATGGCTATTTTAGCAGAACTACTGGGCCTGTGGAAAGCAGAATGGGAAAAATGGGCTTGGTTTGGTTTTGTAAATATCAGTCAATCCTTTCCCCCACAAAATCAAAACCAGGGATGTTTTGGAGCAAGTGATCCTTACACTGAGCTGTTGTTTGGGGAAGGTCCAGAAATGCAACAAAGCCATATTGCTCATTGATGAACTTGTACTACATGGGGGAAGGTTGTCTTAATCTGTTCCAGACTAACTTAAATAATGTACTCACAGGGTAGGATTCAGCTCTCTTAGCTCTATAGGTATTGAGAGATCTGTGGGGTCCTGACCTATTTTAAATGTATAATCTCAAAAGAAAACAGTGAAGATTTTCAAGCAGGGATGTGATGAAGACCCATTAATGGCAAAAGTCATGTTGCTCTCAGCATGCAGGTGGAAGACCATCACTGCAAAGACAACCTGGAAGATGATATGTTCTGGGCAATGGCAAGGAAAATTAACATTTCAACTTCCCTTTGGCCTTTGAGCTTTATGTTAGACACGCAACCCACCTTCAACTGAAATTGTGTGAATGCTAATGACAAGGGTTCAACAGGTAGAAGTAGGCAAGGAGCTCTTTTTGCAGGGAGGTGTTGCTGGGGCTGATGTCGTCTCTGGATTTATACATACTAGGGTTACTCAGAATGTTTTAACAGACAGACTTTCTGTCAGAAAATGCACTTCTATCTTAAATACTCTATGGAATTAATTTATCTAAGTTCTGATATCAGAAAATTTGGAATCAACTTTTTCAATGAAGTGTTGTCTTTTTTCTTTTATACTTATGACTTTTGATTTTTGTTAGCTATTATGTCAAATGATAGCTATTTAGCTACGTCTTTTTAGCTCTTGTGTCCTAGAGATACTGTGGAGAAGCATGTCTGACCTGACCTAATGTTTCCTTTTTTTTTTTCAGAATACCTCATTAGCTTTAAAAGCTCTCGTTATTCATGCAGAGATAAAATTTGGTCTTGCTGATGGGTTCCATCCTTCCTACTTGACCTAATTAAATATTTGTGACTTGTCTAGTCTAAACAAGTAATATTCTGGGATTTCCATGATGATCTGAAGGATATAGGTATGACAAGGTTTACCGGGGAGAGGTAGTAATATTTGTTAAATGTATTGGGATAAATCAGTTGCATGGGCTGCCCTTGTCACTGGAGACAGAGCCGTACTTCTGAGAGACATTTTTCTCAAACAACTTGGACATCCAACTCGGGATGGGACAGACAACCCTTGGGATACATTACTCCCACTCTCCTGACAGAGGGAGCTCAAGCTGTGAGGTTGAATGACTGATATGGAGGTTGGAAGTCAGATGAGGTAAATATAACAGAATAAATACAAAGCATTTTCTTTAACAAAATGTGGCATACAGGAGAGATAGTGCTGCTTGTTCCCACTGGCTTCTTTATGAGGTTGAAGGGTTTCCGCTTTCTGTGTCGGGAGATGGTTTCCTCAATGCTGTTCTCATCCCAGGACTGGATGTTTCACAAGGTCTGTTTAAGGATCTGCAATTCTCAGGAGGAGCTGCTGACCAGCCTGTTGTATATGCTGGGGCACAGGTGATGCTATAGGGATGGAAGCATAAAGTATCTTCCTAGCGGCACCTCACAGCATGTCACACTGGAACTATATTTGTTCATACTGAGCAGTGAGCTATTTCTGCCTCACCCACCCTTTTTTTACTCTTTTAGTCCATCTTTCTCTCCCTTTTCTGGGTTATTCAGCAGCTTGGGCTGGGCTAGGAAGTGCTGCAAGCGCGTCCAGCCTTGGCTGCTGTCAGCATATGCTCACAGGTTCTTGAGTCAGCAATGTCCGCTCCAGTTGAGGGAGATGTCTTGGGCTCCACTGTTTCCTCCCTCCTGGATTCTCACTTACTCTGTCACTTGCTGGGCCAGGCGGCAGTAAAAGCCATGGCTAGGGTGGGGTTGTCCCTGGAGGAAGAGGTGGGTAGGAGGACTTGGAAAGTCATGAATGCAAAGTCAATGAGCCAAAGCTAATCACATTTCCAGGGATGCAAGCACTGGGGCCTGGGAGCCCGACCCCATCTTCATCACATGCTCCTTGGAGATGATGATCACTGAGTTTTCCCATCATAGGGGAATGATGGGTTTAGACTAGTCCCAGGCTCCACTGCATGTCATGACGGCACTGGTGGTCCAAAGCAAACACTGCAAATAGCAATACAGAAGATCTCCCGACAGGGCTGATGCAGGTTAATTTGTAAGCTAGTAGTTAATAATATTGATATAGCATGGTTTCTGAGATATAGACCCTCTCCAGAACTCTTCTAAACTGGTAATTAAAAATGCTGCAACATTTAGCATCTGTCCAGTCTTAATATTCCTTTAGCTGATACCCAGTGTCTAGCTCACTTTTTGGATCTCTCTATATTCTTGCCCTTTGCAACATGTGGCAATTAATTCCGCTGTCTAATAATGCTTCAAATAAGTCTGTGTGTGGAGGGGACCTCTTTCTTCAGTTTTGGTTCAGTTTTAGTTTAATTGCTGAGAGCTAAACTGCACAACAACCTGCCATCTGCTTTCTCTAAATAGAAGAACAGAGCGGAGCCCTTGTATGAAGATTCCATATTAGCCTGTGTCAGCGACAAGTGATTGTAAAATTTGGTGGGTTTACTTGTGAAATTTTGGGATCTCTTATGTGCAGCAGCCCTGTGATGTGCCAGAATAGTCATGAGATGAAGAAAGAACTGTTTCTTTGCCTATGTGATATTTTACTTTGGTTTTACTGAGATAGAGCGAAGTACTGCCTTTCTTCCTAGATTCTTCCAAAGAAAAGGCAAACAGTTATTTTGCTAATGTAGCTTCAAGCTAGAGGTAAATACTATACAGGGAACACTTGAAAATCAATGTCTTAGGAAGCAGCTGAGAAGAACTGTGGAGAATTTCACCTCTGTTTTGCTTCAGCTGAAATATTTGCTGTAAATTTCCCACTGCTCTAGACTGTAAAGATGAAGGTACGAGAGCTGTGACTGGTCACCTGCCACCTACGTCATTTATAGACTGAAAGTTCTCCAAACTTTTGCGAAGAATGTGGTCAAAGGGAGAGTCTGTATTCTCAGCTTCTGGGTTTCTTTTCTTTCCAGACTTCTTATAAAAAGCTTTCTATGCATGATTAGATAATAGGAATCAATGCACTTCAAGAATATTACAGTTCTGTTCAGGCTGCCACCCCAAAGCTCAGCTACCTGCCAGAGGATGTGCATGCACTTAGAAACAGGGTGGCTGAGAATTTATTTGGCAACACCAGCTTCCATTTGGGACAAGCACGCCAGGACAGCTGTGTTTAATATCTTCGTTTGGCCCTTTCCACTCCAATTCCAGACAAATCTTGGGTTAAAACAGGGAATGGTCCTGGGCTAAAGAATTGATCAGTCTCAATTCCATACATGGCCTCATCCTTATAAATCAGAGCTGAAAATCCTCTGGGGTCACTGGGCTGAGGTCCCTGTGGTTGAGGGATGCTGGGTTACATGACAGTGAAATGGACCAGCCCTGTCAAAACTCTGGGAGTGTTTTGGCCCTTCTCTGCTACTTAAAACATTGCTTCAGAGTCTTCTTGTCTCGGTGGCTGGAAACTTGCTGGTAATTCTCTGCCTAAAATTACTAATGGGTGATTTATACCTGTTCTTTCCTAAACAAACATTACTCTAAGGGTTGTTCTCTTCTCCATCTTGGTGCTTGCCTCTTCAAGCCAGATCTCATGTCCTCAAAGCCCTGTTTTTTCTGCAAAAGATAGGTCATATTCTTTCAGTATATATTCCTTATGACATCCAAGTATTTCACAAACTCTTGAGAGGATGAAGCAGCACTCTGCAGCAGTATGGTTGTTGCCATTTTGTGGTGGGACAAAAGGACATGGAGGACTATTAAGTCCTCAGTGGCGATGTCTCTACCTTGGCTTCTGTTTGTATTTGGTGGAAAGAGGAGGACTTCTCCAACCTATTGTACCTCTCTGCTTCAGAGAGAAGAGTTATGCCCAGGATCAGAGTTACTGGAGGGAAGTTTGCTGGACCTTCGTGAAGCCATGCCACCATACAACAAGGAATGTGTGACCCTATCCCCAAAAACAGGGACCCTGTTCCTCTTCAGGGTATTTTCTCATATAAAGGTAAATCCATTTTCCCTCTCTTTGCTTCTGTTTTATATGTGGAGATTATTTGATAATATCTGTAGGGTCTAGATTTCACGTCTACTCTCTTCATAACTGGATCGTGGGTTCACTCTTCCCCTGCTCCTTCCAATAACAGTGAAGCCAAGAAGCTTATGATTTTCTTACCCCCGCCTCCCCGAAAAAACCTCTTCAGTTTTCCTATCCCCTGGCTTATACTCTCCTCCTTGGTGCACTGCTTCCTATGATTCCTGTTTTGCAAGACTGACCTTTCCCTCGTTCATTATATGATTGGGTGCAGATGGGTTGGGGTCACCCCTGAGGCTCTGTCTCTTCAGCAGTAACACTCCTTGCAGTGCAATAGAATCTTAGACTGGTTTGGGTTGGAAGGGACCTTTAAAGGTCATCTAGTCCAACCCCCTGCCTTGAGCAGGGACATCTTCAATTGGATCAGGTCACTCAGTGCCCCATCCAACCTGGTCTTGAAATTTCCAGGTATGGGGCATCTACAACCTCTTTGGGCAACCTAGTTCAGTGCTTCATCACCCTCATCATAAAAAAACCAGACAAGTCCTCCTCTAGGATTACCCTATGTGACTTGTCCAAGGGCATAAAGGAAGCTTTTAGTGGAGCAGAAACACATCCTGGACCTTTCAGAGACCCCTCTCCTTCTGCCATTGCCCTTCTCAAGAAGGAACCCTTGCAAAATGAATGACACTTTAAATCTCTTACCAGAGACCACAAGAGGGGTTGTAAACAATCCCCAGTGCCGTTGGTAGTAGGCAGGTCTGCTGCAAACAGTGACTTTCTGCATGTGTAGACACTGAGGAAAGGTAGGGTGGAAATATTCGACTTTAGGTTCCACAAGTTTGCAGTTGTCAGAAGTGAAACTAAATCATGTGCCTCGGCTGGGAGACATTACTGCTTTAGATTCTCCATCGACATTAATTAGGAGTCCCTTACATCACCTTGCAGATGATGGTTTTCCCCCTTCCAAACTGTGTTTAATGAAAAAGCCTGGCTTGCCAGGTGGGTGACTTTTCCCAGGATCTCGCAGCACTCAGATTCATACTGATGAAAACCTCTTAAGTGTCATGAGAATTTAGATCCAAGCAGTGTTTTTTCTTTAATTTCCCACGATTTTCCATTCCGAGAACTATCCTTTTGAACATATTTATTCCAGCTTGCGCAGTTCAAGGGCCCACAATTTGACACAACCTCTTCTACCTTCCAGATGCTTGTCAGAAAGGGACTGCTATTCTACCTCCTGAGGGTTGCATTTTACAGCACAGGGTGTGTCTCTCAGTACAATTTAAATCAGCAATAATTAGGGGAGACTGAGAGCTCTGAATGTACCAAGGCAGGGGAAAAAAGGCTGTCCTTGCCCTTTACTTTCTGAAATGAGACATTTTCCCCATCAGCCATTGCCTGAATTCTCAGTCTTTCTCCATGGAGTGTTCGGATTCAGGGGAAGAAAAAGGAAATTGAATGATATGTCGAGTCTCCATGAAAGTTATCCAATGTCTGCGCCCTACCTAAAATGAACAGTCTTGAAAGCGCGATGCCAAATCCGCCTTTTTCCTGCTTCTGCCATCTCTAAGATGGCTTGGCTGAGAGACAAATTTCCTTGCAGTCAGGAAAGAAAAAAAAAAAAAAATCAGAAACAGAAGTACTTCTGAGCCGTTACCCTGTGGATTACATGAACGCGCGGTGGGAGGCTGAGCACTCATCCTCGGACCCCGCAGCGGCTGAAGTCTGCCCCAAGATGTATGGAGCCTCAGTCTGTCACCAGGAGATCTTCAGAGGCACCTACATTTACTGTAGATCTGTGATAGAGTCATTGGCTGTTTGCACTAGCTGGAGACATGCCCAAAGGGAGAGGAATTAATTTAAAAACAAGAGTTGCAAAATACCCCATGCTTCAGATCTGTGTCTCCTTTGCTGAGCTAATACATACTGGACATGCTCTGCAAGCAAATGCATCCTCTTCTAGACTATACCATGTCTCAAGAGCCCAGTTAACCAAAATCCAGTGTTCTAGAATAGAACAGAATAGTTCTGTTTCTCTCTTTCCATGACATTGCACACAGTTCGAGTTTTAGGCAAGATTTCCTCGAGAAATAAATTTTACATGGTCATGCCTTGTATGCATGTCATTCTGCCTGATTATGCATTTCTACTGAACTTTGATAGCTGTGGATGATTGTAATCACAGTGGATTTGGGGCTGAAGTGTCAAAGTTATGAGGCTTTGGCCCATTTTGGGGGGCGGGGGGGAGAACAAACCAACCAACCAAAAAGAAAGAAAAAAAAAAACCCAAACCAAAATCCATGAGCCGTGTGATAAATTACATTTATAAACATCCCGACTGAGGAAGGCAGATGTGGTGTAGAAGTTCACATGTCATTAGTCAGTGGAGAACCAGTAAGGGGAGAAACTTTATAAAAGAGTGGACGGGGGGAAAACTGGGGCTGGGGGCTGCCTGCCTGGGGAGCAGCTTTGCTGAACTGCATCTGAATGTCCTGGTGGGCAACAGACCCTGGCAGCAAAGGTGGCCAACAGTCTGGAATGTACTGGCACGGGCACAGCCAGGAGCTTGAGGAAAGCAATTACCCATCTCTAAACAGTGCTCGTTAGACCACATCCAGAGCTTGCATCCAGTTTTGGTGATGAGCATTGCATGGTGTCACATCATAAAAGGACACCTTCCCTTCAGCATGTGGGATTGAAGAGACCCATGGGATCTGCATGCTCCTGGGAGTTGCCTCTCCAGACATGCATCGATCACCTCTTCCTTAGCGTGTTAGTAATTGCTTTTTTCAACTGCACTCTGGTTCTTCTTGCCTGGACTTTCAGAGCTAAGAAAGGAGGCTGGGAAGTTGTTTCTCTGGTCACTGCTGGGCTGGCAGGCAAGTTGGGGTTACTGGTTGAATACAGCACTGCTTTGGTTTCCCTTGCTTCTACCATAACGCGTAGCCTATCTCACCTGTCTGACCTATCCTAGCATTTTTTAAAGAAAATAACCTCTTAAAGGTAGCAAGCATGATTTGGTTTATATCTATGTATGTTGCTCAACCATGAGAGGGACTGATAGTCCAACAGCCAGGACACTTGTTTGCTACCAGTCAGACTGAAGCTCCTACTCCTCCACATCCTTCCAAATATGATCTTTGTCAGGCCACTAAACCTCACTGTCCACCAGTCCTTTGGGAGTCATAGTGCTGCCTCAACTCCCAGGAAGACTGTGTCAAAGTTTGTAGGGATAGAGCCTAAATAAGCTTTTTAAATGGGAACACATGTTAGAAACATTCCTGGACTTTTACTGTAGAGAGAATCCTGAAACAGTGTTTTGAATTGCAAACACAAGCAATTCAGACTTTCTCCATGTTCTGGCCAGTATCAAGACTTGCCAAAGAGATACCTCCAAGAGAATTAATTCCTGGATTTGCTTAAGGCCTTGTGCATCATGGAAAGGACCTAATGGAGAGATTTACTGTGAGCAAGTCCATTCCTTCCTCTCAGTGCCAATTTCACAGCTTTAATACTGAAGAGTTGTGTTGTTCACAGCTTCCTTGGAGCTTGTTGCTGAATTGCCACTGTAATGGCTTTGCTCCTTTTAACAGCCTATGGCTAGGAGTGTTTGGAGAGTGAGAAGCACAGATTTCAGGCCCAGAATTAGTCCTCTGGTAACAAAGTGACTACCAGCAACAACTGAAATTGCAAAATGAACATTTCTAGGAAAAAAAAAAAAAAAATCCTTCACATTTTCAGCCCAGGTTGGGCTGTTTCAACTAAAACTTAAATTGTTTTGATCTGAACAACAAAAAAAAAAAAACAAAACAACCAAAACTTTTGAAAGATAAACATTCCCAGTAGTAATGCCACCTTTGTGCCCTCTAAGAGTCATCGGTTGGAGGTTCATCCCCTTTTCTTTCCTGCTGAAGATGGGCATCACAGCTGCGCTCTCTCTCTGAGCTGCTGGAGAACATCAGAGGAGTGCTGTGACTGTGGGCCTTCTTGGACGGCTGGTAACTCATCTGAGGAACCAGACTTATGGGGGGAATGCATTACCCATTGAGAGCTGCAGCTGCCTCTCTGAACCAAAAACTGCAAATGTGAGCTGAGAATGGGTTTGGCTTCTGATTGCAGACCAACATCACTTATGCATCCATAAACTAGAAAGTGCCTCTTGAACTGTGGGGCTGGGATGTCCAGGGTTGAGAACAGATGTGAGTTATAAAGCAGGAGGTGTATAACTGGGTACACTCAGCTTGGAGCACCTCCATGGACAGGGTGACAATGGCAATGCAGCGTACAACATGCTCTGTGGAGGGGAAATGCTGCAAGAAGAGGGGGGAGTGCAGAAGGCAGAACATTTTACCCCAGTGGGAAAACTTTCAGGAGGAGGAGGTTAACACCTTTCCCCTGGAAAGAAAACCAAAGCAAAACACAGGCGTGCCAGAGACTGCTGAACGCCTGAGCTGGGACAATGCCTTTTTCTGTCTTTGCCTCCGCCGGCGCAGCGCCCTCTAGTACGGCGAGGATGGTCCAGCGGGAGATGGAAACCTGCCACCCATTGAGTCACCGACGCCACCTCCCACATCCCTTTCCAATGTGCTTGTCTCCTAATTAGCCAATAAATTCACAAGCACTTTTCTGTCATCTGAGGGCTGCTCCAGCAGCCTTTTGCTGGTAACGTTTCAATTGTATGTCTATGTGCGCGTCGGTCCTGCCAGCTTCTGGGGCTCGGGGCAGGCAACGGCGCCCAGCCAAAACCACAGAAAGGCTCTAGTGAAAAAGAATATGCTCCGAGTACGAGCAAATCGGTGTATTCTATTTGAGGTGATATTAACTGCTTTCTGCACAGTGGCTTCTAGGGCACAGCGCCTCGGCCCTGGAAAAAGGAGTGTTTTTCAGTGGAAGGGCTGCAGACCCCACAGCGTACAAATGCTGCACTGTGCTGAGCCTAGGGTGCTTTGCACCTGATAGCCTGTGGGTGTCCAGGTCACCTCAGGAGCTGCTCTGGGGTTTTGTACCTTGAACAGAGACAGAAGGCTCAAGCCGGTGCCTCCCTCTGTCCCTGACTCTTGCTGCCTGACGATTAAAGCTCAGGCAAGCTCCCTCTTTCAAGAATCCTTCTCTACCCTGCCAAAAAGACATTCAGTGCCTCGAGTCTGGCGGCTGTTGTACAAGTAGTCAGAGGCTCCTATCGTATGACAGCTGTGATTGATAGCAGTTTGTCCCACTGATTGCAGCCTCTGGGACTGGATTAAGTACCTAAGCAGCAAAGAAGGCATCCAAATGGCATGAAAGCTTTAGAGCAGAAAGATATCGAAGAGTGCAAGACACTGTGGCAGGGAGGGAATTGTATCTGTAGTTACAAAGTCTTTATCACAAAGAAGGGGAGGCAGAGTCAAGAGAAGATTTTCTTCAGCATATCTGGTTGCTTGATAGATGTCCCTATGCAGAGATGGGCTGAAATGCGGTGCTGATGCTGCATGCGTGCTCTGGCACTCACCTGCAGAAGGGACCAGGCTTGCAGGCTGGGTTCCCAGGTACAGGTCCCTTGGAAACTGCAGGAGAATGGAGTTTCCTTGGCAAAAGGGGCTGTGGGTGTTAGGTATGTGAATTTGGGCTCATGTCCACAAACACAAAGGAGAACCCAGGTCCAGCCAACCCTAAGGCTGTCCCAGGGGATCAGTTGCCCCCATGGATGGGGTAACATCCATCACTGTGAGTCAAGGGGAGGTGGCATCCAGAGCACCTCACAGATCAAGCAGCTTATTGTCTTGGGTACAGGACACATTATGGGATGCAAGGGAAGAGATTTTCACGATTGCATGAGACTTATTCTAGGTATGTTTAGGGTGTAACATGACTTTTAGGGGAGAAACCAAAGGTGGGTGATAGGAGGGATCACGGTGGTTTGGGGAGGAGCAAGTGTGGGGAAAATAGTGGGATAAGAGGACAACAGGCTGTCTTTCTGTAAACGGATGTCAGGTTGGTACAACTCTGGCTGTGCCCTGTTCCTGACCTACCCAGTCTGTCCCTTTTTCTCATTAAACTCCATTTCTAGCTGGTTTCCTGGGTGAGAGGCTCTCTGCTCTGTGTGCATGTGTGCGTGCAGAGGACGAGGTATCAGAAACTGGAGTGGCACCACAGGTCACAGCCCAGCTACTGCAGAGACTGTGGGGCCTGAGGGTTGGCTGCTGGTAAGGTCCTAAGTCTGGCAGAGGGAGCCCTTTTTGCATTTGCATGTCTGTACGTGAGGCAGCTGGGGGATCTGGGGCCAGCTACTGTGTTAAACCAACAGGCATCCGTATTGTATATCTGTTTACATATGTATGTATTTTCCACCCCCAGGCTTTCATCCTGGTTGCTGAACATTACTGGTCGGCCCCAAGGATGCTACGTGTCCAGGAGACGTCCCAGGGTGAGGTGTGGACTGTTCTTAGCCACCGCAATGGAGAGTGGGGTAAAAAGATCTGAAAGTGCTGGATGAAGCTGGGGTGAAGATCTGAAACCCTAGTGCTAAATGGCTTCTGCAATGAGATGCCAGACACTCCCTGAAAGGAGAGCATGGCCTTCCCATTCCCTCTCCTCTTAAAGATTTATTTCATCCGAAGGCATTTATAGTAGGAACATTTCTTTTTATAAACTCTTCCATCAGCCGGATGTGCCTCTGCGGGGCATGTTGACACATCAAATTAGGCTGTGGTTTGGGTGGCAGCCGCCATGGGCCCAAGGATGTGAAGATGCGAGTGGGAACATTGAAGAGGGGAAGGAAGAAGTCTCCTAACAGCTAAAACCTGCGGTCGAGAGCTGGCTTTCAGCAAAACCTCCTTCTTCAAAGCCGAGCTGTCCTTGCTGCTGAGCAAGGCGCTGGGATCCTTGCAGTCTGCACGTCCCTGTTGTCCCTCGGGCACAGACAGGAGGGCGGTGGGGATGTTGAGAGGTGGCCCTGTGCTTCAGCCCACGTCTCATCCTGCACTGACCTGCCTTTGTGGGCGCTCTGAGATATTTGCTTGCTTCTCTCCTCTTCCTCCACTATTTTTCATGTCTCTGTGCTTCTCTTTTCTGGCTGGAAACACTAAAATCCATGCCAGGAAAGGCTGTTTTCATGGCATCTTGTGACTGACTGGCCCAACCCTGTGAGATTCCCTCTTCCATCCAAGAGCTTGTCCTACTTTCAGGCCAGCCTGGGGAGATCACTCACGGTGTGAATAGCCTTCACGCTCCCCTCCTGCCCTGGGGACTCACTGCAGCTCCCACCTCTCTGTTTGCAGGGTTCCTGGTGTTAACCCTTCTCTGCTGCTCCCCAGCTCCTCCCCACCCGCTCGACACGTCCTCAGCTGGGGCTGGCTGAGTCAGCGATGGTGGTGAGATGCATGGCCAAGGAGGGGAACGGAAAGGAACAGAGGGCAGCTGGGAGAGCTGGGCACAGTGGAGACAGCAAAAGACCTTAATGGGCTAAAATCTTTTGTTACCAGTTTTGGGTTACCCCAAGATTCAGTCTTTCAGCACAACTGCGGTGTGGATTGAAGCTCCCTGAATTTCAGTCAGATCGTGTGCTTGATGTGAGAGACTCATCCAGCTAGGTCCTGTGTAAGGCTCCTCCTCCTCCTCAACCCAGTTTTGCAGTTTCTTCCCTATCCTTGAAGCCAAGGAGCAGCTCACTGGCTTGCAGAACTATGGTGATGGAGGTGCACGGATTGGCACTGTGTGTGTGTGTGCTTGGCTCTGGCTGCAGCCTCTTGGTGTATCATCTAGCCTTACACATGTCTGGATGTGGAGAAGGCAGGTCGCTGCCCCATGGCAGGACAGGGACCAGTGTATGGGTTTTCTCTCAATAAGTTGCTGGCATGAGGGTGCCTGCTATGGACCATCAGGTGTTGATGAACCCACAAATATCCATGCTATTTTTTTTCTCTCTATGGAGTCAGAAAAACAGGTTGGTTTTCTAGCAGGTTTTTAAAATCTGTGGCTGGACAGAGCAGCCTCCAAGAGTGGGACCATGCCTTGCAACCAGCCTTGCCACCACCAGGTACCCCAACCCCAGGCAAATGAGACTGCCTGAGGCCATCCCTAGAAAAGCCCAGATGTTTCCTGCTGAAATGGCAGATATGATCTCTAGGCAGCCTGAATCCAGTCTTTAAACAGTGTGATATCTTAAATACTATGAATATTGGGGGCTGGAGCTCCAGGCTACCTCTCAGAAGCACTATGGACATGTGGAGCTAGGGCAGGGTGCACTCAGAGCTTTACCCACACCATGGCTTGGCTTCCCTCCCACAGCAGGGATGTATGACCTAACCTCTGGAAGAATACACGTTCAAGACTAGTAATGGAGATAATGTGGAAATGTCTTACAAACACATCTGCTGTTCCCACCTCTCTCTTTGTTGAGACTTAATTTAGCTGAAGAATTAAGTGAGGCATTGGATTTTAGATTTGCAATACTCCGGGACTAAAGAAAGGCCCCAAACCAATGTATAGATACCATTGCTAAGGATAAAAAATTAGCTCTTTTCTTCCAGGCTTGCTGAAATCTATACATGTCTGCAGCTGACCAGCAATTCCTAGCTGCTCTACAAAAATAAAGGCAGGCACTGAGATCCCATGGCTAAGAATTACGTGGAAATTGGTGGTTCTGCCAAAAAGAAATCTGCAGGTTAGATGTGGCAGATACCTCCCTGCACACATCTTTGTAAGAGGAACCAAAGCACTTTCTTCCATGTTGATGGATGCTTTGGAGCGTCCAACAGAAAAAGGGATCAGGGAATAATTAGTTCTTCAACAAGATAAATGTAACATGATTGCTCCAAGGCAAAGCAGGAGGAGGAAAAAAGCAGTGTGCTGAAAAGGATGTTGAGCTGGCACTGAAGTCAGTGATGGTGTCCTCTACCTAACGGGAAAGGTCTCAGAAAAGAGAAAAGAAAATCTGAAATGGACTGATAGAGTAAAGGAATCCTGCTGGACATTAATCACTTGAAATGCAGCCTTTCAGAGGGGAAAAGGATCCAACTCCTGTAGCAAATGGTAGATTCATCGAATGTAAGACAAGAAAAGATCTCTGACCTCCCACATAAATCCCCCCTGCCTGCCCCAGAGTTCCTGCACCGTAACTCACAGGGGGGTTCATGCATGTGTTTTAGAAAGACATCCCATCTTGATTTCAAAGGGAGAATCCACACTAGCCTTAGGTAAGTTGTTCCTGTAGTTAATTATTATATTGAAAGAGAAAGAAATGTGTTTTATTCCAGATTGAATTTGTCTGGCTTTGGTTTCCAGCCATTGGATCTTGTTAAACTGTTGTCTATTAGATTAAAGACCCCTCTGCTGAATACAGACAAATTGGCAATCTAGAAATGAGAAGGTCCAAGGCCAAGCTCTGTTCTTTGTTAGAGTTGCATAGCCCTGCTAAAAGGAGGAGTGCAACGCTTGGGGTTGTGAGGCACTGAGCTGGGTCACCAGGGATGCCCTCCTTTGCCATCTCCTCTTGGCTATGCCAGCTGTGAGGTCTCTCCAGTTTTTGGTGGGCAGGTCAAGACAGTGCCATTGGATATTTAGGGAGGAGAAAAAGCAAACAAGCCTTCGCCCCCCACCTGCCTTTTATTCACCGTGGACTAAACGAGCTCAGAGGAAGACAAGAAATGCTTGGCGTTGCAGTGTGCATTTACTTTGCAGAGCTGAGCCACGCTTCAGATCCATTGTGTTGGGTTGGGAACTTGGGTCCTGGAGTGGGAATACGCGAGCCATGCCTGGGGTCAGGCTGCATGGACATCATGCTTCCTGCCTGGTGCAAAGGCCAGCAGAATAAAACATCTCCCAGTGGCTTTGGCAGTAAGAAAAGAAAAATGATCATCTTAAAAAAAAAGGAGTCAAGCTAATCAATACAGACAAAATCCCATTTAACGTAAAACAGACCAACCTGGTGCTCTTGATGGCTGCTCCTGGGCTGGGCACAGCAAGAGGCATTGGAGGAAAGGCTTGACCTTGGGATGCTGCCGTCCATGGATGCTGGGCAGGGCACGGCATTGTGGTTTCCTCTGTAGGTGGGGGACTTAAGCACAGCCTCCAGCAGCTCTAAAGCTGACTCCAGAGGGGGAGGCAGAGAGGAGACACATCCAGGAGGAACCTGGAAAGAAGGAGGCCAAGAACGGAGCAAAGGGCCCCAAATTGGAAGGCAAAAAAGAACAGCAGTCCCTCTCTGCCCCCCTCTCCCTCCTCCTCCTCCCAGGCTGACGCTAAGTACAAGCTTCCCCTCCCACAAAATAAAGGCCTTGATGACAGGCTGCCTTCCCCAGAACGGAGTGTCGAGTTGAAATCTGGCCCTGAGGATTTGTGGTGGCTCAGGGCAAAAGTCAAAACAAACACAAACACATTCCCCAGTGCCGACGTAGATGCAACCCTGAAGAGGAGTCGGTGAACTGGAGTTAACAAGCAGGAGAGATTTTTCTTTGCATGTGGTGGGGGGGGACATGGAGAATGAGCAGGAAAGCAATAGGGGAAATTGTGGCTTTTCTTCGAGTTGCTGGGGCAGGGGGCTTGCACCGTCAACTTCTGGAGAAAATCGTTTTAGTGCCTTCTTTCCAGTTGCAATATTGGTGCTTTTCCTCTGCCCTTGAAATAGCTTTTTGCCAGGCGGGTTCTGTGGTAGCCAGATCTTGTGGGCTTTGCCAAGAGGTGGCAGTGCTGGAGCTCAATCGCCTCAGTAGGCAGGTGTCTATGCCAAATGCCTACGTGTGTCCATGCACAGCGCAAGTGGTGTCTTTGGGGCGAGGCACGAGGATGTGAGTAAAGATTTTGTAGTGCGGCACAAGCAGAGCAGTACTTATTTAAGACAGGATGGAGTAGAGTATAAAAGGCTTTTCCTTTAATAAACTGAGTGGCTGGTCAAGCATTGGCTCTAACATTGATTCCTAGCACCAGCTGAGGTCTCTGGATTTTTAAATTCCTTGTATATATAATTCTACACTGCTTTTCAGTCAAAGTGTTTTGCAATGGTAAATGAGTGGTAACGTCTACCCTGTTGCACAGTGGTGGAAAGAAAGGTTGGGAAGCATCTCTTCAACCTACTCAGAGAAGGGACACATAAGCTTTGGATACCTGGTCCTTGCGGAGGAAATGACATTCAGAGACCCTCAGGGAGAGCTCAGAGTGTTGAGGTTTGGTCAGATGTCAGTTTGGGCCGGTGGGCAATGGTTGCTTTAGAGCATCTTTACTCTGCTACGATGTGGGGTGAGGACAGGGGCACATGTCTTTGGCATGATTTGGATAATTCATATCCAGACATCCATGAGTGGATCCAAGCTGTGATATTCTGTGATAAGGTCTGCATTATGACCTCCAGGAGAGTCTGGGTGATGGAGCAACAGTTCACAGAATCACAGAATCCCAGAATGCCGGGGTTGGAAGGGACCTCTGGAGATCACCCCGTCCAACCCCCCTGTTGAGCAGGCACACCCAGAGCAGGGGGCACAGCACCGCGTCCAGGATGGGCTTGGATGTCTCCAGGGAAGGAGACTCCACAGCCTCTCTGGGCAGCCTGTCCCACTGCTCTGGCACCCTCACAGGAAAGGAGTTTTTCCTCATGTTCAGGTGGAACTTCCCGTGTCCCAACTTGTGCCCATTGCCCCTTGTCCTGTCGTTGGGCACC
Source organism: Morus bassanus (assembly GCA_031468815.1). Classification (NCBI taxonomy): domain Eukaryota; kingdom Metazoa; phylum Chordata; class Aves; order Suliformes; family Sulidae; genus Morus; species Morus bassanus. The sequence goes on along the minus strand of CM062570.1, from coordinate 84,592,410 downwards.
ACTGAAAAGAGTCTGGCCCCATCCTCTTGACACCCACCCTTCAGATATATACAAGCATTGATAAGGTCCCCCCTCAGCCTTCTCTTCTCCAGGCTGAACAAGCCCAGGTCTCTCAGCCTTTCCTCATAAGGGAGATGCTCCAGGCCCCTGAGCATCTCCGTAGCTCTCCGCTGGACTCTCTCCAGCAGTTCCCCGTCTTTCTTGACCTGGGGAGCCCAGAACTGGACGCAGCACTCCAGATGTGGCCTCACCAGGGCGGAGCAGAGGGGGAGGATAACCTCCCTCGACCTGCTGGCCACACTCCTTTTCATGCACCCCAGGACACCGCTGGCCTTCTTGCCCAGAAGGGCACGTTGCTGGCTCATGGTCACCCTGCTGCCCACCAGCACTGCCAGGGCCTTCTCAGCAGAGCCGCTCTCCAGCAGGTCAGCCCCAACCTGTACTGGTGCATGGGGTTGTTCCTCCCCAGGGGCAGGACCTTACACTTGCTCTTGTTGAATTCCATGAGGTTCCCCTCGGCCCAGCTCTCCAGCCTGTCCAGGTCTCGCTGAATGGCAGCACAGCCTTCTGGTGTATCAGCCACTCCTCCCAGTTTGGTATCACCAGCAAACTTGCTGAGGGTACGCTCTGTCCCTCCATCCAGGTCATTGATGAATATGTTGGACAGGACTGGCCCCAGCACAGACCCCTGGGGAACACCGCTAGTTACGGGCCTCCAACCAGACTCTGCCCCATTGATCATGACCCTCTGAGCTCTGTTGTTCAGCCAGTTCTCAATCCACCTCCCTGTCCTCTCATCTAACCCACACTTCCTAAGCTTACCTATGAGGATGTGATGGGAGACAGTGTCCGATGCCTTACTGAAGTCAAGGTAAACAACATCCATTGCTCTCCCTTCATCCACCCAGCCAGTCGTGCCATCATAGAAGGCTATCAGGTTGGTCAAGCATGATCTTCCCTTGGTGAATCCATGCTGACTACTTCTGATAACCTTCTTTTCCTCTACATGCCTGGAGATGACCTCCAGAATGAACTGTCCCATCATCTTTCCGGGGACGGAGGTGAGGCTGACTGGCCTATAGTTTCCCAAGTCCTTCGTCTTGCCCTTTTTGAAGACTGGAGTGACATTGACTACCCTCCAGTCCTCGGGGACCTCTCCTGTCCCCCATGGCCTTTCAAAGATGATGGAGAGTGGCTTAGTGACAGCATCTGCCAGCTCCCTCAGCACTTGTGGGTGCATCCCATCGGGGCCCATGGATTTGTGAGGATCCAGTTTGCCTAAATGATCTCCAATCCAATCCTCCTCAACCAAGGGGAAGTCTTCCTTTCTCCAGATTTTCTCTCTCACCTCTGGGGACTGGGATGCTTGAGGGCCAGCCTTAGCAGTAAAGACTGAAACAAAGGTGGCATTCAGTAACTCTGCCTTCTCTGCCTCCTGCGACACCAGGGCACCCACCTCGTTCAGCAGTGGGGCCACAGTTTCCCCAGTCTTTCTTTTACTGCTGATGTATTTGAAGAAGCTCTGTTATCCTGGACGTCCCTCACCAGATTTAGTTCCAAGTGGGCCTTGGCCTTCCTCATTGCATCTCTGCATACCCTGACAACGTTCCTATATTCCTCCCAAGTGGCCAGTCCCTTTTTCCACATGCTGTAAACCTCCTTCTTCCATGTGAGTTTTTCTAGAAGCTCTTTGCTTATACATGTGGGTCTCCCAGCTCCTTTGCTTGACTTCTTCCTCACAGGGATGCACCGATCTTGAGCTTGTAGGAAGTGGTACTTGAATATTGACCAGCTCTCTTGGACACCCCGCCCTTCTAGAGCCCTAACCCATGGGATTCCTCCAAGCAGGTCTTTGAAGAGGCCAAAGTTGGCTCTCCTGAAGCCCAGGGCTGTAATCCTACTTGTTGCCCTGCTTCTACCACGCAGGATCCTGAACTCCACCATCTCATGGTCACCGCAGCCAAGGCTACCTCCAACCCTCACGTCCTCAACCAGACCTTCTCTGTTTGTTAATAGAAGGTCCAGCAGCACATCTCACCTCGTAGGCTCCTCCACCACCTGTGTCAAAAAGTGATCCTCGATGCTCTGCAGGAACCTCCTGGATTGCACATACCTCGCTGTGTCGCTTTTCCAGCAAATATCAGGGTGGTTGGAGTTCCCCATGAGAACCAGGGCCTGTGACTGTGAGGCTACTTCCAGCTGTCTTTCGAAGGCATCATTGACTTCCTCCTCCTGACCAGGTGGCCTGTAGCAAATGCCCACAACAGTGTCACCCATATTTGCCTGCCCCTTGATTTTTACCCATAAGCTCTTGACTCATTCTTCCTCCATACATAGGCAGAGCTCGATATATTCCAGTTGCTCCCTCACATAAAGAACAACTCCCCCACCTTGCCATGTTGGCCATCTTTCCTAAAAAGTATGTAGCCATCCATGACAACATTACAGTCATGTGAGCTATCCTACCGTGTCTCTGTAACTGCAGTGAGATCGTGGCCCTGTGACCGCATACAGATCTCTAGTTCCTCCTGTTTATTCCCCATGCTGCATGTGTTGGTATACAGGCATTTCAGCAAGGTAACTGAGCAGCAGGTTTCCCTGGAGGGGTGCATGAGGATCCACTATAGCCATGCACACCCTTCAGGTAGTTGGCCTTCTGACTGTCATCTCATGAGGCAGCTAAGGCACCTTTGTCACTGCTCTGGTTGGCCTGGCTGATTCCCCCGTTGGATGTGATGGCACTAGCATTGCCACTTTGGACCCTGCCCCTCGAGAAGTGCCATGTTTCATGGGAGCTCAGCTATGGATGTCTCTGCTCTAAAACAAAATGCTTAAATGAGGTAAGAGGGAGACATTTAAGGTTCACTGTTCATTGCAAAACAAGCAATGAACTCACTTAGCAGTCAGTCACAGGGAGTGTGCAGTGCTTTACCCATCTGCAGTGCCATTTAGGATCTCAATGATCACAGTAAGTCACACAATTAATCCTAAGAATATCAAACATTGTAACCAAGGTTCATGTGAAATATTTGTTTTAGCTCCTGAGCTCTTTAGGGAAGGAAAAGAGAAGCTGCCTTTTACCAGACATCTCCCCAAACCTAGACTTTGCAAAGCTATGTGTTAAAGCACAGTTTGGAAACAGGCGAAGAGGCTTTTCTGTGTAATCAAGTGATTAATATAAACCATGTGGTCTAATGATCTGACATCTAAGATGTTGCCCTGTGCCACTTCAGATGCTGTGGTTTGAAAGAGCACCAAGCAGAGCTTGGCTCTCCCCTTCCTTAAGTTTATAGAGTTTTGCTGGGTAATACATTTCAGTGGGTTTGTGCCGTGCTAGCAGTGACGGATGAGAAGCTGGGAGATACTGTAATAACAAGCAGTGTGTGTATGGCTCATTTAGCTCCTGTGGCAGCTCCCCAATGAAAGAAAAAAAAAAAGGCTTTCCTCACGTCTCTCCGTTCATTGTCAGGAAGGCTCCTGTTCAGTGGGCATTAGGAATAAAAGGATCTTTGAAGCTCTTTTTTTCCCCTATTCCTACAGTTGGTTTTTTTTCTGCCACAGTACCTGAGCTCTACAACCAACTAATAATGCATTTCTCTTCAGAACCCCCCAGGAGGAAACGAGCTATGGCAAGGAGAGGCAGTGTGCCCAAACAGCAAAAATATCCACCTGTGTACACAGTGATCTCTCTGATCCCAGCTCTTCTTTGAGCAAGTCACCGCCCTTCTTTGGCCATGAGTTCCTTCCCTGGTATCTACTGAAATGGAATTTTATTTTTCCCCTTGTGAGTGTTTTGGACCATGGGCTCATTCAGCCCAGGCCAGCCAGCAGAGGAGATGTCTTTGAGGGATATTTTGAAACTCTAAAGGATATTATGAAGCTCTGAGGAATATTTCTAAGCATTTTTCAGGTTTTGAGAAGAAAGGATTACTACTTCCAGACTGCTGGGGATATTTTGATAGGAAATGTTTGCTTTTGAACCTATGAAGGAAAATATAACCATGAACCAGTCCCAAAACTTTATTTTCCTGAAGAATAAGGGTAACTATAGTAAAACACCGAAGATGTGGGCTCTGTTCCCTTCTCTGGGGTGACCTTAAAACTTATGTCTCAGTGAAGCTGGCTCTTTATGCACTAGGAAACCTTGGGTTACATGCTGATTTAGTAACCTACCCCCAAACTAAGCATGTTGATGACACATTTACATACCAAAGGGATCAAGGGAGGGACTGTTTCATTTCGCTTTAAGCCATCTAGCAGCTATCCATCCTGCCCAAGTCATCTAGGCTCCCTCCAAGAGGAAGAGGCAGCTCCACAGGGCATCCATCCATCCAAAGTCTGGCATCTGGGACAGGAGAGATGAATTATCCTCTATCTGTGATGACAGAGGGGTTTAGATGACTAGGTCAGACCAACACCTAATTGTTAGACAACAACAGTTAGTGAGATTGATCCCACCCCATTCTGAAAATCCCACAGTTAGTCAATTTTAACCAGAACCTGGGAGTCCTGCCTCTACTTCTGACATTAGCTACCAGACCTTGCTCCTGATTTCTGGATTATGGTGTCTTGGAGGAAAAGAGTTCACTTTAGACATCTCTCTGTCATATGGCAAGGTCAACTCTCTACAATTCCTGACAGATGTTTAGGGCAGGGAAGGGTGAAATAATATAGAGGCAAGGACTTTCTGTATTTTCTGCAAAGGGAAAAGACACAGTATATGTTTTGGGAGAAACTGGAGCTCATTAGCAAGTCCATTCTTCTCTCACCCTTCTTCCCCTTCAGCATAGAACTCCTTTGTGCTAGGTGGGGACCTGATCTCATCCCTGGTCTGCTGTGCTGCTGGTGAAAGGCTGCGGTTCCTCTCCACAGAATGCAGAGATCTGAGCACTGTAGCAGCAGCAGAAGGTACCCTGTTTGCATGCAGGCGAACCCAGTTCAGAAGCAGATTATAATCAGATTGTCAATCTCATCACCACAGGGTGTTGATGAGGTCAAGAGTTTTGCAAAAGTTTTTATAGCTAAAAAAAAAAAAAAAAGAGTTCTGCAAGAAATAAAAAAAAATACGTTGCATTTTTCCGGGTTTAAACCAATTTCTAAGTATAGGGATTAACATAGTGGGCTGATACTCCCACATCTCTCTTCTGCGGATGTCCTACACCATCCTCAAAAAACACTAGGGTTTTACAGCTGCCAGAGGCAGGATATTGGGCAGATTGGACCTTGGGGATGACCTGGCTTGACATCTCTTTCCATTCTTTCCAGTCAGAGGCTATCAGGAGACGCACTTGATTCCTCCACCAACTGTCCCTAAACTATTTGGCCAAGCAGAGGTCAAGAAGGTTCAATATTTTCTGTGGAGAGAGAAACAGGTTGTCTTCCTCAGAGCAGGATGTAAAGCATCCAGCCTCGCTCTGTCCCTCCTCAACCCCCAAATCAAGAGGACTTTTTCTTGCAGCATTCCTGAGCCCAGTCTCTGCAGCTTTATAGTCATATATTTAGCATTTAAAACACTGTATTTTACCCTAAACTTTAAATTGTCCTCCTTCTCACTCCTTCTGTCCTTTCCCATCAGTGACAGTTGTAGTCTACTTGATACAGGCCAGGTTACTGAACCATGACCGTGTAATTATGGTTGGAGCCACAGAGCTATTTTTATGCCCTGCCAGAGATTATTCACTTATCAGGAATGTATATTTAAGTGGCAGGCTCTGAACTGTCCGCTATAAATAGGCAAACCCAGCGCCCTCTGTGTTTTCTTTCAACTCTGTCATCTATCACGCCTTCAATTTCCGCAACCACATCAACGTCTGTGCAGGACAGGACGAGTCAGACTGGAGAGGAGCAGCTGGTGACCTCACTTAAAAAAAAAAGGGAAAGGAAAGGGAACATGTAACACCACCTTCGCTTGAGCGTGGTGGTAGCCTGGAAATGGAAGAAGGGCTGTCGTGCTGCCTGCTAGGGTTAACTTTCAGCGTGGTTATTGATTGACTCCAGGGTCTCTGTGCTGCTCTGAGCTCAGCGTGGCAACTTCTCCCCATCAGCAATCAGTGGGCAACGGGTGGCATGAGGACCTTGGTGCTGGGACAGACAGGGCAGGAGCTGATTGTGCCCATCCCAGAGTATTTCTCTCTGCAAGCCCTCATATCATAAAAGGCGATAAAGAAAAGGCAAGAAAAAAAATGCTTTCAAACAGCATTGAGAAGGTTTATCCAGGTTTAATGTCTGCAGCCCATCTGGAGTGCCGGCTGCTTCATTTAAGTACATGTGTGGTGTCACCAAAGGTGGACGCAATCTCTTCAAGGAGTGGTCCTCAGTTACCGGTAATTTCCCATAAGTAATGGCCATCCTGTGTTACACTTCCTGAGATGTTTCTGCTGGTTTGCAGCTGGCAGCACAGATTCCTCACACTGGCATTTCCTGGGCATGATTCCTGTATGTTGGCATGAAGTCACAGGGGGTTTTGGTGTCTTTCAGCCCACCAATGTGACTCTTTTGGGGTTTTTTTTGATTCTTCTGGTGGGGGGAAGAGACCTTTTTTGCCAATCTGGCAGGGGGCAGAAGACACGGGAAGAGTTCTTTTCTGCAGCATTTGCAAAATTTTGATATGGCTACAGCAGAAGTAAAAACCTCTTTCTAGGACAAGATACCAGGTTGGCACCTGCTGCACTGAATGGAGCCCTTACCTCTCCTCAGAGCATGCATTGTACCTTGGAGCATGTGGGTCTTAACCCTTGGAAAAAAGCAACCCCAGTGGGCCCAGCCAGTCTCCTCATTGCCTCTCCAGTGCTGCCTGGGGACATGTTTCTGCGTAGGAAGTTTAGTACCCTGAGATAGAAATCTTGTCTATCTTCATTCACCTTGGACAGTATCTGATTAGCAGTTATACACATTTTTGGGCTACTATCCTGGTCCCTGGGTAAGGCAGAAAGTTGGAAGGCACATGAAATACCAATTATTATAAATTCTTCACATTTTCTCAGGTGCACACTGCTGTCTGTGACCCGAATGAAGGGCTTGGGCAGCAGTTGTATCTGGGGCAGATTTCCTGTAAAAACAGGGATGTAGGGTTTGTTAGGATCACTTCAGAAGAAACAAAAACCCAAATCTAAACATTGATAACATCTAACAGTGCATCTAGCAGTTTGCTAAGCATTCAAAGAAATCTGTGTCTACATGCTGAAGGATATGGCAGGACTAAAGAAAGTCTCCTTGCTTTACCATCTCGGATACTTAGATGCAGCAATCCAGACCATTGTTTCAACCTGCAGATTTACTCAAGCTGATAAAATATGCTTCCTCCCATCTTTCGCATAATACATCGCGTCCCTCCTGACTCTTTCTCAGAATTTCTGGCTGCACATTCCTTGGACTCACTGCTCAGTCCCCTTTTAGCACAGCTGATACTGTACAGTAACTCTGGTATTCTTTCCCTTCCAGACTTCTCCAAGTGCCAGCGGAACTTGTGGTTTTATGCAGACCGTTGTGACTTTGTTGCTTCTTTGAAAAAAAAGAAAAAAAGAAGACTGGCTCTATCATCACTGAGCTAATTTCCCTATTTCTGATAACGTATTTCTCGATGCTGGTAAGAGCGATAGTGCGGCGCATTCTTGTGAATCTTCCTGTGGCTTTGCATTCTGGCACTGCACAAGAGAGGAATTGCTGGGGAGATTTTCCTTGTGTTTTCCCTGCTGATTTTCCCCAAGGAGCAGTAAGGTCAAATACTGAAGTCTCAATAAAGCAGACATCAGAGGTGTGAATTTGGGATCAGTTTCAGTTGCTGCAGCACAGCCATTTCTATGTTATGATGAAATTCCTGGCATCTGGCGCCAAAGGCCAGTGATTTGCTTCCACCATGAGCACACCTCGCCGCCCAGGCAGAATCCAAACTCCTCTGTATAATCACCTGTATACCGATATACTCTCTGTATACCCATACCAGCTTTGCTTTGTGACTTTGCTCTTTCACATTCTGCACACTGAGCATCTCCTGGCGGCGCTATCTCTATTTTTCATCCCACATTTTGGTTTTGTTTTGAGGGCTGTGCAGTCTTTTCTGTTTTGAAAGGTCCCATCCAGACAGCAGTCCCAGGATACCTTGCTGTTTTCTGTCTCTGTTCTCATCAAGGCCTTAGATGTGACATACCCTTTTCTAATCTGGCAGTTTTATGGGAGTTGTATGCATTCACTTTGGATTCTGTCCAGAACATCCCTTTTTGGAGATATTTCTAAGCTAATACTGTTGTTCTGTGTTGCTTGGCTACTTTCCTATGCTTTTAAGTTGCACACTCTGCCTCTCAGAAATACCACTATCAGGATTTTGTCACGGCCTTTTCTACTGATGTCATGTTACTGATGGGGATTTCTGACACTTATCAGTCCCACTGGTATTGCAAGCCTTTTTTCCAGGAAGGGTCTCTTGTGCCAATTCTGTTTCAAAATATTCTTCACACCAAATTCCAAGGCAAATGCTGAAAACAATTAACTTATTCCTGCCTTTCCTGACCTGAAGATGCTGATATGCAAATGGAGAATGAAGTTTCATCTAAGTTTAACCAAGCTGGATATAAATTAATCTAATTTCAGCCAGGTTTCTAGCCTGAGGCAATCACCTTAGGTCTGTCTCTGGTCAAAAGGAAGAATTTGGTACTTATAGAAAGTGCTTCATCCCATCTGGAGGTAGCCGTGCCTGAGAGGTGGATGAGGCTGTCTGCAGGCTCATAGCTCTACCACCTCCATTTAAATGGCTAGTTAAGATTAAGTGCCAAGGTATCATTCTGCATGCAGGTTAAGAGACCAAAATTAAAGAGTCTTGACGTAAGCGAGTTGTCCAGACACCTGCTATAGTCAATGGTGATCTCAGCAGTTCAGACCACGGGCAGTAATCAGTGGCTAAATATAAGCATTTATTGTCATTTGAGAGACTGTAGGAAATCTTTCCCTGACAGTTGCAGTCACTGCAGAAAGGTCATAATCTCTTATTTATCCTGTGTTGCATCTGTCAACCCTATATGGATGTCTTGAATACACCAGAAAAATCTCAAACAACACTGACATCTGCATTCAGGCAAATGAATCATACTCTTGATCTTCATTGACCAGAAAAGGACGTCAAATATCCTGCTCACCTGTAGAAACTTAAATGTTATAAAGTTGAGTTTCTCAGTGTACAGGTTGATGCCATCCCTGGCTTTCAGCAGAACAAGTAAATAAAACATAGGAACAAGGAAAGTGATAGGTCCATAACTCCACCACAATAGATGGATAGAAGGGTCCTGGCCCACGTGTCCTACCTTTGATCTCTGAAGTGTTCACAGGCTTGTACACATCTCCTCTCCAGAGTGTCCTTTCTTGTGGCAGAGATGTGAATTTTTCTAATAGATGGAAATAGTTAACAGATTACACTGAATTCTTAGATACGTAGGACACTGGTTTTGGTTCAAACCCTACAAAAACATGTCATTTTTACAACTGATTTACATTAATTCCTCCAGCTTCCCGGGATAACAAATGTTCCTTCATAACTAACTGAGCACCAGCTCTGACCCAGGCCCGGACAGACCAGGTTTATGTTTTACATCTTTATAGTGTGCAGCATGCCATAGTCCAGACAGGGCAGAGCAGCCCGTTTGCTTTCATGTGCAGTAGAATTAGGAGCCAGGTCATACGTTATTTTCCTTGGCTGACACCCTGAAATAGGTTGAAACATTTCTCCTTTCCTGCAGAGAGCAAGGGAATCATTTGCAATGGAGGAGAAGCAGCTGCACATCTGCCAAAGGGGAGGGGAAGGTTGTGACTGCAGCACCATTCCCTCTGCACTTTTGTCCTCCCTCTTTGCAGAGGATGTGTAGAGCTCTTAAGTGATGTGTTAACGTGAACAGCAGCCAGTATCTGAAGTGGTGCATGGCTGGCAGGCTGCCATGCCTACAGGAACCACATCTGTATCCCAGCACGTCCAGCCACCACTGGGAGGAATTCAAAGGGAGCTGGCACAAACATGAAGGACCATGGAAATCCCGTTCTTGTGTGGTCTGGATTTTGGGTAATTTCTCTTTTGCAAGGGGAATTTCACCCTGTCTGACTGACCAGTCCTTCTCCTGCCATATGCTTGCAGCATCTCAAGATGTTTTGTAGAGGAAGGAGACTCCAGGTTTATGAGCGACAGTGAAAAAGGGGCTGTAGCTAGTCCTGTGACTCCCGGGAAGGAATATTTAGGAGCTTTCTTTCTGTCTGTACAGATGCCCTCTTCTCTTTTTGCACCCAGACAGAACTTCCTCTGAAACCAGACCACTGGAAGCTGCCCTAAATTTTACCAGATGATCACTTCTTGAAAGCCTAACTGGGATTGTATGTCTTGAGCAAGTTCCAGGAGATTTTGTGAGATGGAAGGGTCCAGCTGATGACATAAGAACAACTATAGCTCTTTTTTCCCCCTATTAAAATAAAATAGCAGTTTGCAGGATTTTTCTCAAACTCATGACTGCTTCCTAGCAAACAAAGATTTTTCCTCTTGACAAATAGCAGGGAGACCTAGTGACAGGTGGGGTGACTAAGGAGGTAACATCCAAATTCTCTTTAACATATGATGTCTTTAACCAGCACTGTCAAAACCTTCCCCTCCAAAACATACATTCACTCACTTAAGAAAATAGCAGGGCCATGGGAACAATAAACCCTCTGTTGCCCAAATGCATTTATGTTGGCTCACTTAAGCCCAAGCACTGACATTGAGAGGAGTACATAATTTTTAATTTCTTCTGTTCCTAAAACATACAGGCTTTTCCCATTGGAGTTACAGGAAAAAGCCCTATTAGTGCAGGACTAAGGTTTTGTTTAGAGGTCTCCGGACAGCATGGCAAAATCCAGAAGAAGTTGGCACCTGCGTACAAAACATGTCCTCTGCCTCCGAGTCCTCTCCATTGACAGAGCATTAAGAAATACTTGTGCCTGTCTTTGTCCCTGCCATTAATTCATTTTGATTCACGTGGCTATGCCTCATCTTCCTTTCTCATATGCTGCAATTTCTCTCCCTGCTAATGATACTTCCTTTATTTCTGATAGAGCTGGCACTTCACTAATAACATGTTTGCACGATCCCCCGGAGCTCAGGAGCTTTTGCTGCTGATGGATATCTCAAACCATCTGCTTGGTCTGCCAGGAGGGGACAAAGATGCATTAAATGTGTCATAATTGCTTGGAAAGAGTCAGATGAAAACAAACATTTTTCAGTAACTGAAGGTTGCTGAAAATTAATTATGTGCTGGTTTGTTTTTTTTTTATTGTGTCAATGGGAAACATGAAACTTTTCTGCTTTCCTTTGAAAAATTGTTTACGTCAAAAGAGAAAGAAAGGAACAAGAGTCTCTTTTTCATATATCTTTTTCATTAATATCAGCAGGCAGATGGAAATATTTCACAGAAGCAGAAGACAGTGTTACAGAATCAATGTTAACTGTGTCTAGAGTTGAAAGATCAGATGAAGGTCTTGAACGTCTTCTTAGAGCTCATGAGATCTCTAAATAAGATGAGATATATGAAAGAAGGAAAGCTCCCAAAAAGACTGGGCCAAGTTTTGATTCATTTGCAGATGAGCCATGTCTCAATGAGAAGAAGAAAAAAAAAGACATATTAATCTACTGGGAGTATCATAAAAATATCATGGCTGAGCTGTGTCAGCTAGGAAAAGTTGTTCTGGCAGTTCCAGCAACACAAGTGTGTGCTGAAAGAACATTCTCGATCCTCAGATTTGTAATTTTCTTGTAGCCATGGAGTATGACAGAGGATATATTAGATGTTATTTTATTTCACTAAAACAAAGTGCTTTTAAAAAAACTGTGTTTATTTGACAACACAAAAAAGTACTTGGAAAATTTTTGTTGTTAAAGTCATAAAATAAATGAACGGTCAAAAAACAATAGTTTGATTTTGAGTTTCAACACTCTGTTTTGAACTAAGACTTGAGTTTGATGGGTGTTGGTTCTGACTGGTTTGTTCTGGTAACCAAATATTTGTTTTATTTTTGTGATGTCTTGAACTGGATGTGAACCCTGACTGGATACAATTACACCCAACCCCAAAACGAGTGGAATAGCTGTCCATCTTTGAAAGGGCATCTTAGCTGCCTTACAGATTTCGTATTCTCTTATTCTACGAGAATGGCTTCCAGATTGAATCCTCCAATGGGTCACCAGAGATACCAGCGCTGCTGGTGAAAGAGCAAGTTCAAGGCCAGATCTAACTGTGCTGAGCCTCTGATCCATGAAATGTCTGTCCAGGATGTTAGCCTGGTTATATCACAGTCCTATAAAGTAAAGCTACATATATATTAATAAATAAATTTATTTTGGTCTTTTTGTTCCAATGTGAGGTTGCTTAGCCATAATTATGTCTTCATGACTAAACTCTTGTTCCTCCAAAGATGGTGGCCTCATCCATCCTGTTTGTTAGGAACTGTCCTTACTATCCTCTTAGCTGTCCGTGGGAAGGCCTGGAAAACTGCTCGTGGACAGAGCATCAAAAATAAAAAAATATCTGAAGGTTGTGTGCCAGTGCACAAGACTTTACCTTGCTTACTAGTATAGACATAACCAGGCAGTCTAACCTCTGTGTAAAAGAAGAAGAGATGCTCAGATGTAATCTGTCCAGGTACAGGAGGACTCAGAATCGTTTTGTTCTGAGCGTGGTCAGGCTCTGCCCCTCCTGAGACCTTGGACTTGCTCCAGACCTGAGCATGAGCTTGAGTATGAGCCACGCAGAAACTGAAGGAGCTTGGACATGGGAAGGGATGCAAGCCCATGGGCCATGTTGGTGTAGAGACACTCCATGAGGGCAGGGGCTCAGACAACCTTTGAACAACTCGCCTTTCTGGGAAGAGGCAGCAGTGGAAAGGGCCAGGCAGCCCAGCTAGGCAGGGAGTTTTCCCTGCGGCATGGAAGCTTGGCAGCCTTTTTACGGAAGGTGGCAGGTCTGCAAATGAATTCACCCCAGCACGACTCTATCAAAGTCAATACAAAACAATCCCTCTGAGGTCAACTGACTAACATCTGGGTTGAATTTGGCTTACTGGAGCTGTCTGTATTAAAAATAAGCAAACAAACAAACGTGCCAATTAACCCTGCTCCCCCCCGCCCCAACAGAAGTACGTGTTGCAGGGTTAACTTTATGGGTTATTTTATTTAAGTCTAGAAGATCGGCTTGCTAACCCCAAGCAAAGGCTGGTTCTGCATTTAAGATCCAAGCCAGGAAGAAGACGATTGGCTTTGATTCCTCCTGATCCCTGTCCAGAAGAAGTTGTGTCTTAGTTTATTAAGATTTAAGGGTCCAGGCTTGACTGCTAGCCCGGACTCAGGAGTTTCCCTTAGAGATTCTTTATGTGCGCTCATTTTCACATATAGTTAATAAAGAGCCGTCCCCATATTTTATGGCGACTGCTCTTGATTTTATGAACAGGAGAGAAAAACATCAGAGGCTGCCTGGAACATGCTAAAATAATTTAATCTAAATTACAGTTCATGGTTCTTTTTTTGCTTTAGATTTCATGGGATGACGAATTGGATATCACTTCCTCCCCAAGAATCCCCCCCGCCTGGCTTCTTATCTTCATCTCTTCATTGAAACATCTTCCTGGTTTAAACATCTCTCCTTCCTATCAGGTCTTTTCTCCATTAAGTGACTTCTTTAGGATTTGGAACCTAAATCTTCAGCTCTACCTATGACTGTACACGAAAGCAGAGCAATTTATCCACAAAATAACATTTTATTTTCCATGCTGTCTTCCCTGCATCATTATCTGTTGTGATGAGAGAGGATGTGGCAGGTGCACTACATCAGTGTAATATAAAACTATTTTGATAGGAGATAGAAACAACAGTATTCTCACCAGAAAAGGTGTGCCTCTAAGAGATGTTTCCAGTTCAATTATGAAGCATTAGGAAGTTAAAAGAAACATCCAAATATTGGTTATTCATCTAATTGAATATACAGACATTCTTGTTTGGTTAAAATGCAGTTCATGGGACTGTGATAGAAGGAATAAAAGGAAAGTAATTTAAAATATGAAAAAGTTAAAATGAGACAGTTTTTTCCCCTGCAAGCAAAATTTTCCCCTATGAACTTTTAAAACTAAAAAATCAGGAATTATAATTCAGATTGAATTATTTTAACATATCCCAGTCCACTGAATTTAAAATATCTTAAATAAATTAGGAAGGATAAATCCATCCACGGTTATTAAGCATGGTAGTCCAGATGTAAATTTAATCTTAGTAAATTCCAAAATTGTTGACTCCCAGAGCCTGGAGTAGTACAATCCCAGAGGACTGCTCTAATCTCACTTTCTTCTTTAGGCATGTTTCCTAGCTATCTGGTGCTGGTCACTGTCAGAAATAGGGTAAGACCTTCAGTTTGATTTGGTGCGGCTGTTCTTATGGTGTCAAACCAGTACTGTAGCTGTATGTGGTGCAACCTCAGCATAACTTCCACACACACTGAGGAAAACAGGCATTTTTCTTGCATCACTTGTGTTAGATTAATAATTATGCAAGGCTTGGAGGAAGAGGTAATGCTTTTATTGAATCCAGTGATGTATTTTGAAAAATAAAAAAAAACAGACTAACTTTCATACACAAGTTCTTTTTCAGTTTTGAAATAAAAGCAGCAATTGCCTCAGCTAAATATAAGTTTAAGAACAATAGCTCGCAGTTGAGTTGATCAGGTTAATCAGAGCATCTAAGAGTGAAAATGTCTGCTACTTGTAACAAAGAAGGAGTGTTAGGAAGGTGAAATATATCTATAAAAAGATATGTTAGTTACGGAGGGGAAACATAAAAAACCTGTAAATCTATATTTGAATCCATTCCTTTCACACCATTTTTACTGGCTGAACAACCATTTTTAATAACGGGTTTTAAAACGTCTCCCTCTAACCGAGATTATTACTAAAACTTTTTGGAAAATCAAATTTCCTTCCCAGGGGAAATGCCAGCATTTCTACTTCTGTTTCTATTCCAAATTGGAACACAGAAGTGAAAATCTGAGACTTCTTGTGAAATGGCATTTCCAAAAAAACTTTAGTTGGAAATACTAAGATATTTCTTGTCAATAACATTGACTCATTGTGTCTCAGCATCGTAGGAGTATTTCTATTTGATAGCATGTGATTGCTTCATTTTGACAATGCTGAAGGTTTCATTTCAGCAAGACAGAAATGCTTTACATCAAAATAGCACCACACTATGAAATATTAAAGCCGTTACTGAACGCAATTTCTAAAAGTCAAAACAAAAGTATACAAAGCTGCAACGTCTATGTGCAGTGGGCTTTGCCTTATCAGATAAAGTGTGTTGGCAAACCTAAAGAAAAGGGGAAAGCTGAAATGGCAAATTCAAAGTTGCAGCGACAGAGGGGGGGGTTTGGACAATTTTTGTCAATAATTTCATGGAAATTGAGCTACACCCACAAAATATTTGGGTTTCATTGATGCAGCATTTGCCAATGGAAAATTGTCCCATCCAAAATTTTCCGCCAGGCCAGCTCAGAACGTGCCTTGGCCCGGCAGCGCGGGTAGGCAAGGAGCCAGGTTTAAGAAACCTGGGGCCTGATCCTGGCCTCACATGGAAGTCCAACAGGGACCGAAGAAGGAAACATGATTAATATTGAACCACTTGGTCAGCCAAACTGTGCCAAAAAGCACAAAGTTAACAGAGGCTGTTCTTCACAAGTGTTCATCGTGTAGCAGAGCTGTGAAGCTGCGGCTGGCAAGGAACGACCTGACGAATGTGCTCGTGATGGGTATTGTCCCACGGCAAACAATGGCACAGGCTGGAGCAGTGTTTGTGCTGTAATGAGCAAAGTAATACCTTTGTGCAATGTTAGGGTAAAGACTTGGTCCGGAGAGTTGCTTGGATGTGTGTCTAGCCCTCAGTTGAGCTCTATCCTACATGTTCAAGGTCTAAATCCAGCATTTTCCTTTAGAGATTAAGAACTGGTTGCAAAAGCTTTCACAATGCATGAGCCTGGGTAGCTTAATAGACACATGAAATGGCAACCACTTCCAACTCACACCCTTAATCTGATGATTTACAAGTAGATCAGGTGGGTTTCCTGCAGTTCCCACCATGCTTGGGAAGGCAGAAGGAACAGGGGCAGAGGATGGGACAGGCCATTTCAATGAGCTTTCTCCACTTATTGCCACATGGAAGGGCCGGTTTGGCTGGGATGGTGTGACATTTTTCCTACACCCCACAGGCTGTGGCTCTGACGTTCCATGTCTTCACACATGGCAGTAGCCAAGCTGTCCTTAGGACAGGGAGGAAAGCAAGCTACATCACCTCCAGTGGGGCTGAAACACTTGTTCCAGCAGAACCATGGGAGCAATTCCACCAAAAAAACAAGCCAGACAGCCCTGTTTGCAGCCGACAGATCTTCAGGCGCGGCTGAAAACCAGAGTCTGTCTGTCTGCTCTGTTCCTGGAGTCCCCATGAGCCAACACCACAGAGCCGTTCCCAGCAGGCTCCCTGTTCCCGTTAAACCACATCACAGGAGAGCAGGGCTGGCAAGGCCCAGGAAAGTGATCATTGCACCCCTTCAGCTGTCCTAGGGCAGAATTAGCTGCTTCTAAATAATTGGAAATGACATGGCCCTGCTTGTACCCTGAACCTGGCTCGTGGACTTCGGGAAGAGCAGCCCAATAGGCGGGTGCACCAAAGAACCCCATGCCGCTGTCTAGTGCACAGACTGCACCTTCTCCACAGCATGGGCTGGATGGAGATCAATGCCGTTGAAGGTCCAAAAAACAGAAGGGGAGGAAGCATGAGATGCTGCAAACTCTGGTCTCGGCATCTCTCTCCAAAGAGGCTATGTCCTTGGCAGCTTTGGGGTCCACCATCAATTCCCCTCAAGAGCCATGCTGCAGTTGAGGAGACCAGGCATCCCACTCACACGGAGCCTCTCAAAGCCAGGCAGAAACTCCACGGCCAGCACAGTGCTGGGTTTACATTTCTTCGAGGGACTAATAAGCCTTCGTTCCCTCCCTCTATCCCTGGAGAGGTGGCTGTTTGGATTGTTACCGTCCTTAATTGTTGATGATATATGAGAGCACATTGCAAAGGTTTGTTATTCTTGGAAGAGCCGTGAGGGGGACCTTTCCAGCAATGTGTCAGGGTTTAGTGCACAGAGCTGTGCGGCTCTGGGCCCTTTTTCAGAGACAGAGCTATATTTCAGCTAGAGGCCATTTAGGATGATAGGATGTGTCTGCTGGAAGTACCAGAGGGTGGTCACTTGTGCTCGACAGGGAGGAATGGCTGTTTTAATGTTTCAAGGATGAACGCAGGGATCTGCGTTTTGCAGATACTGTTAGGATGGGAATTTGCGGATGTAGGTAAAACAGGTGCAAGCCCTCTGTCCTTATCTTCCCTTCCCATCTGCATTTCTCCCAAAACAAAGGTACAACTACAGGCAGGAAAAAATATGGCCCCTCTTCCTTCTGGAAGGCATTGCCTTTGATGTCTTCTCAGGGGCACCTCAGGGAAGCAAAGAGCTTGAGAGAACAGCAAAAACCTTTTTATACCTGGTCGTAAACATCCGATTTGCATCCATTATAAGACATGGTGACTGTTGGAGGGTGGTCACTGCTTTGCGGGGTACTGGTCACACATAGCAGCTGTACCCACTGCTTGGTGCAGTGACCTCCACAGCCCATTTCCCACACCAGTAATACTCTGTTCTCCAGCTGTTTGGGACTATACGCTGGTGCTGGCTTTGTGTGTCCTTAGGACCAAATGCATCTTCCTTCCTTCCCTGCCTGTCCAACTAGAATAGGAGACTATTTTTGCAGATCCTTCTGAAAAACAGCCTTTTCTGCAGTAGGCCCAAACAGGGATTCAGAGATGCATTTGAAACAAGGCCCCACATCCTACTATTTTTTCATATAAGATACAGGAAGGCAGCCTGGGCAGTGCTTTCAGTGTATAACTTAGTGTTTTCTGCATTTTTGAATATTTTACAGTGTGGATGGATGGCATTGAGTCAAATTAGGTCTATTGCTGTTCCAAGGACTGGCAGGACACACATAAACTGTGTGTTCATTTGTGTTTGTGTGCATGTGTAGACCTGGACTGGTAAATATACAATGATAACAGATAATGTGTGTACACGAATGGATGAATAAATAGCTAAATAGATGAGAATACACAAGAAAGGATGACAGAATCTGAGTGCGTAAATGGCTAGATCAGTTCTTTATTATTTAGTCTCCAGTTTATATTATGTTACAAATAATGCCTTTGTTTTACTGGATTTTGGAAGGATGAGGAGAGGCTAATTCAGAATTTTCTGGAGGGTGGGAACGTTTGAAGCAAATACCCCCTTTGGGACCATTATGGCCAAAAGTGACTTTATCTATTGAGAACAGTGTGGCAAGGCACTTTAAGGAGCTGAGCTACTTAAATAGCTCTTGGAGCCAGGTTCTCAGTTGCATCCCCATGATACAGCCTCCTCTCACAATGTCTGTCACTCCCTGGATGCAATATAGACATCTCAGCGCTGCTGAAAACCAAGGTTTTGGTGATGATTAATAACTAACAGATTTTTTTCCACCAGGGGAAAAAAACAAAACAACTCACAACAATTAGGATGGGTTTCCAGCCTGTGGGCGTTTGCTGGGCCTGACGATCAGAAGTGTAAACAATACTAAAATAATGTCCCGCTGCCCCCCCGGGGCTTTCTGTGGAACAGAGTGTCCAATTTGCTTGTATTTCAGGGTAGGGAAGAGGCGGTGCTCTTCCTCATAGTGAGGACAAACATGGGTGGAAAATAACAGGGGGAACCATATTAAGAAAAAAGGCCAGAGGAAGGAAAAGATGTACAAACTAGAAAGTGGTCATATGTGGGGAAAAAAGTGGCCTTTTGCCTCCAGCACCACTTCTGGAGGAGCCGGGGATGTCTTTGAAGAGCAAACAGTAGCAGCACACTGGGCAGCACTTGCCCCAGTACTGTCCAAGGCACCATGAAACTGGTGCTCTCAAAGACAAGTGTGGGGTGGCTTGTCACTGCCAAGGTGCTGTCCTGCTTGTGCCTGGTGCAAGAAGGTAGCACCCTGTTTGCTACATCCTTCACAAATGGGATTTCCATCTCCTCCTAGCACTGACCTGTCTTTGCATTTAGTATAGGGTTGATGGAACCCTTGTCTGAGTGCCAGATTCACTGATGAGATAAGAAGGTTTAGCTCTCCAGGAGTAATGGCAGCTACCTGTAAAATAAAAGCATCCCGGAGATTAGAGATGGCTCACCATCCACAAGCTTTCTGGTACACCACTTACATGTGCCAAAGGAGTAAGGGAACTGGGAGCTTTGGAAAGATTAGCCTGGGTTACATTTACCTAAGTGCACAAAGATTTTCTGTATTTAGCAGTTTGCACAAATGAAAAACCTGTAACCCTTAAAAGAACTAGTCTGTTCAATGTTTTATTGATGAATCAACTCAGTCAAGACAATTTCCCTGGGTCCCTGAGTGGGTGGAACACAGCATCTCCAGTCAGCTACCAAGCTCAGGAATGAGGCCTCAGTTGTGTAGATGGAGGAGAGATCAGGGACAATGTGCAAATAAAAAAAATCTGAGCTAATCCTTTAGTGAGGGCTCATGACTTGGAGAAAAGCCGATGTGTGCATCTCTCTCTCTCTGACTTTGGAAACTCAGTATGTTCATTCCAGCTTTCACAAATAGAACCATAGAATCATAGAATCGTTTAGGTTGGAAAAGACCTTTAAGATCATTAAGTCCAACTGTTAACCTAATACTGCCAAGTCCACCACTAAACCATGTCCCTGAGCACCACATCTACATGTCTTTTAAATACCTCCAGGGATGGTGACTCAACTACTTCCCCAGGCAGCCTGTTCCAGTGCTTGACAACCCTTTCCATGAAGAAATTGTTCCTAATATCCAATCTAAACCTCCCCGGCACAACTTGAGGCTGTATCCTCGCGTCCTATCACTTGTTCTTTGGGACAAGAGACGGACCCCCACCTCCCTACAACCTCCTTTCAGGTAGCTGCAGAGAATGATAAGGTCTCCCCTCAGCCTCCTCTTCTCCAGGATAAACCCCCCCAGCTCCCTCAGCCGCTCCCCATCACACTTGTGCTCCAGACCCTTCCCCAGCTCCGTTGTCCTTCTCTGGACACGCTCCAGCACCTCAATGTCCTTCTTGTCCCGAGGGACCCAAAACTGAACACAGCGTTCGAGGGGCGGCCTCCCCAGTGCCGAGCACAGGGGCACCATCCCTGCCCTGCTCCTGCTGGCCACACTATGGCTGATACAAGCCAGGATGCCGTTGGCCTTCTTGGCCACCTGGGCACACTGCTGGCTTGTGTCCAGCCGGCTGTCAGCCAGCACCCCCAGGGCCTTCTCCGCCGGGCAGCACTCCAGCTACTCTTCCCCAAGCCTGTTGTGTTGCCTGGGGTTGTTGTGACCCAAGTGCAGGACCCGGCCCTTGGCCTTGTTAAACCTCATCCAGTTGACCTCAGCCCATCAATCCATCCTGTCCAGATCCCTCTGCAGAGCCTTCCTACCCTCGAGCAGATCAACACTCCCACCCAATCTGGTGTCATCTGCAAACTTACTGAGGGTGCACTTGATCCCCTTGTCCAGATCATGGATAAAGATATTAAACAAGACTGGCCCCATCACTGAGCCCTGGGGAACACCACATGTGACTGGCTGCCAACTAGATTTAACTCCATTCACCACAAGTCTTTGTAATCATATACTCCATGTAATCAACTGTAATCATATACTCTAGAACTTAAGTCATGCCTGTATTCATCTACCTAGCTGCATATTGTTGTTTTATCTTAGTTGCAGGTATGACAATTTTCAGTCACAATATTGCTGAGTGAATTTTAAATTGCTAATCCCTAACTCTCTTCTGTCCTAGCAGTCAGGTGGTCAAGAGCAAACCATTGATTTTAGCAAACCAAGTATGGTAGGAAGGTAAGGTGGAAACCCTGAGAACTCAAGTCATAAAGATTGTGTTTACATCAGCAAATCCTGCAGTGCAAGGGCCAGTTCTGCAGAGTCAAACAGCTGTGGACCTTATGGCCATGCCATCTCTGTTTGCAGGAAGTGCTTTGGACTAGTTTTAATCAGCTGTTGCGGCTTCAATGCCCACAGTAGGTCTGCTCTGATAGCATGCAGTTTGGGTTAGTTTCACCCAAAAGGAATTCAATTTGTTGACACTGAGATTTCCCTACGACATGAATCAAAACTTGGTAAGTTAAGAGATTTGGGAGATGCAGTCCTCATCATCCAAACTGGAAAACCAATGTAACTGTACCTCAAATGTCTCGAGCATTATCTGACCTCCAGCATGGCGGGAGTCCCTGTCAGTGTCTGGCAGGAGATCAACATGCAGAAATGGGCCCTTCAGCTGTGGCTGATGAGGCTGATGATCTCTATTCTAATGACAAGGGCTTCAGGTACCACCAACAAGGATGGAGGGAGTGAAGGTGCGTGTCTGTTTTGGACCTTGGATCCCCATGGATGACTTGGGGTGCACCAAGAAAGCCCATCAGATGTTAAACATTGTGTTTTATGCCTGAAATAGGGAGGACCTGAGCTGGATCCTGGTGAGGTCTTGGGTCAGGTTTTCTGGTCTGGAGGCCACAGTCACCAACTGAGGCAGTGGTGTCTGTATCAGGGAAGATGCCCTCCATAGCAACTCCCAATTTATCTACAGATAACAGTGACAGGACTCACTCCATCTGACTTCAGCTATCTGGGGACCTGTGAATTAGAAATACCGTCCTTTGGAGATGACCCTTTCTCACTAATAGGCCCAGAGAAATGGCTTAGACAAGATGTCCACCCTATCAGCAATGACAGTCCATAAAGTGGATCTTTCCTTACAAGCCAGATCCATGCTCGCTCTTACTAAATATGTAGTAAAATTACATATTTCCAGGAACAAGGGCAATTTAGCGGGGTTAGACTTAGGTAAACAGCTAGAAAAAATGGAAAGATGAACTCTTCCATTGTATTCCTTTCTGGACTCCGGCAAACAACCAAACAAACAAGAACCTGGATGGTGTTTATTTAACCTCCTGGGTCTGTAGATTTTCATTCCATGTGAAATTGCCAGTGTTTTCAGCTTCCAGCTGGTCCAGGAATGCCCAGGAGAGAAGAGGGCTCTTCTGTGGGTGGTTTTTTGGGGGGGGTTGGGGTTTTGTTTTTTTTTTTTTAGTTTCTCTTTTTGTTTTTATTCTCCAGAATTTTGGCACATATGCTCTCAATGTTGGCCTGAACTGGAAAGCATTGAGGTACAATGAAAATATTGAGCAGAAAAAGGTTATTCAAACTTTTTCAAACCTCAAATAATGTTCAGTGTGGGTTCACTTCACGTTATATGCAAGTTTGGCAGAGAGAGACTTCTTTTCTAACAAAAAAACTCAGCTCTTCTGGACTCATTCTCCTCTGAAGGGGTTGGACCTGGTTCACAAAGGTATCATTCTCAGATTGGTGATTGTGTTCTCAACCTAGAGAAACCTTTCTGGTTCTTGAAGACTGCCCCATGGCTGAAGAGCTCAGCAAGAGTCAGCAGAGGCTTAGACATCTATATGAAGAGTAAAACTGTTGAAAGTTGATGTACCAAAAGAAATAGGCAACAATTTAGGAAGAAAACAGTCCTTTTTAACTTGGAGCACCACACTGACAACTGACTAAAATGAGGAGGTAGGGAAGAAGGAATAAAGGGGAATGTTCTGCATAAACAGGTGAAACTATAATTCTTTTGTGAGAAGTTTCTCATAGCTGCCTTTAAAGTGTCTGGTTAGGACATCTCTGTAAGCAAACACTCCCATGAGATGGATCTCTGATCTGATTCAACAGGGAACACAGTGATCTTCTCCATATGATGGATGCTCAGACACATCCTGGACCAAAATACGTTATTTTTGTCCAGATTTTTATTGAAAGTTTTATTTTTCATCTTCAAAAAAAAACCCAAACCCAGTAGATTCCAAAACTTCGTGGTATTTTTAAAATAAAATACAAGACTTCAGAAAGAAACTGATTTTTTGTGTGTTTTGTATTTTTCTATATTTCAGCTCAAAGATATTCCAGTGGTAATCTTCAGCTACCTCTTCTCCTTTTCCCTGCCTCATGTTGAGGTTGCTTAGTTACTCTTAGCTATTTCCAATAAATCCAGGGGGCATCTAAGGCATTTCTATGTTCACAGCTCCACTTCTCAGAACCTATTTTTTAATTTTTCTTACCTTGTAAAAGTTTTCCTGATACTGCAATGTATATTTTTCTCTACTACTCCCTAAGTCTGTTTGGCTCACCTAAGTCTTTTGCTCCTTCTTCTGTAAAGGTTTCAGTGCTCTGCTCCTTACTTCTCATTTTTCTCACTTGAGCTATTAACTGAATCATAGGCATCTTCTTGAAAATAAAATGCTGCTATATTTCCAAAAGGAAAAAAAAAAAACCCAAACAAAAAACCAACCCAACAACCAATCTTCAGTTAAAATGTATTTTTTTAAGTACATTGTGTATGTTTTACCTGTAGGCTTTCCATGGAAGAAAATGAATAATAAGAAAACTTTTGACCAAACCCTAAATTTTAAGTAAAAATTCCTGTTTTGACTGGGAAAAGAACATTATTCTCTATTTGGGCCAGGACTAGGCTGGTCTGCTGCTATTTGCCAGCAAAAACCATTCCCAGAGATGATTTTTTTTTTGTATTTTGCACTGGCAAGCATTAATATTGCTTTGTCCCCTGCCCCAAAACTTTCTTTTGCTTGATAGCCAAGGCAGAGCAGACTTTGCTTGATGTTACAGGTGAGCAGGAGACACTAAGGGGATCCCAAGCTGCAGAGCAAACTGCTCCGGAGGAGTCCAGATTCAATGATCTAGTGGTTCCTTCAGTGCTAAAATCTGTGAATCTACACATGCAAAGTTTATTCCATCTTTCTGGATAGTCAGTGTGGTGTTGTAATGATTACAAGCCTCCAGCTGCGCTTTTTTCCCCCAAATTTTCTCAAAACTTCTTGTTTTCTGCTCAGAAATCTCACATATCCTGATGGCCCATCAGTGATCTGTACATTCCCACATGTCACAGAAGTTGGTACTGGGATCAGGTTCCTACAGTCAGACTGACTCTTCGGTAAGAAACATTCTCCTGGATTTGGACATGAGTGAGCAAAATTTGCATCCGGAACAAAGCCTGAACCATATTCCTCAATGTTTTTTTTAAGTCCCTTGTCCTGATTAGCAGGACAGTTGTACATCCCTTGAGACACACTTGCAGTACAAGAAAGGAACAGCTTCAAGAAGTCGCTCAGCTGGGTGAATAATGATTTAAGAGTGAGAGGGAGAGAGAAAATTAGTTGCTGGTTTGCTATTTTTCCTACATACCTTCAGAATTTGGGGAAATTTGCCCCTCAGATGATTCATGTCCAGCATGTGTCATCACGCCTTCCCATGAAAATGACTTTTTGAAGCCCTTGGCAACTGGACACCACCAAGTAAGTCTAAGTGCAAAGGTCTTCTCCAACTCTAATTGCTCGGAGGCCTTGAGTTAGCCAGGATACGGAAGACAGGAAGGCTCTGTCAGAAGGAAATATTTCATCCTGTAAAGGGAAGACGGTAAGGAAAACAAAATGCATTTACCTTATTAAATAAAAGTGTAATTAGTTGGAAGGAAATGGAAAGGCGTTAAGAACAAAAAAGAAACCCTTTTTCCTGAGGTGGGAAGACCACCAATAGTCACCAAAGCGGAGAGAATTTATGGCGGTGTGGGGGAGAGTCTGTTTGGAGATACTTTAATGGTAATTTTTAGGAAGAATTTACAAGCATACTCTGCTACTGAGTGGAAAAATACGTTGGCCACAAAGAAATTGCTGTTTGCCAAGCCTAATGATTCATTTCTGAGTCATAAATAATAGGTCCCTAATGACAAAGGGTATAAGAGTGGTCGTCTCTTGCCAACTATTTATTAGAAAATAGAGCTAAATCATTAGCTGGGAGCTCTCTTACCGGAAAGCTGAAACCACATTTCTCTATGAAAGGTCATAAGCTATTTCCACAAGAATTTAGACAAAACATTATTGCATTTTAAATCTTTCATCTTTAGCACTGAAAAAAAAGCAGGGGAAAAAAAAGCAATCGGTTCACCAGAGAACTCCAATTTGTCATGGGGCATCCCTTGAGATCCAAAAGGGTAAGTAAAGAACAGGGGGAGTTTGGAAACACCAGCAGCAGTGTCTTCTGAGGGAATGGAAATTAATTAGCTTCACCTCCTTTGGAGACCCTCCTCACCCCACCGTCCACAGCCTGCTGGCATGCTGCAGCTCTGGAGGAAGGTGCAGTTATTGGTAGACCAAGAGGAGCCCACTGCCCAGCTTCTGGTCTGTGACCTTGTGGCCAGTGCTGTCTGATTGAGCTGTTTGCTCTCACCAGAGCCACCATAAATCACCTCACATGCATTAGGAGTAATGGTGCCCTGGGCTTTGAGGACATGCATCAGCCACGGTTCTCAGAGGACTTTTTTAGCATGAATGAATGAATGAGTCGCTGGTTCAGTGAAGTTCCTCAATGGCCACTTAATTCATGCAGACTTCAAAGAGATTTGGGGGAACGTTGTAAGTTAAGCCCACATCAGCATGCTTTGCCAAAGCAGGGTGTCTTGTCTTGTACTGTTCAAGGGGAAACGGTATGAGTAACCCTGCTCCTGGAAGGGAAGGGAAACTGAGGCACAGGAGGACATGGGCCACCCATAATGACTTCTCTTGGAGAGTTGGGTGCCTGGAGAGATGAGCTGTTTACCCACTGCTATGGTGGCAGTTGAACACAGATCTAATCTCCTGCAGAGGACTTGGCTTGAGGAAATCCTGGGAGATTGTGGCAGAGACAAGAGCAGCAGCTATGGAGGGATTCGTCTCACCTCCCTTCAGTTCTCCAAGTGAAACCTAAACCAACCTCTGACTTGGTCATATGCTTATCCTTGGGGGGAATATCTCTGCCTGTCCCAGCTCCTGAATAACATCTGTAATGTTTGACTGAAGCAAGTGCATCTGAAGGCTACGTTTCTCTGAATTTGGACTGATCTGTCTCTAGAGGGGTTAATCAACTGCAACATTTAATTCTTTCCCATACATCAGCTTTATTATCTGTTACTCGAATGAAGTTACTCTTGATTTCTACCATTATAAGAGAGTATGGTTCGCTATGCTTTGTTGGTGACTCCATTTACAGTTCAACACTGTGCTGTCCATTGGTGAGTGAAATTTCAGTGAAGATGTCAAGTAAAACCAAAGTAAGATCTGACATGCCAGTGGAAGAGCTGTGAAAATTCAACGCAAAGTCAGCTTTTGCATGGTCTTAGACCACTTCATTTTGGGGACGGAGGCTTTATAATCACAATTGCTGGCATGATGCAATTATGCAAAATTCTTGGGTTTAATTTTTGGAGAAAAAACATCTGTTTTTCCTTCCAAATATTTAAAATAATTTGTGCTAATGAAATTTTGAGCCCCAGGTTTTTTGGGAATGCCCTTCCAGTCTGAATCAACTGCAGTAAAATAATATTGATCCATAATGACACACACAAGTACATGCACTCACATTAGAAAAAAAACCAACTTATATTTAATTTGCAGAAGATGTTTCTAATTCTCTGGGATAGTTTTCCTTCAAGCAGTGGTAAAGTCTAGCTTGAGTAGTTTTTATTCAACCCTCTTCTCTGCTCAGTTTGTGCCCTCTTTCTGGAGAGAGGCTGCTCCCTTGGGCACACAATTCTTGCCTGCCTGGCTCCCTTCTCAGATGGGTTTCAAGGACTCTACAGGAAGACCAGTAACAGCTTTTCAATGCTCTTCTGTAGGAAGACCATGCAGCAACAGTGTCATTTGATTGCCTCTTTGTCCATGCCTCAAGCCAACCCTCGTGGTTTTATTTCCAATTCTCAAACTACCCATCAAAGGTATCCAAGATATGATATCCCAGCCCACATTTCTGAGGAATGCGTCCTGGGGTTAGCAGCCATCCTGCTGGGAAGTAACACCCCTCTTTTGCCGGCAGTTATTCCCAGGAGCTCAAAGATATTTGCTTTCTGGACTGTCCATGGAAACAACTAGAGAATCAGGTACCTGACCATCCTTGAGATCTGAGACTGCATTTCAACCAGTGGGGATCCTTTGAAACCAACAGCACTAAAAGAAGAATTACTGAGATTAAAGAGATCTGAGTAATGTTTGACCCCCAAAGTATCTTGGGAGGATTTTGTGGGACCATCCCATGGCTGACCCATCCTGCATTTGCTTTCCTGAGCACATGCACACACAGACATCCCAAACCTGTGGCTTTTCCACCTTGAGAGCAAAGTGCAAACTGCATGGAATAAAATGTAATTGCTGCATTTGGAAACCACAGGAAACCTTGTAAATCTTTGAGGAACATTTCCCCATTGACTGAGCTGGTTTTTTTCTGGTTAGCTCTGATTGTGCTGAATGGAGCTGAGGGATCTGCCAGAGGTTTATGATTATTCCAAAAGAAAAAAGCCAAGCATGGCCCTGGTGTTGGGTGTTGCTCTGCTTTCTTCTTTGCAGAAGAAATTGCTCTCTGCCTGTCCTGATAAGCTAACTTGATTCAGCTCAGCTCTGAGTCTGCCTTCTGTGATAAGCGCAGCTGGAGGCAAATGCATTTGCCACGGCATTTCACCGTATGGAGACACTAAACTCCCTGTGAACTCTAAGGTTTCAGCCCTTACAGAGCAAAAATCATAGGGCCATAATTCACTGGGAAGGTAAAAAGTGGAAGCTGGCTAGCATTACCGTGAGGGTTCTGCAGAACATCTGGGCATGGAGAGCAGAAAAATGCAATGAACATAGTGCCTTCCAGCCCCCAATGGGACTTTCAGCGAGAATGTCACCCCAGTAATAAATAACAAGACACGACACTTAGTGAGCCATTCACTCTCCATTGGTGGACATGGGGTACTGGGTTTGGTGCTCCAGCTCAATACAGCCACTCTTTGCTCTTCTCTTACCTTGATATTCGTCTATCCAAATACCTTGCACATACCCAGTTTGCCTATCAATGCTGATTTGTCTGATGCCTGTCCGTCTATCCCTTCACCTTTGCATGACAGCATGCGCTTCTATTGTTTCAATTCCTATCAAATCTTCACCTTTCTCTAGCTACTTTAAAACTGCTCGTCATCCTGAACACACTGGCAACCAAAACGGAATGACTGCCTGTCAGAAGATCCCTTCTCATGGCTCACTCTGCCACTGCAGAAGGAGGAGGATGAAATACAGTCCAGGATTACTCAGCAGAGAAGTTTTTCTTTTAATCCGCAGGCAGATGGAATTAAATTGTTTTAAGGGAAAAATGTCAGCCTAAGGCCTTTTCTAAGCAAATGGGTTTCTGCCTCTCATGCCAAGCAGTACCCCCTTGTGAAGGTGCCTCATACAGAGAGACAGCCACAGCCTCGAATACTTGCTCCCACACTGTGGATTTTGTGGGTGTTTTCTGGTTCTCTTCCTGCAGGCTCAGTTCTCTTGGTGCAAAGCATCCAGCACTGTTTCCTGAGCAGAAGGAGTAATCTGAACGAGCATGTGCAAAACAGGAGCTCAGACCATCAGATCAAAATATATGTTTTCCTATGGGCTCCAATGGAGGCCCCCTGTCAGTATACTGGCCTAGTCCAACCTACATCTTACAGACACTATGGGTGAATGAGCATCTGTCTTCTTCTATTCCTCTGAGAGCAAAACTGGAACACGCAGCATCTTCCAGTACTTTGCCACTGAAGACAAATGATAAAACTCTAACTGATAAGAAATAGAAGCAAAGAATCCATATATCTCCCATCCTCTTTCACAGCACAGTGTTTCCTGGGGCTTCCAGGGAATTTTGGTACAGTAGGCAAAGTCAAAGGCTTTTTTTCTCAATGTGGGAAAAAAGCAAGGATCTTGCATAACCTTATTCCAGCCCCAAGACAGATGCAATCTAATCTTCAGAGGTGACATGCCCCTGTCTGTCATTGCCACACTGAAGTGAAAAGGATCTTCCCATACTCAGAATCCTTAAACAACTCTAGCATATTTATTTAAAGGTTAAACATGATAATTTGGGGAACTATGTTTAGCAGCCCTTGTTTGGAAATTCCTGTCAGGAATATAGGGTTAGAAGGAGCGTCTTGGCTCATGCAGGAAACCATGTCATATCATCTCATCTATAACCTTATTATGTGCCAGAAAAGCACTTACACACATGTTTAATTCCCACATACGTCAATGGGACACATGCATGTCTTTCCTTGACTCATGTTCTAGTTAGATACGTGCTTAACTGCTTTTCTGAATCGGGGCCATAGGTATCTTGGGAGTCCTGCCCTGTCAAAAGCAGTGCAGCCAGATCCTACATTAGGTAATAATCTAAGACAGCATGGAACAGCTGCAACCTCCCACAAAAACAAAACCACTTCATTGCTGCATGTGGCTCAGCAAAGCAGTTTCCCTGACTGCTCTGAGAAACATGAGGATAAACATCAATGTCAAATCTGGTTAATAATGTGCAAATGACCTTTTCTTTGCATGACCAAGGTTTTTTCCGAGACAAAAGTGACTTTGTCCCAGACCCCGAGACAGTAGGAGCGTGGCTGTAGTTTGCCTTGTGTGGAGAACAGCACAGGCCCGGTTACCTCTTGAAAAGCTGAACAGGAGTTTCTAGGCTGACCTTACCAAGCAACCTTTAAAAGTTGATGGGGAATGCTGAAGAGAAGAGAAGAGAAGAGAAGAGAAGAGAAGAGAAGAGAAGAGAAGAGAAGAGAAGAGAAGAGAAGAGAAGAGAAGAGAAGAGAAGAGAAGAGAAGAGAAGAGAAGAGAAGAGAAGAGAAGAGAAGAGAAAGGAAGAAAGAAAAGGAGAGAAAAGACAAAAGGAAATAGAAGAAAGAAAATATGAAAGAAAGAGGAGAAAAGAGAAAAAAACAGGAAAAAAATGGAAAAAAAGACTATAAGAAAAACATCAGCTCAGCTTCAAATGGCCACCAGAGCAACGACCTTTCTAATACTGTCCTCTTGGGTGGTGGCTGACGATAGATGCTTAAAGAGGGTATGAGACTAAGACAAACATGAGTGATCCCTGCCCTGGTTATAACCTCCCAGCATTCAGCAGTCACTAGGGGATTGCACTGGGGTCTTGGCCTCTGGAGATGTTGTCTTCCAGGAACGTATCTTACCTCTTCTGACCCCAAGGACTGACCTAGTGTGGCGTGAGAAAGTGCTGTCTTCTGTCCGTGTGAACCTCATGCCCAACTCCTCACGTGCCCTCAAACCTTTGTGGGAGAAACAATAACTTTTCTTTGACCTGGTTCAGCCAGGATATACATATCTCTGTCCTAGGCCAGTCACTGCTTTTCCAGGCTGAAGCACTTTCATACATTTGATGTCCCTTCCAAGACCTTATACTAGAAAGCTGAGGTTTAGTTTCTCAAATGAACTGGGATATCATGAAACCTTTTGTTTAGCCTGGAGCTGGAGCAGTACAAGCCATCATGCCATGGTTGGAGTGATATGGCAGAGCAGAAGCACTTTTTGTGAAAAAGTGTTGGACAGATTGCAAGAGAAGCAGATTCCATCAGGATGCAGTTTGCTGAAACTGGAGTGCTTTGCACAGAGACATGTTTCACAGACACTTCATTTTGGAAGAAAATCTTGAGAAAAGATCAGCCCATGCTGAAACATCCCTTGCCGATGTTTTCTGAACAAAGTATTTCATTTGCTTACTCTAAAATATGATTTTTTAATTTTAGATTATAATTTAGAAACATTTTCTTCTTGTGATATTAGGTACCTAGAACCACATCTAAAATACACAATCTCCAAAAAGACAGAAATCATAAGATAATGGGTTATTTGAAACACTTGAATCAAACAAATGCTTTTTTCCTATTTTTTTTTCTTTGCAAGCATTTATAAAATTCTCTATTTTTCTTCCCCTATGTGTATCCAAACCACATCTCAGACAGTCCAACCCCATCCAGAACAAAATTTCTTGTCTTCATACAGACCTTTCTATTTCTCTGAAACCATCTGGCCTGCAGGAATATGGACATACTCTATTAGTCCGTGGTAGTCTTGGTGTATTTTATGAATTATCACTATGATGGGAATCAGGAGTTCTTCAACACCTTATAAATATGAAAGCATATCAGGCTCATTGTGCTATACACATTTGGGACTGGAAGCATACATTTTTATCAAGGTATTGATCCTTCTTTTTTCTCTGATCCTTTTTGGCTTTTATTTTTTGTGACTTGTCCATACTGGATTGAATGCCTGTGGTTTATGAAGGCTTGGCAGACTGCTGCTGTCCAGTGCTCCAGTGGAGGTCCACCTGTTTCAACCAAGATACTATAAAATCTAGTGCAAAGGGCTTGATCAAAGACCCAGCAAACCCTGGCAAAGACCCTGTGCCGTGGGAGTTCAATGCAGTGGGAGTCTCCATTTAGCGCTGTCATCATAGCTGAGCTGAAGAGGATAGAAGAAACGAGAAAAGAAGGAATTGCTTGATTTAAGGTACTCTATTAGACTCCTGGGACTTAGTGGTGAATTTGCGTTGTGGTAGCATGCAGAGGCTTCGGCTGTGATCTGGATTTCCCATTGCTCCTGGGCTGGGTTGTCACAGGGTGCCCTGCACCCTGGCACCCTGCACTGCTCGCTCTCTGCACTCAGGACTGAGACAACCAACAAGTGAGCAGCTAGAGGTGAGTCAGGATGTTGCTGAAAGGATAATGCTGTCCTTAACATGGCAAGTGCGCGTTGGTGGTTCTCAGAATACTTCCCAGCCTTTTGGGATGTGCAGTTCCAGAGCAAGGGGACTTTACATTTAACAGACCTTGAAGGACTTTCCTCCTATGAACTTCTTTCAATCCGTGCAGATGCTTAACCTGCACAGCGTCTTTCTGTGAGGAGTCCCGCTGGTTAACCCCGCATGCTTTAAGAAGAACTGCTTCTTTCTGTGTGCCTTGAACCTGAAAACTGCTTATTTCATTTGGTACAGTTCTCCTATTGAGAGGGAAAGAAAATTCCCAACTTCTATGTCTTCTCTGTGTAGCTCCCAAGATTTGATAGACCTCTTCCCTGTCTCTTCTCAGTCATCTCTCTTCTGGGCTCTGATGAGTCATAGTCCATATAACAGCTCCTGATAAACACTGTCTTAGTCACCGCACCTCATCCACCACAGCCTGCTACTCCTCACAATGGAAGTCCAAGCTGGTGGCTCTAATTGCTCACAGCCTCCCTGGACCATATCTGAAGGTGGCCACTGAGAAACACTGAGGGATGTGGATTGAAGAAGAGGCACCTTTGGGCCCAGGAGGGTCAGTATCTAAACAGACACCTTAGAAAAAGCAGATACGAAGTGAATGGAGGAATCCACAGCATTTTGTGTCATCCTTTGCCAAAGGATTTGAATCTAGAGATGGGGTTTTACTGCTGGATTGAAAGACAAAGAGAAAAAGGTTCTTTTTTCTTCCAATTCTTTTGTTCTTCTTGTGAGCAAAAGGGAGAGGAGAAACCCTCATGGGTCCTGTTAAATTCAGACAAAGACCATAGGTATACAGGCTGGACTCAGGACGAGCCCCCTCATCCATCCCTGTTGGACTGATGATAAGACCACCTCCAGCCCTGAAACTGGTGTCTCCTGGCACCTGTGTCACCATCGAAGCAGCTGCTGGGCAGAGGCACCAGTTCTCTGCTGTCAAAGAAGACAGCTCTGCTCCTCTCTGCTAAGGTAGAAATCTGAGTGAAAAGGCAAATGAAGCAAAAAGGCAAAAAATGTTTCCAACAGTGGGAGACCAGCCCAAGCCCCAGAAACCTTCGGCAAATTCTGCAGAAACTCTCTGAGTCTACTTCTGATTATGTTCACAAGACAGGAAAGAAAGAGGAAATTACACATTTGCAGACGGGAGGGCTTAGGAAAAGACCAAAGGAATTTCCTCTGAAGCCCTCTTTTCTTCAAGGACCTCGGAGAGAAGTCAGAAGGGACACTGTGCAAATCCCACTGCCTCTAAAGGGAAGGTCAGACCACAGGGCCGGGGTGGTTGGTCAAATACACACACCCATATACATCTGTGCTCATATCAGTATTAGAGCCAAAAGCAAATCCCTCTTGCTACATGCAGAAGGCACTTGGAGGAGCTATGGGTGCCCTGGGGTGGACGGAGGGCTGCTCAGTCTGCAGGGCTGTGCTGAGGACCCTGGGCAAGGAGCTGGAAGAGGAGCTGGCATCTCTGTGTGTGGACTGGCCACTAGAAGGGGGTGGAGAGCCACGGGCTGGGAGCGCGGGCTTGCACAGGGAGCCCAGAAAAGTACCAGATCCCTGCAGTGCACAGAGTGGTCCTGTTACAGGTGAAAGGCTGGCTGTGGTGGTGATGGGGCTGCGGGGTGGGGAAGGATAAGAGCAGCTGGAGTGATGTTAAGGGTAGGCTCAAAGTGACCTTTCTAGGGTCCTTTCATGGACACCCAATCTCCTGCTCCAGCCTCCCTTCCCAGTGAGCCCATCACACCTCCCTCCTGCCCCAGCCATCATTGCTGTCATTTCACTGGGGAAGAGATGTACCAGAGAGGGCTGTCTGCAGACAGGTGGGAAGGGAAGGGAAAGCAGGCAGGGAAGTAGCAGGTATTTTGGTGGCCAATTCTTTCCACCCAGCACAAGCCTTCCTGCTACCCTGACACCCAACTACCCTGTACACTTGTTTTTCTTTCTGAAAACACCCCAGTGCCATGGTACAGCAGCCTAGATACCATGTCTCTCCCTGCAAGAGCAGCCTGCTCAGAAGCAGCATCTGTTTTGTCTTAGCAGAGTTCCTGCTTTCCCCAATTTTCCATGTGGGACTGACAGAGACATGGGGTAACGTGACTTTCCAGAGTTCACGTGTTTTTGCAGTGGGCTCTGCTCAGACTAATTTCTAACATTCCTGCCTGGCCATTGTTGCTGTCATGTGCCTTTGTCACTGCTGGCTGGGGAGACCAAAATCCCTCATGGCAGCATCAACCCCCCCACTGAGGCTTTGCGACAGATAAATAGGGGGATACTAGGCTTGCTCTGATTTTCTTAGCCACATACAAGGAATGAGTCTGAGGGTCTGAAAGCCACTACTGTATTCTCTGTCTCCAGGGTAGTAAAACATAGCCTTCCTGTGGATAGTGCAGCCAGTGCTGTCTTGTTTAACTGCTCTATTAACTTAAGTAATTCCAGCCATAAGTCCCTGATGCGAAAAGATGCGTTTTGGATTTTAAGGGGGAACAGGCAAATGTACAGTGAGCCCACGGGATCTCACAAGAGGAGCTGGACAAAGGCTTGGAAAAGCCCTTGGGAAAGGGAGGGGCAGGAAGAGGTGGATGAAATCTCATCCCCTGCCAGCCCTGGTGTCAAATCAGTAAATTAATAGGAAAAGCGGTGGTTTCCATCTAATTGCCTTGCTTGGTGAAGGGCTGGTGTCCCTTCCCGTGCTCACACTGCCCCAGGGGGTGTGTGCAGGTGCAGTGGGACCCAGCAGCAGAACAGCAGGATCTGTGTGCACCCCTGGTCCACAGGACACGTGCTCAAGCTGGGTTTATGGCAGAAGCAACTGCAAACTTCTGGCTTGTGCTGTACCCCAGGCAGCAGCAGACGAGAAGCATCAAACGTGCCATGTCGCTGCTGCACAAGGATGCTCTCATGCAAGGTTCAGATTCACAGGGATGAAAACCTGGGCTGATTTCTGTACTATGCCCTGATATTAACTTAGGCAAGATGCTTTGTCAGCTCTTGTGCCACTGTGCACCTGGTACAGGGATATCCACTTTTCTAAGCCATCCTGACCCCCCTCTGCCTGCAGGTAAGGGCTGTGGTCTCCCACCCACCACTGCAGTTCACATCAACGCTATCAGAGATGTCACAGAACATGCTGCAACCACAGGAGTGGCTTTAGCATGAGTCCTGGCCAAAGGCAAACTGTTACTTTCAACAAATGAATCTTCCGCTCTAATTTCTCTATGCTTTTTAAACTGCCTAGTGTGCAATAAGAAATAGGATGCTGCTGTGTTTGCCAGATGCCCTTAATTCCAGTGCACCTAGCCAAAGAGGCACCTAACACATGCAGTATGTAAAGCACTCTGGAAGTACAGGTGTCTATGTGTGTGAAAATTTTATGGCCACCACAAATGCAATATTCTTTCTGCATCTCGCAGAGCACAGACGGGAGCTCCTCGCGCTTGTCCCCAGCTGTCTGATGTTCTTCTAACCAGCAGTCCAGGGGTGCAAACATCTGCAGCCCCTAATCAGGCCCAGGGACTCACGGCTGCCCTGGGAACAGTTATTTCTGAGGCTGCTGCCTGGGACCTCTCTGTAAGGAAGGGCTTAGCACTTTTTGGGCTCCCATGACATCAAGAGGAAAATCAGAGCTAATAGCAGCTAGCAGAGCTAATACCAGTCCCTGGGTTCTGGCCCCCTTCACGTGAGAGAAGCAAATGCATTTAGGCTCACAAAACTCCTGTCTTTTCCTGCCCTGTGCTTTGAAAGTTGTTTTGCACAGGATAAGCTGAGGTAGTCAGTGATAAAGAGACTTGTTTGGGACCGATGGTGGATTTGTGGGAAAGCCAAGGAGAGAAGATCTCTTCCGCATCCTTCCATGGGGCTGTTCTGTCTTTCCTGATGGCCTGTTTCTCATAAAGCTAAAAATGAGATTTGAGGGGTCACCATCATCCAGCCTGGCTGGAAGAACACAAAATATTTCTGTCTCCTGCCCTCCCCCGTGACCTTCTCCAGGCATCGTGTGGAGACCTGTGTGCTGAAGCCAAACGTGACTGAAGACAAGGCTGAATTGTTTCCCTGTAAACAGCCTGCTCTCTGTCTCCACTGCCTCTGTGGACTCCTCGTGCCAAAGGGCAGCGGGATGGGGGGCCGCATGTGCTCGGTGCGTGCGTGTGCCTGGGTGTTCCTGGAAGCCACAAGAAGGTGGAGGACCTCCTCTGAGGGGATGCTTTGCTCCCTCTTTGCTGTAGGTGAGCTTTTTCTGGGCATGAAATGGCTTTCTGGCTGCTCTGCAACTCCTCGACCTGCAGAGCTGGAGTGGGAATCCTGCAGGACTGGCAGGGCAGTCCCAGTGGTGGAGGGGAGCTGCTGGGGTATGGGGTGTGCAGAGGCGTGAGTCAAGTGGATGGCTTCCAGTAGGCACCAGGCACCCCAAAACTGAGAATGTGAAGTCAGCTTCGCCAGTGTGGTTAGCACACGGTAGGTAGGAGTTTGATCCCCAGCCCTTTCCTCCCCACCATATCTGCCTTCTGCTGGATTTATGGGGGGCCAGAAGGACCAGCGATGGTGTTTGCAGAGGGCCAGGTCCTGCTCTGAGCACTGTCCCACAATTATTCACATACGTCAATTGTCAGCATGCTCCCTGGCATGGGTTTGACTCAAGCAAACAAGCGCCGTCAAAAGAAAACCAGGCAGAGTCAGGAGACCATGGTCTGCTTCTACTGGGAATTATCACAGCCACCCTGTTGGTGGGGACATGAATTTATGTGGGTGGTATGAGTCCTGGGTCATTTAATGCACTCATATTGATGTAAACAAGGCTTCTCCAATAGGCTAGACTATGCCAGAGCTTGGGAAGCTATGAAAAAACCCTTAGTTTGTCCCAGTGGAGCCATTCTTGTTTCCTTGGTTTGCTGTGAGCCCCTGGGGAAACCACTTCCCTGCCACTTCCCACCTGATGACAGTGACCTTCTTCAAAACATGCTTTGAGCTACATGTTTTCTATATATATATGTATGTGTGTCTGTGTATATATATATATATATATATGTAAAGCATCTCAAATGGTCGTGCTGTTACCAAGCCTTTACTTTTTCAGATTATATCACAGACTCTCAGAGGCTGAAACTGCCTTTTAGCAGCTGGTTTGCAACATCAAGGCACTTCAACTTCAGTGGTGGCTGCTGTGTGCTGTTGTGACTGAGATGATCGGACAACTTGCAGAGTGCTGAGATTTGGGCAAGGAAATCTGCAGCCAGCTTAGAATTCAGGGCAAAAGTAATATTGTAAAGTATTGCAGCAAACAGGCTCCAGTTCTGCCTAGCTGGCCCTTGCAGGGCAATAAGGCTTTTCCTATTATTATTTAAATTTTGATAGAGTTTACTCTTTCCCAACCAGACTTGACAGCTATTGACATGTACTTGGCAGTCAACTGAGAGGCAGAAAAGGTGGTGAAAATCTCTCAAGCCAAATATTCCCTGGAATGACTTTTGCAGCCCTGGCTGTACTGCTTTATCACACCCACACTTGCATTACCTAAGAGGACAGTTAGGCTTGTGGTGTACCAAAGCCACAAAAAGCAGTCAATTAACTTGTTAGCTTGAGTCAATAGAGCGGATTGTAATTAGAATTTGGCCAACGGGCCGTGTTAACATACTAGCACACCTCCTCTGCTGTAAACCTTCAGCCAGGGCTAGCATAGGAGAAAGGGGACCTATCTGTCTGTCTGTCTGTCTACCCACTGTCCTCCAGCTTTTCCACTCACTGCCCTCATTCTTTGAAGGCCAAATTGGTCTGTTTTTTGAATCCCTGTCCTGTTCTGCAAGGCAGTTAGGTACTAATGCCTTATGAGGAAAGGCTGAGAGACCTGGGTCTGTTCAGCCTGGAGAAGAGAAGGCTGAGGGGGGACCTTATCAATGCTTGTAAATATCTGAAGGGTGGGTGTCAAGAGGATGGGGCCGGACTCTTTTCAGTGGTGCCCAACGACAGGACAAGGGGCAACGGGCACAAGTTGGGACACGGGAAGTTCCACCTGAACATGAGGAAAAACTCCTTTCCTGTGAGGGTGCCAGAGCAGTGGGACAGGCTGCCCAGAGAGGCTGTGGAGTCTCCTTCCCTGGAGACATTCAGACCCCTCCTGGACGCGGTGCTGTGCCCCTGCTCTGGGTGTGCCTGCTGGAGCAGGGGGGTTGGACGGGGTGATCTCCAGAGGTCCCTTCCAAGCCCTGCCATTCTGGGATTCTGTGATCCTGTAATGCAGGTCTGTGGGGTGGCAGGTCCTTGGCTGCCACCTCTGCACAAGGTGGGGGTAAGCCCTGGGCTGTGACCTTGGGATGCTGGCAGACCCCTGACCACCTTGTGGTGCGGACCATGTTATGCACCAGTCTCTCCTCTGGAGTATTTTTTTCCATTGCTTGCTTGCTATGGAAACTGAAGAGGATGCAAACTAGAATATATGAAGCCAGGCCAAAATAACTTCAGGGAGCACCTCACGGAGGTGTGATGATATTCCAGTGCCTGGACCCTGCCTCAGGTGCTGTTATGGGGGACAAGAAGGAAGGGATGAACTGGGATGACATTACTGCAACTGTGGAATTCAGTGTCAAAACCAGAGTGAGTGGAATTGGTTTCTGATGAAAACTCACTTTCCCTTGAAAAGGTAAGGAAAACAAATCCTTGGTGTGCTTTAGAGAAATGTATAAAATTTAATGAAATTGTTTTTCAAATGGGAGGAATTCTTCATTCATTTTAAAAATCATGCCTTTTTTCCCCACCATTTTCTGTCTTGTTCAGCTGCCACTAGCAGAAAACAGTTCCAAAGCCATGGACAACAGGAAGATGAAAAGTTGTCATTTTAGATGTGGTTCATATTGTTAAGAAAATAAATTTGCTGCCTGTTTTATCTCCACCTTTTTCCAAGGGAAATGAGAAACTCCATAATAATTAAAAATTCCATAATGGGGAAGCAAGTGAAATGCTGTTTCTCCATGAGCTCCATCCCCATGGAGTTTATGAATGAAGTCTAACCATTGCCATGTCAGGCGAGACTAAGGAGAGGATGAGTTTTTTGTTCAAGGGATTCAGTAAATCAATGGGATAATAAAAAAATTTGATACAAGTATTCCGCTCTAACGATGAGGCAGTGTTCACTCTTCCAGCTGAAGAATGTCTTGCTCTGATCACTAAACCCCATGCTCTCCTTTCAGCTCTGTGGGATGATGTGCCTTTTACCTGTGATGCCTTGCTGAAGTTTAACTTAAAGTTGCATCACTTACTGCAGGTAATTTGAAGACAATGAAATAAAAAAGTCTCCTTGAGATGAATCAAGTATATATTCCTCCTGGGTCATTTATTTTGCAGGGAAGAGACTACTTCCCTGTGATTAAAGCAACTCGTGACACTATTCCCCCATCTCCCCCCACCATCTCCTGTGACCACAAAGAGTCTAGGATTATGCTAACCCACTATTAAGCACTCGGTGGTGTCAGATGTCTCGAAATGTTGTGCACAAACACAGCCCAGAACATTATCCTGGCAGGAGCACATTCCACGGGAACCCCGTCAGTCTGGTATGCTGGGGTTTCTCCCGGTCCAGGGAAAGTGTGGGGCTCTCCTCCCTCCCTCTCCTGTTTGCCACCCCCTTCCCACATGTCTTCTAGATCCTTCTCCTCTCCCTTCAGTTATCAGCCTTGTGAACACTTGGTTTTCTTATGACATGACCAGGTATATGTCATGCAAACACATGCGATCAACGTGGGGCAGGAAGTTGCTCAATCATTAGCGTGGCTCTTATTTCATATATTTTAATGACATCTGTTCTCGTTTTCCTGGCTCTCATTTCAGGATACTCACAGAGGAGGGAATTCCTCTCCCCGCTGCTATGCCAGTGCTCTCGAGCATCACCACTTCAATGGGGGTAAGGAGCTTCAAGTTCCCATTCCCCTGCCCCCCCCCCAAAGCAAAATGTACAAATTGCCGAAGGGAAAATGGGACTGGATCCCACCTACAGAGTTTGGGGAGGACATTGAAGAAATCAATTCCCTTCCAAAACCAGCAAGGACATCGACACCTTCCTTCTCCTACAAGCACTGTGCTGTGGGCCTGAGTGCTATGGGTTTAATGGAGACAGCACCTCTGCATTTCCAGTCCCAGAAACCATAGCATCAAGGCCTGGCCTCCATCCTTCAGGCAGGATTGAACTTCCTAGTTTTAGCCCTTGAAAATCAGGTTGCTCATCCAAGCTGGTCTTCTAGGCTCCTTCACAAGACCCCAGCTTAGACTTGAAGCCTAATTGGTGGACAGTTTGTCTGACCACCTGTGGACACCTACAACAGAGACCTCTCTCTCAGAGCTAAGCAACATGCAGGATTTGTTTTCTGTGTTTTCCAAGGGATAGACCATTGCCTGCTCCATCACTGAGAACAAAGGGGTCTCCCGGAGGTGTCTGTGCTCTGGACGAGCGAAGTCAGGGAGATTGCATCCCGCTCCTGATCAGCTTCAAGGCAATGGTTCAGCAGGAACTAGTGAAAAGCTTCTCAGTTCCCAACACTAAAATCCCGTCTTCTTGCAACGTCCCCTTCTCTCTCCCACGCTCCTGCTCACACTTCAACAGGGAGTCCAGGACTGGCCTCCTCGTTTGGTGGTCGCCCTGTTTCCACACAGTCCTGCTGATGTGAAATGCACCTTCATTTTGCTTGATTTGTCCTGCTCCTCTCATTCAAACCTTCCCTTTGCAGAGACGACTAGACACGAGCCCGGTGACACATTGCAATAGTGGGACTCACCAGATGGCCCCATACATGTCACCTTAAATGTTTTAAGGGTGCAAAGAGCTCTTGAAAAATGTCTGTTCTTGTAACTGGTAAAGATATTAATACTAATATTATTACTAATACATATAATAATACATGTAATAATACATATAATAAAAATACATAGTAATATTAAATAAATACATAAATACAACTAATAAATAATAATAAAGAGCAATGCTGGGAAACAAGGAACATGGAATCTACCTGCATTCAGAGCACATAGTGTCATTTACTCCAAGTACCCTCATAAGTTTCTTGAGAGAAGAAAGACAGAAGGGACAGAGGTGTTTTTTCTATCATCTCAGCTGCAAAAGGAATCTGTTGACTATGACCTGGGCATTAGTGTTTTACTGGTCTGTAAATGCACACGGTGCCTGTGTGCAAGAGTAGGGGGAGGAGGCTGTGTGACCACTCTGACTTCCTCCATGGTGTGTTTCATCTCCAAAGCATGAGACAGCAGCTGTGAGCAGAGCTATTGTCACTTGCTACTAATTTATAGCTGAGGGCTGATCCCTAAATTCCTAAAAGCAAGGGGTTAAGATGATTTATTTGCTGGAAACAGTCACAGGCTTGTGCTGAGAGCTTTTATCATAATTACAGGTGTAAAATGTCAGTGTCCATAATTTTTTCAAAGAAATTGCACAGATTACACTTCTCTTCAAAACATGCCAAGCATTTTATGTGTGAATTTAGTACTTCAAAAATGGAGCTGACTGACAGCCCTGCAAGCTCTGTATGCTGAAAAGCACACTTGCCCAACACCAGTATGGCCAGACCACTCCCAAGGAGGGAGTTTTGTTGCCATTATTCCTGAATGGCTCCATCTGTCTCTCCCAAAATGCTGCCCCAACAGCCTCAGTGATTTTTCCACTGGGAGAAGCCGTGCAGCAGATTAGGAATCCAAATACCACATGCCAGTGAGTGAAGCAGCTACTGGACCAATGCGAAGGGGAGCCTCATCACCCGAGAATTAAAGCATCCAGATCCTCAAGGGGTCTACACCGGGTCCTTTCAAGGAGACTTATGAGTCAGAAACTAACAGGGACTTAAAAACTGCATCAGAAGAAAAGAGCATGGGACAAATCCATCAAGGGTCACATACCTTTGGCTAGAAGACAGCTAGCAGCATCTCAGTTCAGTTGGAGATATATCACTGGCAGATGAGCTGATTCCTCTCTGTGGCTATGGGTTGCTTTGTCAAATGACAGAGTCACCCAGCCTGCATGGTTCACTTTCCCATGGCAGAGAACAGTTCCCAAATAAAACTGACTCCTCCTCAAGAGACCAGAGTCACTCCTCTTCCACTCATCCCTGCTGCTGGATGCAGGATAGAGTGATAATGGATAGAAGGGGAGCAGTATGTGAGGTTTCTTCTAGGTATCATGGACTCTGGGAGACTGTTGAGGTGCAGCAGTGGTGGGGAATTGATTCTCCATGAGGGAAATGTTGTCTCCAGCAGGGCCATGTTAAAGTCCACAATGAGATTTCATAGAGTACGTGCAGAAATCAAAAACTCTGCAGGGAAAATCAACAGCAGGCATTCCCAGAGGAATTAGAAAGATCTAGCAAAGAGTTTTCTCCCTGTTGAACTCAGTGCTTGCGAAGCTCCTGCCTGTAACATTTGTAAAACCCTGTAACACACCTTTTGATCTTTAGGCCACCACGATGTCGTCAAAAATCTGAGGCTCTGAAGTCACCGCTTTTTTAGGCAACTCCTCAGCCAAACAGTAGATGTATCAGGAACTCTACTCTGTCCTACCTCTTTGGTTAAGTCCGGACTCTGCAATGACACATTTTGAGAGCTTTGTGTCCTCCAGTTTGATACAGTGGCATGTACCTCAGGAGACATTAACACAGCCTAAGAGGGCTGAAAATTGCCTGAGAGCCAATCTGAATTTTCCCTGCCCCAGCCTGGCCCTCTTCTCTCCCTGTTTCTCCTTGTTTTCATCCTGTGGAGACCTAGAAACAAAACAGTCAATAAAGCAAAAATCAGACAGCTTGGAAAAGAAAGCCTGGAAGCCTCTCCATCAAGGTGGAAGTCAGGCTTTAATGCAGAGAGATTGGCACAGACCAGGGTTTACACTCAGAGGAAACCACTCCCTTTCCAAGCTATAGTAAGGATCGTGGGACAATATAACCACTGAAAGACTCATTTGCCACCCGTAGTAAAATGACATAATACTAGAGGCATTGGCCACCACACCATGTGGAGCCTTGGGTAAGGCCCTGGTTCAAAGATGCTGTGGAAGGCCAAGGAAATTGGTTTTGCTGTTTATGCCCATGTGGGAGGGGTGGAGAGCTCACAGTTTACTTGGGATTTGGATAGTCCTGATCCCTGCAACACAGCAGCTCCGTTGCTGTAGTGCTGTTGACCATGCCAGTTAATTTTCCCACGTTTCAACTCACCCACCATCTGGGAAAATAGGGCAGAAATAACAAACCACTTCCAGGGGTCTGATGAATTCATCCCACTTTGCAAAGGGTTTTCAAATCCTCAGGAGTGGGTGGCTGAAGACACAGTGTTGATGAGAGATGATTTTCATCACAAGTCTCCTCTGGGAAAATGGTGAAGTTCCTTATCCTCTTTTGCTACTGCTTCCTTTTGAAAATGGGTATTTCTCTACCTCACAGAATAAATATGTGGAAGAACTTGATATTCTGGAGCTGAGGACCATGTCTATGCTCACAGAAGATAGCTATTCCACTCCTGGCTCTGTTAGCAAGGATTACAGCCTCATCTGAAGCAGTCCTGAAGTCATATAAAACCTCATAAAATAAAAACATTAAAAGCTCCAAACAAAGCCCTTTATTTATTGTTTGTGTGCAGT
This sequence comes from Morus bassanus, assembly GCA_031468815.1. Taxonomy (NCBI): domain Eukaryota; kingdom Metazoa; phylum Chordata; class Aves; order Suliformes; family Sulidae; genus Morus; species Morus bassanus. Next base: position 84,548,981 of record CM062570.1, on the reverse strand, counting down.
TAGGACCCTGGCAGTGAAAAAAAGCATTATTCCTCAGGAAATTACCTTCTGAAAATCAGGTTAAAACCAGACAACTTGCTGAGAGCTTGTGATTGGACAGTTTCCAAATTCCATCTTCCCCGCCAAAGTATTTCATTCCTGACACGCGAGAGAGCAGTGTTTGATAGAGCTGAGGGCGGGGAGGAGATATCCATCGATCAATATTATAATGCTGGTGCATTATCTCAGTGACTGTGGGAGACTCTGGAATGATAAACAGTGATTTATAGGTCACTAAGGGACATTTTCCATTAAAGTGCTGTTAGGTCCTGAATAGGGAACCTGTAAAAATGGCATTGTGGCTGTGCATAGCTGTCTTCCCTGGGTGACTTTCAGGTGGAGAGGGAGCTTCTCAGTAGCCTGAGATCAGCCAGGTCCTATTGTCGTTCCTTTGTGCACCCAGGTTGGAGGAGGGTTGCGAGTAACACGTGAGCTGGAGCAGAAGACAGTTCATTTGCCCAGAACCAGGCTTTACAAGTCTGGGTCCCTCCATAAGATCTGGGCAGGTCCTGAGAGTCTGTTAAACAACTAGTTGTGTGCCCAGCCTTGTTTAAAATAGAAATTATCTTTTCTAGGTTCTCTGAGGATTCATGAAGGGTCAGTTTTAATCTTTTCCATTAGCTGATGAAGTAAGTTATCTTTGTCCTCACCTACTGCTGTTTTTCGTGACTCCTACATGAACAGCACGCTCTGGAGACACCCTGAAAAGCTAGACGAGATTGGACAAGAAATATATTAGAAATCATTGTGGGGGATGGAGAGATAGACATACACACAACAGTATGTTCACATAAGAGCTGCGTCCCTGCAAGACTGAGACAAAGACATTTGGGCCCCTTAAATCCTGTTATAAACATTTCAGCCTAGATCTGCCGTCCTAAGCCAGCTTCACCTGGATCTAATAGAGCCAAACTTTTTTTTCCCCCGCCATTTTATACAATTTTTCCATCCTGATATTCCTAGTGCATTTAGCATTTTTTAGTGTTCCTCCTGGGCTGATGTCTTTGCACCAATGTGAAGAAACCAGTGTTTTCTTACCTATTTCACTTTTGCCTTCTCCTTTACCACATACAGGCATACCATTTCCATTATCTGTCCACGCAAACTGCATGTATGCCATCCCATCTTTAATGTTTTTTGTGGCTCGTCCCTGAAATCCTTGATGAAATGTCCTGATCTTATTATGAGCCAGATAGCAACGTCCTCAGGCAGCACCAGGACACACAGGGACCCTGGTGAGTTGGTGGTGGGAGGGTCCTGGGGTAGCCCATGGGCCGATGAAGGTGACAGATCCTGGTGGTCCCAGTGCAGTGCTGGGACGCCAATGGGTCCAGGTTAGTCCCACAGGGATGGCCTCAGTGGTCCCAGGACTTGCTGTTTCCTCCAGTGAGGAATGCAGGTAACCTTTGTGTCTGCACAGCCCTGCTCTGGCCACTCCACCATGAAAACCACAGCTGAACCTCTGAGGAACGACACAAACACCAGCCCCACCATCAACACGCTGTGGCCCAGACGATATCAGCAGCATCTGCTTTTTGTGGCAAAGGCAATCTGCATAGGCTGCAAGGCTATATATCCAGCCCAAATGGGGATGGTACAGACTGGATCTGAACTTTGTTCCATTTTCTTCCAAGCTACTGTGTGACCTCAGGCTTGTCATTTCTACTCTACATGCCTCTCCAGCTTTTGCTCCTATCATTGCAGATGTGAACAAAGATGATTCCCGAATGCTGCAGAATTTCAGGCTCTCGATCCCAGATCGTAACAGATGTACATGAGTCCTACTTTAAATATACTAAGCCTACGTACATAAGTACCCTCAGGGTTTACAGTAGCTATGCTATATTCCTTTAATGATAAGATTCTGGGTTGCAGCATTGGTTAGAAATTCTTGGAATAAAAATCTGTTCAGCTGCCTGCTCTTGCATAATTACAGTATCCTGTTAATGGACAGTTATTTGGATTTATTAAAAAACAAAAATCCAAAAAAAACCCCCAAAACCCATGTTCAATATTTTCCTTTTACAAGAGCAGCCAGTATTCCAAGACAGATGTTTCTCAGAATTGATCTAATTGAGTGACTTTCAACCGCTTCCACCCCAGAAGGTCATGCTGTAAAATATAAAAAAGAAATAATAAAAGAAATAAAGAAAAAAGAAGGAAAGACATAAAATTAAAACTTTTGGGAATCTTTTCCCATCAGCATTATGAAATCCTGTTCTCGTCTAATCTTCTCTGTAGAGAAGACTACAGCTGGCTGGAAAATGTTTCGGTCTTTTCTTTGCCCTTGTACAATCTCAGCTTTTTGTTGTTAATAACTTGTCAAAAACTGAGAGGAAATCTTTTGTTTTTCTGACAACAGTTATTCTGTTTTTTCCACCAAGAGAGACAACACAGCCCACAATCTGCCCAATTTAATTAGACAACCCATTTTTTTTAACCAATTAACATATCTAACGAGAAATTTGACCAACTTAACATTCCTTCCAAAATGTATTTATTATGTTTAACAGAGCCATTCACCCCTTGCTGAGAACCTGTGATCAAACATAAGCTAGGATCCTGATGTGGAAACAGCTACTCTCCAAACTATCTGTTTTGGTGACCACCCCTTGGGGGCAGGAGTAAAAAGGGAAGATGGTGCTTTTTGGTTATATTCAAGCTGAGTGTGGAAAATGCCTTCCCTTCCTACAAGAGCTTTCAAGCCTTCCTTCACTGGGACAAAACCAAGAGTTGAAAGTGCACAGCATTTCTACTGGCATAAGACTCAAGTTTCCCATCACCTTCTTGCCCAGTGTTGCCAATTTCTGACTAAGGGCTCAAGTAGTTGGGCAGTAAATTGCATTTATTCCAGAGAGCATCCTTGAAAACCTTCCTTGGGACAAACTTGCTTCCTTTCTCCATGCTCCAGGTCACGTCAGGTCCTGCTGAGACATGACTCATCGTTTGTCCAAGATGCCTTCGTGATGGACATGCAGCCAACACTGCCGAATGACATCACCGATCGGCACTGATAAGGAATAGGATGCAGAATACAAAATAATGAGTGATGTGGACAAAGGCATCTAGAAACTATTTCCTTGTAGCAAGGGGGCAAAGGGTCAGACAATAAAAGGGACTAAGGGAAGAAAATGACTTGCATTTAATATAATATATTTGCCCTGTACGACTCAGAGTGGATGCTTGTCCCTGGGACCGAGAGCAGTACAGAGCCTGAGAGCAAGATGGGGAGGATGTTCACATGAGCAACAAGAAATCCAATGCTGTGGAAGGACCAAACTCCTTTAGAAATGAGGTCAAATTGTACTCAGTCTGATGGAGGACAGGTAACGAGTCCCTGCCTTCCGTCTGCTCAGGCAATATGAGAACACTGGATTGCATTTCCCAACACCACGGCCCACCTCAAGGCACCAGACTTCTAAAAGAACTGGGAAAAAAAAATGAAGGCCATGATGAGTAACTCTTCTCCTCAGGTCTTGGGAGCTGCCTAATGTAATGGGACCATAATCTGTTTCCATAAACACAGCAATGACATCTTTGCTCTTTTCAGAACTAAGAAACTCTTCGTCTCTCACCTGCTTGAACCATCCACGTCCCTGGAACATTCTTGTTTAGTCTCCTGAAATGTTATTAACAACCCCAGCAACAGAGAGCCATAAATCCCTGCATCCCCCTGAACTTTACTGCACTCCAAACTGTTTGGATATTCAGTATCAACAAATCATCCCGATAAATATGATTTCTTTGATGGCATTTCATCAAAATAGTTTATGACTCTGACATTTTGAGACTGGATTTACAGCAGCTGCAGCTTGTGCAAGACTGGCGGTCACCTTATTGAAATTCACCTAAGGGAAAAAAAAAAAGGAAAAAAAAACCCCAAAACCTTGAAGCAGCTCCTACCATGCTAACTTTAAAGAGATTCTTCTTTTTCCTTCCCACACTTTCTTGGAAAAGGCAGGAGTTTGGGGATCCGCAAAACAAACATTAGCTTTGGCTCATCCTAATCAATACAATGATGGGTCAGGCCTCCAACTCCAAGTTCTCAAACACATGCAGGGAGAGGTTTCCAGATTTACTTAGCTTTACCTTACTTTAATTCAGTGGTAGCAAAAGGTGTTTTACAGCTTGCTTCAGCAGGAAAATGGCTCACCTAGTTTGTATATGTCTTTTGCTGTACTGAACTGCTTCTTCATTAGGAAGATCTTGAAACACCTGAGATACAAGAGGAAAATTTTTCACCAGAAACAGTGTTTCTGCTAGAGCGGGGGTTGAAGAAAAGCACTGGCAGCATCTCTAGAAAATGTGTAAAGTCTTGATGACCGGTATTCAAAACCAACTCTGAGCAGGTAAGGAGGAAGGCTGAGAACTGGAGATCTGGCCAGAAAAGAAGAGAAGAAAGTAGCTTTGTTTAAATTTTCAAGCAAGGCCTAAGAAGGAAGGTGACCTATACATGACTACCGCGAGCAATCTCAGCAAGAGAATAGCTATTAGGTTAAAAGACAAAAGGACACTTGGGGTAGACTGGCCATGAACAAATCACCACGGCAGTGAAACTCTGGAAGAACCTCTCGTTAGGAAATGCAGGGGCAATAGAAGGTCACCTGTCTGTCTATGAAGGGTTGTATATGGCTGGGTTTGTGAAGTAGACAGTGACTGGATTTCATGACCCAGACAGTCCCTGCCAAGTTTTGAAGTGTTCAGTTTTAAAAATAATTGGATAAGACTCTTCATGCCCATTTGAGAGGAGACTGAGACACTGTGATATACATCTTCAAAGACAGAAAGCCTCTCTCTAATTTCAGATTCCGGATATTTTTGGGGAATCAGGTCTACATTGCTTGGCAAAGACCCTGTAGGCAACCCACAATACCAGCCGGAACTGAGGAGTCAGGACCTTCAGAAATGTGCTGTTATCCAGAAAATTATCCTTCTACTTGAAACAAACCCAGGAGAACTAAATCTGACAATAGACTTGCTCCCATGTTTCCACGAAATATAAATACCATCCATGGAGTCAGAGGGATGACTTGATCCATTAGCGGGATTCTCACCTCGAGAGTTTTGTGAATACCTGGAAAATTTCCAGGCTGCAACCCCACAGACAGGAGCTTATCCATCACAGGTTCTGTGGTGGGAGACTCTTGCTGTACAGCACATCCTCCCTTTGCATCATCTACAACAAGCAACAGTCGTCTTGGTGTCCTTTCCCTTCATAGCCCTGCACTATAACATGAAATGCGTGCTTGACCCCGAGTATTTCTTTCCCTGCTGGATAATTCTTGATCCTGATCTCTAAGACTTACAACAGAAGCTGATCCTGAGAAAATCCAACTTCTTGGGAAAGGTCAGTTTGGACAAAACAGTTAATTTTAAATTGCCTTTTAGAAATGCACTTGTGTAACATGTAAGAAAGGTATTTTTCAGGATCTATCTCTCTCTCAGACTTTTAATCCAGGTCATGACAATATTCTCCATTAGAGCATCCTGGCTTTAGCTTAGCCTTTACAGCCAACACCCTGAAATTTCTCCATGTACACAAGATAAACTTCTCTGACCCTCTGGGGAACTGCAGTGTAAAGCTCAGAGGCCTCCTCTTAGCTATTCCCAACTGGCTTGTACACCAAACCTTTCAAGCGAGCCATGTCTCAGAGAAACCCATGAATGGGGATGGGGAAACTCATTCAAAGGCTTTTTGACAGAATCATAGAATCATTAAGGTTGGAAAAGACCTCTAGGATCATCAAGTCCAACTCCCAACCCAACACCACCATGTCTCCTAAACCACGTCCCCAAGTGCCACGTCTATGCATTTTTTGAACGCCCCCAGGGATGGCGACTCCACCACCTCTCTGGGCAGCCTGGTCCAGTGCCTGACAGCTGCAGGAATGAATGAAAGCTGCTTTTTCCTTTATGCAGTCTGTAGCAAAGGGCATATGAAGTACTACTTCAGCATTCAGTATTCTAAATGTGCTTTATCCTTCAACTATAATTTTATAAATTTTGTTAACTTTCCCTTTACTGCACTGTAACCTGCTTGTGTACCAGAATTGTGTAGAAAAGAAGGAATAAGAAAAAAAAGTAATCAGTGAGTCCCATAGCAAAATAAAGCAGCTCAAATTTTAGTGAAGGAAAAAGATCCTTTAAGGATCCATCAAGACTTTTTTGGGTCTTGACCAAGCTGTACCTCCAGTGGGTCTCTTCCTAACTGGAGCTGAAACTGCTGCAGGCAGGATTTGGCCATATCTCTGAATGGAGGAAATTAGGATGCAGCTGTGGTCTCAGGCAGCCGCACTCCAGAGTTCAACCTAAGGCAAAGTCTAATGCTTGTCCACATTGATCTGTCTCCAGGCTCGGTCAGGGATGAGACTGGGGGGTGAGGACAGGGGACAAAGCACATAGTTCATATCAAAATGCAGGATGTATCTGATGTTCTCACAGAACCAAGTGGTCTCGACAGTGTGGATGTGACTTTTGGGCCATTCAAGCCAGAAATTGGAATAAGCCAGGTACGTGTAACATCATTAAGCCAATACAGCTCATACAGAAAATAACAGGAAAGCAGATATGTGATTCAGTCATTGTAGAAGTAAAAGGTGCCCATCTTTTTTTTTTCTCTTTGAGACACTACTTTGGCAAACAAACCCTTTTTTGTTTTTTGATGAACAAATAAGTTTGGCTGATAGAGGTACCTTTACAGACATAACGTACTTTGATGGCTGAAGATGTTCGACTCAGCGTTGCACTTTTGTTCTTATTAAAATAGTGAGATCAATAGTGCTGTACTTATGGTATTAAGTACAGAACGAGTGACAGGTCTCAGGACACAAATGTCACTGGAAAATCATTGTGAGCTGAAGGAGTTTTCAAAGTTTGCAGAGATTTAGTCCTGATGATGTTCAACATTTTTAATGTTCATCTACAAATAAAAATCAAAAAGTTAGAGATAAAGTTTCATAACATCAAATGATGAGGACTGGGCAATCATACAGAGCCTATCTGAGTTAATAAAATGCATTTTCCTGCTATACTGATGCAAAGTCAGGCATATATAGGCCTAAGGAAGGCAGGAAGGGCACAAACAGGGAATGACAGACCAAGAAAACAGCAACTCTTTAAAGGATTTAAGGGTTGGAGTGGACTGGCAGCTCAACATGAGCTCCTGTTGCAACTGAATCACAGCAGAGATTAATGGGATCCTTAAAAGCACCAGCCACGAAGCAATGGCTCAGAGCAGAGAGCAGCGTTGGGGAGACAGGCACTGGGATTTGGTGCACTTAAAGGACCAACAAACATCAGATGTGGTGCCTGAAACAGAGTATTCATTGGAAAACTGGGGAAAATGTCTTCTAGTGAAGCTGGGATTCACCTCTTCTAATTTCTGATGTCTAAAGCTAATGTGAGATGAATCCTGCCTGAGGTGGGTTGGAGAGCTAAAGTTTGTAAGCTCAGGCAAAAGGTGTTTGGATGGCATTGGGGTGTAGGCATGATGTTTCTATGGTGCTTGGGTGACAACAGACCATCCTGACCAGCAGAGATGAGCATGTCAAGGAACAGCAGAAGCCAAAAAAAGGCAAAAGAGAAATTCAACATATTTTTTTTCTCAGAGAGAGTAAAGGTGCTTGGACTAAACTCCAAAGGGGAGTGCTAAATTCCCCAATTCTGGAGAAAAGCAAGCTTGAATGGATTTCATGTTCTGATCAACAGCGTACTTAGCTGGCCTGAAGCCAGGAGAAATGGGGTGACTTCACATAGTGTTAGGTACGAGTTCAAACCAGGTGATCCCATGATCCCTGTCGACCTTCCACTCAGCCTGCTGCTCTTTACCTGTTAGATGAATCAGCTCTTTGCTTTCATCTAAAACCTGGTTCCCAGATCTGAAGGTCTGTTGGGAGGATCTGTGCTCTTGCAGAAAACTCCGCTATATGTTGTGGGCAGCAGAGAAAATTACTCTTCCCTCCATGAACTGTTTGCTAAGTCAGAAGAGGGTGTGGTGATGAGAGCAGTAAAATATGGGATCTAATCTATGCACCTGCTGCAATCTCCCCTCTCTCTGCCGGTATGGGCAGCCTGGGCTCCTGATTTATGGGCATGATTTATGTCTCCTTTCCATGCCGTGGACTGCTTGTGCACTCTCCTTGAAGCAATCTGAGCTGAACATTATATGAAAAAGGAGAGACTGCATCGTATTTCTGTCACACTGCTTGTCAGACAGAACCAAAAAGCGAACTCTGGTGAGTTGAACTTCCTTTCTTTTTAATCCTAGAAGAGTTTCAGCTCAAAGTGCCTTTCTGTAACTCTCTCAAGGAAGGGCGAGGGGCAGCAAGTGTCCCGAAGCGAGTACACAATCTGTGCTCTGCCTTTTGCCTTTGAGGCCAGGGAATGAGCCTTTGCTTATTTTATTCAGTAAGACAGATCTAGCAAAGGAAGAGCAGATGCAGGCATGGTTTGCCCCTCTCCATTTCATGGTTCTGAATCAAAAAGAGGAAAGTGAAGGTTTAATCCCACTTAGGAAAGCACCCAGTCTTATTTCTGAGCTGTACGACTGTGACGACAGTAAAGGGCTGAGATTCAGACATCACCAAACACTAGAGCCTGCAGACCTTACTCAGATCTTTGTCATCATTTTGCCTTGTTTCAGAGGAGGTGTGGGCCAACTGGTGCTGGACTGATGATCCTCATAAGGTTGCTGGCCTTGCCCTTGCACCCATTTTGGTGCAGGATCCTAAGCAGTGCCGAAGGAGGTATACTCACAGAGAGCAGCTGATCATATTATCTCCCTGCCTTGGTCATACTTCTGCCAAAAATGGCAAAATCCTGCTAGCTATTTTGCAAAGGAGGCATTGCTGCCTTTGGGTGCTTGGGGAAGAAGAAGAGGGTAGAAGTTTTAGAAAATCTCAACCAGAAAACTGTTCCTGTGAGTAGAAATATTTACCCTGGTTTATGCCCAACCAAACTTGAGCTGGTGTCTCTTTACTTGTCAGTTTGTCAGAGAGTGAAAGGGAGTATCTCAAACATAATGTGAACTCAGGGCTCACAATAATCACTCCATGATGACCACAGCACAGAATGAAGCCGACAGCTCATTAGACAACAACATGTAGGCAATTAACATTAATTTCAGTTGACAATTATAACCTGATGGCTGACTGAAACACCATAATCTGTCCTAAGGAAATAGTTCTCATAGCTGCTTAATTAATGATAAACAGACCATTTGTTGTTGCTGTTGTTGAAAAAAAAAAAAAAAAAAGAAGAAAGAAATCAGTGCAGATTTTCCTTGCCACATGTGCAAAATGCGTTTTGGAGGGCCAAAGCTAACGAACCTTGGTGACAAAGCACATGCCCATTGCTTCATCCTTTCATTCCAATGGCATGAGATGGGAAATGAAGCGTGGTGTATGATCTTGTCATGGGAGCCTGGGAAGCATCCGGCCCAAGAGAAGCTGCTCCAAATGGGCTGGAAGAGAAACTCAGGCAGGCCTTGCGTGCTCTGCCCGCAGCTTCGGAAGAAGTGCCGACATCTCCTGGAAACTCTTGACTCAGATTATTGTTCTGTCTTTCTGATGCTTTGTCATATGTTTCCTGCATTGCTCTTCTTGACTGTTATTTATTTTTGACCAAGGACATGTGTCTGTAAATGCACACTCTAACGCGCCTGCCTTTTGTTCTTTTTCTGGATTTCCAAATATATATACCTCAATCCCTCTCTCAGCAATGCCCTGGTGCACCCAGTAGACTTGTCCTACACCAGCATCTGAGTGCTCCCAACACCTATTTCATCACATCACCCTTATAGATACTTTAGATGACAGCAGAGTTTTGTCACATGGAATCTCTCCCTGGCAAGATGCTTGAGTCACCTCTATCCTGTATCACACAAGCAGCCTTGCCACAAATAAGGACATTCCAGGGAAGAACACATTGAGGAAGGAGGTGTATAGGAGGTCCACCTGGGGCCTCACATCAATGCCAACTTTAAGTGTCCTCCATCAGATAGAAAAGTATTGATGATTAATACATGTGGCCTTGAAACCATCTTAGAGGCCACTTGTTAAAGTGCAGGGTAGATTGGACTGATTTGGACCTTGCATCAGGCCCTGGTACCTCCTCTGTTCTCAATATCACAAGGCAGCTTTTGCCACCCACATAGCACATGTTATGTTTGAAGCAATCCTGTTTCTTGCTTCTCTGGCTGGAAAAGTTTCTTCTGGCACTCAAAGTGACCACCAAGGAAGGGAAGAGAAGAGGCATGATCTGGCAGATGTGCGGCACTGGGATGTCAGTTCTGCAGTGGGCTGGATCCCTGGCCAAGGCAGTCCTGCTGCAAGGCTGAGGCTCTGGTTCCCTTCCCATCTGTGTCAGGCAGTCCTCTTCAGGGTGCATCCTTCCAGCTGCTTGGGATGGGCTGGGAATTTTCTTTCTGGTGCAGCTTTGGGTCGGTGGACAATTCCTCACTCTCTGAGCTGCTCGAAAGGCTGGCGGAGGACTGCTCCCCAGGACGCTGGGTAACCCAGATTTGCTGCTGGCATGATGCAGGAGTCCATTCATGAGTATACCCTTGCACAGAAAACTCTTTATAAGTGCCATTAACTTTTTATTAGTACTTAACCCTCTGGGAAAACTAATCAGAACAGATGACTATTTAGGAATACAGTTATTATATGCTCTTGGTGGCCTCGTGCTGCAAGAGTACCAGGTGAAAAGTGATTTCTTTTACAGACTTTGAATGCTGCTGAACAGAAGCTGTGGGCTGGAAGCAGGTATTAGTGGGTGACTTCTTCGGGCTATGATAAGTAATCCTTGAAAACTTTAACTAGGAAGTGGAGAAACTCATCCATAGCTTCTCAAGGAAGGAAAGGTATGGAATCTGCCTTCTGTTCCTGGCTTCATGTATGGCCTGATGATTTCCTTTCCTATGGCTCATTTCCCACACTGTGAAATGCAAGTGATCATGATTGTTTATATTTGGGGGTGTCCAGAAATAAACTGCTGGAGCAGAGGTAAGCATATGTGGGTTTGATTTCAGTTTCCCTCTTCCAATGACAGAAGCAGACAACCTGATCTGGATCCATGGGTTAAGCATGGGGCAGATTCTGCATAACAGTTTATTTACTCCTGTTCTTACTGTGTGCAGGTTTTTTTAGGCTTCCATCAATAAAAGTCTTCTCTGTGATTGTGGTATATAAGAAGGCACATTAGACTTAAATTTTAGTGAGAGTTTCAAGTTAGACAAAGAGGAAAACTTCCCGGTCACAGTACTTCCATCTCTGGAAGTCACTAAGCAGACGAACACCTTTGAAAGACAGTTTAGGTTTGCTTCTGACTTGGGATCTGGTCTGAGATTTTTTTCCAGACTTATTTTCTGCAGTCAAGACATGCCTTGCAGCATGCAAAAGGCTCCCCTTCATATCATCCTCCCTTTCCCACTACTGATTCCCTCCCTCCCCTCTCATCTTTGCCCTTGATACATCATTGCCCATGACAGTGGGAATCATCCCCTCTTTCACTGCAGCTCCCTGAGGCTTTGACTTCAGCCCCTGCAACCTAACTTCCATAGTTTCAGCTCCTGACACTTCAGTTTCTTCTGCTTCCTCCGGTAGTTTCAGCTTCTGTGTCCAGCCATCTCTTTCACAAAAAGAGATTTCCATCAGAATTTCCACCTGCTATACTTTCAGTATCATCTTTGGATCTGGTTCATACTTCACTGCTGGCAGCAGCACACAGATTCCCTAAACCTCCACCATCACCACCACACATTCATGGCTCCGGCATTAACTTCGAGCCCCTGGAACCATCCTTCCTTCTGCCCTTGGCTCCTGCAACTCCAGCTCCTCACTTACTGCAAACCCACAGCCAAGAACACAGAAGCAGCTTGTGAGGTGGTATCCAGTTGTGAAAATCCAACAAGAGACAGGATTGCTGTCCTTTCCTCAGCCACCTGTTTTCTCCCCGAGCCTTTCTTTTCTTTCCTCTCTCAATGCAGGAGTTCCTTAACTTCTTTTAGGAACTTCCCCTCCACCTTTTCTATCATGTCCAGCAGCTGTTTCTGCAGTAATTGTTTGCCTTGTAAAGACTTTCTGGTGGAGTCACTGGGTACTAATCTGAAACCACCTATACCACAGCTGTAAATTTTATCTTGGATCCCTCAAAACAAGGGCTGTCATGTGCTCTGCCACAAAAACAGAGGGAAAACCTTATCAGACCCAAGTGCCCAAGGGCCTGATGATCCTTGTTTGCCACTGCTTTGCAAACATGCAAGGTTTCTCTGTGACCATGGCATGGCTTTGTAACACTGAAAGCTCAGCCTGAAATATGGAACTACGTGCAGACAGCACAGACATACAGAGCCTCATGTCTGGTCACTGTAAGAGATCTCCAATAGATATGATGATGCAAGTGCTGGAGAAGCACTGGGGCGAATCCATGAGTATTGCATAATTCCAACCAGTGTCCCACACGAGGGACTGGATGTGGGATGCTGTGGAGGAGAAGAGAGAGGTCATGGGTGCTGCTGAAGCCAGCTAATCCTGCCACGTCCCCAAGCCCCCCTGGTTTGTTTATCCCATGGGAGGGTTGTTGCAGGGCATTCTGCCTAGTGGTGAAGAGCATGAAGGGCCTCATGGATTGAATCCCATCATGTTGGGCCAGCAGGAAAAGCCTTGCTTTCCTTCCAACTCAGCCACCGCAGCTGAAATCTGTGGGTCTGAATCCCCCTCTCTCATCTTTCCACCCTGCAGCAGAAAAAAACCCTCCATTCACAAGGATTTCTGCTGACCTCACTCATGTTTTCCCAACACCAACGCGGCTGAGTGAACAAGGGCGGGATTTGGAGCTACCGGGAGCCAGCCTGGGAGCCAAGATGATTAAGTCCATTGGCCCTGGCCCAAATCTAATGTGAAAACCCCCCTCCCCATGCTCACCTTCCCCAGTCAATGATCCCTTTATCAGGCGGGCAGTTACTAACTCCCCTTTTGCTCTGGCCACTCCAAAATACGTCCAGGGCCTGGCACGGGGAAGAAGAATGCCCCATCTCCCTTGAAACCTCAGCGCTGCCTCTTAACTCCTCAGGTTTCTTGCCGAAGTCCTGGCTCTCTTTTATGTTGCTTCAGAAAGGGAATCATTATAGTCTTTTTGCCTATATCCCTCCCCACTCCAGCTCTATTCAGGCATAATGTGATTTCTCTGAGAAAAGAGCAGATAATATCACTTCTCAGGCAAAGAGGCTTAACTCTCACCTTGGCGGGTCTGGGAGGGTCCTGGCATGGAGGTCTGGCAGCCCTGAAGCACGACCTGTCTCCCCGGGAATGCATGCTTTGCAGGGAATAATGCTCTTCTGGGTAACTGCACAAAAGCCACCAGAACACAGTGAGCAAACAGGGCCAAAGCTATTAAAGCTTGGAGAGCGCTGCTTATAGGTATCGCTTTTTCCCCCCAAACGCATAAGAACAAAGAGTTCCATGGAACTGGGATTATTTAACATAGTAAACATTAAGCAACTTGTGGTTGATGTAAATGCTTCCTTAATAGGCTGGTGAAATTCCTTGGGACCTGTCCAAGTTCATGTATAACCTCCAGCTCTGCTCTCACAGATGTCGTCTCCCTCCTCCCCCTAGATGCTTTTTTTAATGCCACAGTAGCAGACTAACATAATTTGCAACAGAACAGATGCCTGCTCTCCCTGCATGCTGCACAGGGAGCCCCGATGCCTAGCTCAGGACTTGGTCTCCTATTCATTGCGACAGCGTAAGTCTCGGATGCCTGGGTCCCCATCCTTTCAGCAATGAATACTGAAATACTTTATTCAAAGTGAAATAGCTTAAACAGGAGCTTTTGTGGTGACAGTCCAGTCCAGGATATCTTAAAGGTCAATGGTTGGGTTATTCTGGTGGTGGTGAGTCAAACTCATTTGTACTCTAACTACAGGCTTTGTAGGTATAAAGAGAGTGGGAGGATTTTTGTGGTTAGGACACGTGCGAAAGCCCAGGTAGGTGTGCCTGGGACAGGCTGCACGGGGTGGTTTTATAAGATGGCTGATCCAGCAGCTCAGCGCTGCTGAAGGGCTCCTTGCCACATGGTCCTGCTCCTTCCCTTGCACTGACTCTGGCACTCCTTGAACCTCTGTTTTGGCTCATTTAATTGGCAGAGAACTAAACCAGAAAAGAAAGGTCACTAGTTGTCTGAGAGTTTAGTGAGGATCAGAGCTCCCATAAGAATACAGATGTGACCAGGAAGAACTGCACTTTTTTAACTGTTAGAGCATCTTATCTTTCCACTGAAGCCTCACTGGAAGCTCTGCTGAGACCCTAATCTGGGAATCCCACCGAGGCTTTCTTGGGAGTTAGAATTTTTAGGAACTCTACAAGGATTTGGGTGTTTTAGGGTAGATCCTTAGTGAAGCTTCAGGTGTGCCTAATAACAGGCAGGACACATCTGTTCTCAGAGTTCTCAGACGAAAATTGAAATTTCAGATTTAGGCAAGCCATGATTTTCAGACAATCATTTTCAGGCCATGAAGGTAATGGGCTGGAAGAGGTGTCCTTGAAGGTAGCACTACAAATGAGAATGGGAAAAAAAGACATTGCTTAGCACTATGATGGAGTCTTCAGCACCAACGGTTTTAAATGGGTATTTTTCTTAATCTCTGTGAATGAACACTAGAGACAGAAATGTAGTATATGCGAAAGGTCATTTCAACATGCAGATTTTTTAGATCTTTTTTCTTCTGGTCAAATAAGATCTGAGCACGATTTCAGACTCTCAAGAAATTATCAAAATCTTCTGCCCCAAATCAAGGTTTCCTCAGTTTTACAGAAATTTTAGCTGAAACAATGTTCTTTTAGCACTGTGATTTTTTTTTTTTCCACTGAGATACCAATTTGCTAAATAAAGCAGGAACATTGGATAAAGCTTTGGTTTAACCAAATAATGAGTTTTGAGTTGAAAAAGAGTTGGGATGGAAAAAGTCCAATCCCATCAGACCTTTGTAGACAGAGCTGACCTCTGGTCCTGAACATTCCTATGCTGTTTTTGCCTTTCTCAGCTGTAAGGGACTCTCAGTTTTAAGGGGTACCTGCACATCATTGCCATTTTCCACCCTTGCCCAGAGGTATGTGCAACCCCTGACTGAAGACAGCATGTTTTATAGCATACATAGACCCAGGTCTGCAAAACCTTTCTGGTCTGCTAGCCATGTGCCATGGTGCATTCAGTTCTTACTGTTTAACTCCTTCTGTCCTCCTGTAAATCAATAGCCGCTCCTAAACACAGCACAAACACATCTCTGCCCATCGTTCTCCTACTTTCTGCTCCGTAGATGTCTTCAGGCTCCTGGATGCAGGCCGCCCAGGGTCAAGCATAATGCAGAACTGCCATGATGGGCTTTTTTCTTTTATCTCCTTGTTCAAAGATGCAGCTCAGTAGTGAATCCACATATTCTTCCTTGCATGGATGATTGTGAATGCTAACACATTCTGCGAGGTGGCTTTTGATGGCCAGGCACATGGTATGGTAGCAATCTTGCAATCCCTGGGGAAAAGATTGCTCTTCACATGGCATGTCAATCGAAGCCTGTTTGCATCTCTCTTTCCCTCCCTCTCTTTTGGGTGCCTGTTGAGCAATAGAGAGACAGTGTTTATCGTGTCGCAGAGGCCTGGGTCTGCGCCAGGCTGCCTGGCTGTGCAGGCTCTCATCGAGCTCCCTCTGTGCTGGGAATGGGGGGACTGTCATTCCCATGAAAAGTGGGTGCTGACTGAAGCTCGGGGCCATCCTTACTTGAACTCCAGCACAATTACACCTGGCTTGCCTCCCTTCCAGCTTGCGGCAGGAGGAAGAGCAGTTAAGCTTACAGCTTTGTCCCATATTTCCTTATAAGTTGCCCCACCCCTCCTCCTCATGTCATCAAACTCAAAGCCAGTTGCCACCATTGACAAAATAATTTGCAAAGCTTGTCTTTGCTGCAGACGGTCAAGGTGATAAGTGGGATTCAGCTACTGCTGAGTGTAGCCCCAAAATCCCAAAACGATAGAGCTGGAGCTGGCTCCCTCTGCCTTGCCCCAAGGGTGACTGAGTGGCCCTTGGGATGGACAAAGAAGGGAGAAGCAAGTTTCTTTCCCTGCCTTCCATTAGCCAAATGAATTATTTATCTTTTGATGTAGATGCTCAAGTAGATTGTTTGTCTACAAACAGACCTGGGCAGGAGTTCAAGGTATGAGTGCAGAGCAAAATAAGAGAGGGCCAGGGACCAAGAGGCACAGGCAGGCTGACCTCTGTGCTGCTTAGCTCTGGTCCCCTCTAAAGAAGGTTGGCTACATCCACATCAGGTAGCAGCTGGTCCTTACTCTCCTCTTACTCACCCCAGCAGTCTCATATTTTCTGTGGTTTTTACATTCAAAATGTCTGAAATAATGCGGACTCTGCTGCCATACCTCAAGACAATGTGGTTATAGCGTGAATGTGTGTGTTGCAAGCTTGTTTGAAGATGCAAAACCTTCTAGGCTAGGTTTGGAGCAGTGCGTGGGGTGGCCAGAGCCAGCTGGGTGCAATCTCACCCTTCCAGACTATGGGGTGGGGTCACAGGATTGAGTTATCCCCACAACCACGTCTCTGAGGGAGCAAATTGGGGTGGTCTAAAATGGAGCCAGCATGCAAGGTGCAGATGAAGCAGTGTGGACAGGGAGGGGCGTAGGGCTTGACCAGCCTCCCTTACGTCCCTTCCTCAGCAATGTCTGTCTATCCCAAGTTTCCACTTTGGGGAACATTCCACAGTTTTAATGTATTATTTTTTATGACTGAAACCCAAAGCGCATAACTATTCGCCAAGAGGTGACATCTGGCTAAATAACAATTACTGGCTGGACCAGCACACGCTTTGTTTCGACTGAAACTTTGTTTTTAATAACTAAAACACAGAATATAAATATGACTGTTGCATATTCAGACACACACACACACACACACACACAATATTTTTGTGTTTGGAATGCAGATTAAATTCCACATGAAAGAAAATAAAACAGAACTTTTATCCATGTGTTTTAATTATTTAGATCTAAATAAAAATAGTGTGGATGTCATCCCACTTATTTTTAGTCATTTTGATTGCAACAAAAATAAGACTGAAAAGAACATTTCACTAAAATGTTCCTGACCTTGTCTAGCCCTGCAGATGACAACTTATTTGCTGTTGTGACTATATTTGCTGAGCTCAAAACAAGGACAGAGGGACAGGTAGTGAACCTGCATATTTTGGGTGTCTGGTTTAGTTTTTTATACAACATGAAGATTCCCCATCCACTGTTTTTCTCTCCTGCTCATGATGCACAGTACATACAAGACACATCGGTTACCACCTGTTTTAATGGTAATGGTAGGTCTGAGTCTCCAACCACAGTCAGCATCTCAGTGTGAATCAGGACCTGCAGTTGGGATTAAAGAAAGATGAGTAAACAGAGCAGAAGGTGTAGGCAGAGATAAAATGGGATGGGGTGGCTTTCCTTGCGTCACACAGTGGTCCACACTCAGAGGAACAGCTGGAAACACAAGTTTTCACTTGATGTGAAGACCAGAAGACCAGAAGACCTTCTGCAAGGCAATGCATCTTTCACATACATCACTGACGTAGGCAGGAGAACATTTGGAGATAGAGGTGATTCCTTCTGCTACAACAGCTGAAACAACTGGATGGACACTGGGGAGCTTGCAGGTACATCCTGAGGTGCACCCCCTTTCCAGTGTGAAACAGGAGCAGTAAACTTCAAAGGCAAATGCGAGATGAGAACAACTCCTCTGAGTTTAAGTAGAAATGGTACAGAGAAAGAAGATGGCTGGTCCTTGCATGGTAGAAGGTGTCTTAGTAAAGGGAGACATGGTAGAAGGATTATCACGCAAGGAGAAGAGAGACACAAGTAACTTAATGGGTTTAACTTTTGGGCTTTTTGATCATGGATCAGTTTACACGACAGCAGGCCAGCTGGTAGCAGGTGGGGTACACCTCTCTCAAAGGAGGAAAAGGATCTTTGCGTAGCAGCTAGCAGGGCTCGTTGAAAGAGCTTTAAACTATATTTGAAGGGGGGGAAGGGATAAAACCAGGCTCGCTAGTAATAAGCCTGGGGGTGGCATGCCAATGTTTGAGGGACAGCGTGCTGGCGAGGTCCTTCGGTCTGCTGTCTCAGTGCTGGTAGGGGATGGAGATCCATGTGGCAGCAAATAGACAAGGATTATGGATGTGTTAGAAACCATGGAATTGTCTGAGAATGGTCATGTAGGAGTGAGGGCTTCGTCCCCCTAAACAGTGGCGGGATCAATAGCCCAACTGAAGTGCATCTACACCAATGCACGCAGCATGGGCAACAAACAGGAGGAGCTGGAAGCTATTGTGCAGCAGGAAAACTATGACATAGTTGCCATCATGGAAACATGGGATGACTCACACAACTGGGGTGCTGCAATGGATGGCTATAAACTCTTCAGAAGGGATAGGCAAGGCAGGAGAACCCTGTATGTTAGAGAGTGTTTTGATTGTCTACAGCTTACTGATGGTGATGGTAGGGTTGAATGTTTATGGGTGAGGATCAGGGGGAAGGCCAACAAGGTAGATATGATGGCGGAATTCTGTTAAAGACCACCCAACCAGGTTGAAGAGGCAGATGAAATATTCTATATGCAGCTGGGAGAATTCTCACAATTGCTAGCCTTTGTTCTTGTGGAGGACTTCAACTTACCAGATGTCTGCTGGATATACAATACAGTGGAGAGGAAACAGTCTAAGAGGGAAAGGCCATGGATGTTGTCTACCTGGACTTCAGCAAAGCCTTTGACACTGTTTCCCACAGCATTCTCCTGGAGAAACTGACTGCTCGTGGCTTGGATGGGTATACTCTTTGCTGGGTCAAAAATGGGCTGGATGACCTGGCCCAAAGAATTGTAGTGAATGGAGTTAAATCCAGTTGGCAGCCAGTCACAAGCGGTGTTCCCCAGGGCTCAGTGATGGGGCCAGTCTTGTTTAATATCTTTATCCATGATCTGGACAAGGGGATCAAGTGCACCCTCAGTAAGTTTGCAGATGACACCAAGTTGGGTGGGAGTGTTGATCTGCTCGAGGGTAGGAAGGCTCTGCAGAGGGATCTGGACAGGATGGATTGATGGGCTGAGGTCAACTGGATGAGGTTTAACAAGGCCAAGGGCCGGGTCCTGCACTTGGGTCACAACAACCCCAGGCAACGCAACAGGCTTGGGGAAGAGTGGCTGGAGAGCTGCCCGGCGGCGAAGGCCCTGGGGGTGCTGGCTGACAGCCGGCTGGACACAAGCCAGCAGTGTGCCCAGGTGGCCAAGGAGGCCAACGGCATCCTGGCTTGTGTCAGCCATAGTGTGGCCAGCAGGAGCAGGGCAGGGATGGTGCCCCTGTGCTCGGCACTGGGGAGGCCGCCCCTCAAATGCTGTGTTCAGTTTTGGGCCCCTTGGGACAAGAAGGACATGGAGGTGCTGGAGCGTGTCCAGAGAAGGGCAACGGAGCTGGGGAAGGGTCTGGAGCACAAGTGTGATGGGGAGCGGCTGAGGGAGCTCTGGGGGTTTATCCTGGAGAAGAGGAGGCTGAGGGGAGACCTTATCGCTCTCTGCAACTACCTGAAAGGAGGTTGTGGTGAGGTGGGGGTCGGTCTCTTCTCCCAATAACAAGCGATAGGACGCGAGGAAATGGCCTCAAGCTGCGCCAGGGGAGGTTTAGAAATTTTAGAGATATTAGGAACAATTTCTTCACTGAGAGGATTGTCAAGCTTTGGAAGAGGCTGCCTGGGGAAGTGGTTGAGTCGCCATCCCTGGAGGTATTTAAAAGATATATAGATGTGATGCTTAGGGATATGGTTTAGTGGTGGACTTGGCAGTCTTAGGTTAACGGTTTGACTTGATGATCTTAAAGGTCTTTTCCAACCTAAACGATTCTATGGTTCTATTCTATGATTGTAATTCGAGTTGAACATGGGGAGGTTAGCAAGGGAAAAATGATAATCTGTAAAACAGATATCTCCAGCCAGTGCTTTTCAGCTGTGCTTCATAATAAATAGATATGGACAATCAGATTTTGAGTTTTGAGCTTTTATTTTATACCTGGGCCTGGCAAATGTTGTAAACTGCAGTACTGAGCCCAGCACAAGACCTTCATTCATGACTGAGGAGGCACAAGGGACCCACTAGTACTAGGGGAGAAATCATCCTGAACCAGCCTCCAAAAAGATGTAGCACTGAGGCTGTCGTGGGAAATGTGTTTTAGATAAACACAAGCTGTTTGGTGTTATTCTGTCCATCAAACAGGACACACACAATGCCGAAAATAACCCCTGGGGTGTGGCTGAAGTAACCCAGGGGAGATCAGAGGAGTCTTCTGAGTGTCTTTGGATCCCTTTGGTTTTGAAGGAGAAAGCAGGAAATTTGAGGGGGTGATGCATCTCCTAGAGAGGTATCCTTGAATGCAAAAGCCTAAATGAAGGTGCCTAGTTTTAGATGCTCTGGGTTATCTGGCAGATTTGCATGGGACCAACATACATGATGTGAAGGAGATCTGTACCGTTTTGGTGTTAAATCTGTGCTTGGGCAACTGAATCACACTATCATAACAAAATGAACCTGAAAATAATGTCTTCCTTCATTCAGAAGCTGATTCTCAACTCTCTTATGCCCTGCTGGTGTTCAGGGCACCGAGTACAAAATCAAGAGTGCAAAATCAAAACTACCGTGTCTCTCTCCCCATTTTCAGAGGATGCTTTAGCAAATCAAACACTGCTGTGCAGGGGGGTTCTGAAGGCACCCAGGAAATCGTTGGGTGTTGTGGACAGGGCAATTAACACCACAGCTACCTCCAGCAGGCTGGACTCTGTGTGTGCTGTCCAGGGGTGTTGAGTGCGTGCGCACCAGTGTGCTAAATAGGTAGCCAGATGACAGGGGGAAGAACAGCCAGAGCTGCAAAGGACAGATAAAAACTGTCTCTACTCAGTAAAAAGATCTGTCTTAGCCCAAGTGAACTGTGTTTTTACATCAATTAGAGTCTCAGATGACAGTGCCCTTGTATTCGCTTCATCCTTTCCTTCCTCTTCCTCAAATATTTGGCAACATTCAGGAATTTCTTCCCAGCCCCTGCCCCTAGTCTTTTCACATGCAGGGGAGAGGCTTCCCCTTGATTAGGAAGACCTGGGTGCACTTCTGCGCAGTGCTGGCCTCGCTGGCATCATTGACCTTGGGGCAAGGAGGGGTGCTGCACACTGCCACTGGGATCTGCTGGCACTTTGCAAGGGCATCAAAGACAGCACAAGGCACGGGTCGAGTTTCCATGAGACTGACACCCTGTTCATTCGGGTAGGACTGTCATTTTACTCCATGCCAGAGCAGAAACTGGAGGCAAAGAGAAAGTTATGCAAAGACTTGCAGAGCTGGGATGAGGAACAGAAAAAGAGTCCTTAATAATCTCCCTAACACAGTTTTCTGGGAAAGAAAATGCATTAGAGGCTGGAGGAGCAGGGCGACGTGTGTTTGTGTGCCTCATATATGAGGCACAAACACTGTGGGAATTTTCAGAAATATAGCAGGGATAAGCAGGGTGAGTAGGAACAGAGACTGTCATCTGCCTGGCACATGTCTTGGGCTGAGGTATCAGTGTTTGCAGATGGTATGGGCCTCAGGGCAATGTTCAGCTTGAGCCTAGCAAGCAAAGTCTGGTGCTGTGTTGCTTAACCTGTGGTTGCCAGGCTGTTGCAGGGCCAGATGCAGAGCACCAGAGAACTGCCAGCACAAAAGATTGCAAACAATTCACTTTCACATTTCCATGAAGCTGGCAGATGCATTCAGGGATTGGCTCCTGACCAGTGCCTAGGCTGAAGTAAACTACTACTAAGTACAACAGCAAAAAATTTCTAACACTATAAAATGTTCTTGGCCAGCAAGCTAAGAACTTTCTTTATCTACCATCTCTTCTTTCCCTGGCCATCAGGTAGCAGTGCAATGCAGGACAATCTGGCTGCTAGTCCTCCTTAAAAAGTTACACAGACATTCAATAAAATAAGCAAATAATATTAAAAAACAAGAGTCAGAAACACTGCCCTGGAGAATAGGGAGACAAAAAAAAAAAGAATTGTGCTTTTATAAGGAGCTGGATGACTCTGGACTCTTTGTTGTTTCATTTAGGCTGCAAATTTAGACTTGCAGACAAAAATCACCTGCTCCTAGGTGTGTGGAGCTTTGCACCATGGAGCCAACACTGTGCACCATGCTGTAGTACCGGTGACATCTCCCTCATGGGGTACTGCTGGGGACGCAGCTATTGGCCGTGTAGCAGCTGGTTGCCCCCACTGGTAGGAATAGCTCATCTCCTTCCCAAGTCTCTGCTCTCAGCGGTCTGGAGGAAGATTTTACTCATTACCTCTGTCTCAGGGGATCAAAACACTCTTTGATGGTCAGGAAAGAGGTCATCATCCCTTCTATGAATGGGGAAACTGAGGCATGGGGTGTCAGGGAGGGGAAGGATTTGCCTAGAGTGCAGGAGGGAACCAGTGGCAGGGACAGAAATGATTCTGATGACCTGAGCCAAACAATGAGATACAAAACTGTACCGATGTAGGACCGGGCACACCTCACTTCAGCTATGCCAAAGTTGGTTGGGATTTGGGAGCATCTGGGGTCAGCCCGCAGCAAGATCCTTCAGGAGGGAGTGAGGGCAGAAAGGGCGAAAGATTGGGAGCTCTTTGTATCGCAAAAGAACAAAAGCAGAGAGAAAACTTCAGAAGACAGGGTGGGGAGGGAGGGACAGTTAAAAGGGGAAACATTCGTGTCTGAGATCAATTCCTCCAGCTTCTCCCCTTTCATTAACAGCCCAGGACATTTGGGGCAGTGGAGGCACAAAACCCAGCTACAACAGTGCTGTCCATTTATCCGCAGCCTCCAAGTGGACAAGAGGACGTATTCTCCTGGCCTTGAGAATGAAATCTTCCCAGGGTAGGAGGCTGAGCCCAGGGCCTGGGGAAAAATAAACCCTTTTCATTGCGAGTCATTAGGAAGAGATAAAGGTCTGCTTCGCTGGGTATTTCGCTTGTCCTGCCAGCGCACCTTCTCAGCCCTGGGACAACAGTAAGGCCATTTTAAAAAGCCCTTTAATTATCTACTTCCTCCCATTGCTGCTGCTTGCAGAGGGAGCTACGGAAAGAAAAAAAAAAAAAGGAAAAAAGGGCTTATTTCAACAGTCCTTATCTGATAGTGCATTCAAGATGAGTTTCTCTCGCTCCCCCTCTCTCCCAGCCCTCCCTCTGCTTTCTTTTCTTGCCTTGCTCTCCTCCCAGTGCAGCGGGAGTGGGTTTTGTTTTCTTGGCCACCAGGAATATGGGGCCCAGCGGTGTGGGTGGAGGAGTGGTGACAGGGTTAACAAAGGAGACCTCACTTTGCAGATAATGACTGGCCCTCCGGCGCTTTCAGGCAGGACACCCAAGCTCCCAGTACCGGGATGTCTTTCAGGCTTGCCCTAATTCAGTGTCTTTGTCCCTGGCTTTTCTAAAGGAGGATGACAGCTGACATCAGCTCTCTATCTGCAGCAGGTTTTGTCCTTTTCTTCCAGCTCAAGCCATAGATTTCCCTGATTTGTTATGCAAAAACCAACAGAGGCTTTTATTGATTTTTCTTCTTTTCTGTAAAAGGGGAGTCCCGATAAACGCGCTAGATACAGGCCTTCACTGAGCTCATTATGATCTAGGTTTTTTTCAAGTCTGTGCATAGGTACTACTGAATTAGTACAGATTTACAGTGTGCCAGCTACCACAGAGACCTGCTGTGAAGACGTGCCGACCATGCAGTGCCTTTCTTCTGGGCAAACCACCTTGAGCTTGCTGCAACCCTCTGCAAAGTCCCTGAGGCATGTTCAGATGTTTGCATGAACATTTCCTAGACCCTGGTTCTTGGCCAGAGACAGGGGACTGTGCTAGAGGGATGGCTCTTCTCACCCAGCAAGGCTGCTCTTGCATCTTCAGCCCATTTTTTGCAGCTGTACTTTGAGACGTGTTCCCATCAATGGTTTTCCTGCAACCTCTGCATTGTCCAAATCCTGCAGCTTCACATTTTGGTGGCATACAAGGACAATCAGAATGATCAGCCTAATCCTCCAGGGCGTGATAAATCCCTCAATAGGAGAAGAGGGGCGGTGATCACTAGGCTGTCAATAAGTACAATTAAATACACCTTTTCCTGCCTCCAATATCTCTTTCCCCAGAGTCAAGCGCATGTCCAGCTCCCTTGGGCTCTGGCTAATTTTTCATGAGGTTCAAGCACCTCAGTAACACAGCAGCTGGTACCCTCCCAGTGCTACATACAGACTAAAAGTATTAGAAGTAAGTTTAAAAAGATCAATTTGATCACTTAGATGGACCTTTGTTTTCAGAAACTCTCAGTTTCACCCCAGTACCCCTGCATCAATCCTTACAGCTTGTGCACAGCTGTCTCCTGCAAAAAGATATCCAGATTCAATGAGCTGTTCCTAAGAGAGACTCCATTGCTGTCCTGTGGAAAAGTGCTCCCACAGCAAACTGCTCTCGCTTCTCATTAGAGTTTTCCCGGCTCAGCTGCCCTGTTTTGCTTCTCCTCCTACCTTTTCTTTCCAGGTTACAGCATATTTTCATGTCTGTATTTTCCTCACATTATGTTCCTTGTGCAACATCCCTCCCTGCCTTCCTTTTGATATGCAGAACATGAGCCGTCTGTGTCTCTGCCTTTGAAGGTTTGGGGTCTTTTTCTGCAAATGACCAACTTTCATGCTGTTTTTAGCATGCTCTGTCACTTCCTCACTTCTCTTCTAAAACATCACCACAACTGGATCGGTGTTTCTATACCAGGGTGATTGCTGCTCTTTGCTGAGGTAAGGCACCATCTTTTTCTTTGCTGCTTCTGTCCTGTTGGTCTCAGGAATCTTTTTCTCCTTTGGTAAGCAGAGACTCACTACATGAACTTCTCTCTATGTATAAGCCACTATTAAACACTGTTCATAAAAGACCTAGCTGAATGCAGAGCTGGAGCAATTCCCAAGCTCCCTTAAATGAACAACTTTTAGGGTCATCTGCGTTCAAAGGACGTTCTGTGAACTGTCTCTTAAGTTGCAGTAAAGCACTAAGAAGGTGATTTCCACAGCACAGAAGTACCATAAAATCCATACCCAGTTCCCATGTTTTTTTAGGGTTAGCAGGAATCTGATACCAAAACATCTGATTAAGTGATAGCAGACCTCATGCTCTCCAGTCTGATCTGAACCAGCAAATAGGCACTAATTCCCAAGGTGCGAACGCAAACCAGACAGCGCAGAAATAAGTAACAAACCACAGCTGCTTAAGATGTTATTGAGTCAGAACGCTCATGCTCTGTTCGTTTAGCTGTTTAGAAATGTGTTGGGGAGAGGATGCGTGTCTTTCTGCCCCCGACACATGGGCTACAGCTACACTCATAAACAAAATAGGGCTTGGGTGCTGGCTGATGTAATGGCCAGCAGTGAGCCATACTGTGCAGGTTTTGTCTGCTGCCTGTCCTGGTTTTGGACCAGCATCTCCCAGTCAATGCTTAGTCATCTCTCAGGGCACAGCATAGGGCAGGGACTGTCCACAGTGGGACTGCCAGAGCTCCCATAAACCCCCTTCATGCACAGCTGTATTCTATAGGAAGCTTGTCCAAAGCCTGACCCAGACACAGGTCTGAAGCCACCCTTGACAGGCGGTTCAGAAGTACCAAGTCACCTAGCAGAAAGCTGCCATGACCGGTCAGTGTGGCAGCCAAGCTGCATGTGTAGCAGTTAAGTTAAGAACATTTCCTTGTTGGTCCACAGTCCAGCAGCCCTCAAATGGATAAGGGCTTCCTTCCCAGTGCCCTCTTCTTCTCCTTGTGTAGATCATCCTGCAGTCTCCTCCAAGTCCTGAGGTTCTGCAGATCTCAACCATTCAAAGACATGCCCACCTCAGCAGACTAATTTCTCAGCTGTAGCCCAATTCTCAAGGCTACCCTGGGTGCCCATCTCTATTTTTTCATAGGTTATGATCTTACCCCCACAGCAGTCAACAGGAATACTCTCATGTTCTCCTAGGTGTAGATCAGAAGGTTTCCTTTTCAAGATCATTAATTTTCATTTCATGAAGGAAATTAATTGGACCTACTCAGATTTATGGGGATCTCTTATTCTTTGGGGTGCTTCTCTTAACCTGACCTCTCCCACCTTCCTTTACAAACTTATGACTGTATCTTAGTCATGTTTCCCATGCTCCTGACATTGCTAGATAAATCCATATGAGAACTCAAAGTCAGAAAGCCATCAGAGTCCTAAAATATCCCTGAAAAAGGATGAAAATCCACAGGCCTCTGTGTTCTCATATCCAGTGACCATTTTGTGCTAACTACTGATAAAAAAAAGTAAAAATAGAAAGTTTTCCACAATGTCTACTCAGAGATTGTTGCAATGCGACAGAAATCAAGGCGATCTCTGCAGCCCATAACCACTTGCTGATGGGAGGTTAAAGTTGCTGAAAATCCTATTTGACCTTCTCAATGGAGTTAATGAATCAGAAGACTTCCTGTGGATAATCCAATGAGGTGGATAAAAAGGTCCTGAACTACTTGGCATGAAGTCAATGCCAGAGAATTCCCTTACCCTCTAATCCCTGTGAGCAGAACAGCACAATCCCATCTTCTCTCAGAATTTTATGGGGTTGTCATCATTGTTGTTGAGTCTTCTCTGTGGCCATTGTCTTTTATGAGAATGCAGAATATATAAATCAATAACAAAATGCCTGCTATGTCAATCAGAAGCTAGAGTTTACAAGATACAGGAGAATTTTGTCCATATTTTTGACACATCTTCATTCATTATTTTTGACTACAATATCCATAAGGAGTCTTAGATGTAAACCAGGACCCAGTTGTACTCAGCTGAACGCAAACTTAAGTTTAGTTAAGTCAGTGCGTGTAGTACATACTGGTAAAATCTTTTACTTATTACTTACTTTACTCAGTCTCGTTTCGATCTTACAAAACATACTCAGAAACAAATGAAACTTTTTGTGAACTTCCAACATGCTACTCCCACCCAGAGTCAATATGAGCCACTGTAACATCTGCAGCTGGATTTTTCTCCCAGGTTTCAGTAGAGTTTTACTAAACAGCAGTCAATCATATTCAATGCTAGTTTGGGGCTCCAACTCTCAATTGTGATTTAAGCCAGAGTTTATCTCAAGGCTTGGTAGTTCCCTGGAGAATCAGGTGTCTAGTTGCACCTGGTCATCCAGGCTCCTGTGAAAGCCAGCAAGAGAGGACTGTCTCTGGGGTGTGATTCACTAATGATAAGAGGGTTACTGAAGCTGGTGCAGAAAAAGGCCGCTAAGGTAATCAGGGAGCAGAGAGCTGGTGTGTTGAGCGGGATCTAGAATTGCTTGGTCTGGTTAGCTTAGCAAATAAAGGCTAAGAAGGGATCTAACTGTTGACTAGAAATACATCTGGGAGTAATACACCAAAGTGGGGAGACAGCTATTAAAGATAAGGCCAGTGTTGGCACAGGAACAAAGGGACGGGAAACTGGCCACGGATAGAAGTCAGGCTGGAAATCAGATAGTTAAAGTGCTAGTGATGCTAGATCCTGAAAGCCTCTGTGTTGGGGCAGAGCAGAGGGCAAGCAACCAATGTTATTTGTAAATGACTTGTATGATGCAGGGTCCTGCAAAAAAAAAAAAGGGTAAATTCACTGGCCTTGGACAGACCCTCCCTATCCCACCTCCTAGTTCTTAGTCATAGTAGAAACAGGTAAACATCAGCAGTAACCCTTTCTGTGCACAGACTGCAAGTCCTTAGCTACTTCTCTACTGAAGACCTTCTGGATTCTTTCAGAATACAATAGAATCCCGTTCAATCTTGCAGGCCTTTACAAACCTACATGCTGACTTGAGCCCCTGCCCTGAAACTGCATGAAGCTACTGCTTTCCCTATTGAACCTGTTTTCCATTGTCAGGTTTCCAAAAGCTCAGGGATCATTGTCATTGTTAGTAGTGAGCCATAAAGGCTTTGAGCTCTGTGACTTTGTCCTTACAAGGAGTCTGGAAGTCAAGTATAACACTCCAACCACATCGCCTCACCTCCCTGTCCCTAGCTGTTCATCATGGTGAAGGTAAAGTTAGAGAACTATGTAAGAAGAAGTCGGATGAGAGGAGACTGGAAAATCCTAGTGCAGAGGGCTGGTAGTGACCTTCAGAACTCATGCAGCCATTCCTCTCCCATCTTTTCTCAACTCCTAGCTCGCTCCACCCAAGGTTCTCACAAATCCATTTCTGATAGATGTGTATCTACCAACTCTTAAGGATCTCCTGGGAGGGGGAGTCCACCTTCTCTCAGGCCAGCATCCCAATTTTTTAACCTTTCTTATGGATACAAAATGTTTTTCCTTATATCTCGTCTGTCCAATGCAATTTAGACTGGTGCCTTTTCCTTCTGACCTCAGTGAACGTGGAAAACAGTCTGGTTTCTCCTTGTTGTGTACTCAGCTGTTGTGTACTAGAATATATCTGTATCCTATAGGCTTGGTTTCAAACACCAATATCATCAATCCAAAATACTCAAATTTGTGAATTACTCTTTACCCTGAAATTAATGTCATCTTTATTTTCACTCCTATATATACATTTCCCTGTAGTTTGGCTTTTTCGGTGATTTTTATCTTTCTTCTTTTTTTCTTTTTCTTTTATTTTCTTCTTTTTTTTTTTTTTTTTGTCTTCACAGTACACTCAGGTCATATTTTCAAGCTTTTCTAAGCAACTCCAAGGTCTAAAGACTTCTTTAATGAAAGCTGGAATCCTTGCTCAACCACTTGCTTCCAGATGCTGGGGATTACAGTAAAACACTAAATATTGCAAGACTTATGGTACTATTGCGAGAGTTGGCAGCAGTGAAGAAGCAGATCAGGACTGAGAGAAAGGGAAAAAAGTAATGGGAGACAATTAAGAAAAGAGCTAATTTAGGGTGAATACCAGGAAAGAAATTTCAGGAAACAATACTTTCCAATAAACTCTCAAGGCTACGGAGCAGTCTGAAGAGAGAAAGACGGGATCAGTGTGACCAAAGCCCTGCAAATGAGCTGTTGGGAACATTCCTATTATTGGCCTTTCACATGAAATGCCTTTTCTTGCCTTATTTTTCCTTGATCTTTCTCCCTTCCTTTATGATTCTGAGAAATGGTTTTTTCTGTACATGTAAAAGATATCAGAGCATGATCGAATCTACATGTTTGCTAATCATATCACTTCACACATCAGCCAGGGATCAGGAGGTCTGCGGAGGATTTTCGGGGTGCCAGCCAGCCAGCATTTGTTCTGACCAGTGGAGCACATCCAGCACAATGAAACAACAGCTACTGGAAGTAATTGGAGTCTGGTTCCCAACGGTAGTTTGAAAGCTTGTTTGGAAATCTCATTGTGAGAACAACACAGCACCGGTCAGACCGATGGTCCATCTCACTTAATGTCGTCTCTCTATCAGTGGCCCATAGCAGATGCCTAAGAAAGAATATAAAAGGAGGGCGAGCATTTAATGATACTTTCCCTGAATATTCTCTGTAGCTCAGGGACTCTCTGAAGACATTTCAGTTCTTTGTATTTAACATGGTTAACTGCCGTATCACACATTTAACCTCCCTTAAATATCTCCCTTTTTGATAATTTCAGCTAAAGATGGTAGGAGACTTCAGAGACTTTACTGTCCTAATGGTTTTTCCTCAAGGTCCTGATTCAGACATTGGATAATAAAGGGTCAAGGTTCAACCATCATAATTCATTTCAATAGTAAACACGTACATCAGAAGTGAGCAAGCAAGCGAGAAAGCTGGTCCTATGATATCCAGAGCCCGCCAAGACCTGAACCACAACTGACCTCCTGTTCATGGAATTCCACAGTTAATAATCTATCATTTCCTCCTTCCTAACTGATGTCAATGAGAGTCACCAAGGAGCAAGTGTCCCTTCAGGGGTCCTTAGCACATTACTCAAGGGTGGCTTCACAATGTGCATCTCTGCCAGCATTTGTGACCATGCCAGCAACCCCCTGAAACCAGAATACCTCCTACCATGAGGTCTCAAAGACAGGTGTGGAGGTAGCAAAAAGGTATTTTACCTCTCTCAATGCCACAGCAGTTCCAGCATAATAGGAACATGGTTCAAGGTCAGTTCTTCCTTATTAGAGATCTGATTAGGCAGTTCCCCAGCATGGGTCCCAATTTAACTCTGTTTCATGGCAAGGAATCAAGCAAGGAAGATTTCTTAAGCTAAATGAGCACTGGCCCAGAAGTTGTTCCCGCTTAACATATGGTTTTTGGAGAGCCATGGGAGAGCAGGTCATTAGAGAGTGACTTGTCAAGTTAAATCATTCACTGATAGTACCAACCAGTGAGATAGCACACAGCAATATTCTCTTTTGCATTTGGACTGAGATGCCTCCCTTTATTGCATTATTATTATTTATTTATTAGAATTGACTTTGCTGTCTTAGATGGAAGGTGTTGGAGATGTCTGAGGGCCTTCTAGGGCACAGACAGTACAGATTGCCGTGATGCAAATTTCTCTCTTACCCTATCTCCAAGGGTATTCCCATTTGGCTTAAGAAAGAAAGGGAATATCTACTGTGTCAGTCTAGCCCATCTCATGTGTTGCGCACAGGCTGCATCTCCCCAAATGTCAGCAGTGCATTCACATCCGTTCATATCCTTCTTCAGGTCCTTCTGAGAAGAAACACAGGCACTATCCAAGGGTTAAAACTAATCCCAGGGTCTCACTCTGTGCCAACGATATGGATGTGTTCTGAGTAAGAACCTGGTTTAAGTGCAGCTCAGAGCGGGTGCATCAAGTCAGCTCTAGAAGAGGTTTGTTCTGAGCAGCATTGGTTCAGATTGCTCCTTGATGCTTGGTTTACTTGCTCCTTGGAGCATGTACCTAAGGCAACACAGTCGTAGCCAGACCATTCAATTAACCCATTCACTACCTTGCCTTTTTGCTGAAGCTGATAACCTCAGCAGTGATTGGGCAAGTGCAAGTTTTTGGTGCTTCTGGTGAGTGCAGGCTGTGAGGTCTCAACAAGACCAAGAGCAAGAGCAAGAGCAAGAGCAAGAGCAAGACCAAGAACACTTCCATGATCCTCCTAAATGTGTGATGCCCTGCAAATGAACAGCTTCTCTGCAGCTGTTACCAGGATCCATGAAAGACTTTAATGGTCCTTAGTGGCATGGATAGTTGACTTGTTTGGTACGCGTGCATGGACTGAAAACTTCTGTTTTAAACCCAGTAGAGCAAAGACATTGGTTGCCTACAGAAGTGGTCCATAATTCTGTCCCATTTTCTGTCTTTTCTGGAGACACACCATCTGCAGGCCTATAGTGTTATAACTAGATCATCAATGAAGTTGTGTTTTCCCTTGGAAGTTTGGAATGACTCCACAACAGGTTTTACTCCCTTTTCCTATAAATACAGGAAGGGATTTAAAAAGTGAGGAAAGCTGAGGGACACAGAATCAGGACTATAACCAAAGATGAGCCAGAGGCTGATGTGTCCCTGAACACCCACAGACAGGGAAAATTGAAAAACCCAGCCAGACATTCATCTGACACTGAGAAAACTGTACTACCCAGGAGATATGCTCTGCTTCCGGGAACTTCACTCAATGCCTGTGCAGGAGCATAGCAAGAGGAATACGACTCTCTTAGAAGTGGGTGAACCTCACAGAGTCTGACATTTTGCAAGCAACTCACATTTTAATTCTGTGGGCTTTTCAGAGCTGGTTCCTGCTAACAAAACCCTTTGTACTTGTAATTTGAACTTTTGTTCCCTGAGGATGAGTCAATTAAACAAATGCAAAAGAATGCTGGCTAAAGGGCTCCAGGGACAGAAGAACCTACCACAAGTTCAGCTAAAGCTGAAGACCAGTTTTATATGGGCTAAATTCAACTCTAGAATTTCTTGGTGGAATAAAGTTTCCTAAGACTTTCTCTTTAGATTGTGAACTGGCATAATTCCATGACAGAGAAGTCCACCACACTGATTTCCGATGGAAAAGCTAACTTTTCCATTGCAGTGGGGTCATCACTTCTCCCTCTTTTCCCTATCCATGATCACCAGGGCAAGAAGTCAGGGTTACATTACAGAAAGGAAGATGTAGATGAGGCACTATGAGACAAAACATTGGGGATATTGGAGTTTCCAGTGTCTGAAGGAGGCTGTGGAATCTCCCAAAGTGGAAGTTTTTAAGATGAATTTTATTGATCATTTTTCAGAGATGGCTTAGATACTTAGAATCCTTGCAGAAGAGAGATGTTGTAAATCTTCATGTTCCTCCTAGTAGTTTCGTGCAATTATCTAGTAACTGTGAATATATACTTTTCTCCTTTTTTTAATAAAAATAATCTTCCCAAATATATTCTTCTTTAATGCATAAAGACTCTCTAGAGATTTCTTTCTGCAAACCTGTTGTAGAAGGAGTCTTGATGCATAGAAGCATGATGTAATTCTGCTTGACTTCTAGAATGTTGTACAATATGAGTTCTACTTTATCCTCAGTGTGAACACCCAGAAGTTGGAGATGTTAATGTATGACATGAGACCTGATTCCGTAACCTGTGGTGATGGGCAACATGTTGCACAGACATGAGTCAGGAGGCGCTAGCTATAAATTGGAGGTAAGCTGTAGTGGACCCTGTCGGACTGCAGGCATCAAGTGTCTCTGGCATCATACCCTATTCCTGTGCATCTTCTACCACCTGTATTAACCAGGATTTTTTTTTTTTTTTTTTTATTTTGGATTTCCTGAGAATATCCAAGATTTGGTTGGTCATTGGACGCTGTTAAGTAAGAGCTCCCAGTAGACCATGCTTGTGGTTGGTCCACACTTGAGAGTACAGAAGGGTCTAACCCTTAAGGACTGACTAAACATTGCTTTAAAAAAAAAACAAACAACAAAACAAAACGAAACACAACAGTGTGTGCGTGGAGGTTTTTGCTGGGGTTAATAGTTCAACTTCAATGCAAACCGCTCCTTCTGTTATGGAGCTTTATGACTCACCCAAGCTATCTATCTCTATTTGGCCTTTTTTCCCTCATACAAATGTAGATATGTCCTTTACCAGGAGTATTAATGCTCTCAAAGTGGTCATTCTGCTTTGTCCCATAACCCTGAAAATTATTTTTTTCACCACACCACAAAGAGACACACAGGAGATTTATATTATTTCTAAGTGAAGCATAAGGCACTAGAAGCCTTGGATCAGGAGTATATTAAAATCAGTCTAAATAAATCCTGACATCTCTTTGGGTGACAACAGTGGTGTCTCTCTCTTCCATCCAGACTTGACACAATTACAAAAGTAGGAGGCTGAAGATAGTGTGGTTTGGTTGTTAGGGATTTCCACAAGCCTTTATTCCTTTTAACTTGAAACTCTATTCCATCATCAGGGCTTGTGGGTTCTCCTCCTGCTGCTCCTCTTGTTCCGTGGGATGAGTCAGGGTTGAACAGTGCAAACATTCAGACCCACAATTGCCAAAGTTATGCTTGGTTTGGGTTAAGAATCATGGCAGACTGAGTGCCTTTCACCACAGGATCAGAGCTGGCTCTGAGTCGTGCATGAACCTAATGCTGATCAGCCTGGTCCAAGATTGGTTTTGCAAGGGAACGCAGCATGGAGCTATTTCTGAATAGCTGGAAGCTGCAAGCTCCAGGGCTCTGCTGTGCCAGGTGCTGTACATATGAGATAATCCCCACCCAAAGCATTCACAGTCTAGACAGGCCTAGGGTGGAGAAAATAAAGGTGAATGTCTCCACATCATAACAAGGTAGAGGGTGACAGAAGGCCAAATGTAAGTGACCTCCTATGAGCTCCTAATCTATCTGTTGAGACCTTAAAATACTAAGATTGGGACAGATTCAGAGCTTTTCTCAGATCCCCTAGAGAGCTGATGTTGCCTCCAACCAGCAAACAGAAGGACCTACATCCAGTTTCTGTGTCTCACTGTGACTATGCTCTTAGCTGTTTCTCCAGTGCAAATCTTATATATTAGTGCCTACAGAATTTTTCAGTCCTAAATTACTGCATCAGTTAAAAGTGCATGCCTTCATAACCAGGTCGTCTCTGCAGCAAAGCAATCTGAATTGTTGTCTTGAAATTTTATGTTATCTACGCCCCTGTTAGGTGTCAAGAGAGGTGATCTGGACCTAAGTTGAAGGCTGCATCTGAACCATCATGTCTCTGCTTTGACTTGCCATATCTCTGCAAATGATAACGTTATCTGCATTATCAGTCCAGTGATGCAATGGGAAGCCAAAAAGAGGAGAGAGAAACGCCGCTTAGCCTGCTCTCAAATTCTCCAAGTCTCTTCGCCTGCAATATAAGAAATCTTCTGCAGCCGTCCTGTCTCTTCCTCAAGCCCCTGCAAATAGAAACTTCCAGGAGGCAATCTGTCCCTCCACGCCTGAGGAAACATGGTGTGGGGTCAGAAAGGACCTCTGCCTCACTCTCAGAGTACTCTGAGAAACAGATGCTGGAAAAATGTGTGACAAAGTTGTGCCCTGGAAAATTATGAATGTTGGGAAAAAAATATTAAAAAGAAAGAGAACTCAAGTCTTCCCAGATTTTGTGGTAGCAGAAGTCTGTGGGAGGAATCCAGAGGAACTGTAAGGGTTGGTAGATGGCTCCCTTAGGCTGCACTCGGCTGGCAATGCTACTGTTCTTCCCCAAGCACTGTTATATCCTATCATTGATGTCCTCTGTGCAATGGGATCAGACAAATGGTTCCTCTTTGAGGGCTGTGGACCACTGATTTAGTTGGTTGTGTATCAGGCAGCAGGGATGCTAAAGTCAGTGCTGATATCTTCTCCCACCCATCAATTTAGACTGATGGGGAGTGATGTCAGCTACAGATACTCCATTTCCCTTCTGGAATTTCCCTCTTTGAAAAATAGTATCCTGCTTTCATGTGGTTTTGATCTGGATAGTGCAGCATCCCACTGATTTCTGTCATTTTACCCTTTCCCCAGATGCTGACTACAATTCAAGGCAGCTTTGGAAGAACATCTGTGTTTCAGCCTGCTTGCCCCACTGGGCCTTTCTAAACTATACCAAATCAATGTATTAACTTTTCTGGGGACTTGAAGAAGCTTTGCCTTTTCTCACTAAAGGCCCTATTTGTCTTTTCTCACTTAAGGCCCTACACTGACTGCTCCTCTACCACAGAAGGAGGCAAAGCATTTCAGACATGGGTTTAGGAACTCCCTGGGCTCCATGGTTCCTGGTAGTGCTGAATCTGGAGTTTTGGCTCTCCTTGTTTATAAACCACCTCTTTTAGTTAAATTAATCTTCTGTATCTGGATAGGAACCTCTCACAGCTCCAGAGCCTGGTTTCGAAGCACTTGTGCATCCCATTGTCACAGAAGACTTAAAGTGAAATGTAGGTTAATCCTCTCCCCAAATTTATTTCAGTCTTGTCTACAGCTTTTTGTTCTAACTCTCTCTGCAAGAAGAAGCCAATGACCTTGATAATGCAACATTTTTGCAGAGGAGATTCTTGTGAAATTTGTGAGAGAATATGCTTCTTTTCCCTTCACTCTCCCTTACATCTACCCTTCGTGCTTTCCTCCCTCTTTTCTTTTCTTCCCTCCTTCTCTCTTTGCTCATCCTTCTATCCAATTAAACTCTGTCCTACTTTTAGCCCACATTTCAGAAACACCTGAAGCTTGAGTTTCCTCTCTAAAAGTCAGGCAGCTAGTGTAAACCATCCATTTAGATTTCCTTTTCAGTTCTTCAGAGATACCAGCATTTTCATGTG
This sequence comes from Morus bassanus, assembly GCA_031468815.1. Classification (NCBI taxonomy): domain Eukaryota; kingdom Metazoa; phylum Chordata; class Aves; order Suliformes; family Sulidae; genus Morus; species Morus bassanus. The sequence goes on along the minus strand of CM062570.1, from coordinate 84,513,102 downwards.
GTGATTTGTTACACCATAAAACTGGTGTACAAAATCACGTGAATTAAGCATTCTCTGGAGACACCACCAGAGAAAGAACCTGGAGCAGCACTGTAAATTAGATCTCCAACTTTTGGATAGCTAAAGACAGCAAGGCAGAGCGTATCCTAAGTGCCTTTTTAGGATGAGCCCAGAAAACTTAAAAATTATTTGCCATGACTGACATCTTGTGACATCTTGCTATCTCCAAACTGGACTTTCAGATTGAAGGGGCAAGCACAAGACATGACCTCTTAACTGCATAGAAAAGCAACTAATAAACAAAATGAGGTTGAACAGTATAAACCGTTAGTAGTTATTGGGTTTGCAGTAATATGATTTTGAGGATTACTTTTAAACAATATCTTTGTTACTAGTTACTATTAATACCATAGTGACCAGGATCTCCAAGTCTGGAACAGAATCCTATTGCATTGGTAGGGATTTTGAGACCCATGTCGTGCCATGACAGTAAAGAAAGTCCCATGATGAATTATGTATGCTTAAGAGGCATTTGGACAATGCCCTTAATAACATGCTTCAACTTGGTTAGCCCTGAATTTGTCAGGCAGTTGGACTAGATGATCATTGTAGGTCCCTTCCAACTGAAATAGTCTATTCTATTCTATTTATATATAGTATGATTACATGCAGTATGATATAGGAGGAAACACAACTGGGACTACGGTTACAGACTACAGCTGTTTAGTCTAGAGCTTGGAGGACTGAGGAAAGACATGGTAATGGTATTCAAACATATGAAAGTCAGCTGCAAAGACAACTATTCTCCATGTTGACTGAGGATAGATTAAGAAGTCATGGTTTTAAATCACAGAAAGGCAGGTTTAAGTTTGACAGTAAAAAAGAAAACAGAACCATTTAGTGATAAGGACAGTGAAGCACTGAGTTAGATTGCCTAAAGAGATTTTACTGGGGATTTTTATGCATATGCTAGACAGACATCTGTCAGGAATGCCTGAGCTATACCTGAACTTGATTCAAACCAGGGAAATGGATGAGGTAGCTCATTGAGATCCCTTCCAGCCCCACATTCCTATGATATAATATCATGTTTTCTGCAGCAGAATTCCTGGACTTCCACTAGCCTACAGTGCAGCCTCGAGCCCACCCCAGATGACTGGGGCCCATCTTTCTCAACTCCCTATTTCCCAGAAACTGTTTGCCATTCACTTGAACTTTGGTCTGCTAAGCACACTGGAGAGGAATCCAACATCTCTACTAATGCAGCTCTCATGGTGCAATTGTTAATATTATCCTGTCTGCGGATCATTCCTGAAGGTCTCTCCCTCTCTATCTCTCTCCTATTTGCCTCCAGGAGTCTCGTGCCAAAGGGGATCAGGGCAGCGGTACAATTCCCATTCACAAAATCCTTCTCTTCCAGCTTTAATGGCAACCTCACCTTGCCAAGAAAGCTCTTTAGAACATTGGGAATTTGCATTGCATTTATTAAAGACATTTGTCACAGCCAGATCAGTGTGTTTCCTTTTAAATTAATCTGTAAATTTTGTTGATCCAAACCAATTTCTTCTCCCCCACATACTACTTGACTCACAAGGAAGTCTTCTTAATGTCAATCATGCGATAAGGAAATATGACAGAGACTGACAAATTTCTACAGACTGAAAGGACCTTGGAAAACAGTTTTGGCTAGTATAAATTAGCTTTCTTCCACCAAGTTTCATGAAACTTTTTTACTGCTGCTGCAGGTTTGGAAACGTCTGTGAATAAGTATGTTAGTTCCATGACTTTTAGCTTGTGGTCCATGTACTCCCAGGGATCATCAGCAACTTCCATGGGATATAAAAGAGATACCTAAATATCTTTTCAGTGCACTGAATTGTATATACAGGACTCTATGTCCACACTGGAATAAAACAGGACTACAAGTGTTGGAGAAGAAACAGTAAAGGTGGCTGTCCGGATGGGTGACTGAGTGGATCAGCTGCTTCATTCATGGAGCACCTCTGCCATACACCAGGTAGAAAGTGTGAAAAATATGGTCTTGTTCTTGGGTCATGACAACAAAAGAACTGGAGGGCTGGAAGGGCAGTGAGACTATTTACATTCCTCCCTCCAGACCTACTTCCCTTTGGCAATCAAAGGGCTCCTGCGGCTGGACAGAAACAGAAGAGCTACTCCACTTGTTCCCAAGTATATGGTAGAAACCCTCACTTCTTTCCCCAATTATAATATCTTCTCCTGAGCTGTTTTGTTTTTTAATGATTTCTCTTCCCCACAAGCTCCATTCACAGATTTACAGAAACAAATATTTTTGTCTAGCAATGAAAAACAGCCACCCCTGGGGAGAAAGCCAAGAGCTGTTTTGTGGCTACAGGGAAATATCATGCACTAGTTAAGGACAGATATTAAAAGGGCAGATTGGATTGATTGGGAACAAGCAATTAAACCTCTCTATTTTATAGGAAGGCCTTCAATAACCACAGCTCAGTAGGCCTCCCTGGTTCACTGTACATCTCTGCTGAGAGAAGCAACTTTGCCTCCTCTAAAATTGATGGAGGAAGGAAGGAGGTGAGCTACGGTATTAAGTCAACCTTTAGATCAGTAAGCCACCAAAGCCCCTCAGGAGAGTTTTCCCCCATGGTCTCCCATTCTAGCAGTAACCTGGCCAGACCCTATTTGGTGGGCACAGAAAATAACATGTCCTACTTGGGGGCTAACTACGTGCAACCTTCCCATCCTTTTCACTTCATACTAGCTTTGTTATTTATTTATCTTCAATTGCCTCCTTGAAGCTTTTTAAACCAACCAAAAGAGGGTTAAGTCCTGGGATGAAGGAAGGAAAATAAACTTGGGGAAAGTTTAACAGCCACTGCTAAGAGCAATCAACTGATGAGTGTAAACAACACTCTTGACCTGGAAACCTCCATCCATTTCAGAAAGAAAACATCACTCATTTGACCATATGAGGGCACAATCTCCTTATTTTTAGGATCCCAAGCTTAATCCACAATGGATATTGTTTGAAGTCTGTTTCAGTGCTTTTGCTCATAGTAACTCATGCAATGTGATGTGTGTAACCACAGCAGCTACTGCTGGTGAGCAGAAAAGTCACTGTGGGGAACACTGGGTAGCTGCAAGAAAGAGCTGGATGCAGGCAACACTGTGTGCCCCATGTTCCCTTGATCTGGGGAAAAGAGAGTCCCTTAATCTGGGTAGATAGTCACATCACATTAGAGGAAAAATGCATTGCCATGGTTAGGGGTGCAGGGAATGATGTGAAGAATGGGGTACAAATGCTTGTTCTCTTCAAACCGTGCTTGGAGGATAGGCAAAACTCAAGCTTTTAAGATGGTTTAAAAGGAAAACTTTTTACATAGGGTGCTGGTGTGATCTCTTAGGCATTAGTTCAGTCCCTGACTTGCTCAATAAGTTTCTGATGACCACTTCAAATTCTTGGCATGGCTGTAAAACTGCCAGGCAAAGGTCACTCCAACGCCCTATGCCATAAGCAAGGACTCCCCACTCAGAGGTGTCTGTGAGCTGGTAGATATGCCTGTGGCCCTATTTCTACTCTCCCAGGAGTCTCCTGCTCATTCTTCCTCAGCCTTCTCCTGCTGTTATTGCTTGCTAAGGATGTACTGGTCCTCCCTTCCTGCAGAGCCCCCCTACAAATGTCCTTTGCTCCTGGTGCTCCCAACATCTGGCATGGCGTTCCTCTCCATGCCTTATCTCCTACAGCAAGATCATCACTTTCCACCTCGCCTCAGTGTATGCCTTCACATGGCTCCCCTCACCCGCACTTATCCAGCTCTCCAGTTGGCTTGTTTAATTCCATTTTGGAGGCAGTTTTCATCAAAGACATGACATTAAATAGAACGATCCAGCTTTATCCCAAGCAGTCCCCAGGAATGGTGCAGATGCTGTTTTTCCATGACGGATTTTGAAGGGACAGGAGGGAAGAAGCAGCAGCGTGAATGATTTACAAGATCAAAATCTGTTGCTGGAAATGGGAGACACCCGTGTGGATCATCTCAGTAGGGCCATTTACTTCACTGTCACTGACAGTTGCTGTCCCCAGAACGACCTTTTTATTCCACACCCCACACCCCCCCCTTTTTTTTATATCGGTCAAAAAGAAACAAGGGAATAGAAACATAAGGAATAAATCAGGGTGGTGGTGGTGGTGGAAATCCTTCCCAGCTTTTCCACTGTGCCTGTGGAGTTAGGTCTAATTTTCTTTTTTTTTCCTTGGGAACAGAACTATTAAATTTGAATAAATATTCTTTTTTTGGGTTGTTGTTCATCTTTCTCTCTTAAGGATGGTTTGCACATCTCTGTTAGCAGCAACACCCCTCTGGTTCATCCTGGATCCCCCTTGGGTTGGAAGCCTGTTTGTTTTTTGGTGGCACTTTGACAGTTTCACAAGGCAAGCGTAGAAAAGGTCACGAGGGACTGGAACAGTGAGTCAGGCAGGGAGGGGGGGAGGGAGGGAGGGAAAGGAAGCCAGTGCTGTTCCGATTGAAAACCTGCCACCAATCATGCATGATTCAATGGCAAAATGAATCCCAGGCACTTTATGTTGTTGTTGACATTTACTTAGCAAGAGGGGTTGACGGGCAGATTTAATAGGTTTGGGACTGCTCACGTTTAAGTCAAAGTGACCAAAGTGCAATATTAAAAAATGATTGAAGTGGGAACCTTTTCAGATTACTCATTGGCTATCACTTCAAGAAGCCATGTGGTAAACCGAAAATATGCTGCATGAATGGCCCAGCTCTTTTAAGGAATGCATCGATTTAGCAGAGACTGGATATGTTGCTAAATTTAAGCTCCAGCCTCTCTTTGACTGGGAATAGCTGTTCCCTTGCAAAGCTGCAGTGTAAGCTAGTAAGTGCCATCCTGCCTTCATAAATGGCAGGCCATGTAGTTAACACCTCAGCCCTGCGCAGGGAGCTTCGCTGCTGGCGTTTCCTCTGCTCCCAGTGCACAGCCTCTTCTCGACCTCGGTGGGGGAGCCTGCTCCTGCTCCCTCCCCAGGGCAGGAGGGATGAGGCGGGTTATTTGTTTTCTTATCATCCACCTCCTTCACACCCCCAGAGTTTGGATGCACTGTGCTCCTGCATCTATCATTTAACTTGATAAGAGCTCCCGCTTGTCTTAGGCAGCTGCAGAGGGATGGGCTGAGACACCGCGGTGCATTTACTTGGAGCTCTCCTGTCCCAGCTCTCAGGTGGCTTGACTTCACTGTGTGGGTGCGCTTTTTAGTGTCAGCAGAGAAAGCAGGTTTGAGAGGGAGATGGAAGTGGAAAGGAATGAACATTACCTTTTCCTGAACATGGGACATGCAGTGCTGCTGATACTTGGATGGACAATTTTTTTTTTATATCTCTTAAGTCAGAGGAGAGACAAATGCCTTCATAACTAGGTAAGATCAGAAGCAGGGACAGAGAGCACCCTCCGCTCCCAGATCACCTGTATATCTTGGCTGAAGGCTCCTCTCCCATCTGGCCAAGGAAGACCAGAAGAGTGAGACTCACAGTGGCTCTCTGTGAGACTCCCCTTTCTCATTAGAACTGTGACTTGTGACGCCAGGGCTTAATGAGACTGAGAGGAGGGGTACTTGCATTTCATAGCATCACCACTCTGATCTGTGACCTGAGACATGTTACAACCCTTTCAGTGGGCACATACCCCCTAATAAACAGGGAACTGGGTACTTACCCACAGCAAAGAGGGGAGGACAGAGGGAAGGGCTATTTGATTCTTCAGAGATCCCCCATCAGGAAAGGTATTTTGCCAGTGCAGAGGAGACAAGTGCTCATGTTTCCATTTCTGTTTCAATTCTTGCAGCAGGGCTGGCTGCATACTGCTCACAAATGCAGACGGGAGCCCAGTACTGTGCTGTTTCATCTCCTTTCTTGTGCTCCATCTTGTGATGGTTCCTTGCAAAAGCCCCATGCGTTGCTCCTCCTGTGTCCTCTCTCAGCACTCGGCAAGGACTGGAGAAGAGCAGTTTTGTGGCTCACATTGGGGTGAAAATGGGACAAGATACTGCTGCCGCAGCCCAGGTAGATACCAGGTGGCTCCTTCCATTATGTTTAGAGGTGGGTTACTACAGGTTAGCTCTAATTTATCGCTGTGTATCAGCATGTATTGACATTGTTTCAGAAACCTATTTATTTATGAGTTCTGGTCACTTCACAACTAGATATAAGAAATTTTTTACAATGAGGATGGTGAAACCCTGGCCCAGGTTGCCCAGAGAGGTTGTAGATGCTCCATCCCTGAAAACATTCAAGGCCAGGTTGGACGGGGCTCTGAGCAACCTGATCTAGTTGAAGATGTCCCTGCTCAAGGCAGGGGGTTGGACTAGATGACCTTTAAAGGTCCCTTCCGACCCAAACCATTCTATTATTCTATGATTCTATGTAAGGGGAGGCAGGGGTTGTGTATTATGCATCATGGCAGAGAGAAATCCAGGATAACTCAGGTACAGAAGCAGTGTGTGAGCTATTTTTCACTGTCTTTTCCCCTTCAGTACATGAGCTAATGTAGTGAAAGGTACAAGCTGTCAGATACTTCTCAAGATACGGCCTCTTTTTGCAACACCAGGACTTGGGGTGAGATGCTGTTGGCAGTAACACCCTCTTCCTCCTGAGCCTACCTCGTTCACCTTCTCTCCATGCTCCTCACCACCTCCAGAGGAGGATAGGCAGCAAAGTGCAGACCTAGCCCCTAGATGACATTCAGATAAATATGAACTGGGCCAAATTAAAATCCGAAGCTTAAAGCATGATCTGGAAGCCTGAGCTTGCAGAAGTAAGCAAACTGAAACAGGAAAGGGGTTTAAGAGACAAAGTTGCTCATTAAGACTTGAAACCCTCTCTCAAAAAAAAAAAAAAAAAAAAAAAAAAAGATAAGCCAACAAACCAGGGCAACTGGAAGGTTTCCCTTAACCCTGAAGGGGTAACTCAAAACAGCTGGGTTATAAAGATGGCTAAGATATAGATAGAACACCTTTCACCCTCATAGTGCAGGCAGTCTTCTGTGTCCAGGGCGAACATTTCCCTGAACCTTCACAGCTTCTGCTTTGCTGAAGCTTTGGTCCCAGTGCTCCAAGAGTGTTATCATCTTGTCATGACACCCTCCCAAAAAAGTCCAAATGCGCGCTCAAGAAACAAATGGTAGCAGATTAGCCAGTTGGAGAAGAAAATGGCTGAGAAGCCTGTGTTTAAGGGAGAAAAAGTTGGGGCCCTCAGCCAGGGAGCAGTAACAATAACTAAACCGACCCATAAAAATCAGTCGGCCTCTCTGGAGGAGCTAACATTTACTCCTGAGTCAGGTTTGTCTGAAAAGCACTGCAGAGAAGACAAGTTTGTACGCAGAATGATCACATCATGGGTCGATTAACGTCCAAGCGCTTGGATGAGATTAGGTAGAAGTTGGGGTAACAATGTGCTGGGCAGCTGACGTATCTGTTCTTGCCAAAGCAAGTAGAAATGTTTTTTTCCCAATCCCTATTGCTTGCTGCATGACAAGGTGTGTACGCAGAAAAATTATTGTTGTATTGCAGTGGGCTTCTGTGGCCTCGACCGGGTTTAGTTTCACTGAGCTTTACTTCAAATCTCAAAAGATTTAGCGTCAGTCTCTGATCAAGTACAGGTTAAAGAGTGTAAACAAGAAACAGTCTTGCTCCAGTCAGAAAGTGGTTTCTATTGGAAAGGACACATTGCCTTGGGATGGACCTTGCTGGGCTGGTCCTCCCCTCTTCACTGACTCCTCTGCAGGAATTCAGATCAAGCAAGACCTGGTGGCAAAGCCTACTTTGCCCTTTGGAAAAGCAATCTTTCAAGGTGAAATTCAGCTGCCCAAGCAAATGCATCTGCTACCATTTCCCACTGGCCTCCTGCTGCCTTTCCAGAAGGGCAAGGGTTTTCCTTAGCTTCTCTCTCATATCCACCAGTCCTATGTGCGTTTAGGGTACCCCATGACATCCCAAATAGAATGAAATATCTGATTTAAGGTAACTGAACCTTATCCTCAACTTCTTGTGCTTGTGAGCAATATCAGAGAAGGCATTAGAGGCAGCATCTTGGAAACAGGGCTAGGAAGACTTGAGTGCGCTCCTCCTCTCCCACTTCCCCAGAAACATGTGTTTCATAGTATGACCACTGTTGCTGTTTTCCAGTCCTTAGACTAGGCTCCAACACACTGGTAAAGAAGCTGCCAGCTTCATTAACAAATGCCACTGCTTCTTTCTTGCAAGGCCTACTGTCAGCAAAGGCCACACTCTGAATTCTATGGCCTAAATAAGGCAAATGAAGGAAATAATGGCATCCTTGTTTTGCAGATGATGAACCAGGAGCAGAGGAATGTGTTGACTTCTCCTCGGACAACACAAGCGGAAAGGGAAAATGGACATGCCATTCCTAAATCCCGTGCTGGTATCTTCCAGGCCTGCTGACCAGCTCTTCATCCTTCTTGGCAGGCACAGGGGCTTGACCAGAGTGGAGTTGCTCTTAGTTTCCAGATTATTTGCATTACCAGCTTGTCAAACGAGTTCAGTCATGGCCCTAGGACCCCACAGAGGTCAGCAATGCTGTGTAAACACAAAGAGGAAGGATGGACCCAGTGCCAGAGACATGGCACTTGGGAACAGGTTGCAAACAAGACTTTCTTAGCTGGTGGCCAACATCTCTAACAACCCCTCCCGTTGGTGGGTAACTAATGTGCCTCACCACAGGCCCTTGGGCAACAACATGTTTTGGCACCTCCATCGTTTTCATTCTCTTAATTTGTTACTACCTTTTTCTCTCCTTTAATTGTGAATGGATCCCTTTTCCTTCAGCTGGGGCTAGGAGAGGGTAGTGGAGACGGCCTCATTAGCAGCTTCCTTGGTTTGGCTTGATCCACTGTTTGGGCTGGCTGGTTCTACCTTTAACTGTTTGCTTTGGTCTTCTTGTTCAGCGTTGAGGTGCTGGCCACTAGACACCTCAGAAATATGTTAACTAAATAGAAGGGGAAGATGTTACAATAATCAAGATGAAATTATAAGCCGTGAAAGTGAGGAGGTACAGACTGGAAGAAGAGGCCGACAGAGTCTGATGATCTTCTGAGTGGATCTTCAGGAGAAGGTGAAAAGATGTGAGATACGTCAAGAAAAGATGGCCTGGCAGATGTGTGTGTGTGAAATATAAAAACACAAAGTGGAAGGTTATTAGTAGCAAAAGCATCTGGATAAAATTACAGCCTAACAGTGCATGAGAGAAAGAAAGAGAGAAAAAAACTTTATTAGATCCACCAACAAGTCTCGCTCTGTTTCAAGGAAGAAGTACACAAATCAAGGGGTTATTTTTATTCTCAGAATGAGCTCGTTTCCCAAATGAAAGGACGAAAGATGAAGTTAAAAAAAAGAGGTGGAGAAAGTCTTTCTTTCTACTCAAGACCTGTGGAAAAATCCCCCTGATCCCAACTTTATGAAGCCCATAAAAAACCTTGGAAATCTATCCTGGCAGATGCCGGTGGGACTGGTGTTTGAGGCTTATGCTTATTGGGTCTGATAGACAGAGGGAAAGAGAGGGGTTGTAAGGCAGTCGGAAAAGTGCTCTGCTTTGGAAGTGTTCTCATCAGCCTATTACTTTGCTTAAAGGTCAGCGGGGTGGAGTCATGATGAAGGGAAAAACATAGCAGTGAAGAGCATTGCCTGCTGGCTAAAGCTGGGAAGCTCCTGGTGACATCTCAGAGTGCTTGTCTCTCATGGAACACAGGGCTCTGGCAAGCATTTTTTGCAAGCAGCAAAAACAAGGGTTTCCCTTCTTTGTTTTTTAATCAGAAGCACCTAAATCAGTAAGATGCCTACATTCAGTGGGAACTCAAGGCCAAATTTCCTCTGGCTGCTCTTTAAATCCAAGCCTGAAATACTAGAGCTGGGGAGAGAGAACTCACCCTCATTCTTTCCTCCTCCATTGCAGGCAATGTGCCTTTGCTCTTAGTTGCAGAGTAAAACGCTCTGTTTTGGTACATCATGGCAACATCATGGTAGAGTTTCATCATTTATTCTGTACCTACAATGGACACTGCAGTGCTTCTGCTTACAAACACCCTTAACAGACAGAGGAACCAAACCAGAGAGATCCAGACATCACAGTGAGCTCTGTTTAGATATAAGGGGCTCAGCTCTGGGATTGAATTTCCCAAATGCAAGCTGTGGCCCATGTCCCCTGAGCAGCAGTCACCAGGGAAAGCTGAAATGGGACTCAGAGGGTGGGTGGTGGACAGGGAGAGCAAGAATCAGAGTCACGTACAATATTCAAAGGAAAATGTCCAGAAAGGGAAAGACACTGACATTCTGTCCTTTTTCCAGGCTTGGATGTCAACCTGAACCATAGGTATGCTCCTCCAAGACACTGTGCATTGTGAAACTCTCCTGCCTGGAGGGGAAAGGAGCATGGAAAGGAGCTGGAATCACTGGTAGGGAGTCTGCAACTGAGACAAATGTCAGTGTAATTCACCTGTATCACAGTAACTGCCTTGAGTGTGGTGCCTAATTCCAAGCAGTTCCCAGCTTCTTGGCTGTCTCTCACATCCAAGGGAAGGAGTATAGGTACCTTTATATCTGTCTTGAGGATTTCTTAGGACATCATAACTCCCTAGCCAAAGTTTTAGTTTAGACAAACAGATTGTGTGTGGTACGGGATACCCACCAGATCAGTGGTGGAGACAGGAATAGTGCCCTGCATGCAGCTAAGCAGCAGCTGCAGAGATGAACATGTTCACTGTGAAAGTCTTGAATGTCATTCTCCAGATCTTGATTCTTGATTTCTCTCTCTCTTTTTCACATAATAAAGGCAGGTCCTTGCTCTCAGACATCATGCTAAATCCGTAGATGTGTGTCTGTGCACAGACATGCGTGTATGTGTGATTGTATGAGTTAAGTATTTCCTTGGGAATAATTTCCAAGAGATAGGTGAACTCACTTTTTCCTAATGACCAGTTCTGTCATTCTTTCCCACCATTCTGGTATTCTCAAAGAGGAATATGGTACGGTTCTCCTTCTCTATTTCTAGGAGACCTGTTGATGAAAAGAAATTAATGGATTAGCTCATAATTTTTGACTGTTCTTATGGACAGCAAACCAGATTAGACTGAGACACTTTGATATATTCATTCTACATGCCAAATTTTCTAGTTAGAAAATATTTCATTTAGTACAAAAGAAATTTTTTATTTTTTCAAAGAAAAATTACTGTTACTCTCTGAGGGAAGAACTGAACGTGCCCTCATCCCTTTTCATGAGTATCAGAAAATACAGACTGAAGTATGTAAGGGTACACCCAAAAGCCAGCGTACCCTGTGCGAGCTTGCCATTCCCATGACCTCTCACCAGAGGCTGTACAAACCCAGCACACTAATGTAGGTTAATTACCAGAGGGTCCCTGATCCAGATGGCTGGCCTCGGCCAGAATGAAATTCCAGGGCAGCCTGAGCCAGCTGATGCAAAACCCTGCGTTTTGCATCCCTGGCAACATCTGTTACTGTCAGACAGCAACACTTGTACTCTGCTCACCTCCACACCTTCTCAGAGAATCCTACATTAACTTAGAGGTTTCAGTCTTTATCCTCAAAATGTCCCAGAATCTGAGCCAACAGGAACCAATGACTGTCTAAAGCCCAGGAACAAAAACTGGAGCTGTCTCAGATGCAGTTGTCTGTTATCAGAAGCTGTGCAGGTCTGAGACTGCAGGGGAAAGTCCATTAAGGACCATTGCAAACTTCCCCATCCTCTGCTCCAGGTGTCAGCCTCCTCTAATGTCAACACTAAGTGACATAAACATAGCACAAACGAAAAAACCTCACTCTACTGCATAGATCTTTACCTTCAGAGGAGAGACTAAGGTATAGAAGAGCCTCTTACACTTGACACGCTGTTAGCAATATTTGTAGTCATCTCAGCAGTGCAGCTGAAGGCAAGGAAATGATCTACCTTCTCTGCCCGGAGGAACATAGCCAAAAAGAGAAATTCCTGCCCTGAGTTGTCCCAGGAGGGAGCAGAAGGCTGTGCCCAGCATCAGTCAAAAGTTAGTGAAAGGCTTTTCTCCTCTCTAAAATGGACAAAGTTGAAAGAGACATTAGACTCACCTAACCTATACCTCTGGCAGTGCTCAGACCCTCAAGAGCCTAAATGGGAGCAGGCTCCGTATGGAGGGAGCCTGGGTGGGGCAGAGAATTTAACTGCACATCTATTACAAGGTTTTGTTGAGTGCACACACGCTCTGCAATTTTAACTCAACCAAATCTGGGAAAATTCTTTCATCAGTGCCAAAAGACACATCTGCAACAGGGATATTTAGCAGGGTGCTCCCTGCTAAATTTTGAGGGCCTGTTCAAAGTCAAAGGCACACTGCAGCTTTCCAAAGGGAGGAGGTTTCCAGAATCATTTACCACAGGTAAAACAATATATTTTCCCCTCCAGCCTTGTTCTCAGAAACTGTTTTAGCTGAACTGTTTTGGCTGAAGCTTCCAGGGAAATCCAGCGTATGGCATACACCCTGCATTTCATGGTGCTTTGCTTCATTTTTGACAGCACTATAAGCAGATGAAAACAGGGCTTTAAAGTGAAAAGTTTCAGGCAACCACAAGTTTAGACGTTCCTACCTATTCTGCCTCTAATGGCAAAACCATAGTAGAACTGTAATCAGATCTGCACTCTGTAGGTTGGGCTCTTTTCCAGCACTTATCATGGAAACTCTGGGAGATGGCTGTCTGCTTTAACTAAGCCCCAGCCAGGGCTATATAACTGTTTTCCCCGCTTGGGAATTCTGATCTTCTCCAGCTGGTGACATCTGCTACTTGTTGGCCAAGATCTCATGTTCTGCTGTACTATAATTTTTGTTTGAAAGCAATTTGCAGGACTTGCCATCATGGAGGTGGATTTCAAGATAAGGAAGAAAGGTTTGAAAGAACAGATGCTGAAAGATTTGAAAGAACAGACTTCCTCTCCTAAATACCGATGACACTACCTCTCCATATAACACACTGATAGAGGAAATACCAAACCACGTAGGTTGGGAAGACACCTACAGAAACCATCTAGCTCAACCTGCTGCTCAGAGCAGGTCCAGTTAGAGCAGGTTGTCCAGATGACCATGGTGTGAAAATCCTGTAGATATTTCTGGATGCTCCTGTACCTTTTTCTACGGTTTCAGAATCCAGTGGCCATGAAAAGCATATAGTCTGAGTTGGTCTCTTGAATACAGACGCCACAGAACCTCAACAATACTTGAGATAACTGTTGGAAATTTGAAGTGATGGGTCTCATCGACACCACCATAGCTCCTCAAACTTTGATGGTCTTAAAACCAAACCAGTTCTAGGCAAGAAACAAACACAGTTTATGCTTTAAAGCTTTACTGGAAATGGTTTACCTCTTGGTTGAGTTTCAGAATTACAGGATCATGAAGGAAAGTTGGCAGCTGTGGTACAACACTCCAGCAAGATCTCCATCCACTAAGCAGCTATAGTTTGAAAAAACAAAACTGATGTTGGGTCACAAATGAAACAGAATGGAAAATCATAGGAAAATTACTACAACCCCCCACATGAATCTGGGGGAAGGAAGACAGTAGCTGGCAGAAAAAAGAAGTAGTATGCAGGTAACTCCATGCCCTTAAAACATCACAAACCTTATGATACACTGGGGAAGAATCTGCAGCAGGGAAAAGGCTGAAGTAAATTATTTATCTCCTTTCCAGAATTCAGCTGAGAGGAGCAGAAAAATGTGAATAAAGTGGGGAGAATGTGCCCGGATGGTTTGATATCTTGGCATTTACTTTAAGCTGAACTCTTGCTAACCCATCCCGAAGAGCTGTTCCCACTGCATGGCAGCTGTGCCCAAGCCCCAGTTGAAACCACTGAAATAAATTAGTTGTTTCAATGGGCTTCGTACTGGAGCAAACACTGCTCAGCATGTACCGGGGTGGGGAGAAGGAAATGAGCCTGCCCTTACCCCGTTGCAGCTCCCAGACATTTACATCATCAGGTATACACCATCTACACCATTGCCTGATTTATACCATGAGGTAATTTGGCCCCAGTAGTTATTACTGAGAGGATTAAATGTATACCACCTGGGATTTAATGAGTCTATACAGGGAAAAAATTATTTAATTTGGCTGGGAAGCTCAGTGTGTTTATCCTGCAGCCCACTTATATTTGGGTAGGCTGCTCTCTCCTGTAGTCACCATATTCTCCAGGTGGAATTAGTTCTATTGCGTATTATTCAGTTTGTTCAGGATAGTTTCTGTTTTTTGTTTTCAGAAACTTCAGCATAACCAGTAAGGAGGAAATCTCACTATATGCTAGGCTACTGGTGTTGCTTCATTTTCGCTCCCTTTCTTCCCTCCCTGTTTTCCCCCTTCTGGGAGAGGGTGTGAAGGTGGTGGTGGTTTTCCTATTTTGGGGTAGGTTTTTTTTTCTCTTTTAAATTTTCTAGCTGAAACAATTTAGTTACTTGTGAGAAATAAAAATAGAAAAGGAATGTTTGCTTTGAGTTCTGAATTCCTATGTGTAGTGGAGGTTTTTTTGTTTTGTTTTGTTTTAAATCTGAACACTGCTTAATCTTGAAATTTAGGCAGTTAGTTGTGTTGGTCTTTGTCTTACAAAAGTAATGTTTGCTATTCCTACAGAAAACCAGCTTGCCTCAGTTAACTAAGAAGCCTTCTGAAGATATAGTTTGACAGTGTTGTGAAAAAGGTTTGTTGCCATCTTGTGATGGATGCTATCATGGTTGCAGGGAAGTGCGTTAACTTGGAACAACTTTCCCTGCCAAAGCCACTCAGTGCCATCCTTTCATGGCTTTGCTAACTCTTCAGACATCCCTTGGCTAAGTATCCCACCCCCTTGTCTTGTTGGTCCAAAGAGAAGAGGACATCCACTAGCATCAGCAGCTCTGTTGGATGAAGTAACAGAAACATGTGCAAGAACAAATTAACGGGTTATTTGCTGCCAAAACAGAAGGCTCTATTGAGCTGTGTTCTCTAGGGCTTGGGAGCAATTTGATATCTCCATTGGTGACCTGCATAAAGAAATACAGACTTTATGTATCAGATGTGCAGGTGACATTGGCCAGGGCTGGAGGGGAAAGGGCCTGCCAGCATACTGGAAGGGAGTCCAAAGCAAACTCCACAAAGTGGAGAAGTAGCCTGGAAAAATAGGTTGTGATCCATGGGCACAAACACAAATGCCCATGCTTAGGTGAGGTTAACCAGCCTAAAAAGGATGGATGGAGGCTGGCTAGGGACAGCATGAGGGGCAGGATCTGGGGTTTACAATGAGTCACACTGTGAATATGAGTCAGCAATATTCTGCTGTCTTACTATCCTGGGATGTATAAACAAACTAATACTCTATAAGGCACAGAAGCAGCTTTTCCACTCTGGTAGCGGAAGATGTATTAGCTGACATATTGTGTCTTGAGGGATCAGTGTCCTTTCAAAAAGAGATGGAAAGAGAAATGACAGAAAAGCAATTTGAGTAATAGAACATAGACCATGATGACCAAGGAGAATAATGGGTAGTTTAGTCCAGGAAAGAGAAAGGCAGCCTAAATTTTGGCTTTTCCTATTGTGTGGGTGGTTGACTCTACAATCTTGCCAATCTCCTTTTAGCATAGCTTTTGTTTCATTTCTGATGTCAGTGTTTCTCCAACTTAACAGAGTAACTCCAAGAAATACAGAGACTCTGTCCCGTGACATCACATTGGCATTCCTATATCTCATCAGGGTTGGAGCACAGACCTGTTGTAGGAATTGTAAAAATATGCCTGGTAAGGTCTCTGAGAGGTCACTTGGCATAGCCTCCCTTCTGGAGGCAGGATCATCTGTGTGTAAGAGGCCTCACAGGTGTTTGGAGAATCTATTTTTAAAAAGCACTGGGACTTGGAGTTCAAACCGTGCAGTGGCATTTATATGTTAGTAGACTCTTTCTACACCCTTCGGCTGTTTTTGTTGTTTTTTCCCTGTAGAGTCAATAAACCTGGTCTTTAATATGTCTTAAAAACTTTGGGTTTTTAGACCTCATCTTAACATGAATGATTGATTTTGTTGTCTATGTGCAAGTTACTAACTTCATTCGTGATGCTGTAGCGTTGACCCACTGACAGCCTCCAAATGCTGCTCTAGAAAGGCATGAGTCTCTCAAATCTTGTGTGATACAGAATCCCAGAATGGCAGGGGTTGGAAGGGACCTCTGGAGAGCATCTCCACCAACCCCCCTGCTCCAGCAGGCACACCCAGAGCAGGGGCACAGCACCGCGTCCAGGAGGGGTCTGAATGTCTCCGGGGAAGGAGACTCCATAGCCTCTCTGGGCAGCCTGTCCCACTGCTCTGGCACCCTCACAGGAAAGGAGTTTTTCCTCATGTTCAGGTGGAACTTCCCGTGTCCCAACTTGTGCCCGTTGCCCCTTGTCCTGTCGTTGGGCACCACTGAAAAGAGTCCGGCCCCATCCTCTTGACACCCACCCTTCAGATATTTACAAGCATTGATAAGATCCCCCTCAGCCTTCTCTTCTCCAGGCTGAACAAGCCCAGGTCTCTCAGCCTTTCCTCATAAGGGAGATGCTCCAGGCCCCTGAGCATCTCCGTAGCTCTCCGCTGGACTCTCTCCAGCAGTTCCCCGTCTTTCTTGACCTGGGGAGCCCAGAACTGGACGCAGCACTCCAGATGTGGCCTCACCAGGGCGGAGCAGAGGGGGAGGATAACCTCCCTCGACCTGCTGGCCACACTCCTTTTCATGCACCCCAGGACACCGCTGGCCTTCTTGCCCACAAGGGCACGTCGCTGGCTCATGGTCACCCTGCTGCCCACCAGCACTGCCAGGGCCTTCTCAGCAGAGCCGCTTTCCAGCAGGTCAGCCCCAACCTGTACTGGTGCGTGGGGTTGTTCCTCCCCGGGGGCAGGGCCTTATACTTGCTCTTGTTGAATTCCATGAGGTTCCCCTCGGCCCAGCTCTCCAGCCTGTCCAGGTCTCGCTGGATGGCAGCACAGCCTTCTGGTGTATCAGCCACGCCTCCCAGTTTGGTATCACCAGCAAACTCTCCGAGGGTGCACTCTGTCCCTCCGTCCAGGTCATTGATGAATATGTTGGACAGGACTGGCCCCAGCACAGACCCCTGGGGAACACCGCTAGTTACGGGCCTCCAACCAGACTCTGCACCTGATCATGACCCTCTGAGCTCTGTTGTTCAGCCAGTTCTTAATCCACCTCCCTGTCCTCTCATCTAATCCACACTTCCTAAGTTTACCTATGAAGATGTGATGGGAGACAGCATCAAAAGCCTTGCTGAAGTCTACCTGACAAACGTACGCGCCCTCAAATTATAGAAGCTGCCCGTGTGTAGGCAACCAAATCATACCTTAGAAGAGCCGTTACCTGCACAAAGTTCACTTCTTGCACTAAGTGGGGCTAGGATTCAGGGAGAGAAATGTATGTGATAAAACAATGCAGGAGTACATCAGATTGCATACCCACAAGTAGGCTGGCCTACAATTGCTCAAGTACAAAGCATCTTCTGGAAGGGGTGGGAGGAAAGTATCTGCTCTGGCAGTGCTTAGCTGTTATGTCCATATTCCTCAGCAATGTGATTTCCTTTTCTTTCCTGCTCTGTCAAAGTAACTGTCAAATGTTTTGTCTAAGAGACAAAAACTGATGTTGAAATGCAGATTTCCACACTAGTGATAATATCTAAATGTGCATGAAATCATGACTCCAGGTCTGCCAGGAGCACTTGAGATGAGCAGGAGGAAGCCCCAACTGCACTTCTCAGAACATGACATTTCTGATGGCTGTTCTCGTGAAGCCAGCTATAGGATGAACAGATGCTGACAGTGAGCTAAAAATTGCCACTTCAGCTCCTACCCAAGAGTGTTTCCTTGGAACTGGAGGGAATTTTACTTCCAGTTCTGCCAAGGGGTTTAATGGCACATTGACAAACTTCTGCCAGAGACAGGTTAGACAGATCCAATCCTGTGTATATAATGGAGGCATCACTCCCAGCCCCATTTTTCTCTGCTCATTTCTCTTTTGCCCTCTTTTCCTTCTTTCTTACTTACTATCAATGCCTCTGCTTTTCCAGGCTCTATCCTCTACCTTTTCGCTAAGCACCAGAGGCTTTAGTACACTTGATCTCAGGATTCAGGAGCCTTTCCCCAGTAATAGCTTGACTCCTCAGTGTGGGTGCAGATCCCCTGCCAAATGACAGCTGTCTGAAGCAGGAACGATAGCAGAGAACTGCTTCTTAAAGAGCTGTGCAATGAAAAAAAAAAAGCATCAAAATCAGAGCCAGTGATATCCAGTAAGGCGCACTTTGGAGTTGTCTTAAGTGTCTTTTCTGAGTGTGCTGGGGTCACTGTGTTTCCCCTCTTTCCTGTGTAAAGAGAACCATGACACTTTGGATTAAATTATTTCAAAGTCTCAGTGTTAGATGTTACTGGTTGCTAGCCCAGCTTTCTCCAGAATGGTGACACCATGGGGAATTCTCAGACGCTTCCCCAAAGTTACATGAATATGAGTTTGCAAGGAACATTTCTTGCATCTGATGAAGCCAGGGTGTTTCCATCTTGGGTTCCTAAGTCACCAAGTGAATTCAATCTTCTGAAGTTGGCACTGTGTATAGAAAGTATCTAAATTCTTTCCCACTCGTCTCATTCAAGGTTGACTTATCTGACACAATCCCAATGATATTTGTCCTTCCAAAACATGTTGGTTAGCCTAATGAAGAGCTTCACTTTCCCAGGTACAAGTGGAAAGGAAACTCTATTTTTTCCTAAGGAACACCCCCACCCCCACCCCCCCCAGTTTCTTCTTACCAATCCACTTATATTTTCATCGAAAAGCCAAAAGAAAAATATATGAATATATATATCATCTGTATTATTTAATGTGATCTCTGAACAATCCTGTTCCCTGTTTATTTTCCCAGATCAGCTGAAATGTGTGCTAGTGAACTTGTTCCAGACTGATGCTGGTCTAGCTTTCTGGAGATTAAGGTGTACTGCAGGGTGGTTAGACAAGAAAAAGGACAGTAACCTTGCTCAGCAGAGGGGCTGGGGGTGGTCAGAGTATGCAGAACATTAGCAAAGTGAAAAAGGGTTCCTAAATTTTAAGGTTATTCTCCACTGTGACACAAAACAGAGGCATCCCATCTGAATCAATCTCAGCTTGCTGAGCAAGATCACATGTTTAGAGCAATAATATTATATGATAAATTGCATTGAATATCAGATTGTTTTAATGATAACATTTACATTAGAGTGGTTTGCCTAAAATTCCTTTACAGCCAAAAAGTACTAAGTCCTAGACCAATTCATGTTACCTGCTTGCAAATCTTTTGGGGCAGAGTTCTCACAATTAGTGAAGGTCTCTCCATTAATCTGAAGAGGAGTTTAGAGTGACTTATGCGGTTGTGGACACCCACACTGCAATGCCGAGAGCAATTAGATGGTGGGAGCATCTATACCAATGGTTAAAAATATAACCTGATACTTTCTGTTTAAAAATTACTATATTTGACTTTCAAATATTTATTCCTTCACCTTGTGGGGAGGGGAGAAGAGCTGAAACGTCAAGCTACATATTTACATCAGACTGAAAACCATGAAAAGGGAAGATGGGGTATAGCAGTGAGGCAATTCATATAGTGAACATCTGAAGATGGAGTTTGGTGGTGCTAAGCAGCAGATCACACTGATGGAAACAAGAGCACTTCAATTCCTGTTTTTGATTTTGTCACCATTATGTGCGTCAACACCTGAAAAAACCCCCAAGGGTTACATTAAAGAAATAATTAAAATTAAAATGATCAACTTGTTTTTTTCTTAACGTATTTGTCAAATATATTTAAATTACAGCTAAACTTTCAGCCTCTGGGATTTAACTGAGCTGTTAAATCTCTGGCTTTATTAGAATGCTTGCTGCATAATAAATTATTTCCTTAAACAACAGTATTAACTGTTTCCCCCTGTTTACATTAGGCAGAGGAACTTTTTTTTTCTCTTTCATTGCTTTTTCTCCAAGTACTGGGAAAGCAAGTGGAAAAAGTGAAAAATAATTGGTTAGGAGAAGAGAAAAGACAAGGGAATTAACAGTTACATTGTTCATGCAGATAGCCTGTGCCTTGCTCTACATGTGGCTATAGGCCAGTGTAATCATTTCAGTCTGGGATGTGATTTTCTCCTGCTTGAGCCAATCCTTATTGTAACTGAAGTTTAACTGGGATCTCTTTTTACTGGTTTTACCAGTTCTACATGTAATCTGCCCATAAAAACACATCCCCAACCAAGAAAAATGCACCTCTGTGCTTTGTTGTCCTTCCCCTACCACATCTCAACAGATGCAAATGGGTCCTACCTCTGAGACAGCTACAAATTTCCTTACTGTATGGCTGAGTAGTGCCTTAGTACCGACTGCTGCCTGTGGTCCCTGATGTTAGCTGCATTACATAGCATGGTCCAGTGTAATATTCTCTTATACTATACATTGATTGTTTTCCATCTAGAACAAAGCAAAATCCATAAGCAAATTTAAACTGGTGGCAACAATTCCCAAGCAAGTGAAGTTTGCTGGGCTGCTCAGGTATCCTCAGCTTCTTGTATTCCCTTTGGCTCCATGACTGAGTTTGCTGCAAGTTTAGATGTTTTGAATGTTAGGGAGGGAGTTCGCCTTGCTTGTCTTAGTTACAGACCTTAGAATGGACAAAGTGCCCTCTGGAGATATCTCTCTCCCTCTGTTGACTCACAAGACTTGTCTAGAAGGTGAGCTTTGGTTAGACAACCAGCTTGGAGAGGGGTGGTGTTGGCCTTAGTCTCCTACATTGCTCAGAGAGTGAGATCTCAAATGCCAAATAGTGGTGCCAAGGGCTTGTCTCCGTGTCATTCCCTGTGACCTACATTGTGTTCACACTGCTGTAGGTTCACGGGTGGGCTGGAGGGCCCCCTTGGGACAACCAAGATGGGGGCTGCCATGCTGGCAAATCTCTCATTGCATTTATTCTTCACTAGATCTCTGCTGCTTCCACATGACTTGGATTTGGGAAGAGGGAGGAGAGGGAAGAAGCTACTTTAAATTGCCCAGGATCCTTCAAAAACAACCTCAAAGGATCTTGGGGGAGCTGGACAGTATCCCAGCCCTTTTCGTTGGACTTCTAGTCCTGCAGCCTGCAGAAGAGCCCTTGAGGGAAGAGAGGAGTTTCCTGATGAGAGGGTGATGGGGAAGCAAGAGGATCATGGCTGGGTCCCATTCCCTGCTCCTCTCATGCACTCAGCTGCATGGCAGAGGAGAGTTTAGGGCAGTCCTACCTCTCCAGTACAAGGGGGCACAGAGTATCATCCAAAAGGAGCATGCAGCTCCCCTTTTCTCTTAGTGGGTGGTTGGGTTTTTCAGGATCGTGGATGATTATTCTATTTATTTTGCCCCTGTCAAAAAAGGAAACGGGTCGGCTTCTGCCAAGTAATTTTACACCTAAGTATTTCCTTCTGTTTGTCTTAAAAACAGCTTAGTATGGATGTTACCTCCGGGTCGTGGGGTCACTGGGGGATTGGCAGAGGCTCTTCTGGGTTTCTCAGAGCACAGCACACTCCTGGAGGCCTGTTCCTAATTGTCTGGTGGAGACAAGGGAATACGGAGCCAATCCAAAAAACGCAGCACTGCAGAGTGGGGCTTTGTCCCTTAGACAAAGCATGTAACTAACCAAGCCTGCTTGGGTGCCTTGCTGCAGAGACAGGGAGAGAAGCTGTGTATGTATGCATGCACACACATAACAGGTCATTTTTCACTTTTTGGAACATAAGGTCTGGTGTACGGAATCGCACACAAGGGGGTAATGAAACCATCCGGCCCAACAATGCTGCCTTTCACTGCATTGCAAGATAAAGGATCATTCCTTCCTGCCTGTCCATTTAAAGGGGATTTTGGGCTGCTGAGAGGTGCTGGCTGGATGGGTAGTAAGAAGCACGTTTTATTTATTCATAGCACTGGCACCACATGGGTTCCTGAAAATTTTTTGTGAAGATATAGCCCGTTCTGGATCCTTCTCACCACTCTCTGTGCTTTCATCTGCACAGTCAGTGTCAGGGAGCCATGTGCTACCTCTAACTGCAACCTGAGTATGAACAAGACCTCATTTACCTATATTATCAGGCATCTCTGCAGTTGATGGGCTTATGAGGAAGGGTAATTAATGTGAACACTCCGGACATAGGAGATGTGCTTGGATAAAGTGGGTCTCACTTGCTGCAGTGATTCACTTTGCACAGCTCACCAAGTAGCCCTGTTTGCCACAAGCGTGTTCATTGATCAGGCCTTGCAGGGAAAAGCACTCGTTGACATTCCACATCAGCTTAAGAATGAGATCTTCCAGCTCACAGAAGGGCTGGTCTCCACAGGGCTTGTCTTGGTCTAGGGTTTTCTGCATACTTTTTATCGTCCCTGTGGTTGATTCCCTAATGATTGAAACCAAATATGAAATCTCAGCTTTCTCTGTAAAACCCTGGCCATGTCCCTCAAACAGCCTGATGAAGCAGAGCAAGTACAAGATGCCACATTCAAGCACAGTCCACCTCGACAACATGATGGTCTTCAAGCAGAACCCAAATGCCAAGGGGAACCCAGAAATTTCATATAGTGATGACAATGAGGTGCATGTGGCTGCATTTCAAGTAATGAAGTGTGAAATGAACCCTCATTGAACATAGCCTGAGTAAAGCCCAGTGAAATTTCTGCAGTCTAGATCTTCCTCCCCAAAGTGCTGCAAGGACCATTGGGGTAAGGCACAAGTGTGGCTTCCCTGTCTCCTGCTGATTTATTGTGAACATTTCTGCTATTCTGACCAATATTTACTTGTTTTGTGATAAAGCATACCACCAAGGGTGTTTGCAAGAAATAATCCACAGCATGATGAACTGCCATCTAAAGAGAAAAAAGAAGGATCAGAAATAAATCCATGGAAAGGAAAAGTGATGCTATGAAGGTTACAGATTCAAGAAGCCACTTTTCTATGTCCTAATCCAGCATTTCATCCCACATAACTGTATATGTAGCACATATTTTCTGTTCTCTTTCTCCTGACCGATGCTAAAAGATAGCAAGTTTTCAGTTTTTTTAAATAATTACATTCCTTCTCAAAGTGCCCTGTGGACCTGGAGGAGAAGCAGAAGATGTCAATTGCAACCTCGAAGGACAGCGAGATTAATGTAACAAACCGTCATCTCTGCCCATGGCTGTTATCAAGCTCCCAGGAACAGCTGCAAACTGCCAAGTTCAAAGAAATACTGAAAACCCTGATAAGAAAATTGTTCATTAGAGACCCTGGCTCCAGGCATGGTGCAGAGAGGTCTGTCATTCAGCTCCTAGAGGCGTCAGGATCTGCGTTGCTCACAGAGCAGATACGGATGCTTTACAAATCTTGAGTCTATGTGATGCTTTATCCATGCTGCCCACTCTACTGCAAACCAAGGAGGCCACAAGAGTATAGGGAAGTCCTATACAGGGAGGTGACAGGAGGTGATATTTACCTAGTGAGGTGGTTCCTCTGGAAATGTTCCTCTCATGTCTTCTTCCTACCATTTTGCATTGCACACACAGCACAAGGCCCCTACTCTTTGCAGAGATTTTTTTTTTTTCTTTTAAGAATGATATGATGCTGTACCAGGGTTGTATGATGGGGATGGTTTTGGCTCTGGAAGCAGTCATGGGGCAATGTGGCAGGGTTGCAACATGATACACCCTTCCCCCCCTCCCATCCCCACTGCGCTGCCCTGTCACAGCAGAGTATTTTGACCATTTCTCTGACCCATGGGAAATGATATGAGAGTCATCCTTCAGAGGCGAAGCTTAGCAAGGTTGTCTCTGGTCTCCTGAAGGGTGCAGATGCCTTGTTTCTAAGATGACAGGCAATGCTCTTTTCCCTGACACCAGGAGATGAAACAGTTGGTGCAGCTCTCAGATACCTTCCAGAGTCACTCATGGATTGCATTGCAAGGTGACTTTTTTGGGCTAGGCTGGCGAAAGAGCTTTCTTCTGCAAACCAACAAGTACCGTCTCCTCATCTGCCCTTTCCTTCTTGGGGAATGTCTTCGTTTCCTAAGTGTCTGTAGAATAGCCCAGTGAGAGCCTTCAGAAATGCCACCGGAGTCCCACATCTTCTGGGAAAAAACAGAGGAGATCATTTTTTAGGTGGACAGAGTAAGAGTCATGAGGTGGATTCAGACCTGCACAGCTGCATGTTCTGGGCCCTGCACTAACAACACGGTTTGTTGTTATTCTGTTTCATTTCATTTGCTCATGAAAACATTGGAGCTTCTTGGAGAGAAGGGATCTTACTGAAAGCAGCAGCCAAAGGATACTAGCAAGAATGAAGGCCTAGATGCCAAAGCTGAAAACTTTGGCACGGAAAGCTTACAGTGACTTGCCCAAAGGTATTTGAATTGCCCTATAAGGAGAGACTGAAAAGGTTGGTACTCTTCAATTTGGAGAAGAGGATGCTGTAGTGGGTATAATTAAGCTTTGGAAAAAGTAAATCAGTCAGCTGAATGCAAAACTGTTGTTCACCAAATCCTGTAATACAAGAGCTACAAGGCAGTCAACAAAGCTAGCAGATACTTAAAATAGATGAAAGAAAGTACTTCTGCACTGAGGGCAGTGAATGTCTGGAAGTGGCTGCCGGAGAAGGCAGATGGGATCAGCAAGGGATCAGACAAATTGATGGACAAAGTAATAAGTGAATTCTAAAGGGACCAGGCAGGGATGGGCACTGTCACCTCCCCAGAGCAGCAATTGTGGTTGCTGGGGGATCAGGGGGTAGAAAATGACAGAAGATAGCCCAAAATAGCCACTGCCTCTGCCCAGAGTATGGGCTAGCTGAATCACAGATTTGACCCCACAGGTTATCTTGTCCATTCTTATCCACCAACCCAAGGGACAAGCCTAGAGCAGCAGGTCTTTGGAGCCCTAGCCCAGCAGATCTGTGCCCATTGGACCTCACTGCCTGAATGAGGACTCCAAAACCAAAACACCCTTTTGGCTCTCTCTGATGTACTTACACAGCTTCTTTCACCATATCTTCCAAGCATGACCTGTGCTCAGGTAAGTATACCCACTCTTGTTTGGGCACACCATGATGACATCCATGTTGAAGATGCAAACAGAAGCCCAAAGAGACTGGTCGTTTCCCATGGTGGGTGGACACTGAGTTACTTTCAATAAGACTAAGTGAAGAGCCAAGGGCCATACAGGAAATCTGTAGCAGGGAACATGACTAAAAACCCATGTTCTGGCTTCCCAACCTTGGTCTTGAGTTACATTTATGCACCCCTTTGAACACCAACTACAGAAAGGATGAATCACCCCCTGGAGAGGACAGCATCTCTCCAACAGTGTAGAAGAAATTTAGCTGATGAAGCCAGAATCTGCTCCCTGTAAATCTGGAAATAAACCCGAAGACTCTGTGGACTGAAACACACCAAAAAGCAGCCTCTGGCTCGGAAAGCAAATTCTTCAGCAGTGGCTGTTGCATCACTGTAGGAAAAGGGAGGAAAACAAACGGCTTGATGCCTATAAACAAGGGCTATTGTTAAATGTACTTGAGGATTTTTGTGGAGACAGCATCAAATTTCAGGCTTCCTGCTACTAAGTAAATTCCCTCTGATACGTGGAGGCTGCTGCTGTCTCTGAGTTTGCAAAAAGAAGAATTGTTGCTATGTTAAAAATGTAATAATTATCTTCCTTCCCTGCAGTATCTGAACTTCAGCTTCCCTTGAACCAGGTCCGAGCTAGATAACAAGCCCAAGAGAAACACATATGCAAACTCCATGGCATGAAGAATCCCCTGTTCCAGGCTGAAAGATGAGTGTATTTCTGCTCCCAGCTAGACTCCAGTTCACCTGTGCTGTTTTGGCCTGGTGCACTGTGTGTATGTATTAATGGGCCTGTTGGATGTGAATGGGTGCTGGTCCAGGTGTCAGGGACCAGCAAAGTCTTCTTGACCTATGCTCAGTGCTGCTGATCTGCTGCTCTCTCTGATAGCACCAGAACATCTTTTTGGATCTATTGGCATATTCACTAGAGACCTGCTGGCCCAGACAAGGCCTGTGTCCTGTCATACGGATCGAGTGCACCCTCAGTAAGTTTGCAGATGACACCAAGTTGGGTGGGAGTGTCGATCTGCTCGAGGGTAGGAAGGCTCTGCAGAGGGATCTGGACAGGATGGATTGATGGGCTGAGGTCAACTGGATGAGGTTTAACAAGGCTCAGTGCCGGGTCCTGCGCTTGGGTCACAACAACCCCACGCAACGCTCCAGGCTTGGGGAAGAGTGGCTGGAGAGCTGCCCGGCGGAGAAGGCCCTGGGGGTGCTGGCTGACAGCCGGCTGGACGCGAGCCAGCAGAGTGCCCAGGTGGCCAAGGAGGCCAACGGCATCCTGGCTTGTGTCAGCCATAGTGTGGCCAGCAGGAGCAGGGCAGGGATGGTGCCCCTGTGCTCGGCACTGGGGAGGCCACCCCTCGAATGCTGTGTTCAGTTTTGGGCCCCTCAGGACAAGAAGGACATGGAGGTGCTGGAGCGTGTCCAGAGAAGGGCAACGGAGCTGGGGAAGGGTCTGGAGCACAAGTGTGATGGGGAGCGGCTGAGGGAGCTGGGGGGGTTTATCCTGGAGAAGAGGAGGCTGAGGGGAGACCTTATCGCTCTCTGCAACTACCTGAAAGAAGGTTGTGGTGAGGTGGGGGTCGGTCTCTTCTCCCAATAACAAGCGATAGGACGCGAGGATACAGCCTCAAGCTGTGCCAGGGGAGGTTTAGTTTGGGTATTAGCAACAATTTCTTCACCAAAATTGTTGTCAAGTGTTGGAACAGGCTGCCTGGGGAAGTAGTTGAGTCCCCATCCCTGGAGGTAGTTAAAAGACATACAGATTTGGTGCTTGGGGACATGGTTTAGTGGTGGACTTGGCAGTTTGATGATCTTAAAGGTCTTTTCCAATCTAAGCAATTCTATGATTCTATGATTATACCACAGATTTGCTCTGATCTCTTCTCACCTTCTTCCAAAGATGCTTTAGGTAAACCTTGGCATGGCTGAGACAAAAGACTCAACTGAAGGTTAGTTGAAGTTGTTTCCAGCCTCCCAGTAGTTTCATATTACTGTTTTGTGAATTGATTCATATAGATTCAAAATATAAAGTGAATTAATGTTTTTCTGGAGGGTCTGTAAATGCCCATGGAAGCATGCATATCAGAAGCCACCTATAAAGTGATGGTTTGAAAAATATCACTCTGTTTTCAGGCTCTCTGCTGCTGCACATCCCAAAATCTATACCTCTTTCTCAATAAATGAAAAGCAAAACTTTCTTGGGGTAAGAGGTTTCTTTAGGTTAAGAGGTTCTTTTTTTTTTTTGTTGGGGGGCAGGCGGGTGGTGAGAGAAGGCATGAGAGATTATTTAAAGGAGTGCTGGAATAGAGAGAACTTTAAATTGTATTCCCTGCACACAGTGGCAAAATTTCACAGCGTAGTATACAGCTGGCTTCTCCTCTCCCATAATTTCGTAGCTGGGTTCAATGGACTGGTCATGGTTTATCCTCAGCTCTCACCTGTGTCCTGATGGTCCAGGGATGTGCTGTATTTTTAGATTTAAAGGGGTTATCATAAAATCACAGAACAAATGAGACTGGAAGGGACGTCTTCTGGTTTCTGCTCCAAGTCCCAGCTAAAAACAAGTCGTCACCCCCAGTTTGATGTCATCCACAATCTTGCTAGGGTGCAGTCTTTCCCATGGTCTGTGTCATTAGACATCATGGGAAAAATAAAAGGCACAACATGTTTCTGCCAAGTTGCAGGGGTCTTTTTTAAGGTTCTAAGCTGAGAATTAAACCAATGTGGCCAGAAAGGGGGACACGGTTTATTCACATTGATATTTTCCATGAAACAATGTTAATGCCTCAGAGACACTCGTGAGCCACCAAAAGAAAATATTTTTCATGCCTTGTCACACTGGACCTTGCATTTGTCTTGCAGCCTAAATATAATGAGGAGGCAAGGAAGGTTCATGGGAAGGCATTTGCCAAGAGGGCCATGTGGGCTGCAGTTCACCCTGACCACCCAAAGCACTCTTTCACTGGGGGGAACCAGAGCTGTTTCCTCCTCCATGGAGAAGAAATCTGGGATGGAGAGCGGTGGCTGCTTTAACAGCTCTTTGCAAAACTCCACAGTAGCAACTTGAATGTAATTGCATCCTCCCCAAATTCATACTGGGGGCTTTCAGGAGGGGCAGGGGGACAAATAACTTAGCTCTGGGGAAAAGCACTTTGGAAACCCAGTGACCTGTAGTCTGGGGACCTCAGCTCAGATGTCTCCTTTGGCCAACCCTGCTACACTAGATAACAGTGCTCCTGTTGGTGTGCAATGCAGATCCCCTCTTCCCCTATCTGTTTCCTGAACCCCTTTGCTGGAAACCCAGCCTGACCTCACTTAGCTGGAAAAAGCTTAACACAAGCATCTGAGGGCTTAAAGCAAGACAAAAGCAGTTCCTGTAAAATCTGTCAGGACTGATCGACACCATATTGGCTGCTTCAACTTGAAAGGCCTTAATCTCCAAGGGACAGTGCGAGTGAGGTTTGCAGGATTCTTAGACTGGTTATCTGCCTAGGCAGCCTACATCTGGGTGGATTTAACCTCGATCCTGCTTGTTGAAGCAGCCACTGGATATGTGCAGCCCATCTCTAGATCAGGAGGAGGGGAGGCTTATGTTCCTGGTTGTCTTGAAAGGAGCCATCAATCATCCCCTCAAGAAAACACCCCCTGAATCTAAACAGCATCCATAGCAGCTGCTTGAGCCCTCATCCATTATTCCCCCCATGCACAAACAGAGATTCTGTTGTATTAAAAAAAAAAAAAAATGAAAAAAGGAAGAGAAAGTAAAGCCCTACCAAAACCTGAAGTTCTGAAAGTTCATTCGGAAGACACGTTCAGGCGTATAAGAGGCCCATGGCGTGTGGCCAGCTCAGGGTGACCTACGGGCTGCTCCCCCAACGGGACTCAGATTACACTAACCATCCTGTTCCTTCCAGACGGTACCATTAGTGCTCAACGCCTATCGATCATCCCGCTGGCTCTCCCACCAGAGGAGCACGGTCCCATCCGTGCATTGGCCACGCTGCATGACTGCTGCCTCCCCTGGCCCCGTCTGTCCCTCCCTCTCCCCTGGCCGCCCCTCGCGATGTCGTGCCCCAGATCCAAGCCTCGCTCCTTCAGGCGCTGAGCTCATCCCTCTTTCGTTACATGGTTTGTTTTTCCTTTTTTTTTTTTTTTTTTCATTCTTTTTTCCCCTTTTCACTCCCAGGCTGCTGACATGTAGATTTATAGCCAAATGTCAAAGCTCTCTGGGTCTTGGACTAGTTCTACTTACTCTGGGAAACTTCTGGAAAAAGAATTCATGTGCTGGAAGGGCTTAAATGCGACTGTGGCAGATTCAGCTCCTTGCTGTTAGCACCCTTCAGAAGAGCTGAATGCAGGCCAGGTTTTGCTTATTTTTCCTCTAAATCCTCTCCCCCCCCAACCAACACCCCCTTTTTGTCCTCCAGTGGGGAAAAAAAGAAAAATCTGGTGGAACCTCCATCTCCTTACTCCATTTCTTCCCCTTTCAGCATCTTATCACGATTGCTTCTGACTCTACCACCTCCCTCCCCTGCCTCCCCCAACACCTCCTCAGCATCCCCATAAAACAGGCTCGGTGGCTGCTGGAATTTCCTTCCCATCATGACGATGACCATGGCAGTTAGCAGGTCCTAATTCACGCTCTCATGCTTAGAGACTTGGCTACTGCTGCTCTGTTCTCACCAGTCTCAGGGTGGAAATTCCTTCAGAAGCCGAAGATCTCACTGCTGCCAGCCAGCAGGGTAATGATCCAGAACTAGAGTCACCACGTTCATGGCTAGTTTAACAACTTATTTTATTTCCAGCACCATGCACTGCTTGCCTAACTCTCAGAGGTATCCAGTTTTAGACTGGAAGCCCCATTTTACCCTGAAAAGGTCAAACTCCTATTCTTCCTTATGTTCTCATTTTAGACTACAGGTCTAGCTCTGAAACCAGGGCAAAGTGGGGCAACTTGAGTTGGAAAGGCCACCAAGACACAGCAGACAGCTCAGCCTGTCCTTTCACAAAGGTATGAGTCCTACAGCTGTCCCTGATATCTCTCCCCAAGACCTGTCTTTCATATGCTGACAAAGCAAAATCATGGTCTTCCTCTTGCTCTGTGGGCCTATACCACAGATATATATATTCAGAGCAGATAATTTCCCAGGGACAGACCTTGAGAGGAGGACACCAAAAGATCCTGTGTCCCTGGGAAAAATCATGCAACCACTTGTCATTCTGATATCTAAAAGAAAATAGAGGTCTCCACTTAAAGAGTGTTTTTTAACTCTGCAGACTGCACTGACCAGGTCTCTGGCAACTGTCTGGGAGCACAGATGCTCAATGCACATTTAGATATCTGCATTACACACACCCTAACATAGGGGTCCATGACTGGGAGCTGAATCCTATTCCATAAGTAAGGTGGGAGGAATCCCAGCAGGCACCCTCACAGGAGTGGCCCATGTAAAATCCATTTCTGTGGCCCCAGGGAGATACAAGACCTACACTGATCTTTCAGTGATATTGTATTTTAGTTTTATCTTTTTCGTCACACTAGTTAAGGTCCCAACCCTTTTATTCTCTCCGGTGGTGTTAACATCTCTCCTGCAATAGCTGCCCAGCAGAAGGTGTAACAGGTCCCTGGTTGAGAAAGTTTCAGCCTAAGAATAAATTCTATCCTAAAAGAGACCCAAACTGTAGATGCTGTCATGCCTGCACCGGCAGGATTTGTTTCTTGGTTTATAAACTTTACTGAATGGAGACTTTTTCTTATTCTGTTGCTCCAAGAGCTTCACTGAGCTCTGAGATGGTCTTTGTGCATTTAACTCATAACAGACCTGGAGACAATGGTGGGATATGGGGAGAAACCGGAGGAATGTGGACATGGGAGGGACTGGAAGGGATCTGGAGTTGAATGGGCTCTAACTCTCACCCCAAATTCAGCCCAAACTGAATTTTTTTCTACTTCTGCTCTGAAGCACTTCACCCGGCAGAGCCCAGGGAGGTGCCAGCCCTGAGGACAAAGGGGCTGGATGGAACAGGCTGGAAGAGCCCATGATGAGCCACGGCCAAGACTGGGAAACCCAGGTGAAGGGAGAACCAGCTTGAGGGACAAACAATTCCACTGCTGTCTTCTCTACAAGTTTTACCACTGTGTCATCACTGCAGAAAGGGCTACCTGTACACTGGTCCAGTCACCTTGGCATTTTCCTCCTCCTCTTCTTTCTCTTCTGCTGCCTGACAGCCGTCTTGGTGGTGTGCAAGCAGAGATTATCCTTTCCCCGCAGCACTTATCATCAATGTCATGCAAGTTACTTATGACCACAAGCTAGAAGTCCACTGTTAGTCAGCATGACAAATGTTTTCTTAGCAGCCCAGAAGTCTTGTTCTTGCCAAGGGTCTGCACCAAAAGAGCTTTAGAGGGGACTTAAACCAGGGTGCTGAGGAGGAATCTTTCTGGAGCTGGGGAGCAGCATGTGCTAAAGGTTTGAGAGGTTTGTGAGAAGTTTCACCACGAGCTACAGGGACATTGGCCAGGAAAGGCCTTGGAAAAGGCGGAGGAAAGATGGGCTGGACAGAGAAGAGGGAGCCAGAGGGAGAGCAGATGTAAGTGTGGATGATATAGCATGAAAGTGGCACAGGTCACCTCTGTCTTTGCTTATCAGGGGAATATGCATTGAATCCTTTGACTAGATGACTCCTCATCTTGTCCCGCCCTGGCAGGCTACTTAAATGTTAGTTGGGCTTTCCCACACAGGATACTGCTGCTTCTGAGGGGAACAGAAAGCTTTGAGTTAGTCACCTTTACCTGGAAATCATGCTTCTACCCAGCCCAGCTTATGAGGTGAATAAAATGACTTCAATCTATCCAAACACAAGTCAAACTGAGATTGTAATGGACAACCAACAAAGTCACAACAGAAAACCAAGAAATGTCTCGTTCATGCTACCCAAAGGCAAACCACAGATGCTGCAGGTGTCATTGTCTGAAATTCTCCCCAGCAGTGAGAGTGCTAGCTCTCAGGCAGCATGATGCATGAGGCTGCAAGCCTTGCCACTGCCACTTTTCATGGATATTTATACCATGTGCAATCCCTGAGCAGCACTTTTGGCACTGTGGGGAAGATGCGACAGTCCTGGGAGTAAAACAGGCTGCAAAACCTGTGTTAGCCTCCCTGCAACCAACACTAGATGTATATAAAATCCTGAGACTTCTTAATGATAGTGAATATCAGTACACAGGTAAATTATCCCTTCCTGAGGAACATGGATCCCTCGGTCTCCATCTCTTCCCATTTGACCTCGGAGTAGCTGCCCTGTGAGGGTCTTTCGTGGCCATGCATGCTACTAAACTTTTGAGCTTCAGTGTTCTACCAGCCCCTCAATGTACAGCCCAAAGTCACACATTTGTCTGAGCAACCTCGCAAGGCTTGGTTTGTAACCTGGTTCACACCAGCTGGAATTCATCTCATCCAAACGTAGGCATTGACACTGTGGATTTCCCTACCTGTCATCTAGACTTCCATGGCAGAAACGGAACTCACAGGCTGTGATTAATCCAACTTATTTTAGGTATCTACATCATAATGAGGTGAATCATGCCTGAAAGTTCCTTTTTGTTTTCCCATTAACTATAAAAAAAGCCCAGTCTATACTAGATTTGAGCTGCTGGCAAGATATCTATGAGGAAAAGCCAGAATAACAGGTCAAGATTTCAGTCCGGACAGAAAGAGAGATGTATTGGAAGGCAGAAGTGTATTTGTGAGTCATCAGTACAGATGGTGTGTTTGTGGATGAGGTTCCCAGAGAGATGGAGAGAGGAAAAAAAAACCCCATGTGCAAAGCCCTGTAACAGTCCTGCAGGCAGCGAGTGGGGAGAGCAGGAGAATCCTGCAAAGGACATCAAGTAGGTGACTAGAAAGGTGGGAGGAGAACCAAGAGGGGGGAAGAGTAAGAGAGATCAAAAGGAACAAGATCTCAAAGAGAAGAGTATGTCCAGTGACCACACGGAAGAGATGGGGAGAGCCAGGTTAGACTTCAGGTTTGGGAGAAACCGAAGCATTTTGCACTGACAGGAAAGGGACAAAAGAGATTAAATCATTGAGAGAAGGCTGGAGAACTGGATGAAAAGGAGGAGAATGGGAATGGGACACTGGGAAGGTGTCAGTGGACAAGGCAAGGCCAGAAGAGATGAAAAAGCAGGTGACAAATGTTTACATGTGCAAAAAGAGGGTAAAAAGCCATGACCTGCGTCTAGTGACAGTCTCTGCTTTCACCATGATTTGGCTGTGCTATGGAGCACTCAGGCAGCTATTTCCAGGACTGTGCAGAGTTAAGGTTTCAAAAGTAGCATCACCTTTGGGATGCAATATAAAACACTGCTGAAAGCTGATCTCTGAAAAAAGTAGCACAAAATTATTTTCCTTACAGGGAGATTATTCCATAAAAGTGAGTTTCTCACATTTTCTCTGCACATCTAGTGCTGCCCACTCTCAGAGGTGGGGTGAAAGGCTCCAATTCTGACCTGATGCACTTAAGCAATTTTCCTGTTTCTGAGTGCTCATAACAAAACTGTAAATTTATAGCTGAGACAACAGGACAGGACTGGATACTAAACTTAGACTCTTCTTACTGCCATGGAAGTCTCACTCACTGATCTTTATAGTGAAACCAAGAAGCAACAAAACAAAATACTCCTATTCCTTTATGTTTTTCCTTTCTTCACAAGATAAATATACCCATCTGCTGAAGTCAGAGTATTTCTTGTAGTAGTCTAAAAAAAAAAAAAAGAAAAAACCCCCATAACATTTACAAAGATTAATAAAATAAGTAAAAACAAGAATAACATTTACAAAGATTAATGAAATAGGCCAAATATTCATGACTTCTGCAGAATCACATACAGAGGAGTTCAGCTCTCAGGGAGATGCTCTACCGTTGTACAAATCATGTGCAATGTCCTCTGCCCAGATCTGCCTGCTCTGTGCCACTGAGAGGGGCCTGAGCATGGCGTGCATCAACCAGAGCTGGATGGTGGCGCTGGGGAACAGCCCAGTCACACGTCCCACCTCAGTATTACCTACCTCTCAGCACAGAATGAGGGAGAGCTCTGGGAAAGCACCAACGTAGAGGGAAGAGTCCTCCCAGGACAAGTGTAGTCTCTGGCTGTGGTGCCTGGTCTCTGATAAACTCAAGGTGATTCCTTTGCTCTGTGTGATCATAAGCAGGCTGATCTTTCCGCTTTCATCTGCAGCTGAGCTACTCAGGCCTGCCTGGCAATTCTTGGTCACAGCAGCTGTATTTGTTTGCATGTATCCCCTCTTCACCTTTCTTCTTCCCCGAGCAGGAGTGATGGCTTTGTGCACGTGTCTGAAACTGCAGACATCTGCCACTCACTGCTAGCCAGGGGCTAGCCAGAAAGCAGAGGGGAGGATGAAGCCACAAAGGTTGTTTGGGGCCGTACATGTATTTTCGTGCATTTAACAGGAGACTATTCCCTGCCCCCCACCCCCACAGCAACAGACGTGATTGTACTGAGAAGAGTTTTATAGGACAATTCCACCCTGCCTTCATCAGGCTCTGATTTGATCCTGGAACTAGCTTCCCAGGAGGCAGTCTCCAAAATGCCAGATGCAGAAGCTGCTCATGTATCCCAAGGAGTGTCTGAGCGCAGCCCAAGTGTGAACTGATCACTGTCCCAGTGACAGCCTGGCAGAATCCTCCCTGCCGTCCAGCGAGCCACCGGCCGCCCCGGGAGCTGCTGTCTGGAGAAGGGCTGCTTCTCGGACTGTGTGTGCATCGGTGTGCTGCTGCTCTGTGTGCTTGTTTGGGGCTGCAATATTTTTTTATTTATCTTTTTAAGGGGGAGTATAACCAAGGTGATTTGGCTGCCCTCACCCTCAATAACCCACTTTCCTCCACGTCTGAATCCTCCTTCCACTCTGCTGACATCCAGATGCTAATTTGTTCTCCCCCTGACCCTGCTCCTTCCCCTCCTGATTTGAAATTAGCTTACTAAAACATGTTTTCTTTTAAGAATCCACAGCCTAATCCAGAACAAACAAAACACATTTTCGCAAACCACCAACTGCATGAACTTCTGCCCTGGCCTTGACCGCACTCTCTCCGCCCCTCGCCTCCCAGCCTCCCCACTCCCGCCATCACCATCTGAGTGAGGTTTCCAGGAAATTTTTTTTCACTGACGAATACAGTTGCAACAGCTCAGAAACTGTGGAATTTTTTGGCAGCTGCCGGAGATGTTATTTTATTTACTTTCCTTCTGCATGCATGGATTTGGAGCGGGTGGGTTTGGAGATGTGCATGAAGAAGATGAATTTGCACACGTTGGATTTCTTCAGCGGACCGTGCTGTAGGTGGAGAAAAGCCCTGAAAAGGAGAGCTCTTCATTCTTATTAATCTTAGGGGAGGAGCTCTTAATGCTTATTAACCTTAAGGTTTCAGAGAACAGATGGTTTGGGACTTGAAGAATTGAAACGAGACTAAGATGAGGCTGTTTGAACAAAAAAGCCAATTATTTCACCAGCACACAGGTCAACAGTTGCCCTTTTTTCAGCATTTCCTATGAATGGCTGGGCTGTTTTGTTGTTTATCTTTTTGGCTAAGAACCTCCTCGCCCCCCTCCAGAACACACCAATTCAGTCCCAGAGAAAGAGGTTGAATGCCAGTGCTCTGCACCTCGATCCTCTCTTAAAAAACTTGTTGTGACTTGCAAAACAGGGGGCGAGTGGGGCGACGGCCCCCCTTCCTGCTGGGATTGTCACTTTTGTGTATCGCAGCTGTGACTGAGGCCAGGACAGTGTTGCAGTGGGTGTATCAGCTCCTCCAGCTCTAGCCAGGTAAAAATTGAGCATCGGGGATGACCCTCTGCTCAGAGAAGAGCCCTCTGCACTCCCAAAGGTGACATGCTCTGGCTGCGTACCGCACATCGCTGCTGCACGACGTGGTTCCATCCCTGCATCACCTGCACCCTCCTGTGCATAGCCGCAGCTTAGGTCATCAGCTCCTGATTTTTCTTCCTGATACGAATCATTCTCTGCCCTCTACAGTAGCCTGTACAGTGAGCTGGGAACAGCAGCCTGTCATGCTGTGGTGCTAGGTGGGTGATATTTGCTTGCAATGTAGGTAACTAGGTCCACAGCTGTGATGTGCTGGAACGAATAAAAATCTTTCCTTGTAACGGATCATAATGGATCCGTCTGAAATGGGGTAAAGTCAGGAAGAGCCAGAGGAGAATCTGGTGTAATGCCTTCAAATCACAGACAGATTGATGGCGATTCCTGAGTTATGAAGGTGGCATTTGAATTACTGATATGTTTTCCTTCTTTCTTTCCTCCCTCCCTCCTTTCTTTCTTTCCACCTCTCTTTTTCTCGGTTTGTCTCTCCTGACCCTAAGCTGCAGCAGTAAAATGTTTCACTTCTATGATGAAGTGTTGATTTTTCAATGGCACTGTATGAAGGCGGCTGGTCCCACCGGAGACACGCTGCTCAACCACAACAATAGATAGGTACAGAGGAGGCTTAAACATTGTTTTTCTGTGGTAGCTGTGGCAAAGGGAGTGTGGTATTAGCTGTGTCATGGGAAGAGTGACAGGCTTAGCTCATCTAAGCCGGTATTATGATGGGAGGAAGGAAAGAGGGAAGATTAGAGGCAGGCGGGATTGAATTACTCTCTGAATCTTTTACCGCATTGTTAAAATAAGCATCTCCAAGGAGACACTTTCATGGCCTAGCGATCTTGATGTCTCTGGTCTTTGGCAGTGACCAATACCTCTGTTAATGATTAATACAAGTCAGGAGACATAGGTTATTAAATTCCTTCTTACGGCTCCTCTACCCTTCTGTAGAAGGGTACACCAAAAGTATCTGCAGAGTATTTCAACTGACCATAAAATACAACTTGAAAACAATCAACCCAAAGCCCAGAGGTTTCTCCCTATCTGAGAGTCTGTAGCATACCTGCCTGCAATAGGCTTTATCCAAACCCAAATCATGGAGCATGGTACAGAGTAAACAGATTAAATTATTCAGCTTCAGTTAGAATCAACAAATAACATTAAATACTGAAAGAGAAAATTCTCACCTTTTAATCTATACATCTATAAAAAAACAAAAGCAAAAATACAGCCAGGTTGTCAGGGAAAGCAAATATTTTTTTGCTAAATGTTTTCATGTGCTAGAAATCCAATTTTCCAATGAAAAACAACTTCAAGGAAATGTTTTCTCCCTGTCCTGTCACCCCTCCATTCAGAACAGCACACACCCTTGAGAAATGGGATTTCAGGGGGGTGACAAGGCACTCTGCCTGCCCCACTTGCTCCTAGCTGACCCTGCTCTATTGGTTTCAAATTTTGTGCCTGCCAGGTTACTTTTCTGAGCTGAAGAGCTGTTTCAGATCATCTTTCTCCAGCAGTCTTAACTTCTATTTTCCAAGTGGAAGATTTTGTGTATTCATTTCCTGACTATGCTACTGATCTCTCCAGAACATTTTCCTTATTTTTTTTCCTATCCACGTCCTTGTCCCACTTTTGAATTTCATTACTGGGATTTCTTCCCCTTTCATCTCGATCCTTAATGAAGATATTTAATAGTAACAGGTCAAATAGATCAACCTCTTTCTGAGAACTCTTGATTGACAGGTCAAATGTAGCCACTGCTCTTTATATGCATAAATACATATGTACCTAAGTACAGAGAGACTGAGTGAGTGGCACAAGAGGCTGGAGAGTGTAGGGTATACCAATTAAATGGCAGTACTTTTGTGCAAGGAAGGTGACAGCAGAATAAATAGATAGATGGACAATAGTTTTGGCATTTCGTGCAGACATACAAAACAAGACCCTGTAAGGGAGAGGATTCAGGCAGACTGTCCTGAAATCTCAGCCTCTCTCTTTCCTTCCCATGGTGGAGAGAGAAATCACAGTGGTTGTAAAGAGCTTACAGTGCTGTGAAAAGCCTCCCAAACATAAATCCTGATAGCATGGGTCCCTTTGCAGCTTAATAAGGCTGTATAAGAAAAATATCCCTGGAGATGCTCTGGCCGCTCTGTGCATTTGATGAAGGAGCAACCAGGGAGGTTTACAGAGCCCTGGGTCGTGGGGGAACAGCCCTCACAGAGGTCTCACCAGCACCAAGGTTATTCCTTCTTGCTGAAGCAAGGACATAAGAGGGAGAAACTAGGCTCACGTTGCAGGCTGGGCAGCCAGGGGAAGCCCTTTGGAGAGATCCTCTGAAACATGATTTGTCCCAGCTCTTTGGCAAGCACAGGGGAAGAGTGAAGCTGGTCCAAGTCAGTCTGGTCTGGCTGGCAGTGGGCATCTCTGGGAGGAAATGTTCTCCACACGACACAGCTCTGCCTGCTCCGAACAAGCACGTTGCCAGCGTGCCAACTCAAGCACTCTTGGATCATCAGGATAGTAACTCATCCGGAGCACCCCAAGTAGACTTAAGTGAGTCAAAGCATCTCCTTTGCATGAACTGCATGGATAAATATTAAAAAAAAAAAAAAGAAAAAGGAAAAAATAAAGGAAAGATACAATAAAACAAAATATGTCACTTAAATCTTACATAATTACATGTGATCTCTAAGGCTGTAGAAGGAAATGAGCTTCTGCATATCAATCCCACATTTTGTTGTCAAAGAGGTCCTGTGTCCTTCTGACCCAGGGCCCAGCCACCCTGTATTATCAACTTATATTCGTCACCTCCCTTTCCCTCTGTTTATTCATAAACCTCTGAGTCATTAAATCAAGTGTCCATCGGTCAGCAGCTGGTGCATGAAAATGGCTCCCTGGGAAATTTCAAAGCTGAGTGATATTTGGGGGATGATAGCATTTCCGTCGTTGTACTTGTTCCCAGCAACAGCCTCACCAAGCTGCAAACTCTTTTGCAGACCACGGGACTGTGTAGAGTCTCTCTCCCCCCTCATCCCACCATCAGATGTGGGAATCAGATATGGCATCTCCCACATCTGATTCATCCCTGTCCTTCTTCCATTGGCTACAATTTTTTTTTTTTTTTTTTTTGCCGGTACTTGGGGTTCAACCTCTGTCCTGAAACTCATGCTCTGAGGCTCAGCACCAGCCAAAAACAATATGCTTGTGCAACCCAAGGATGGCAGCATTTACCAGATCAGGATTTCTAGCTCTAGGAGCTGCTAACTGCTGGCTGCTGGGAATGCTGTTCTCCCTACGGTAGCGCCAGCACTGGGGCTTCGTCCCTGAAGGAAGAAAAACCATCAGCTAACCGAGATCTCAGTGTGGCACCTCAAGACCAGTATTTCTGCTGGCATCATGGTCATGTCAGAGCTGGCTATGGCAATTGCTCACCTATTTAGGGAGGAAATGGTGGTAGGCAGGAGGGGGGAGATATTGACACCACCGATGGCAATCTGCCTCACAGACTGTGGCATCGCCACCCCATCGACTGTCAGAAGCCTTCCAGCCTTTCCCTGCGAGAGATCATTTCGATCTCCGCTGTTTCCAAAATCACAACCAGATGGGCCCTGCCTCTATGACTGCTCAACCCAGAGGAGCTCTGACTCAGTCTCATACATCACTATCCAGAAATCTGGGCTCCCGGCAGGACTTTTCCTGGTGACTCCACGACAGGCGGCACAAGGGCTGGGTGGGCGCTGGCTGTAACGGGACCTTGTCCTGCATCCGTAAGCAGGCTGACTAATAGTACTTGATGATCAATATGTCAAGCCCAATTACTGATCCTGCCATCAGATGGGCGAGACCAGAGGTCCAGAGGACCTCCAGAAGTTTCTTTCAATGGAAATTATTCTATGCTTCTGTGAAATCCATATTCTTGGAAAACAGGGGAATGTTACTTGGTAGCAGTCAGATTTGTCATCCCAAGAATGGGCTGTTGTTTCCTTATTTGTTTTAAAGATTTTTTAAAATTATTTTCTATTCTATTCTTTTTTTCTTTTCCTTTTTTTTTCTTTTTTTTAATTTTCTTTTTTTTTAAAAAATTACTGCTCGTTCCTATTTGGACACTCTTTCCACGAAATAAAGCTTGGTGAATTTTTCCTGCTTCTAAAGACCAGCTCCCTGGCTCCCCAACCTTGACAGCTCGGGGAACATGCTACAGGCTGCTGATCCTTTTAGCACATAGCCTTTTACCAGCAAAGTCCTGACTTACTTCCAGTAATTTGGCCCCAGCTGCTGATCCAAGGCAACAGACCGAACACTATGTGGTTTCACCAAATTCCTTTGGCACAAGCAGCCAGGCTGCAAATCTTCCTGTTGCGTTGTGTGGCTGCTTTGCTGACTGACTTACAGAGGCAAAGGGTCACTGATAAAAGGTTTTACCTCTGCAAGTGCTGATGATGGAGGCAGTTTTGCCCCATGGCTGTAGCGCTAAGCAGAAGCTCACTTATTGCATCTCCTTGTGCCCGGGAACACTTTTGCAGACAGAAGTCTCCTGCCTTCTGCACACAGAGAAGATTTTGGTCCTAGAGGCTGTGTTTGCATGGGACAGGCTTTCCCAGTATCACATCAACACATGGCCAAGCTCAGGCCTGGAGGGCTCTGAGTTGTCTCCTACCAGCGTGGGAATCCCTTCCTGTGGTCCTCTGCTAGAGGGAAAACCCTCCTCGAGCAGCCTACCTTGCAGCTGAACTCCTCATGGGCAGGGATTAGCATGGCTCTGTAGAGAAAACAACCCGACTCGTTCCTGCACTCCGCTCAGAAATGTGAACAGTGCAGCCTCTGCTCTGGGGGAAGCCAGGCGGCTTTCCCAGGCATCTCTGAAGCATCGGAGCTTGGGCTGGTTTACTTTGTTCAGTGTCTTCTTCTTTTCATTCTCTGCTTGGATAAATCCCCTCCTGACTGCATTCCCTGGATGGGGAAGGTACCAGGGCCTGGGTCCAGGTGCTCAGAGCTGCATCAAGGAGTTTCTGAGAGCTGCATCCCTGCACAGGATCACCTGCATCGACCTATCACCCGTCGACTGGACACGCACAAAGAGACCACTGGAGGGCAAACAGATCCCAGAGGGAATGAGGGGATCAGGCCCAAGCAGACCTGGACCAGAAGTGTTTTCCTTTAGACAGGAAAACCTGCTAGCTTAAACTTGGCAAGACCACCTTTTGCTTCTCAGGGACTAACTCTACCTTCTCAGGAAAGCAGCGCATGGGTCTCTGCAGATGGCCCAGGGGAGGTTCCTTGCTGGTCCATGGCTTTGCAACATGGGTGTTGTTCCCTCGGGGGCTCAGCTGACATTTTGCACCAGTGGCATTTTCATAGACATTTCCATAACGGAAAGCATCTGCTCCAAGCTACAGAGGCTGTGTTTGGTCAAAAATATTCCCTGTTTAGAGAAGAGTTAGGCTGGTGAAACTGCTATTATCTCCTTGCCTATATAAAATGCCCCGTGATGCCTGTCTGACCACAAGTGGCTGGGGACCGTCTCCCACATGTCATTCCAGGGATGCTCCACTAATAACAGCTGTCTTTTCCACACCGTCCTGGGTCACTGCTCCCATCCCACAGGCACCAGGGCTGCTGGGCTGGCCCCTGTGGTATCTCCAGTGGTCAGAGAGATGCTGTTAAGGTACAGACTGTGTCAGTGTGTCAGCAAACGGCTGTGTGGGAACCCCTGCATGTGTGCACACTGTTTATGTGACTGGGTAAGCTTTCATACGTCATCCTAAACTGTATAGGAACATTCCTGGGTTAGCCTTGGTCAGCACATCTCAATCATGGCTGCTTCAGCTTGGAGGGAAATCCACAGCCTGCTGCAGCTTGATCCAAGCAGTCAGTTTTGCCTTTGGCGTTAGGAAAGCTTCATTTTCTCTATGGCTCGGGCAGCCCTGAAGTGTTTTCTCCTCTCTGGGAGGCTCTCAGCTATGCATGGCTGTGCTATGTGTGCACACGGGCAGCTGTGTGTGTGATTCATGTGTGAGCATTGGTGTGTACATGCCTAGGGTGGGCTTTTGAAAGAAACTCTGTCCCCTTGGGCTCGCAATCTTTTCTGCATTAGGTTCCCTCTGATGTTGCAGCCAATGGGTTTTCTTGGCACAGGCATTCAAGGAAGAAGCATGCGCTCAAAGGGATTCAAAGAAATCCCACTGGAAGAGGGAAGTTTTGCATTCCCAGACTTGGAGCTCCTCCCGCTGACGCACCCTTCTCCAAACCCTTGTCCCAGGAGCTGCCCTTGCCCAGCTGGGGCTGGCCTCATCCCACCCTCTCCACTTCTCACCCAGGAAAAATTACCCGCAGAAGGTTTTCTGCAAATGAGCTTATTCATGGTTGGAAAAAGGTTTTTCAGATGTTGGGGGCTAATGGCTCCTTGCTGTAAGAAATAAGAGGGTTGGGGGACAGTTGCTTGGATGGGGCTTCAGAAAATGTTAGTTCACCTGGCCTCCCCCTCTGTGATCTTGACAAGTCCCCTTAGAGGAGCTTGTCTTCCCTGGGACAGGCTCCCCACTGCTGCAAGCAGGGCCAGCCCCACCAGCCTTGAGCAACACCTTGGTGGGTTGCTCTTGAGGGGAGTGGCTGCCCTTTTATACAAGCAGGAGAAGGAAAGCTAGGGAAGTTGGACAAGGCTTAAGATTTGGTGTTTCTGGGCTCCTATTTGCTGTATGCTGAATGATGAGGGAGTGTCGTGTTGACAGGCTCAGGTAGGAAGCTGCAGGGTAGATGCTTTCTGAAGCATCACTCCCACAGCT
Organism: Morus bassanus; assembly: GCA_031468815.1. Taxonomy (NCBI): domain Eukaryota; kingdom Metazoa; phylum Chordata; class Aves; order Suliformes; family Sulidae; genus Morus; species Morus bassanus. Next base: position 84,470,232 of record CM062570.1, on the reverse strand, counting down.
TGATTTTCTGTGAATTTAATTTCCAATATACTTTTTTCTGCCTTTTATATGTCCCCTAAGGGTAACAACCCTATAAGGATTCACCCTGACCAGGTGAGACCAGGGAGAGAGTAACTCTTCAGATTTTTAGGCTAGTTCATTATGGAAGGTTGCTTTTAAATCCCTCGTGAAAGCCTTTTTTCACCTGGTTGTGATTGTGCCACCTGGGTAATATGGCACTGCCATACGTTCTGTTCACTGTATCTGCTCCATGCCATCCTTTCATCAGCTGTGATTTTTACACCTTCCTCATGCCTTTTTTTTGTTGTTGTTTTTTTGCTTGAGGGGGTATTTTCTTTTAGCCTAGTTGCCAGTGCTTTCTCTCCTTGTTAACCAGGAAGACTTTCTAACAGAAGGCAATGTTTTTTGTTTTTTGTTTTTTAAGAGGGAGGAAATGGGACAGGCTCTGGATTATGCATGTCCAGACTGATTACATTCCCTGCTCTTACAGACCCACTCAGAAGAGAAGTGGAGGAAGAAGAGGTTGGGGTGCTGAGAGGCTCTCCAGACGACTTGACTTTTCCATCAGTGCCTTGTTAATATAGCAGATAATTTTCTCCTGGAAATAACCGGAAAAAATCTGCTTGGGCCAAAACAGTTCAAGAGTTTAGAAAAATGAGGAAGGAGGGGGCAGCAGCTCCTTTGCGAGCATGTGGTCCTGGTATCAGCCCTTGGCATCTTCCATCCCTATGGGGAAAGGAAAATGTTTGGGCATAATAAAGAAAATAGAATAACTTGAAAAACAAACCAGAGCAGTGTGAAGTGTAAGAACCAAAGAAAGCAATGGCAACGCTCCCACTGCTGCAAGCAGGCCTGGCTTTACAGCCTTTCTTCTCAGACACCACCAGCGATGGGGCCTTTCTGAGGCACTGATTAAGAAAAGCCCTGATTTTCCAGGACAAGTCAGTCCCAGAGCAGGATCTGAAGTGGGTAGGGCTGGACACTTGCCACCAGCAGACCCCAGTGAGTCCCACGGAGAGGAGAGGAGAGGAGGGGAGAGGAGAGGAGAGGAGAGGAGAGGAGAGGAGAGGAGAGGAGAGGAGAGGAGAGGAGAGGAGAGGAGAGGAGAGGAGAGGCATGGAAAGTCCTTGCCTTGCAGGATCACAGTCACCATGAGCAGGGGACACCCCTGTTACTCTGAGTAGAAGCAGGTTCGGGGACCCATGCCTGAGGTTCTCCATGGGGTTATCCTCCTAACACTTCTGCAGGAAAGGGGTCTCCCATCTGAATCTCTGGTGACCAACATGCAGCAGACCCAAGAGAAAGCCTTTTTCTTGCCTCTGTGATCTTCTTATGTTATCAGCTGTGGTCGGACTGAGTCTAGTCACCTGCAGGAGGACCAACAGGTCTGTCACAAGCCAGGGCAGCCCCTTACATGACTCGCCCATCTCAGATCACCACCTGGTGGTCTGAAACCTTGGCAGCTCTCAGACACCAGGTGGGAACTATCACAGACGTTTCTGTAATCCATGTGCTCTATCACACGTGATTGATTCAGCTGACTGGGAGAATTCAGTGCAAATCACATGCAATTGCCAAGATCAGTCCAGAAGTAACTAAATAGTATAGCACAGCCTGTGTCAAGATGGAAGATGTAATCATCCCCCCTGGTGCTCAAGTGCGTAATTCCTTAGCATCTCTCCAGTGCATACAGGTTGTCATCTTCCCACTGTGCATATATACAGTTCAAGCATATAGGAAATTTATGGGTATATTAACGTGCAGATTCACAGATGAACATTCACTTCGCAGATGAACATTCATGTCCTTGTGTTTGATGAATTTCAGCCAGAGCTGGTAGGAAGCCAAGTGTTTGCTCTGTGAAACTTTTGATCCATGATTTCTTGCAACTATTTTCCATTGGGGGAAAAAAAATAAAACAAACAAAAAAAAAGTGTAACTGAATTTGGGTTTATTTCTAATGAGCTCTTTCTGAAACCGTGTCTGACACTACCAGCTGTCAACAGCCTATTATTGCAGGCACCAAAGGAGAAGAATAGAATACTTGTGCATTTAAAGTGTATAACCTTTCTCCAGTCCTACCACAATGTTGGAAGCAGCTATACACACTGCAGATCACGGGGCTCTGGGACATCATGCAGAGGGAACAGGAATACTTTGCCCTAGCGTAAGGTTTGCCTTTTTTTCATTTTTTGCTTTTCTGCTCGGATTCCATGGATTACCAGCTTTGTCTGGGTCAAGCCTTAAGGTAACAATAATGCCTTGAGTAAGAACTTTTCTTGTGGGATTTCTGATTCCTCCAGTTCAGGAAGTGCTGGACACTGCAAAAAATTTCCTGCCTAATTTTCTCAGTCAAGGATGTTTGAAGCAAATGCAACCATGATAAGCGGTCAGGGTCTGACAGTTGTCCAAACCTAAACCTCTAAAATTTCTGAGATTTACCAATTGTATGAAAAACCCTTAACTTGATCTTCCCATTTCTTATTCTCTGGAAAAAGGACCTTCTGACTTCCAGCTTATGCCGTAGGATGGTTAGCTGCTTTGTATTTTCTATAGCTGGAGTTCAGCCAAAATATCAGAATTTGAATCCAAAATTCTTCTAAGTTCCAAACGTTGAGGATTTTTTTTTTTTTTTTTTTTTTTTTTAATGAACAGATTTGTAAAGGGCCAGTATGATCATCCAGCAGTAACTTCCCTCTTAACTCTAGGATTTCATCCATTGATTCCTACCTTGTGGTCACTGCTTTCTGGCTGAGCAGTTCTGTTTCAGAGAGATGTGTGATCCAACCTGGGGAGAGACGGCTATTTTAAAGCCAAGGCCCAGTCATGAAGGTTAGATCCAAATATAAGCATTCTCCTGGTTTTGGAGTGTTCAAATTTATATGTTGTGGGGTTTCCAGCACTTTTGTTTAGGAAACCTTCCCATGGCTGAATGGGAAGTGCCAATTCTCCTTGTATCCAGACTCCATGTGTCATCCGTTCCACCGTCCATAAATGATTCCCCCTTTTGACTCCCCTTTGTGGCTCCTGATGCTCATATAGACCAGGCTTTCCAGGAACACTGGGATTGTTGATGGTTTTGTCCTGATTCCCTGATAATGGGCCATGTAGACTTTTGTCTGCATCATCTGGCAGCCATCTCAAGTCTTGGACACTCAGCAGAGACTGAGCAATCTGCTGGCTGCTCTAACTGGCTTGAATTGTTGGTGAAGGAGTCAGTGGGGTTTTGCAGGGACTAGGGTGATATGAAGCCCCTCAAAGCCAATAGGTCTTATATGCATGGTCCTGGTTTTCATGTGCATTTCTTTTTGCAATGCTGTTGAGGACTGTAGTATTCAGACAGGACTGAGATCCAAGCTGAGAGGGAGCTCCTAATTCAGTGGTAGAAGGTCAGCTTACTCTCTTTTACACAGAATGTTTGGTACTGAGGTATCCAGAGAGGAAATGAATTCAATATGAGTTCAGCTTTTGGTTGATGTTCACAAAGGCAAAGACAGAGGGGAGAGTAGAAACTGCAAGCAGTGTGGGCAGTGAAAGGCCTTTTCAGTCTAATACACTAGTGAAAAATAAGACAAAAAGAAATAAAAACCTCAAAACAGCTTTGCATGGAAATGCCAACCTGGGAATCTGTGTCTTGAACAGTGCCTCTGAAGAAGACATATGGAATAAGGAAAAGTCATTGCAAGCTCCCACACACTATTTGCTAGTGTGCTAAGACCATGCTGTGAGGACTTTGCAAGGACTTTCACACTAGGATGGTTCTTTTTGGTCCCATCCTTGACTGCTTGCATGATAAAGCCATGCCATGGTTTGAAGCAACCTTAGTGATTTAGCTTAGCAAATGGTGCCCTTCCTCACTGTTTCTTCTTCAGGGACAATGGGAAGGAAGCAGAAATCCAATACTCATGGAGCCCTTGAGTATTAATGCTCATGTCCCTTGGTAGTGTGCTCTACAGGAGGAGTGCCTGCCCATGACAATCTCCTAGATTGGGTTGAACCAGCAAGTGATGGGATTAGATAGAGCCACAGATCAAATGGAAACACTACACCACCATTTTTTCTGAAATACCCCAGGCAAGGAAGGGGTGCTTTGAACTGCTAATTTTTTCACATGGATTGAACACCAGAGTGGCTGGAGATATACTGGGAGGAGACATGGGGAAAAAAAATACAACTGTATGCATTTACATCAGAACTGTAAGATAGCATCAGCTTTCCTGTGGCAGTCTCAGGTTTTTTCCGTGTTATTACTGGCTAATGCTAAGGTGTGTCTCAAAGTGCTTCCAGGCAAAAGTGTTCAACACTTCTATCCAGGTCTTAGTAAATAAACCTCTTCCCATTGCAGATTTATCTGGTATTACAGGAAATCCCCCAGCTCTGCAGAAGTCAGTATTTCTCCCATTGGACAAGAAATTCTGTAAAACGTCTCAGCCACCACATCTGCATTAGAGCACAACCTCTTCTGGGCTAGAAAATTCTTCTTCCTTCAAGCTGAGTCTTTTAAGAGAAAAGAGGAACTTCTCGATTCACGTCAAATTTTAAGTATTGAAATTGCTTTGTTTTGTTATTTTATATTTTATGGATATGATATTTTAAATGGCCAAATTATGTGGATTTCTGTTTGAAATTAAGACTAATTGCAATAAAAGTGTAAACATAAATCAAAATGTTTGAAATAAAAATAAAAGCTTTTAAGCTTTCTTTAAAAAGTTCAAACCCAGACAATTTCAGTGAAGCCCACAATCCTCCTTTCCACATCACTAGATTTTTGGGTGTCAGCACTTTGAATATTTCAGCTTTTTATCACAATTTATGATTGGGAGCTTGCTGAGATTTTAAAATAAAATTCACAGAATAGGAAAACCATTTCACACCCAACTGTAACACCCCGCAGACAGACTGTGTTCAGTTAAAGATGCTAATGTTGTGAAAAACAGATTTCTTCACTGCCTTTGACTTTTGTAAAGCAGACAGAAGTGTGGGATTTGGAGGGATCTGGAGTCAGGTCGCTCTTCTACATCACCAACAGAATTGTTTACTGAGTTGGCTTTACATGAATACCTTGTTCACATCTGCTAATAGCCCAAAGGTAATGGACTTACATCAAGCCAAGGTCTGAAGAAAGTGATGTCTCCCAGGTGTCTTTAGTGTTTGTAAGGAGGCCAAAAATGAGAGTAGCAGAATCCACAGAGAAAGTGAATGTAACTTCTCTGAAAACTTCCATGGAAAATGTAACTGTTTCCTGTCACCATTATTGTGCCACGAGAAACGTCAGCCACTTCTGAAAGTGCTGTCCCCAGATCACTGAGCAGCTTATAGAAGAAAGAGCATTAAAAATGCTGCTTGTTTTGGTTATCACCACTGGGAAACACTCAAGAAAAAAGTCTGTCTCAGAAAAAGAGGAAAAAAAAATCAAAATTTGACAAATGAAAACTGACTGTGGTAGGAAGTTGATTTGCCTGAAAGATGGTGTATCCTGAGCTGGAAAATCAGAGCGCATTTAAATTGATTTTCATCTCCCCTTTAGAAAACTGTACGTTGAAAAGCATGGATAAACAGGGATACCAGTAAAAGAACTTGTTTGGCCAACTTTGACAGAATAACCGTTCCTCCAAAATCCAGAGTCAGAATGAGAACTTTATTCAGTACAGCCTGAAGCAAACTCCTCATTAGCAGGATGAGGTAATTGCTTGAGGATTGAGACCCCAGACAGTCGGCTTGATGCCTCCACAAATGGCCTTTTGAAGCTTTCCATCTTTCAAGGGAAATGTGGAACCTCTATCTCCTTTTACTAGAGGTTTTTAGATGAACTCCAAACAAGCTGCAAGTTGGCCTGATGCCACAGTATTACTAACGAAATCTGGCAGGAGGGCAAACAAGCTAATGTTTAAAAAAAAAAAAAAAAAAAAATCCTTGTGTTATAACAACTTGATTCTGTTGGAAAATTGGAGTCTATTGTCCTGTGCCAAGAACATCCAAATCAGGTAGATCATTGGCTTTATTTTGCGTGCGGCTTTGATTGTATAAGAATTTAATACTAATGTGTTTGGAGCCGTCAGTACAGAGCTGAACTTCCCCTGTCATCTTATAATGTCTGGGATCTTGCAGGAAAACACCACAAGACTGTGTCAGGTAGGGGGATGAGGAACAATAGGATTACCTGGCGTGAGATCTTTTCCACCATGTGGGCCAAGGAGGCCCAGGGCTTATCCCTTTGGCCTTTCTAAAGAGGAGTGATCAAATGCTTTGCTGTCTTAGGGATTATGGAAGGAAGGGAGAGCGGTGGAGAACTTTCGGCAATGGATGAGTTAGCTCTGGAAGTAGAGTGGGGGAGCAGGGGGAAGTTTATGATGGAAAATAAGAAAGGAAGGTGATACGACTGACGGCTGGAGTCTGAGATGTTTGGTCTGAGGTCTTCCTCAGGTCAGAAGTGAAAGCAGCACGCTCACATCACAAGATCCTCTTGGATGGGTTAGCAAAACTCTGGAAAGTCCCAGAGTGAAGAGCAGAGACAGAAGAGCAGTAGGCACATGGTCAGGTTATGATGGCTTACCAAGATGCTGCCCATGACCTGAATGCTATGTGGTCCCCTTATACGTTAAATGAAACCAACTTAACCCACATTTACTGTATGTTGAGAGAAAGACACAGTGAATAAGGTAAGGCATGCAAAAAAGCAGCCAAGTATTACTACTTTTTGGGAGGGAGGAGGTGTGTGGGACATGTACCTCCATGCCAGCAGATCTGGATGGGTATCTATGCTATTGCAGGTTATCTGTTGCTATTACCACAGAGAACTGGGTAACATCACCCTGCAGGTGGTGAAAGGGTGACTAAGTTTTACAATTTACAGGGTCATGGGATAGTTCAGGCTGGAAAGGACCTCAGGAGGTGTCTAGTCCGACCTCTTGCTCAAAGTAGGTCAACTAAGAGACCAGACCAAGTTGCTCAGGGCTTTATCCAGTCTGATCTGGAAAATCTCGAATGACCGAGACTGCACAGCCTCTTTGGGCAATTTCTGGCCCACCTGGGTTCCAAAATAATGAACACTTCAGTGACGAGTTCAGTGGTGAGTTCACTTTGCCTGTGTCATAACTTCCTTAACATCTTCTGCTGCGCATAGAGGGAATGCATGGGATGCTCAGGGAGGGGGGTGAACCCTCCCCAAATGTCTCCTGTGAACCTGTAAAAGGCTGCATGAGTGCTCCTGACAGCAGATCTGAAAAGCCTGAGCAGCTTCTGATTTCTGCCAAAGTGGGAGGCGCGTGCGACTCTTGCATCCTGCCAAACTCCATCGGCATCTTTCCCTGGTTGTTACCTCATCTGGCCAACCGCTCTGGAGCACAGTTTGGCTCTTCTCTCTCTGACACTTTTATCTGATTGGGTTTTGTTCCTGGCACAGCTGTGGGGCTGCTGGGTGACCCGGGGTAAGTCATTCCTTCTTGGTAAAATGTGGGTGGTGCTCACCGCTGCCCTGGGAGTGCACAGAGCGATGGACTGCGAAATGCTTTGGGATAATGGGGTATAACATTGGGACCTCTGTTTCTGGCAGGTGGCATGAAACTGGTTGAGGAGGCAGAGGACAAGTGAGACGATGGGGATTGTGATAGGAAGAGCCCAGAGCTGATGAACAAGAGTTTCTCATAGCTAACCTACCCTTTGAGCAGAATATGTCTGCTACATCTTGATCTCCTAAATCAAGTCTGTTCTTCTTCCTCATCTCCACTTAAATCTGACTCTCACCAACTGCTCTTGGGCTGCCAGGCTCAGGTCTGCTCTGTCTTATAAAATTCCCTCTGATGTGTAATACCCACAATAATTTACCCCATCCCAGCCTTATCCTGTAATGGGTATAGTCGAGCCTTTAAGACCTAACAGCTGATTTCCTTGTAGAGTGGGAACAGGAGCTGTGATTGAGGAATCACTTCTACAGGCTGGCTGGGACTCAGCTCCCATCTCATTTACATCCTAAAAGACTCCTTTAGGCCACTCTAGCACCCTGGATATCTTTCTTAACATGGGGATGTGGGACTGAACAGGACAGACCAACTGCCTGTCTAAATCTCCCTCTCCATCTCAGATGTTACTCAGTCTTCAGCTGTGTTATTACTGTGAATTATTAATGTACCGAGTCATCTCTACTGCTGTGGTGAGCAGGATTCCTATTTGTGATTTGAGATCCCATTGTACAAAGAGCTGTATAAATGGATTTCCCCTGTAGCATCTCAGCATCAGTCTGTGTGCACCCTGGTCTGCATATGTTTGTGCTTGCACTTTTCTCAAGTCATGAAGGAGAAGCATGAACATGTTCCCAGGGCAGTGAGGTGAATATAGCTGTTCCTGCAGCTCCCTCTTTCACTGTGTCAGTCTCTTGTGTCTGGTAAGGCTTGAGCTCTTTTGACCTCTCCCCTAATCTGTTAACTAACTAGATTTTTCTTTTTTTGCCTGGCTGCTTTAGTGCAGGAATATTTTTTTTTTTTAAATGTAGTCCAACTATAAAATTGAATTGAAATTGATCAAAAGGCTCAGAAGTTATTAACCGAAGAAAGGGAAAATGGTTTGGCAGCCAGGCAGATATACACAACTGTGCACAAGATGGGTGCTCACAAACCCCTTCTTTTGTTGGGAAACCGTATCACAGGACAGCCAGCAGCTTCAACCCACTAACTGGGCAAGCCCACTGGGAGAAGATGCATTAGGATTTGATTATTTTTCTGTCAAAACCCCATAATCCTACAGGTGTGAAAGTTCCCTCTTTCCAGAAATCCTGACGAATGGAAAGTCTCTCCTCAGCCAGGCTGATGCTCTTTAAATATAAATATCACTTGAAGGGTACGAATGGAGAGACAGCCTGAATGTCAATGAGTGGAAATGACCTTTCCCTGCTGAGGCTCAGTGTATCCATTCAAGTTTGTGGATGCAAGAAAAGATCTGAAGTCTTGTCCTGCTGAGGCAGGGAAGGCAAAGTGTGTGCGTATGTGCGTAGGTGAGTCCAAATATGTGTCCAAAATATCTAGGTGGCACAGAGTCCTGGCTGCAGCCTCCAGTCTGGATTTTCTTGATGAGACATTAAGGCACCAGGATTATGTGTTTGTGTAAGGAAAAGAAATGGAGAAAGGGTACTTTGTTTTATTATTGTTATTTTTATTAAAATAAAAGGGAAAAACATATTATGTTAGGAAATTAGGAAAGCGTTTAAGTTTATTTCTGGAACAGAGCACCTTGCCTAATATTCACTCTCAATGTGGAAAGCGTAGCTTTCACTGCAGAGCTTGCAAATGAGAAAGTGGAGGGGAAAAATGAGCCATACCACAATGGTGTAACCCCAGGGAAGTTACCTTGCCCTGAACAAGCAGGAGGAGATCCCAGAGTGACACAGCAATGGTGCTGTGGCAGAGAGAAAGAGAAGCAGTCCATGTCCCAGAGTAATGCCAGAGAGACCAAGGATGTCAGAGGCTGCCTTCACCGCAGGGTTGTTCTGGGCTGTAGGGATGTTGTAGGCATCTTCATGTGCAAGGCAATTCACCTTCAAGGGGGGGCCACTCACTGATGTGCTCTTGGCCCCGGTGTCCCTGGTTGGCCATAGTTGCAGCCCTCTGCAGGAATTCTTCTTTGGTTCAGCCCTGAAAACAGCTTTTCCAGGAAGGATTGGGAGGAGGTTACAATTCCAGTCTTACTGCTGTGGACATCCTCGCTTTTACTGTGCTCTTTCAGCAGTAGAGTATAATCAGAATCCTGGTAAGCCATTTCTTATAATGTTTCCTAATGAAATCCATCTCTCTGTCAGTGCATCTTCAACATGTGTGTCTGTTCCCCTTCCTCCTCCCAACTTTCAAACCTTTCAAAAATTAGTTAGGTAGACAGAGTACAGCAATGTTCAGACCATTGAACAGAGCAGCTGGAAGTGTCAAAGATGCTGAGTGTGGGATTGATGCCTCCAGGGCGCAGATGCCTCCAGCTATGGTAGAGTGAGAGAAATGATGACTCCTATGCATTCGTCTCATCAGAAAACAGACAGTCAAGGTAGTTCAGAGGAGTCACAAGCTATTTCTCTGACTGCACAGCTACTGCAGCATGGGTCATTAGCACAAGAAGGGACCAGCATCGGCAGTGCGGGTGCCTACATGCTACCAATACCACCTGAAGTTCTTACAAGTGCTGTGAAAATTAGCAGCCAGGCAAAGGAAAGAAAGACCCAGATTAATGTCTCTGTGGAGTGAAGGGCATCTTCTGTGCTCAGCCACAGTACCAGTGTCCAGTGGATCTGTATGAGGAATGCTCCACTGTAGGATATGCTTTGATCTGAGTTAGAATTTATCTGGAAACCAGGGAAGAAAATGGCAAGACCTAAAGGAGGATGTGGGGTCTCAGGGGCAACTGATTTTCCTCTCTTGTTCTGAAATTGTTTTCACCACATTACAGGGCCCGGCCTCAGGCTGTGCACTAACATTGCACCTCATCTAAGGACAAAAGAGTAAATGTGAGAGAAAAAACAGTAATTAAAACAGAAAGGAAAAAAGAAGGGATGCTTTTTCAGAGAATTGCTCTGGCCTCATGCTCCAGCAGAGCTGTGCTTGGCATAAAGCTGGGCAAAGATGGCTTTGTGCCTGCTCCTCTGGCCAACTCAAGTTGGTCTGGCACTCAGAGGACCTCCAGACTGGCCTCTAGGGAGCTCTAAATTATGCTCACAGCTGTCTTTGGCTCCCTCAAGGGGTGCTGCAGCAGCCAAGCATCCACAGAGCACAGTGATTCACAACTTCATGGACATGACGGAACCCTTAGATCACAGAGCTCAGTGTCCTGGATAAGGCCATTCGCTTTCTCTTCTTCCTTGTGCCTGCTTCGGGCAGTCTCTGAAGTCATTGATGAACTGCAGGGAATATGAGCGTGGGGATGTGAATTGGGTGCCATTGACAGCCTTTTGGCAGCAAAGTGGGATGGCCTGAAGTGGCCATGAAAATTATGCTACTCGTGCTTGAGAGGACGACAAGCAGGAAAGTGGTCCTTTTCATGGTGTGCCATGAAGATGTGGACCTCCCTGAACAAAGATGTTGCAGAAACTAATAATTTACATGCCTAACACACCCCCCGCCCCCCAAAACTGGAGAAGAAATGTCCATGCCAGGTTACTGAACAAAAAACAAAAAGGTTCCTTTAGTACAAGAAGGCCTAAGACAGAATAGACTGGTGGCTGGGAGATTATTCTGGAGAAGTATCACTTTGTGTTTCCCCTCTTTTTTTATTCCTTCTGAAGCATCTGCTGTTGGCCAGAGCTGCAGACAGGTTATGGTATAATCGAACATTTCATCCAACTCCATACTGACCCTCTTGTAGCCTTGTATCCAAAAGCCCATAAGCCCAGAGCCCACCATTGCAGAAGCTGAGACACATGGAGGATGACTGTGCGGGAAATAGAGCTCAGAGGACACCCTGCTTATTGCAGGGGGCTTGGACTAGATGACCTTTGAAGGTTCCTTACAACCCAAACCATCCTATGATTCTATGACATGGGCAGAGTCATAAGCCCCATCAGCCTACAATCATTTGCTGGAGGAACGTGGGAAATGCTGGTGCAGTCTTGCAGGGACAGAGCCATGAGGATGTCAGGGCACGTGCGAGACTGCTGTGGCTGGTGCAGAGCTTTTCCTCCCGGGCTGCCTGTGCAGCGGCGAGGGGGAGCTGGGGAGGCTCAGCAGTGTGACCCAGATGGCTTCCAGATGTGGGGGAGACAAACAGGAGGGCTGGGCAGGGGTGAGTCACGTTTTGTGCTAAGCAGGGATTGGAAAGAGGTTATGGAGAAGCACACAAGGCTTTGCAGAGGACATGAGGAACTCAGTGAAGAGGTGCTGGAGACAGGAGAGAGCCCTCTGAATGCACCTTGTGTCTGTATGGGAAATGTCATTTTATCTCTATGCCCGCCAGCACCCACAAAAAATCGAGTGCAAATGAAAATCTTAATTTTAAAAAGGCCTAGACTGTCTAAACTGCAAGAATTTGGCTTGTTTTCCCGGGGATCACATGGCCTAGTTCCCACCTCCTCAGAGATGGGAACGCAGCTTGCTACAGATGTCCCTCTTCTGAAGGAGTGACAGTGACATGCCTCTGCAGGAAGCAGGGTGGGGGAGTCACTGGTTCCTCTCCAGGTTCCTGTGCCATTTTAAGCCAATTGCTTCCACCCTACAGAGAGAAGCAGGTAGCTCGGTTTGGAGCAGGAGCCAGCAACAGGAGAGCAAATGTCCAGCAGTGACGCTGGGCTCCTCTCCAGGAGAGCTGGGAATGCCTTGTGGCTCTGAATGCCAACTGTAGGGTGTCTAAGGAGAAACACCATGGTGGTTCATCTCCCAGATCCATCATTTACCTTCCCCAAACACATCTTTCTAGACCTTCCTCTACTTACTGGATTCTGCCTTCCAGTCTTCTAGGTATGCCTTTGGTGGTTATTAAAGAAAAGTCTTTGTATCCCATTTTTGCCCCCTTTAGAAGTCATTACTTAGCCTTTGGGTTGGTGAGGATATTGTGCACACAGAGATAAAGTAATTCCAGGAAAAAGGGTACTTTCTTAATGGTGACCTGAAAGTAACGTGCTTCAGGATATAGCCACATCTGGTGTTAATTCTTCCAGTGACTTGCAGTGAGAGCTGAGTGACTTTTTTCTTCAGCAGCAACAGGACTAAAATGATACAGAAATTCAGGGAATTGTTTCCTCTGGGAGAAAAACAGTGCAGAGGATTTTTTTTTTTTTTAAATAATAATAATGAAGCATTTGGAATTCTCTGTTTCAAAATGATTCCTTGTCTCAGCATGGAATTTAAACAATTTTTTGCAAGGATTAAATTAGCTGAAAACAAAACAAAGCACCTTGGAGTGAAACAAAACATTCAGAGTTGCTCTGAAATAAAAGTACAATATTCTTTGTTCCACACAATAAAAATAGAAACAAATCTCTGTTTTGGTTTGACGCTAAGCTGGTCCACTTTTCTAGAAGTTCAGCTATAGCTCTGCTTGCTGCTTTTTGGAAAAGATGTGGTATTTTAAGAATAAAGGTACCCTCTTCTAGCACAGAGAGGATGGGACAGTGGGTTTGAGGGGGCCTGTACAGAAGAAGAACTCTCGTCTCAAGCTTAAAGCACCCCTATAAAGACCTACAGATGGAGTGAGTACAGGTGGGGAAAGTTTTACATGTCAAACCTGTACTATAGATAACTGGATTTTCACTCTCTAGGCAGCAGAATAAATTTCTCCCAAGTCTCCGTGTTTCCTGTGGAATTACAAGAGGGAGCAGTGCAGACCCAGTGGAAATAGGTGTTAGAGGCTACAGACTGATTTTTTTTCATAATGCTGTGTAGTTAGTCCTTACTGGGAACCACATCCCTTCACCTTTTGCTTTATCAAACTACTTCTGTTTTTGGGACCAGCTGCTGAGTGTGCAGAATTTGTTGTGACATGGAAGTCTTACTTTCTTATTTTTATCCTCTCCTGAATTGAATCTTGAATGATAAATGACTTTCTTTGTGTACCTTATCTACTAACACTGTCAGCTCTCCTGTGAAGTGATGATCTTCCACTACCTTCCCAGAACAGCCAGACTGACGAATCAGATGCAGTCCATACCCACGGAGAGCTGTGCTTTCAGTGGCCAGGTCTGAAATGCTATTCTCTCTGTTTTACAGATAGGGAAGGAAGAGTTATAGAAAGTAAAGTTCAGCTAAAAATATGGCCAGGTTCTGATGTACAATTTTTCCTACAGGCCAGGCACTTCTGAAAGCCCAAAGTTAGTCCAGAAAATTTTAGACATCAGGCCTTAGAATGGACTTGGGCTGGGCATGTTCAGGACAAAGAAATTAGGCTGAGATGGTAACGAAGACTGGAGTGTCATTAGGACTTGCACTCAGATCTCCCAGCAATTTTTCTACCAGCTGCACAATGTGCCCTTTCTCCCTCTGCAATGTTTCTAAATGCTAAATAAAAGGGATGCCACAGAAGACCTCATCATGATTGCATTTCTCTTTGAGCAGTACTTGTGTTACAGGGCACTCGTTGCTGCAGAAAAGAGGATAGGGGAAGGGAGGCTTCTAACCTGCTTGCAAACCTATCTCTGAGTGAATACTTACCCACCATCAAGCTAAAGTGGTTAACAGTGATGAAGCCTTTTCCAGTCCCAGGAAGGAGGATGCTCTAGGAATGCAAAGTATTCTTGAACTTAGACTTGTACTTTCCCTTTCATGCGTAATTTCAATTTCTGAGCCTGTGGAGAGATGGAGCTAGTATGTATTTTCTGGCCTGAAAAATTTCTGTGCCTGTTGATGTGCTCTGAGCAATTCACAAGCATCTGGGAAAATGCACTCAGCTCTAGTGGAACAAGAACAACTGTAGGGTTGGTTTGAACTCTCTGGCAAGAAACAAGCTGAGAAGTGAAGAGCCCAAGGGTGTGATTCTCTACTGAATACAGAGTGACTTCTAAGAAGGAGCTGGAAGCAATTCAGACCTTCAGCAGAACTCTGGAGGCCTAGGAGCCCGGCTTGTAGCCCAGTGCTCATATTCAGTTCGTGTTCGAGCAGGCTGTAATGGAAAATAGCAGCCACTGATAAGTAACGATGGCCATGCTAGCTCTGAGCTTGAATAGGAAGGTTCACACAAGCTACTGCTCTGGCAAGTCCTGACTCCCAGGGGCACCGGCTACACAGCAGTTTCACTGGCAGCAGAAGCAGAGCATCTGAAATGTTCATTAAGAGGCGGTGGATTCATGAATGGTGAGACGCTGCAAGATCTAAAGGGCATTGAAGGGCTTGTGGGACCCTATCCCTTGGGCCAGGGGGGAAAACAAAGGCATGGTCTGCAGCCGCTAATGATGACTGGGAACAGGGTAAGAAGCCAAGACTGATGGCAATGTCCACCAGGCAATTCAGCAGCATTATAATCCAGAGCTCTGACCTCTCCTATCAGGGATACCTCCCTGTAGATATGGGGCTGTTGTCTAACCAAGCTGCTGATGGAGCAAGTCTACAGAAGAGCCTGATGGAACTGAAGAGGCTTGGGCCATCAGACCAAAAATCTCAATTTTGCCCAGCCCAGCCCAGACAAAATCACCGAGTGCCCCCTGCATTAATCCCATGCCTTGTGGCTGAGCAATCCTCTGGACTATTGCAGTCTCCATATGCCTTCAGAGCTTACCTTTTGTGGGCACCAAAGGGCTTGACCACCAACTCCATGAAAACACAGACACATGTGGTACAAATATGGGGATGGAGATGTAGTTGCAAGACCCTGACCAAATCTGTGTCCATCCTTTTTTTTCAGACAGAAGCAACTGAAAATGATTTTTCATAAGCTCTATGTCTTTGAATTCAGAGGCTTTCATATCCTGCTTTTGAAATAAAGCTAGCAGTGATGCTGAGCAGCTTCTGAAAGGAAAAATGTGTCCCTCTGTCACTTACCTACAGGCCAGTTCATTTCTGTACAGAAAGTGGCCAAAAGACCAACTTTGCATTGAAGTCTTACTCCATACCTATGGATTGGCTTTGCTTGAGAGTGAATCTCCAGCTTGGGGACATTAATTTTCTGGAAGGTGTTTCTGACACAGCTGGATCATAGAATCATAGAATCATTTAGATTGGAAAAGACTTTTAAGATCATTGAGTCCAACCATTAACCCAGCACCGCCAAGCCCACCACTAAACCTTGTCCCTGAGCACCACATCTATGTGTCTTTTAAACAACTCCAGGGACGGTGACTCAACCATTTCCCTGGGCAGCCTGTTCCAGTGCTTGACAACATTTTCGGTGAAGAAGATGCAAGAAACATTTCAAAAGGAAGTCTGATTTCATAAACTTTACTGTGCAGATTAACAGAGGATTTGGTTGATGTTCCTGGCCTAATCCTAGAAGTGCTTATGTAGGCTTTGTGCTGGCTGCTTGCACTAGATTTGGAATATTGGATTGGACTCGGAAGTATGACATGTTATTCCAGCTCTGGCCTGCTGAAAAGAATGGGGAGAAGCTTGCTCACTGTGCCTCAGTTTCCCCTATGCAGAAGAGCCTCATTTGGAAGCTGTTTCGTGATTTCCAGATTAATCAAAAAATCTGGATTAAAATCTACTTCCTTAATTGGTGGGTCAGCAAAATCTCTCATACTACCATCTTAAATTAAATGAGGATGGGCTGCTGAGTCTGCATGAAGAGCTGAGCCCGTACTTGACCATTTTGTTTGGGTTTTTTTACCTAAGTCCCCTAGTGTGCTGTTGCTTATAGTTAAGGCCAGCGAGTGATCCTCTTCAAAGAAGAGCACAGAGCCCTTTGCTACATTGCCCAGCCAGTAGCGATCTGTGCTCGGCCCTTGGCTGCAGAGGAATTTCTCAGCATGTGATGCGTGTGGCTCCCTGCTCAGATTTATTGGAGCAGTGGTGGGGGAAAGGCATTACAGCAACAGACAACCTTTCTGATCTTTCCTCCAGGGAGAGTGAGAAAATAGAACAGCAAAGAGACTAAATATACGCCTGGAATGACTGGCCTTTTCCCTACCAATGCCTCTAGCACTCAGTGAAAGCACGTATATGCATTTAAAAATGTTTCTTATTGGCACCATTGGCTGAAGAACTGCTGAGCTCTCCATCCACTGGGGATTGTCATCCATTTCAGCCTCCTGCTCTGGAAACATGGTCAGACTTCCTGAGAGTCTATCTCCGTGGCAGGTCATGGCCCACTATAGGATTGCAGGGCTGCCAGAGCAGATTCAGACCAAATCCTGAAAGTCCCGGGACCAGCTGCTTTGATGCTGGTGAAGGAACCTTTCTCCAGGCCTTGCAGGACTCGCTGCCTTCCACCTGCAGTATGGTGCAGAGGCTGCTGCTCCGCGCAGCCGGTGAGGAGCTGGCAGGCAGCAAGTCGTGCATCAGCAGCATGGGGATCCTGATCGATGGGATGGCAGCATTTTGCATCTCACGTTAATCACCTGCAGATGACCTCACAATGTGAAGCTTCTTCACCCTGTTTTCTACTGATGAGGGGAGCTCCAGATATTCTTTCTGTCCGCGGGGAAGAGTCTGCACAGTAATCTGTTTACACAGAGCCTTAATCTGGGACCCTGGGGAAAACAGGCATGCGTGAGAGTTGCAGTCCTCTGGAGTGGATTGCTTGCACGGCCATTCCCCCTGTGGTCCCCTCCAGTGGACACGACACTGAGGCTTCAAGAGCGCATTTAGTGCGTCTTTGTACCTTTCAGCTCTCCACCTTCCCATTCCCTGCTTGACCCTCTTTGGAAATTAATCTGACATGGAACCAGGAGTATGGGACCCTCTATGGCCGTTGGGTCCCTTGCTCTTCCCCAAAGGGAGGGATCAGCTCTACCCAAGACAGGCCTAGGCATGAACCATCTGGCCCTAAATGACTTGTTGACAGGGGAAATCCAGGCCGGGCTGGAGATCTGAGGCAAGACCCGTGCATTGTTCAAGCCTGGCAGTTAAACAACACACTGGCTTTTTGCTGGCATCCTTCACAGGGTGGTTTTTTTCCCCCAAGTGAGTTTATGGCTCAGCCAGAGGCAGTAATACTGTGCCAGCATTTTAACAAGGCTTTCCTATAAATATTTCTCTTTTAGCTTATGATAAAGGCAGTGTCTACTCAGATGGAAGGGAAGGGAAAGGCTGGGGAAATCTATTTGTTTTCCCATTTAAGCAAAACCACACATCCTTGTAATTATAACCAGGGAGGGAAGCAGCATCCTCTGGCAACCATGTTCCTCTTAATGTGCTTTTTTTGCTGGAATTATTTATGTCCTGTTAGTGGGAAATATACAGAGTATGGTGATAGTAGAGAACAGCCTTCAACTTCTGTAATGTGAAATGGTTCCCATTTGTGGCTAGAAAGAAAAGCCCTGGAGAAACAAATAGAAAACAATTGGTCTTATAGTTTGTCTGAACAGCTGTAAGATTACATTAGAACTGCTGATTGGAAAAAAATCTTTACTTTTTCCCAAATATTTTACTTATTTTTCAAAATCCCTATGTTATGTGCATTTCTTGGGGGAGGGGTTGGGTTTGGGGTTTTTTTTCCTGAAAACTTAAGTTAGTTGCATAAGTCATTATGGGAAAGCTAAAAAAAGATATGATGATGATTATTGCCAGTATTAGGTGGGTAATAAGGTGCAATAAAGGTGCAAAAAATTACCCACCCAATAAAGGTGGGTAATGTGTGCAAAGAGTTCAGAGAGGAAAAGTCAATGGAAAATCAGAAATACCTACAGTGATTTCACATGAACGCTGTGACTGGTTGCATGAGCATCTCATAGTATTTGGCACAATTTGCCTTCTAGCATCTCCAGGAGACAGAAAAATGACCTTATCTCCCTTACAGACCACTGAGGTCCAAAGAAGGGGAAATCTGGATTTTCAAAAGGTATTTGCACAGTTAAGGGATGAGGCAAAGCGCTTGGTGGACATTTATGATGTACAGATGCCCAGCTCCCGTGGCAATCCATGAGTTCAGGAAAGTAGGCACAAGGAGGATTAGAAAAAGCCCACCAGGTCTTTGCTTCCATTTTTAGATACTGAGGTGAAATTATTCTTCCCTAACATCATCTCTAAAAGTTCAAAGTCCAGCTGAATATACTCTTCAGTGTTCCCTGCATGCTCCAGGAGAGGCACCTTCAACAGATGTGTCACCACACCTGGATTACTCCTGGTTTAGGGGCGTGATGGACAGCTGTAGGGGGCTGTTGGTCTCTCTTAATTTATAAAAAAGGGGCATCTACACAACTGGCTTAGAGCTGGCTATAAGCAGGTCCCCTCCCACGATATTTTTTTTCTTCATATAGAGAACTGTATTCTTGTTAACAAGTTATTCAAGGACTTCCTTTATTAAACTCTCAAGTTCTAAGATTCATTTCCATAGAGTCCTGATAATATCTGATATCATCAGATAGATTCTATCCTGGTTCCGTTTTATGGGAATTTTCCACACTGGAAAAAAACAAACAACTAGAACCAATGATGACAAGAGAAACTGTGCAGACAGCTGATGGCATGCTTCCGACAGCCCGGTCCTTCTGAAGCATCTGGCTGCAACTTTGAGAAGACTTCAATAGTTTAACTCTTTTCAAGTATGCATACACTTCCTATACTAAACAAAAATGTAAAATTACGTCTCTCTTCTGGAGGAGAGGCAACATAAACTCCAGATTCCTTTTGCAGTTCTTAATGAATCTGCAAAAGGGATTCATAGGGTGAACTATGTGTTTTATGAATTTATTATCAGTGGATCCAGGCTCCAAAAATCCCAAAAGTCTGTGTGCTTGCATCCAAATTTTATGCTGTTCTTTTTCTAGCAGAAGGGCTGGTTTTAGGCAACGTCTATGTAGCTTTGAAAGCATTGTCTCTGGAGCGCCCACGACCACAGGACAGACAGCTTCCTGCCCATCTCTGGTGCATATGACTGCTTGGCAGCCTGCCGGCAAGTTGCAGGCAGCCCCAGTGGGTGCGATGGGCTGAAGCTCACTGCGTGGGAATGCTGGGTCCTGGGGCTGGGATCTCCACCTCGAGTCAAACACCCTTATCTCCCAGGCCCTATAGATTTGGGTTGGTGCAGCGACTATGATGTGAGAAAACAAACATCTCTTCATTGATTTATTTATTTTCAAAGCTGCTGTCAGAGCCTCTTCCCTGGTATTTCCAAGTCATGCTGCAGCATGGTATTTATAGCACTGCAATAGGTCTGATGGCTTCTCCCAGTCTCCTTTCCGCCATCTGGCAGAGCTGATGGAGATGAGGACTGTTGGGACCATCGGAAGCAAATCCAGTCTCCTCTGAAAGTGCATTCAATGGCTGCTTGGCAGCAGTGTTTAGTAAAGGGCAAAGTCCCCTAGAAGACTGTCTTGCCGTTGGAGCATTCATAATGTTCCTTGTGTAGATTCTCCAGCATGGTGGTGGAGGTCCCAGCACAATCTTTTCCTAGTTGCTTGCTTTCATCAGCCTTGTTTGAAACAATATCTTTGAGACGTCTGCTCCCCATATCTATTGAAAAGGGGCTGAAGATTTATAATTACTGGGGAGTTACTGGACAGGAGGTCAAACACAAACACACTTACCCTCACGGGCATCCCTTCAAATACACACAGCATGGCTGCAGCAGTAGAAGTTACTTGTGGATCTGATAATTTACTTTCTATGGTTGTGAACGAATTTTGAGGGTTGGCAAGTAATTATATTATTATTTTTATGTTGCAAAATACTGATTTGTCTATATCAATATTTTTTCCCAGAATGTGTTGGCTTTGCGAAAGATGTTCACACGAACATTACTTGAAAAAGAATATATTTTTCCTGCAAGAAAAATATAAATGTTATTTCTCTGTTTGCATGTATCTTTTTGTTCTGGAACGTAAACTAACAGTGTAGAAACTATATATTGTGGTCTAAACTGCAACAGGGTGTTTCCTAATAATTAAAATTAAATTACTGAGACTCAAATTTGTTTTCCCCACTGATTTGCTATTCGAGATTATTTTGGAGATTCTTCTTTCCCTCCCCTTCATTTCAAGTGGAGAAAATGTTTCAATATCTTAAAAGCTTTCAGGAACTGGGAAAGCCACATCCTCTGCACCTATTTCCCACAGATGAGCCATGTGCAGAGGCATGGTGAGACAAAAATTGAGTCACCCAAAGACTTACGACAAGAGACACAGGTTATGTGCTCACAGACCCATGCTCCTCCATCCCCGTTTGCTGAACCCCATTACCACAAAGAGCTGTAAAAGCTCTTGTAGTCATCTGGATGATTAGTTGTAGATTTTGACAACTTGCTGTAACTGTTGAATGTTATGTTAATCTTACAGGAAAGGGCCCTGAGTTTAGGGGACAGATGTTTGTAATATGTATGTATTGATTACAAAGAACTCTTGGGCCCCACCCCATAGGCAGCTGCATTTCATTGTAAGGAAAGTCTTTTTTTTTTTTTTTTTCCCTCCAAATTCACCCTGTGAACTATTATTGAAGGAAAGTTGTACATGTGGTGCAGCTCTGCGAAGAAACCATTGCATGAGTCACTTCACCTCTCTGTGCTTCAGCTTCCTTACCTGTAAAATGGATCCAATGCTATTAAAGGTCTTTTGCAAGGTGTTTGAAGTTTCTCCTGCTGAAGTGATAAGATTTGGTTTTCAAATCAATGACTGTGAGAAAGAACAGAGAGCACAAACTCCAGCCTGGAACAAATAACTCCAACATACCGGCACTGGGCATGGACAATGTGAGAAATACACTTCAAATGAAGTCACCTAAATGTCAGTTAACACCATTCTCCTGTGTATCATTGCCCAGATTGGACATGATGGGAAAACATTCCCCGCCCTAGCTCTCACGGGCTGGTCAGAGATAACACTCCCGTATCCCAGGGCTTTCTGGTAACACCATATCGGTGTGACTGGGTTGGTACTGTTGTTCTCAAAGGGCTGAGAGAAGATGACCACATCTGTTATTCTTACTGCATCCAGGCCACACTGCAGAGCCCAACATGGAGAGTTGGCTCTTTGAAACCATCTCTGTTCATGATTAGAATTATTTTCTTTAGAAAATACTTAATGGCCAGTGTGGATTAATTTTTCCTTCCCTGTAATTGAGGTTAGTTAACATTTGCATGTGGTAATCTTTTTCATAAGTTCCTGGACATAAATCACTCATCAAAGAGAGTCTGGTGGCTTGGGAACAGAGAACAGCCGTCCAAAACACCATTGTGTGGGCCAAAGGTTGTGTGTGCTCCTCTCTCCCCAGCTGTAAATATCAGCAGAAAAATTAGTCCAGCTGTGGTGTAAAATGCAGATGAATGGCATTTCTGAAGAGGTGGTGTTGGAACCGGAGAGTTGGTGCAAGGGCCTTTAGGGTCATTCTGATTTTGTGTGCTCTTGAGAAAAGTAAACCTTACTCTGATAGAAAGACCAGTCTGGGAAGAGTGAAAAATCATGGTGAAAGTCACTGGGATTGTACTAGTCTGGCTGTTACAGCCTGTGTCTTGTCCAAATGCAAACTGAGCATAAAGTAGACATTGGACATCACTGCTCTGATCTAGTCACCAGGTACAAAGTTTATGTCTGAAAACCAAACAGCAAAAAAATGACATCATCCATCTGGGCTGTTTGGGCAGATTGTTAAACCATAACAACAAATGGATGTGCTTCCTCAGACTAAGGTTTATTTGCCCTGGGGCATGCCAGGAGAGTTATTGCAAAGTAACCAGAAGCATGGCTTTGAAACAAATTCACTGAAGATCATCAAGGCCTTTCCTGCCCAAAGGGTTAGGGTGGTCCACTAGATTAGCTAACCCAGTTTGTACTTGCACCTCAAGCTGTATCACACAACTTTTCCCTGTGCTCTCTACAGACAATACAAACTCACACTACTCTGGTGTAAGCTTGTGTCCAAGGGAACAGACCACAGATAACCAGTCCCTTATATGATTAAGGAACAGGACAAGAAATCTGGGGCTTGGTTCTGCTCGCAGAGTTGGGAGCCTCTGACCACACAGGAAAAAGGGATAATGGAGCCTCTGAGGACCATGTACTGGCAGCATCACACAGAGCATGAGGGACACTTTATGTCATGGCAAACCCTCCAACAAACACCAGCTAATGAAGGAACCTTGGTCTGATCATGTTCAACCTGCAAATTCACCATGTTTTCCTTGCTGAGTTCTCCCCAAGCACTAGTAAGCTTCAAACTACTCATAATAATTGCAGGACATACAACAACACCTGTGGGGCCTCCCAGACAAGTATGGACTGTATCTGAAGTCTGCTTTGCTCACAGGATCCTAGCACCTCATGGGGGCCTTGGCAGGTGGCTCATACCCCATGAGATCATGCTCACATCCATTATTTTAAGCCCTGTAAGCATCACAGAAGAATAACTGTTTCTTGATGGATGTTGCGTTCACCTGGTCAAAAACTTGAGCAAGTCCAACAAAAACCTGTTCAGCAGGAACTCAAGGAGCAATAAAACACATGTTACTGAGTCATGAGACCTAGTCCTGGCCTAGCATGCTGTGCCTATTACAGTTCCACTCCACTCCACTAACTAGGCAGAGAGCTACTAAAACATAACCCCAAGTTTATTATGTTAAATCTGTAGTAAATCTGTCATGGCCATTCAAGCACTAACATATGACTGTGGAAAATATGTTGGCTTATGATTTGATAGCAGCAGATGGGCACTTTGCTATTGTTTCATCATCGTAAACTACAGGGAAACGCTTAGTTACAAGGATCCGAACTCTGCGGGACAGATCTTTGGCTGGTGTAAAATGGCCCAGAGCCAGGGAAATCCATGGAGCTCTGTCAATATAAACCAGCTGAGGACCTCATCCTGCACTTCCAATCGCCTTCTCATAAGGAGGTAAGAAGGGCCATCCTGGCTCAGGTCACAGGATCATCTAGCTCAGTGTCCTGACCCTGCCAGACATAAGTTTTAGCAAAAAGTGGAAGAATGGAGCAAGAGTGGCCCTTTTTCTAGATACAAGTTTCCAGCTTTTGGCCACTACTGAGATAGGGACATCCTATGCCAAATGATCACATCTAATAGCCACTGATGGCTTTATCGCCGTGATTTCTTCTTTTCACTTTGGAAAAGTAATTTATAGCTATTACCCTAAAAATGTCATGTGAGAATGCATTTGACAGCAAAATTACACAGTTTATGCAAAAATAATCCTTTTGTGTGTTTTAAAATTATTACCTTTAAATTTTCACTGTCCCTTATTACTTGATTTGTGAGAAGGGGTGAATAACACTCTACTCTACTCTTCATGTCACCCATGATTTGGTGAACATCTAAGACAGCCATCTATCTGTCATAGTCTATCATAGTCAGTCATCCCCTTTCCAGGGTGGACAGTCCCTATCTACCTAGATCTTATTTTTCCCTGCCACATAAACTCTTAAGAGGATAGACTGAGAAAATCTTCCAAAGATGTAAAGTGCATAAGGTGTTTAGACTGTGGCCTGAAATTCACTTTATATTTCAAGGCTACAATTAAGCTAATTTTGGAGGGAAAAATGGAAAGACTTGAGAGCCTGGGTGAGAATGCTGGATATTCAGTTGCAATAGGTTTCGCTGTGGTAAGAGCTGAGAAACTGCCTCTAACGAGCCCTTGTACCAACAGGGCTCATGGGTGTGGGCAGAGTGAAGGAGGATCCAGCTGTCACAGCTCGGCCAGGCTTGGAGAGCTACAAGACATCCCCAGGGCTGGGGTAGCACAATGGTGCAGCCAGACATAACTGAGCTCTCAGCAGAGCTCTGTGTGTGTGTGTGCATGAATGAACTGGTGTATATGAGCAGAGGTCCGATGACTGAAACAGCAGGGAACATCGGTTTTTTGATGCTCTCCTGTCTTGAGTTCAGTTATTTGCAGAGTGGGGGTAAAATGCAATGTGAATGGTGGAGAGGTGATATTGTCATCTAAGCCAGTGGCTCTGCAGAGTCATAGAGAAACCTCTGGGGGTTATCTCTGACCAAGCCCTCTGAAAGCAAGGTTCATCCAACGTCAGATCATGTTGTTCAGCGGCTTCTTCAGCTGGGTTGTGAGTATTTCCAAGGATGGTGATCCATAAGCTCTCCAGGTGCCTGCCTCAATGCTTTACCACTCTCATCATGAAACTTTTTCCTTCTTTTTGTCCATTGCCTCTTATTTACAGTGCACCTCTAAGAAGAGCTTGCCTCATCCTTTCTCTGAATCCCATTGAGGTATTTAACTAAAAATGGTAGATCCTACTTTAAACCTCTCTTTTTCAGGCTCCAGCCCCTTGACTGTCTTTGTGGCCTCTGCTGAACTCCCCTGGTTTCACAACTTTTTGACAGGGACAGAAACCGGGCCCATCAAGCGGTGGAGAGCAGAGTACATCTCTGATTGTTCTCCATGTACCAAAAAAGTCCCTTCCTTTCTGATTTTTGCCAATGATTTTTAACAGCCAATGTGTACAAAATCCCTGGGGACAAGAATGTTTTATTCTATACTTGCACACAGCTCCTAGCAAAAATATTTCCTAGTTATGTCTAGGCTCAGCAGTAGTAACAATAATCATAATGATATTGGTGGTAATAATAATAATAATAATCATAATAACAATAATAATAATAATAATAGAACATTGCCACCTGTAATAGCTAATAATAATATTAACTGGCAATAATATAATACAGTCTTCTAGGAGCAGTGGGAATATGCCATTTCAGTGACGGATATTTGCTCTTGCTGCTGCTAGTCCAGAAAATATGTAGGGTTTTGGCCTCTGATGCTTATTAAATCCCTGAAAAACATTGTGGCAAAAACCTCACGATGCTGTCTGTGTTTTACTAAGATTTTCAGGGCCCCATTTCTGGTGAACTTATTTCTTTACAAGGGGGTAAAACTTAATCTGAACTCACTGAATTGTTTTAATAATAAAAAAGAGGGAAAAAAAGTAGTGATATTTTCCATGAACTTGCCCTTGTTTATAGCTGGTAGGAGGAGGGCTCTGTATCTGGTTAAGATTTCTAGATATCAAATTTTACCAAAAAAGAACAATAAAAAATAATCTGTCTTTTTTAACACAATGAGTGTCCCCACAAGCCCACTTCAGCTTCCCCAGTGAACTGAGGTTATGGCTGGACATCTTCATCCAGATCCTCTGTGCTAAACCCGTGTACCATCGCTCCACAGGGAGCTCCTTTTGAATGACCTAGAAAAAACAGCCAGGTTGTCCTTTGAGAGATTGCTTCAAGTCTTTTCCCCATGTGTAAAGCTGGGATATAGGCAGTGGTTGGAGCAATCTCCAGGGAGAAAAGAGACCAGAATTTGGGTGGAGGAGCTGGAAGGGCTCCAGTTTTATCTAAGTGAGGCTCAAGTTGAATTTCTTCATTGCAGTCCCAAAATGACTCTCACAAAAAGGAAGAGCTGCCATTCATCCTTGCTGTTCAATCCAATATCTTTCCCAGAAGTAGGAGACCAATGTGTTATATTTCACTGGAAGAGGATGCTGACTTACCTTTTACATTTCACTACCTGTGTGTGGACACAGCTGGTTTAAAACTACTGTCATGTTTTCAGAAACCCAAATATTTCTACTGATTTGGGGGAAGCCAGCTCCATAGTTTCCTTTTCTTTAATGTAAGAGAAATTTTCTGTGGACACAGTCATCCCTTCCATGTTGACATGTGACTCAATTTTTTTTAAAGCATTAGAGGATCCTTACCATAATGACATAAAAACCCCACCACCCCAAAAAATACTCTCCTAATAAATTTTGCTCTCTCCATCCCTCCCCTTCTCTTTTAGCAGAACCAGATGCTGAAATAGAGAGCAGAACTCCCATGGACATCTGAGTGTGCAGAACTGAGCCTTAGAGAAGTCGCAAGGTCTGGATAAAACCACAGCCAGAAGCTTGGAGAAGAGACTAAAAGAAAGCTCAGTCTGTACATGCCGTGTCCTTATGCCGTGCTAAGCATCCACCAAGGCCACTGCTTGAAACAGGATAAAAGACTAGATGGACCTCTCCTCTAATCTAGGCCGTATCTATATTTTTATGAGCTGGCTTCTGCCTGGGCAGGTTGGGACTCCTGCTCTTTGTAGGGTTATCCACAGTGTCCCACCAGAATGGAAAAGTCCACACATTCATTTGCAAGCCTGACAACCAGGATGGTCCAGAATGATAATACGCCTGACTTTCTGAATGGTCCAGCCTGGCATATTTTACATGGCAGATCCAAAATCCAGAACATTTCTTGCTCTAACTCAAAACAAGGCACACGGCAAGCAAAAGGGAGTTCTTCCTAAGATGAGCCCTGACCTTTGTTGTGAAACCCACCCACCGTCACCTGTATTAGAGGTGAGGAAAAAGGGAAGAATGGGAATGCTGCTGAACTGATTAAATCTGCACACAAATCCATATGTTACATTATTGAAAAAGGAGAGAAGGAAGAAGAAAACAAGCATTTGTAACAGGATGAAATCTGGGAAAATGGGACCAAAAACTCTTCGTAATTCAAAGCAGTTGTGGGAGTTCTGAGCCCATAAGCCATAAATGACTAAAACATGTCCCTGCATTTTGGATTATGAAAAAGATATTAGGGTGGGTTTTTCTCTCTTTTTAATGGGATTTGATGGCATGCCAAAATATCAGTTTGGGTCTTTCTTTTTTTTTTAAATATTTTTTTAAATGGCTAAACTTGCCAAACGTGCTCATGAATACAATTTTCTCTAAAAACACACCGACTTAGGAGGAAAAACACACAGACACACACAAATTGTCTCATGTTACTTGACGTGTAAATCTTTTTTTACTTGTATTTAAAAAAAATGAAATAAAACATAAGTCCTCCAGCAACCCAGCAGGTTTTGCTTGGAGCCGATGCTGGGGCCTCCTGCAAGTTGGGAACAACTCTTTGTACATCAATGAGTCCCACTTTTGAATGAAGAGCGTCTCATCCCTCCGCCTGACATGTTTTAATTTCTGACTTCATGTCACCAGTTCCCATCCTGCCCCCAAGCTGTGGCATGTTCCCAGAGCTACTGATTTCTGATGGCTTTGTATTAGATGACTTCCACCTGCTCTCAAAGACTGGTGGGGACTGCTGTCTGCCTGCAAATCATGGCCTTTTTTGGAAATGTATGAAATAAGAGGGGCTGATTTATTTGCAAAGGCAACATTTTTTGAATGCAAACTCACAATACACATAGATAGTGCACAGTCCTGCCATGAACAAGAGTAGTAATAAATTTCCATGAGCTACAGATTTCATCCATGTATCAGGCTTGTATATTCCAGCTGTCAGCCTGTATTGAGAGTCCAACACTGTGTCTGTCAAAGAAACATTCACCCTCTAGAGAGTGGAGCAGTCTTTATTACTGCAATATTAATTACAGTAGCTACAGAGAAGTTCTGGGCAAGTGATGTCAAGATATGTAACAGACAATCTCTGTCTTTAAGAAGGTAGTTTCCAAGTTGTGGTTGGCAGATATCTGGAAATCCTTGGAGTACTCCAAAGGCGTATGTGCAAGACGATAACCAAAAAGGGCTAACTTATTGTCAGAAAGCGTCAGATCACTCAGTGGGGATGCCACATCCCCTGGAAGTATCTGGAGTTCTGAAAATTAAAAAAACACAACAACATTGGAAACCACTACTGTAGGTAATACTGGGGCTCTCGGGGGTGATGCTGTGAGGAGTACCAAAATCCTGACTCTGCCTTGACAGGGTTTTTCTGTGGCTTTCCCACAGGCAACTCTTTATTTCTAATAAACTGGTTATACTCTTTTTTAAGACTTTGTTCAGTGACAGTTTATGGAGGATGAATATATAACCAGCAGAAGTGATGAACATGTCCAAGTTATGGGTCTGAGGATCACGTGCTGCAGACAATAATAAGCATGTCAGTAGAAAGCACTAAAAATGCTTCAATTTCCTGCACTGTTGGATTGTATAATACTCTCTAGCTCTTTGCGAACAGTTTACTAATTCTTTATAGACTAGGCACGACTGAAATCTTACGTTTATGTGGGACCAATAAGTTGCTACAGGCCTGGAGAATTGCCCAGCTGAGATTTTGCTGTTTTGTTTCTATGAAATTATTTGTCCTCTGCTAAAACAGAAGGCTCCCTAAAGCTCGGGTATACAGCCACAAAGAAAAAGGAACATGTTTGATAAAGACTCGGCAGTCCCTTTCCTGGCTGAGCAAACTGAGAGCTGCACATTCATTTATTTATTTATGTATTTATTAATGGATTTATTTATTTATCTTGGGCTTCTCTTACAAAGTCAGTATCTAATCCAAGACCTTTGGGCACTGTCATACATCATTAAGAACACACTAGTCCCCAGCAATGATAAAGTCATTATTGGGCATGAGCTCAGGAGGCAGAAAATGTCCTCAGCCTTATGACAACCAACCTCTGAGCCTCTCCAAGCACCCTATGAAAGCAGATGGGGTGTTTTGGTATCTGTTTCACCACCATCCATTGGTTTCTGAAATGTCAGCCACTTGCAAGACCTCTCCTCCAGCTCTCTGAATCATTTTCTTGGGAAGATGCTCCAAGAAATGGAAATATTCCTATTCTGTGAACATAGCACACAAGGGACCTAGTTAGGCTGTGAGTGGCTTGCCTGGTTGTTTGCAGTAGCACAAAGGGTAGCTCTTCTGTAGGGTAACTGTTTAAAGGAAAAGACCTCAATTCCTGCAGACACGGTGCTCGTTTGTTCATCAGGACAATGATTAAAAGCACAAGTTGGCTGTGTCAGCTCACGGCTTTTGGAGAAGTTCATCTGACAGATATTCTGCAGGGAAAGAAGTTGCCCAGCATGTTGGAGAGTTCTGGCAAGCACCCTGAGATGCAGGAAATGAGAACAGAGAGAGATTGCAAAGCTGCAGAGAGGCTGCTTTTCTGCCAAGCATGCAAAAGAAAGCCAAGCATGACTGAACATCAGGGAAAAAGAATTGCCTCTATGTTTCTGACCAACATGGTGAGAGAAATGGCAACCTGTCAGCAGAAGGTTCCCCCAGGTTCTAGAGCAGGAGCTGACAACTTCTATGGAAAGGGCGGACTTCCAGCTTTAGTGATCTTTTGCTAAACATGTACCTTGGCTGATGAACTGGGATAAAAATGGAAGGCTGTAAACACCCTTTGATCAGCCGCAAAGCTCCCATTGCCATCACTGTGATGAGTGCACAGAGATCAGGGTTGAAATATGGGCTTTTTGTGGTACAGAATATGAATTTGTTATTATTTATGATTTCTTGCCTACAGCCTTGCTCATTTGGAAAGTCTTCTGCCTTTAATCACTGCCCTCATCTTTCCCTCTGTTTTCCTCTCGACTTTTCCTTGGTCCCTTTCTCCAGCTCTCCCCTTCTCCTTTCTTGCATCTCACCTCCCTTTCTGGAGGTTTCCCACCTGCTCATCAGTGGAATAGTCAATACTTCAGATGTCTTCATTAGGCAGTAAGTCAACACTTCCCTTGTCTAAAAGCCACATGGAGAAGTTGTTCTTCTCCGCTTCCCTCTCTCTCCCAAGACTTTACAGTCATTGAACGGTGGTTTGGTGGCATCTCCAGAAAATGTTTCTGTCTCAGCACCCCAATGATAACATTTTGAAATTTCTTTGTGCAGTTTCTCTGGGAGAGAGAAACTCACACCGTTTTGCACCTGCAACTTGAAATTAGGTACGGTATGAACACGTTGCATGAGCCAGCTGTAAATGCCAGGCGCCTGGAGGCAGACAGGCAGCTGGGTATCAGCTGCTGTGAGTTGTATGGCACAAAACCTGTTGTTATGTAAAGCTGTTGGGTGAGGTTTGGAGGGTAAAAGGTTATTCTGTGCAGAGAAACAAAAGCCTGAATGTTTTGTATCACTGGTTCCAAATGCTCAGAATTCATGAAGCAGCACTCTCTTCCTCTTCCCGTGGCGCACAACTTCCAGTTGGCTTAAAAATCATGAGTTTAGGAAAAAAAAGGAGGTAATTATGGATTGGTTTTATTTCTTTGCTGGCTTTTGAAAGTAGAGCATTTTCTACCAGCAGACGGGCTAGATTCTCACTTCTGTTTTGAAAAGAAAACTGAGATTCTCCAATGTCATATCACTCTGGCTTTGGATCTAATATATCATGAGAGTCACAAGACATTCTTAAACAAGCACAAAGGTTTTCTAATCAGAACTCAAACCAGCTGGCTGCAATAGGGTTTGAACTTTGTACCATCAAATGTAAATTAAAATTATCAATGAAGAAATATATTGATTCTACAGCAGTCTGCCTAACATAAATGTGTGGAGGAGAATGAGTTTTACTGATCAGTTCCTTGATCCCAGGAGACAGGACACCTGCATCCTATTTGGAGCTCTGCCATTATTTGAAAATTTGCCCATCAATGTCCAAAACAATGTTGTAATAACAAGTCCCTTCCTCATCTCTAATTTCTGTGATTTTATGAGTACAGCCCTACGCTGTCTAAACTTCTTGGGAAAACATACAGGGCATGCTCATGACCGTGCTTTCGAAAGAATTTGTGGGATTATGTCAGACAGTTCCCAGTGAGCCAACATCAAAGATATTGGGTTGCAGTTTTTAATAAAGCTTAACTGATCGTGACAGCTAGTTCATTCAATATTTTTGAGCTGACAGGATGGATTGGAGGAAATACCCTATTGCAGGAGATTATGCCTGTACGAGGACAATGGATGCCGCTGTGTATTATTTTTACTGAACATTAGAAAAATAATAAATTGAAATAGAATTAAAGATGGGGCTGTAAAGGAAATCAGAGCTGAACATGGCATTGATAACTACAGTTTCAGACTATCAGGGAACACTTTGCTTACACAAATAGCATGAGATGCACAGACAGAAGGCAGATTGAAAGACAAGTCACTACATATAACATGTAGTCATCTAGGGTGGAATTGACACCTACTACTTCAGTGACAATGCAGAGTTTAGGTCAAAAAAAGGCTATTTAAACAGCTACTGCATAGGGCTGCCTGACTCTCAAAATACTTTAGGTTGCATTGACGTCTTCTAAATTCAGGAGGTCTACAGTAGAGCAAAAATTCAGTGGCAATCTGAACCTTTACAGCATTTGAAAAGAAAGAGACCTTCTTTTTTTTTTTTTTTTTTCAGACCTATGGAACACACACACACCATTACTGAGCCCCAGCAGAGAAGGACTTGGGGAACTGGTGGATGAAAAATTGGACATGAGTGGGCAGTGTGCTCTTGCAACCCGGAAAGCCGATCGCATCCTGGGCTGCAACAAAAGCAGCGTGGCCAGCAGGTTGGAGAGGTGATTCTCCCCCTCTACTCTGCTCTGGTGAGACCCCACCTGGAGCACTGTGTCCAGCTCTGGAGTCCCCAGCACAAGAAAGACATGGACCTGTTGGAACGGGTCCAGAGGAGGCCACAAAAATGATCCAAGGGCTGAAACACCTCTGCTATGAAGAAAGGCTGAGAGAGTTGGGGTTGTTTAGCCCTGGGCTCCAGAGAGACCTTACTTCAGCCTTTCAATATGTAAAAGGGGCTTATAAGAAAGATGGAGAGAGACTTTTTACTGGGGCCTGTAGTGACAGGACAAGGGGCAATGGTTTTAAACTGAAAGAGGGTAGATTTAGGTTGGACATAAGGAAGATGTTTTATGAGGGTGGTGCAACGCTGGACCAGGTTGCCCAGAAAATTTGTGGATGCTTCATCCCTGGAAGTGTTTGAGGTCAGGTTGGAGGGGGCTTTGAACAACCTGATTGAGTGAAAGATGTCCCTGCCTATGGCAGAGGGCTTGGACTAGATAATCTTTAAAGGTCCCTTCCAACCCAAACCATGCGATAAGTCTATGATCATGGACTGCCGACTGCCTTTGCCCTGATGCAAGCTGAACTCTGACCCAACCTGCCAGTGCTCAGCAGCACTTTCCTTGGGAGATCTAACCTCTGGACTTTGGGGACACCCTTATCACTGAGTTGTAAGCAAGACTGCAGTAGGGATCCATTTCAAACTGTTGCTGGAAGGCAGTTGTATTTTCAAGTGTTTGTTTTATTTCATTGGTTCAATGATCATTGTTTGCAACCTTCCCCTCTGCTCCCTTTACGACAATTTTGCCAAAAATGCTGCTTCTCCCAAAAGCTGTTACTGCGGCTCCTTTATCATGTTCTTTTTGGTGTTTTTATTTTACCCTTTATATTAGAGGTATATTCTGGCACCGTATTTTGTTTTCAATGTTTTTATGAAGAGTCTCATAATCACACAAAATTTATCTCAGTAATGCAGTCATAATACAAATGTTTTTGGGGGTTTTCTTTTTTTTTTTTTTCCCCTGTGTGTTTGGTTTGTGATGATACAACAGCTAGTTTGGGGTGCTTTGTTTTCATGGCAGATATTTTAGGAGTTGATGAGCCTAGTGTTTCTTGAATGTGCTCCAAAACTCACTATCTTTTCTCTCTTCCTCCATCTTTATCCTTCTGCCCAATTATTAGTTAGTAAGAGACTTTGCCAATCCAACAAAGTTTTTTCTCACTTCTTTCTGCAGCCATTTTTTTATCACTTTTGTCATTAATATCTGCCCATCTCACTTTGTACTCCCTTGTTTTGTGAAAATTTCCTGCTACTTCTTTTTCAGCAGATATTTTTTAGCTTTATTTTATATTTTCTTTGATTTCTCTTCTTTCATTTATGCAGTGCCACAAATCCTTACTAATCCAGATGTTAGGATGAACCCAACCAACCACAGTTACTGTAGTGCAAAGACCAGAATATGCCCCTGTTGACTTCCTGTGGTGGATCTTAAGCCTCATAGAGTGTGAAATCTGTTCTTCAGCTCAGTTCAAAAATGCTGCTTCAATGCTCTTTTTTCTGTTTTGACAAGGTTCAGTTCAACCTGGGAAGATCATGTGTCAAACAGATTTTTCACCCTCAGAATAACCATCGAATTAAGTATCAAATGGCAAAATCCACACTGAACAGATTTTGAAAAGGCATTTGACAGACTTCCTTATGAATCATTTTGGGACACCCTGAAGTGTTGGGGTATTCCAAGAAAAATAATCAACATCACCAAGTCTTTTTTTTCTGGTCAGAGGGCAGCCTTCACGGGTCAAGAAAAGCAGTCCTGGGCCTATGTGTTAAGTCAGATAAGGACTGACTTATCAACTTTATCTCCTTACGTGAGATAAGGATGAATTATATCACCTGTTCTTTTTGGTACCACCACTGACTTCTCTAAGGGAAAGCAGAGACAGTTCTGGAGTAGATGATTAAAAGACGTCATTTTTGCTGATGGCAGGTCTCTTGAGCACAGCTCAGCTGTTCCTCAGGCAGGAACCAAACCATCATCCAGCACTAGAAAATCCAATGTGAGGCTAATAGCTTGTGATGAAAATAAGAAGACAATGAGATTCCCAGCAGTTTCCAGCTCAAAGATTGTCTTTTAGAGGGCAAAAGGTTACAAAAGGTGAACTTATTCATGTGCCTTGGCAGAATCATGATTGGCGAGGAAATTCAACAGGAAATAATATCATGAACTGGCAAGGCAGCTGCTGATATTCAGGAGCCTGGATGACTGAAAACCTACAACTGACAGATCAAACTCTGGCTCTTCAGCCTAGGCGTTCCTTCCACCTTTACACACAGATGTGAGTGCTGGAAACCCACCAAAGGTATAAATAAGATATTTCAATGCTTTGGAAAGAAAATACCCTAGGAAAACAAAACAAACCCCTGAGGATTAAATAGAATGAGTTTGTAAGAAATACTGGGATTCCTCAAGCTTTTGACAGCCCCTTATCTCCAGCACGATGTATTCAAGCTATGTGAAAAATGTGAAGCCGGAGCGTCTGCCACAGCAGGTGGGGCAGTAAGCAGCAGGAGAAGCATATGAAAGAGGTTGGCTGAAAGAATAGAAATATGAAAACCCAGTCAATTGGGGAAAAAATAGGTGAGTAAATTATGAGGAGGACATGCAGGGAACAACAGTGGGTAAAGAAAAATGGAGAAGCTGTTTTGAACTTTAGAGTTTCATCTACACTAGCAGAAAAATATGGCCAAGAGCCAGATTTGAGCAATGGTCTGATGACTCGTCAATATGGTTATAGAATAATGAATGTTGGAGAAGACCTCTGGAGGTCTCTGATCCAACCCCCTGCTCAAAGCAGGGTTGACCTAAATTAGGATAGAGATTTGACAAACTCTCTGGATCCCAGTCCAGTGCTTGGTCATCCTTATGGCAAAAATATTTTTCTCTGTAATATGTAATCAGTTTCCCTTATTGCAACCTCTGTCATTGCCTCTTGCCCTTCTGATGTGCATTTTCAAGAAGAGTTTGTCTCCACCTACTCCATATCTTCCCTTCAGGTAGCTGAAGAGTGCAATAAGATCCCCTCTTAGACCTCTTTTCTCATGTATGGGTTTCACCAAGTCCAAGTAACAGTCTCCCAGGAAATGCCCAGACCCTGTTCAGAAGTTAATTTCAGCCAAGGACTTTTCCTAGTAGGGAAGGTGGGCCACCTTGCTTTTTAAGGAAAGTTAATGTAGCTATTTGGATGTGAGGCTTCTCCTATTTCCATTATCTATGTGCACAAAGCCAGCTTAGCTCTTGATAATGCGATGGTGGGATTGAACTCAAAGTGAATTGAACAAATTCCCATGGGGTGAAGGAGAGGGAGGGAGAAATCCCACCAAGAAGTCTATAGGACAGCTGCAGCCTTGAGAACAAGAGGATCTCAGGTAAACCACCTGGCTACCAAATCTGCAAGAAAAACACCATGAAGCAAGGTAGGGAAACAATCCAAGAACTATAATGCAATGGATAGTTGAGCCATGACTACCTTTGAAGATCTGGGCCTGTTTTGGAGCTGGATTCCCTGACACCCTATAGTGACTGGGAGTCAGTTGGCCTGGGCAACACCTTCTTGCATACATGAGATGTGTATACAGTTCATCAGGGAAAGTTTCAGGCCAGTGAGGCTTCCAGGGCCTCTTGCTTCAGCCTTCAATGTGAGAGAGAGAAGAAAAAATGAAACATGGCCTACTATTAGATTTTCTTCTCTATGGTGAGTAAGCCAGAGGACCCCTGAGAAGCTTGAAGGATACTTTAAATGATGTTTGCAGATAACTGCTTCTGGAGTTCCTCAAGAGCATGTTTAAAATGGAGGTAATGCATTTCTGCGTTTTGGAATAGATGTGACCTTTCAGAGTAACTTTTGAGCACAAGAAATGCACCATATCAACAGCTACATACTTCAATCTGGCTAGGTGAACACACATGCAGAAACAAGCTTTTAAAAAAGATCTCCAGACTGTGTGTTCAGCAGTACAAAAAGGAATGAACTGTTAGCCAAACCTGAAGAACAGGATACAGTCCTCCAGCAACAGCAGCTGAACTCATAGCAGTCACCAGCTGGCATAAATTGAAATAGCTCAGCCTCAGTCTCCAGGTGATATAAATCAGCTGAGTTCCAGCACAGCTGATCTTGGTGTAAGGGATAAATCTGTGTAGTGCTCACAGTGGCTCTTTCTGTGCTGGGGGTAGGTGTATCTGATCCTCTAGGCTAGGGAAGGTCTTGGCAAGCATGGCTCTTCCTCCTTGTCTGCTGTTGGGGAGAAGCCAGGTTTTTCAAAAGGGGCTGAGCATACCAACATAAAGCATTGTGATAACGTAAGGAGGGGTGAAAAGCAGGTGGAAAGGGAAAGGCAGAAGGGAGGCAGAGACACAGGAAAAAAAATCTGTGAGATGGGGAAAGGGAAAGAAGAGCTGACAAAGAAGAAATGAAAAAGGAGAGAAAATATGAAGGAAGAAAAATGAAATATGGATAGTACAAAGGATAGTAACTGGTATGGGGGAGATTTAAGGTTTCAAAAGAGGGTGACTTGAAGAAGGGCATATGAAAGAAAGAGAAGGAGGATGGAGTGAGGAATGACTGGGAGGAGGAGAACGCCTGCGTCCTTCCCCAAGTTGGGGGAAGAGGTGGGTGGGGTTTTTTGTTAGTTTCCCTTCAAAAAGGCTATTTACTGAGCTAATGGTATCCCCAGCCAGAACTTAGCGAAGTAATTTGTCTGTGTCCCCCAGCCCCTCCCATGCAAGCCTGTCTGCCATCCACGTGCAATCTGTTTTGACAAAAAACAAAGCCGAAGTCTCGGTGACCCTCTCTGTGGCCCCCCACACTCCCTCCCACACGTGTACACGAACACGTTAATTCCTAACCAAACAATTCAGGGGCTGTTGGCTGGGTGCGTGTCCTTTGGCTGCCCTGGTGTAACCCCCAGAAGCAGTGGAATTAAGCCCTTCTCTTTAAATATTTTTGAATGATTCGCTCCAGTGAAAAGTGAAATCTGGAAAAATCCTGCCGTGTGCAGGAGCTGTCTGAGGCCTCCCCTGAAGCCCCAAACCCCACCAGAACCTTCACCTCCCCTGGGACCAGTGGCTGAGACCAAAAAAACTCCTCCTGGGCTCCCTTCCAGCTTTAAAAATATATTATTTATAGTACACAAATAGCCAAGGGGAGATTTTGTTTGTTCTTTCCCTCTGTCCCTTGCAGCACTGAAATCCAGCCTGCAAAGGGATGCTCAGGGCACCAAGGGTGACAGATAGCTGTGGTAAAAGCAAGGGAAGGGGAACTTCTTTTTATGTGAGACTCAGCGCTGCAAGTGGATGCAGAGATGTAGGAACTGTTTTCAAACAGGCTAACCCAGTCACTGCTCATTGCATCTATCTGGAAAAGGACTTTTTTTTGACCTTTTCTTTTTCCCAGAAGCTGGATAAAAGCATGCCTTTCAGAAAGCTATAAAATCTTATCTTCAAGTGAGGCTAAATTCATTTGTGTTCCTCACCATGTCCTTCCCTTCTTTGGAAATTCATAGGAAAATGTAAGAAGATGCACGGTTCTAAGATAATATATCTTTCTTCCTTTGCCCTGCCTTGGAAAAGTAGTTCCTGACTCGCATTTGTTAAAAGTTGTCGTATGTCCTGAAGCAGGCAATTTTGCATGAAAATGTTGCAAGTACCAAAAGAGATCTAAATAAGCCAGGTCTGAACATTTCGTTGATTGTCTATGAATGAATCTCCTGTCTTGTCCATGCTCTGGACACAGCTCACTCCCATACGTGCTCCTCTGAATGATTATCATGCAATGCACCTCTTTTTGTTCCTGGCTTTTGTCTTTGTTCTTTGTAAGAATAACAGCCCTAAGACTGGAGACTTCCTAGGAGAATCAACTTCCAGAGAAGTGTGGCAGTTCCCTGAATACCCTTTTCTACCTTCTCTAACTTTGCTCTCTCTGGGTTTGGGGGATTGTGGGATGTGGATGTAAGTCTTTGCATTTGCAAGCCATAGAAAAAACAAAGCTTGAAAGCAGCCTCTCAAATATGGGGCCAGTCAGGTCAGTGGTAGCAGAGCGTTACAAGCAACTTCCAACTGTACAATGGAAAGAACCAAAAAAACATGATTTAAGAGGAATGTTGCTTTAAAGCCAGAATCCTCCTTTGGCTCTGGGGCAGAGGTGTGGGTAAAAACAAGCTTTGCCTACAATGCAAAGACCATAAGCCTGAGGGTGCAATACTCAATGCATTGATGTCTTCTGCAGTTCAAAGTGCCTGAAATTATGTGGATCCAGCTCGCTAGCATGGTGTTTTCATCTGTAGACATATCTGAGGGCTCTATTGCCCATCCTGTGGCACGGCATGAGGTCTTGTGGCTGACCATGCAAGGTGCAGGAACAGGATGGGCATACAGATCCAGAAAGGCCCCTGTCTCATAGTTGCTGCCAGTAGGAAGACATCTGTGGTGAGAACCACCGTTAGTCATGCACCACAGTCTGTCCTGGAGGAAATTACCTCATTAAATGCAATAGAGTGAAAGAATAGTAAGTGCAGTGTGCATGATTAGTGGAACAGGACCAGGCAGAGAAATAGGGAATCAAATATTTTGACCGTGCAAAGGACTGCCTCTGTTCTTCAGATGCATGCAAACAAAGGCCATGTGCTGCTCTAGGAATGCAGCCATGCCAGATGAGATGTCTGCTCTGTTAAATGCAGACTCTGCCTCTGTGTTCAGCCAAAAATTGTTGCACCTGTATGAACACTGGTTTTGATCTTCCAAAACACCTTCCATATTTGTATTTCTTAAGCTTGCTGCCCTTTGACCATGGCCCCCACTCTTCCCTGACCTCTCCTTCTGCACCTGGGTCTGCTGCAGACTCTTGCACTGGTGATTTCTTCAGCGGAACAAGAGGCTGTGTTAGATGCTTCCTGGCCCTGGGCTTATCTTGTACTTCTTGAAAGAAAAAGAGGAGAATTTTGTAATTTTTGATACTGGATCCTATCTATCACTATACTGCAGAGCTAGACCAGATCACTCTCCTGTGGGTGTATCTCTCCCTTCCAACTATGTCCTCTCAAATTGTGGTTTACCTAAGTTCACTCTGACCCCAACTGTTGTGTATTTACCTTTCTCTTTTCCTCAGCCTTTGAATAGAGGGTATTAGCATAATGTGTTTGACACCCCCTTCCCTTTGCTCTAAAGTCCCTTGAAAGGGAATGAACACATCAACACCTAACACTGACTCATAAAGGTTGGGGGGGCTGTTGATTTTAGGTTGGAAAGATTGCTAAAATTAAATAAACAATATGCCAGACCAAAAAAATGTTCCTCAGTTCATAAGTCCCTGGATCTACTTGCAAAAATTTAAGCTCACCAGAAATCAGATCTTTGTTTAGAGAGGGAAATGCGGAAGGGAAACACTAAGACGTTAGTCGACACGTACAGAAAAAAAATAAAATAAAAGTGAATTGAAGAACATGGAACCAGAAAGTCCTTTATGGGCCAGTGAATCCACCCCAGGCAAACCCAGGCAACCACAACATATCATTGCTTTCTTAAAGTGATCAAGCCTGTATTTAAAATGTTGAGGTTATTTGCTCCAAATAGCCTTCTCAGAGGATAACAGCAGAATCTCCCTGCTCTCGTGGTCACAAACTTTCATGTCCAACCTAAATTTATCCACAGCCAGCTTATAGCCACTTTACCAGCACTGCTTCTCTCTTAACTGTTTCATCATCCATGTCTGCAACCCGAAAACAATCACAACTTTGTCAGCTCTCATTTTGCCAAGTAAGATGAATCAAATCTTCCTGGAAGACAATTTCTCTTCTTCCCGATCCTCCATCTAGTGTCAGTCCCTCCTGTTTCGATGATCAAAAATCTCCAAGACTCAATGCAAAGTCTGAGCATACCTACAAGAAGGGCATGGAGACTGCCTCATTGCTGTTGGAAGTACCTTTATTTACATCTCTCTCTTCTTCTTAACTAAAGACATGCAATGTGGCACCCTTTCAAAGTCTTTACTCAACTCTGGACATACAAGATTAGCTTTGTTTCCTTTATCTATGAAATATTTCACTTTTGTCTTGCTGAGGTAAGAATAGTAGACACTTAAATTTCCCAGAAAATCAGTTTTTCTACTTTGAAGGCTAAGCGTCACCTTTGCTATAGTGCAGCCAAACAGTTCTAGTCCCACCTTGATAAAAGTTTCTAAAATCTGTGTTATCAGATTTGCAGAATCACGTGCCAGTTGCTTTTGCATTCAGGGATGGAGAAGATCCAGTCTCCTTCCTTCCCCTCTCCAGCTCTAATAGTTGCCTGGATCTTGCTTTACCTCCACCTCATACTCTACCTTCACCTGATCTCAGAATGACTGAGTTTGGAAGGGACCTCTGGAAATCATCTAGACCAAGGCCTCTGCTCAAAACAGGGTCAGCTAGAGCAGGTTGCTCAAGACACTGTCCATTAGGGTTTTGAATATCTTCAGGTATGGCAACTCCCTCATTCATTCCTGTGTACAGCATCACCACTTTTAATGAAAACTTGACACTTTTCCTTTATTTTTTATGCCATACTCAGAGCAATTTTTTTCTCTAAACCATACTCAATGAGTAGTGGTTGCATTTCTTATTCCTATATTGTCTTTTTATTGGCATAGCTGAAAACCTTTCTGTTCCCTATTTTAATACCTCTCATCATGGATCAGATCAAACCCGTCCTCACAATGCACGATTAATCCCAAAAGCCTGCTAGTCTCACAGGTAGGGCTTTCTTGTCTAATCAGTCTACTTTATTGTTGTTGTATTTTTTGTCTTTCTTGCTATTTCAAGATTCTCTGCTTATTTCTACTTTCTTCTGCAGGAATTTTGATATGGTTTCATGTTCCTTTTCAATCAGATTCAAATTTTTCACATTCAAAAAGTTCCAGTCTTCCCCTGTTGCTCCTTATCTACATAGAACACTCATTTTGGTCAGTCAAAAACTGGGCAAAAGTTTGTGTGTTAATGAAGGTGTTGGGGAACAAAATGGAAGACCTGGAACTACAAGTTCAGGATATGAAAACAGACATTAAAATGATAAAAGAAACTTGGTAGGAAAAAATAGGAAGGCCTTTTCCTAAGAAAGGACAGAAATAAAGAAAAAAGGGAAGTATTTACAATATACATTCATGATGTGATAGACTGGAAAGAAAGAAAAATTAAATTTTTTTGTCAAAGTAGCATCATAGGAAGTACAGCAGGAGGAGCAGAACCAGGAGTTCTCTATAGACAGTGAAGTGTAGACTTAGATGAAGACAGCAAACTCTACAGAATTATAAGACAGAGAAAATCTACAGAGAGTCATGCTGTTGTGAAAGTATTTAACCTCATCTGTCTCCATCTACCTACCTACCTATATGTTCAGGAAACTCATTGCTAGGTGTGACAGCCTAAAGGTTTAATCATTAAAATGCTGTTGAGTACGTTCGCTTCTTGCAAGAAGATGCTGTACACAGAGAGCCAAGGTACAGTTGAAAGAGGTGAGGAAAACTTTGGTGAGAAGGTTCTTCCCCTTTCCTTGTCATTTCTAATGTGTGTCTTGCAGGCGTACACTGATTTATGATTGCAGAGTTCAATCATATGTAAATTATCCTAAAAGACAATAACACTATTATATTCTGGCATTACATTGCTTTCAAGTGACCTCTTTATGTCCCTGTTTCAATCTTAACTTGGAAATCCTTTTACTTGCTAAACATAAATTCCCAGCCCTGTGCAGCCACAAGCTCTTTGTTTAGAAGATAAAGGAATGAATCACTTCAGAAATGCTCAAGTGGTTTACAATATGCAATGAAAAATAGACATTGTGTTTAAAATAGGTGGCTGTACAGTGTATTTTTTTTATAAAATTGTGTTTTGCAATTCATATCCCATAGAGGACAGCAAGCTGACAGCAACAGAAACATGAAGCCAGGGTGAGTCAGGGTCAGTTTAGTTTCAGGACGTGGATCACTCCAACTCCTCTGAGAATGGTGCTGTTCAGGAACTTATACACTGAGAAAAACCCCAACTAACCTTGTGAGTGTGTGTGTGTCTCCTCATCCCCAGGACATAACAACTAATTTTTTATCCATTCACTCATTTGTTTATAGCATGTCCTGGATGGCTCTATCACATGTCTTCCTGACTCAAGGCCACCGGGTTGTGAGGGTAAGTCCCCTCCCTGCAGGCTGAATTCTTCCCTCTGGAGCATGGGGAGGTTCATGGTAGGGTTAGAAGAGACGTGAGCCTGGTGTCAGGTCACCGTGACACAGCATCAGACAATGCATACCTCATCTTGTTCTATGAGTCCCTGAAAAAAGCACCTCCAGGCCCTAAGATTTATTGTTGGGGGTAATTAGTTCCTCAGGTTGTGAAGAGATGGGATAACACACAGATCATGACATGCTTTATTAATTTTTTTCTCTCTCTTTCCTATTCCCTCCCTGTTAGTGTGCTTCCTGAGCATGAGAAAAAGGTTAAAAACATGAATCCTAAGTTTTTAGAAGCTTTGGAAGTCAGAGATAGTTTGGTGTGCAGTCTGGATCCTGGGAAAGCTGCCTTCAGTGCCTTGTCCATAAACTCTGTGTGTGGTCTCAGCGAAGTCACTGAAAGTCCAAATTTTTCCACCTAGATGAACTGCTTAAGTTAAGAGCCAAAGATGAGATTTGCAACAACCCTTCTGAGCTGTCAAAAAGTGAGATGGCTAAGCAGGATGGTTGGTGAGGTTCTTCATGTGATCAGTGCAGAGGGACTGAGTGGCTCCAAAGATAGACTCAGATATTCAGTGGTGTAAATCACACCTCGGTGCTCACCACTGTTAAGGGGGGTGTAAGTCACATGTTGTTCTTTCCCCACGGGTAACTAATTTGGAGTAGGTTACCAATGTAGGATCTCAGAGTTAGGGGGGACTCAATCTCGGCCAGCGTCAGGGTTGCAGTCTCAAGACTCTTGGACCAGCTCCAGGAGCAAACTAATCGGTCCCCATGGCACAGTGCTTAGCTGTGGTGTTTCCAGACTGCTTGCTATGACAGAGCTATCTCTGATGCAACAGGAAGAACAATAACCTCAGCATCCTCCTGGCATTGAGCAAGAGGTTATTTACTTTTAAGGACAAATGGGCTCTAAAGGTTCTGATAAAGCTCAAAAGACACCACTGAATCAGTCTTCCTCAGCAAGCCATGCAGGTTTCCTATGGCTTGATAGAAACTCTGCCTGGCAGTCCAAGGAACACCTTCACATTGTCACTTAAAGGTGCAAAAAGTCTCACAGTTCGCAGCTCTTCGGAGGGACTTCTTTATAATAATCAAGCTTCACTTCTGGTTTCAGCGCAGCAACTGCCCAAAGCTGTTGCAGATTTAACAAAAATCTACATTTACGTTGATCATCCCATGCTCTTGTCCTGGCATGTTGCTAGCAAGTATAACTTTGAAGGCTCCCCCCAGTAAAGGCATGCTTTACCTCATCCT
Source organism: Morus bassanus (assembly GCA_031468815.1). Lineage (NCBI taxonomy): Eukaryota > Metazoa > Chordata > Aves > Suliformes > Sulidae > Morus > Morus bassanus. The sequence continues at coordinate 84,426,949 of CM062570.1, read as the reverse complement.
TTTCCTGCAGAACTAGCTCTTGAACGGTCCCATTTCTTCATGCACTTATGCATGGCTGAGATTATACTTTCAGCCCAGGTGATTCTAGGGAGCAAAGTTTCTAATCAAAATGAAATCAGATGAACCAATTTCAGTAACACCACAAGACTCTTTTGCTTAAGGCTTGCAACACCATTGAATCTCTGCAGTGGTAGCCAGGTGTGGTGTATCTAAGAAAAACACACCCTCGTGTCTTGCTTCTTATGTGCACACATAGTCCTACCACATTGGGGGCAACTACATGCTCTGTAATTTTTGTTGGGGGAAATTCTAGAACAAATACCTAGGAACATTAAAGGGAAAGACTAAAATGGTCTTGTGGAGTGCATCATACGGAGAAGTCTTTTTCAGGTTCTATTCATTATGGGTTGCAAACTCTTGGAGTGAGAAACTCACCCTGTTTATCTGGCATTTCTTCTTATCATGCCAATTTAAATGAAGTCACCGTAGTCCTCTCTGAATATTCATCTAGCTCCTGGAAACTGCCAAGCACAGCAGAAAATGTGAGACATTATAGAAAGAAAAATAACCATGAAAAGAGAGCTCTCTGATATCCCCAAATGACACAAGACAAATCAGGTTTATGAACTGAACTACGGAGGTGAAGGGGGAGGGAACGGCTCCATTTGCTGGACCTAAAACCCAGGCTGAATCCTGAAGAAACCCCTTTTGAGTTATGAAAACACTGAGTAGACATTTATTCTGGTGGTGTTTCTTCCTCCACCCTCTCCATTTTCACATGCTCTGGTATTACTGCAGTCTTCTAGGATCAGACACAGAGTCACCACATCTCTGGAGAGCACTTCACTTTCCATTTGTCTTGAGCCAGCCATTATGGATTGTGAGTTTTGGAACCTGAGATCTTGCCTAAAGGGCTCTGAATAAGTGCCATGCTGAACCCTTTTGCCTAATAACATTTTTGCTTTGTTGAAACTAGACATGATGGAACCAGCCTTCCACAGTCTGCTTTGGACCATTTTGGTCATGTCTACACAGAACAGAGAAGCAGTGCATCTAAGTCCCCAAGACAGCAGCAAGCTTAGTTGGTACATCCAGACTGTACTGCGGATTTAGTCTTGTTCCAGGGGGCTTATTGATCCTCTGTGCCACATATGCCACATGCAGATCTCATGCTAGCTCCTGTTGCAAAAGTAGAAATCTCTCAACTATGCAGAGATGCCTTTGTCCTTCCTCTCCCTGAGGACCACAACTAGCCTGAGAGGTCATTTGAGCAAAAACAGAAGTCCTGCCTTCTTCTATCTTCACGCAGTTATTATCCCTGCTATTGATAGAGTAACAAAAGTGGTTTAGCTTCTTTGCAGACTTATAGCCAGAAAAGACTGTCCCTGCCGCAGGGAAGGAACAGCCTGATGACCCAACATAAAGAGGAACCACAGGGAGTGGGGTGGAAAATTACTCACAGACTCAGTGGTGATGCTTCACACATGCCTGCCTAGTTAAAATACTCTATCTTCAAAGTAATTGTTCTGGACACGTTTGTGGTATTCCTTCTATGGTTGGGAAATGCTCCTTCAGAAGGCAAAACTATATGTGCTGGGGTAACAGCCACTAAATTCTGACTCAATTTTCTTAGAGCAAATGATTATTTTTTCCCAGCAAACTGGGGTCTGTATGATTTTTTTTCCTGAAACAGCAGGCCAGTGCTGTCAGCATTTTCTTTGAACAACAGAACAGTGCAGGGAACATTTGATTTTCCTGGTTATTTCCAGCTTTGCTGACCAGATACAATCCTTATCCCTTTTGAATGCTATTTTTTATAAACACATTGCAAAGAAGTCTCTATGTACCAATATCGTTACAATACTGGAAAATCATGAATGGCAAAATAAGAAATTGAGATATTGCAGGTGTCCTGAAATGGTTCCATACATTGAGAAAGAGAGAAATGTGTATCTCTGTATCTTTGTAGAGCTGAAATAGAAGAGTATACTGTACACCTCTTGTTTTAGGGATTTTGATGGCTGCAACACCTCAAACCCCTTCTTTGCCACTTTTCCACATTGTAGATATTGACACAGAAGCTCCTTGTTGGAGTTGTTCTCTCTCTCCTGTTCCAAATCAGCATCACATAGCAGTGGTGCTATGAAGTGGTGAGTGATGAGGAGTGTGAGACTCAAATAAACCATCCCTTTTTTTGCTGTGTAGTCCTGGAGCTTTTTTTTCTTCTGAAAACACAGAGTTGCTTGTTCATCATGCCTGTAGAAAAGGTCAGCCTGAGCTCAAGACAAAGCTGACATCAATATTGTGGGCATGGGGTCTCACAGACTTGCAGTTGGGAGTGGGAAAAGCAACCATATTTCAAAACAAAGATCTGTTCCTACCCATCCTTCAACTGTAAACACAAAAGACATGCTGTGGTGGAGCACGCCAACCAAATGTCCTGCTCTGTAACTGCCACTGAAGTAAGTGGGGCCCACGGGCCTGGGCTCTGGACTGCAAGCAGCCAGGCTATTTAGATGTGCATTCCCTGAAGTAGTTTTTGGTGCGTATATAGCAATGCCCAACTGTGGGTCAGAAGTTAGCTCAAACCAGCTCCACCAGGCAGTTTGGATGGGGCCATGTTGCTGTTAACAGAAATGAATTGGATGGGCAACCTTATGGATGCAACCCGTCATGTATTCCTTGCCTTCATGGGCTGTGAATGTTCTGTTGACCATTTTATTTAGGAGGAAAGGTGTAACCTCTCTGTTTCAAGGCCTCCTTCGAAGCTGCCAGGCTTTTCTTGGCCTAGCTTGCAGACAAGGGCTTTTCTTTACGTGCCAAGGTGAAGCAAACAGTTCATCTGGTGGGGATAAGAAGAGCTTTCACCCTTGAAAACAACATTTTGAGAATAAAACACCTTTGAAAACAGCAACACTTTGTTCACCTTGAGAACAAACATCAGTGCTGTTAAAAATGTAACGGTGATCCCAGGCTGTTTCCAGATGAGATATCTGCAGTAGACAGAGAGGAATATTAATGCTGTTGCACAAGGTAGAGGTGAAAACCCTCTGTGGTTCTGTGGTGTAAAGGTCTGGTAAGCCATGTCCAAAATGATGGAATCCAAATGGAGTCACCCAAAAAAAGGGGTATTAGGGTGCTGGAAAATGGCTTATTCTTATTGCCACAGCTGGAGAAAAGGGGCTTCTGTTTCAGCCTAGCAAAACAGAAGTTGATGAGGACAAAATTTCTCTTTACTAATAAGTTAAGGGGTAAATAGCAAGGAAAGAAAAGACTTGTTTAAGCTGAGGGAGATGTTGTGCATAAGAACAGATGGGATTTACTCAGCATGAGTTAACGTGGGCTGGAAGGGAGCAGCAGCTCCATGCCCACCGGAGCAGCGAGAGCCTGGAACAGCCTCGGTGAAGGGGAGGAAGGAAGGCAACGAGCCTCAGCAGGTAAAGAGCAGCGTGCGAAGGGCTCCCTGTGGCAGTGGATGTTTGCAGAGCAGGAGATTGGCTCTGTGATTCAGGAGAGACTGCCTGCTCTTAAACTCCTAACTCAGGACCTCTACATCTTGGTTTATTGCTGTAGCTTCGTCATCCACCTAACGTGCAATTTACATTTAGAGGCATAAAAGGAACATGCTGCAAAAGCCAATCAGAGCCTTTTTATTAAGCAAGAGGGTTTTTAACTAACTGACTGTCTCTGGGAAAAAAATATTCCATTTGTCCACTCCGACTGAAAATATGAGGGATTTCCTCTAAAAGTGACTAAAAATCTAGTATTGTCCTCTCGTTTCTTTCTCCACCCCCTACTTTTATGCTGAAAAATATTTTATTTGGAGTCCCGATTTTTCTGTAGGAGACCACATTTTTTTCTTTTTGGTACAAAAGTGAAAGAGATCAATTAAAGCATGAAATAATAGTAATAAAAAAATCTCTAAAATGTTTTCAGAGGGCAGTAACAATTTCCGAGCCAAGCCTGTCAGAGATAGCAAGGCAAAGAGTTGTGAGGCAGCATGTGCTGCCTGTAAATTCACCTGGATAAAGGAATTCCGTGCTGCCTCCCCTCCCATACTGACCCCACACACTGCTGAAGAGCTCCAGGCAATCAGTGGGAAAAGCACGTGAAGATGTGTGCCAGGTTTAAATGATGACCCTGAATTTAGAGAAATCTCTCCCGGCTTCACCTTTCCTGACTGCAAAGTGCAGCCGATCACGCCTGGCGGCTGAGCTCACAGGGCTGTGGGCAGAGTTAAGACAATGTGCGTAAAAGGCTTTGACCGTGAATAAGTGCTTGTTACTATTAGATAAACATTCTGAAAAGTTCATTCATATAAACATCTGCATTGTTACTTAGGAAATTCCTTTGAACTGAATAGTACTTAGCCATTCAATATGACAAACATTGTCATGCTGAATGACCTCTTTTTGCCCCCAGAAAGTAATCAGACCGTGCAAAGGAGCACTCGCCAAGCCCCAGCTCTTAAGTGAGGCCCAGGCATCATTGGGACTGGGCTTTATTTCCCCGGGGCTCAGACTCTTTGTCCTTCAGAGAGAAGGAAACTGAGGCACCGAGCAGCTGTAGCAAGTGACATATAGTCAAGGATCAAGCTGCACCCTCCACAGCCTGAATACACATCTGCGTCCAGCAACTAAAACTGGTTTAGGTAGCATCTCCAAGAAGCTTATCTGTTTGTTAAAAATCAAAACTTTTCCTTGGCTGCCATTTGGCTGATGGCTCCTCTCCAGTTCTGGAGTGTAATTGAAAAGTTCCTTTAAAACAATTAAATAAATACATGTATAAAGTAACTCCTCTGAGCCCTTCTCTCTACTACCCTCCACATGCCCCTGATGAGTGGAAGCTTTACAGCTCACACACTGGAGGTTGTTGCCCACGTGTGTTTTCCTTTGTTTGGGTTATTCTGATTATTGTTTACTTTTACTCCTGGATTTCTTCCTGTTAGGAGCATGTGTCATTTCCTCATCTGCTCTTCTGACCTAATCCAGGGACATCATGCCTCTCTCATCCTTGCAGCGGGGTAGCACAGTTCATTGTAAAAAAGGATGCTGATCTGCTTTGGCTGTTCATAACAGTAATGCACAGACCTCTGTAAATAATCTCATGTTCCAAGATGATCTAGAAGATTTCAGGCAAACCTGGGATATGGCATCTTCTGAAGGGACCAAAATATTTTAACAAACTTGAGTAATAAAACATGTGAGTTATCTTGTACTGTAAGTCTCCAGTAGGATTGATTATTTAGTTGAGAGGGCCAGAAAAACCAGCAATTTCTAGGAATACATTCTAGAAAGGTCTGACAGGGATACATTAATGCGAGTTGAGATTGGAGGTGTGTGTAGGGAGGACTAGACCCCTGGATTTCAACCTGTGGGCCATGGACACCCGGGGTTGGTGGTTGATTTCTAAAAAGGCTGTGAACCAGACTTCAGTCTGAGAGAAACAGGTTGTTCTGTGCTTCTCTGAGATCTTCATGTTCAAAACTCCTGCAGGGAGTCACACCTCCACTGGAACATCTTTGGGGATCCACAAGATGAAAAAAGATGGAAAAGCCCTGAAGTAGGCAACCTCTGCCAGTCCTATTAGCCCAGGGTTTCATTACCCTTAGCCTAACACAGACCTCATGAGATGCTGCATGTGCTAAAGATCTTCATTGCAGAGACCAGAAGTCCTGACCAGTGGAGGGAGGACCCCTGCACTCGCCCCCAGGTTCATGATGTGCAGCTGATAACTTCTGATTCCCTGCAGTAGAGGGCAGCAATGACACACACACAATAGCCACTTAATTACAGTTGGATTTGGAAAATATATATATGAGCAATGTCCCTAAAAAAAAAAAAAAAAACTGAAAAAAAACCCTGAAATGAAAGAAAAAATCCCTTAGCTCCACTATAATAAGATCTAAGGTCAGGGCTTTTCTTTATTTTTGCAGTGACTGATTTCATTAACATCTGAAATAGTGGGAGGAGAGCAAGAAGGGAGACTGCAAGGAAAGGGGATGTGGCACTACAGTCATTGCAACGGAGCAAGTACCCACAGTCATCAATTGCAACAAGAGTCCTGGCGACCTCATTGCTTCCCTGGAGGGCTTGAAATTAAATAGAGCCCAGGGAAAGGTTTACTAGCTTGGAAGAAATCAGAACTAAAGCAGTTCCTTGCCACCAAGTCCGTGGCTTTGGAGAAGCTGGATTATATTTAGGCTCTCCATCCCAGCTCTCTTGGCAAAGTTGTGGTCCAGCCCAAGGCTGCCACAGAGCCTACAGTTACTCGGGGTATATTGCCTGGGAAGGCATAATGCTGTTGGCATCCAGACAGGGCTTTGGAGTTAATTCTTTACAACACAGAAAGTTGGGCTGTTGTGCAAAGTGCTGGATGCACCAGTATAAATGACTGCACAGTGTGCAAGGCAATAGGAAACCAAGCTGGGAATGCAGCCATGCCTTTTCCTATGAGAACTGCACAGGGGAAAAGCCAGAGATAACACTTTGGATGGATTTTTTAGTTTAGAGATACTGCCAGGACAATATTCCATGTGGACATTCCTCTCTGGGCCATCTGATAGCGTTTCCTCATCTCTTTTTACCCCACTTCTGGGATAGGAAACAACACTTGTGGCATCCTGTCACAGTGGTCATGATGTATTCAGCTCTGCTCTGCTCTCTGGAGTGACAGCAGGGTCAGTGCTGGTTTAGCTCCCCTTGGATTCAAGAGCTGCTGAAGAAGATGAGATTTCCTTCTCGCAAATGGTCTGGGGACAGCTGTAAAGCCTGCTAGTGCTGTGCAAGGGCACTAGAACACCACTCTGTGACTGCTTCTGGCAGATGAGAAGTGCAGCATGGAAGGGGAACAGCACAGGGTACTTCCAGCAGCTCCTGGGAATATGCACAGCTCTGAAACCAGGGTGTCAGTGCCAGGGAAATGCCTGAGCCCTGTCCTAGGGACTGAAGGGTATGGCAGTAGGGAAAGAGCTAAAAGTGGGGTGCTGAGGTTTTGCTGAGAAGGCATGGGATGTTGGGCAAGGCAGGAAAAGAGTAAGATCACAATGTACCAGCTGTCAAAGAGACTGTGTTTTTTTTTGTCAGACAAGTACTGGCCCAGGTCTTCTCTCCAAGTGACTTGCTTGTGCCGTGAGCCATTAGGTGCATGCTGCAGCTGCCCAAACACCAGCAGAAAGCACATTTTTATCTGTTCATCCTGCAGCACAGATACTGTCAGGTGCTTCCCTTTCTTTGCATTATAATTCCTTCTGCCTGTAGCTGAGATCTGAAGAGGTCAAAGGAAGAGGATAATGGAAATGCATCCCAGTCCAGTACTGAACCTTGTTCTCCCTTCTCTGCCTGCAGATGTGCAACTAGAGAATAGGTTCAGTGCCCTGGTAGCAGACAGGGGGCTGGGAGCTCTGCCCAAAACAACATCTGAGCTGGTAGCCTGAGCCACACAGGAACACTGGGGGAAGTGAGAGTGGTGGGACTCCCTGCTGCAGGGGATAGAGGCCTCCATCTGCCCACCTGGCCTGTTGTCTGGGGAAGTTAGCTGCTTGCTAGGGCTTGGATCTGGGACTTTGTGGAGACACTGCTGAGGGTGGACTGGCGCTTGGATTATTACTCCCTGCTGCTCTTCCTTGTAGGCGATGACAATATGGTCATGGAGACCTGGAGCATATCAGCTTGGACTATCTGGCTCTGTGGGTGATGGTCAAGGTCATGGGGCCACTAATGTGTCCTCAATTCTGTTGGTGAAGAAGAAGGACTTAAGGAGTGGAAGGAACCTGCAGGTCAACAACCAATTGTGCAGCTGGTGTTGACAAGATTTAGGCTTTTATGACCATAGGACCCTCTTTGAGGATGGAGAACTGCTAGGGAATGATGGGATATACCTGAACAAGGGCAGAAAAGCATCTTAGTGAAAAGGATAGCCAACCTGGTGAGGAGAGCTTCAAACTAGAAATAACAATGGAGAGCAATGATGACACAATCAAGTGAGGAAGTGGTGGACCACTTTGGCAAGCAAAGGGTGATGTGAGCAAAAGGAACCTCATAATAACAAAGCACAGCTGAATGGGACTTACCCCAAGAGAGGCAAAAAGCCTGCATAGATCAACAAGGAGCTCCTGACAAAAGTCAAATGTAAAAAAGAAGTATGCAAGAACTAGAAGCAGGGATAGGTGATCCAAGAGAAATGTAGACATGCTGTCTGAGCATGCAGGGGTAGGGTTAGGAAAACCAAAGCCCATCTGGAGTTGAATCCAGTGAGGGACATGAAGGGCAACAGGATGGGCTTCTAAAGGTATGTCAGCAGAGGGGAAACCTGGAGCAAAGAAGACTTGCTTTCAGTGGAGGAGGAGGATCAGATTAGGGAATGCTTAAACTAGACAGGCGCAAGGCTGTGGGACATGATAGGCTGCACTCATGACTGCTGAGGGAGCTGGCTGGTGGCATTGCAAGGCCACTCTTGATTATCTTTAAAAGATCATGGCAACTGAGAGAGATTCCTGAGGAAAAGAAGGAAGCAGATACTACTCCTCAAGAAGAGCAAGAAGGAGGATTTGAGGAAAAACAACCTTGTAAGCTTCACATTGACTCTGGGAAGGTGATGGAACAAGTCCTCCAGAAATCAGTTCAAACATATGAAGAGTGCATCATTAGCAAGTTTGCTGATGATACCAAACTGGGAGGAGTGGCTGATACACCAGAAGGCTGTGCTGCCATTCAGCGGACCTGGACAGGCTGGAGAGCTGGGCCGAGGGGAACCTCATGGAATTCAACAAGAGCAAGTGTAAGGTCCTGCCCCTGGGGAGGAACAACCCCACGCACCAGCACAGGTTGGGGCTGACCTGCTGGAGGGTGGCTCTGCTGAGAAGGCCCTGGCAGTGCTGGTGGACAGCAGGGTGACCATGAGCCAGCAACGTGCCCTTGTGGGCAAGAAGGCCAGCAGTGTCCTGGGGTGCATGAAAAGGAGTGTGGCCAGCAGGTGGAGGGAGGTTATCCTCCCCCTCTACTCCGCCCTGGTGAGACCACATCTGGAGTGCTGCGTCCAGTTCTGGGCTCCCCAGGTCAAGAAGGATGGGGAACTGCTGGAGAGAGTCCAGCAGAGAGCTAAGGAAATGCTCAGGGGCCTGGAGCATCTCCCTTATGAGGAAAGGCTGAGAGACCTGGGCTTGTTCAGCCTGGAGAAGAGAAGGATGAGGGGGATCTTATCAATGCTTGTAAATATCTGAAGGGTGGGTGTCAAGAGGATGGGGCCAGACTCTTTTCAGTGGTGCCCAACGACAGGACAAGGGGCAACGGGCACAAGTTGGAACACGGGAAGTTCCACCTGAACATGAGGAAAAACTCCTTTCCTGTGAGGGTGCCGGAGCAGTGGGACAGGCTGCCCAGAGAGGCTGTGGAGTCTCCTTCCCTGGAGACATCCAGACCCCTCCTGGACGCGGTGCTGTGCCCCTGCTCTGGGTGTGCCTGCTGGAGCAGGGGGGTTGGATGGGGTGATCTTCAGAGGTCCCTTCCAAGCCCTGCCATTCTGGGATTCTGTGATGCTGTGAGTGATTGCTGCACCAGATAGCTTCTCTGCCATTCAGAGGAACCTAGCCAGTCTAGAGACCAACAGAATTTCGCCACAGGGAAGTGTAAAGTCCTGTCCCTGGGGAGGAACAGCCCCATGCACCACTGCATGCTGGTGGCCAACTGGCTGGTCAGTTAATTTGCTGAAAAAGACCTGGGGGTCCTGGTGGCCAACAAACTGATCATGAGCCAGCAATGTGCCTTTGCAACAAAGAAGGCTGATGGTATCCTGGGCTGCAGTAGGAAGGGCATTGTCAGAAAGTCAGGAAATGAAAAAGAGGGAGCACGACTCTTCTCAGTGGTGCCCAGTGGCAAGACAAGAGGCAAAGTGCGCAAATTAAAGTACATAAAATTCCAGCTGAACACAAGGGGGAAAAAAGTGTGCACTGATGGTGACCAAACATTGGAATAGGTTGCCTAGAGAGGTTTTGGAGTCCCTATCCCTGGAGATATTCAAAAGCCATATGGACGTGGTCCTGAGCAACCTGATCTAGGTGGTCCTGTCTGAGCAGGAGCATTGAACAAGATTACCTCAAAAGATCCCTCTGAAGTCAACTACTCTGTGATTCTGTGTGAGTCTGTAAGACCTCACTTCTCTAGAGTTGTTCAGTTGTCTCCTCCTAGCAGGAGTCCTAAGGCAATAGAGTTTTAGTTCCTGGCTGCTGCATTCAGGAGAAATCTCTTCATTTATCTTGTCTGTGATGATGAAGAGAACAAGAGGAGCTCAACTACTCCACAAGTTCCCTAGGTCTGAGCTGGGGAGTGGTCATTGGCCTGGCATGAAGATTGGTGGTATAAATGGTCTGGGCTGGAGGAGGCTGTCCCTAACCCTAACTTCCACTGTAGATGCAGACTTAGATGTATGCTCTACATCCATGCTTTTCAGCCTCTTGCCATTTCAGATTTCTATGAACACTTACAGAAATGTCAACCAATTGAGGATGTAGAAAACACAGCATCACTCTGACACACCTTCTGGAGACATCACATGGCTGAATTGACTTTTCTTAGTTACTTTTCATAGCTCAAGTAGCAAAAGTCCGTGAATCACCACAGGTCTTTAAACTGAAGATTGAAAGCCAAGTGTTCAAGTCATCCGTTATTCAAGCTCCCCGAAGAATTTTGCAGAGTTAAAATCCCTTGCTTATCCTGTGCTTAAAGATACTGAGGTAATACTCATGCTTTCTTCAGCCCTAGAAAGTGATAAAGGGGACATTTTCAAATCCATCTCAGAACAAAAGTGACGGTTTCTATATCTCAACAACTTCCCTGGAACAGCATGGGCAGAAATACTAACTAATAATAAAAACAATGCTAATGGAGAATACTTACCAGACTAGACAGCATTTATGGAGGCTATTGCAAGCTCAAAGTTTTGTGCCAATACATTTTCTTTACCTCATTTTATTCATGAGGACACTGAGTAGATCAAAACTATATGCATAAAGTTGAAGTCGACATAAGAAGTACTTTGTGAGGAGCCACCTGACTGTGGTGACAGAAAACACACTGGAGCAAGCTTTTCTGTTATTATTGTCTTATTGATTCCAAGACAAAGCACTTCCCTAGCAGACATTTCAACTGCCTGCAGCTTTCTGCACAGACAGATTTATAGAGCTCTCCTTCTCCCTTTAGTTCTCGCCAGCTATTCTTCTAGCCAGAGCATCCATCTCTCCTCAATATGTATACTTTTCTCCATCTAATCACTAAGTCATTCATGCCTTCACAATATTTATGTAACATTCCATCTGTCCATTGGTCTTTTCATTAGTCAAATCTTGAAGAGGTTCAACCATTTTCTCAGCCTTAGGTATCCAGTTCCATAAGACTGGCTTTTTAAACACAGCACCACAATTCTGTTTGAAATCAAGAAGAAAAAGAAGGAAATCTCACCACGCAGAGAATTGGCATGTAAACCATGCCCTATAAATGTATTAATGCAGGAAGTATTACAACCTTTGGAAAGGTTGCCAATCTGACCTAAGCTGGGACTACCAAGCTGAAGAATCTGAGGAGGTCTATCAATATTGTTTTTTCATATACATGTTTTATTGTATTGTCAACAAATTTCTGATTCCTTTCAAGATGAATGTGTATTTTCCAGATTTGATTTCGTCTCTGCTTCTTTTGTGGCTTCTTAGTTCAACCGTGCAAGGAAAAGGAAACTAAATTAAATTTAAGCAGCTCGAAGCTCTGCAAGGGATGGCGCGCGGGGTGTGTTGGCTCCCATTTGCATCTGGACAGGCGCCGCTGATTCATACGTATGAACAGGGAGGTGACAATCATTTATTTCAGAAGCCCAGCCATTCATTTCAGAAGGCCCATGCCCCCCTCCTGTTTCCCTACTGCCTCCCCCTCCCAGAATAATAATACATGATTGAGGGAATCATATTCTCAGAGAAGAGGATCGGAAATGGTTCTGTTGCTCTTCGGCAAACTCTCAAATAAAATAAGAACTTTCTATTATTAACCCTCATTATGGTACGGAATTTTCCCACACTGAGCAGAGAAAATAGCTCAAGTAGGATTCAGTTATGGAGAGCGTCACAGGAGGCCATGCAGCCCAACAGGTTAGGCACTGTGGAAGCTTTGGAAAACCAGCATCTATTCCTGGCTGCTCCAGTGATGACCCTCTTGATGTCCAATCCACTGTCTAGGGTGACCCCCAGCTCCTGGACCTTTTGGGTCTGAAGGTATCTCCAAAGAAAATGGGAGCTCTCTTAGGCATGTCCCAGCAATGTTCCTCTGCAGTTTCAACATGAGGAGGCAGGTGAAAGTGAGGTTATTGCTAAGATTCTCCTGAAGAGAGGAGGTGGAGCTGAATCCCTTTCCCTTTCCTTTATCTGCAGGTGCATAAGCGTAGACTGGACCTCTCTTGAGTATCATGACTTACCTGGCTTTAGTGGGGATAAGTGCTGACTGACCCTTTCAGAGATTTATGGATGGATGGATGGATGAAAGAATGGATGGATGGATGGATGGATGGATGGAAGGAAGGAAGGAAGGAAAGAAAGGCACATGCAGAGGTAAAAAGAGAGAAGAGGGAGACATTTCTGTGGGAGCCTCTTGTTAAAACTTTGGCAGTGCTTCATTGAGTTTAGGACAGGAAGTGATGAATATTTCACTCAATGGAAACCACACAGGGGATTTGAGCTGCTATGAATATATTTGCCATACCTCCTACCAGTTCTCTAGACATAACAGGAAACTGAACGTTTTATGAATGTGCAAACCTACCTGCCTATAAATAATACAGAATAAATTAAGTACAAGTTAAAAGGGCAAAGCAGGTTGAAAATGTTACTGATCTCTGTCCAAAGCAATAAACCATCATGCATTGTCTACTAGGATATTGCTTTCTCTCCTACCAGCTATACCCCTCTGATCATGATCATTCCTGGAGGTTAAGCAAAGTACTGGCCTGGCTGGCTGGAGGGTGATGTGGAAACAGCTAGAGTTCTTCTAGAAATGGTGTCACCTGGGGATCTCCATGACATATGTGAGGGGCAAACCTACTCCCAAGATCTCTGACTGGGAGGAAAGGCAACCAGCCTCGTTAAAGGACAGAGAGGACATCTCACCCTGGGCTGTCTTCCAGGAAAAGTAGGGATGTAACTTCAGGTAAAGGGCTTTTCCTGATGCCAGGGAATTGGCTTCAGACCTCATGGTCAGCTCTAGGTGAGGCAGGAGGGAGGACCAGAGATGCTTTGGGAAGCAGGTAGAGGTAGGTTGGGGCATGTTTGCAGCAAGGTTTCATGCATCAAGGCAACTAGGGCAAAGTCAGAGCTCCTGTTTCAGGGTACTGGTGGTCTCTGGTGGGAACCAAAACATCTCACCTGCTGCCAGAGGGGTCCCAGACACTGTGGCGAACAGCTCTCTATGCCTGTACCCTGGGCACCGATGCTATAGCCACGGTGGTAAGATGAGTTACTGCCTTAGAGGGATGTGAATTTATGCTGGACTACAGCTGTCATCTCCAGGCTGGGTCAGGCAGACAATGCCAGCGTGGCACATTTCTGTGGCCTCCAGGAAGGAGAAAGACAGGCAGGAGCCCAACGCCAGCAAGCTTTTCTCAGAAATATTGAGTACATCAAAAGGTCCCTCAATACACTGGAGTGATACAGCATGCTGCTGGGGCATGCTGCCTGCTTCCATGTCCTGAGGTTTCACAGGACCACAGGGGCATTCTGCCCTTGCCCATAGCAAGAGTTTCAGTAGATCTTTGCACTGTCTGTAACTGAGTCAAAACCAGGTGGGCATTTTGCTGTACCCTCGTGAGGTGGAGAAACACAGAACTCAAAGATGCTATCCTTTTTTTCCTTTTAGAAAGATATTCCTTGAATTTTATGGTTTAGAGTTGCTTAAGCCCAGGGTCATGGATTTAGGGAATAGTTACTATCAAAGAAGGAAATACTCCCTTTGCTCATGGAGCCTAATTCCACTCAACTGCAATTCTCCTTCCTTTAGTGGGCTATGGAGCTCCCTGATGCTTTTTCTTCTAAATAAATATACAATGTTAGGGCAGGCTGCTTGACAACTAATGTGTTCCCATTGGTCCTGGCTGCCTTGGAGAGGTGGATAACATCTGTCTTTCTTCACCAGTCCCTAAAGCATTTTGGACATCTCCTGGGCAAGGGGAAAAGTCAGAGTTCTTTTCAAAACAATGACTGAGCTCAAATCACTTCCTATACCCCCATTTTGTAAAGTGCACTTCTTCTGCAAAACCCTTTCCTGGAGGGAGAAAAAAAAAAAGCATGCAAAAAACCCCATTGCCAGGTTTTCACCTCAGAGATGAGTAAGAAAGTACTGTTGCTAGGCGGTTTCCAAACAGTAGAAGTGTTTCCACTTTGGTTCTGATTCTAGAAATCTTGAATCGGGTGTTTGACCTTTCCCTTTAGCAATAACCTCACTGAAATGAGCAGTTCAAGTCTGAAGCTGCAGGTTTTTTTAGCATGGTCACTATCTTGCTGAATTTTTACAAAGCAGCCCATCTCCTTTGTGTGCTGCCTCCCCTAACAGGGAGACTTACCAAAGACTCAGTTTGAAAGAGAGCTCTGTAATTATCCCAGGAGATTTCTAATTTCATGAGGCAGATAGTGAGACTGTGAAGTGGAAATAAGGCTCTGATACTACTTTCATTGGTAAAAGAACATGAGTTTAAGAGCTTAAGTCTGGTTATGCTGGACATATACCAAATGCCCATCTATCCCAACATCCTGTCTCTCACACTAACCAACAATATATGCCAAGGAAAGAGCCCAAGAGAAGAGTGGAATTGTAATGATAATTGCTTGAAATACCCTCCTGTGCATCTCTGAGATCCCTTCAGCAGAAATCCTACATCCAGACAGCTTGCAGAATTGGGAGATAATTGGGTGTTCCTGTGTGAGGTCCCTGCCCTGAGGCCCTGGTGGTGCTGGCAGAGGTCAAACAGGCAGTCACTGATGCCTGAGGAGCAAGACCATAACTCCCAGCAGACACAGCAGCTACCCCTGCCTTTGAATGACCAACTCAGAGCTCATTCACCCTCTTGGCACGTTTAGTCCTTGGACTCTCAGCCACATGGCCTTGGTATCGCACGAACACGCGGTACAAAACCTTTCACAGATGTTCAAGAACTGGAGCACCTAGAGCCCTCCCCATTGATAGATCTGTGGGGCAATTCCTAGATATTCTGGCACCTGAATCTCAATGGTGAGATGTGATTTGCTTCTCTGCTGTTCTTTTAATGACAAAAGGATTTTTTTCCCCTAAATCTGATGATGCTCATTAGGAGCCTGCCAGTAGCATCATGTAGCAAGCTTGTTCCAGACATGAAAAGCAAAGGACAGCTTTGGATCAAGAAAATCTATGTTCACTCAGAAGGCTGTGAATCACCCACATACAGCAGGGATGTTGGCCTGTTTGAAGTTAAGCATCTGCCTAACATCTTGGCTGGGTTTAGGTCACATTTCTGATGAACAGTTTATTTCTTGAATTCCACTCTCTCAATTGGCCGTTAAAAAAGGGCACATATAGTCAGATATAAACATAAATATATTTTAAGATTTGTATAACTGAACATATACCCCCAAATATTCATTATTTAAAAGCATTTACTAATGTATTTTCAGATTAATTCCTGGTATTTGGATCACTGCCAATATTAATACTGGACTGACTTCAAGTTTAATAGTAGAATTATATTTTAAAATATATGTTCACTGAAGCTGATTTGATGTTTTTTTAATGTTGAAATTTCTTTACAATTGCTTTAAAAATGACCTTTTGACCAAAGACAGAATGTTAGAATAATTTTTTCCTTTCATTTTTGGGCAAAACTTCATAATGTTTAAAAGAGAAAAATAAAAGAAACCCCTAAAAAACTAAATTCATTCAGTGTATATATATTTTTCCTTGTTTTCAGCAAGAATTTTTAATTTGGATGTGTTGAAACACCACATTCCTTATTCAAAAGACTATTTTTTTAAACAGCTTTTGATGTGTGACATAGCTGTTATTTTACAAGAAACCTGAAACATTTTGCTGGAAATTTTTACTGGAGAAAAAACAAAGTTCAGTTTTCAAACTCTCACACGCACAAATGGTATTTTTCATTCATCCGGCTCTAGTCTTCACTCTGGATCTCCTGCTGAAAGTGAACAGCGTAGGGGCAAAGCAAATTAGCTGAACTAATAAAGCAATTCAGATAAATGCAGGAGGAAATGTTCCTTTTTATCATTCGTCAGCTCCTACTTGAGATAGTCCATGTTAACATTTAGCTTCTTAACATTTTGGGAGTAGGGTATGAACATCATCCAGTTATATGGATGAGAAAAATAAAGCTGGAGGAGATTAGATGCTCTCCTGTCAAAGATCATCACCTTCACAGCTTGGCCTAAACTCAAGAGCTGTCGCGAATTCAACCCCCGGGACTGGGCTGACTGGTGAAGTCACTCCTACATCCTCCCCACAAACTATTTTGCTCAGACTCTTCCCATCACAATGGTGCCTGCCAGTCCAATCTGATGGCGATGCTAAAAGGAAGAGGCATCGGGGACATCTCCCTGACATGTATTTATAGTGATACACGAGCTGGGCTGTGGTCACTCCAGCGCTGGGAGCATGATGACAGTAAGGAAGGAATGTGTCCAGGAGAAAAGGCTGGTTCGCAAACAGATGGAGGTAGCCCACAGGTCCAAAATCTAGCAGCACTCAGCAAAAAAGACATTACCACATGGGCAAGGCTTTCTCTCTCCCCTCACCTCGTCACCGCTCACATTCCTAACATACAAGGTGCTATTGTTTTCCAGCCCTTGATTTACTCCTCCTAAGGGTGCTGCTGTCTGGAGTTAGACATCAAGAACACGTGGCTTCTATTCTTACTGTACCCCTACAAATCACCTCTTGCTTTCCGAAAGCATCTCTCCCCAAATATGATCCCCCCCAGCAGCTCCACCAGATACTTATATTTCTATTCCCTTTTTTCTGTGCCCCCAAATACAGCTCTTCTGAGACACTCGATGGATTTGGGTTCTTATCAAAAACGCGAAATATGTTTTTATCAGAGGTGTTAACTTTGATGGTAATACTGGAAGACTATTTCAGAGCAAGAGTTTTTGCGGGGGATGATAGGGGAAAGAAGGAACAGAATGACACAGATTTAGTTTTAAATTTTGAGCAAGCACCCTGTGCCCTGTGCTGCAGGGAAGGCACATCTTCTGCATTATGGTGTGCGATGAGTGGCATGGACCCAAGATCTGCATCTGCCTTAGCCACAAATAAGCCCTTGAATATGCCCTTCAGTCAACACCTCACCTCTCCAGGTCTCAGTTCTCCTCTCAAAAGAATGGGTAAATTACAGGTTTCCAGCTTCACATTGTGTCTCCAACTTTTGCTACACAGAATGGCTTATACCATTGCAAAGCACTTAATTGTTTTTGTCCTGGATCGCAGCATCAGTCCTACACCCAAAATCACGATGGATTTGTTTCGGTTGTTATTCTGACCCATCTTGCAACCTCTGGGCTGGAAAGCTGTGTTTTATTTCCAGTTTACACAGATGCAAACAATAACTCAACACGCACAATGCTGGTGAGTTAGGTTGTTTGGCTCACTGCTCTTGGCAGATCCTTTCAACATTAACTGTGGTCCAAGAAAGATATCGTGTACCCAAAGAGCCAAAGGACTGTGATTTTCAGGTGAATGAATGACTGTAAGTTTGGAGAGGGACTTCACTTCTTGCTGTGGACAGTCTCTGTGAGCCTGTGGGGGAATCACTAATGGTCTTATTGCAAACTCTGACTCTCATAATGGTGAATCATGAAATCAGGGCAGCATTGCAAAAGACTGCAGAAAAAAGTCTCTGAAAGAGACTTTGGAACGTGTCCAGAGAAGAGCAACGGAGCTGGGGAAGGGTCTGGAGCACAAGTGTGATGGGGAGCGGCTGAGGGAGCTGGGGGGGTTTAGCCTGGAGAAGAGGAGGCTGAGGGGAGACCTTATCATTCTCTGCAGCTACCTGAAAGGAGGTTGTGGTGAGGTGGGGGTCGGTCTCTTCTCCCAAGTAACGAGTGAAAGGACAAGAGGAAATGGCCTCAAGTTGGGTCAGGGGAGGTTTAGATTGGATAGGAGGAAAAATTTCTTCACCAAAAGGGTTGTCAAGCATTGGAACAGGCTGCCCAGGGAAGGGGTTGAGTCACCATCCCTGGGGGTATTTAAGAGACTTGTAGATGTGGTGCTTAGGGACATGGTTTAGTGGTGGCCTTGGCAGTGCTGGGTTAATGGTTAGACTTAATGTTCTTAAAGGTCTTTTCCAACCTAAACAGTTCTACGATTCTATGAAAGCTCACCCTAAGCAGCTGATGATTTCAGTGCCCAGGTCTAAACAACAAGTGCCTATAGCAGACAGGACAACACAGGAAAAAGAAGAAACTGTCCCACTCAGCATGAAAGCCAGTGGTCATCCACACCAGCTGCCTGGCCCACAGGTAAAGACTGCTGCAGGTATTTTTGCAGAAAGGTGTTCAAAGGCAGCAGCTTTGTGGGTGTTTAAGGGTTCCCCCCCATGAAGAGAGGAACTGTGGAGGAAAGCAGAATGCTTCATACGGTGATTCTACCTTTCCAACCTTCTGCTGTTTTCAAAGAAGTGGGCTGTTATGAATTACATTTGCAAAGCTCCTCAAGATTAGTATCTGGTAGTTAGCCAAGTAATACTATCATTCCAAATGCTTCTATTTATTTATTTTTTTATTTTATTTAGGCATGTTCCATTTATTTGTTTACTAACCCATTAAAAGATTTATAAATGTTTCATCCATTGTCCCTGTATATTAAGGCCAGATGGGATGACCTTATCACAGCACAGATGACACTGCATCTTTTCTATAGCTTTGTTTAGCATGTATTTTGGAAAGACATCAAACCTTAATGTAAAGACAGCAGCTTACAGAGAAGGTGGCATATCCCTTGAGAAGTAATTTTAAATGATTGATTATTCTCTCCATGAAAAATCTCCAAAACCTTTTTGGATTCTAAACATAGCTGAAGTAATAATATTTTTTAAAATGCAAATCAGAAATGCCCACTTGTTGACTTGCAACCTAGTGGAAGGAGAATCATTCATTCCTATGGAGAGATTCCTCTTTGTTGTTACTGGCATGTAAAACATGTTAAGTAGACGCATTCTGGAAATATGCTTTTGATCAGAATAGTGATGATATAAGATAAACCTTTCTTACAGAGCAGTTGAGCTGGTTGGGATATGTCTTTTATCCCATGAATGTCATTAAAAGCAAAGAATTTTAGTTTTCATCAAAATATTTAGTTTATGTCAAAACTTCAAGTGTTCAAGAGGTTTTGGTGAAAAAAGAAAAACAAACCTTTCCCATTTTTGGCAACAGAAAAATGTTAGGGGGAAGAAAACTAAAACTTTCAGTAACAGTAAAAAAGTTAGCTTTTTGTATCTGTAATTTTTCAATGGAAACTTAAAAAACTGTCAAAGTATAATGTGTTGGTGGAAATTTTCTCTGTGATGAAAATCACTGCTTTGTCAAAACAAATGTCTGAAGACGGCATTTGAACCAACTGCTTTTAGTTATTTGGAGTGTCTCACGATCTGATCTGCTGACTTTTCTGAGCGGGTTTCCATTTCAAAATTGAAAGTTTCCAGAAAGAAATCGGGACTCGGCTGATTTGGGGTGCACATACATTCCCTAATAACCCCCTTACTTACTAAACAATGTCAATCCAACTTGCAAAGGAGGAAGATATTTCAAAAACTTACATGAGTTTATCAAATGTTGTGCAGATAGGCAGCCAGATGGAGGCAAAGTACCCTTGAAGGAAGGGCTGCAGTGTAAACATGCCCCTTATTCATCACCGGAGAATCCACAGCGGAGTTCACCCTCCAGGCATAAATCCATTGAAAACTGAGCTAGAGGACTGTGTATTGCTTATAAATAACGACTCTTGTTACAGCAGTAATTTGAGCAGCAGGAAAGTGGAGGCATGCTATGACTGCACTTGTTCTCTGCAGAGAAGACATAAATCCACATCTTCTGGTCTGCGTAACAGCACAACACACAGCGAACGCTAGGAACGGCTCCGGCTGTAAATCACGGCTGGCTTCCAGCTGCTGTTGCTTTTGTGATCTTTGCTGAGCAGTTTGTGCTAGGCTGTGTGTAACAGCATTGCCCCTAGAGGCTGGAGGTGCGAAGAATCAGGCCCCGTTTTGCAGGGGAGGCAGGGAAGAAGGATGGTCTCCCCTTGACGTCCTGTGCAGGATTCCAGGTCTAGACCTGACACTGTGCTGGGCTGGGAGATTTTTGCAGAAATGTTCCCATTACCGTATGATTGGTCATTACCTTGTGACCCAATTTCCTTCACAGGAATGTTTACAGACAGTAGAAGTACCCCAATGCCTAGGAGATGCCTACAGTCAGCTGGCAGAGGTAAGACTTATCTTGATCTGATCTTTCTGGAGTGGCAGCTGGAGGTCACACAGCATGCCCCAGGATATCTACAATAATGCTTAGTGCCTATGTCTGGGAGTCAAGTTATATTTTCCTTACTCTGAAAGCTAAATAACACCATCAGGCAATTTCTATGTTTTCTTACAACTGCTCTTAACTATGTGGAACTAAATTGCTCGGTCATCTTCAAAATAAGGTAGGATTTTGGCCAAGAGGAAGGGAATAAATTGCTCTCCCTGCTAGGGATAGATCAAGAGGTTATGGGTGTGGAGTACTGCAAAGAGTGCTTAGGGTGGACCTTAGGAAACACTTTCTAACAAGAAGAAGAGGAAGCGATGCAATTCACTGCCTGGCGAAGCTGTGAAGTCTCTCATTGGAGGGCTTTGAGAAGGAGGCAGATAGCCACACTTATCTGCCAGTGTGGGTCACAAAAAGTCAATCCTATTTCAGGGAAAGGTGCACAAACAAGATAACCCCTGAAGAGCCTTCCAGGCCTTTTTTCTCTTTAACTATTTGGGTTCTTATTCCTTCTTGCAGAACCACCAACAGGTCAGGTTCTTTCCTGGCAGAAGTAATGCAGACACTAAAAAGAGAATCACTACCCTAAAGGACTTACACCCTAAGAAGACACATTTCTGAGGCATAGGAGGAAGAAGTGACCGAGCCAAAATCATAAAACACATCAAGTAGCAGAAACAGGAATTCACTTCAGTGCTACTGTCCCGTAATCCACGGCCACCAGACTACACTCTATCCCTTATTGTTAGTTTTGACTGTAGACCCTTGGTCTTTCACAGGCCATGCTGTTCTGCCCAGCAGAGGTAAAAGACATTCCTAATGGGGCACAAGCTTATTGCTAAATTAATTCTTCACTGCTGCAAATAACCCTTTGATTTTGGAAAAGGAGCAAATTAATAGGGAGCCACATACAAGTACTTTAAGGGAAAAAAAGACAACAAAGACTGAAGCTGGCCAGAGTTCAATAGGAGCCATTAAGAACAGCTATTTGGAGGTGGGATAACTCTGAGGTAAAGTTCTGCAGTGGGTCATTGTGCAACCCTGGTTATTTCTCCTGACTTGGCCTTGTGGAAACACTAGTTATTCTGCTTGCATGGTGAAGGCTTTCCAGTTCATGCCAGGGGCCTTTGCTGCAACCACAGGTTCTTTTTGTTTATGCAATTGCAACTACCATAAACATTTCTGCGTGCAATGGTTTACCTTGACACTAAAATTTTCTGTGCAAAAAAATGTTGACCTTTCCTGTTTTCAATTACCAGTTAGTGTTGTGTTGGATATACATGTGTGTATGTTGTGGGCTCTTTATGTATGCCATAAGCTCTTTAGACTTCAATGAATGAACAAGAAGCAATTCTCTGGAGTCTCCTCCAGAGCTCAGGCGAGGAAGCAAACAGAGCAGCGTGGTAATTTTGAGAACATTCCTGATTGCATCTGCATGCACGCTCTGCTCCTCTCACAGGCAGCTCTGTTCATACTTATGTTCATACTTGGGGAACAAACCACAGCCTCCAGTGAAGCAGGGAATGATGGTGAGAACAGGCAGTTCTTTGGGATCACTTCACACAGCAGTTGCCAGATTAAAACATGAAGCGAGAAAACCTCCAGCCTTGCACATGCATACACCACCTGGGTTGTGATTAGAAATGCTCTATTAGCCCCCTCCAGCCTGAGAACTTCAACTATGTGGTCCATGGCAACTGCGGGAGTCCAGGCACTGCTGCATCTCTGCTGATGCCACATCACCTTTTTAGATTTCGGCTTTGACCTACAGTGTGAAGGTTGTGTAAGGAAGCACGCTCTACTGTAGCGGGGCACGTGAGGCAGAAATTTATGGATGATTTGGATACAATATAAATTCTTTGGAACCAAGGCAAGTGGCACACAGAGAAGATCCACTTCTGCATTGCGTTTGCTCTGAGACTGATGCATTCAGCGTTGATGTCCTGATTTGTCTGGTGCAGCAGACCAGATGTGAATATGGTATTATTCAGCCCAAAAGCCAGGGGACACAGGAGTCCCTTGCTCAACCAGTATCACTGAGAAATGCAAAGGTACTGTGAAATCTGTGGTTATAGACTGCTTTGTCCATCCCACAGCCACTACTCCTCCAATGTTTTGGGCACAGACCAATATAGCTCCTGAGAATTCCAGAGTAAGGTGTACTGATATCAGACATATCGGGGGTTAGGAAGAAACAGGATAATTCTTCCTGACACAGGACAGAGAGGAGGTTTCAGGGGAGGGCAGAGCAAACCTGGGCAGTGGCAGAAGTTCGAGTGGTTTGCACTGACGGTCTCACTGTGTCCCCTTCACTCCTTCATCCCCTCCTGCGCTGTGCCTGCCCTCTTAGCTTCTTGCTCTCACTCCACTCTTACTCAATGTCTTTCTTTTCTTTTCCTTTTCTTTTTCATGATCTCCTAAAGGACAAAAAAAAAAAACAACCCAAAACAAAACAGAAATAAAACCCTTCTTGGATCGTCTTCCATCCTTCTTAACTAACAGTATTATAGTAATGCCACTGATAATGGTGCTCGCTTCTGCACTGCTGCAACCAACGTTGTATAACCCCATTAATAGCTTTGACAAACTCTATCTTAAAAGCAGTTCAGTGTTAATCTCTTCAAGGAGAGAAACCTCTGTTCCTCTGGGTTTTAACAGGGATAGGTGATTCCTCTTCATGTCTGACTTTTAGCTGCTGCAGTAGTAGGCAGGAGTAACCATTGCATAACAGCTGCCCTTAGTTTTTGGTGAAAAACATCCAGAAGAACCTTGGGAAAACTGACCAAACTTCCCCTCTCCCTGCTAATCTCCTTGGGGATAAAAGGACGGAAAATCAGGCAATGGAACGTTTATGGTTTAATTTCTGTAGTTTGGAAGACATCCAGTTAGGAGAACATGATACACGGCATTGTAAAAACAGAAGGTGAGAGAAAGAAAAAGAGAAGCAAGGCACTATATAATAAAAAAGGCATGGTCAAAAAAAAAAAAGAAATATCAAGCAACCTGGCAGGATTTCAGCATAGTAGGTTCGCAGAATATGGCAATAATCAACCGAGAGAAAGCAGTTTGGCATAGGAGGAAATCTAGCAAGTGAAGTGCTAGATGGGGATATGGTAATGAGGACTGATGTGGTAAAACACTGGGAAAATCCATTCTTGTGAGGGCACGGGCGGCGATTTTCCTGAGGCTGAAGTAGCTGTCAGGGTACCAAAAGGCAATGCCAGAACACTGTAGGTCAGGGAGGAAAAAGAAGGAGGGAAGCAGTGTAAGTGAGAAGCAACCAAATAAAAACACTCAGAGGAAGCCGAGGCTTTGAGGGAAAAGATATGGGCAGCCAAAAAGCAGTCTGAATTAATGGATTAGCAGCACAAAAATGTGCATTTACCAACGTATCAGGAGAAAAGGAGGGACAGGGCACAAGTGACTCAGACAGCTGAAATACCATGTCCTTTTTATAACCTTCCATCAGCAAGGAAAAGAAGCAAACAAAAACAAGGAAAAAAAAAAAGGAAAATATGTTTGAACAATTGGGAATCAACCTGTAAAAATAGCTCTTGGTAGAAAAGAAGTAGAGAAATATGTGGAAAATTGGATAAGAAGCAAACTGGCCAGTGCCAGGTGATATGAATCTGGGAATACTACAGTTACAAGGGAGCAAATTTTATCTACTACCCTGCAGAAACAGGTTGAGAGCAGAAGACCTGGAAAAAGTGAAGGTTGTGCCAGACCTTCAAACAATCAAAAGAATTGCACTCCTGGTAATTACCATTCTGGAAATGTAACCTCTGACTCAAGTACTATAATTGAATAAGTATGAAGGGAAAGGACTTGGGAGTGAGCCTGAAGCTGGAGCCTGAAAACTGAGGCTGAGCATCAAGAAAATCTTCCTGGAAATAAGAAATGTTAACCTATGGAATAACCATCTCATACAGAAGATGTGAGAACCCCTTAGCTGGGAATATTCACACCTACATAGGTTGGAGAGAAGAAATGCAAGGAAGAGGCCTGAACGAGCAAGGACACAGACTGGAGGACTCTGCAGTGCTTCTAGCTAGCAAAGGTACATTATTTGTAACTTGAAGGAATGCACACTTAGAAAATAAGAACATCGCAGGTTGGGGTCCTGATGTATGTCTAGGCAATCCAGATAGCTCCTGCATTTTGAAGATGGTAAACTCCATTTTTCTTCTTTTTCTGCAAGAAGCTTCCCAGAGGAACAAAGTCCAGAAAATTTTATTGTATCCCTTCGTATTGATACCTGTCTCTCTGTCTTTCTGTGCTCTCATAGAGACCACGAGGGTCGGTATCTCAAACTCTGTTCCCTGATGTCGTTCCCCAGCTCAGTTACCTCTTTCCTCTGACAAGATGCTTCAGCGCATGAGCTCAATGTTGATGGGGAAAGAAAGCTGAGAAACAGATCCCAGAGTGAGCAAGTACAGCAAATAAAAAGGAAACTCCCATCGTCATAGCAGTGGCTCAGGGAAGGGGATGGTACATCAAGACAGGGAAAATTTCTGAAACAGGCAGAGCTACTGAGGAAAAGGGAGCTCTGGGAGACAGAGAAGAAGATGAAGACTGCCTTTGATCCTGCTCAAAGAGGTAGACAAAGCTGGTCCCTCATGGTCAGCAATCAGGCCAGAAACTCTGCCCTTACAGTATCCAGGGTGTAATCCTCACATGCCAGACTGCTGGATGCTACTCCAAATGCATGTACAACCCCAGCTCCAAAAGTCACAAGTTAAAATATGGCATAGGTAGGACACAGCTGGCATCCAGAGCAATGCCAGAGATGATCCAGCTGTGGGGAACTCGTTAGGTCAAAAAGCTGGGGGAAAAATTGTTTTTAAAAAAAAAAAAAAAAATCCTCCTTCTCCAAGAGGAATATATTTTGTTCGAAGCTGTGCAGTCAGCCCTGGCAGTGAACTTGGCCAGAGAATGACATTCTCTTTCGATGGATGCATCAGTCACAGTTTTTGCCCATTCCTCAAGTTCCTTCTCCCTGCTAACCAGCGTCACTCCTGCCTTCTCCAGGCTGAGTCGCAGCAGGTTCCTTCTCATCCAGCTCCCTGCAGCGGCCTGGCCTAGGGAAAGCATGGGGATGGCTCTGTTTGGAGTGTTTTTTTAAGCATTGTTTATAGTTTACTCCTCCTGAGCACTTGTATATTTTTGTTTCAGCCCACTCACATGCACAGCTAGCAAACGCACAGGCCAGGGCTCCATGCAGTCCCTTAGCTCCCCAGGATTCTGCATCGTTATCTGAAAACCGCAGGAGACAACTTTTATTTGAAAAGAAAACAGCCATGTCAGGCTATTCCACACTCCCCTGCCCCAGCCTGAAAGTCCCCACTCTGCGTCCCGAGTCTTTCTTGGAGAGCAATTCTGCATACTGAAGCGAAGATTGCTCTCAAAGATGCTGAAGGAATTTGGTTCCTCATCTTCCAAGGAAATACTTTGAAATTAGGTGTACACATATCTCTGGTGGCCCTGCAGATTTCCACTGATAACATTTTGCAATAGTCTCTTCCTCTCTCAGCCCTGCAAGAGAACATATTGCTTACCTGACCACCCACTGGAAATAGTACAATGTTTAATATATGTTCGAGCTAAGATGCTTCTTTGTCCCAGTGTAACCAAACAGCAGCAATCCCTTTCCTGCAGAGTCTAGTGGAAAGAGGTATCAAGATAATTACCATTCCCATCTTTTTACCACAAGGAAATAAAGCACAGAGAGAAATGCAGGTTGCTAAAGCCATGCTAGAAGCATGGAGGATAGTTAAAGGTTAAATTCAGGTTGCTCAAAGCCAACACAACGTCATCACTGTAATGTAGTTCCCTCCATATCCTGGGTTTCATGCCCTTTCTGGCCATAAGATGTTGCTTGACAAAGAGGGGAATAAAACTGTGGTCCTTTTTGTATGACCTCTTTGGAAGACCATACCACTCACGTAAACACCAGTCCCAAAGAGCCCTTCTTCCTGGAAGCCACTGTTTTTAGTAACTGTGGCAAACCCTTGCTAGGAGCTGCAAGGCATCTTGTAGGGAAGGAAGTCCCTCTGCACCCTTTGGCTGCACCAAGGTCGCTGATAATGAGGTATGTGATGAAACGATATATAAACATTCACACATACATATACACATTCAACGTTCATACCAATGGAGGAGGGAGCAGAAGGATTTTCAGGAGGAGGGTCACGAGATGAAATGAAGTGAAGAAAAATTTGGATGTGCTCTCAGGAAAATATTTGTAAGTGAATATGTGTCAAGCTGTGGAATGGTCTCCCAGTGGGAGTGGTGGCAGGGTGGAAGCCCCTTGACTTGAGTCATTTCAAAGTGGACAAAACAAAGCCCTTGGGACTAACAGGATGGAAAATCCTGCCGTGTCTAGGGTCAGCGGATGGACCAAATGACCTAGTATAATAGGTCTTTTCCATCCCCGATTCCAGTGAGTCTCTGAGAACCCTAAAGACTTAGTGGGAACCATGAAACCAAAGACCCATGAATATAGCTCACATACCAAGATGTTAATGTCATTGCCAGACCTTTGGTCCCTTTGGCAGAACTAACCAATGAACCTGGGATTCCCTCCAGCATCTTCTTTGGTGGCTTTAAGAGCTCTAAATGTAAGTCCTAATCCAGACATCTCTGCTATTGTGCTAGGGCAGATCAAACTGTAAAGTGTGAAGAGAAACAGTAATAAAAACTCTATAAATTGCTCTTATCTGTTTCATTTCATATCTGAATGCAGAATGGTCTCCACCCCCACCTTCCTTACAATAGAGACAAGTCCACTTGGCTACCTGTACATATTCATGGCACGCTTCATACAGCAACAACAGGACTTCAGTGCAATGGGTGTGAACAACAAACTTATTTTACCTTCTGTTCTCCAGTTCTTCTTAGTGGAGACTTGGGCAAATTCCTGTGGAAACTGAAAAGTATTTAGTGGAGCAAAGGCGTGAAAATAGCTGAGAACTCAGTGTTGGAAAAATAGTGTTCATAACAGCATTTGTTTGTTGCTCTCATGAGGAAATCTAAGTGCCGTAAGACTGAAATGACAAGTGGATACAGCTTTGATTTTACATCCCATCCACATAATGATAATTCCAGCAGGCACAAGGCTCCTTTACAGCAGGCAGAAACCTGCTATAAAGTCAGTCTGATCTGCTAAGATTAGAGTTTTTTAAGGTTTCTTGTTGTTGGTCATCTTGTGTCAATCTTAGTCAATATTTTCAAAAGTTTCCACTGATTTAGATGTTGTAATTTTGGGGAGCCAAACTGTGTAGAGAAGGCCATAAGTTTTCATGTGTGAGTGAGATGAACCTCTCAAACTGAAGGGAACTGGTAATTTGTAAGTGGAAGCACCTAAAAACTGTTGATCACTTCTTAATAACTTGGTCAGCCCTGCATGTGACTCCCCAGGAAAACCCTCCCTCAGAATGAACACAGTGGCAAAGAACTTCGGGCACAGCCTGGCTGCTTGAGACATCTGCTTCTGCACGATTCACTCAGCTCAGAACATGTGTCAAGATTCACAGAGAAAGGAATAATTGCCCAGACAGAAATGAGCCCTGGATGTGTCAAAGCAATAGTCATATACAGAGTTTTAAAACACTCTCAGGATGGAATTTCTTAGTATGGTCCAAGGAGGTTAAACCCAGGATCAGAAGGATTAAACTGTGTAATGGAAAGATGAGAAAATATTTCAACACTACTAGGCAATAGAATTTATTCTGACAGAAAGCAATGGGTGACCTACTGCATGGTTTCTTAAAGAGCACGCTATCCAGACCGGCCTCATTCATGGGAAATAACTGTCCCCAGTACCCATTTTGGGCTGGCACCAATGACAATGATCTGTCAAACTTTGGAGCATGAGACATCAACAAAGTACACCATGATTATCATCCACTGGAGGTCATTAGACTGCTCATGGGATCGAGAAATTGGTCACTCTACAGAGTCATCTGATTTTTGCATGCTTTTTCAAAGCCAATTCTGTTGCTATTCAGTGTTATGACATGAAGACTATCTTTGTGGCCTTTTTGCACCATGTTGTCCTCTTTTGACATCCTGATGTGAAGAGGTAGTGTGCCATGAAGGCACTGAGACATCCTTGCATATAACCTAAGAGAGCAGTACCAAGAAGATGAGGAGTCCAAAGAGATGGAAGGGCTTCCCAGCTACCATGAGAGGACCTCACTCCTTGAAAAGTTTCATCTGAAAAAACAACTACCAGAGCCATCATCTATTGCTCTTATTTCAGAGGAATTAAGCAAAGGAGTATCAAATGGGTGGTATTTTTGGGTGGGAACCCTCTAAGCACAAATTAAGTTTTCCAGAAAGTGGTGTAAGTAATGCAATAAAAACTTCTCTTCTCTGCTGGTGCTCAATTTGTTTGCCAGAATTAATTTGAAGGTCTTTCTTTTGGTAAGACATAAACCAAAATCCCAGTGGCCACTCCCAGTTATCCAAGTTCTCCAAAGTCTCACTTTTCTTAAGTAAAAGTAAGGGTAAACCGGTTTCCAGGCCAAATTCTGATTCATATTCTGCCTACCCACACTTATTTTTACTGTAATTTTAACTGGACACAGTTCTTCTGTTGGATACAATCATCCCCTTCCCTTCCTGTGCTAAACTGATGTTTGGTTATGGTTGCGAACTTTCCAGCGTAGAGGCAGCTGCATGTTAGAGTGGGGTAATGCAACCCTTACATTTAGTGGATATACTATAAGTTCAGAAGTGATGGCATGGAAAACACTATGTGCAGGAAACTTGTAGAGCTAACACGCAGGACTAAGTAACAATCACCTCTGAAAAGATCTATTCATCTTTCTCTTCTTCATGGGAAACACCCAAAGGAGGCAACACTTATTTAAATTTCTGTCTAGAAATTAAATCAGGGAAAGAAGGCTTCTGCGAGGCTAACTCAACTATTCCTTCCTTAAACCGTGTGCTGGCTCTAATAACCTGAGGTTCCAGAAGCTGAGCTCAACTGATGGTGAGAGATGAAAAGCTAGAGAATAGACTCTGTTTCCTGGGAAAGTTGGTTTTGAAAGAGCAAGTACTGATGAGAAAGAGACATTTGATTGGGATGGAGTGGGCAGGTGGAAGCAGTGAGTCACAGAGGATCAGGAACGTGAAGACAAGTAGCAGGAAAGACTCTGTCATGCTCCAACGGGCTATGTTCCAGTCCTGGACCTCCTCACATGGATTTGGGCAAGTCATCTGGAGTCATATCTCGCAACTGCTTGACCTTAACAAATAGGATCAAAAGTGATCACTACTCGCTGTTGGAAACTAAGAAGTTCTGGGACTCGAGTTCTTCCTTTTAAACACAGCGTACTAAGAAGCACTCCTAATCATTTCCTTCTTTTCCACCGTCTCCTTGCCATCTTCTTTTATTTTACAGCAAGATCAGGTTAGAGGTTCATTGAGCCTTAGGCTCATTAGAAGAAACTGAACCTCTTGGAGTTTGCCTGAACCTGCAACATACTGGGTATGATGACAGAAGCTGCCACCAGACTGCTTAGCAGTTCTTAGTACTAAGTAGAAGAAGGCTGGATTGCTGTGATGAAAGAAATCGCAAGCTAATCAGGAATAGGCAGTGGTTTGTATTGGGCAAGGGTATTTTTTGCTAAGAAAAATCCAAGAATGTTCTCTGATATAAGGCACTGTTTTGGCCCTGGAGAAGCAGTAAGACAACCGCTGTCATTTCCTGGCCTCATATGATATCACATGGGGCAGACCACAGAACTGTGTGGCTCCATAATGTCCAGTACTATGCAAATCCAATGACTCCTGCTGTGAAAGGCAGTTCCAGGGATGTGAAGACACCCAACACAACGTTATCTTTGGTCCCACCAAGGGCAGAATCAGAAGGCCAGATCCTTTCTTCCATTTCCCTGCATGCAGAAATGGCAGCTCCCCCTCTTCTCTTGCCCTTGCCCTCTGCTAATTCATCAGAAAGGATAATCCCCTTAAAATTGTCACCTCCCTGGTAGGTCATAACTGCTCCATTTTGAGGGGATTAGCACAGTGGAGCCTGATTACTGTGCAGCAAACTTCCCCGTGAGAGAGAAAACCTTTCCCATTTAGAGACATGAATGTCCATTCGCATACATAGAAGTAGTTCACCAATTCCACTCCATCAGAGCTGACATTTCATTGTCTCTGACTTCAACAGAAATGGGCTCCAGCTTTTCTATTTTTATTTTTCACATGGTCTTCCTTGTTTGCAGTGCTTTAATCAAGTAAAACCAAAATAAAGCTTCTCCCCATCAGAACTCAGAAAGCCCCTCTGAAGGAGGAAGCAGTTGGAGTCAGCAGACATATCAGTGAAAGAATGAAGGTCATACTTTGCATAATATATTTATCTTGGAAAACATAATTTTATTCAGGCTATCCAAGAATTCAAGTGCTGAAACTAACACTAAGTCAACAGCACTTATAGTAATGAAATAAATTCTTTATAACAGTCCAGCAGAAGGAGTTGACAAGGGTTTTGAATGGCTTGTTTTTATTAAAATTCTTTCATTCTTGCAAACCAGCATTGTCTGTGTTTCTTGGATATGGCCAACGTAGAGACACCGTGCAAAGTCTAAGCTGGAGTTTATTTAGTCTGCCTGCCTGCAGCAAAGAAAAATAAAATGCTTAATAAAAGATTTCCTTCTGTGGGAGACCCTGCAATTTGCAGATTGTAAGATAAGGGGGCTGTTTAGAGGAAGGTATAATTCTACATCTAAACAGAGATGGCATTCCCAGTAGAAGTTAATAGGAATATATCTTCAGCATTTGGTTAACCACAGACCTGAGTGAGAGCCACTAGAATTGAAAGCTTAAACTGTTCTTAATTGTACTGTAAAGCTCAAATGAAAATATTTTTTATGTTCAGTCTTCTTTAATCTAAACGTGATTTAAATTCATCTGTACTATTTACCTACTGACAGTAGTATATCAAACCTTTATTTCATGACCTCTCAGATGTACTTTCTCCGTGCATTTGAAACTTAATTTCCAGTGGCCCTAAAACTTTGACATTGAGTTGTGTTACAGCTACACCATTTGCCTGAGCAGCAAAGTGTAGCTTCTACTTTTGATCATTTTAACTTTGCCTGGAGGGAGGTTTCATCATGTGTGGGTAATTGTTTCTTTGCTCAGACACTCTAGGCAAGGCAGTTACCATATGTGTGACAAATATTCTGGGAGAGGGCAGGTCCTGAAGGAGTGCATGATCTTGGAAATGTAAAGCTTTCTCAGCTTCAGTGACTTCCATCTCAGACTTCCAGCCTACCTTTCCAAGTGGTCACCACACAGCCCAGGGACCCATAATTCCATAGGACTTCTCTCTATTCATCCCACCAACCAGAAAATCTCCAAGATTCTGCAGTCCAAATATTCTAACACCCCAGTCATAGAACAAAAAAGAGGAGAAAAATAAACAAATCCTTTGCCACCCTCTTTTGCAACACTGAGATAAAAGAAGACATAATATTCTTCTTTCACAGATATTCTGCAAGAGGAAAGAACCAGTCCAAGGCTTTGCAGCAATCCTGTAGCAGAGCCAAGAAGACAACTGAAGTCACCTGTATCCCACACTCCCGTTTTGACCATAAAACCACGATGCATTTGCTTCCTCTTCCTCAAAATGTGCAAGCTGTCAATGTCTCATAAAATTCAGACCAAGTTAAGATTTGCATGCCAGTTAAAATTCCAAGGGCCATCATGTCAACATCTCTGGAACTTTAAAATGGGAGAAAATAGTCCATATGTCTCAACAGATTTTGGATGAGATTTAACCCAAAATCTCAGGCCCTACAAATCACTGAAGTTCTTACAGTACTTCATTTATGGTCTGCAATTCTGGTTTAATAGCTATGTGGAGATGGTTATATTTTCTCTATATCCCTATACTCTTCTTATTGTTTCACCTGGGAAGCAATTTAGCTTCTGCGTTCTGTCTTCAAATCCACCATGCTATCAATGTGGATTTGTTGGATGAAGCGTGCTTTCCAGAAAATCCCATTCAGTTGGCTTCCAGAACTGGCTTACCATTCATATACTCCTTCCTTCTTTTTCATAAGCTGTCTCCTTCAACAACAGCATTTGTGCAGCATCATGTCTCTATAAACAAGGCCATTAGGTTTTAATATTTCTGTGCTACATCTTAGGACCAAATTTTGCTATCTGAGCCTAGACTAAGCACACATAATCCACAAGTGGCCTCATTGTGCCAGGCCCTGTGTGGGTATAAATGGCTATAACCCCTATCTATTTTCAGATTTTGTACAGCACCATAATAATGGCTTTCAGTGAATCTACACCAATTTGCACTAGCTGAGGTTCCAGCTTACTGACTTTAATGCGACCACTCCTGGAATAGGGGGTAATACCATGTTTGGATTCGTTGCCTACCCTAGTCCTGGAGAAAGAGTTACGTTCTTAAAGCCACTATGTTAAAATGTCACCTTCTTATACAATACTGTTCCCTTGATAGCTGTAGGTTCCAACTGCTTACTTTATGGAGAAAGAACATTTTTATTCTCCTTAAAGTTTTGGAGTTTATCCAGTCTGAAGAACCTCAGGTCTCCAAACCAAACTGAGAGATTAAACTCCAAGCACATTATCTTGATGACCACCACAACCAGCATGAACGCAACTTGATCCTCAGACCCCAGGTTGGGTTCTACACTGATGGGTGATCGGGAAACACTAGAAATAAATCAGGTCTCTACTTCTGAAGGAAACAAACCTTTTAAGGGCTGCAGCACCCTTCTATACTGTTCTGGTAATATCTTTTTTAGAAGTGCCTGGGTTTTTTGGCCATGCATAGCCAGAGTGAGCAATGGCAGAGGCCAGCCTGGGGCAGGAGGATCGTGTCTTGTTCTTGCACTTTCAAGCCAGGGCACACTGTTGGATCAGTGGTTAAAATAAACACAGGCTTCTGTAGTAGGAAAGAATGATGGAGCACTGCATTCGCTGAAGTACAAACTGTTGTACTGAAGTGTTGCTTGGACCACAGAGCTCAGGGATCCAGCATGAAGCATTAAAGCTGGGGGAAAACCAGAGGAAATTAATGATTGAATAATGGATTCCAAATGTTGCAGTTCAAAGTGAAATCCTAATAATACAGTTACTTTAGGGTACACTGAGCTCCAAAACAGATTGTTTTTCAAGGCAGAGTTGCAGCAAGGAGGATTCTGGGTAATACTATCCGAATTCCCAGTAAGGTAATAAGGTGAAGATTTAGCTACACCAAACACTGCTCTGAGTCTGTTTGCTTCTGTGCGTGCAGGAACAATCACGGAGCACTCTTCTCAAGGCTTTGCATTCTGTGTTGACTGTTAATCCTGGTGGCAGGTGGCTGCCTGCCATCTGGAACATCTTTGCCCATTAAGATTCTCCCAGAAAGAAAGAAAATAGCTTACTTAGTAGCCGGGCCAGGTTTTCAGGAGAGTGCTTCTGTACAGCAGCCCTGGGTCAGTGCTCATGGTTAGATGGATTGGCTCAGACCATTGGCTCAGCATATGGCACTACTCATTCCCCTCTTCCAGGGAGGATGAAACAACAAGTGTACCTAGACACTTCTTCTTCTCCCAGATCCTCAGTTCACCTCTTTGCTGTACTTTTCATGAAGTTGCCAGGGGAGCCAAGCCTGTCTTAATTCAGAGTTCAACCATACAATCTCACAGGCCATTTCTAGCTTATCTGATGTGCTACCACAGGTTGTGTGCCCTTATGGAAGACATGCTCCTCAGGAGAGCAGGAACCTCCAGACCTTCTGTGTCTAAGAAACTGTGTGGGGTTTGGCAGTCTGTTTCCCTTCTCATTGCTTTTGCTTACTTTTTCCTTCCTTTGGTTATACTGATTTAAAGTGGGTTTGCATGCAGAAGGGACTAAGCGTAGCACACAGATACCCAAGCAGCTCTAAGACTTGCAGCCATTTTGCTGTCACTTTGCAAGAAGCAGCAAGACCGCAAAAGCTGTCCAAGGAGTGCAGGCTTGCTAATCTGAAAATTAACTTCGGTTTCTCTGACTTAGATCAGTGCTGTGAGTGCTCTATATCTGGTTCAGTGTGTTTGTACAGCACCAAGCACAGAGGAATGCCAATTACGTCCTACCAATGCCACAATAATAATGCCTTCACTTTTCCAAAATGGCCAGTTCTCAGGCAATGGCAGCGGAGCTAAACCTCTGCAGTGTTTACTGTTTGGCTTAATCCCAATCCTTCATCAAATCTCAGTGTAAAACAAATTCTTGGATGCAATTGAGTGACAGCTTCAATTGGGAACTGCTCTAGCTCAAAAATCAGATGAAGAAATCCCCAAGGAACTTTCAAATATGGTGGTTTTATAACTTTGGAAATGAGGTCAGGGGAAAACGAAGCAAAACCTTCAAACATGAGACTCATTGCTTCTGTCATTGCAGAAGGAAGGCAATGAGATTGAGGGAGCTGGAGAAAATAACAGTCTTTCCTCTATTAATCCTTTTCTTCATATGACTGCAGAAATAGAAACAAATCCTTCTACAACAGGCTCAGAGAGGTCTCCTCCCATTGCATCTGGATTCCACATAGTCAAGAGGGAATTGGGAATAATAGCCTGGACCAAGGTTCATGGACCAAGGTCCCTGTGCCAGGGATGTACTTACAGAAGGCTACCTATATTGTCATAAGAGATGGGGGCAATATTTTCTACCTGAAATCTTAATCTCCTATCTCTAGTCCCACCTCGTGGAAGTATCTGGCTCCCCATGACTCACAGCAGGAATTAATTAGGTATCAGGGTTTAAGTGGTCAGAGTATTGGAAGCCATGTGTATTTACCAGGCCATTTTGGGTGAGAATACGGGCCAAGTTAAGAGGAAAGTCTAAACAAGGATATGACAGGGGTGGACGTGGGCTCCTTTGTGCTTACTGTGGGAAGCACCAAGCAAAGACAGTGATCGCAGCGGGGCTGAACCACTGCAAAGTCCCCCCATAATGAACCTATAACCCCAGTGAGCTTTGGGAGAACCTAACCTGGGGGAGTTAACATCTTTGTCCCCTTAATATGTGTGCCACGCCAACATGGCTTGCAGGTAGGCTTACACTGCCTAACCTTGTATCGCTCACAGTAACTTTTACATGTCACCGCTGACTTGTCCTGCTGACTCTCAGGGAATCGAAGCTGCTTTCAGAGCAGCCAGAGCAGAGGAATGCTCTGCTCTGTTTTAATCTCCAGCTTTAACTAACTCCTCCTTAAACCTTAAAACCTTTTTCCTGCTTCTTGGAATGCAAGTCGCACTCATTCATGCTCCCATATCGGCAAGCGGGTAGAAAGACAGCCTGATGTTAAGAGGGATTAAAGGCATTCGCTGAAATGTTCTCTGTTCCTTCAGCTCCATCCAATGCACAGAGTTGCTCCAGTGCTCAGCACTTCACAGGGTCAGGCCTTATGTCAGCGTGAGCAAAATAACCTTTCCTATCCACTCAGGCAATAGTCCTAGGAGCTTTGATAGATGGAGAACAGATAAGCATTTGAACCCCTAGATGTTTATCTGGCGTGAGCACAAACTGCAGATCTTTTTGAAGTTGGCCCATCCCTGTCACAAGGAGCCTGTGGAAATAATTTGAACCAAAATCAGGAGTCTTAGAAGGATCCTGAGCATTATGCTGAAGCTACGATAATCTGAAAAAAAAGAGTGCCAGATGGAAAAATAAAATATGCCAGCTTCCCCCTACAACATATAAGCTATATTTGTGCTGCCTTGACATAGCTCTACTTCCTCGCACCATTCTTTTATATCCGGTTGACGGATATTTTTCCATAGAGTGGTAATGCTAATCTTGGCAGAGGCTGAGAGCAAATATAGAAGCTTCAGTGCGTGCCCGGAGATTTCCAAGCCATCGGGAAGCATGCCTAAGAACGACTCAAGAGCAGCATGAGGAAATATAAAAGAGTCGAAGAACTGGAGAGAGCTTGTTTCACATTCACAAATCCCCCAGTGCCACTAGATTTTAGAAGGTGAGGGGAACCCCGCCATCTTAAATGATAGGTTACTATGGAGCTGGCTGCCAAGACATACGCTGGCAAGGTTCCTTGTCAATTATTATCTTATTTCTTTTTACTTCTGCTTCTGTTACAGATATCTGGCCTCAATCGTTACAATATCAAACACCCCACTGTCTTTAATATATTTATCTTTACCACATCCTCTAAGGCAGGCAAGTGTGCTGATCCTCAGATTACAGAAGCAGAAAAGTACCGGAGAGGCCCAGGCTTACAAAAGGACTTAGACACTTATATTTCATTTAAGACAGACTTTGGACCCCTAAAGAAACAGTTCATAAAATCCCCATCTACCTACTTAAGGCACATTCATATGTGCATTCGTTTTGGATACACAACTTTGACTGGTTTCCACTATTGTGAGTTGCCAGAGCAGCCACCATCTCAACAGACTGAACCACCGCTTCGATCCATGTCCCCTCCTGCTCCAGTCCATGGAGTTGCAGTCCTGGGTCGGGAGGCTGGTGCTCAGATACCACCTAAACTTCTTACCCCCTGCTCCCAACTCTATTTATAAACTTATCCTATGACTCATTAGTGCAAAATGAGCCAGAATCAAGAAGCAGTGTCCAGCATGAGCCTACGAAATAGATAAATAGGTTGAATTCAGTTGCCTGAGCATAGGTATCCCGCTCAGACTCCTGTCCCCATAGGTCCAATGCCATACTGCCAGCTCCAGGCAGGTATCTCACATACCACCATGTATCCCAAATGGCCCTGCGCACCTATGTCTTTGCAGCTAAATCAAGTTCAATAAATAGGAAAGCTTGAATGCCTAAGGACATCAGGAATCTGTACAAGAGTTAAAAGGACTTCCAAGTGCCTTGAATCAACCCTCCCAACTTAGTGAGAAGGAGATCTCCTACCACGTCCTCTGCTGGGGTAAGCAGGCAAATGGAAGTATATGCAGATTATATCCTTAAGAATAACAGAAAAATTAGGCTAATATAGACATGCAAGTGTAGCATGAAATATTTCTTTACAAGCTCTCAGGTACATACAGGTAAATGACGCTGCAGCTGAGCAATCCCTTTCTACCAGCATGTCTTTTTGTTTTTCTGAGGAAAGTGAGATGTAGACATGTCAGTCCTAACACGATGGCCTCAGCTTTTATAAACAGAGCTGCAGCAGGAGTGGGTAGGGGCCCACCAAGGAATGCCTTTTAGGCTGCAATCTTCCTTTAAAGCCACTGTTAAACCACTGGCACGGTGTGATTTGGGTTTGGCATGAAAGCAGTGTAATTTAGTATCACTCAACTGTCTTCAGAAGAAACAGGTTCCCTTTAGACCCACCAACAAACCTGGCTTTGCACGTGCAGTCAGCACCTCAACTGATCTTGGCCCTCAGAGTGTCCTCACCATCGCTGGCAAGACTGTTGAGCCCCAGCAAAAATTCCTAACTTGTGTAATCACTTCCATTTTGTCTATCTGAAAATTTCCCCCCCTGTAGTTTTATTTGAATGTCACATTCCTTTCCCCTGCTCCTAAAAAAAAAAAAAAAAAGTTCTTTAGTTTAGGACTTTGACCTGCACATGGGTGGTGTTACCCTGGTAGCAGGAGGGTTATCTGTTGATACGGGCCAGCATCCAAGTGACTGACGGTGTAAAACAGTACGCATTTTTGGTGGATAGCCCTGCAGAAGAAATGGGGGTGTACATTTATTAAGCTCTTGGTGGCTAGTGAGGACAGCTTTTCCAGAGTGCTGCCTGCTAATATTAACAGCCAAGGGTGAGACCTGGTCTGCATGAACAAGACGCTTTTGAAAGGAGAAGGGCTGCCTTGCTTGGGAATAAACCTCACTGGTACTTCCAAAACCCCTCAATGGCTGGGCTTTTGATCCTCATCGAGTACTACATACCCACCTATAATCAAGTCAGTTTTTCATCACAAAATATCACTGCTGAATAATGCAGACAAGTGTAGAAAAGGTTTGTTGCAGAAGTGACCTCTAGAGGCATTTACAGAGACAGGGTCCTGTCAGATGAGCTTAAACTTAAATGAGGAAGGCTCAGGCTGGACATAATGAAAAGGGTCCCAAAGCAAGAGTAATGACATCCTGGAAGGGATCACTTGCAGAGTCTACATTGCCGAAGGGTTTTAAGCACAGAGATCTCTTTGAATTCATCTCCACTGATTTTGTAGGATGAACTGTACAACCATGGGAGACACTCTGAACCTTGTTATTCAACTGCACTATGACTGCAGAAGGAGGTGTGCGAGCCAAATAAGAGAAGTTTTGCCCTGCTGCTTGTAGTCCATCTACTCACAAGGAAATCGTTGGGGGAAAGGAAATAGTCTCAGCTTTCAGATGTGGGGCCAAAGCACCAGGAGAACGACTGATCCACAAGCAGTTGTGCAGGGCATGGCTGAAGTAAAGCTGCCCACTTTCCTGCAGGCAGATTGTGGTGGGCTGACCCTGGCTGGATGACAGGTGCCCACCAAAGCCGCCCTATCAATCCCCCTTCTCAGCTGGACAGTGGGGAGAAGGTATAACAAAAGGCTCAAGATATCCTTATCTTGGGTCAAGATAAGGACAGGGAGAGATCACTCAGCAATGACCTCGTGGGCAAAACAGACTCAGCTTGGGAAAATTAGCTAAAATTATTACCAATCAAATCAGAGTAGGGTAATGAGAAATAAAACCAAATCTTAAAAGACCTTCACCCCACCCCTCCCTTCTTCCCAGGCTTAACTTCACTCCTGATTTCTCCACCTCCTCCTGCCCAGCGGCGCAGGGGGATGGAGAATGGGATTTGCTCTTAGTTCATCACACATTGTCTCTGCCGCTCCTTCCTCCTCAGGGGGAGGACTCC
This sequence comes from Morus bassanus, assembly GCA_031468815.1. Classification (NCBI taxonomy): domain Eukaryota; kingdom Metazoa; phylum Chordata; class Aves; order Suliformes; family Sulidae; genus Morus; species Morus bassanus. Next base: position 84,387,565 of record CM062570.1, on the reverse strand, counting down.
TCACACTCTTCCCCTGCTCCAGCATGGGGTCCCTCCCACGGGAGACAGTCCTCCATGAACTGCTCCAGTGTGAGTCCTTCCCACAGGCTGCAATTCTTCAGGTACAGACTGCTCCAGCGTGGGTCCCTTCCATGGGGCGCAGCACTTCAGGAACAGACTGCTCCAGCGTGGGTCCCTTCCACAGGCTGCAGCCCTTCGGGAACAGACTGCTCCAGCGTGGGTCCCTTCCACGGGGCGCAGCCCTTCGGGAACAGACTGCTCCAGCGTGGGTCCCTTCCACGGGGAGCAGCCCTTCGGGAACAGACTGCTCCAGCGTGGGTCCCTTCCACGGGGCGCAGCCCTTCGGGAACAGACTGCTCCAGCGTGGGTCCCTTCCACGGGGAGCAGCCCTTCGGGAACAGACTGCTCCAGCGTGGGTCCCTTCCACGGGGCGCAGCCCTTCGGGAACAGACTGCTCCAGCGTGGGTCCCTTCCACGGGGAGCAGCCCTTCGGGAACAGACTGCTCCAGCGTGGGTCCCTTCCACGGGGCGCAGCCCTTGGGGAACAGACTGCTCCAGCGTGGGTCCCTTCTGTGGGGCACAGCCCTTGGGGAACAGACTGCTCCAGCGTGGGTCCCCCGTGGGGTCACAAGTCCTGCCAGCAAACCTGCTCCAGCGTGGGCTCCTCTCTCCACAGGGCCACAGGTCCTGCCAGGAACCTGCTCCAGCACAGGCTTCCCACAGGATCACAGCCTCTTTTGGGCACATCCACCTGCTCCATCCTGGGGCCCTCCATGGGCTGCAGGTGGATATCTGCTCCATCATGGACCTCCATGGGCTGCAGGTGGATATCTGCTCCATCATTAACCTCCACGGGCTGCAGGTGGATATCTGCTCCATCATGGACCTCCATGGGCTGCAGGGGGACAGCCTGCCTCACCATGGTCTTCACTACGGGCTGCAGGGGATTCTCTGCTCCAGCACCTGGAGCACCTCCTCCCCTCCTTCTTCACTGACCTTGGTGTCTTCAGGGCTGTTCCTCTCACATACTCTCACTCCATTCTCTGGCTGCAATTGTGCAGGGTTTTTTTTTTCGCCCTTCTTAAATACGTTATCCCAGAGGCACTACCACTGTTGCTGATTGGCTCGGCCTTGGCCAGCGGTGGGTCCATCTTGGAGCCGGCTGGTATTGGCTCTGTTGGACACAAGGAAAGCTTCTGGCAGCTTCTCACAGAGGCCACCCCTGTAGCCCCCACCCCCCCTACCAAAACCTTGCCACACAAACCCAATACACAGCTCTTTCTGTCCAAGGACTTTCCAAGGGGATCTTTCTAAGTGACACATGCTGGGACCACCCCATCGACCGGCCACTGGTGGCCAGTAGCCATGTGTAGTCACTACTGAGCTGGGCTAGCTGAGGTGATGATGTTGAGGTGAAAGGCTGTATATCCCATTACCAATCCCTAGAGTCATTTAGTCTTCTGTCTGCATTTTAACATGAGTGTGCTTGGACAAAGCAGGACATTTTTTTAACGAGAACTGCCAGAACTCTGATGTTCAAATGTAAGGGGGGGGGGGGGCTGGGGGAGGAAAAAAATTTAAAAAGCAAGTTCTGGATATTCAAATGCTTTATTTTTGGAGTCAAGAGAAAAATGTTGTTGGTTTTATTTTTTTCAAGTATCTATTTCTGTTTAAAAAAAAAAAAAAAAAGAAGGGGGTGATGGAACTGATGTTTTGTTTCTGCCAAAAAAATGTAATTCATTTCTCCTTCATTGTTTCCAGAGTCCTTTGCCATTTCAAGAGGTTCTCACACCCACACAGGAGTCTCTTATATAGCCAAGCAGCAGACTCTTTCTGCGTGACCCTTCGGCCATTGTTGATTTATGAATTATTATTATTAATAGCATGCAGAAAAATTCCAAAACTTCAGGACTTTCCCTTCTTGCTCTTTCAGTACAAATCCAAGAGTCTCCACGGAGCTTCCCTCATGTGTTGCGAGAAGTCCGAGAAGTTTTCCATGCTTAATAAGGAGAGTAGATTTAGGGAGGAATGACAAAGTGTGTGCCTCTTGTTATCCCTGTTTGTTATTGATTTATAAGCTGCTGTTCCCATGTGAAGAGCTCTTGAACGAGTATCAGATCAAAAGACCAGTGATGTGATCACCTATCATTCTGAGGTGATCAGGCAGTCTAGACTTAAATCCACTTCTGGATGACAAACAGTCGCAAGTTCAAGAGTGAGCAGATCTTGAATTTCAGATAGCCCAAACAGAGGCATCCTGCTTTACTAAATTCATACCAGACCCAAGTTTGGATCACCTCTCTTAGCTTGCTCCGAATCAGCACTTCCCTTGAAAGATAAACAGTCTGAACTTTCAAAAGAGTGTCCTCAAGCTGGCGTTTTAGGAGGATGAGCATTGTCAGCCAGACAAACATCTCTTGATGAAACTAACAGGTGTCCTGAGAAACCATGAAAAATCTGGATGGAAAAACACAGAGAAATTGTTAGCAGATTTTAGAGTGCTAGATGTGATGGCCACGTAGATCGTCTTGTTTAAATTAGCAGTTGGGGAAGGGAGTGTCTGTAAGGAGAATGCATGCTCTCAGATAAATAAGGAATAGCTCATATCATCCACAAGTATGAAGTGCAACAAGTTTGAAAGAAGAGACAATATGCAAAAATGATATTTTCCTTGGATATGGTACTAACCAGGTACGAGTGGCATCATACAGAGGCAAGGGTAGAATAAGCCATGTGTTAGAATGAGAAGTATGGGAGGAAATGCTGTGAGAGGGAGAGAAACCATGGAGTCAGGAGATAACAAGACCAGTTTGGATGACCAGGGTAGATTAATTTATCTGTGGAGGCATCTTTACGCGTATGCACCTATGCAGATGCACCTGTAGGTGTATATGTATATATAAGCCTATGTTTACATTAATGGCAATGTCTCTTAAAAGAAGACAGTCTAGAATTTCATCAGATGGAGCCAATAGAAGATATCAGATGGGAGAGTCATTGTGAAAGAAAGCAGAGAAATGAGTGAGTCAAAAGGACAAGAAGTGGGAAAACTGGTCAGATGACTCAAGTGCAGCTGAGGCAACAAGTGGCAGAGTGATATTAAGAAGCTGGGCTGTACATCAGACAGCACCATGCTGCCAAGATGAATTTTACTCATTGATGGTGTTCAGGGTATACTGTCAGCATCTGAACTTATAGTAACAAGGGATATATCAAAGCCACTGGAGACCAAGGTTTTGTTCCATGGCCAAAGTATAGTCTGTCCCAAGAAGGAATGTTTAATGTGAGAGCCATTCACCACTCTGTCTTTTGTGTAGAGGAACTGAAAGTTTTCCTGCATCCTCTTGGGTACCAAAGAACACCATGAGATGTCTCAGATCTCCCTATCAGGACCATCTATGGTTTTCCAACTTCAGCAATGCTCTGTTCTTTATAGCTTTCTAAAGAAAGTGATGCATTGGGGAAAGAAGGTAAGTGAATGCATACTTTCTGCTAGAGGATGAGGGAGGGGTGGATGTATGGAAGGCGTGTTTTGTACTGCAGTCAAGAATACCACCTCCAGTGGTGACAGAAGAGAAATCCCAGTCTTCTCTCTGGCCCTGCAGCCTGGCTGTTCTCCCTTTGTAGGCCTTCCCAACACTGATAACAATGCCTGGAATTATCTCCTCATTTTCTTTTTTGCGCAAGATCTATCTCCTCTTCCAAAATCTTCCTCAAAGCCAAGTCCTTTTGGCATCCGATGCTGACCCTACTTTTCTCAGCCAAAGAACAAGTCAGGAGATGGATGGTGGGTGAATGCTGGGTAGCAGAGGATAGGAAAATTATAGGTTGCACTGGCTGTCACCCAGACTAATACCGGCCTAATCCAGCCAAACAGAAAAAAGTTCACAGGCTGAAAGAAGGATGTTCAAATAAAGAAAAACACAGCTGGAGTGGAAGGCACAATTGTCTTGGCTCTTTCTGGCTCTGCCAAAAACTTTGAGGGAATAAGTCCCCTTTTCTGTGGAGCAGTGCCCTCTTCTCCAAAGCAGACATAACATTCATCCTCGGCAGAGGAAGGGTAAACACTTAGGAATCAAAGTCCCGTTGCAAACCAATGGGTGGATGGCTAGCTAAATCTATTTCTAAATCAGGGTTTTTATGGTGTTGCTGCTGTACACTGGGGGAACAGGGAGAGAAGCTGATTTTCCTGTGCTCATTTTTGTTGCTTTTACAAGTGGGGGGAAGTGAAACCAAGCAAGGGGAGAAGGACCTAGATAGTTGGTCTTGAAGAGCAACGCTTCTGCCTACTCTGTGCCTGCACTATAGAAAATCAATGATAGGAAAAACAGATACAAAAGATCCTCCCGTATCTGTTCTTTGGCTCTTTGGGCTGGAAAGCAGCATGATGGATTATGTTAGCATTTCCTAGAAGTACTCCCCTTTAACCTTTCCTCCTTCTCCCTCCCCTTGACCTCTTTAATGCATGAAGCACACGGCTGTCCACCCAAGACGTGTCCCAGCAGTGACTCCACAGCCCAGCTCTGCTGAGCAGCCCTGCATCCTGCTGTGGAGCAAAGGCCACCTGAAGGCCATTGAACGGACACAGCTTTCTTCCCTCAAAGCCAGTGTCTCCCTCCTGGCAGCCAGGATGAACAGCTCTGGGATTTCATTATCCATCAATCATTGTCCTTTCTCAGAGCAGGCGTGATGAGGCATATTTGGGATATTGATGCTCAGCAGCATTTGAAATGTCGTCAGGAGGAGCAGATGCATCTAGCAGGGGATAATCCAGGTTTCTCCACAATCTACTTTGTGAAAGATAGTGAAAAGCTCACGGATTGCAACCTCGTGGTTGCAATTCCAGGCTTACTAATACAGACAGTGCACCTTGGAGTATGCGAAGTGTGCTGTTTTATGTGCCATTTTTCTTCCTTTCTTCTCACATGCCTTTGGGCCTTATATGCCCTGTGCATCACGATGGTGAACTGAGGAAGGAGGAACCTTACTTGAAGAAGCAAAACTCTAATAATTGTAATAATAGTTGTCTGGAGGTCAACAGCGCCATTTTTCCCAGACACATAGATTAAGATTTGACATTACATAGAAAACCCAGAGTGCCTCCACTGGGACGTGTTCCCACTCCAGCACTACTCCCCCAACACCAGGGTCTGACACCTCTGAAAAAAGTTTGGTCCACACCTTCTGCAGGATCAAAATTTTGGCAACCCCTCTGGCAACACCTGTACCAGATGGTCATCTCCACAGAAAATGTGTCTCTCTGCTTGACTTTAATTCCCATCCCGGGGTTTGGTGATGTGGGACAGTTTACCATACACACATGTGCCTTGCCGATTCGGCATTATTGCTGCCTAATGAAGGATTTTTGCATTTTTCTTTGCAGTATCTGCTGCACATTATTTTTAGTCTTCTTCCTCTTGAAAGCCACTGCGTCTCTCTTCCCCTGACTCACACAGGGCTTGTCAATTTGGAGGACAGTTAAGCAAAAACATCCAAGTTCTTTTTACACATGGATTATCCAAGGTCCATGAAATCTCACTGAAAAGGCTCTTATTCAGGATTGCACATGCCTTAGTCTATATTAGCTTTATTCATTTTGGTGCTTGATGAAAGGTTCCACAATTCAGTCTTCATTTACACCTTCAGTTAAACTGAGCTCCTTTCCCCTCATGGTTTTTTTTTTGTGCATATAAAACCCCATTCTATTTAGTGGTTTTAGATCAGCAATTATTCATATTTCCCTATGTTGCATTGCTATTTCCCGTAGTGAAAACCATTACCTTACCTCTGTGGTGTGTTAAGTCATGTAAGCATCCTCCTTTAAATTATTTAGCCTATGGAAAAGACCCCTGGCTAGGTGTAGCTTCTTTCAGTTTCTAAGTTTCTCACCAGTGCTTACTACTTTCTGGAAATCTAAGACCAAAAATATGCAAAGCTGAGTCCCCATGAAGACTCCTGATGGGAGTAGCACACGTCTTCTCACCACGAGCTGGAGATAGGTCACCAAGCCTGGGCATCATGGCTTTGTGTAAGATACTGTAGGAAATAAACTTGTATTCAGGCTAACAAAAGAATTGGGGTAGAATGAGAATGCATTGAAAAAACAGCAACAAATTTCAGAAAAAAAATTCTGGAATTCACACTTAATTTCTGAGGTGTGGGGAGAAAAAAATGTTTTGATGGGTTTTTTCTAACTGGAAAATTCCAAGCAGACCTTCAGCTAGCAAAACAGAGAGATAACTTTCAATAATTGTATGAGCCTTTTAAAATTGTTAACATTATTTGAACTGTTAATTCCATTTTATTTTAAATGAAACAAATTCCATCCAGTTCTAATAAATGCTTTGTTTCCAAAAGAGACATATTATCATTTATTGCTTGTCTGGTGATCTTATCTAGCACAAATATCTCAGCACTACACAAACACAGCAAAAGCCAGCGTCCTTACCCTGGAGGTCTCAACAGTCCTACTTCACTGACTTTCATAGACTCTTGATGAAACTTGATGAAACGTGATGAAAGCTTGATAGCTTTATTTTTTGAAAATGAGGAGGTTGTGAAACTCAAAGAGATCAGGGTGGTATTAGGGTTGATAACACAGAGTAATGGCATGAAACTGAGCTAGGGAGAATGTGATTATGAAGGCAAACATTTTATAACCAGGTACTGCCAGCTTGTAGGACAGTGTTTTCAAAGGAAGCTCTGATAGGTAAGCTGTTCAAGGCCAGCTTGGGCAAGGCAGCCGGCACTTACTTTGGAGTCAAATGGAGCTGAAGGAACTGATTTGATGACACTGAAGGTTGTTGGGATTTATCTGCTGAGGGTAGATTTTTCTGATCTCTTCATTTAATGGAAAGAAGCAGTAACTGAGCTGAGGTTCCCCTGTGAGCAGCACCCCAGGAGCATCATGGTGCTTTGCTTTTCCTGGACATACTGAAAGAGAAAGTGTCACTGAACTGCATGGGCAACATCACAGTTTCTTGTCAGCCTGGGCAGATGGCTCAGGATGTTTTCTAAATTAAAGAGGTGACAGCATGACAAGCGCAGTGATCAGACAGCATTCATGGGCTTTTAGGAGTTTTATAGAGCAACCTGAGGGCCTCACCATGAGATTTACAGACTAATAACCTCCTCTTTATGATGGGCTCTAGTTATGACCTTTATTCTTTCACTCTTTGTATGCCAACACTGGCGTACAGTCACTGCTCTTCCAAGTCGTTTCTCCTGCTTCGAATTCTTCCTGACTTCTAATTGTATTGCTCTGCAGTTTGTTTGCTCCAGCCTCCTCTGCTGTCCCTAGGGTTCCCTATGGACACGAGCAATTCCTCACCCTGGACAGTTTTAGTTTGATGGCCTCACTGAGGAGGTCTTCCAGACCAAAGACAGGTTGCCAGGGAATGGCTTTTCCATTTTTCCCTTTTGATGGTGTGTTTCCACTGAATGCCCCAAATCCCCTGTAGGCATCTGTTCCCAAGGGTACCCATTTCCCCGTGATGCTCTGTGAGCTCTCCCGCTCTGGTGAGTTAGCACTGAGATCAAATCTGAGCTGGATGCTCATCCTCACATGTATCTGAAGCTTTTGCAATTAGTGAGTGGTGGGGATGCTCCTCCCAACCCTATTACCATCTTTCCTTGTTGTCATCAAGCTGCCCAGGCAGGTGACCATCCTCATCGTCATTTCATGATGTGACTTTGTGACTGGGTATTTGTATTTCATGAGTGCTTCTTTTGGGTGAGACATTGCAGGCCTTGCATGAGCAGTTGGCTTTTGCTAGATTCTCTCTCTGTGTTTTCTGCTCCTCAGCAAGGGTACCAGGCTCCTTGCTGAGCTGCAGTTGTGCTGTCTACCTCTTCAAGCTATGAGTGAGCTGATGGAAAATGGGGATGTCACAGTCTTGTGACCCATGGCTCATAGCACTGTGGGACAGGCAGGGCTGCCTTTGATAGTAGCAGGCAAGGGAATTGCTCAGATCTGCATGTACCTCTGGCTATCAGTGTCTCAGTCCTGTGAGCTTCCCCTCCACCATCCCACCTTGGGGACCAGAGAGCACCTTGGCACCCATCTCCTCTGGCTGTCCTCCTCCTCTCCCTCTGTCCCCCTTTCCCCCTTCTCCCGCCCCACCAGCTAGCACGCTGCACAGCCCAATGGTGTGAGCTGCCGGCAGCTGGGCTGCCTCCCCGCGCCCCCCCAGCACAGCTGCAACCACTGAGCGCATGCGAGACAGCTGGCTGGCGTCTCCTCGGCATCCCCCCCTTCCACCCGCCCTGGCTGCCCTCCCTGTTCCCTCGCCAGCCTGGCTGCCAGCCTCTCTCCCTGGGCCACCCCAAAACTGCAGTGGCCGAAGCCAAGGCTTGGAGGTGCCTCTTTATCCAGAGTCTTTGCAAGTGCAGCTGCAAAGCAGCATTCCTCCACCTCTCTTGTCCCATCCTGCTCGCAGCCAAGTGGGATGATGATGACACAATAGGGCTTGGGTAGGTTTTTTGCTCTGTCTTGTCCCACAGCCAACCTCTTTGACCTCTGGATGAACCCAATAAAAGAGAGTGTCTTTGGAGCGCGCTCTTGCCGGTTTTACATCTGCGACCAGTTGCAATTTAAATTCCCCTTCTGTTTGGGAGAGGAAATGAGAGAGGAGCAAGGAAGAGTGATAGTTAAAATTAAAAAAAAAAAGAAAAAAAGAAAAAAAGAGCTGGATGGGAAGAAACCAAAACCAAAAAGAACTGAGGCAAATCCTGTGGTTGGAAAGAACTCGGCAAGAAGTGGAATAAGTCAATCCTTCATAATATATTAATATATTTCTTCTAAGAAAATATGGAAAAAAGTAACAGGGCCTTATCTTGAGTCCTCTGCTACTTCACATGTAACCTCACAGGGTCACTGTCAGGGTGGGAATGTGCTGAACCTCTCACTGACACTAGCTGGTAACTTCTCAAAAGCCCCGGGTTGACAGGTAATAAAAGCTTAACCCAAAGGGCAGACCTGAACCCCAGTCGCGTGTCCAATGGTCATCGTAAACATTGATATATCACCACTGGCTGAGCTGGTGGAGACTGAACTCATGAGTCTTGTTGCCTAAAGCCTCGCCTGCCTCTGAGAAACAGCCAAGTCCCTTAGTCCAAAATAGTAGCACCATCATACTAGCACTGTCACAACCCCTAGACAGGGACTGACTGCAGAAGGGCAGAGAGGCAAATGGCATAAGCTTGCCCTGAGATGGGACAATTTGACTCATTCATCATAAAATTGTTAAGGGATCAACAGCTTCTTCACAGAGCTACCGGGAAATGTTGCTCTGCACCAATTTCCTTGACTTTTGTTGTTGTTTATATTCACTAAAACCAAGAAAAACTTCACTGAATGCAGTGGGCAGTCAAAGAGATCAGGGTCAGATGTACAGTGATTCAATCACTACTACCTGTATTTTCCAAATAACTCCTTTTATTTGGTTGTTGTGGTTGTACATGTAATCAGGCAAGAGGATCCTAACCTCTGAAACTGTTTTTCAGGGTGTTTTTTAATTCCAACACCACTGCCACCACTCAGACACTTAATCTGTTTATATCTTAAGCTCTGTGGGAAGAAGGCTGTCCATCATTATGTATTTGAATCAGATGAACTTATTAAAATCTCATTTTCAGCTAGAACTTCTTGGTGTTCCCCTAATTTATGTAGTAACAGACTAAGGACCTGTGTAATAACAGCACCTTATGGCAGGCAACAGAGCCCCAAATTTCCATTCATAGGGAAATTCCAACACTTTTATTTAAAAAGTCTCTGTTCCCAAATGAAATAAAAAATAGTACTTTGTTTTCCACTGTGAAAATATTTCACTAGGAAAAAAAAATCAAAACACTTTCATTTGACTTTTGTTTTGCTTTGGGTTGCTTTCATTTCAGAATTTTGGTTGATAAACAAAATGGGGACTCCCTGGGGTGGGAAGTCTAATGCCTCTGAGATCTCCAGTGGGAAAACCTCATCTGGAAATGGAGATGCTCAGTGCTATAGGGAACCCAGTGCTCCTAAGAGGCTCCAGGATCTCAGCAGCATGTCCTGCAGCCTGGAAATCTCAGGTTCTGGAGCCTCAGGGCATTCTAAATAGCCCAGTGGAGCCTCTCAGGCATTTGAAGCCTCTGCCATCTGACCAGCCATGAGGTGAACTGGTAGGAAATCAGGTGGAAAACCCTCTCCCAGTGTTTCAACAGCAGCTTGTCTGAAAGTTCACCACTTTGAAATACTTGCAGTGCAGAAAAAATGGGTGTTCTCTCATTAAACTATTTCACCTGAAAATCCCAAAATAGCTAGAGCAAACAATATTTATTGAGCCTCTTTTTTTTTCTTTCTTTTTTTTTTTTTTTTTTTTTTCTTGAGGAAAGTCTACGCAGAGAGAGAAGCAAGGTAGTTTTCACAAGATTGAGGCACAGCCAGGACATGGCAAAGACCAACAGGAAGGAGTCACCAGATTCCAGCCTCCATTTTTAAAAAAGCAAAGCAGCAGCAGGAAGGAAAGAAAGAAGGAATGGGGAGAAAAAGCAGTGGCATTCTGTTTTCCATTCTCTCTTCCCATCAAAAGTACAAATAGTTTCTGTATCCATCGAAGGATTTTGCTGACTATTAGATCAGCTGCCGAGCATTCAAGTGGAAAGCTGCAGAGCTGAGAATTGCCAGCAGCTTCTCCCAACCCCATTAACTTGTTACTCACACAGTCTGTCAGAAAAGTGGCTGGAAGGAGGTTTTTTTTTTCCATTCCAAAAGATCATACAGAACAATCATTTGCCACAGCTGAAATGCAGCTACCTCTGGAGAGGCATATGGTAGCAATTTCCCATCAGGTGCAGGTGCATTGTCAGTCTGGGGAAGTAAGGTGGAATAATTGCTCCAGCTGATGTGTGAGAGAGTTTAAAAAAGATGGAATTTGGACATTAAATAGGTTTCTTCGCACAGGCTGTATACAGCTGTGTTTTGTCTTCCCCTACAGACCTCTCCTTGAGTCTACTTTCTGTAGTGACCTCCCCTCCCCTGGCATCCCAAGGGCAACAACTCGGCCATTTGCAGAAATGCCACTGGGACTGGCTTCAACACCCCTGCATGGATCTCCTGGTGGCAAACTTGGGTGTGCTCCTTACTTTGAGCATCTCTGGGGTATAACTGCCTTCACTCCAGAGGGGCCTATATCTCCAGCTGTCCCATTTTTCTATGTGGCAGACGTCACTGATCATCTCGGAAAATCATCCTGTCCTGGGGTCACTGAAACCTCAGAATAGAGTGTAAATCCTTTGTCTGAGCCCTGCCTGACAGACAAAATGGTAAAGTAGGAGAACAGTAGATTTCTTTAACTAAAGAAGCTAAGGAACAATGAAGCAATGGGGGAACACGAGGAGGAGGACTGCATAATGAGGATAAACCAAAACTAACTAGAGTAAAAGATGAAGCATTAAGATTAGGAACTAGATTTAAAAGAAAAAAGACTGCTGGTTTGCTTGGTTCCATGTTTACTCTGTGGAAAGCACATTTGTCAGGATGACTAGAAGCAGATCTAGTGATTTTCCCCAAGATGTGATATGTTCAGGTCCTGGTTAAGAAATATGTACTTTCCATTGAGACTGATCTTAGATCTGCCCTTATCCAGTGGCCTCCATTGCCCTTTCTGAATTTGTTCTATCCTACTTATATCCAAGTTTGGAGCAGGAGAAATGTTGCTGCAGAGGGAAAAAGGCCCCTCACCTGTTGTTTCTTATCCTTTACGAGCTAATGCCAGACATTTCTGAAGAAGGAGAGGAAAATGATGCTGCATGTCTGATCTTTACTCTGCTACAACTCTGCCTTAGATGGAGGGGCTGAGATACAACAAGACTATCCCATAATCCAGAGGCTAAAAGTTATTCAGTCTATCAATCTGCATATTTATAAGGCCCTTGGTATAAATACACAAGAAAAGTTGGATGACCTTAAGCCTAGGAGTAATAGAAATAGAACGAAATCTAATAGTACAAAGTCAAGCACTTAGAGACTGATAACAAGAATAGCTGCTTTAAGCTGTGGGCTCATCCACTGGAAACAACAACGTTGCAGGAGAAGGATGTGGATGCATGTGTTCATCATAACACTACTAGGCACTGTTGGTGTGATGCAGTTATGGAAAAGCAGAATGCAATAGCCGTACGCACTACAAAAGCTATTTACAGTGATGTTAGTGAAGTGTTAATAGCATGGGAGAAGATGTCCTTTGGCATACCATAGGCTGTTCCTGTGCTACATGTCCAAAAAAGGTGAATTTGAACTGGAGCAGACATAGTAAAGGGCTCCTGCAGTGATCAGGTGGACAGAAAGCCAATCAATTGTGAGGAGACTAGGAGAGTTTGGTATGTTCAGCCTAGCACAAAGATGCATTGCTCTCTATAAATACATTGGGGAGGTAAAAATCACAGCGAGAGAAGAGCTATTTAAGTTAAAGGACAGTGCTGGAACAATAACAAATGAGTATAGACAAGCTGGGAATAAATTCAGTCTGGAAATTAATATAAGGTTTCTAAAACTCTCATCATCTTAGATATCTGTTCTTACTACATCCTTCTCCCTGGCTTTGACTACTATGAAATTTCTCTGCTGTTGCTACGAGGTCGTCCCCCTCACCTGCCTCTGTGCATCTTTCCCCTGGTGTTTCTTTTTCTGTTGCATCAGTTGTGTTGCACAATTTATTTGTTCATAGTCTCACAGCCCTTCCTCCTAACCTTCCTGTTGCCTCCAGTGTAGCACTAGAGTCAAATCCCATCTCTGTTTTTTTCCCCAGCTTTTGACCTGGATTGTCACCCCTTGTTAAATTTTCATGTGTCTGGGAGGCAAGCTTCCCAATCACCTGGAAATAGAGGGAAAAGGCCACAAACTGTGGCTCAAGGTGTTCAGCCTAGACATAAAGAAAAAGCTTTTTTTCACTTGGGGGATAAAGCAGCGGTGGGACAGGTTTCTCAGGAAGGTGAGAAAAGTGGTGGCATCTCCATCCTTGGGGGTTTCCAAGACTTGGCTGAACAATCTCGGCTAACCTTACGTAGTGTTGGCTTCAAGCATAGGCTGGACTAGATTATCTCCAGGCCCCTTCCAAACAATATTTCAATGCTGCTGTGAAATCAAAGGGATCTGGTTGAGTTCTGCCCATGGGCCAGTTCTCTTCATGTCGTCACCAGCCCAAGAAAAGTAATTGTGTTGTAACTGGGCTTTCTGAGTCAGTTATAGCATAACCAGGGGGCTGGTTGTGAAATAGCTGTGTCGTCTCTGGGCTTGTCCTGTGATTGAGCAAAAATCATGCAGTTTTCAGCTTCTCGGCCATTGACACAACATGTTATAAAAAGTGTGGAATTTCAGCCTGGGTTGGAGACATTGGTGAGACTCAGCTCACAGAGCCTTAGGCACCTTAAGAGTTATGATGCCCAAGATGAGCCATTAACAGGGGAACAGAGGAGCTAATGATCTTACAGAAAAGCAGGAAAGGAGAATCCAGAAACCAGAAGGTGGATGGAGAAATACTTACCAAAAGAATTGCACAAAATAATTCTTTCAAGGTTAGTCTGACAGAGATCGCAGAGATCTCTTGGACTGAGGGTCTGGAGGTAGAGCTCTAATGTCTCTAAAAAACTAAACAGTCTGGGACGTAGGTTCTGGCACCAGCCTTGGTCATCCAGACTGTTTAGTTGTCAGGACATTTCCTGGCATGGTTTTGGTCCTTGCCAGCGACACTATCCTAGGTAGTGCCTGGGAGATGTGTCAAGGACCCTTCCCACCAGGCAGCCTGCGGGAGTTGAAAGCATTTTGACATGACCACAGGGGCTGAGCTGTGCCACTTTCCCTCAGGGTCAGAGAGTGGTCCCTGGACTATGTAGCAGAGGAGATGTAGCCTTTAATGTGGTGCCCATTAGTGCCAGTTATGTTCCCTTAATCTGTAACTCAGGTAAAACTCATTTATATAGCCAAATAATATCTTTTCTATTAATGTCTTGAGCTGAGCTTTTTATGTTTTAGCTTTCTACCATAACATCTGGAAGACAACATTTTTTTTAACTGGTAAATTCAGACCCTACTGAAAGCAGAGGATTTACAGCCCCAGACAGTGAATGTCTGAAGTCCAGAGATGTCAGAGCAGGAGCACAACGGAGTACCTCTTCTCTTGCTGCTCTTGTGTTTCTGGTCTTCCCTGCAAGAACTGTTCCAGGTTATAAGGGGATATTTCTTGCCCTTATGTAACAGCAGTGCCTGAGACTCCCATTGAAATCTGAGTCCATGTTGCCAGGCACATACAGAATAGCAGAAAAGACTCACCTAGTGGCTTCCAATGCACATGGAGAGGGGGAGAATGCAATAGCCAACTCATTGTCACTCAGTGGCAGAGTCAGACTGGTTTTCTGCTCTCCTGACAGAGAATCTGCAGTCTGAGGCCCCTCTCCATTGCACAAATTGATGTCTAATTCATTGATGCACCAGTATGTTAGACCTGCAGTTCATTGGTGCGCAACAAAGACCTTGACAGTTAAAAAGAAAAGCAGCAGCCTGTGTGAAACTCTAAGGATATTTGGCCTCCAAAGATCAGTGGGTGCGGTGCTCCATCTCATACCATATCCATATCACCACACGTGGACTTCTTGCTTTTCCCAGTCCTAGTGATCAAAGGATCCACTCCTAGCAAAATGGCTTATTCTTCTGACCTTGAGGTCACCTGCTAGGGTAGAACTCATTCTCATTGGGCAATAAGATGTGTCAAGCCCTCAGCAGTATTTAACCCCCCAAGACTTTCTGCAAATAGCCTTCATTTTACAGGTGGAAATGGGAGATGAGTAACTGTTGATCTCCCTCTGAAATACAGATCAGGTCATGAATCTCCCAGTAGCTGCTCATTTTCTGGAACTGATCCTGTCCCTCTCCCCCTCTCCCTTTCCAGCTCTGGCTTTCAGCGCAAAGCATCAGCACTCATGGTTTGGGTGTGTGGCTGATGGGGCTGTGTTTCCACTAAACACCACCCGGACAGCTCGCTAAGTCACCAACTAAATGGTCTGCATTGCCGAGCTGCCTTCCAAAGCTGGCAATTAATCATTCACAGCAAGCAAATGATTGAGCTGGCTAGAAAGAAAAGACAGAGAAAGAGACACAGTAAGAAAGACAGGAGAGGGAGTAAGAAAGATAAGACACAGAAAGATGGAAAAGAAGAAAGAAACAGAGAGACCATCCCCAGAGTCACCCCTGCGATATTCATCAACTCCGGCCTTATCTCCCCTGCTCAAAACAGAGCAGCAAGTCCAAACAAAGTGATAAATGTCAGTGGGAGCTGTTTTCCTCAGCATCAGTGCTATAATTAACTGGGGAAATATGAGTTTCACAGGCTCTCAGACATGATCTTAGCTTGCTGTGAAAATGAACCAATGAGGATGTGCCTATTTGCATCCGCCTTCCCCTTTGTCCCCCCCACCCCACCTCAGAGCCCCATTCCAGCCCCACGCAAGAACAGCAGCAGCTGTGTTGGTATTTATATTCACTCCAGCTTGAAAAATCACTGCCAACACGGAGCCAGAGCCTGTCTTTGCACAGACCAGCTGCCAACTGCTGATGCTTGCAGCTCCCACAACCTCCCCCTTTGGTTTCATGGGCTCCATGCCCAGATCCCATCAGCTTTCCTCCGATGATGGTGGATGATGATTGTGCAGACCCAGCACATCCTACCTACGGCCCATGGATTGGGTTTGGCATGCTGGAAAAATGACTCAGCCCACAACCTGGGCTCATGCTCACCTTTCCTTAGAGCTATGGTAGAGTGGGTCATGGAGGAGACATGACCCTCTTGCCCACCCACAAAGCAAAGCATGAGAGCCAGTATTAAGCACTTGGTGCTTATTGCTTTATATGATGGGTGTGCACAGACCCCTTGGGTCACTTTGCAGGTGAGCTGTGTAAGTACAGAACTAAATATATACCCATCACACGAGGGCATATATGTCACTAGCTGAGCTATCTCCATTCTCCACAGGAGACAATAAAAGGCTAACAGACTTTTGCAGAGCTGCTTACAAGACATTGCATGGAGCTAGCACCTGTGCCAAGACATTTACTCGCTCTTCTTTATAGATTTCCAGGCATCCTCTGATGCGCCTGACAGAAATATATGCCACAAATATACATATATATTAGAGGGTTACAATAATCTGTGGTGAAAACTAGATAACTAGAAGCTAGTAGAATGAATTGTTAATTAGGGCTTGTGACCACACCAGTAACTGAATAGGAAAAATGCTTAAAAGCAGCTATTGATACAATCCCATGATCACATATAACAACCTCACCACCCTGGAGTTATTCCTCATCCTGTCTTCGGTATCATCAGGGTTCTTCCTCCCCATACAAATTAAGTTTCCTTCCCTCCCTGGGCAGCTCCAGCCAGCTCAACTCATCACTGCTCCAGCCCTATTAGCTCCTGCTCTCCCAATTCTGCACCAGCCAGGAGTTTCTAAGTAAGAGACCTGTGATATCCCAGCAGGGCATTGTGGGCTGCTTTTCTGGCAAGGAGAACAAGCTACGATAGGATTTCTCTCTCAGAGAAGGAAATGAATAATCAATTTTTAAAATTACATTAAAAAAACTTAAGTCCCACTATATTTGCAAGACTGACCACAGATAGCAGGATCAAGTGCACCCAGGGATGCTAAGCAAGCCACTCCCCCTTTTTTCAGATGTCTGATCCAGATTTTGGGGATGCAGACTCCCAGGTGGTATGAGTCTTGGGTGGTGGGTCCGCCAGCCTTCCTTTGGGAAACATGGGAATGAGAGTCTATTAAACCTCTGCCCCCTCATGGCAATGACTGCTTTTACTATTTTGATGTCAACCAAGGACAAAACCTCAGCCCCATAATGGCCAGAGCACATGATGTCCTGTCTCACTGAATGCACCCGGGCAGTTGTCCTCAGGAGGAGTCAGGCTGGTCTCCTCACCAACAACAAAGCTGCCCTACAAAAACTGGGGGCACGTACGTGACAAACTCACCACGCTGTCCCCTTCCTTTTTTCCATACCAGTCATGTTTGCACAAAGCCAGGGCAGCAGTAGGGTGGGAAGCTAACAATTATTATTTTTTTAATGAATTCTTGGCAGATAGAAACCCCTGTTAATCACAGCTCCCTGCTTCAGCCTTGTTTACTGGCTGTGACTTCAGAAAGCACAGGGAGAAGGAGCCAGCTCTTCTTACCCAGGTCCTCCAGACATGCTCATCAGCAGGGATAGCTGATATGGGACCCTGGTCTGCCCAGGCTCAGACTTGAAACTCAATGGCTCCATTAGCCGAAGGACAGCAAGGCTACCAAGTCTAGTCTGCATCCTTAAAATCCTACTGGTGGATCAGGCAGGGCCAAGTCAAGAGCCAGAGGGGAAACTGCAGTCAATATTCTGTAAAACCCACAAGAGAGCATTTCATCTTAACAGACACGAAAGGAGAGAAAAAGAGGACTTGAAGGCACAGCACGACTCACCCAGTGTCATGCAGAAGTTCAAGGGTAGACTCTGGAATAGAATCAAAAGCTTGTGAGTCCTAGAGCAGCACTTTATCCATTAGGCAATGTTGCCTAGCTGTGGTTGTAACTTGGTGGGTGGAAATGCATTTTATTAACATCCATTGAATCACTTACCTGGCAGAGCAGCAGGCTAAACTTTGTCCTCCAGATGCCAAATAACCCTCTTGTTCTCCTTCTTCCCCTAAACTTCCCCCGCAATTTCTGTTACGCAGAATAGCTTGCTCCAGCCTGTCTCCCCTGGCATCACAAAGTTTGATTGGGCTTTACAAATGACCTGTTAAACATGGCTCCAGATTGCCTATATTTCATATATTACCTGTATCCTCTAAAGCATTTTAGGAGGTTTTGAGATAGCAGTACTGCAACATTTAGATAAACTATGCTTTATATGCATAGATGATTCACAATTGTCCATAAGACACAGGGAAAAAAAAAAAAAAGAAAAGAAAAAGGAGAATGCTTTTTAGCCCGAAGTGCCCTTTTTTCAGCATCAGAACTTGACCTGGGAAACTGTCGATTTTGACACCTTCTTCTTTGCAGACAAAAAATATCAGAACAAAATATTTTGACCCTGTTCAAATGGCATGCATTAGCTTCTGTTTACCAACTTTTAAAATGTTCCTATCAAACTTGGAAAGGTCACAGTCAGGATGAGATGGCTCAGTTTTTAAAAGAACAGATAATTTTTATTGTGATTTGCAGGAAAATTTTGGGCACAAAATGATTTTGTGATTGTTTGTGTGTTCTTCCACTTCAGAACAAAACCAGATTTCAGAACCATGGCATTTCCTACCAAATAAAACTGAGCGGTTCCCACACAGCCATCCTGTTCAGGAAAGACAAGGAAGGGTTTGTTGAGTCATTGGCAGGAACAAGAGTTGTCCAAAAAAAACCCTAGCCAGGAGGTTTGAAGAGGGTTTCAACTCCAGTCCCAGAGGTCAGGCTAGACCTGAATTGCTCTGTAAGTGTTAGCTGCACTAAGAGCATCCTAAAGCTCAAGCAAGAACCTCACTGTTACCCACCCCAAAAAAGCTGTACCATAAAAAATAGCTTCTCAGCTGGCTGCTTTGGGTAGAATCTTCCTGTAGATGCTCTCACAGCAGTGGAAAGAGGCAGAGGTTGCCCTCTGCTCCTTGGCTGCACTCTCTCCAGCAGCTTAACCTTCTCAACCATGTATATTCCCTGCTTTGTTTTTTTTTTGGCCTTAGTGTTTTGAAGCTTCATGGGGGAGAAAAAAGATGCAGAGCCATTCCTCCGCCCTCCACCCACCATCATTGCTCCTGTTTACTATGTGACTTCAATGCAAATCTACACAGCTGCCTTGGATGCCTGGTGTCATACTCAGGTAAAGTGAAGATCATGGTGATTCCGGCTCTCATTTTCCATGCCAGTTGTTCTGCAGCCACTTGCTGCCTCCAGCCCCTCTGCAGAGACAATTATCTCTGCTAGTTTTGGCAATCTTTACTGAAGTCTGAGATCAACCCACTCTCCCCAACACGGTCTTAAGATCTCCTTGTTTGGCAAAAAACTATTAGCACCTCTTGAAAACAGGACAAATGAAAAAAAAAAAAAAAAAGAGAGAAAGATAAGAAAGATATAGGCTGGGGAAATTGTGGATCTGGGCTTGCATGATGTTTTAAATCCTGAAATGAAGGTAGTTCTCTGTCTGCTGTGCTGATAACTACTTTAATCTCAAGCCCAGGAGAATTGGGAGAACTAGATGTGACTGTTTATCCTGCCCTTGAAAACTAAGCAGGAAGAATCAAAACCTGATTTTAATGCCCATGACTCATTGACCAGCCTAGTTGAACTAGTAAAGATACAAAAATCCATTTTCAGCTGTTCTAGGCCAGCTATAAATACTTATTCCAGATAGTACTGGATGAGAAAGGTGGTTGGTACGTGTCCCTCCAAGGCATACTACCCTTGGCTATCCTCCGGGAGATGTGCCATTGACACCGTTCCTTCTCAGCGCCACAGAACAACCTTCAATTTTCATGGCTCCCCAAAGCGCGTGCCCTTAAACAGTGCTTACCAGATCCTGACCCAGGTCACAAATCCTCAAGTTCCGGAGTAACGTAAAATACACATCATAAATAGACGTGTCCCTGGCCTCAGCTCGCTCTCAGCTTTGCTTCTGTTTTCTTGAGCATAGCCTGCCTGATTTTCTCCAGTAGTTCAATCATATTTATTAGAAATTTATAGTTCTCTGTAGGGTTTTTATATTTAGCTGCCTACACTGGAAAACCACATTTTTATAGATGTTGGATACCACACCTTTCTCTGTGGCTCCTCAAGGCTGTTTTTTTTCCCTTTTTGTGCTTTATATTCAATTTCTGTAACTTAGCCCAATTTTGTCTCTATCCTTTGTTCCCATCCACCAATGCTGTAAATTGCTTATCAACAAAGCAAACACAAGGTCATATTTAAATGGCTGCAGTTCATCTGGGATTGGATCATCTTTGGCTATCACAGCTGCTTGGCTTCATGACTGACGCAGAGAAGTAGGAAAAAGAACAACTTTACAGCATTTGCAAAAGGCCAGCTGTGCCGCTCAGTTTTGTAGAGGCAGAGATGTGAAGTGTCTCATCACAGTCATAACTCACAAGGCTTTGTCTGCTACCTATGCTGGTAGACTTTCTTCTAGGCTGATCAGGGTCAATGGTCTTCCCAAAGTTACTGATCCAAACCAGAGTAAACCATTGCTAGTCAATTATTATCTCCATTATACCGTTATTTAAAGCCTGATTCTCCATGAGCAAAAGGAGGTGAGAGAGGCCAAGATCTAAGTGACCTTGCTGTTTGCCTGCAGCCGTTAAATGGGATGGCAGAGCATACCCAGAGTCTCTGCGCCAGGGGTACCAAAGCTGTAGATCTGAGAGAAAAATCCCATTGGTCCGTCATTTTCTTAAGGACTCACTAAAAATATAAAATAAAAGGGAATGGCAGTGAGCTCATTCTGAGCAGAAGTTCAGTCTGTTTAGACCCTTTGAAGTGATTAAAGAGATTAATATCATTCACAGTGTTGGCAGGAGAGCTTGAGAGAGCCTACCTCAAGACTGCAAAGAAGGTCTCTACTGTAAAATTCAATAGTATATGCAATTATTTTCTCAGAGGGTGAGTTAAAAAGGTCAGTGCAAAGTCAACTTCAAGGCAGAAACATGAGAAAAGACTTTATCTCCCTCTGTATGTGTGTCTACCTGTTCCATAGATCCTTCAGGACCCAAAACCAACAGCAAAGCTCTCTGAAAAGCTTTTCTGGGATGCCTTTTTTTCCTGGTTCCTCCAATAGAGATTTTGCATTTGAATAGTTTGATGGTTCGGATGGTGCCATCGCCTTGCTTCACATCAGGAGTGGTGTTGGTGGAGAGAAAATGTAGTCAGGGAGTCCAGACTAGTTAAGTTGTACAACAGAGGGAGAGGTCCACATCTTTCACCAGCATTAAGCTTTCACAGTTGCCTGATACGGGTAAGATCATGGCAAAGCTGAAAACTGAAAAACAAAACTGTGAGGGACCAGGGGTCCCTGCAATGGCCGGCAGAGTGAGAGAGGACTGGAGTTGCCTAGATGCAAAACATGGTAAGGATTAAACCAGAAAACTGAAAAGTAGTTGGTTTTTTGCAGTCCCACCACTATATCTCTTTCTGAAGTCTTTTTTACTGTTTTTACTTATTTGTATATACAAAATTTCTGCCAAGGTAAGAAGCTGGCAGAGTGGATATTAGAAATCTACGTGGTTCCAAGATGGAGTTTGGTACTTTGGTGACTGGGATTATATGGCCACATGTAGACAAGCTTGTTATAATCACAGACTAATTAAGGTTGGAAGGTATTTCTGGTATTTCTGGAGGTCTGCCGTCATACCCCCAACTAAAAGTTGTCTAGCTTTGAAGTCAGGTCCAAATTCAAAATCAGTTCGAAGACTGGCCTTTTCCCATTCTGCATTTCCCAAAGAGCCCTCTGGTTGGTAAACCATTTAATAGAGCTACCAAATTGTTGTCGACGCTCTGGAGAAATGGAAAAGTAGAAATTTTAGGAGACTGAGGGTCATGCTGCCACCTTTTTACACAGAGGGAAGCTAGGGCTTGGGATGGTGAAATGGTGTTTTCAAGGCTATGCATGGATCCTGGTGAAACCTGGAAACAAATCTGGGTGATCAGAGTAAAAAGCTGCACACTTACTGCTAGCTGTTTAAATCTATATCTTTTTTGCCCTTATCCAGTTCCTCTTCTTCTACCCAAGCCTATGCCATTACTCATGAGAGGAAAAAAAACTCAAGTAAAACTACTGAGAAAGTAGAATTTTGCTCTGAGTAGCAAGAAAACAATCCAGGCTGCTTGACAGGTATAACCTAGTGCAGGAATCCTTAACACCGACAACAGCCCACAGCTACATGACAACCCTGATGGCGATAGTCACTGCTCTGTGCTGGAAGCTTTCAGGCATGACCTATCTAATAATGCATCACTTCTTTTTATTAAGAATCTGGAACCTAGTAAAGGCTTCATGTTCCCTTAATGGTCTTGCCCTAAATTAAAGAAACCACCAACAGCTCATTAATACCTCATTAGAAGGTGTGAATACAAGATATAAAGGGAAGGTACTGTAAAACAACCTTTAGGAAAAAGAATTGAAAAATCGAACTCCTCCAAGGTAATCTTCCCTACCAATTTATCAGTAAAGGCCAGATCTCATCACTTTTGGCTTGCATACACTAGCTCCTTTATTTACTATGAGTCAGACTGTAGAAATCATATTTATTCTGTAGTTCTGGCACAACTGCAGATACCAGGGTTAGGAAATTATACCAGCCAAATTTCAGGATTTCAAATTCATGGGAAATTTTGGCATTTGGAAATTTGCTTTTATTCTGACTAAGAAAATAAAATTCTTTCCTTCATTATTGCCTATGACTGGAAATTCTGACTAAAAAAACTACTTTGGAAATATTGACCTGAGGACTATTGTTCACATTAGTGGAAATCTGCAGTATTTGTAAGGCAGATTTTTTTAATAGCAGAAGTAGATCTCCTTCAGATATGCTATTCATCATTTTTATTGCTCAGAAGTATTTGTCTTATCATAAGAGAAAACAAACATGGAATTTGAACACATAGACTGAATGCAAATATGCTTGTAAAAGCAATGGCAAGAGGAGCAAGAATAGGGGAGCTGTTACCGTTCAGCTGATGGATCATTCCTACTAGCAGCTTCCAGGAGAAAGGGTTCCACCAGATATCACTGATATGATGACTCCTTGGTCACTCCTTTTGCTGGCTATAAGGAACATGTTGGTCCACTATATGGCAAGGTAGCAGCGATGATTTAATCTTAAATTCCTAGCACAAGAAATGAGAATGTGGCATTGAAAAAGTGCCTGAATATAAGATTCAAGATTAAGATTAATTTCAGAAAAAAACCTGGCACCTGAGTGCCGAAGTCAAAGTATATATAATTCTAAAATTCATCCATGAGAGCAAAACCAGCCTAAAGTCATCTGCAGCAAGAACAGCCCAATGGGAGATTGAAGCCATATTTGCAAAATGATGCATTGAAAATTTTGAGAAACAGGTCACATTCTTATACTTTAGCCAGAAGGCTCTTTAGTCAAAGCCTCTAGTGGTGGCATAGTTAAGTAAAGGTCCTCATCTTCATATAGAACACAGGACACCGAGATGCAAAGATGAGACAGTGCTGATGCCATTTTTTTGGCCAAAACCAGATACTTAACTTCAGATTTTTTTTTTTTTTCAGATTCATCAATGTCAATGGAGATAAATGGACTCTCTAGTGTATAACTCATCTCCTTGTAAAATAGATAATCCTGTTTGGTCAGATGATTCAAACCCTGAAAGTGCCTCACGCCCTTGTGAAGAAAGCTTGAGATGACTAGACTGAATGTATGTGTCTACACTACGGTTTTCTAAGGGAAATTAATCTCATCGAGTTGCAGGGGAAAGATTCACATTCAAATTAAAACAACAGTATGTATGAGGGCTCAACGCCACCTCTGTGCTGCAAGTATTTCCATTTAGCCAGACCAAAAAACAGTCTTAAAGATGGGAGATAAATTTAAAAATGGGTATTTTGATGTAAAGAAAAGAACTTACTTTAAATTGTAAGGTGGTTGCTGGGAGAGATTGATCCTTGACGAAGAGTGAGGCAGCCCATCCCATTGGAGGATGGTTGTAATCCCCTCCCCAAATATTTTCCTCAGTGGAAAGACATGATAAAATGTCTCCATCTTACAATGAAGAAAGAGAAGCAAATGATGACCAGGCCTGCTGGCTGCAACACTGTACCCCACAAAGTCCAGGAGTCCTCAAGACACTTTCCTCATGCAAATATCAACCAATATTCCTACCACAAAGAGGCTGGAGGCAAACTGTGCAACCATGAATGCCTGAATATACTCAGCCATCTCAGTGTCTGGATTTACAGAGATGCTGAAAAATGCAGAAGGCGGCATTCACCAGGAAAACAACCAACCAACCAACCAAAAATTTCCCCAAGCAAAGGGCTTCAGACCCATCCAGCTACCAGAACGATGCTGTTTGTGATCCCCTGTTAAAACCTTGTCAGCAGCAGTGCTTCTCAGCTAGCGTGGGAAGGCCATGATCTAAAGCCTGTTGAAGTTATTAAAAAGACTCCCGTTGACCTCAGTGGGCTCAGTTTTATCCTCTGAGCCCAGGAGAGCTCCAGCTGTGGTTTAGAAACTGCTGGTGGTCCGTGTGCCTGTGGTGAGTGGGCTGCATCTGGGCCATAGAAGTATATTAAGCCTAAAGACATATGAGCTAGCAAGTCTGCATTTCCTAAACTTGATTGGGTGTGCAGTGGTTTGCAGGAACATTTGAGGGTTGGCAGGGCTCTTCCAAAAAGTTTGGGAATTAGTGATCTGGTACCTTCTCTAAAGGCTTTTTATGTACAGCATGTGCCAGGACTATTCCATGTATTCTGACAATGATTTCTCTGAGGCTGGGCATAGCTACTTGACCTTGTTCCAGTATCCGCTTTCCTAGAAATCCTTTATTTAGCCGTAGGGAACAGATAAAACTGAGACCTGTAGCCTAAACCAGTACGTCTCTTTCCACCACTGAAGCGATAGCCCAGAGTGTCGGTTAACTTTTATCTTTTTGTTAATTTGTTCTCTCTTTCCTTCCATGGGATGTGCAAGCCATAGGTAAATACTTTTGCAAACTGTTTTAACTTTCCCTTCCCTACATAATTAGCAGTGAATGAACTCCTAGTCACCCTTTATTTGACTGAGGGAAAATTACCTCATGCCCAGTCGTTTCTGAGTGAAAATCCCCTGCTGTTACAACATCTCCCTTTTACAGGAATCTCAGTTAAAACTAAGAATTTCCTCTAATAATCTTCACACCAAACTTCCCCTGTTTGGCTCAAAGAGACTTTAGAGGAAAAGATTTCAGCCCACAAGTTCACCCTGGGACAAAAATCAATCCATTTAGGTTTTTAACATCTCAAGTGTGGACATCACAACTGTGGTCCAATATTTTAGCAGTGGTCTCAGAAATGCCAGAGAGAATATGAGTGTTGTATCCATCAGGTCCACGCTTACACATCCAAGGGCTTCACTAGCCCTCACCCGCAGCGCTGCAGAACCGTTCCAACACCACAATCCCAAGCTGGTCAGGGCTGCTGCTTTCCAGGACGCTGTCTCCAATCTCCTGTGAGTTGCATTCTTCATTTCCCAATTATTGGCCATGACTTTGGCTGCGTTAAAATCATAGGTTGCGCAAATAAGCTGCCTGAGCAAACGCTCCAGACTGCTTGGGTGTAACTGACCTGTTTCTGATGACTTTCATCGCTTTACTATAGACTGCAACATTTGCGGATTGTGCCAGCAATAATTTTCCACTTTTCTTGGATCAATAAAAGATGTTGATAAAGGTGTTGGATAGCATTGGATTGGGGCGGGTTGCTGTGGGACCCCTTCTAGACGTATTTCAGGCAGATTATGAGTCCCTGTGCATGGATATTTTCTGAGATCTCTCAAGTAGCCAGTTTTAATCCATTCAAGACAAAGATTTTAAGTCCTGTAAGCACAACCGGTAATCTCTTTGAAAATTATTCCCGTTTTTCCCTGTTTCCCTTCCCCACCAGAGGTTTCCTACACAACACAGCAACACAAAGAAATGATTCAGCATTTAGAGTAACAGGAAGGGACGGAGACCTTCATCAGGAGCTGGCAATGAAGAGCGGGCACTAGGAATCTGCTCTGCTGCCGATGAGATGGTTGGTTTCCCTTGGCAGCTCACCTGCTTTTGGAAGTGCCAGATTCTGCCTGGTTTTTCCTTCCTCCCCCCCTTCCCTGCTGGATTGTGTAATGAATGCCAAATTAACTATTCAAACAGCCATGCTGCTATCGAGGGGCAGGAGAAATGTCTCTGGCAAGACTGAGCATCTTTTTAAATTATTTCAATTGTTTCTCTTTAGTGAAAATGAGCACCAGGGAGCCAGACCCCATTTAGCAGCCATGTAAAACGTGGCTTCCATTTATTTTGTGTAGTCCTAATTACTTGGCTGCATCCCTCTCCCCTAGTCCCGTGTCTCTCCTCCCCCTACCAGTCTGAGTCTTCAGTTTCTCAAGGGGAGTTTTTTTTCCCCCAATTCCAAAAAGGGCTTTAGGGAGGGGTAACCCAACCCTGTAGGATCTCAGCCACCCCATGGTGAGACAAGACTTGTTTTCTTGCAGAGGCTGTACATGGTCTTTGAGTGTTGGGGCCATGTCTCACCCTATTCAGTCATGGGATGTGAAGAAAAAGGCTGAGAGCTCTGCCACCATGGTTGGAAGCTTTGGGTGGAAGCTGTTGAAGGCTGGTGTTTCTGCAGTGATCACATGGGACTAGAGAAGAGGTAGCGAGGTCTGCAAGACATTAAAGTGTTATCATAAGGCAGGCTGGCAAAAAGCCAATCGGCAACCCTTTTAGCAGTCCCGTAGCTAAAGCACATTGATTTCCAAGGTTCTCATGGCCATGCTTTCCACCAGAATTAACTCGCTCTCCTTTTTCCATATGCACACATTTGTCTATCTACCCCCATATACACCTATCCGGAAAAGCAGTCGTATTCCTGACATTCATTCCAATCTGAATTATCCTATGACCCTATGCTGCTGTGATAGGTAGATATTAACTTTCTTTTAGTTTTTCTGCCTGGCTTTCTTTAAATAGTGGCAAGTAGATCTTCCTGCTCTCGTCACTCAAAAATCAGACAGTACACAGAAACTTTAGATTTTTCTTCCTGGTACTCCCATCCACATTCTCATTCCATGCTAAACACTCCTCTGTGAGGCATTTTTAACCAAACATGTTGACACCTAGAAAGGGAGAAAGTAAAATAAAATAAAAAATAGAATTAAATTAAATTAAAATAAAACAAAACAAAACAAAACCAAACCTCACCTCCTTTCTTAAATATGGAAGAAAAAGTCCCAATTTCAGATTCATTCTAGGGATCTGAAGCCCTGTGAGATGAGTCATCTGCATGGTGTGGGGCACTGTGTACATCACAGAGAAGAAGAGGGACCGCTCTCCCAGGGTGATTGGCAGGTCAGCTTACCTACAGGCAAATTTCTGCCATTTCCTCCATTTTCCTCCTTCTGCTGCATGGATGGGATAGGAGTGCATGGGGCAAGGATGCAGGTCTGCAGGCTTCTACTTCCAGAGGCTGATGTAACAGCAGGGCTCTTGGAAGTGGGGCGGGAAGGAGGGATCTTCATGCCCAGCCCATGGTAAACAAGGCTTTTGCAACCGAGGTTAAGGAATCAGGCTATCTAGCAAAGAACAACCTGTGAGCAGCGTCCCTCTTCTTTTCTTGGACTTCCATGAAATCTGGGCAAAACTGGCTCTAGGTATGCATCAGACTCCACCATTTGAGCATGATGCTATTAATGACCTTTTTCTAAACTTAAAAATCAAATAATAGTGCTCTGTGATGATCAGCTGTATAAATGACAGAGTGACCAGAAAATAAATGTATAAACACTGTGATTGTTGTCTAAACTATCACCCAAAGAGCACTTAGGAGAGTCAGTTGGAGTCACAGTCAGACCTGATTACTAAAAGCCCCTATTTGCAACACTCTTATTTGTCATATGCCCAAAAAGATGGTGACCAGTTCAAACCATCAGTTCACCAGAGCTGTCTGCCTCTACCAAGGAAGAGATGTGCTCACGACACCAAGTTACCCACCTAAGTATGTGGTTTGAACACAGTCTCTGAGACATTGCCTGAGACATTAATCCTTTTCTTGGGCCTGAGCATCACAGCAATAACAACTAAGATAGGCACCGAGAGCAAGTGAAGGGAATATTAGCATCCTAAAAAACACGTGTCCGTAAATGAACAGGGTAAATTCCTACCACCTTGACTGGGGACTAGAGACTGAATCCCTGTTCTTCCAGCATATTTGAAGTCCCTGTATGAATGCTGCTATTTACACACAAGGTTATTCTCAGGGCAGCGATCAAACACAGAACAGAATGCGAGCAGATTGTCCTGTTTACTAATAATAATTAGATTTCAAGGACTGTCCAAAGATAACCCAAGTCTAAGTTACATTCTTGGCACAAGGTACAACCAAGATGAGGGTTGCCAGCTCCAACCAGGAATGGAGTACCAAGCACAAATAGAGTCTGAATGTGAACTACCTGTTCTGGAAAAAATGGGAAGGGATGGAAACAATGTGTGACCTGTCAGATACTGTGACTTCAGGAATGCAGCACTCAGCAAGTACACAGAATACTGCTTAAGCTATTTCTGTTAATTCGTGTCCTTCTATTAACTACTCACAGCTCATTTTGGCTGAAAAACAGAAGCCATTCGTTGTTGCCAGGGAAGCTTGGAGGGAGAAGAGCTGAAATGATTCCAAAGGAGCCACAGGAAAGGAATAATATTGACCATATATGTATTGTAGAGAAAGAGTAAGTCTTTAAAGATGTCAGCATCTGCCGGTCATCCTTGCCAATGCACGCATATAGTTGTCTTGCAGCTCGGCTGCGTGAACATCTCTGGCAACACCCTAACGCACCGGGGATGCTCATGCAGTCCAAACCTTCTGACATAGTGTTAGCTGACTTGTAAAATAGAGATAGAAGACTTCAATCTTGAGGGGGTTTCAAAGATAACAGAAATACCATCCCTACGTGGTCTTTGTTTTCAGGGGAGACTGATTCACTGTTCACTTCAAGTACACTCCAAGAAAACTTTGTCAAACAGAGGGAATAAGTTAAAGACTGACCAGAGAAAGTACTAGCAGAATGAAAGACAAGTGAAGAGAAAGTATCATGGCAGAGGACAGGTGCACTTGTTGAGAACAAAAGGATCTCAGAAGTAGAGCTGGCATGAGGAACAACCATGCTTATAAAGGGAGTCTCATTAGCAGAGAAGAGGCTTTTAGTGCAGGTGGAAAGTCTGCTGACTGCATCCCATTTCCCCCATATGTTGCAGTTTGGGATTCAGTTGTGCTCTCAAAATCTGCATTCCTCTCCAGCTTTCTGAACCAGGAACCACAGAGTTAAGCCAGGCATGAATATCAGCCAAGATTTCCTGAAAAACATAATGAAAATTAAATCTCCACGTTCTTGTTCTGCCATCAAAATGGACAGTCTGATTTCCTGAAAGGCTGGGCTTGCAACTCATTGACTTCAAGGACAAATGCTGTGCTCCATTCTTGTGGCAATCAGAATATATTAGAAAAACTTGGTCGCAACCATTCTTTGTCTCCAATCCCTACTTGCAGCTCCCATTGAAATACCTTGCTGAATATGGGTAAATCTAGACTACAGCTAATTAACTGTTATGGGAGGAGTCACTAGATGGCAATGTTACCCATGCTCACCAGGGCAAGGTACTTTGGCCAGCACGTGCAGGTTGTGTTTTGTTTTTATGATGATATGTTTTGCACCAGAGTTTGTTGTGCAGCAGTCTTTAGAGAGAAGCTATGGCAGACAGCACAGAATTTGTTCCCCATTTTAGTTGTTGAAAGTAAATTCTTGAAAAGAACAACTTTGGTGTGCAGGCTGGGCATTTCCAGAGCAGCAGGCTGATCAAGGTCATCACTTTTTCAAGACCAGGGTTCAAGTGTAAGAACTAAATGGAACCAAATTATCCTAAACTCCCTCTCATGTAATTATTTCTTCACTGGGAGAACGAAGCTTCATTTTTCTGCACCCCTTATGCTGCATCTATTATAGCAAATTAAACAGGGCCAGGGCACAAGAACTGGGTCATTGGGCCTCTTACACTGCCCAAGGAGTCCCCAGTCACCTCCAGCCCAAGCCAACCAGCTCATTCCCAGACTGTTCTTGGGCATGGTTTGGAAGGTACCACAGACTGGGGGCCATGCCTGTCAGGCAATCCGGAGGCAGCAACCTTGTCTTAGAGGGTAAAAGAGTTTAATCACACAGATGTGATCATTCTGTGACAGTGGATCCAGGCCAGGGAATGGTCCTAGCTACATGTGATTTATAAGCATCAACTTAGCCTTAGTGCCTGAAATGGAGTAAAGAAAAAGGAGACAACATTATGGTGGACACATAGCATATTTTGAGAATACAGAGTGAGACAGAAGGTTATTGTGTGACATATACTGAGGCTCTGACCGTCTGTCTATCTCCCTTTCCTATGTGTTTTAAATTATGAAGCTTATCCAAGGTAGATTGAAGAAAGGCTGTGCTGCCGTCCCAGTTGCTGTCATCAGATGAAGCTTGATGTATCCCAGGAGCAGTTTGGTGGCAGGCTTATGTTCCTGACAGAAGAAATTATTCCATAATGAAATTAGATGAGGAATTTAGCTTTACATGGGGACCACTGGTATCTGCGTCTCTACACAATGTAAATCTAAACTCCTGCTAATTTCTCCAAGTCCTGCTTTCATGAGGGGGAAAGGGCCTCTCTCATCCTGTTTACATTTTCCTAATTACCTCATTTGTTCTGTGTTTACTGAGGGATTGGGTTCTTAAGAGGCCAGCACGAGACATCACTATACTACCAGGATGGCTCTTGATTGAAGAGGCCCTGAGCAGACCTAAGGAGAGGATCAGATGGCAGAGATGGGGATATGCTAATTATCCACAAGAATGTGAGGGTTTTAAACACCAGCAAAGGAGCTCGGACTAAGGGCATGGAAAGAGAGGCACAATATCATGGAAAGAAAATAAAGACCATGCAAAAAGTGGGAAATATTCCCTACCTGTGCAAGCACATCAATCAAGGGACAACATCCAGAGTGTACAGCCTGGGAGCCCTCTCCCTTCAGATTGGGGTCCCTCATACAGCACAAGGTGTGTTTGAGTCTCCTGATCTAGCACAGACAAGAAACGTGGTGCAGCCCTGAGCACATGTAACAACCTGAGTCTAGGAAAAGCAAAGCTTGCTGAGAGGGTACAGCACAGTCGGCGTGTGGTCCATCTGCTTCCAAGGCTGATCTGCATTGGCATGACCATGCTGTCTTTCTGACCACCTTGTGCACCAGCATTGCTGGCTCTAGGGCTAACCCCTGACAGTTTGGCCCCTGTGCCTTGGATTCTCTTTGGATGACATGAACCACCCCAGAAACAGCTTCTTTGCGGCTCCCTGGCCACTTTCTTTCAGTGTAGTTGCCTCATCTTTGTGTCACCTTGCACTACAAGTGTGAGATTCACTGGCCCAGTTATGAAATATCTAAGGAGTGGCTGGTTATAACAGGAAATCTAGTCCAGCCATATTCATGGTGGTTTGGGACAGGGGTGCCTTGGATTCAAGCTATAGGCTTGCTAAAGGCTTGTTGAGCAACTCTGGCTAAGTAACAGGGACAAGATTCACCAAGAGAAATGAGGTCTCGCTGCACTCAGTGGTGGTCCTAGCAATTCACCAGTGACTGGCTCTGAGAGTGAAGCTCCAAATTTGGGCTGAGCATTTGTGGGTTTCAGGAAGGGAAGAAGACTCATCCCTGGACTGTCTGGTGTAGACTGGCCCATAACCACAGTGCTCAGGTCTCACACTTGGGGGTGGACTGACAGTACCTCCACCGCAAAGACCTTGGCCTGGGCCTTTGCTGGAACCTGGTGACCTTGACTCATAAGTTGTGGTTTTCCTGGAGGGAGAGGGACAACTCAGTTCAAAGTGGCTGAAATAATGATGAGGCTGTCTTGCACCCTACCGAATAGTGTTTCTGTAGCATTGTGGGTGCTGCGTGTCCTCGAATAAGCTATAAATGTACAGAACAAGCTGAAAAGTAGAAGGTGGGCTGGGGCAGTCCAGATGGATAGTGTTGGAGGATTGCCTTGGGGCAGTAAGGCAACTTGGTGCAATATGTGTCCACACTGTCTGCTGTGAACCCATGAGTGAATTACTGAATTTCTTCTCTAGTGAAATAACTAGCGCTCTTCACAAGGGAAGTTGCCTGCAGTGTGGACAATCATTGGACCAGGGCTCTGGAGCAAAACAGGAGTTAAATGGAAAATGTAAACATATGTTCTCTATGTAGCAAAAGAAGAATCAACACATCCTCTTTGCATTATAGACTCGACCTCATTACACCCAAGAAATAGAAGATGCAGATTCAAGACTTTTCTTGACCTGAAGGAGATCAAACCCACAGCTACCCATTTTTAGATGCATATTTTAATTTTGCTACTGCCTGGGAGAGATGGGCTGTTTACACTGTCCTGAGAGACAGGCAACAGGTATGTAAGTAGGTATTACGAACTCTGCGGGTAGGAGACATTCTCCTCATTACTTGTACAAGAAATTTAGGTGTCTAACTCAGGGCCATGAATCACAGGAGCCCAGGTCTTCCTGGAAATCCAATCCTTCCTTGCTTTCCTTCTTGTTTTCCAAGTCTCATGCAGCTTGCTAGGCTGTAGTTTCACTGACCAACTTGGCATAGAACATACAGTCATGAATATTGCCCTGCTTTCAGCCACCGGAGTATAGTCAGGATTCCTGGTCCTGTTGTCCTCATGCACCTTGAAGAAAAAAAAAAAAGTCTTCATGCTTCCATTCCTCCATTTGTGGAAAGGATGTGATCTGCACCAGAAGGGAACAAAGGCTTATTTCACAAAGATCCTGGAATAATGGGTGATTTTTATTTTTTCTTAAGCTGAATTCATTTTCTGTCACTTTGGTTTCAGAATTCAGTCCTACCAAATGACCCCAGTGAAGCCTAGGACATTACTAGTTTCATTCCTGTTGAAGCCAATAGCTGAGCTTTTCAGTGAATCAGGAGCAGAGTCCTCACCAGAATTCAGGACTATGCTCCAAGGGAAAGATTTACAGCTATACTAGGTAATAAAGTAATCCAGGGACCACTGCCTGTCCCTAAAGAAACATGACTTCTGTCCATTCAGCTAAGGAGTCTTTCCCCCAAAACAAGGTGGTCTCATTGTGTAGGGGTGAACCAAATCCCGACTTACAGCACATCAGCTATCCACAGTAAGTATTGTCTGCATGCTGTATATGTGAGGTCCCTTTCACTGCAAGAAGACTAGGCATCTTCATGTTATTTACCATCAGTTACCACCAGGTATGAGTGACCACAGAAACTAGTCCCCTGGAGAGTTTATCTTGTCTGCATCCACGTTCCCAGTGCTTACAGCATTCATAGGCAATTTCATCAGTTTTGCTAAGCTAGGACTAGGATTAGTTTAAATCCACTTAGCTTAATGCTGTCTATGCAAACCAAAGTGATAAATCTTTCTATCAAACCAAATCATCCTCTGCATAACACTGTTATTACTAGCTCCCTTTAAATCTTAAAAATTTAAAAACTTTAAAGATCACAACTATGGTTAAGGTCAGGCACCTGCCTTGTGGAATTAAGACCTACATCTGCTAGCTCTTACCGCAGAACTATTAATAACCATTTTCTTTGTGCATGTTATGTCCATGTGTGCAGGAACACCAAGCGTGCACCCGCCTTAACGAAGATGGAAAACCATCTTCACTCCTTTGCTGTAAGAGGGGAGTTGTTTCCATATCCCCGAGCTTTCCAGCAACTCAGGTTTCTTTCCTAAGCAAACAGCGCACTGCTCGTTGTTAGCGTTGTCAGGAATCCCTCAAAATGCAAGCAGAGTGGAGAAGAACAAGAATACCAGTAAGGACACACAGGACAATAGCCTATAGGTCTGGGTGGGCCATTCATTCCAATGATGGTAATTTTAAAGTCTAGGATCTTTACGGCCAGCTCTCTGCTGTTGCAGTCACCACCTCATAAACTTAGCAAGTTCCAGGAATTCATTTATTTGCTCCCCTTGGAAGATTGGTCCAGAATCTCACTGTTCCAGTGGTTAAAAAACATCTTCCACTTTCCAACCTAAATTTATTCATAACCAGTTTATCCCTATCTGTTCCGATGCCAACACTGTCTTTAAGTTTAAATAGCTTTTCTCCCTCTCTGGTGTTTAGCTCCCATTCTGTTTATAGAGTATGATCATATCTTCTCCAAGCCTGTGTTTTGCTGAGCTAAACAAGTCAAACTCTTTGAGTCTCCTAAACAGGGCACTCCCTTCCTCTGGTGCTCATCATTGCCCTTCTCTGCACCTGTTCCAGGTTGAATTCATCTTCCTTAAACATAATGAACTAAAATTGAACCTTAGAGTCCATCAGCTTTGTACAACGTCACTAATAGGAACACCAGGCTAGAGATGCCCTTCATGCAGAGAACTCCCTTTAAAAGTTATCATGCTACATCTCAAGCTAGTTGCAATCCTTCCTTGCTACCTCTTTTGGAAAACTGCTGCCTGGTCTCCACCTTTCTCTTACGCACATCCTTAGACTTTGCAGTAATTTTTTTTCTTGTGCCAAAATAGGCCCAGTGTTTTCTAAAACTTTGGGAAGTCCTTCACTTTAAGCATGCACAGTTTGGTCATGCTGAGCTCTCACTGGTGGGTGATAGCCATCCTGGGGTCAAGTAATATCCAGCATCTTTTTCTCCCCCACCTAAATTAGGAAACTCTTACCCCCCCAGTTTCTGGAATATATTCTTTTAGTGTTGGTTCCTTGTGCACTTTTAATATGGAAGGCCACCCTGCTTGCGCTAGTCCAGCTCGACATCCACGCTGCCTTTTCTGCAGTTCAGGGAGAGAGCCCTAAGCCCATAGACACATGCTGCAAGCAAGTCTATCTAACACGCTATCTAAAGTATGTTAACCCTGGAGTGACCTATTTTCCTTTCCACACACAGGTTTCCTTAAAAAGGAAACCAAGCAGTTCAGTCCATATTAGAGCAAAATATGTGATGTGAGTGATCTGTGGGGCAAGGTACTGGAGCAAAAGTGAAAGGAACCACTTTGACAACAGGGAGGCACAACACTATCTCAGAGTTCCCTTCACTACCAGCAGACATCTCGCATGATGCTGAAAATGGGTGGAATTCGGCGATACCCTTTCCTTCACCCAGTAAAACTGAAACCAAGTCCAAGAAGCCTGGAGGAGTTCATGGCATGAGTCCCAGACATGGGAGAATATGCCATGGTCTTTACAGCTGAACCACTTACTGTGACTCACTCCAGTGACTCATCGGAGCAAAGCTGAGTTCAAGAGTAAAGAAGGAAGAGTTGCCACCTTTTCCCGCTCCTTTTCCCTCAGTCTGGTCCCCAGAGCTATGTTGAACAGTCTCAGAATTTCTCATCAGGAAGTGGCATGAAAAGGGCATTACAGGCGCTATTTCAAGACACTGCATGGAATTTCCTTCTGCTTACATGGCAGGAACTTGTTCTGTCTGCTGCCACCATCAAATCCTAAAACACCAGAGTCCCTGGAACAGTGAGAACCAATATGGTTTTGTCTCCCATTTAGAAATTGGCAAACTGAGACACAGGTGGGGTTGATGTGATTACCTGCCAGTGAGCCATCAGCAAAACCAGGAATGCAATGCAGCCGTCTCTGCTCCCCAAGGTGGTGGACACCTTGCAACCAAGCTCCCAGCCTCATGGGGCAGGTTGCTATTAGTCATGTCTTCTCGGCAGGAAGAAGCCCGGAGGAGGATGCTTAGCACTGCTGAGTCAGAGGGTCAGTCCCAATGCCTGCCTCCCATGAATGAAATAAGAGCTGACCTCCCAGGCAGCCAAGTGCCACCCGATGTCCTTGCCAACCTGCCTAGGAGAACTTTTCCAGGCAGAAGTCACGATAAGGACAAGGTGCATTTTCTGAAGGGAACATGCTCATTTGCTACTAATTTTGCAACCCAAAATCTGACACCCAGCAGGGGAATTTCTGTCTCTCTTTGGCTCAGGATGAGAAACATTTCTTTCAAATCTTTCTTTCTTTCTTTCTTTCTTTCTTTCTTTCTTTCTTTCTTTCTTTCTTTCTTTCTTTCTTTCTTTCTTTCTTTCTTTCTTATGCTTCGCTTGAGAGGCTATAAGCAATCAGGGTGCTTAAGGAAATTGCAAATGACTCAAGAGGATGCAGAACATTTCATCTAAACAACTCAGCTCCTCACTGCAATATTTTCCACATTCAGAGCCACATGGCTTTGGATATCCTACCAAACACTGAAAGGGATGGAAAGAAATGACAAATATCTTATGAACTTCTTGCTGGCCTGGCACTAGAACCAGTCATGGGCCAAATGAAGTTCATAGTGGACACAGCCAGCTCTGGTGAAGAGCAGAGGAGCTAGCTCGCAATTGCAGTTTCAGGGACACAGGACTGGTTGAGTCCTCCTTCATTGCTCTGTTGTCTCTTGAGGAAGACTGATTCCAGGAGGTAGAGCAGAGTGGTTGAGCTGTCTCCCATTTTTGCAGAAAGTCACAGAATCGTAAGAGAAACAAGTTATTCCTCTGTTTCTCCATCAGCAAAATGGAGACCTGAGTCTCCACTGCCTTATGACATGGGAAAGGGTCTGGAGCCAAATGGGGTGATTGGAAAGTGTCTGCAGAGACACTGGTAGAAAGGAATGTCTTCCTACATTGAAGTAGGGTTTAGCTTGCAGATAGCCCCACTCCCAGATGTTGAAAGATAGGTGTTTGCCCATATACAAGGTATCTAAGCTCCTGTTATAGTCAACGGAAATCTAGTAAGTGGACCCTGAAGAGTGATCCACCTTACCCAAAAGCATATACCAGGTACTCTTCTCCATGCCTTTGTACCCCAGCATGTCACAGGCAGCCCTGGATGCCTGTGTAGGGGTGCCTGAATCAACCCAGCCATCACTGCTGGTCACTGGCAGCTGAGAGGAGACAAGAGTGCTTGCGGGTGACCAGGACAAACACAATCTAGCACCTGGGAGGCAAGGTTTTCCCAGCTGAGTGATTAGCAGAAGCAGAGACCAAAATGGGTTTGACAGCAGAGTTGATCAGAGGAGTGTGCCCTTCTTGGATTGACGGGTCAGTGGTGTTCACTGCTGCTGTGGAGGAATCTGGAAGCATGGGGACATGGGGAACCGCACTGCCTGGCAGGTGTTTGAGAGCCTGGGGACTTGGTTATTCCCACCTCTGGTAACTGCACAGTTCCAGGAGACGTTGGCAGGCAGCCTCAGCACAGCCTGTCCTTGCCACCCGGGGCCAATGTGGGGCCGGTATGTGATCGTGTGACTGACAGATTCCACCAAATACACGTCAGCAAGGTCCACATCTCTCTTTTTTCCTCTTTTTCCTTCCTCCTTTTTTTTTTTCTTTTTAAATATAACTTGCTGCATTTACGCCAATAAAAACTAGTAAAAAATCAGACTGTTCCCTGCAATTTCAGTAAACCTGCCCAGTGTTGGAAGCCTCCCAGCAGGGTCATGAACTGTTTTCTATACGTCCTGTGCCTCTATTTTTAAACTGGCAGCTGGCACTCTGACATTCAAATTGCTCTTCCAAGAGGACATTCAGGAACAGAGAATCGCCTAAAACTTCATTGCTGTTCCACAGCCCCAAGAAACCTTGACGAAGGTGTGATCCTCAGCTTGACACAGGCAAAGACAGGATGGACTCCAGGGAGTCCATGAGCAAAACAATTGTCCCATAATGTTATCCTCGCAGAGCTGAGAAGCTATAGAGAGGCTAGAGGCCAGATGCCTAAAGAAATGTCAGCACTTAGCTCCCATTTATTTCCGTAGGTTTTCACTTTTGCATCTTCTCCAGGAAAGATGCTCCCTTTATGAGGGGAAATAACCAATACCTCCACCGTATCTGAAAACAGACTGTGAACCAGCTCCTTTCTCACCTCAGGGACTTGGCCCCATTTAGTGTAACCAAGTCAGAGGGATGTGGAGACAAAAACAACATCCTGACTCTTCCTAGCCTTGCAGGCAAGAATGGATGGTGAAAAGAGTCCACTGTGACTCATGTAAAAACAACAGAAAAACTGTTCCTGGCAGCCTCAGAGACTAGAATTTGGTTCAGCATCATGGCACAACTTCCCAGCACCAGTTTCTACTTGGGGGTATCTTGACTGGACTCAGGCATAAGCGTTTCCTTAGCATTGAGATGCATGTAGGAACTAGACTCTTCACAATAAGGATTTTATCCCAAGATTTCTTCCAAACTGTTGCAACACCTGCCATGAGTCTACTGAGTCTCAGATGTTCAGCACCATTTGAGACATAGATGAGTTTCTGAGAAAAATCCTGATGTACTGTAAGATCTGAATCCTAGGAACTGAAGAAAAATTCTGTTCTGAATGCACAGGGAAATCAGCCAGAAATCAGGAATGAAGGAGCCTAGACGTTAGGCTTGCTCAGCAAAATACATTAAAGAGAGGACAACCTGTTACCAGATCTCTGGAGAGCAGCATCTTTGGGGAAGGCAGAAGAGCATCACTTACTCTCAGAGAGGTCATCCATAACATCATGGAGAGAATTACTGGGAAAATGACTCAGTATATACCTCTTTGCAATATGTGAGTGCTTGTGCTGGCCATTGGAAGCTATGCATCATCATTTCTGTTTAGTGATTGGACTTCAGAGAGTTAAAGGTGTTGTAGCCAAAAGCTGAGACACATGTAAACACTACAATACAGAAATCAAATCATCTGAAAAACTAATTTCCGACCCATCACCACTGCCAGACAAGAAAAAATAGAAAAGGATATGAGAGCTGATTGAATTTTAGGATAGAATAGAATAGAATAGAATAGAATAGAATAGAATAGAATAGAATAGAATAGAATAGAATAGAATAGAATAGAATAGAATAGCTCAGATGGAAGGGGCCTAAAATGATCATCTATTCCAACTGGCTCAACACTTCAGGAATTTTGAGGCTATAGCAGGATTTAGTTAAAATGGGATACTGTAATGAATATCAAGAGGGTAAGTTAGACTAATACACAGTGAAGGTGGGTAGAACTTTGTTAACAATCTGGGGCCTGCCTTGAAAATTAATGTAAGACAAACACTGAAATAGTTTTAGGGATAATTGTCTGGAGTGAATTTACAGAAGAGAATACATGACTTAACCACTGAAAATAAGACTGGAAGAGATCTGTAGGGCTTCTCTGATCCATCCTTTAAATCCATCACATATTCTTTCAACCATGGATTTATTTAACTCTTTCAGACATCTCTGAACTGCTGCCTTACCTTGACAATGGGCAATGTTTGCAGGTTGCAAAGGCAAAATAGACCACTGTGATCAGTTACCCTGCTCTGCCAAATACATGGCAATGAATTTTATTTCTTGTTACTGACTGTTAAGAGCCATATGTGAGGTGTTCTCAACATACGGGCGAATATCTGAATTTAATAAACTAGGCTGTCTTTGATACCGTAACAGTCCCTAGACTCTCTCTACAGTTAAAGAACAAGGACAGATTACTAATTTTGGCTCTTAACTCCTCTTTCTCAGTTCCAAGTTTGCAGAGAGCCTTGGGCTAAATTTATATCATTGAAACACTTTTCCATAGACACAGCTCTGAGGAGCTGAGATACCACTATGTAACTTAGCTGGTTAAACTCATTAGATGGACAGAACTTGTTTGATGTTACTTTAGGATTCTTTGTCTTATCTTCTAATAGGTCCCTAGCAGCTCTCAGATGAGAAAAATTTACAGTGTCTGAGCCGGTTGAGAAGTTATGTCAAGGGTGCTTATTGCCTCTAGTTACAACACCGAGTCCTAACACTGCCTGCTTATGTTGTCTTGTTGACTTCACAATAATATTAATGAGGAGCGGAGAAGAATGACCAAGAAAGGAAGACCAAGGTATGCCAGGAATAGGTGACCCTGAAGTCAGCTTAAGGGTGGAGCAAGGGAAAGGTGCTGGGAAACAGAAGGACAGAAAAAGGCAGCAGCGTCCAGACCATCATTATCGCAGAATGCATGTGTACAATGCCTGTGCCTGTGTTTTCAGAGGCAAAATTTGGTAGGAGGCAGGGCAAGAAATGTGGCTACTATGTAAGCAAACATAGTAAATCAAAGCAAAACTACATGTTGTCTTTGCAAAGTTTTTTGGCCTCTTTCTTACTCCAGCCCTGGGCCCAGAGTCAACTGGATAAATCACACCTCAGTCCTTGTGCTTAAAGTTTCCTGCTGGCTCACTCGAAGCCTTTGGAGGCACCTAGCCCAAAGGAAGACCAAGCTCTGGGTCCTGGGCGGAACTTCAGCTGGATGAATCTGGGCTTAGATCACTCAGAAGAGGAAAAGCCGCTCATCAGTGAGAGAACTGGTGACTATAGCTCAATGCGAATGCTTCTGCCATAAGGCCATATTAAACTGGGGGAAGGGAACAGATGTTGGTCACACAGATCCATGCTGGCAAGTCTCGATGAGTGCAAAGCAACACCTTGGCATGCAACTCTCCATGCTATAAATCATCCCTTATTCACAGGGCACCGCTGAACTTAGGAAACATGGTCGAATCAGTTACACTCAGAAGAAACTGGAAGGTTGGAGCAAAAGGGAGGAAATATTTGTAGTTTTTCCTGCTCCGCACACCCAGGGAATGGTGTTACCAATGATCCTGACCAATATGGTTTGGCCCAAAGGCCCATGTCCACAGGCAGTTCCCAAGATACACTACATCCATTTGAAGGGTTGAACTACCATGCATTTGTACAAGTAAGAGTACGCATGCACGTACAAACACAATAAAAACAACAGCCTTGGAGGCACATTAATTTCCTTTCTAGGCCCACACCCAGGCTGACTCAGTCACTGCTCCATACCTTTTCCCTCTTTTCCTCCAAGAGCTGACACCAAATGTAGTTTTCTCAGCCAACATTCGGAGCTACGTGGTGCCTGCTTCATTCTCCCAACACAACTATACAAGTGCACACACTCACGCATATGTGCCCTGGGACCTGCTTGAGTCATCATGTCCCTGAACATCCTTCTTGGCTGCAGCATCTGTAGAGACAATTATTCAAAGGTCAAAGACCCAGAGATGCTTTCTCATGCAGCAAACACAGATGCAGAAAACAATCCTGGGGAATGAGGGGTATCTACTAGAACTCTTCTGGGTTGCTCTATATGTTTCTCCCTAGTTTAGCACATGCACTAATGCAGAAGAAGCCATGACCTCTATCTTGGTACAGGAGCAACGAGAAGACACAAAGTAAGGAATAGGGGGAGTATAAGATCATTGATTGACTGGAATCTGGTTTATTCTCTCAACCATAGAACCATACTGTTGTGGGGAATGGGAGGAGGATGAAAAAGCAAAGAAGAGATGTCTTTTTATCAGTCAGGGACTGTGTAGGAAAAACAGAGACCACATGAAGAAGATCGTTGATAGCTGAAGAGATTTCGCTTTCATAAATCAGTGAATCAATACCATTAGCAGCAAGTCACCCAAGAGCACCTTATCTAGGAATCACCCTGACTGTGGTTTTCATCTCCCCAACCATCACTCACTGGGGTGGTGAGTTTAGCACCTCTGAGCACACAACATCAGAAAGCAGGGCCCATCCCTGCAAAACTTTCAGAGGGAAACCAGCTGGGTGGTAACCAAGTCTACGTATAGTTTAGAAAGTGACTGGTACTCTTTCTCTTTTCCTTTCTTCCCAGCCTAGACGAGAAAGGGCTTGATTAACGAATCACTGTCTGGGTGTTTATGCAGGGGAAGATAGGTCAAGACGTGGGTGTGCTGATAATGAGGGGATAATGACAATTGCCTGTACCATGTCCAGTGCTAGCCAAGAAGCCATGGGATACCCCAGGTACCCACACAGGACTGGTAGGAACACTGGAAGTTCCTGGGAAGCCTATGCTCCAGTGGAAGCTGCAGACCAATGGGCTGTCTCAAGGGGCACAAGTACTGAATTGAGCCAAAAGCATTTGCTTGAGTTGCTGTTTTCCAGGCAAGTGAGACAGTGTCACTGATCATATTTTTACTGGTGAATAAGTAGATTGAGTTGCTTTGAGAGACAGTGATGAGGCAGTGTGAGGAGAGCCATCCAGGAAAAGCAGAAGTACATGCATAAGTTATCCAAGGAAAGCAGAGTTTGAACAGTGATAATCCCTGCCCTGCATTATTCTCCTAA
Source organism: Morus bassanus (assembly GCA_031468815.1). Taxonomy (NCBI): domain Eukaryota; kingdom Metazoa; phylum Chordata; class Aves; order Suliformes; family Sulidae; genus Morus; species Morus bassanus. Next base: position 84,345,620 of record CM062570.1, on the reverse strand, counting down.
CACTGCAACAACATCTGAGGGTGCTTCCAGCAAATCACACTCGTGTGATTCAGTAGACGAGCTGTCCACCCTACCCTTCTGCAGGTTTACCTGCCTGTAGCAGGGTCAGCAGAGTCAAACCCATGCAGCCTCCTTAGCTGTATTGCTCACAGAGCAGCTTCATAACTCAAACCACCATTGAGAAGGTGCTTCACTTCTGCCAACCCTGCTAAATAATCGGTAACCTCCGGCAGCAGAGTGTGAGGTGGTAACCTCTTAAATCACCCCCATGTGAGTTGCCAGAGCTTGTCTGGAGAAAACCTACAGCTACCTTTCATTGGCAACTTGCTTTCCAGTCTCAACAGAGAGGCCAAGGAATCAAGTGGAATAAGCTACCTTCTGTCCCTCTCAGCTGGTTTCTCCAGGTCAAAACCAAACCCCTTTGGCAGGCAAGTAAAAAAAGAAAGCTAACGGTCTGGCTGCTGGCACATTACCTGGTCTGTGGATACACAGAGTAATTCAATCTGCAGGGCTGTCTTTCTGGCACCTCTCGCAAGCCCTAAAAATTCAGTCCACAGTGAGAAAGAAAACAGAGCAGTGTTTGTTTGGTTCTTTGCCCTGTTGTAGAAGAGTGTGGGACAGTCACTAAGAAAGGAGACATTTTTCATGTAAGAAACAAAGACTTTTGCCCTGCATAAGACAAGGTGTACATACACCACGCTTCTCCCTCTCTGTTTGCCTGACAAAACCATGTATTTGTATTAATTTTGCAGCAGGAAGAGGTCTGAAGTAGACCTTAAGAAAGTGCCTAAAGGCTGTATCTAGACTGCTTATTCCAGTATTGAAAATAGATTTAGATTAGAGTGTGGGAGACTCAGCTCATGTAACTTCAGATTTCTGCAGTCCAGACATCTCAGCAGAGACAGTCGCCTACATCTTCTGTATATAGGTCATGGAGAGAAATAAGTAGCTCTAAAAACATGTTTCATCTCACTAAATCCAGATGATAAAATTTAGGATCCTGTCCTGGGAACGCCTATTTTTCTCTGCTGACTGTAGCTAGAGCACACGGTGCCTTGTTCTGCTGTAGAGAATTACACTATAGTCGCCAACGTTGCTCAGATGCCTACCAACACGTCCAAGCTCAAGAGAAGAATAAGCAGTGCAGAGCACCTCCTGCTTAGGTTTGCCAGGGTCTGGCTCCCTGCCTGTTCAGTCAGTGGAGAGAAAGGGTCATGTTGCTTGCTCAAAACATCTGTAATAAATGAGGTGCTTTCATTCCTTACCTCTCTCCACTGGCTGTACAGAGAATTAGGCTCAGATAGTAGGTGGTCTGAATCCCTTAACTCTTATGAATGTGGTCTCTTAAGAGGTAGGTCAAACACAGCTTCAAGTGACATAGGCATACTAGTCAACCTGAAAGAGAGCTGTGCTCTGAAACCACTTCAGTTATATCTATATAAATCTATATCTACATGGGAATACTCGGGAAAAGTGAAGATCAATCAAACAGAGGTGTGGACTTAGCATGCGTATTAGTTAGAGCATGTTCAATCCTGGTTTGGAATTTTCCTAAATAAATAAAGCAAATTTATCTTTATTTAGTCACACCAAGCCTGGAAAAGACCATCTCTCTCTAGCTGGAAATGCTAACCTTGTTTTACGTGAAGGCCTGGATCCAACATCTTGGCATCTGGAACCAGCTACACTCAGCAAGGAGGACTAAAACAGACAGAGATGCTGTAGAAGTGTATTATATTGGCACTTACGTTACTTTATTGGTTGTTGCCATTACACTCTGCTACCTGGTACTTGAGACTTGTGTCAGCTGGAAACAGCACAGCTCTTATCCCTCTAGACTGCACACAGGACAAGCAGCTATTTTCCTTTGGGACTCCAGGCAGGTACATCAGCACAGCAGTGTGCTGGTCTTTCTGACTTCAGTGTTTAGGATGGACTCAAGAATCTCTGTCCTATTTATCATTATCATGCCCAGAAAACCACGGAGGTCTATGGGCAAGAGGAAACCACATATCACTTGGAAGAAATGTAGAAGAACCATACCTCTGCTATCAAGGGCTGTTGATCTGAATTGGTGATTAATGTTGGTGCATTTCCCCACATCCCCAAAGTTAAAATTTCTCTATGCCCTGAGCCATAATTTTTCCCAAACCCCACAGTTCTGCATGTAATCAAAGACTGCTTTAGCATGGAGAATACGGAGTTGGTGTAGTAAAGCAGGCATGCTATCTTCCACAGCCAGTGTCCCATCAGGACACAGCATGGTTAACATTATGTCTGGCTTCCTCTGACTTTGCCAGGACCAAGAAGTTGAATGGCATGTCTCTGATATGAGCCTAGAATTAGGATCAAACTTGTCCTGGGGTCTGCCAGCAGATGCTGTGCATGTTTGGATTCCATGCACATTGCAGAAGCTGTAGAATGCCTTTGTATTTTCCAAGTGTCAAGGGTTCCATCATCTCTGGCAAAAAGGATGGCACGTAACAGAGCATTTCTGGAAGTTCAGATGCTTTATCAGTCAGGGCTTTAAATGAAGATTAAGAGGCTTTTGCCCTTCAACCATAAAAATCCATAAAACTACAAAAATTCCATCAGCTTGACACCCATATCTGAAATCTGAGAGGAAATATGCATAAAAACATTGCGTTGGGGCCTGAAAAAACTGGCTTCATTATTAATTGCTGACTGCCAGGCATTCTTTCACATAAACAGGTTTGGATGCCTCTGCTAATGGCATAGAGATTAGTGTTTGTTTCTCTCGTTATTCTTGCACATTATGGTTTCAGGTGAACTGGGTATTCCAGAATCAAGAAACATCAAAATACTGACCAGCAGCAAAGCTGATTTTCTGAAACATCCCTGCTGCAAACCATGAGAGAAACCAATCTCTGAGAAAGAGGCACAGTTATTACTAGCAATACTTCATCTTACAATACCACACACTGGCTCCATTGGCTGAAGTAGCTGTTACAGTAAGTGGTACTCAGTGAAACTAATTGTTTGGCTGGTGTGATTCAAGAGAGTAACTCCTCTGTCTCCTGTATTACAAATGATTTTCAGAGAAGTAGTGTGGCTGTTCTTCCAATTCTTTACAGGAGTCACCAGCAGCAAGCTGAATTTGAGGGGATTACTTGGAATGCAAATCCATTGACAAGGGAGGTGGCCATTTCTCATGCTGACTGCTGTTGTCATGTGGTGGCTTGTAATGTTTGACTTGGCTGCCTTTAGGAAGCCCAAATCCCACTGTCCTCATCAAGGCATTCTATGGAATCATAAAAAGAAGATCTGGAAAAGACTAATTAGATCAAGTTGTCTATTCACCCTTGGCCAACATAAAGTTGTTCCCTACTGTATATTCCCCCAGGTTTTCTTCTGAATGACTCAAGTCCAAGGGCTTCCACTGCTGTCCTCCACAAGCTGTTCCACAGCTCTTTAAGTTAAGGCACTTCTCCTTCTACCTGTTTTCCATTACTTGATTTCATATTCTCACTCTTATTTCTAATTCCTTTTCCTTTCCTAAGTTATTTGTTTCTCTGCTTAGTCCTTTCCTAGTATTCCTTTTTAGACGTAGGACTCAGATGTCTGGGAGGGATGTTATGAGATCTTCCAGTCCGTCCTCTGCTCCCACTTTCTCTCTGCCATTTTTGGTAGATGTGGCTCCAGCATCCTCTTAAAGGATGGGGTGATGGAGATGCCAACCCTTCTTCCAATAATCTATTACTCTGCTTTGCAACCCTTAACCTCAGGAAGGTGGTCCTAATGGCTAACCTAAATTTACATTCAGCCTTTGCACATAAATTATTTCCTTTCTCCATGTAGTTTCTTACATATTTCAAGTTCGAAATTGCATTTTTCCTTCACCCTTTTCTTTGGACTAAGCTCATTTACTTCTAGGTCATGTCTCTAATCATGCTTATCATGCTCCAGTTCATCCATATCTTTCTTGCAATGAATTAGCCAATACTGTCTGGAGCAGAACTGTTTCATTCCACTGGAAGGATATATTCCTGCTAGTACAACTCAGTGAAATACTAATCTTTTTTTTTATAACAGCAGGAATTTCTTGATTCGTGATCAGTTTGTAATCCATCATAGCTCCCTCAAAGCTTCCCTGCAGAACTGAGACCTGCACAGTTATTCTCTGTTTGACACTTATCCAGGCAATGAATCTTGCTCAAATATAGGCCTTGCACGTGACTTCTTTAAATATCATCTGCTTTTTACATCTAGACTTTTACTGCTTGGCTATGAATTTGCTGCCTGGGCCAGGAGAGTCAGAGCTGCAGGCCATGACTGCAGCACACAGATTTGCCTGGTTCAATGGCCTCTCCTAAAGAAACTGCTATGTGTCAAAATAAGCTTAGCAATTGAGTCCCCATGAAGGACTGATATTTCAGGAAGAATAACATCATCATTACCAAGCTTACTTTCACTGTATCTGGATGGGTTTTGCCATAAAAACATTAATACAACTTCGCATTCGGACGCCTGCATGTTCCATCCACCACTAAAAAATGGCTAATTTCCTATAAGAAATATCCGCTGCTTCAAACAAAAGGCACATCCATAGTGACTAACTATTCTCCACTACAGATCATTAGGCTGGGTACAGGAAATAAATGAATGTGGGCAGGGAAAAAGCTGGAGAGACCCCCTGTATGATACCATGAAAGATTAGGGGATTGCGTGATGTCACCCAGGGCAAAACATGTAGGGAACTGGCCTGCACAGGGTAAGTTGGAAAAGTATTATTGCTGTTGAAGACACAGAGGAAGAAATGACCCTGGTTTGACTTGTGCATTCCCAAGATGAACTTGAAAAAGCTGCCAGCTTAGAAAGGAAACATCTTTTTCCTTTCATACAGAGCCCTCCCAGGTACAGCAGCTCCCGCTGCACCACACTAGAAAATAAAACTTCTCCCACCAGCACCACCTTTAAGTCTAGCTGGTATGGAGCAGTCTGTCCTCTCCTGCTTCCCAGCAACCTCACGTCCCAGCAGGCACGGGGTCACTGACCTCATCATCAGCCTCCTTCCCTCCTCCTGGCAGTCCTCGTGCAGCCGAACGTCCAAATCGCAGAGCCAGTCTGGCTTCCCCATTGGGGCAGTGCCGTTAGCCCCATGCATGTTCAGACACTGGTCTGCCAAGATGGTTGTGTAGTTAAAGCAAACCAAATAGTTCACCTACCTTCCAAAGGACATCACCAAGTTAAAAACAGATGGAGAATGCTGGCGACGGAGGGATGTCTTTTTTTTCTTTTTTTTTTTTTTCCACTAATGATTCAGAAGGCCAGTAACAGCGTTCTAGCCCTGGCTTTGGACCAGCATATCCTGTTGAGTCATGGCTGATGTCTGCACTCTAATCTTAACACATGTGGATGGGCTTGTTAGAACTTGTCATCCATCCCTGGCTACCAAAATATCCTCCTGCTTAACCTACCCCACGTATTACACAATATAGCTTCTATGTTTGTGCATGCATGCATATGCACAAACGTGTGATCGTGCTTTTGAGAGTGCAAAAGGGTACAGATGGGAGAGACGTGCAGAAGTAGCTATAGCTGGAAATACAATGGCCTAAGGAGGCAGAAAAGCAAACTGCTTGTTTGCTGCCCTCTCCTCTGACCCCACTTTAAAAAAGAAGTAAAAAGAAGTTGTTTCAGCCAGAGAGACTCTGAAGGTTTCAGCATTTCTCAGTCAGGGTCAGTCACTAGTCTTTTATGCAATAACATCAGCAGTATTTTTGACCAAGCTGGTTTCTACCACTGGGTGATACTATATGCCCATGAACAAGAGAGGAATTAGGCAAAGCTAGTGATGTTGACCAGTTAAAATACTATCAAATACTGGCAAAATGTTTAAGTGTTAGGCAAGTGGTTTTTAACCTTTATTATTATTATTATTTGATGATCCCAAAAAATTTCCCAAAGGAAGGACAAACCCACACATAGTAAATCCAGGCCTCTGTCTAGCAAGACTTCACACTCTTGGTTAAGTTTTTCAAAGTTAGTAATAGTCCACAGAACTTTCCTGCCTCTCCTCCTGTGGAGGAGCAAAGATCACACATTTAAAACTGATGTTCTGGGCAGACAGACAGATAAGAAGCCAAACAGGAGAATGCATCGATGAGATGAGATTAGATTAGGACTCACACTGCAAAATTAGTGCAGACCCTCCCTGCTTCAGAAGTACCCAGATGGAGGATTTTGCTTGGCCTGGGTTATAAAGATAAAGCACATTTGCAAATGCAGATCCAGACTGAAGTTCAAACAGTCCTAACATTCAGGAATGTTCTGATTTGTGGTTTTGGTTTCAGTCCACATCGAACTTTAAAGCAAAAGATGAAGAGAGATTGCTCCTGAGACAGCAGGAGATAGACTGATGTGACCAGGGCTCTCGTATTTTGGGCAGTAGCTGAAACTCTCCAAAACATAATTTCCCTTTCATATGCAAAGCTACAGAACACTTAGCACTTTAAATTTTTTTCCTGGTGAAATGCTGGGAGACTTGCCATTGACTTCAGTGGAGTTTGGATTCCCTCCTAAACATTTAATCCTCCATATGGGGTAAGTATTTTTCATACTTTTTTGCAGATGGGGAAATGGAAAGGAATCACGTTGTAGCTGCTCACCCAAGGCCAAAGCACGGTCAACGCGAACTCCAAATTTCCTGGTGCTGAGCCCCGTGCTTGGACCTTGTGCCACGGCCTTCCTGCAGAATAGGGTGCTGGAGGCCACACACAGTGTGCATGTTCCTACACTCTGCTCGTTGCTTTTCTGGACCCAGGAGAACAAGCTCTACCTCCTGTGTCTTTCTTCCACCACAGCCTACTAGCCAGGATGCAATCTAGCCCTGAGGAAGGGCAACTGCAGGGTCAGTACACAGGGATGAAAAGTGTCTCCAAAGTGTCCTTCTATGGAATGTTAAAGTTTTTTGAGTAGCCCTTTACTATTTGTCCCCAGATGAAACAGAAAATGATAGTGTACTGGGATTAAATCAGGCCTGTGCTGGACTGAAGCTAAACATCTAGGCTGCCTTTCTTCTGGCAAACATGTAAGATGGTGGAGGAGGTTCTGAAATAGCTTTGTGGTTGCCCAGGGTGCTCCCTGTCTTCTAATACCAGAATTGTTCTCTGGAGGTGCCTAGTCACTGTTCCGTCCATGAGAAGAGTCTGGGAGAACTAAGTACCAGACAAGGACTGAGTGAGGTGGGATGAAGCCATAGCCTACCGAAAGTGATCTTGATGCAACCCAGTCCTCCTCTGTTGACTTGGGAAAGAGCTAGAGTCCTGGCAGAATAACCCCTGAATTGTTAATGGCTTCTTTTGACCCATTTGTCATAGAAGATCCCCAAATCTGCCTTAAATACCATAACAAGAAGCCTGTGCATATCTCTTAGATACTTCAGTTATCTAGAAAGCAGGGAAGAGAAAGCCCTTGTGGGCCAGGCTTTGTCTTAACCATGCCCCAGTAAATTTATGGGAGCAGAAGCAGCTCATACAGTTTAACAAGAACACAATGATTAACCTTTGGGCCTCTCTTCAATCCCCTTCTGCAGTAATGAGGTCTACCTAGATACTGATGACAGCTACAGCCATGAAACAGGGAGATGAATACATCTGGGAAGGGAGGACAGTGTACAGGAGGACAAGGAGGACTCTTGCACCTTTAATAAATCCCTCCCTTTCCCATGCCTCAGTTTCCCAAACTGTAAACTGGGAATGATGAAATCACCTGGAAACAGTTTTGAGACCCAGTGGTGAAAAAAAGTAGGTGTTACTTGTTGCTAATATTATACTCACAGTTCGCCTCCTCAGTAGCACTAACGGATAAAGAATAAAGGGCACCATGCCAGGAAAATGCTTCTAATAACACAGAAGTGCTGTAAGCTTTTCAAATAAAACTCTCACTTGGGAACCAGTGTGCCCAGGAGGCTGTAGCTCTGTACTGAACAGACTCCTGGCCTCCAACCAAGTGCATTGGTAAAGGGTCCCAGCTGCATGCAGAGGAACAGGTGAGGAGGGAGACTGATGAGCAAAACAGCCCTCTGACAGTGCAGCTCAGCACCATGCAAACACACAGAGCAGGCCAGGGACAGTAGCATCGAGTAGCACTGAGCACTCGACTGAAGCAACAAATATCTGAGAACATTACAATATCCAGCTGTGTCCTGAAGAGTTTTGGAAGTGCATTTCACAGATGCTTGGAGTTGGCCAGTTGAAGCCAAGGGATGCTACGCAAGAATTGTAATGCACTGGCTTGATACGCTAAAGACATGGTCCACTATATCAAAATCAGATTTGCAGTGGCTTAGTCACGCATAATGACTGTGATATTGGGGGATATCCTTTCATATCAGAATGAACAAATAGCAGTTGGTCATTCTCAGGCCACATGCTAGAATTGTCAGGTTTATCATCATGACTCCTAACTGACATGCACAAAATGCAGTATAAATTTGGTCGGAGGGACCGTTTCAGAAGGTGTCAAGCATAGCCTCAGCATTTCATCTGCATCTTGACCCCATGAGACAGAGGTAGAGACTGTCAAGGTGCCAGACTATGTCCGTGGTGTCCAAGGGCATAAATGCATCATACACAAAACTGGTATGGCCTGGGATGCAGCCCAGACAAGTCAGCCCCTGTGGAATTGTGCTGAAGCTGTGTATCATGTATCATCACCACATTTTCTTCTTGCTGTTCTGAGCATGGCCAAAATTATACTGATGTCTTCCATTTCCTGACTTCTTTTCATTGTCAGGAAGTGTCACTGTGTCTTTCAAGACAGATCTCGAGGAATCACTGCCGTGTCATGACATAGGTCAAATGCCAGTTAAAGTAATTCCAGCATCATGTGCAGACACACTAGTCTCATGATACTCCACTCTCCCAATTTCCCATGTTTAGATAAAACAGCGTTCTTATATGGAGAAGGTGTGATCTGCTTTGAGATTAATTTCCTGTGGTTCATCAATGAACCCTAAGAACTACCGTTAGGATGTGGTGTAAGCAGTTTAAACAGAGAAATTAAACTACTTGGCTAAAGGGATCAATAAATGAGTTGAATCCCAAGCATCTTGGCAACAAGTGAAAAGGACAAGATAACACTAGCGAGGATATGGCCTCGATAGTTTAGTCTAAAGAAGAGTTTCTGAATTTCAGCTAGATTAATTTTTCTTAAGTCCAGATACACTTAACAAGATATCTAGTGTAGATCTTAATTCAGACACCATTTCCTGTCAATGAAGAATGAGAGAAGACTCCAAAAGGCAATTCAGACTTTACATAGGTTTCAGCTGCCTTTTGTAGATCTCTCTCCGTCAAGTGGCAAATGAGATGAGGTCAGTGAGGCTTCTTATGTCAGACCCTCCACTATCTCCCTATGGTTATATGGGATGAATCGAGGTGAAACGAAGCCAAGCCTAGATTTTTTGAGGTGTTAGAAAAGGAACCATTGTCGACTCAGTGATGATCGCAACAGAATACCACTTCTGCCTCCACAGATAGCCTCAAATAAGGAAGGGAGCAGAAGGAAACAAGCTTTTTGAAGCCAGCACCTTTAACAGTCATGCCTGATGATATGTGGGTCAGAGGATCCCAACTGATATAGCTACATATATAACAAAATATCAGAAGAAAATTTAATTGAATGTAGCATATTTCAGTCTTCTTGTACTTCTTTTTTTTTTTTTTTAACCTAGCTGAAAATACTTCCTTGAAAGCTTTGGTGATGAATTATGGACTTTCAAAAGTTTCATTAAGAGTTTGTTTTATTTTAAATTGCCCAGATTTTTTAATGAAAGAAATTGAAAACTGAAGCCAATTGCTCCAGTATTTGACCTAGAGTAAAATGCTTGGTTGGATATTTTGTTTGGGAAAATAAAATACTGATTTAGATTGGTTTAATTAAAAATGTAGTTTTGAATTACTATGCTGAAAGAAGTGATGGAATAATATTTCAGGAGGGGGGAAAAACTGAAATGCATGACATTTTCTGAACTGTTTCACTCACTAGACAAGAGATAAAATACTTACAGTTTATGTTGTTAAGTCCAAAGAAGCCACGGGGAGCACAACAGTAGCTCGTAGTCCAGTTTAGACACGCCTCCTTTAAATTCACCATTGCCAAGGAAGTAGAGCTTTTAAAAATGGTAGGTCAACATGGACTGAGATCTTCAACTTTAACGTTGACGATAGTTCAGCTCTGAGCAGGAGAATGGACTGGACAACTCCGGAGATGCCTTCCACCACAAATTTTTCTTTGATTTCTAAATGATAGATGATGATGTAGCTCTGAAAAATCTTGGTATTATAATATGTGTATGTCAGGAGAGGAGATATAACTTTGACCTGGAGGAGGGGACTCTTTTCTGGTCAAATGGCCATGGCCCCTGGTATGAAACTCCTCCAAACCTCAGTAGGAACTTATGGAGCAAATTTACAGTCTTTTCTGGTCTGAGGAAGGCCCATATTTGCAGGAGGTGGCTGCCTCAGTCGCTGTCAAACAGAAGGCAACAGATGCAAGATGAAGTCATGGTTTGCTCTTGTTTGGAGGACAACTCCACTGGGGCTCAGCTGTGTTCTGGTGTCATGGGTTTTATCTATCCTGGGCACGGAGCCAGATCTGACTCTAAAATGTTCCAAAACGGCCACCGGTTAGAGAATAAGAGCCCAAAACATGTAGACACAACAAGATATGTAGTAACTCACAAAGAGAACAATCTAACACTGCCAGAACTTATTTAGAAAACCATACAATTAAATTAGCTGCTGTCATTTTATACTCCTGCTTCTGCTATGTTGTCCTGAACTCCCAGGTCTTTGCTATGTTATCTTGAACATCCATGTCTCTCTGTTAGCCATGTCAGATTTATCCACTCTTCCTTCTTGGTCTTGAGATCACCAAGTGACAATGATTCCATCCAACATACCACCCTCTTCTCCACTGGCTTTGCTCCAGAACTGAACTGAGAAGGGAGAGATGGACACTGCTGGCAGGAAATTAAAAAAGTAAATCTGACAGCTGCTGAGTGTTCCCTCTTTTGCCAGCACATGGACAGGTATTATCATCCATGAGCCACCACTGTTCCCATTTGAAAGGAGAATATCTAGACTATTTATAGGCCTTCTCATGAGGCAGGATAGAAGTTTAATTTGATGGAAACTACTACGACCCAGGCAAGTAACTTCAAACTGATAAACCCAGCCCATGGCATTGAAAAGACTTGTCTGAATGTATATTTAAGATAATGTGCATAAGAATCTAATTTTCAAAGCCCTGTCCCACTCTTGGCCCATTAATGACACTCTTTGGTCCTGTTGAGATGCCATTTGCTCTTGGACTGGGGATCCAAACACCTTTATGGGCAGAATCAGCAGTGACAGGCAGTGAGAGCTGGGTAACGAAGGTCTGCATCACTCTACAGTAGAGGCTTGAGAAGTTGAGTGGGAATACATGTTCTGGGATTCTCCTACCACTTTTAGCTATTATTGATGCATTTGAATTGTATTAATTGCTAAAGGCTTTGCCTGTGTACCATAGCCCAAGATACCTGACAATGCCAAAAAATGCGTCAAATCTTGAGAACCTCAGGTAAGTCACTCCACCTTTCTAGGGCCAGGTTTCCTTGTCTGAAAGAAAGGTGATTAAGTATTAAGGAAATCATAAGTTTTGTTTCAAACAGGGCAGAATTGGGAACTCCTGCCCTGTAAGAAATTCTGTTATGACGAAATTTAAACTTTTGTTCCCTCCGTATGTGAGATTACACAGAAATATGCTCCATATGCAAATATTTAACTTTTTCATGGAAAAGAGAGGAAATATGTTGGCTCTGAAATACTTCAGAGAAAAACATAATGTTTTGACATTTCTGAATCAGACAGTTTTGTTTTGCTTCATTGAACCAAAATGAAGGTTTGCACTTCAGCTTAATCCAGGGCACATTCAAGTTCTGTAGAACAGTCTTTTGAATGACTTTTTTTTAGAAGCCTACAGGCAGGCAGGATGTAAAAAATGCCCAAACGAAATCCATCCTCTCCCTCTTTCTACCTCCAACAAAAAAAATTTGATGGTCTTGAGCTTGCTTAGCTGATTTTGCAATGCAGGGGAGGGGCTTGAAAGGTGCAGGGGCTATAACACATATTTATTCTTGTTTCACTGTCCCTGGAGTGTGAAAGAAATGAAGGTCACTCCAACTGAAGGAACATAAGGCATAGAAGAAATGCATCCATAACCAATACCAGAAGGAATATGAGAAATTGGTGTGAAAACAAATAAGAGGAACCATTGAAGATGGAAGATTTAGAGGAATGGGCTTATAAGAATAACATTTAAAAGGCAGCGAGCATATTCCTGCTCCACATGATGCTTGGCAGCAGAAGGGAGAGCAGAACAAGTGGACAATAGAGTCATTCACAGCAAAGTGATCTAATTTGAAGCATTAAGGCATGGCCACCATGGCTGGGTTTCTGTCTGTTCCCCAGCTTATGCACAAGTACTGAATGTCCACAGGACAATCTCTGTTCTGCATGGGAGGAGCGTTGCCATCATACAACTAGCAAATATCCCAAAACATCGCTTCTTGTACTGCATGGACAGGTTGGATAGTGCTGTTCCTGGTAGTGCTGTTCCTGGTTCTGACCCTAACAGAGGCCAGGTGGGGTGAAGAGGTTCATGGGACATCCCAGGAAAGTGCTCCCAGATAAGCAGCGTCTAAATAACAAAGGACATAAAAATATGTTTGATCATGGCCCCTGCAGAGCTAGGAACGACCCACAATACACCTTGGAGCACCCCACTCAGCCTGTGTGGCTCTCATGCACTCTACAGAGCACACAGATCTGCAGCCTTCACTCTTTACACCTCCTTTCTTTTATCCCAGCATGTGCCTTCTACATAAGGTTGGCAACTTGGCCATAACTCTTTTCCAGGGGTCAGTTAACTTCCAACCGACTTCATCCTCTTGATGTTAGTAGAGTAGAAAGACTACACTGGAATAAAAAGCCCATATATAATCCAAAACTAAAGTAATGACCATGATATGAAATACCTTGCCAGTTTATGGAAATGGCCTTCTTCAACATGGTCTTTCTCCTTGGATTACATTTTACCCCACTTCCCACCAGTAATTCCTGTGGGATATAGACACTTTTATTTTACTTCTTGGTCTAGAATCCTGCATAGTGTTAGTAGAGAACAGCCGCTTCACTCCAGCAAGGGGCAAGGCATAAGCACTTCCATTTTTCAAAGGATTTCTTTTCTTGCTTTTTAGAAGGGGTGCTGAGGCCTCTTAAACTTTCCTCTGATGCAGCAGGAAGGGAGGGGGTCTTTCTACAGGATCTCAGTACTATTCAGAGGCACTCACCCTGCTGGTCAGGTGGGATTTTAATGCTCCAACACTATATATAAATGTGAGATTGTTATCTAGGAGGAATGAGCTGAAACGAAGCAGAGGAAACTTTCAGTGGAATTATCAGGAAATGTTTCTCAATGGTGAGACAAACTGTCAGCCTGCAAAGGAGTCTCTTGGGGAGAAGTGGTGATTTTCCCCTCATGAGTCATGTTTTGTTGAACTGGACAAAGAAATCAACAATATACTGGAGGGGAGGGTCTTGTAACAGCAGTCAGGTTCATGGATTTGGAAGGGGTCTTGGCAGCAGATGCTACCATCCATTCTGCTAGTTTAATCATGTGTCGTCAGCAAGGACAAATTCAAGACCCTCGGCATTAATCTTACATAACCCACTAGCCTAGGCCAAAAGTGTATATCCTAGTAACTGAATGCAGTTCTGTTTTCATGTGTGGATCTGGGGACTGCAGGCAGGTAGGACACAATTCAAATCAAAGACTGGATGGATAAGGGACAATCCACTTTACATGTGAGGTATTTCTCCCCCCACCCCCCAAAAAAAAAAAGTATGTAATGAAAATGAAATTATTAGGTTGTATTTCAAACAAATACACAAATACACCAAGTGGGAATTTTTTTATGAAAGCCCTAAATAACCTTGTGCAAGGGATCTAAATGAGGAAATGGTAAGACCCTGAATATCCTTGCATGGGATGCAACTATTAATATCATTTTGTTGACTGAGAACTTTAGGGACCAATGCACTGATAAACTTCCCAAGATGCCTGGTTCATTTAGAAGCCCGACACACCCTTTCTTCACAAAGATTTCTCTAGTTCTTATGTTGGCCATAGATACAGAGCTGTCTTTGCTGAGTGCAAATTTTACCACCGAGTCCTCAGTGCTTCTCCAGGTGCCACAGTTCCCAAACTTTTCCATAGGAATAGTTGCCACAGAACAGGTGAAAAGTCCATCTATAGCAATCTCTCCCAGCAATGGATGCTTAGGGAAAGAGATATGATGACAGCAACCAGTTCTCTTCTCTAATGTTTATTCCCATACCCATTCGTGTTCGTGTATCATCCATGACTGAGGAGCATGACCCACCTGAATCCAAGGGGTTCATGTGCCAGATGGTTTTACTTTAGGCACCTGGTCCCCAGAGTGGGCTCCAGAACTGGGGGTTTGGCTCTTAAAGTCTCAGCGCAACCAGCAGGGAGAATTAGATGCTTCAAAATGGGATTCCAAAAGCCAACTTAGTGTCAAAGGATCCATGTAGCATTGGCCTAAAGACCCCACCAAGGACAGGGACACATCCTAAAGCTCTCTCTGCTGCAAAGAAAGGAGGAATCTCCCTCATCTTGTGATCCTTAGGCTGTCTTTCTCTTCTGAAAATAAATGCCTACACTTTTTATGTCAAGAACAGAGGAGGGTCACTTACAGCACCTTCCTCCCCTCCCACTTGACAAAACAGCCACCTGGTTAGGACATGGGAAACCAAGGTCAAGTATCACTTCTCGCAGATGTGGGGCTCAGTCCTTGCCACTCCCATTTCCCAAGTACGCAGAGGATTATCAGAAAGTCTTCTCCCATTCTTCTTGCAAGACCACTGGGACTCCCAAAAAGTCTGCATAGAGGAGGGTCTTAAAATTTCGTCTTCATGCATAGCTGTTATCTCATGAGGAATGATCATTTACTGGCTTTATCACAGTGACACGAGCTAAAGTTTAGCAGCTGCCACTGATTTTAAAATTATTTAGCCACATGAAACAAACAACTTTTGCTATTGAGCCCCTTCCAACAGCTCCCAGAAAGTGCTTTAGAGGCTCATTCTCTGCAAACACTACTAATTTCCCACATGCGCAGATCCAGAGAGGTGGAATCTCTTCTGGACTCATACACAGAATGCCACAATGCTCCTGCAAACCACCACATTTCTGGGCATTAAGGTCTGTCCTAGATGAGAATTGGGACCATATTGCTGCTTAAAAAAATATATATAAGACTGCTGTTATGGTGTCAAAGTAATTTCTAGGGAGAAAGACAGAGGCAACCAGGACACCTTCAGTAACATTCCTGCTTTGAAATATGTGTCCAAATTTTCTAATCATGCTCTCACTTTCCTTTCATAAAACACTTAGTGAGAGGCAAGATAGTATCCTACCTAGCAGGGTGTAGGAAGGAGATAATCCTCAGGGTATACAGCCATGTCAAGACAGAGGCACCTCCAAGGACCTCTAGGCACTTCTCAGAAGCGGAATTCACGATGCTTTTGTTTCTTAATGCCAGCAAAAGAGGCCTACAGAGTTTGGACACTTGTGCCCAGGTGATCTGAGGATCACCGTTAGTCACCAAGTTGACATAGGCTCCTGTATGCCTGTATGGATTTAAGCATCTCTACTTGCCCAAGCCCACTGAAGCTAAGCACGCCCTGAACTAACGTCTTTCACTCAAAATCCCTCAGCCACTCTAAATGAATCTGTAAGTAGTCACTCCTTGTCCCTCACGTACCCTTCCTCCGATCAAGCTTTAAAAACACAGAAATCCCAGTGTTGGCCAGGGCAACAAGTTTATTTGTTGTCAGAGACCTCTTTCCAGGAGTTGTTTGAAACAAGTCACATTGCTTCCATGAAACACCAAGTGACCTTATACCCGGAGCCATGGAAATTCGCATGATGTTACTCAGCCATTTGAGTTGCCTAATTTCCTGTAAATTCTAAGAGAAATTCAGGAAACTTGATGGACAACGTGAGTAATTCTTGATTTTTTTTTTTTTTCATGGTAGCAAACAAGGGAGCATAAATTCCATGAATAAGGAAGAACGCTATCTGGAACTTAGTCCCTGAGGATTTTCCAAAAGCCAGCCACCAGTTTCCTCAGGTTTGTTAAGCCTGGCTTGTTATTGTAATTCACATCAAAACATCTTTCAAACACTATCCCAAAGGCCAGACTGAGAAAACCCAGTTTTGACTCATTTTTGTTTATAACCACATTCCCACGAGGTGAAGTCTAAGAGGAATTTTGAACCGCAGGTTGCCGCCACACATCTTTAAGTGTCAGAGCTTACCTTCAGAAGCCTGCTCTGGAGCAAGCAGGGGAAGAATCAGGAGGCATTTGTGGCAATCTGATGACACAATTGTCTTCAGGCTGTGGCAAGTCAGAGATACTGAGATGATGACATCTGGAAACTCAAATGAAAAGGCTTAGACCCAGGTGCTTCATTTCCATCTGAGGCTTTGCAGCCAGTAGCAATGCATGCGAACGGCAGCCAAAAATCTGTGAGCAGCTTAAATTACATCAGAGGACCCCAGAGGACAGGAACAGTGTAAAGTTCACTCACACATTTTTTTAAATGCCTGCTTAATTGCTTTCACTTAGAGTCAAGTCACCTGTTGTTCCACCCCAAAGTCAAGCCAAAGCTAAACTGTTTGGGTAAATCTAAGGATATCAAAATGTTTTTGTAGCTTCAGTACACCAAGAGCATTCAAAGGCAAGAAAGCCATGACTAAACGAAAACATTAGCCCAGAGCATTCAGGGTGTGCATGGCAATTACAACACAGAAATCGACTGCAGAAGTCAAATCATTTTCACATTTCAATTCCTGGCCTTGCTGAGTATCCCTGAACTGCAGCCACGGGGTGGAAAAATCAGTGTCAAGATCAGCAAAGGCATGGTCCTGTGAAGTGCTGTGCTCTGTGGCACCTCAGTGGAGCACTGACCCAGGAGCAAAGAACTCTCAGCATCCTGAAGCTGTGAGTTTACTCCATATATAGATCAGACTGGCTTTTCCAGCAAAGTTGTTAACCAGGTGCTGTTGTGAAGGTCCGATAGACCTCAGCCAGTGTTCAGAACAGTGTAAAGAAAGTTATAAGAGGTCTGATCCTACCATTGAAATAGATGAAAATAAGGCTTGTGCAATTACACAGTCTCTGGTTACACTGGTTTTTGTTAGAAATCTCTGCTGGACGTAAATGTCACTCTATCCCTAGGAAGAGATACCAAAAACAATTAATATCCTACAAATTCTGCAGAAGTAAAAGGCCAGAAATTAGGTTCATACAGACATAAATTTGTCTCATTTGTTCATACAATAGCAAATTTGTTTATACAATCACAAACTTGTTTACCGTGGATGTCAACAGGCAATTTCAACTGTCATATTTGACATCTCATATAAAGTTACCTAAAGACCCTGCAGAAGGAAGACCAGAACAGAGAGAGGAAGGAAATGTTACAGATCTATGCAGAAACAACAAAGTGTTTTACAATAACTCTATCAAAAAGTTAATCAACTAAGAGACACAAACCCTTAGAAAACAAGTTTTTGTTTGTTCAGCTGCTCAAGAAGACTGATTTTAGTATCTGTGTAATAATTGTTCCCTCCCCCTTCTCCTCCACTTTCTTTTAAAAATGAAGAGGCACATGTGGGTTTTGGGTTTTTTTCCCCGGTTTATTCTCCTTCTTCCCCCTGATTTCTTAGCAGTTGCATCATTTTCTGTGTCATCCCAGGTAGCATGCTGGGAATGCCAAAGATGGTGCTTAGCTACGCGTCTTATCTCAATGAACAGTTGTCAAGGCTCCATCAACTTTACTTACTTCCCAGAAAAATTCTTGGACAGGGCAAGGAAGCAAACTGTTTGTGAACACAGAAGACAACAAGATGCTGACTGCCAGCCAAGACAGATCTGTTGAGAGCAGGCTATCTCAGTCCAATCTGGTTTCTCTTGTTGACAGACTCATGGGCCCAGTACACAAGAAATCTCACCCCTCTGCTTTAGTACTGTGTTTTGCACTGTTGCACATAACATTCTTGTAAACAAAGTGCAGAGAATGGTCCAAATGAGGTAGCTCTGAAATAGCAGGTTTCAAGTAGAATGATGTAAAAGAGTGTTCTTGGAAGGCAGTTAGCACCGGGTCACAGTCCTGCCAGAAAGATGTGCTGAGCAGCACTGTGCAAGGGTCTGCCCTAGGCCTGAGGCTATCCAATATTTTCATTAATGACCAGGACGATGGTTGTTAGCATACAGACTACAGTTAATAAATCAAGCTAGGCTGGACTGCAAGTACACGGGAGATCAGGATTAGAATTCAAAATAAGTTTGACAAACTCAAGAAAAAATCTGAGAGGAAAGAAAAAAGATGAAATTGGATAGGGACAAGAATGTGAATAGTCAGTTTTCCACATACAGAAAGAGGAGGAGGTCTGGCTTGGCAGCAGTGCTGCAGAAGGGAATCTAGGGAAACAGTGAGGGTCATAAGCTGAACTTGAGTCAACAATGTTGTAATGTTAAGGCATGCAAACCCCACACTCCGTCTGTAAGTCAGTAAGGTAGTCTGTAAGGCAATACAATAATCGTGTTCTGTTCTGCATTGGAAATGATATCCGTGTTTAGGTTTGGGTGTTGCACTGTAAGAAAGCCATGGACCAGCTGGAGACCATCCAGAAGGAAGCAAGCAGAATCAGAGATCTAGAGATTATGGTCTGTGGGGGCAGACCAAAAGAATAGGGTTTTTTTACCTTGAGAAAACATGGGCAGGGGAGGTGATATGGTGGGAACTGTCACATAAAATGCTGTTAGACAGGAAAGGAATTGCCCGTTTTCGAAATCCACAAGTATGAGACAAGAAGACCTGGGTTTCAATTGCAGCAAGAGTAAAATTAACTGGTCATAAATGCTCCATAATAGAGAGGACAGAAAAGCAGATCTATGTGAAGAGGGTTTGAAGATAGTTCTGGAGGCATTTACCAACAGATTAGGTAAAAATCCGTTAATGATGACATAGCTGATCCTGTCTTGGAGCAGGAACATGTTCTAGTGATCTCCTGAGATCTCTTGCAAGCCTATATTCCCTGCTGCCTTGCATGCCCACTAAACCCGGATGGAGTCTATTTTCTTGCTGAATGCACACAGTGCATTACAAGTGCCCGGAGCAGGCTGCTAACCCCAGCCTCCCCTGTGAGCTCATCCACCCTGCGAGCATGTTAATATGGCTGCCCATGCATTTCCCCAACAACAAAGCAACTGCTCCTAATGTGGCATGAGCATCCCCGGAGTAATCAAAGCTAATCGGGAGAGCCTGGCTGGACATTGTTTGCCCAGGGAACGCTTGGCCTGTGCCAGCCAAAGTCCTTCACGGCATGCTGACTTTGCAATCAGGGATGCGAAGGAAGGCTGGTTAATTGCCGGAAACATAAAGATATACAGAGGAACATCAACTTCTGCATCCTAACCACTGTCCAGCCATGGAAAAACATATAACCGCTCTTTTATGTTTCCCTAGAAGCAACTTCCAGGGAGCTGTTGAACAACGTCTGCCTGCATACACAAACTTTCCTGGATAACATCTCTGAATCACCATAGCTGTGGGCTGCTCAGGCTTTGCTCCCACCAGGGAATTATTATCATTTCTGCCTCTGGAGTCAATCCAAGACAATGCTTCCTTTTCTCAGTAATACTGATAATTATTGCCCTTGTATGTGGGAGCCCCCAGTGCAGACCAAGTGCCCACAGTACCACACATTGGGCAACCAAGAAGCAAAAAAAGAGGTTCTCTGCCCAACAAGCTCTGAGTCACGTCAGTCTCTCAACACCGCTCCCATTAACTGAAGCATTTTGAGGGATCCTCTCTGGGGATTCCCCTGGCATGGGGAATATTTTGTTGCTGCACATGGAAAGAAGACATCGCCTCACTGCTGCCATATGCAGTTCTCAACATAGGACCAGCTGTCATTTAACACCAAGAGCATCACCTGTAATTTGCTAGTTATTCCTGGCCCTGCTGCCTACTGAAGCACCTGTCCCTCTTGCTTATTGCTAAAGCTGTCTCTGCCCACCAGCCTTCAGAGACCAGTGATTTCCAAAGGGCTCCCAGTTTTGGTAGCTCAGCTTTAAAGCTGAATAACCTTTAGATGTTCTCAGAGTTCTCAGCTCTGTTTCTTCTGTACTCTGCTTCCCAGTTTTTATTTCAGCAAAAGCTACCTAGTTCATGTGTCCCTTGTACAGCTCACTATCCACAAGCAGCAAAGGCAGAACACCACAAATGTTAGGACAGGATATGCAGAGCTGTGCATTTAGGAAAAAGCATCAGGGTAATGAATACCTGGGCTCAGTCAGCAAAGCAGGCCAGCAGAGTAGGGCCATTCATTTGGTCACCAGTTGAACACATGAGCAGCCTGCCCTTGAGTCCTCTTCACTGTTACTGTATGAAGGCAGAAAAGGGGCTTCTCATCTGCAGCTTCAACCAAGACACCCAAGAGCAATGAGTAAGCCACATCCACAGCAAAACCAAAGAGACCAATTTGCTAGTGAGTCAGGCTCAAACATTTAATGGGGGATCCCAATTATAGGGACTGCTCTCATTCAGGTGTTTCATCTATAGATGATTTGTGCACAGCTTTTCCATCAAAACCAGGATACTTAGGGGCATTAGTAGTCATTTATGGATGTCAAAATATATTTTGCTTTGGGGTATCCAGTCTCTTGGAGGATGGGGGCCTTAAGGAAGCATGTTTTTCCTCACAGGGCTGTAATGAGAAGTGTACTGATGAGCCTGAGGCTCTCAGATGTTGAAATAGGGGCTACCCAGCATGAACTGAAGCTGCAGCAAAACTGGACTCACAAATGCATTCAGAACGACAAAATCCAAAAAAGGTCTGAACTCTGAGGAGGAGGAGGAGAGGTTGCCCAGGGTGAGGTCTGTCTCAGAATAGGTGTAAATAGAATGAATTTAAGGAAAGGAAAATTTAGGCTGAATATCAGGAAATGTTTCCTGACAGTAAGAAACACAAGGTTGCGACTTGCCTCCCCTAGGGAAGCTCTAGGAAGATCATGGTTTGAATCATGTTACTGCTGAGCTGGACAGAGCACCAGATAATAAAATGCAAAGGAACAATCCTGGATTGCTCCCTGGGGATGTCAGAGATGACCTCATAGGTGTTCTTTCCACCTCTAATCTCTCCACTATCAGTCTGAGCACGACGGGAAACCGTTGAGATCACACCCTTTGTATCCTTTGCTGTCCCTGGGAAGGCAGAGGAGAGCACCAGGGGCCAGGCATACTTCAGATGCCAGAAACCCAGCAGAGGTGAGAATGGGTTGTTTCAAACAGGGGTGTGTGGGGGACGCAGACAAGGCAATACTCTTTGAGGCAGATAGTCCAGAGTCCAAAACATCTCCCTATATTGGAGCACATGGAGGAAAAGAGTCTTGACGGACTCTGGGCTCCTTCCTGCAGACTGCCAGTGCTGTTCATTCTTAAATAGAGCTGCTTTTTTTGGGTCATATCTGGGAAACCTTCAGACAGCCCAGGCATGGCAAGTCCATGCAAAACAAACAGGAAAAGGTATGTGGCTGCCTATAATGGATGTTGATATTTTGCACAGTGTGACTAGTTCAGAGCAGAAGGCATATCTTCAACCACCTACACAGCTTCAGATTTAACGCCCCCTGAAGATCTTGGTCACCTTTCCTGAGCTGTTGGAGACTGAGCCCTGTGGTGCTTTCCACTTGAGATCTTCCACACATGGGATAGTCATTTATTGGGTCAGCTCTGTCACAACTGGCTACAAATATTCTGCAATGAAAGAGTTTGAAGGTGTCCCCTTGTTGACTTCTACCATGGCATAAAAATTGGCAGTGATAGCAGAGACATGATCTAAACTTGCTTTTTGATCTGAAAAGTCCCCAGCAGGGGAGCATTCTCTCTTGCTTAGAGCAGACACACGAGGCAGATGGTTCATTAGCTAGAACCAGGTGAGCAAGCACAGAGAGAGGGAGGGTAGACATCTCCGTATGGGACCAGTGGTAGTCAAGCGTAGCCCCAGCATCCTCTTAGCTTCCTACCTCCCACCTCCCTGAAGTCGTAATCCAACGCCACTATGCACAGGACTGCATACCAAACTTGAGGCTGTAGTTTGATTCCGCTTCTGGAATATTTAGCATTTGGTTTGTACTACTACATGCCTAAAAGCTCTCCCTGTTTGAGGCTGACTCATACTGCCAAACAGCCAGGCACTTGTTGAGCGTATGTTGAGTTTTTTCAGTGTCTTTGCTGCCATGATGGCATGATGGCGTTTATGAGCTCCACTTGGAAATTGA
Source organism: Morus bassanus (assembly GCA_031468815.1). NCBI lineage: Eukaryota > Metazoa > Chordata > Aves > Suliformes > Sulidae > Morus > Morus bassanus. Next base: position 84,323,176 of record CM062570.1, on the reverse strand, counting down.
TAACCACTTTAGGGACTCATAAATATGACTGAATAGCTCTCCTCTGTGATTCCCCCTTCAACAGAAGGGCAACTGGCTTGACAGTGCCAGAGCTAATGGTGGGAGGGTTTTGGAAACCAAAGGCATTACTCTTATTTCTATTCCGACAGCAGCAAGAGGCTGAGATCAGGGCTCTTAGTCACTGCAGTGGTACTTAGGGAGACTGTCCTGACCTTTAAAGAAATGGAAAGAGAGGCAAAATGACTTATTCAAGAACAGGGATGGAAACAAAGCTCTGTTCTCCTGGGGACCCGACCCATGGGCAAGACAAGATCATCTCTTCACGATGCGGTGCGATACTGAGAGAGCAGCACTCCCTGCCACCATCCTGGATGGCAGAAGAGAGAACGGCCCTGCTGTTGGGCCAGCTACCAGGTGAACCTGCTACCTGGGCAGCTGGACAAAGTGTTTGGGAGTGCACTTGTCTGTGCAAGAGAAGCTGGCACAGGGAGTAACTGCTGCATCCGCACTGAAGTTCTTACAAAATACCCTTTTTCTCAAAAAAGGGAAGAGGGAGCAGAAATTTCAGGGAAAAAACACGTCTCTTCATGAAGAGCCATAAAGTCCTTCCATCCGCCACAGAGCTGTGGTCATTGTTTAAACTCCTGGTCACTGTCTGGATGCTGTTGTTTGTGTTGCCAACACAGCCAGTCCCAGGAAGGGAGGAAACTTGGCTCGTAGACAGACAATGTGTTTTCCCTTCAAAGCAGGGTGTGAACTGGGGCTAGATACAATAACAGTTTCCACTTTCCCCTTTCAGGGATCTTCTTCTGCTTCAAGTGGGGCAGGCAGGATAAACACAGCGCCAGGTCAGTGGCAGTTCTTAGCTCATGGGAGCAGATGACCGCAGTGCTTGAGAAAAGAGCCTACTTGGAGAATCTGACTGCTGCTTACATTTTCCCTTGTGCACCACTTCTTGGGGCAACGGTGCTCCTTTCCCCATCATCTTCCTCCAATTTGGCTGTAAACACTTCAAGGTAGGGGCATCCTTTGGTTTTGTGATGGTGGCAGAGAGGTCCTGGCTAGGACTTCCCTGTGATCCCCAGGTGTCCTGGAGAGCCTTCCTCTCCAGGAGATGCATGTGTGCGTCCCTCACGTGCCTCCTAACATTTATTACACCACGTTCCCAGTAGACACACCTAATGTTAACCTGAGGAATGTCTTCCTTGGGGCTGGGGAGAATGAATCAGTTTCTTTCCTATTTTAAATTTTGCATAATATAAAAAAGAATTCTGAGCTCCACCCTTCAGAACTTCAAGCTTACTCATTGCCCCAGGCTCCCCCAGGCCAAAACTCCCTGCCTACCTCGCCAGCTTGAATAAATCACCACAGCTCACTCCATTTCAGAGAAATTGGGCTGAATTCATCAGCCTAGAGTGTCCCCTTCCTCCTCCCACCACCATCCCTCCCTTTGTATCCTGCATGTAACTTTATTCTAAGGGCTAATGAAGGAGATTTTCCGAGATGAATAGTTAGCTCTGCAGGTGAGTATGAATTGCTTTGCCTCCAGTGCAGTTTGGTGCATGCATGGCAGAGACCCTGGCCTGCTGGAAATTAGGCCAAACCCATGGAGGTGCTCTAGGAGGGGTCCCTGCAGAAGGTGAAGTCATTTACATGGTGACTGGTCCCAGCTTGCTATCCTTTTATATGGTAATTCTCCAGGGCAGGCTGCATCGTGGTGTTCAAGGATACAACCCAGCTGCTGGAGGGACTGATCCTTAACGCAATCCCCTGATTCATAGTTTACGTAAGCTCTGTGAATAACCAATGAACCTCTCTTCTCCTCCGCAAGGGGACTGCCATGGAGATAGCATTGTCAGGACAATTTTCCTGACAGGCAACCTGCACTTTTCCTTCCTTCGATTTCAGTCCAGTTTTAATGTAATGACCTTCCCTAAACCAAGTGTTTTGGGGTTGCAGACTACAGCATTTGTCAGTAATGAGCTAAATTTAGGACGCAGGTCTGGATTCAGGAGACCTACAGACTAATCTGTTTAGACTTGGTGAAATGGTGAAATCTTTTAAATGAACCTATTTTTGAAGAAGGGTGAAAGGTGAAAGAAAATCACCAAAATGTCCTGTGAAATCATCTGAGTCTTATCAAAGTGTTTTTGCCAAAAAGATGCCAGTGTTTTTAATATCACCATATTTTGCTATGATTCTATTTTAGATCGTCCCCATTTTTCCCAGTCAAAATGCCTTTTTGTTTTTCATGCCGGAAAAACCTGGCTGTAAAATATTTTAAGTACTTCCTTACAATATGTTCAAATCTGAAATAACATATCTCATCCAGGTCCTAGGAAACTTTTCTACTAAATATAGAGTTTATAGGATCATTTTTAGACCTCCAATTAACAAGAAATGGAGCCATATAGTGCCAGGGTACTGACAATTTTGAGGTCTTTTGGGAAAGAGATTTTCTTGATTCCCTTGCTTTTATGTACTTATTCCCAGGCAAATGTAGGTGCAAGTGTAGATTTGTGTTTAAAAATGCCAGTTTATCACAAATTTATTCCCAGTTCCTCTGTCAACAGCCAATGTGACCTTAGTAAATCCCTTATTTTCAAATCCTCAACAGCATTGGCAGGGGTGGTGTAAAACCAAAGTCACTAATGCACATGCAGCGAAGGTGGTTTGCTAATGCAGGTCCAACAGGGGCTATCAGGTACCTGCTATTCTCAGCTGCCCGGCCACCAGGAGCTGACCTCCTACATCCTCGCACGGCAGATGGGAATGATCCGTGCGAGGTGAGGACATTCACAAGCAGCAGTGCCTGCTATCAGGGCTCTTCTTCCTGCTCTGCATTTCACACACTTCAAATATTTTTAAGCTCTTGTGTCACACACTGGTCAAAGTCTATTCCCAGCCTTTATCTCTTTTCCCTTCCCTTGCTACTCAGCCTCTCCAGACCAGCAATCTCATGGCTGGTCTCTGGCTCAACCAAGGGCAAGACCTGCTGCCCCCCAGCTACGTCCCCCTCCCAGGGGCTCTAAGACCCTTCTACTAATGGTGCGTATTCATGATATTGATTGCTCTCTCCTCCCACCACCCTCCGGCAGGAGGTGACACATGTGAGGAGGACAAGGAACAGTGACCTAATCCAAGCCAATTAACCTGGGATTCAATGCTAAGCTTCTAATTATCTGCACTTTTCAAAGGGCAACTGTTTCAGTGTTTCCTGGAAACTCTTTCTCTCTGTCTTTTCCATTTGTCTTTTGTGGCTGTGGACAAGTCTGGAACAAGCTCCTGCCCAGGCTGTCTCCAAGCTAAGCCTCCCTGAGCTTGCCACGCAATATTTTGATTGTCATTGCACTGCCCTGCACAGACAGAGGAACGTCACCGGCTGATTTTGAAATGCAAGCCAGAGTTCACCCGCTGCAGAGATCCCCAGGCAGATTCAGCTCCACATTTAGTCATCTAACCTCATGAGACTGCTGTGAGCAAGGCACTAAGCTCCCTTTATGGACAGCTGATCAGTGGACACCTGCAACTCGATTAAGTTCCTTTAACATATGTCTAGTGCCATTTGAGATGCTCTGGGACATCCCACCCGGCCTCTGGTTGCCACTCCCGAAGGATGTGCATCTTCCACATGTCATGCGTTATAAAGCTCAGACTCATTAAGATATCTCAGGTACCTCAGGGCACATCTGATGATACTTTATGCCTATGATTATGCAACTGATTTGAAAACCTGGCGTTGATGAAGAAAGAGACAACTCTGCAGTGTCTTAGATATTTTGGATTTGGAGGGGAATAAAGAAAAGGGTGACTAAAGAGAGAGATGACAGAGAGAGAAGGAACAGTGGGATGGATGGATGGATTCTCCACTATTTCTAGCAATTCCCAGCTAGGTGACTGAGGATAAGGTAAGTGGAGGACGTACTGCCAGCTAATGGTTTATATGAATTCACATGGAAATTTATCATGCAGGGTTTTTTTCTGTGAACTGTTGTAGGTCTGACAATAATTAACCTTTAAAGCTGTGTCTGGCCAGCCTTGTTCATGCCACACACTCAACAAATACAAGCCCAGAATAAGTTCCTGTTTTTCACACCTAGAAACCTCAGTTGAGATCAGTTGGCTGTTGGCAGAGAGGTGAGAGGGAAAGGACCTGAGGGCTCAGGGTGAGAGGAGAAGTAACAGCATGGTTCCAGAGCTCGCTGAGAAGGTTGAAGCAAACCAAGCAATCAGATTTTCCCCATGGAAAAAGTCAACAGTATAAGTTTTGAAATGTCATATCAGGTCTTTTGCCAAGCAATGGATTGTATAACAACTCAAAAATGGAAAAGAGCAGTGAGGTGGCGTGTTAGCAGGGGACACTAAGTTAGTTCAGGTGGCACTGTATTAGGTGTGTTAGTCTGAGCTGGCTGCTCAAGGCTCCTTCTCAGGTCAGAGGATGAAAAAATCGCCTTCATTAGTGCTGATCCCACCCCATAGGTGAAGAAAGAGGGAAAACCCAGTGGCAGTTCTGGCACAGTTGTCAGGAGACCCTTGTGACTAAGGCTAATGGAGACACAGGGGGTTGGTGAACCAACTTGGACAGGTATTCAGCAGTCACACCCCTCACCATGGCCACAGTTCATTGTGTCTCTTCTTCTAGGGTATTTAGGTGCACACATTCACTGAAAAACTGAGATGCAACCCAAGAACCTGGTGATGAAGCAGAGCCTGGCTGTCCTGTGTCCCAGCTAGGTCCCTTAGCTGCAAAACTTCTCTGAATAGAGCAATATAACCTGCTCCTTGGGAGGAAGGTCACCCAGAGACAGTGTCTTTCAATGCCATAGAAGAATCCAGGTGAAGGAGATTCAACAATCCATTTGGTAAACCCCATTGGATAATTTCAGCTTTTCTACCAAAGCAGAAGTGACACTGAAAGGACAAGCGACCTTTTTATGAAGCCTGAGTTTCCCTCCACTAGATGGCTGCTCATTCCCCCCACGTACATGTTTTTATACTTAGCCACACCATACCCTTCCTCATGGATGGTCAAACCTCTCTTCAAGTTGCCTTTTGAGTGTGTATCACATATTCAAAGGGGAGCCACAGGTTTCTGCATTTAATTGGAGAAAAATGTGAGCAATCCCAGAGCACACATGTGGTGGGTTGGGGAGTATACTTCTGGTGTCCTCTGAGGCCCCCTTTGTCAACCTGGAAATCCGAGGTGTACAATTTCCAGACCACGTTCCTTGCCCACCACAGGGCCAACAGCAGATGCCTGGCAGAGTCATGCTGTCTTGGCATCCTATCCCAGCCTCCAGGAAGCTCCATTCAGCTCCTCTGGGTCTGATTTCCAAGATCAAGGTAGCCTCTTGTAAGAGAGACCCACACAGTCATATCTTCTCAGAAGCATTTCCATACAAAGTTCACCAAAATCAATCTGAAGAAAGAAAACACTGGATTAACACCTGGATGATAATAATAATTACAGTCTTTAGAATTAAAAATAACCATGTCCCTACCACAGGTCAGCACTCCACTTATTCAAGTACCCCCAGACACCTCTTGTTCCTCACAGGCTGACTCTGCAAGGTCTCTGTTCTGCCTTGTGCTTTCCATCCTATTCAAACTGGCAAGAAGAGCAAACTTGCCCACGGATCTTCTGCCAGGAAATTACCCATGGATGAAAGTGGAACCACTGATTTTTATGATCTCTTCCTTCTCTTCCCAGTATGGGTGAAGAGCGGAGCAGGGAGAGGTATGGAGTGTGGAGGGGACGTGGGGCAAGGAGGGGAAATGGCCATCGAGGATTGTCCGCTGGTCTATTGGTCTCTTGTGGCTGATACATGTAGTGTTCCATGGCACAAGAATAGGGTTCCTCCTCTTTCCTCTGGAGAGCCCACACTGTTCCCACCACTCTCACTGCTAGGACTGGGGAGTGAAGAAGCATCATCACATACCAGTTAAAGCACTGCTGACTTCCTGAGCAAATCGAGCCAACGCGTTTCACCTCTCAGGGCCTTGGCTTTGCTCAAGAAAATAGGTAAGACCCAAGGGGACAGTCATACCAAGCTGGCTTGTCTTGCACCCATGCTGGAACCCCTGCAGCTGGGCAGACACTCCCTCCTGTGCAGCCTGAATTTCCCGACTCCCACTGCCTCTTGGCTGGATCACCGCAAAACAGGGCTCTTTCTTGTTTTGCTTTCAAAAGAGACTTGGAAAACTTGTCATCCTAAGCACACGTTGTTATTTTGCTTTAATTACATGAGCTGCATTTTATTTTGAACTCTGTTTGGCTTTTTTTCTGATGGATGTTTTAGTGCTCTCTGGGTATTAGTATTCTTGTTTATGAAACAGCCGGAGAGCTGTGACTGGTGGGTGCCATAAAAATAAAATGCATTATTATTATTATTGTTTTTATGATTACGTGCTGGCTAAGCATACACAGCTTAGGAATGAAAAACATCTCTGTAATGTCAGGAATGGGGAGCAAACAAATACACTCTGCAGCATTACGAAAAAATAGTACTAATAAAACAAGCTATCATTTCAAATAGACTCAATTGGTTGTGAAAACATGTGTATTTATTTAAGCAAGCAGTGTCACAGATAACAATCTATTACATGGTTAATTTTCAATGAATGTGTTTCTAATAATCAGTTGATATTTAAACATATGATAGCTGTCAATTTAAACCTTGCATCAGATTTATATGATAAGGATTTTGCTGTACTGCTATTTCAAATTATAGATGATTATCAAAACCAGCCCAGCCCAAAGATTAGCAAGTGTTTTTATCACTCCCACACTTCTCTCGTTAATTCTTAATAAATCTGCTTTCAATAATCTTTTCTAAATATGCAATTGCTGCTTTGTTGCGTTGGAACCAAACAAGAGTTCATCAGGGGAATTGCAAGCCCTTTCAGAGCGCAGTGCGGCTCCCGTTCACAAGACACCGCACGTCAGTGGCAAGGCTTGGGATTGCCCTGCTTACCAGGTCAGGTCTCATTGCAGCCATGGGTGTCAGAGGAGGCTCCCCCCGGCCAAGAAGTTTGGTTTCACATGCAGAAAGAGACCTGCAAAGCTTGTAAACCACAGCTGGCATCCTGGTCTGCAGGACACCAGGGGAATGGTTCATGTCTGGGACACAGGTCTGTGAGCTAGTGTCAGGTCCACTGACCCTCTGCAGAACATTTATACCCTTCTCTGTTATCTATTTTCATGTATGAGATGGAGCCATGCTGAAGTATGTCCCACGGGACTCAATGCTCAGGCATTGAGGGCTGACACTCACACGTCGAAGTCAGGGTGATCCATACAAGCGACCAGACCTGAAAACAGAGTTGGGGCAGCCTGTCCACCACAGACCTAGTCAGTCCAAAGTTAGATGCTCTTTGAGGGGTGCCAGGTTCCTGCTGCAAGCATTAAACTCAGTAGCTTAGCAGCAGGCAGGTCTCTGGACACGTCATGCTTTGCACTGTGCTGATACTGCTTCCTCTTGGCAGCTCTTCATACCAGAAGCCAGGTGCACAGGTTCAACATCTCAGGTCTAGTCAGAAGAGTGTCAGTAGGGGCAGCAGAAACAGAGCAGGGCTTGACCAGGGAGACGCTGTGTCTCCGTGGTGGTGTCTGGCTCTGGTTTGGCACAGCTACGGCAGCTATGGCTCCAGGGATGAGCCCCATGTTTCGACATGCATCTCCTTTCATTTCCAAGGCAGCTCAGGAAGGCACAGCCCTGGGAATAATTAAGTGTTGACAGACCTACAGTTTTGTACTAGTTCCCCTCTACCTACACAGACTGGAGCTAAGCAGCCCGGCATCCTTCACCTCTTCCTAGGGGAGGTCCCAAATGCAGTTCAACGCCTGGGAGAGGTGATGCCCTCAGGGTGATGTGCTCCTCATTCTATAGAGGACAGAGGCTCAAGGAGACTGTGAAGCCCAAACCAAGCGAAGTGTTCGTCCCTGGTTCCTGCAGCTCAAAACCTTGTGCTCCGAGTTCCTCACCTTGGTATATCCCGGAACATAAATGGGCCTTCGTTGGCATGATCCTGACAGCAGATCAGCCACCAATGAGGACCTACCTCTGAAATCTTCTGTTAAGTTGTGAAAACTGTCCCACAGTCCCACACGGGTCCTTGTGCTCATACCCAATGTGGCTTTCTCCATCCTAGCTTCTTTTTTCTGCTCTCTCCCCCTTTGACTCCTGCAGCGCACAGTTTACTTGGCTATGCCAGCACCCTTTGCAGAATGGCCGTGAGCCCATGGTTAGAAAGGGCAGCTAAAAGCAACACATGCAAATATACAGTGTTTGCAAAAATCCCTTTCTGAGGAGCTCATAGGGATATTTGCTGTGTCCGCTTTCTTTGCACAGGGAGAGCGCAGGCAGAGTCAGCACCAGAGACAGAAGCTGCATTTTTTTCTTTCTCTCTTCTCTTTTTTGTGCTCCTCTCTTGTTTTGTTTTCAGGCGAGCTGGACTGAACTCCAAGAGCAAATGCAAACCCTGCTGCTTCAGCATTTTCCCCTTCTCTCTAAAAAGGGCAGTTCTGCTGTCGTCTTTCAGACTGTCTGAATGACAGTCAGACTGGTGGAAAGGAGTTTTCTTGCAAAATTGCTGCCCAGGGAAGAAACGGAAGGAATGATCCATGACACTAATAGGAAAAAAAAAAAAAAAAAAGCAGTTGTTTGATTGCAGGACATGAAATTCTACCTGATTTTTTAATGTATTTTTAATTAAAGAGCTTATAAATATTTGAACTTTCCTTGTGATTACATCAAGAAACTGGTGGAGACTGAAAGGACCAGGGAGGATAGCAGGAGAGGGGAGACAAAAGGTTCTGGCCAGCCGTGGGAAGAAGCTGTTCAGTAATATGGGAAAAGTTCACCATCACTCGCCTCTTAGGATGCTTTTAGATTAAAATATGGCTTAACTGAGAGCAGATTTCCTAAAAATATGCCTTTCGGAGATTCCTTATCTATCCATAATTCCAGATGGGATTAGTCTAGATCACACAAACAAAAAAAAAAAAGACAGTTAAAGTGATTTTCACTGGTCCTGCAACCTCAACTTGGCAGATGGAGTTTCAGGCTGAACTTGGGAAATGGAATTTCAGGCTGTGGTTGGGAGAACAAGGGTGGGGGGAGTGGATATCTTTGTGTATAGATGAGCGTCTATGTGTCACTCTTCTAAACTGGGAATCCACTGGCCAGTTCTTATTTGATTAAACAGAGGAAAGGTCCCAGCGATATTCACCTACAGCAAATTTCATGAAAATACGTTTGCACCTCTCCGTGCATTTACAGAAGGAAAAGTGTTGATGTCACAACTACCTTACGGCTTTCAAGCACCTCTCTTCCTGACTGCTCTTGAAATCAAAATTTCATTTGTTTTCATTTGACTCCATGCGCTTTCTGATGCTGTTTATATCCTTGTTGGGAGTAAGACTAACCACCTACTGCATAATCCTGTTGTGCCAAGCTATTCCCAGTTAAGTTGGACAATGCCATGAGACTGAGGGGACCTGCAGAAGACAAGATGTTGCTGAAGAAAAGCCATGGGAAGGAGCTAACCATCTTTTCTTCATCTGCATCTAAGGGACAACACTGAAAAACGTCTGTCATGACAATTAGGGGCTCTGCATGTGCAGGGGCTCAGTTGTGAAACACAATATCGCCCCCCTGGCAGTGAGCAGAAATGAACATTGCCTAAAATTAAGTGCTTTTTTTCAAGTATTTTCCTGAACTGAGTTCATGTCAGATTCAGCAAGATGCGAGTTCTTTTAGAAGTTTTCCCCTTAGGTCAAAAAAACCATCTTGTTTGGGGGTTGTTGGGGAATTGCTTTTTTTGTTCTTTTTATTATTTGGATTTCAGGGAGAGGAAAAGTTCATGCATTTGCATGAGGTTTCACAAATTTAAAGACACATCTGGAAGTTTTCTTTATTCTAGTGGATGGCACTTTTGCCTATGAAACATCCAAAACTAAGTACTAGAGACTTTAAGGTTGATATTAAAAGAATGGCAGAAAATAAGAGAATGAAAACGTAAAGAGAAACGAGATGACATGTAGGCAGATTTCCACCCCCCTCCCTAAACCTTTGTTTTTGAAGGTTTCTCTATTTTCTGCAGATCTGGAGGAAAAAACCTGGCAAAATAGTTGTAATACAAACAGGTGACAAAGTCCTCTGTTGCAGGAAAGACCCTCAGGTAATTCAGGGGACCTTCAGAAGCAATCAGTGTTATTTCCTCTTCTCTTACCGCAGACTTTTTGGTGGTTTGTGCTTTGGAAATGTCAGCAGTACTGCCCAGGGTTGCCTTTCCAGGAAAGGTCAACCTGGCACTCCACCAGAAAGTCCCATTTGCCTTTTACTCAAAAATAACATGGAGATCTTTAATTGACCCACCTTAAAAAAGAAATGGTTGGTGTTTTATAACATTGGTTTGGAAATGATCACCATTAGGAGCGCACTTCTATGGGCTATAGGGCTTGGATGAGTTTCTGCCTTCACTTGTAAAACTGGACAATAACACTTTCAGTCCTAAAAGGGATGGAAATAATCTCTGGGAAACTGGGTGAAGTCTTCTATCTTTGGCTAATCTCAGGCTATGGGAAGAGAAAGTGAAACTTTCCTTGGTCTGAAGATACAGCCAGGAAGATCTGTAACTCTGGAAACATTTAATTGCTCTTTCCAAACAGGCCCAGTAGCATAAAGCCCAGAGCCTTTAGACTTGCACATAGAAACAGGCAAATTTTATGGCTGGCACAAAAATAAAATAATGAAAGCCAGGTGACATTCCTGAATTTGCTCAAGAAGAGGCCCATGTTGTAATGCCATTTCCCTGTGGCAGCTGCCAGGCACAGGCATTTTGGCTGAAACTGTTGTCAGAAGCAACCTGAAGTCTTCCTGCAGTTTTGGCAACAGTGAAATATTCAGGGAGTCATTTCAGTGTCATTAAATAACTTGTCCCAAAGGGATATATTAAAAAATATTTTGAAGCAGTCAGTACTTTTCAATTCAAAATTTTTAATGAGATATTCTGTTTTTTAATCAAAATTCCACTGGATTTTTAATTTTCTTCCCATTCTGAATTACAATTTTAAACTCATCTGAATTCAAAAATTCAGGTCTCCATGAGACCTGAAATAAAGTGCTCTTTCAAATATGGTTTACTAAATTTTTTGAAATATATTTTATCTCAGTAGGTCCAAAACTAGTTTCTTATTTATTTAGAACTTCCAGTTAACTGTAAAAATCAGTTACTCACAGGTCAAGTCCAGATGATGAAGTACTTCAGAGGTCAAATATTTGTCAAAACAATGACTCAAAAAAGGGTGAGTAGATTTATTCTAAATAAACTAACCACAGAAGTCAATGGAATCAAGTTTCCTCTAATGTGTCGCATGCCCAAACACAAAGCTAGCCATTTTTGGCCCTCCACAAAGCAAGTAAAATGTCAGACCAGAAGGAAAAGTGTTCAGAAAGTCCCATGCTTTGAAAATGGACAGTTGTCCAAAGAGAAGGTTCAACCACAGAAATTACCAGATGACGTTCTCTGGCCTGTCTTGTGCGCAGGAATTTAGGCTAAAGAAGTGTAATTTCTCTGCTCTGGTTTTAGAACAAAAATATTATGATGCCTTCAGTGTTGGCCATCCCCAAGGCTGGGGTTTCGATCTACCATAGGGCTCAGAAAAAATCATTTCCAGAAGCATCCTTTCCAGATTTCCAAGCTGGGCTTGCAGTAAATCAGCAAGACAGCTGGAGTCCAGGCTAAGTTATAAATAAGTTTACCCAAACAGCCCAGAATATCCTGCAGCAGGAGTTTAGACCCTGCCATGACTGGTGGCACTGATCTGTCCTGTCCTCTCTTCATATATGTCTGTCCAGGTCACAGTTTCTGTTCCTCACTAAAATGTCCTGTTTCTGGAAATCCAGTCCCTGGGCACAGAGCCCACCTGGATGGATCACTCCCCTTCTCCACACATCTCCTCACCATGGTGGGATCTGTAAGGGCCATTTCACTCAGGTAGGATTTAACTATCTAACCAGGACGGAAAAGAGTTTAGGATTATACTGGACTACAAACCCATTTTAAAACTAAAGCAAAAAGGAAAAAACTTGAGCACTGTAACAAACACAAGCAGCTGAGGTTTTCCTCCCCCATAAAGCCTCTTTGCTTGAGAACCCCATTTAGGGCCAGTTTAAGATTATGGAGTTAATGTGGCGCGAGGGCACTGAGGAAGGATGCAGAGACCAACTCCTCGTTCCTCTCACAACAGCTACAACATCCGGGGGTGCAGAGCAGATTTATGCAACAGTGGCTGACTGTAGGATCCGATTTCTTGGCCAGGTTCAAACCAGAGGGTAAAAGGATCCATACTGCTGTTTTCCTAACCCCTCAGCTGCTCACCCACCTGACTCCTGAAGCATCATTCTTCAGAAGTCAATAGCAAATGGAAGTAAAATCTGAAGAAGTATTTCAGGTCTATAAGAGTTGTTTTACCTGATACCCTGTGAGGGCTTTGAGGATTTGGTTTTCTGAGGCTCCTGACTGGTCGACCCCTTAAGAGCAGACTAATTCACACAGCAGAAATGGTGACACAGACTAGGGGCTTAGCTGGCTTGTATTGCATGGTCTTTGTGACAAAGGTGGTTTGAACACCTGAGGTGGGTCTCAACACCAGCTGAGAAAATGCGTGTATTAATCAAATCCAAGGAAGCCCTCTATCTTGCTCTAATTAATCAACTTCTTCCTCAGGAAAGGTGGGAGGAAGAAAGCCCTTTATCACTCTCATTAATCACAGCGCCAGTTTCACAGATGTAGTCTACAGTGAAGATCTGCACAGAAAGTAAATGAATACGAGACAAGCCAAAAGGTTCTTGAATATGTTTTTTGTCTGATTTGTTGGGGTTTTTTACAAAAAAAAAAACCAAACAAAACCAAAAACAAGCAAACACCTCTGAACAAAGAAAAGACAATGTCAAACAAACAGCTTATGTTTTGCAGAGACTAACATTTGGTTATGTTTTCTGCTTTTCTGTTCTGGAAGTCTTTGATGCTATGAAAGTCACTTCTGGCAGGAGATAGGTGTGCTCCAGTGCACAGCTCTGCAAGCAGATCTTTATTCCAGCCACACTTCTCAACCTTCCAGGAATTAAGGTTGTCTTGTGTATGTAGGCAGAAACCTTTTTAAGGTTCTCCATTCCAGGATTAAAGTAATCATATCAAACAATCCAAACTGTCCCTCATCATTCCAGGTACAAGAAAGCCAGAAAGAACTTGGGCACCCATCCACATTCAGTGGTTTTGATATTAATTCCTTTAAAACTTGACAAAGATGAGCGAGCCTCATCTCATCCATACTACAGAGAGATGCCCTAGCACAAACAAGAGGGGGTGACTCACTTTGCATGGTGCAAACACATGACTCCAACACCTTTGCAGTGCATGAAACTTAATGTTGACGGTCTGTAGGTGCCTGACGAGCCTCAGAGAATGACCTGGTCTCCCGAGACTTCATGAAGAGCCTTGATGAAAAACCATGGGGTTCAGCAGAATTCCCTCATTCAATGTTCATCTATGGGTAGGCAAATTCTAGGGATCTCTCCAGTTCCTTAAAACAGCCGTCTTTGTGGGCCAAGATCTCCATAAAAGAAGAGACTGGAAAGTTTCCTCACTTTCCTGTTTCCTGGTAGAAGTAGATGACTCATTCCAAGAGGGTTTGTCAGTTCATGATCCTTGAGTTGGTGAGCATGCTTCTTTGGTCCCTAAGCAGTATTTGGTTTTGGCTAGGGAAGGTAGATAGGCACTTACAGGTATGGCCCCTTTTTCCATTAAGTTACTTGAAGGGACGTCCAGCTCCCCCCATAAAAATCCTGGATAGCCAAGTCAGAGCTGAGGATACCACGAGGTGATAGAACCAGGCTCGTGCTTCGATATCTGGTGCCAAATACATTCACAAGTTCATGGTAGCTCGCTGTTATTAGTGTCAGCCAGCTCAGACTCCTTTTTAGTGTCGAGCTTAAAATCCATGTCAATTCTTAGGCTTTCCTGTTCCAAAATGTGATCCCCTTTTCAACACCTGTGAGAGCTAGCTAGGTCCCAGCTTTCCTCCTTCTCAGTCCTCATCTGAAATGCATGCATTTCCTTTAGAGATAGCATGGTTCACAGGCCACAGATCATTGGTGAGGTGTTGCCAGCAAGATCCTCCAACAATCACAAAAAAATAGAAAAAAACAACAGAACTTATGTTTATCTAGAGACGAAGGCCTGATATTGCCAACTAGCTGTTATCTGTCTGTCTGTGCTTCCCAGCAAAGGCGGGGATCATCAGTCTATAAAGTCCTTGGACGAAGGATTTTGTGTTTGTGTCCATGACCTCAGGTGGATCCTCTGGCAGCCACTGAAATGTTAACATGGTTGTTCAGCTCTCCTTTAAATCTGCCACTCTGATTCTCCCTGCACCAGTTCATCATGCAGTGAATGTTTCTCCAAACCTTAGATGTTCCTGAGCCATAGGTTGGAGACCTCATTTATTTTTTCTTATGCATTTGATAATTGCATTTTTCAGTTGGTGCCTGGATTAAGTGTCTGTGGCTGTTCCTCACTTGAACTCTCTGATAGTAAAATCTGTATGGTGACTGAAAACAGGAGTCCATAAAATTACCTGCATCCCCCTGCTCAACGGCCAGCCATGAATCTCTGTAGGAGAGCGCAGGTACACCGGTCTCTCCAGCCTGCTCAAGTGTATTCATCAAGAATCCTCATTGTATAACTCAAGCTGCAGTTATTTCACCAGCAGATTTACAGTAGATTTAAAACAAAGGATTATTTACACTGCTGTGGGGCCAGCAACAAATTAAAAAGAACTGGAGGTGGCAGAGGGAGCCGCCAGTGTGGAGACTAATTGCTATTAACCCACGGCTTCATCACTCAACTTCTGAGTTGCAGGAAAGTTATTGTTCCCAGGGGCCTCTCACACTTAGGCATTGAGAAATATTGTTGGGAAATCCAATCAGTCATGCAGTCTGGACCATAAAACAATGCCGTCCGCTCAGGGCTCTCTCAGCACAACTGGCGCTAGTTTTCTTCATTTCATCATTTCTTTCTTTTCTGCTTGGGGTTGAATTTATCAGGCAAACAAGCACCATGCCTGGCAGTGCTGGGCGGCTCTCCTGTTCTCCTCTTGCAATCCACCATCCCCTGGTCTCGCTGCTTCCCTCCCTCCTGCCAGTGTGCCTCCATGCTGGCTCTCATCCCCTGGGATATTCCCCCTTCGCTCCTCTTTCCGCATCATCCCCTTCCCAACCCATCAGCTCTGCAAAGGGACCGTTCCCTCCCAGGCTGCCAACAGCAGCTGAATTCAGCCCTGTTAACAGCCTCTGTCATTCCAGTTCTGCCAATAACCCTCCCGTTTGGCCTGCGCATACATTGAGCAAAAAATAGTCTGATAATCCGATAACACTTTCCCTGCTGTTCAGTGACACCTTTGTTTAAGTAGCACTGAACTGTCTGAGTCAGCGGCGGCACTTGTGCCAGGCACCGCACCAACGGCACGGCGGGCTTGGCCCCAGGCATCCCTGCGCTGTGTCAGCAAGGCGGCAAGTGCTGCTCATAGTGCTAGGGGTGTTTAGCAGAAGTTCCTGGGTCATTTGGGGTGTTGAGCCCCACTTGATCAGGAAAGGCAGCATTAACTTTCTAAAGGCGTCTGCCCCAGCACAAAGGTTCCCTCGCTCAGGACCAGCTCCATCAGAGCAGGCTGGGGAAGTCCACAAGTTTGGGCTCCTTGAAGCCACTTGCTGCCTATAGCCCTGAGACACAGCTATTATCATTTTTGTGTGCACATGTGGGAGGGGGCTTCAATTCAAAGTGCAAAAAATGAAGCACAGGCTGTGTTGCAGCCTGCTGGAGTGATGTTTTTTATAGCATGATGCCAAGGGTGTGTTTTGCATGTCCCGAGGCACAGCATGAGCTAGCAAGGTAACAAGGTTTGAGTGAAGAAGACCTGCCAGAATGGTCTTGGTGGACTGCGGAGGGAAACAGACTTTTCCAGGTCTTATCTTCATTGCCTATAAGGTGATCTCTGGAGTTCACCATATCTGGAGCGCCGTCTGGGGTTTGACTCAGGGTAAAATAATCATTTTGCTCCAAAATGCAGAGGGGTATTGAGAATCAGGAGATAATTCATGTCCAGACAGCGTGGATAGTAGTGGACCAGGAAGATGGGTATTTCTTTTAGGACCTCAATGGGAAAAATCTCAATTGATGCTGGCCTAGGCAGAAGGCTGCCAGAAATTCCTAATTTTTATTCGGTTACGGTTTTGGAAGAAAAAAAACTATTACTCTAGTGATTTTCTTAAAGATACATGGGAGCACTGAATCCAGAATTCAGGAGCCCTGAACAGGTACAGGGAGAAAGAAAAGGCTAAATTGTTCCTTTTGAAGTTTTCATCTGGGTGTCCTAGCTGAACTAAGTGAACCTGAAAGTCAGGAGGATAGCAAGGAAAGAGAAAAGGGAAAAATCAATTGGAGTCAAACCAAGCCAGAATTATTTTAATGGGATTTTTTTCTAAAAGAAATTTGCAATATTGATTTTCATTTGAATCAAAATATTTCCTTTAATTGGCAACAAATTATTTTCAGGTTATTTACCTTTTTTAAAACTTTAGAAAAATAATAAAGGCCAGTTTCCTATGAACAATTATTTCAAAACAAGGATCATTGACCAACTTATAATATAATAGTACAGTGTTTCTGAAACAAAAGATTTCACTCAGGAAAATGAGGCATTTGACATTTTCATGTTTCCCTACTGCTTTCTTTCCAGCAGTTGTCAAACATCACATTTTCACAGCTTTGCTCTTCCCAAACCTCTGTGCTGACGAGGGGAGGGAGAGGTTTCCATTTGTCAGAAGGAGACTGCCTGGCCGTGGTCCTGGGCAGCCTCATCAGGGCTTCGCCATGGGGATGTTGCATCTCTGGGGGACACTGTGGATGGATGCCCCCCTCCCAAAACAAACAGCAGAGTGTGGGTAGCGTACCTGGAAGAGGTGGAAAGTGGTGTCCCTGTGTGCCCCAGAGAGGCTGAGAAACCAGGATCAGCCCAGAGGGACGGGTTTCTAGCAAAGCGTGTATGTTAGCTATTAAAATATTTCTGCCAGTCTTTGATGCACAGATCAATCGCCCAAACGAACATGGGAACTTTCCAAGGCTGAGGATTGAAAGCATTTTATATAAATCTACAGATCTGAGCCTCAGGGGCAATGTGGGTTCTACTTTTGCCTCTGTTCCAAGCTCTAGGTGGGATCTGGGACACTCCCTCAATTTACACTTCCTGAATTGGGAAAAGCAATCTTGCCTATGTATATAGGTTTCTACCTACTTTTTGACCATCTACACTGTGAAAGCCATATTCAGACAGACTGACTTCCACCTCCACCCCTGCACCCACCTTTCTCCACCAGTTGATCACCTTTACAGGCTGAGAACAAGCCAAGAAGAAACTCCAGACAGATGTTTCATCCAAGCTCTCCAGTTCTGCATTGTTTATAGGGAAAAATTTGCCAGTGGATGCTGTGAAGCTCTATAGGACACCAGGATGATTCCTGCTGGTGAAATCTAATGGTACTAATGAGTGGGGAAAAATACAAGTTCAAAACAAAAGCTAAACTCTTTCTCAAAATTGTGAGTTGGAGGAGATTTCTGTATATTTCCAAGCTTGGTTCAACTCACTTAAAAAATAAAGAGATCAAGTGCAAAATGATCTGGGAAGTCCACAAGAGACATCTGTTGCTAATGTCAGCACCATTGGTTCCTGGATGGGATAGATGAAAGCATTTAGGGGAATCAAACAGGAAATTTTTAAGGCAAATGAGATTCCCTCAGGTTGTGAAGCCCTCTCGGTTTCATGGCAAGAGAGGTTTCCAGCTTCCAGGGACAGGTTTTGAGAGGCTCTTCTGTGGTTTGCAGTGGGAATTTTCTCCATGGTGGGTGTCTGGAACTGGTTTCTTTCAATCAATCATATTCATATATGTATATGAAAGACTTTCAACCAAAAGCTACAGGCTTGTTCGGTGTTAGGAAATCTTGACTGTCAAATAAATCTCAGGAACAATTATTTTCTTAAAATATATTTATATATTAAAAAAAAAAAGAGAGAGATGAACAGATTTAGACTGCAGTTGGCACTTGTTTCAGGCAACTTAACAACCACTGCGGGAACAGAGACTCCATTGTAATCCCCTATATATACTGGCCCAGTAGCCAAAAGCAACAAACAAGCTTGTCATGAAATGGATGTCTAAAGGAAGCAATCAAAATTGGAGAGAGAAACAGAGGGCGGGGGAGAGAGAGAATGAGAGAGAGACAGAGAGAGAGGATTTTGAGTGAACTTTTTGTTCAGGAAACAGTAAAAAAAACCCATCGTTTTTGGCCTGATTCTGAGTGGCTCTTGTGTGGTGAACACTGCAATGAAGACCACAGATATGTGCATTTTTTTAAATAAAAATGCCCTGCTGTCCACTTCAGAAATGTAACACTCCAACAGTGGAGATATCTCTTCCAGGCTACAAATATCAGTGCTATGTGCTGGTCCCCACCACCCCACTTTTCTTATGACACTTCAAGGGGGCTTTGGGGTCCATGCAGAGAGAAGGAGACGGAGAAGCTCTGGTTCCTTCTCCTAGACGGCTGTGCCTGAAAAGGGCAAGAGAAAAGGGAATGGAGTAAAAATCACCCCTCACTCCTTGCTTAACTCTAGCGTGCCACTGAGGTTCAACCTCAGCCACCTTGACCGTATTGTCAGTTTATTGCAGCATGACAGTCTCAAAGAATTGAGCTATGGCTTTGACATCCTGCTAATAAAGACATACACTGAAAATGCCTGGTGGGGACCTGGCCTGGAGGTGAGCAGGGGAATTATGCGCAACCATGGAGAAGCAAGAGACCTGTGATGACGTTGTGCTCTTTGCAGTTCTCCATCAGGGTAGATGAAGAGGCCAGCAGTTTTGTAAATGTCAGATGAGATCCACTGGCCTGTGATTCAGTCTCCCTAAGGCATGTGGTGGAAGGGCCACTGTCTGGCATTTGGCAGTGCACCCTGAACACTTCATGGCAGGGGGTCATATCCATGTTCATGGGATACCAGGGTCAGATCAGCAACAGAGCTGCATTTATTCCAGAGAAAGAACAGATGTGGAGATACTGGATACCTCCAAAGCTGTAGTTGCTGTGGTCTTTATCACAGAAGCATCACAATGGCATGTAATTTCCTTAAATAAAGCATTGATTTAATGTGGGTTGACCTGTTTCACAGGCATTTATAGGGTATGATACAACACAGATGACTTTTGCAGAAACTGCAAGAAGGAGAGCATGAATACCTTGTCTCTGGTTCCTCTTGACAAGCAGATGTCTATTGCTCCTACAGGCCTTTCTCCACAACGAGATGACCACCAGGCCATGGCTTGCTCTTGGGAATTATTTACTTGCACAAGGACCCAGGATGAGCAGGGGAGTGGACCAGAAACCTGTTGCACTTCCTTCCAACCTACGTTATTCTGTGGTTCTAGGCCTGGATGTAATTGCACTGCCTTGATCATGTGAACTTGGGCAAGTAATTTCGAGTGAAGTCTTCAGATATAATCTACGCGGTATCCTCAGTGCAACTTGATATGATTTGGGTTTCTGCATTCCTTGATCAGTTTTGAAAATGGCATGTAGACTTCTAAATTGTATAGGCTCTTTTGAAATAATTATTCCTGTTTTTCCTGTCTCTTGCTTCTCCACACTTTTAAAGGGGAGACGCTAATAAATCTGTCATTGCTCCCCTTTTGTCCAACTCTTAGGACCAACCCTTGAGACCTGGAACAAGTAGCTGCAAAGGTCTACACACCAAGACCTCTCCTGAGTTCTATAAATCCTGCTGATGTGCTGGTAACCCATCTCTTTGCATGAAGGAGCAGAAGGAGGGCAGGCTCTGTGGCCTCGGTGTGTTGCAAGTTGAACTCTCTCCACAGCCCTTTACAGAAACTTGCAAACAAGTTCCTGTAAGAAGCTGGGGAAAATTTCAACTTTTGCTAACCCTCAGTTAATTAAGCGCAAGGATGAACTGGATGCTGTGGAGTTACTGGAACCTTTCTGCTCCTGTTCAAGCATAAAGGCCTCAGATTGACTCCATGACTCCTTGACACAGATTTAGCAGGCTTTCAATTGGTTTGGCAAAAAATAAATGTCTATCTCCCTACTACCCTTCCTTCCAGAGCCTATCCATGACAGTAGGTACAAAGGAGGAATAGCTGCTGTCATTTATGAACACAGATGGACTTGATTTCTAACATCTTGTTGTGTTTCTGCAAGATTAATAGCGAAATTTTCTTCAAATGCTCTTTGGGATGGTAGTGGAACTGAAGTTGGAGGAGTGAAATGTGATCTGGCCCATCTGGGAGCCTGTCCCACTGACACTAGCAAGACCTTCAAGAATTAAGATCCTGTGGTCAGCCTTTTTCCAGAAGTTAACTCCCTTACAATTCTTCAGGATTGGACCAGTTCTGACACCATCAGACTGGTCGCACTTGGTCAGACCTCCAAAGATCCATCTCACTTGTCCTCTGTCTCCAACAATAGCCAGGAGATGTTGCCCAGAGAAAGATGTAAGAATCGGTTCAGTGTGCAATAGCATTTCTCATGGCAGACTTTGATCTGAAGCTCGGGGCCTTCCAGATTAAGTCAGGGAATATTTTTGTTTAAAAACCACCAGGAAAATTTCCTCCATGGACTCACAGTTTTTTGAAATCATCAATCTTTTAGGCAATCCATGCATCTAGTTTTCATGCAACACAGGAGCACAAAGTGAGTTTTCTAACTTCTAGCTAGCTAACATACAGATTAGCAGCATTTTATGGCAAGTTAGCAGTGGCGGTTAGCTGAAATGATAATGCTTCAACACTGATGGTTTTTAAATGAAATAACTCATGTTCCATGCAGAAAACTGTTACAAGAAGGATTTCTATAATCTTGTGTCCTTCCCATAGCACCTGGAAACTCTCAGTCTTTAGTTCGGAGATTTATGATGTATCATAGAGCTCTGCTGGAACCAATACTTTGTCTTTGGACCTGGCTGAAGTTCTGCAGTTGGTGAAGAGCAGAGAGGTTCTGGTGTATGTTTAGTTACTGTTTTTCTCACCCCAGCCCTCCCTAAGAGAAGATTAGTCATTCTAGTAACGTTTCACAGGATTACCTGGATGAATCCCAGTTCAACAGCCATGCAGCTGAGTGTTGCAACTCTGTCATGGGGACAAAACAAGACATGGAGTGAAGGAAAAGGACCTCATAGCTAGACAGATGGAGATCTTTTACTTGGGCACAAGAGAGGGTTTCCTATACCTAAATTAAACCCTGTGAGAATATTTTCAACAAAAATAATTGTGATTTCTGTTATCTCAACAAGGACCTTAATGTGCACAGTTCTGTACAAAAACACAACAGAATGACAATCCTTGCTCCATACAGCTCACATCAAGCAGAGGCCAGTAGGAGAGGGTGACGAAAAGAGCACAGTGATGGGTAAGGTTGCCCTCTTTCCAGGGATGGAAGGAAATTCAGAATTGACTACTTCTGTGCAGACCAGGAGTTCAACTAAAAAGAGCATATTTGGTCACTTTTCAGAGGTTTCTCGGTTATTGAGAGGTTTAAGAGTTTACTGCTGAGTGAAAGGACTCTGGGCTGAAGCAAAACCCTGTTTCTGGGACTAAAAGAAATCCTTTTTTGGCCTCTTTGATGAGGACAAGTATAGTTATTAGGGGCAGCTTTTTCGCATCAAGCCCTACATTTGCTGGCCACCTCCTAGAGCCTTTTCAGAAATTACTCCTTCTTCATGAAAGATATTTATGATTGCAAACGTTGACACTCATTTATTAAAATGAGAAGAGAAGAAAAACCTTCACATTTCTGAACTTGCACTAAAAAAATAAAATGGAGCTTTTGTAAGTAACTCAAACCCAATAATTGGAGGATTATAACAAAAACAGGAACATTTTTGTTAAAACAAACATTTCTTGCCAAAACAGTCATTTCAACCAAAAGTTTATTTCTTATTTATTTATCTTTGGATAAAGGGAAAAGATTCAATACAAAATTTGTGCCAGACACACGCCAAGCTTCTCTCTGTCTCTATCCATAAGCAATGCAGTGGAAGCCTTTGGGGGTAATGGACTCTTGAAAACGCATTCCTCCACTTGGTGTCTGAAGAGGGGCTCAGCTCAACAGAAAATATCCTTGGAAAACTGCCTCCATCTCTGCACTCAGGAGAGCAGCTTATCACCAAAGTAAGGGAAGCCAAGGAAATTGTTCCAGCCCAGCCAAAAGAAACCATTTGTTGCAGCAGACGTGGTAGCCCAAAGGGATGAGCAGGCAGGAGACAGGGCATTGTGCCAGAATTGCTCCCAGTTTTTCAAAGCCAGAGAAAATTCTCCGCATAGTCTTGGTGAGCCATCAAAATCACAGGTATGAACTCTCTTTTTTAACTTGAAAAAAAGAAGTATGCTGGGGGGAAAACAAAATAGCCACCTATCTACCCTACCTATAAAAGGAAGTTCTTGGAAATGCATTGTTTGGGACATGTGTTTCCATATCCAGGGGAGGTTTCTGTGGGTTTGGGACAAACTAAACTACACAGCTGAAAGGAAGAACCCAGTCTCGGTAAATGGATGGCTCCTGGGATGGAGTCCATGTTACTCTTGTGTAAATTGGTACTTAAAAGGGGCCAAATCTTTGTTCCCAAGGACCCTTCTGGAGGAGAGCCCTGATAACCTGAACTGGCACACTGTACAGCAGGGACAGCAGTGTGAGGAGCAGACATGACCCCCTGCCCTTGCTGGTTCAGCTGGGACTGTAGGAGATAGAAGTCAAACCTCAACCCATCCCTCTTGGGAGGGACAGGGTGGTCTGGATTAAGGGACCTCCTTAGCAGCACTGGGTCATCCTTTCATCTTCAGCCTCTTGACCGCAAATGTTTGGTAGTATGTGGAGTGAAAATGTCCTGTGCCATGTCCTCTGATGTGCTCAGCAGCACCCCTTCCCAGCTGAGAGGAGGTGAGCATCGAACACTGGACCACGGCACCTGGACAACACTCAGTACACAAGGCACAGGAGATGTAAGGACATGTGCACACACACACATTTTTTTAACTTAAGAAAACAAACATTCCTGCTTGTCAGTGCTGTATTTTTCTATAGCTGTGTTTTAAAAATAGCATTAAAACAAGTGGCATGGCCAACCCCATAACCAAAATAAAAAAGGCACTACAGCTCCCAGCTGTTTACTCACCCTGGGGCAAAAAGAAAGAGCCTTTGCAAAGTTTTCAGCCTGGATGATATCCCTGGACCAGACAGGCCTGGATGGGGTCACCTGGCACTGGTCTTCTTCAAACAGGGAGAGTTTCCCCTTCCCCATCCCTGGCAAGGATTCCCTCTCCGGCTACCAACATCGGGTTCACAGGACCATGGAAGGAGATGCTTCTGTGGTCTCTGTGCTACAAAAGCAGAAGAAAATGGGGAGAAATATGCAAATGCTTTATATTGGACATTTTCATATATACCATTAAATGTTAAAATACATTGTGCTGACACCCAGTGTTTAGCTGTGTTTTTCTCCCATATCCACTGCTATAGGTTCCTCCCAGTATCTTCTGTCTGTACATCTTCCCAGCCCTTTGTCCCTCTCTTTTCCCTGCTATTCCCCTATCCATATTCTTTTCCCGCCAGTTTATTCTTATTTATGTATGGTCAGGACCAATCCTCTGTGAGGTGCCAGGAGCACAAGTTTTTAGACTTCAAACAGATCATCTCAGGTAGCAGGGGATGCTCAAAATTAGGAAGCATTGGTATTAAGCAAGCTGATGTCACCTTTTCTCCCTGGGAACCGCATGGCCCATTTAGCACATTTAGTGAAAGACAGTAGCTAAAATCTGGGCTCACTCCTTTTATGCAGAAGGCAAAGTGTGGGTAAGTTGTACATCCTCAGCCAGACAAGAAGCAACAGGCAGAATTAGGAGGAAAGTCATCTCTTCTTCATAAAGATCCTTGCTAGTCCTACTCCATTTCTACTCCATGGCAAATAGTTGAGGGAAAAAGGCAAAGTATGAGACATGATCTCATGAGTTTTCTAGTGGTCACCTCTGATGATCAGTGGCTTCAAAACCTGTAACATTGGTCATCAAAGGAACCATATCTGTCTCATCTCTCTTATAAATGTAAAGAGAAAGGGTTTTTCTGTCACCCACCCCAAGCCAAAACGTCCATGAACCAGTTCTGCCCTGATTTAGGTTTTGTCCCTTGAACTTTAGTCTTTGGATGTTTCCCATGGAGTGCCTTAGATAATATGGTCAAAAATCTGAGCCTGTCAGGTCCCCTGAAATGGCTTGTGTGATGGTCTGACCTTGGCTGGACACCAGGTGCCACCAAGCTGCTTTATCACTCCCCACCTCAGCAGGATGGGGTGGGGGGAGAAAATGAGATGGAAAAAAACCCTTGTCTCTCAAGATAAAGGCAGTTTAATAAAAGCAAAAGCAGTGTAACAGTTGCTCTGGAAGACAAACATCGCAAATAATGAATGTCCCCCCTCCTCCTCCTTTCTCTTAGCTTTTATTCCTGAGCGGGCATCATATGGTATGGAATATCCCTTTGGTCAGTTTGGGTTGGTTGTCCTGGCTACGTCCCCTGCCCAGATCTTGCCCAGCCCCAGCCTACTGGTGAGGCGGGAATGTTGTAGAGACAGCCGTGATGCTGTGGAGCACTGCTCAGCAGTAGCCAAAACACTGGTGTGTTATCAACACCTTTCTAGCTACCAGTGCAAAGCACAGCACTCTAAGGGCTGCTATGAGGAAAATTAACTCTGTCTCAGTCAGACCCAGTACAGCTTGAAAGCCAGTGCCATCTCCTCAGCCCACGGAGTGGGGAACGGTGTTAAAGAGCTGTGGGTCCTGGGAGCAAGGAAGCTCCTGATAGTCAAGTGCAGCCTTAGCATGCTTATATTAGCAGCGATCAGCAAGGAGGTCATGGCTTAAGGAAATGGGTGGATACTGAGACCAGGGGTATAAATAGGCACATGGCACTCTGCAGCCACGGGAATGCCCTGGTTTCCTCTTCTGGCTACTGTTCCTGTCTCGCTCAGCTCTGCTGGGTGACTCACGCAGCTTGCCCCTGCCTCAGTTTCCCTGCAATTATGCCAATTGCCTCTTTTTGAGCTGTGGCACTGGGACCTTCCAGAACTGTGCTGAACCTGAGGCATATCCTGCTGCTTTGCAATAAGCGCCCACTTTGCTGTGCTATTTTACCTTGACTGGAGAATGGATTCAGGGACTGGGACGAGGGGAGCATTAAGATGGGGATGCAGATACATATCTGGTTTGTTACAACATGGTCTAAAAGCAATAAAATCTGGACTCATGCAAACAGTAGTGCCGGGGCTCCAGCCTCAGACCCTGAAGAGGAAATGGGAAAAGGAAAACTATAGCTTTGTTCTTCACCCCTTTTTGCCTGTGACCCCTTGTATAAGAGGTCCCATGCTGTGTGATTCCTCATGGCAGCATACATTCAAAAGCTGTCCGGGAGAAACCCCATAGTCCACAGCCCGTGGTGCTTTCTCAGGGTTAAGCAACCAAAAAAAAAAAAAAACTGCAGTGAACAGGGGCATGCTTCTTGTACTTGCTGTTAGAGATGCAATGGCTCTGAAAAAGTTAGCACTGCCTGGTGGGATGGGAAGGAAACAGCCACTGGTGTCGGTGCAGACCTGGAGAGACCCGTCCCTCGAGGACGTGGTGATCTCAGCTCCTGCTCCACTCCATCCCCTCCCTTTCCCAGACAGGGAATCTCCACATATTGATCCCAAGGAAACATTCACTCCTCAGTTCCTTCCTGCCGGTTTCTATTCTCAGGGAAAGCTGCAGCCCAGCCTCACCCTTTCCTGCAGCTTGGCACTAAGGAGGAGAGCATCATGGTCGCTCGCGGCTGGGTTGTAAACCCCTCCTTTCCTTGCAATGCTGGAAATGTCTGGGAATTTTTTATTTTTATTGAACTCCTGTTCTGAGGGCTTTGGTTTTCACATGAGCACAGACATGCAGAGCAGAAGAGCTTTCCAGGATCGTGCAAGGACAAGACCCAACTAATTTTAGGATAGAGTTTGAACCACATGGCGGTCAGTAAGCAGGAGTGGGGCCAATGGGCTTAAATGCGGGTGTGGAGATTACTTTTACCTTTCTGTGCAATGCATAGAGATGTATTGGTCAGACATAAAAAGCAGAGATACTTCTAGAGATACAGATCCTATGGTATTCAGGGTCCCAGAATATCTACAAAGTAAATGGGGAAGATCTGGGTTGTCCCATAAGTGTTTAACATCTGATGAAAGAAATATTGCAGCAGGGACTTGTTGATGACCTCCAAGCCTTTTGGACCAAACTGTTGCCAACTCTTAATATTTCTTGCAAACTACAATGTACCCACGATCAGGCATGAACTGAGCAATCCCTCAAGATAACATAGCTCCCAGTATTGCAACTTGGGAGCCTGATGCAATCTTGCAAATCCACACTTGCTGGGCCTAGTGAACATGTTATTTCCCACACACAGAGGCAAAATTCAAGATTATTTTTGTCCTATCTCACAGCTCTCTTCATGTTGCAACACACAGGAGGTGGGAGACGTATTCACGTCCTTTGAAAAGAGACTCAGCTCAGGGATCGCACTTTCTCGGGCAAGTGGTCTAAGCACTGATGAGCATATATACCCCATACTCCCACTTCTGGATGTCTTTCCTGAATGCTTGATCTGCTATCTATAAAAATGTTGATCAAATCCAGCCTTGGCAACAAGGCTGTTAGAGGAACACCTAGTCTGTGGGTTTTGGCAGGGCTTGTATATGATCTAAGCAGCAACTACTTATCTCTGTCTCGGATGAGGCTCTCCAAGGCTTCTTGTATCAAACCAATAAGTAAAATTTCCCCAGCATAGAAGAAGAGACTTGTAAGGTAGGGAGAACTGTCTTCATTAGGAAAAATTCAACATGTGTTTCAAAGACTGAAAGAAAGGGGATAGGGCAAGTATTGGGGTGTAGGTCCTATGCAGAATTAGTCCCTCATGGTTGATTGAGGATATTTTAATTGCTCATAGAAAAGGCTCACACATGTAACAGGCTTGACTTCATCCTGGGCCAGTGAGAGCCATCAATTAACCTTGGAGTATGTGGCCATAATGATTTTGCCCTTCATTGCAAGAGAGAAAATTTAGTGGTGATGGGAATGGACCACAAGAAACTGCAATGACTATGATGTTCATCACCAGACTAGCCACTATGTTCATGCCAGAATTCTGGCCAGCAGAAGGGTTTGACTTCATCGGCTTTGACACCCCTTCATATGGCTCATCCCACCTCTGTTGCTTTGCTCATCTGCCCCACAGGAGCAAATCCCTCTGCCCCCCCCCTTGCCTCTTTCCAAGGCTCTTTCAGTCTAAAAGTGGTGATGTTTCAGCTCAGGAGTGGCTGCATTTCAGAGTGAAGGATGTTGCCCACAGAGCTTCTTGCAGTGCCATAGCTACAAAAGGCACTTTGCAGAGATGCCATCCCCAGTACCCACAAGCCCTGGACCCAGGCACCAGGAGCAATCCACCCCAGAGCAGCCCTCCGAAGAAACACCTACAGCAGCACCCCAGCAAATGACTGAGCACAGCCCCAAATCACCGTCACTCCCACAGCACCTTGCATTTCCCAGGGCTGGTGGAAAATGAGCCATCTGCACTCAAGTAGTGCTTCTCTCCAGCTGCTGGGGGTGTCTCAGATGCAGCCATGCGGGGATGTGTCGCCAGCGAAGCGGCTCTGACTTCGGTCCGTGGGGAGAGAAGTGATGCACATGCTCCCCGTAATAGCTCCTCCAGCCTGCTCGCTCCAATAATAGTCTCCGTGTGTGAAATTTCACCTGACCTGAACTTTCTTGAGTTTATCCAGCCTTCACCCTGACAGTTTAGAGCAGAACTGTTTTTATGCCTCGCAGTCCAGACACCAAATTGGAGCCGAAGTGACGTTTATTGTTTCAACAGTGTTATTATATGAAGATTGAGCTCATTACAAACACGACCTGTTTTCGAGCCAGGACACATATTAATTTGGATAAAATACCAGCTGTGTCCTCTCTCCATATGGCCTTATCGGAAAACAAACTGGGTTAAATTTCATTCCAAAGAATGAAAATATAATTGAATACTTGCTTCATTTGAGGAAACTCAAATAATCATTATCATCACAATGTCTCTGCTAATCACAGTGGAGAGGGGGCAGAGGTGTTTATTTCTGTGTATATCTAAAAATAAACTGAGGCACAAGTTCTCCAGGGGGAACCTGAGGGCAGCGTGGGGGAGACTTTCCTTTAGTACTGGGAGAAGAGGAAGGTCCTCAGCCAACCTCTGCAGCGTTGTGGTCCAGCGTGACACCATGTGTTGTGTTTTTGCAGTGTTTTCATGGTGTTTTCCCCTAGAGGAGACAGGGTTTACCTTGGGGAATGCATGGAGGTGGATATACAGAGGTCCCACGTCCTCCCCATCTGCACCCTGAGTGCGGTGATCATGGGATGAGAGGGCCAGACACTGCAATTCACCTCTGCAGGCTGGCCAGGCTGGGCCCTGCTTACCTGTGCAATGAGGTGTGCTGGCCTCAGACATCCTCAGTGACACTCCAGAATGGCAGGAGTTTAGAAGCAGTGGGTGCTACCTGTCCCCCAGCCTTGTGCATCTGTGTAGTGTTATCCTAGAACATGAAATAAAGTTCAGCGTTCCCAGTCCTGGGGTGATCTCTGACCTCAGCTGCACCTAACATAGCAAACTTAGAAATAAAAGGAAAATCTGAAACATGTGGATGGGGAAAGGAGCCCAAGCTGCCATTGAAGACATCCCCTTGAAAAACTCTGTGCTGCTGGCTCTGCTCTGACTTGGGGGAAAGCTGTGCAAGGAGACACTCGGTGGATTTATTTTCCTTCCAGCATTAGACGAGAAAAAGAGCGGGGCGGAAATCTCTGAATGCTTTCAGCCAGGTCTGGGTCTGGGGTTTCTTCAGCCAGAGGTAGCAATTCTGTACATGACAGCTTTCAATAGATTTTTCTACCAATAATTTGAACCTTTGCAGGGAGAGCCCTTTGCGAGATAGAGCAGGGGGCTTCAGGAGGGTCCACTGTCTTTTGTAGCTGGCAGAAGAAATAGCACATCCTTTTGAAAGCAGAAGGCATGGGGATACCAAGATGATTAGACAGCAGGGGATCAATTTCAGGGGACATAAGCGGGTTTCCTACAGAAATGCAGGCAGCTGAAGGAAGACAGGATAGATGTACAGGAGGCGTCATCCTGGATGATGGGTGGGACAAGGAGGATTGACAGCGAGATCGGTGCAGAGCAGAGGAGGAAAAGGAAGCAACAGAAGAGAGCTGTAGACATTAACAACAGCTGGGTTTAGAGCTCTGTTTTTGTGTCTGCTTAGGGAAAGAGGGGACATTTCACCCATGCATCTGCATGAAAAATAAATATGGCAATGATCTTTTTCCATTAGAAATGTTTGGGCTGTGGTTTGGCTTTCATTTCAGAAACTAAAAGAAATGTTTTCTGTTTTCAAAAACTAGATTCTTTTTCTACCGAAACCAGGCCTGCCTTTGGTTTTTAAACCAAACTCTTCTGTTAAAAATAAAAAAGTCAAGGTTTGGGGTTTTTTTTGTTTTGTTTGGTTTTGTTTTTTTATAGATACTGAAATATTCAAATGGAAAGAAAAGTCCCCAGACTGTATTTGGTTTACTGCCCTAGAAGCTCTGTCTCTTTGTTGTCTTAGAGACCAGAAAAGTGCACATAGCACAAGAACTGCACGAATGCACATCTCACCTGGAAAACCAACGCAGCAAGGGCAGGTGAGTGACAGCCTTGGCGACCTCCCTCCCTTTGGACTGAAAATGTCCGCATTCTGCTCAGGAGGAGACAAGTTTGGGATCTTTGTCAGTGTCTGATCAGGGCTTGGTCCCATGGGGATTTGCTTTCCTAAGCCTTGTTTTTCCCTCTCCAGATCAGTCTGAGGTCAGCCTATGCCTGCAGCTGACTTGAAGCACAGACAGGTCCAGGTCCAGCAAAAGAGCTCTGGGGAGGGGTGGCTTTGGTGATCCTACGGCATGGGGAACCTGAGGGCTTTGCAAGTGCTGAAATACAAAGAGAAAAGGGAGGGGAGGATGATGTTGAAATCACAGGGTAATTAAAAAGCTGAGGTAGACAGAGTAATTGGAGGCTTAGCACCACATTCATTGGTGCTGCAGTGTGCTTTTCTGAACTGGAGAAAAGGCTTTAGATAAAGCTGTACAATAACTCAGTGTCCCAAAGCTTGAGAAGACAAAACCTAAACAGAAAACAAGTAACTCCGCAGTCTTGCCCTCTCCTTCCATGATAAACTATGGAAAAAATAAGTAAACAAAATTACAGAAAATAAGTATTTCTGAAAATTTCTGGGGGCCATCTGCAGGGTGGAGCCCATCTGCTTTCCCTGAATCCAAGACAGTTGCTGTTATTTATTGCTAAAGTAAGGCAGCTGATCAGATGATGAGAAGCAAGAGAGGGAAAGAAAGGCTGATCCCAGGACTAGGTCTTCAGGCTATGACTCACTTTGCCTGTGTGACTTTGAAGAAGCTGCCAAGCTCCAGAGCGTCTGCCTCAGCACCTAAAAGGGGACTTTGAATGGATTTGGGGCTCTTCACTCACGGGCTGTACTGGAGGCATCAATGTTTTTTCGGGGCTTGTATTTCAGCCTGCAGAGATCGTCAGGTGCCCATGGAATTGCTGTCCACAGATAAAGGCAAGTGCCCAGCCTCATCATGGAGGTACTTTGCTCCTTCCTGTGTTCTTTGTTGTGACTCAAAGACATTTCCAAATCAAGATGAGGCTCCCAGGAGCCCCTAGCCATTAGATCTGTGTCAAGTGAATCCTACTCAGTCGGTGGTTTACTCTCAGGACTCCCCAGGTCTCACATGGACTCCCTCAAGGCAATCACTCCAGCTCCAGAGGTGGGTCAGAGCTCACACATCTCCTGTCCTTGCGTTTCCAAGGGGCTGGATCCACTAAGCCTTGAGGGTTTCTGATCCACTCTGCAGAGCCACCTAACAGCAGTTGTTTTGTGCAATGAGTTTGGGTTTGGCTTCAAAAATTGTTAGAAATATATTTGAAAGAAATTGCAGAGATGTGTGTGTAATGTAGAGGCTCTCATCATCCACCATCAAAATATTATCTCTGATGCATCAGGATTTAATTATGGAACGCTGCTGGACCTGTTTCCATTGCAATGTAATTAAAAGCCTTTGGGTTATCGGATATGGAGCTGATGGGGCTCATTTTTGCCTGAGCGAATGAAATTCCCCTTGATGAGGCATCTCTTCTCACCCAACTGAGCTGCTTCCTACTTGCAAAGAGCTCTGAAAGCCTTCAAACAACAAGGGCCCGACCCCAAGCTGGCTAAAATCAAGGGATAGACTCAGGGCTCGAATGCTTTAGCCAAAAACCTCCTTTCACTGGGATTACAGAATGAACTACCACACTGCTCATTTTTTGGGTTTTTTTGGGTTTGTTGTTTTTTTTTTTTTTTTTTTTTGACTGTTTAAGTTTTCTGGCTAATATGGTTAATTAGGAATCAGTATCAAACATTTCTTGCCACCTGCTTCCCGTCCTTCCATGATACAGTTGTAGACAGGATAACTGGAGCTAAATCCTCCACTTGTGCATGGGCAACACAGGCTAAAAAATCTGTGTTAGGTTGTAGCCTGCCTGGAGCCCAGTGCCTCATGCTGGATGACAGCGCGTCTTGCACAAAGGCATCCAGCCCTCATTTCAAGATGCTTCAAGTGGTGGATAATCCATCACTTTCCCTTCTCATTTACTCCATTGGTTAATCACCCTCTTCATTCAGACTCCGCGCTTTATTTTTAACTTATGTGTGTGCCGAAAGCTCTGTTTTCTTTTTCTCGCTGCATACCACTGCATTCCCCTCCAAAGATGAAAGTCAGCAGCATTTCTGCATTACCCAGGTCACTTCCATCCATGGGATGCGGTCGTTTCTTTGAGGTGCATTTTTCCCTTCATGTGTCTAATAGTTCAGTAACCCATTACAAATACTGCTAAAGTGGAAGCATTTGCCTGCTTGCTCTTTTCAGATGTCAACTTGGCAAGACAAAATCCCAATATTTCCTGCGTGGGCTTGGCTGGATTGAATCACTGAGTGGTGCAATAAAACAAATACATCTCGCACAATGCAAAACAGGAAAACTATTCCTGTTTGGGGCGAACATCTCTATCAGCTTATCCCTTCCCTGAGAAAGGCTGACATTTGGTTTAAGGTAGAACACATTCCTGACACACAGGACTATGATCTGTTACAAAAGGGAGCCCGCTTCCTGGATTTAGGCTAAGGGACAGGGTTCAGGCAGGGGGCAAGCTATATATGTGTCAAAATGAGCAATGTCTTTTTGGGTCACATATACTTTTGACTTCAACACTGCTTTATGTAGGCTGTAAAATTAATAGGTGGGAACTAGATTTATTTGTCCCCCTGGCCTGGTAGTTGCTTGTTAGGTTAAACTCACTGATTTCCTGGTACAAAAGTGCTTGTTAAAATAATCTCCCTGAAAATATTCCTCCGGGACTACTTTATCTTCTGAAATCAAAAATTCCTAAATAATGAAATGTGCAAGATGTGACAGACGGACTTGAGCAAAACAAAACAAAACCCCCAGAAAAGAAGAGCTCATTCCCATAAACACTGTTTCGGGAATTCAACTTGTTTCTGGTGTTTTGTAACGAATGCCAGCATCCGTGTTCCATGCAGAAAAGCTCTTATGCAGGACTCACCTGTTTCTCTTTTATCCACGGGGCCTCATTCTGCCCTCCCCATTGACCCAGGCTTCTCCATGGTGTAATTCCCATCAGGTTTACTTGGTTTGGCTCTGTCCTCAGTCACACAACTTCCAAACTAGCCCACCAGGACTGTCCCAGACTGGCAGCGAGAAGATCAGTATGCTCAATAGCCCCCTTTTTCTGTGCTACCAGAGGGGCTGTTCCCAAAACTTCATTTGCCCACATCCCTCACATCATGAGTAGGGACCTTGGACCCATTCATTTGCTTACATTTGCTGCTCAGGCTACAAATCTCACCCCATAAATGAGGGTTCCATCCCTGTTGTCTTATCTCTCCCAGTATCCTACCAGCCCCATCCTCAAAGCCAGCCTTCATCTACCTCCACCTTCATTTTCTTCCATCCTCTGTGGTCCCATTTATCCCCCACACACCACAAACCCCTCAGACTGAACTGAAACTCTATCTTTTGCCACCAAAGACACTCCACATTATCTATCCTAATCTCTCTCCATCCTGCAGTTTTGGCCCTGTCCCCATGCCCTGAGCTAGATGTGGCCCTGGGGACCCCAGTAGGGCAGATGGGACCTGAGGAGCACATCTGCACACAGCAGCAAAGGGCCTCCAACCAAGGAGACCTTGTGCAGTCAAGTCCACCCCTCTGAATTAGGAAGCTGCCACCAGTGAGTGCCCATCGAACATGATTCTCCTACCCTTGCAGGTAGACACACTACCTGGGGAGACCAGGTATGGCCAGCATGTAGATTTAGTGCCATTCCCTCCTCCACTGAAGCCAACTTAACCTCTTCATATCTAGGTGTTAAGGGCTTCCTCCATCAGTGCATTGGAGCTCTGCAGAACAGGGACCTGAGTTAGCATCTCTGCATGGCTCTGTGCGGTGCAGACTTTTCCCCACTTTTAATCTCTCTAGACCTTCTTGGGGGCAGGGGTGTGTGTGTGTTCGTTTTTGTTTGGTTGTTTTTTTTTCTCAGCATCTGAAGTGTGTGTGTAAGATGGGGAGAGAGCACCCAGGGATTCTTGCTATGGCTGAGGCTGCACAAGCTCATCACTCTACAAAACTGTGCCGGTGCCTCTCTGCCCTGCCTTCAGTCTCCCTCCCTTTCCCTTCCCGTTCTTGCTGCAGCTCCGAGCAGGCTGTCAGTCTAATTTGGGGGCAGCCCCTCCCCACAGCCCCGACACCCCCTCCTACCTCCTCCAGGTGTGGGTACTTGACTGCAATCAAATACTCTCTCCAGTAAAAGGTGGTGGAGAGATTTCATTATGGGGTTGGAGCTGTGGTGCTGGGGGACCTGTTTGCACAATGCTCTCATTGTGTGGCTGCATTATTCTGGCTGCTGGAGGAAGAAGCCTGGAGTGCTGGAGGATGCTCATGTGTGCCGGGAGCTTGTAGGTGAGAGTGCAAAGGGCATGTCCCTAATGTGACCACGCAGAGGGCTGCGGAGAGCGGGAATGGAGCTTGTATGTTCTCCAGAGACAGCCTGTCTTTACCTAATAATGGAGATTGAGGAGCTGGTTTGAGCTACCCAGACATTACATCAGCTCGTGGCCTCCCTCCCATTGGTCTCCTTGCCTTAGCCCCTTTAATTCGGCAGCATATCCTTACAGTCACCTTAGTGTCCTGACCCATGAATCACGTTTGTGTCATTCCTCTGGAACTGGGGAAGGGCAAAGCTGTTCAAGGAAAAACTCAGCATCTCTTCTGGTTGGTGAGATAAATGTTGCAGGCAGATGGAATCCTTCTTTTGGGAGGGGGGATGTTAGTACTTCCCCCCCTTTCTTTTTTCTCTCATGAGACCCTTTTTCCAGGTAAAAAACAAACCTCCAAGCCTCTACCCACCTGAGATTAGATCCAGCTGCACTAAACAGGATCAAACTGTGTGCCATGAAAGCATGTGTGAAGGAGAAGCTCTGTCCCAAACAGCTCTTACTCTACCCAGGTAGAAGAACAGCATATCCTGCCCCTGCAGGGTGGGGACCAAACCACAGAGAGATTCTTGCCTAGATTAAGCAATAATTTACAGCCCATATGCAAGTAAGCAAATAAGCCAAGGGGTTGCCCCAGGGTCCTTCAGTGAGGAGAGAGATGGTCTGAATCACGTTCCAGTGTTCCTGCTTTTCTTAATAATGGGTTTTCCAATTGGAGGAGCTGATGGCAGACCTCTAGATAGGATGACTGTGGTCTTAGTGACTTCTCTAAGGTCACCCAGAGAACTGGTAGGAATCCTCTTGAAACCCAGGTCTCCATCATCCCTCCAGGGGGATAATTCCCGTGATTTCTGGGCACCCCCAAGCAGCGCTCTTGAATCCCACGATGGTGAAGGAGAACCGGCTTCCCACATCCTCATGTGGATCAGTTTCTATCACTTGCAGCCATAGAAAATTATTTGAAATTATTACCCAAGTGTGTTTTTAAGGTTTAAAATGTGAGGGCTAAGAAAAAGAAACAATTAAGAAAGTATAATCTTACTCTAAGGTCCTGTGGTTTGGGAAGAAGAAGAGGGCTCGTTTCTGTGCCATGTCTTCTGGATAGACTATTTTTTCCTGTCCTCTTCCCTCCCCATAAGAAAAATCCTCCATTAAGAATAAAACAAGCATTTGCCTCCAGCTTTATTCTAGATTGTCCAGATACTCAGTAAGCATCTGTCAGGCTTAGCTAATACTTGTCTTTACCAAAAAAACCAAAACAAAACAAAAAAAAAACCCAAAACCCCCCAAAAAAGCCAAACCCAAACCTTTTCACCCCAGTATTTCAATACAAAAAGAATAAGATTTGTGTCTATCTTGATGCCTAGGAATGGCAAATTCGGGATAGTTAGATCAGATTTGACACAGTACAAGAGCATTGAACTGAAATCCTGACTCTAATTTTTCTGATCAGTTCATCTTGGGCTGGGTCCTTCTTCCAAGCTGGACCAGCTCTGTCTGACCATTAAGGAAGGTCTGCCCGTGATGCTTTAAAGCAACATCTGTTTACAACAACAGTGTCTCCAGATCCAAACAACTCCTGATTACTTTCACATTTCTGATATAGACAGAGCAGCTCAGAAGCTTTGGTCTTAAGGTTCCCAGAATATCTTCCTCAAAGGACATCATTTGGAGGTAATTGTAGGGCTGTTGTTGTAAACAGTCTCTCCGAAAGCTCCCAACAAAGCAAGCATCCCTTATTGAAAACACTCCATCCAGACAGCGTTGTTTGTCAGTGATGAGCTGCAGGGATTCTGGATCCCTGGCCCTTTTATAATCTTCAGCGGTCACGAACCAGGCTGCTTGGAAGGATCTGTTTGAATCAGGGGACTTCCAAGAGGAACCAAAAAAATCACGCCAGGAGTGCAGCCTGTTCCATTTATTCCACTTTCCCTTGCTAATGAGGGTGATCTGTGCAAAACATGAGGCCCCAGAAGGGGCTGACATGCTCTCTTAGAGGCCAGCTTTTAAAAGGACTTGTGGGGCTGAACTTTCATTGCAATATGGGTTAAGGAAGGGCATGTATTAGGAGAGCAGCCACTGCAGTTGTTTTCTCTTTAGCAAGAGAAGGGAGATGAACACCTTCAAAGCTGATCTGTTCTACCTGTTATAGGATGGGATAATCTGCCCTAAAACAGCAGCCAGAGCAAACAGACTTATAGCTTAGATACCTCTTTTAGGTGTCTGTGGTTAGCCGGGAGGACTCCGAGCCCTGGCACTTACAAGTGCTTTTAAGGATCTCTCCTAAAACTAGCCAGCAGCTGGATCACACCAATTAACTTGTCCTGTGGACCAGCAATAAAGGAGGGGAGTAACCCCACAGTGTTGCCAACTTTTATGATTTTATTGGACATCTTGCAGTTGTCAGTGTTCTTTCCATAAAATCCCAGCTGCTGGGTTCAGAAGATTGTGTGAAGAATCTCAGGTTTTGTTCAACATCAAAAGAAAGAAGGGAAAAAAAAGCTTCTACCCCTTGTGATTGTAATGCAAAGCTTAGAAATATGAAATCAAAAGCATTCTGCAAGCTCAAGAGCTGGCAGATAAATAAAAAGAACCCAAACCTAGTAATTCTTAAGATAATCTCAGGACTTGCCTTACAGTTTTTTGTGTCCAGAGCCCTGGTAGATTGACGTGTGGGTTGACAATTCAAGCTCCCTGTGTGGGGATACCTGGGGTTTAGGCAGAGGATCATAAGTAATGGAATTACAACGTTTGTGGAAGTTACCACCTGTGAGCTGAACAACTGTAACCAGTCATGTGCTACTCTTGGGTACCTCAACCAAAAAGCAAAATACTTTTAAATCCTCGTGAAGGGCAAAGGCTGTGGAGTGGACAGAAGGAACATGAAAATGCTTTAAGTTTTGAGTTTTTTTTTTATGTTGGCTAGGAAGAGACACACTGTCAGCACAGCTCAGCTGACAGGCGATAACTCATCACACTGATGAGCTGTCAGCCTTGAAAGAAAACTTGTGCTTCCAACTCTATAGGAAGAGTCTCCATTGTTTTAAGACTGAAGACCACCAAGGCTTGGATAAAAGAGTTACATGATGCAGTACATCCTGGTACCATGGCCAACTGAAATGCCCAAGGGACCTCCAGAGTACGAAGTACCGACAGATGGAAGACACCAGGTTTATCCTCTCCCTGTAATGCTGTTTGGGTTTGCAGGGCGGTGGGCCCTGGAAACCTGCAGCATCCCGGGTGGAGCAAGAGGAGGGGTACGGTGGGTTCAGCAGGTGGCGCTCCTCCCCTGACTAAATGCTGTCAATTAGTGAATTAACTTAATTAGGGAGTGATTGGGACTGAGGTTTCCTCCGCCTGCTCACCCAGCTGCTGCCTGCATGTGTGTGGGCCTTTTTATTGTCCCCTGAGCAGAAGACAGTCTTTTGCACTGCGCCATGGGGTGGGTGGCGATGTGCTCGCAGGAGGGTGCAGGGAGATGTGCCGGTATCAACATTGAAGATGAGCCCTGTTGTACGTTACTGCAAGATGGGAATCAATGGGGGACAAGCAGCCAGGGGTCAGAGAGGGCTTGGGGTGCTGGTCAACTCATTGTTCTCACCCCAAGCAAAGGAACTGCCTCAGTTTCCCTATCCACACTGCTGAGCTGTGGGAACATCCAGCCCCGGGGACTGCAGCTGAGGAGGATACGTCCCTATGTGCTTGGAAAGGGCTGCATGCAGTCATCATTGCCTTCTCCCCCACCCTCCTCTTCCTCCTTCACTCACATTTTGAGGCAAGCTCTCTAATGGCTTGCTCTTAATTAGGGTGAACTCTGAGTGCCCTGCTAGCACGCCCTTTCCTTTGTCAGCTAATTGGCCGGGCTTTCTGATCTATTATGTAAATAGTCTAAGTCTCTGCGGCACAGTGTCGTAATGCAATGCATTCCTGGGAGCCTGGACTTCTGTTTCATGGGATTGTGCTCCAGCCTCAGGCAAAAACAGCAGCAACAACAACAAAAACCAGGCAAGCCTTTGGCTCGCTTTCTGGAGGCTCCAGAAACCAGTTGCAGAAGAAAGTGTTCTGGGCAGCAGTTCAGGGCATGCAGATGGGGTGAAGGGTGCGTGATGAGGCTGAGGACAGCAGGAAGAGTTAAAGGCTTTTCAACAGAGCTGGCCAATCTTGGTCTTGAAGGCTGGTCTGCAGAGAAGCCAGCATCACCTCCTGCAGCCAGGGCTATGCTCCTGCCTCCCGGCCCAGTGCCTCTGGTCTGTCACACCATGTGTACAGGTAGGGATGGGACTGAGTCCAGAAGCTGTCCCATGTCACATCCCCAAGGAGGAAGGGAGCAGCTCTGCTCTTCTGCTGCAAGGGGCTGGGCTTCTTGGCAGTGGAGAAAGGGCTTTGCTACCTGAAGATCTCCTCCTTACAGCATTGTGTCAGTTTTTCCTCCTGTCCCAGGGCCAGTAAAGCTCCTCACCAAGTCACAGAGTGTGTTACAGCATTATGCATGGAACCTATAGGTTTTTAAGCAAACCTATAGATATTTAAGGAACTGTGGAGTCCATGTGACCAAGCAGTGTTTATGTGACAGACCTGCTCACCCAGACAGACAAGTCAAGGGGGTCGCCTTTCCATCCACCTTTTGGAGATGCTACAGCAGGAGAACGCACCATCCAGTGCTAACAGGCAGCAAGGGGCTGTAGTTGCTCCCTAAAAGAGATTGACATACCAAGCTTTTTCCAGAGTGAACAATCACACTGAGCACCTTTATTTTGGGTTAGAAATGGTCTAAGTGGGTCTTCTGCAATGTACCATGTCCTGCAAACTGTGCTGCTTTTGCAGGCAGCTCAGGAGAGGTACCCCAAATGGGCTTGCCAAGCAGCGTCTGACCTCACTCCCCAGAATATCTGCCAGTATTTTCTAAGGGGGCTATATAAAGGGAGAAAAAGGGAGGGAGAAAAACTTCAAAACTATAATTATTCCACAGACAAGGAGAGCTATAAAATAAATGAGCAAAGTCCCTGCTCCAATAAATCCACTTAGAAATCCAAACCCAGTAGCAACAGTGTAATTTATGTCCCATTGAAAGAGGTCCAGATGAAAATTGATGAAGTCTCTTATTTGTGTAATAAATCAGTTTCCATTAATGTAACCGATACGCATATTTATAAACATGGGCTGTACCCCAGGCTTGTTATTCAGGTTGTTGGAAAGGGGGCTGGGGAGAAGAGGGTGCCCTGAACCATAAAGTCCTTTCTGATAAATCCAGAAAGACAATCTGTGAAAAGATAGTGGACTCAATTTATGACACCTGAAAAAGAGCCAAGCGTAAGTAAATCTTCTGTTCTTGCAGAAATAAATCTGGTAAAGTCCTCTTCTTCGTTCATGTCTCTGGAGGGGGCTGTAGAGCCAGTAAAAAATTTGAGATAATTTCAAACAGTTGTTTGCTTTGACCACACCTCTGTGCTCCCAGGCCCATAAATCCCATTGCCCATGTTGACGCCTGTTGCGCACCATGAACAGCTTTCCGGTTGCAGGACTTTCTGGGAAGCTGCAAGGAGGTTGGTTTTCATGCTGGTTGTTCAATGCACAAGCTCATCTTCGCGCATGCGGTGAGGTGTGGAGGTTGCAAAGGACCACTCTGCTGGTCATGGGCAGAAAGGGTGCAACATGATTTACTGCAGAGGATCATTTGTGTGTCAGACACAGTGAAGTACGAAAGGTTGTCACCTCTGCGGTTGGATCTGTATTTCTGGTGGAGCCGCAGCCTGTCAGGATTGTTCAGAAGACGCACAACATCACGCTTTATGAAAAGGGCCGTGGTGTGCAAACTACTGAACTGATGCCAGCCTGACCTGGAATGGCATGGCCCAGAGCAGAGCCATAGAGATGCAGGACTAGGTCTGAGATCACATTAGGGTAAGGCTGCACCCAAGGAATTATGCGGGCATGATAAAAGGAGCTATTATGCCAGCCATCCTCCCTGTCCTACGAGCAGAGAGCAAACCTTGCAATCTTGCATCTGAGTTCCTGGAAGAGTACATGGGCTTGAACCTCCATGACTTCAGTTTACATCAGTATAAGCTGCAAAGTGCAGCAGGCATGGTGCAGGCACACGACCCATACCACTGGTTTTGCCAGCAACCTCTGATGAAAATGCCTAACGCTTGTCCCTTGGCAGAGTTCATGAGCTAAATGCCCAAGGCTAAGTCTCTACTAATAAATTGAGCAGGACCAGGATATGGGCTCACCCAGGTACTTGATTGTTAGCACATTGTCCAGTTTTGTCCCTGCCAGGCAACGGTAACCTAAAAAAAAAATGTCTGGGCACATTTCAAAGGATAGCAGAGGCTGTTCTCAGAACTCTTTTGCTGTTATTTGCGGGGGGCGGGGGGGAAGAGAGTCCAGATGTGTGGGCAAAGGTAAAATGCAAAGCTGTGCACGTGAGATGCAATAACTCCAAAAGGTCCCTCAGTGTGGGAGCTCCATCATTCAAGGTTTTGAGATCTTGACTGGACAAGCTCCTGAGCAACTTCCTTGGTCTTTGAAGTCAGCTTTCCTATAAGAGAAAAGTTGGAATTAAGGCATCCAAAAGTCCCTTCCAAACGCAGTTAATCTGTAGTCCTGTGCATGTCCCAGGGGCCTGAGAAGAGACCCTGGCTTGGCTTATTTATGAGGGCAGACTTAGCAAGTGTGACCCAGCTGCCTGTTTGTGATTCCAGGGAGGCCTTGAAGGCAGACAGTTTGGTAATCATAGAATCAGTTAGATTGGAAAAGACCCTTAAGACCATCAAGTCAAACTGTAAAACTAAGACTTCTAAGTCCACCACTAAACCATGTCCCTAAGCACCACGTCTACATGTCTCTCAAATACCTCCAGGGATGGTGACTCAACCACTTCCCTGGGCAGCCTGTTCCAGTGCTTGACAACCCTTTTGGTGAAGAAATTTGTCCTAATATCCAATCTAAACCTCCCCATACTGCACCAGGACTCTGGTCATCCATACTCACAACCCAGTCAGGTATCAAGGACCCTGTACAGGTCTGCAGGAGAGTGCGTGCCACCGCCGTTAATCTCTCTAACGGGTACGTGGCTGCTTTCCTTCCTGCACAGTTTGCGCAAACACTAAGCAAAAAGCATCAAGGTGCTAGAGAGACTAAGTGCATTTTAGCCCCTTCCAGCACCAACTCCTGATGCCACGTGGGCTGGAGCACCTGGAGGGGGAAAGAGATGAGCCTGGTGGCATGTGTGGCTTCACATGAGTGTGGAAGGTACAAGCTGTGGCTAAGGAGTGCCTGGCGTGGGTGTTGCAGCTGGCTGGGGAGTGCCTTCTCATGCCAGCCCAGGGACAAGAAAAGCACTGGGAGGGTGCTCTAACCCCTGCTTGGCACCTGGTGGAGAGTTCATGGGAGCTGCCAGGGGAGAGGAATGCATACTGGGAACACTGAGAGCCAGGAGGCAAACACTAGGGTTATCAGAGGCACCATCGTGAGACTCAGGCTTGTGGTCTAATGAAGCTGAGTAATCTCAGCAGCACCTAATCAGCCAGAGAACTGGGGTGAGGTTCTGGAGATGTTTACCAAAGGAGACACAAGATGGTTTCAACAAAAGAGATGAGGCTGTAAGAAGAGTTGGGGTCTTGGTCAACGAACAGCGAACACCAGTAGGGGACTGGAGACTGGGAGAAAAGGATGTGTCCTACAAAGCTGAGTCATCTTAGGCCTGAAATCCCCATACCTGACTGCCATATGTGTATTTCATATTGATGACTGAAGTAAAGAATCTGGCAAGTGGTTCTAGAAAGGCAGGGTCCATGCCATGGTGGTCCTCTTGACAGCTAAGCAAGGACACAGGAAGACTTAGCTGAAGGTCATAGGATAGGTGGTCAGGTCTCCAGAGGTCTCGCCTAGCACTCTACCCAGTACAGCTTTTCTGGGAAAGCTGCTTTTAGGGACCTTCACTTTCCCTGAGTGTGGAAAGAAACTTTCACTGCATTCCAGAGGCCAGATTACTGAGCTTTGGCTTAAGGTTGTGCAAAACAGTCTAAGACTGTAGGAAGCCTTAATGCAGATGCCGATTGCATGG
The DNA here is from genome assembly GCA_031468815.1 of Morus bassanus. Lineage (NCBI taxonomy): Eukaryota > Metazoa > Chordata > Aves > Suliformes > Sulidae > Morus > Morus bassanus. The sequence continues at coordinate 84,280,778 of CM062570.1, read as the reverse complement.
CTTCCAGTCATGTTTGGTTTTCTTTCAACAAGCCTCTCCTCTTACTTGGCACACAGGACAGACCTGCTGTGCTTAATCCCCCAGTGTCACTCACAGTGTCCTTAGACTTGCCTGGAGCAGCAGCCTTAAGGGGAGTTCACACTAAAATCCCTGGAATGAGTCAGTCCACCCCCAGTCAAAACCGAGGTCCTGCTGGGTCCTCAACTCAACAGGCTTCAAGAGAATTTGAGGCTTTTTATAACGAAAAACTAAAAGAATACCACCAAAAGCACCAATGGAGGGGAGTTCTATGGTGTCCCACCTCGGTGATCCACATTGCCTTCCTTGGGACCCCCAACAACCCAGGCACCTGCCCCAAACCCACAGGTGCAACTCCAGGGCTGCCTCCCTGGCCTGGCAGCAACCAGAGCTGAGTTAGATCCCTGCCACTTTTGAGACCTTGGGCAAGTCACTCAGTCATGCTGCACTGTGGTTCCTCTCTGATAATCTGTCTGTACCTCCTCTGCCACGACTATTCACTCTGTAAACTCTTTGGGGCAGAGAGTGCCTTTTGCCATATGGTTTACGCAGCATCCAGGCATAATGGGACAATCACTTAGGCTGGGCCCTGGGGACGTTGCTATAACTCCTTATTATGGAGTATTTTTGCCCTTGCCAGCCCAGGGCATTCTGGGAAATGACCCCATTCTGCTCAGTTTGCTTGTGCTTTCCCTGTTTTGGCAGCAGGATCTCTGCTGTGTACGTACGGGTGTGGGGCAGGTTCCAGAAACAGCAGCAAATAGCTGTGGGTTCATAAATCTTTCTGCTTCCATAGGTGTGCAGGGAACCTTACCTCGCTTATTCATGTGCTAATTAAAAAGGGAATCAGTGCAGCTCATCAGCACAGGCAGGGCTTAAACAACTTGTTTACAGAATTATATCACTTACAGGCTAAAATTACACTATTTTTTTTTCTTTCACACTACATATATTCCAATGACATTTTTTTTTTCACTTTTCTTGCAGGGCTCACTGATACTAACACTGATGGTTCTGTTGACAACGCTGTCTATGGTGTGTCTCAAGGGATGCCCCACATCTGCAAACCATGGCAGTTTCAGCCTGCTTGACACAAAGCATTGACTTGCAAAGCCTCAGCTTTCTCTCCAGAGACAAAAGATCAAAATGAAGAGCCTTTTATGACTTTCTTTTCCTCTCTCTTTAGCCGTGAATGGACCACCAAACTGGTGGTGCACTAGATCTGGCTTCTCCAGGCTACTGTGGGCTTTGAGAATCCAGTTCCTCTTGCTGGGGTCCCCAGCTTGGCGTTTTCTTCCCCCAGAGTCTAGGACGTGGCTCACCCAGGAGTGTGACCCCTGGGGAGTTGCAGAAGAGTATTGCAACAGCCTATGCAGAAGTATAAATTACAGGATCCCCATGAAATTCAGCAGCTGTTCAAATCTTCACAATCGTGGGCACTTCCAGGAACCTCTGGATTTGCAGGTACAGCTAAGTCCCATTACCCTAACCCTAACAGCTTGAACCAACCCCTGATGCTCAGACCCACCCCAGTTTATGGGAGCCCTGAATTCACCAGCTTCCACCACCAGCTGTGGGTTTCAATAGTTCCTGTATCAGATCTACTGGGATGTTGCAGTTGCTCCAGGACCTCTCAGGCAAAATGAGATGACTCAATGTAAGCAATTGAGTCAGGCCCTAGATGTTGTCTTTAAGCAAAAAATCTCTTTGGATTTGGCTGATGGTGTCAGCCTGTTTTCCGTGATTATACTGGGGTGCTTAAGACTTTATGCGGAAACATCTATAGATATCTGATTTAGGGGTCTACGGTGCAGAGATGAATCTCCCCTCAAAGTTTGAGATCTACTCAACCACAACTTCTTGTCTGAAGGCAGCGTGCTTGGGTCAGCTCTCAGGACTGTGTCATACCCTGGAGGCATACCATTTTCTGTATTTCCTATGGCTAGGAAGTCAATGATGTGTGCAATTCAGTCCCTATTAAGCACAGTGCAAGATCATCTGTACTTTCAGGTGTGCGCAGTGTCCACCAGTGATAAACCCAGTATATCCAAATCAGACAAGGTCTTTTCTAAAACATGACTAACAATTAAATTGTAGGTGTATGTCACTGTACAGCAGGGAAAAACGTTAGTAATAATAAATCTTTACAACTACTCTGCACTTTTTAAGTACCTCCAGCCTAAACAGACACTGAAAGCTCATGGCTGCACAATGCACTGCAGAACATCTGCAATTCCTTCTGCTTTGCAAACAAGAAATGGAGTTTCCAAGAAGTGAAGCAAATACCTCACCATCACGTCATACCTTGGCAAAGTCAAGGAGAGGACCCAAATTCCTGGACTCTGCCTTATGGCTTAGCTGCAAGGCTGCTTGAAGCAAGGGTTGTCATTTATTATGTGTTTGTACAGCACCTAGCTCTATTGGACCCTGACTTAGGGAAGAGCCTCTAGCTCTAGTTTTAAAAATAATCAGTAAGCAACTTCCCTGGAGGCATTAAGCAGAGCAAGAAGCTTTTGTTGTGCTCTCTTTGGAACAAGAACTCCCATCCACAGGGGCATGTGAACTTCCCTCCGCCAACTGGCAGCTCGAGACAGATTCCCTACCACTTGCTAAACATAGCCTAAACCAAAGCGCCTATGTAACTTGTCAAGTGTTAGCTGGGACTAATCATTCACATTATGCAACCAATTCACATGCATGCATGTGGTGTACATCAAGCAAGCTTCTGCCCCGGTTGCAGTAATAGCCCTACCTCCAGCTGAGCAGTAATTATTGTTACTCTGCAAGATGAAGGAGGTAGAAGGCTTCAACTACCACTGCCTGCTGCGCTCAGAGCTTTATGGTAACCTCAAGCTGGGGAAGGAACCAGTTGCCTCTTCTTATTAACCCCATCCCATCTCTGCCTCCACACAGGACCACCCGCCTGATTGCAGAGCTTTGGTTGTAGGTTGGTTGGCCCGGCAAGGGATGAGGGCTGGGGCCTCCGTTCTGCTGTCACAGCCTTCCTTGCAGAGAGGGTGCTTGAGTGTTGATGTTGAGAGTGCTCCAGTGCCTTCCCATAGTTCCCCTCTCCACAAAAGAACAAGTGAGACAATTAGTGGGGAAAGGTCTATGATGCATCAGTTTCCCGTAACACAGGGGTGTTTGAACCCAGGACATCTTCAGCACTGCGACTGCTTACACCGAGGCTGGACCAACTTATGAGCTCCCCATTGGGCAGCTGATACCTGAGGTCCTTTCTCAGTGAAGGCATATCCAAAAATGACTGACAAAACCTTTATCTTCCAGGTGCCAGGGCCACTTCAGCCTTCCCAGAAATTCCCTTTTCCTTGCATTTCTGAAGGACAGCACTTTAACCTTCTCACCATGGAAAACAATAATCTGTTTTCTCTCTATGGGGATTTGTCTTTGTTTGTCATGACAATAAATAGAGTGGAAATGGTCCCAGAATCCTTCCTCACTCTGCCCTGGTCACGCATAACTATTGAGAGACCCAAGAATCAGGGTGGGCGACCCACACGACCACCCTGATCTGCAAGTAGCACACCCAGACCTCTCGCTCCCTCACTCCTTTCCATGAGCCATCCCTCAATCTAGTGTGAGATCTAAAGCAAATTCCTGGGAGGTGAGGGAAGATGCATGTGTTGTGTCTGCGTGCGAGAGACGGAGCTGCCTGCCGAGTGCAAATGTTGGCCTGCCTTCGGGTCGGCTCAGAGCAGACAGTGGGCTCTGACGCTGGGCAGGATCTTGGTCTGGGCATCCTGCCAGGGTGCTGATGAGATGCTGAGCTTGCCCAGGTGTGAGGCTACAGAGTTTGTTATCCCTTATTCCTCCAGATCTCCAGGGAGCTGATGCTAAATGCACTCTTCTGCTGTATTCCAAGCCTTCACTGCAATGGGTCATTTGTATAGGCTTCCTGAAGGCATTACTCCCCTGTTCTCCCAAAAATCATATCTCCACCTGCCTAGCAAGCACCTCTTCAAGAAAAAATCATGCAGACTCAGTGCAGGATTGTGCATGAGTAAGTTAAGTCCATCTGCAGTGGAGATACAGCCCTTCTGTCCTTCCCCATGCAAATGCAAACCCACGAGTGTAAAGCATCCGTCGCACTAAATGGCGAGGGAAGAGGTTTAAACCCATTTAGCTCCATCGTAAATCCTTGCCCACCACCCACAGCTCCCATTAGCCTGTGTGTAGCAAGAGGCCACAGCTCTGTCAGTCCCAAAAGGAGATATTCCACCAGGAAACACCAAAGAGGGAATGTTGCATGAAGAGATACTGCAGGGTTTGACATACGTTTTACAATGCAACTTGAAAACACTCCATGGACTCCAATGGATGTTAGAGCACATTAAGAAATGCTTTTGGCCTCAGATGGAAATTCAGTTACAACTTGACTGGAGTTTAATCCTGACAGTTAGTTATGCAGCACAGGGGATCATCTTCTGTTTTCCCCCAGGGGCAATAAAGTTCCTGTCTTTGTTACGGGATGCCGTACCTTGGTGCACTAAAGGCAAATTGCGCTAAGGCAGCTGAGTAATCCTCTAAGGTGGGGGAGATTGATAGTGATGACTAAGATTTAAAATCTACCTACTTTTGTACAAGAACTTCATCACCAAGTCTCTGACTTTCCCAGCGAGCTTAAAATCCATAAAGGATTGCATGAACTGCTTTGATGAGGCATTCTTAATTGGTTTTGTAGTTCTAGATACGTTACCTTATATATAGGTTAAGTGAATTGTACATAGTAGTCATAATTAATTGGAACTGAAATCTGGCCCTTGTTTTTCGCTTTCCCATAACTTTTTATAGCTAATTCTCTTTGTGATAAAATTTCCCTTACTCTAACTATCTCTCCAAAGGTGGATATGTTTGTTTTGGGAGAAGTGTGGTTAAATTTTAATAAAATCATGTTAAGAATTTTAATGTAAACACATACCAATAAAAAAGGGAGAAGCTAATAAGGGAAAGAAATAATGGGGAAAAAACAGCACATTTCTCCAGATATTCTCAATTACAATTCTTGGACACATAAAAATTAAAAATAGCTCAAGCTATTCTTCACACTTGGCTTGTTTTGTGGATTTCTAAGGTATCTCTGAGTTTCTTTGTCTTTTTGGAAGGAATTGGCTCAATGGTTTAAAGTCATAGGACATTTTTGCTGACATTTGTCATCTTTGAAAACAGGAAATTTTGCACCTGCGTCATAGTATTTCCTATGAACTTTTCTTGGTCTGAGTTTTATCATTGTTTGGGAGCTAGAATACTTTAAATATAAGTGGGAAGATTTTTAAAGGCTTTAGATTTGTGTCCATATATAGGTGTGCATGTGTTGCGGGGTCTGAATTAGATAGAAAACAAAGTCTTTCACCTTATAGTACAGCATGAGACCTTTTCCCTTCTCAAATAGAATGCAGAAAAATGAAATTTCCTGTGAAACTAAAACAAGGAGGAAAAGAGCAAAGGGATGGGACTTGTTCACTGTAGGATTTTCCCACACAGTTAAAGCTTTTCTTTTGTATTCTACGGTTTTAATGCCTTACAAGTTGAAACAAAACTGTTTTGTGGTGGAATATGGTCCACGTGCTGACCTAGAATTTTGTTTCCAGTTCATTAGTATTTTTCAACGTAAAAGCATTAATTTGAGAACCAGCCAGCCAGTAAGACCCGGTGTCTGCTTACAGGGGTAGCTATGCTGAGATAGCTGGGTGCAGCCCCAGGGCGTGAGATCCACTCATGTGCAGAGTACATATAGCCTGTTTTGGAAAAGCTCCTTCATGGAAATAGTCTAATTCCCAAATGTTCCATGCCCAGACATTAATATCTCAGAAACTCCCCCTCCAGATGGTCTAAAACTCAAGAAAAGAGGGCTTTTAAGTGACACGGGATCAGGCAAATACCAACTTGCCATTCCACTTCTCACAGTTTGCAGGTAGCCCAGCACCGCCAACGCAGAATCCAGGTTTTCAGCAATAATCTGGGCTCTTAATTATTGCATTTTAAAGGCTGTCATGTGAAAAGTCTTAATATCTATTCAATCTCGTGTACTTCGAGAACTGAAGCAGGAAGGTTGCTAACAACTTGCTGCAGACCTGGGAGGAGTAGCGGGTTGTGAACTGCTTCTCCATCTGGCCACAAGTGCTAAGATACAAGGTTTTGGATGCTAATTCGAGGGGCTCAAACTTCCTTTGCAAACACTGGAAAGGACATCCAAGAACACAGTCAGAGAGGTGTAAGGAGAAAAGTTGAGGTGGCTTTTGTGAAAGCTGACTTTGTTTTAGGTCAGGCCTCTTCATGATGGTAGATTTCAAATAGCCAAAATGTTTATGATGTCCTTTGGCAATCTGCAAGAGCAGTTTATATTGCAGGCAAATAACAAAGGTTAATGAAATGGAAAAGTTGAGAAATCAAAGGCTCAGAAATTAAGAAATGCAGAATTAAGAACGTAAATTTAACCTCAAAGCCACAGTCTCCTCTTCATTCCTTCAGAGACCTTCATGTCGTATCTCTCAGATGACCAAGTAACAAAGCAGATATCTTTCACAACTACTTAAATGCAAAAGAGACATTTACTACTGCATATTTTGTGTGTTGAAAATCATTTAAAAAATTTAAAAGGTGTACTTTTTCAATAGATCAATGCCTTTTTCTACTCATTATTCATCATGTACTGAAAAGAGGTTGATTAAAGCTGCGGCTTCTGAGAGGACTTTAAACACTCTGGTGTGAAGCAACCATGGTTTCTTCGAGGAGATACTAGGCCTGATTATTTGAAGATTATACAAAGCCAGATTCTAATGTGGCAATACTTTCTATCCACTTCGGAGGGATATAAATGACTGTATCAGAGAGAAATGGCTTTGCAATATATCGAGCGCAGCATTATTCAAATATCAGTGTTTCACAACCTCTTCAGCTCACTCATGCACTACTTCCCCTTGCTCCCTCCTGCATTTCCCAGCTCTCCTGCTTCCCACATGATCCCTAGTTCATCTGAAAGCCAGTGCTCATTTGCTGTTTTGGGGCTAGTTTTCAGCAAATCACCTACAACCATCTCATGGCCAGAAGAAATTCAAAGGAGACGGCAGGGTTGCACGGCCAGGTGCAGGCAGAGGGCACAGCTGCCCTTTTTGGCAGCTCTGGCTTAGAGCAGCCTCAGCCAACTGTGAAATTTCACTTTTTATTTCTCTGGGTTGCAGTCAAGCCTGGAGACCTCAACCAAGGTCATTTCCCCACCACTCTCAGTGTGTGGAGATAGGAGGTCAGAAAGTACCAGAGACCTACCTGAGGTTGCTCCGGTAGGAGCTCAGGTGGGAGCTCAGAAGCACAGGGAGGGTCTCCAGGCTCCCTGTCCTGCACTGTACAAGCAAAGCCAGCAGTGACCACACTTTTATACACTCCTGCAACTAGAAGTGGGTCTGTCCTATGCAAGTCACCTCCACGTGGCATAGGAGGGGTTTCAGGTCCCTTGGAGAAGGTGCTAAGAGCATGGGAGCAGGCTGCCAGCAAGGAGTTCTGGGTGGGTTGTCCTGGGGAAGAGACTGAACACAGTCAATGTGTCCTCAAGCAATGTGATGAAGCAAATCAACTGCTTTGGGGTGGCAACCCACCCTTGGCTGTGTCCCAGCAGCAAGCCATGGTTTGCCTTGAGCTGGGGCCAAGGCAGAGCATCTCCATGGCCCTGGAGCAGCCTCAGGCTTTGCTGCTTCAGCAGGTACATGCAGAGCAGTGGCTTCCAGGGTTTCCAGAGTGTGGATCAGCACTGTTGAGGAGCTGCTTCAGAAGCGATAAAGCAGGTCAGGGTATAGCCTGGGCCTGTGTTAATCCTGTCCCTGCTAACCCCAGATCTGGAAGAGCTGGGAATTGCGGTTCGGAGACACAGGAGTCGCCTGGATCGGGGCCAGCTGAAGGCTGGAGGATGTCCAGCTGCCTCAGCCCAGAGGTAATAAACCCTTCTGAGCACCTTAGCAAGAGCACAGCGTCCTCAGGCTCATATAATCAGTAGAGATCTGGGCCTGAGCTAGTCAGTCTGCACTGCAAGGGGCAAACTCAGATGTCGCAGGCTGCAGTTCATGGAAGTGGCCTCCCCAGAGGGTCTCCTGTCTCATCATTCAAGGGGACATCATTCCACAAGGCACATTGTGTCCAGCACATCCCAGCAAGATTTAGCATTTGATGGGGTGTTTCTATTGTTTCATTTTGTTTTCTTAATTAAAATACACAGACTATTAAAAAAAAAAAAAAAGAAAAGAAAAAAGCAAGGAATGAATTTATTTGATTTTATTGTTCTTTCTCATGGAACAATCTCCAGGGAAATAAAGGAGGTTACAAAAAGAAAGGAACAATATCCATGCAGAGACTGTGGGTTCCTGTAAATTAACTTTGTGAGGAGGGGAAGGGAAAGAAAAAAAGGACTAAGGTCCTGACAAACGAGTGCTGGACTTGTGAATGCCAGAAATGCACAACAGCGTGTTTCCTTTGTGGGGAGGGGAAGGTAGAAGGAGGATGCTTTTGGAAGGTGACTGTCCTCAGTTCATAGCTGAGGACCACAGGAAAGGGAAATGGATGCAGCCACACAGATCAGTTAGGCATGAAAAACAGGGTGATAGTGTTATGGCACATGGAAGGTAAGAGGGTTAGACATGGTTTGCGATAACCCTACCCAACCCAGGGCTCTGGAGAGGAGGCCACCAACACTCTGGAAATGGAAGGGGTCCTGGCTTGGTCTGGAAAGCAGAATTCTGCTCTGCCATCCCCTTCCAGGGGCCTTCTCCAGAGAAAGCATCGCTCACCCTGGGTTTTTTGCAGAAAACCCCCATCCCTTCCCAGGTCTCAGGTACACGGCTGTGGCCCCCATCACTACCTTGCAACACCCCATTGAGGGGAAATCAGTTCAATGGCTCTGCTTCACGTTTCAGCGTTGCACTCTGTTCCCATCTCTGTACCGCTTGCACATCCACCGTAGGCACATCCCTCTGTATGCACATTCCCCAAGTGAGGGAGTGAATCTGGGAGAGTGGCGTGAGCTCCCCACCTTGCGTGGGACCCTCTGGTTTCCCTCTTGCCCTGGGGGGCTTGAGACAACTCCTTTGCATCTGTTTTGGGCTCTGCCTGTGCACACCTGGGAAGTGAGCGAGGGGGTCTGGCATGCCTGGCCTGCAACCCACAACGTTTGCTTCCACATGCCTGACTGCTTGCCCAGGTATTGCTCACCTGTGATGGGGCTATGAGGTTTGGGAAGAGCCAGCTCGGTCAGCTGGAGGCTAGAAAGGGCTGCAGTGATGCCCAGTCCTTTCCTACCTGTGGCAAGAGAGCACTGTCCCCACCCCACAAGCTCTGCACTCCTGCAGAGATTATTTATTTTTAATTAATTTATTATCACCTGGTTTCCTACAGAATATGAAGTCTACACGGCCACAGGGTCTGTCTTTTCTCCCCCACCAAATACTGAACAAGCACATCAGCCACAACCAGCCTTGAAAGCAGAGTAGAGGTCTTAAAATTATGTAGCATCTACAAGTGTCATGAAAATGAGGAGAGAAGTAGTCCTTCATGGTGCTTTGCTGAGGGAAGTGCTTCAGCACAAATTGATTAGACTCTGGAAAGAATCCAATAGTGTTGACACGTGTCCTTAAGGAGTCAGTCATTTTTCACTTGGTGTTTCTCTGCTATCTGTTCGCACACACAAGCACAGTCCTTGCACCAGGCATGACTGACAGCGTCACACAGCAAGCCCTCCTTCCCCTTAGCATTAGCACAAATTTTCTCCTGTGTTTCCCACAGCGTCACCTAGAAAGCAATGTGCAAACCATGAGATTTTTGAGGCTCTGGAGCTCTCAGCCTTTCTGCTGCGAGTCTTAGCAGGACATCCCAATGGAGGATCTCTCCACTAGGAGGAACAGGATCCTTCAGATCACTTTGTGTTTAATTCATGTGTCCTTAAATGACATGAGCTTTAGGCCTGTAATCTTCATAGGCTGGGCTGGCAGCAGATTTCTGAAGTCCTCTATCTCCTGGTTCCTTGCTCAAACCAGAACGACACTTGCTAGGTCTAACTCTTTTCTAATGATTAGCCTACTATAAAACAACCTGCATCTGAGGAAAAGGCTTAAAAGCCAGATTTGCCAAAATAGCTGGAGGGAGTTTGGAGACAGGGGGTTGGTTTGGGTTTTCTTTAGTTTGCTTTGGTGTGAACTTGTCTTCGAGCAACCAAGAAAGTACTGAAAAAAATCCCTAATTGCTTTGGGAAAAAGAAAATAGAAGAAAAACAGTAGTTCAGGATACTTTCTGAATCTAACGTGCAATCTTTTGAGAGAAATCTCTCCCTCTTTCTTTCCCTAATGAGGAATCCCACAGCTAAGAAAAGACATTTGGACAAACCTTGGTTTGGAAAAAACAACAAAAACCAAAAAACATAAAAGTGTCGTTATCAATGAGCTTCTAACAAGCAGAAAATGAGCAGAACAAGCCTTTCTCATCAAGTCTAACAAACTCCTCAGATTGTAGAACTGGTCCCACATCCAGTCGTTTGAAGAAAATAAGACCGAGGAAAGAAAAGATTAGTGTCAGGCCAGAAGTATTAGATGATTAGCATTGTTTTAGGAAGCAATCTGAGATGTCATCTGGAGATATGCTACCGATCCATCTGGGGCAGAAAGGAAAGAAGACAGAGGAGAGAGAGGGAAAAAACCCAACCAACAACCCTGTTTTGTTTCTCATTACTGCTCTAATTCTGGTGTAATTGAAAACGGACTGAATGTGTTTAGGAACATGTAGGACATCTGTTTCTCATTGGAAGAGCTCCGCTTTTTCGAGTGGCGCCTTCCATCTTCATCACAGTCCAAAGATTCCCACATCACGACTTGTCCTCTTTCTTTCTCTACTTTTTTTTTTCCTTTCCAGAAAATGTGAGGTTGAACTTTCGACTCCATGTAAAACAGTTGGAGAGAAACCATGATAAGTCCTGGGGGACCCATTGAGCCTTTCTTTCCATTATCCTACTTGATTCTTTGCAGCTTCTCAGTTCTTTAAATACAGCCTTGAGCTATTTAATGCTGGTGGCATGAAGAAAAAGGGGAAGGGACAAGAGGAGGGGGAAGAAAAAAAAATGGAAGAATGATTTCTAAGGTCAGACATCAAAATGGAGAAACAAAGACAACTAGACTGAAAGCTGTCCTTAAGCTGGGCCAGGACATTGTGCTTTGCCAAGGGGATAGATCTACACAAATACTGGTTCATGCAGTTCTGGCTCTCCTATGTGTATGAAACAGCAAGGAAGGAGCCTGAGATCCAAGAAGATTTACTTGTGGGCTAAACCAAAGGGCAATATCCTAATTCTCCTCTTGGACCCACACACTATGTCTCCAGTGTTCATTTTGGTTTGGACGACTACAGAAGTGTCTCTCATAGGAAATTCTGGAGGCCCCATTGCTTAGAGAGAGATTACAACTTGAGTAGACAATAAAGAGATTGTGAGAAACATCACTACCTTGGCAGGGAGATGGGCTGCACGGTCTGATAACTCGTAATTCTCCACCATTTGGAGAAGATCTGCCTTTAGCAAGAGGGAGGAAAGCAGCAAGATGCATGACCGCAAGCTAGAAATGTGTCTTGATTTCATAAATGGCTCTGCTTTGCTTTAATAGCGCTTTCCATCAACAAGGTTAATTCACAACCTTCAGCCCATGTGAGACGACGACTTGTCTTTCCCTGCAATGCCAGCCCCACCACCCTCACCTCCACTTGGTGAAGGAGAAAGCTGATGTCTCTGGTTGTGGTGCATGAAGAAATGCAACCACAGTGAGATATAGGAAGGACCTTGGGAACGCCAGCCAGAACTACCACCGAGGAGAACCCTGGCCATGACCTTGGATCATGAGTAACTCTGGGCCTGCAGGAGAACTCCTTAAATTAATATAACAGCCTGTGTGGCCTCTGTCTGGCCAGTGTCACCATGAAATCAGTAGGTCTGATTCTCTTGGGCTGCAGTGCGAATGAGCCTCAGCGTGGAGGAAATATTCTCCCATTTCTAAGCCTGCTCAGCCAACCAAGGTGAAAAAGTTCCTCCCTGGAAATCAAAGGCAGATGTCACTTTTTATTTCAGCTGAGATCAGGATTTTGTCTTTACAGCAAAGTAGCTGGGACTGGAATATGTTCTGTCTGAGGAGTCAGGCAGAATTTGTAAGAACTTGAATGTTAATGAAGTTACAACAAATAGTTAAAAGAAACGATCTCTTCCTCAAAAGGAACTGCAGAAAGAAATCAAGCTAGATTAGAAAATGTTGATGAAGGTATCTCACCATCAGTGAATGCCATTTTATTAAAAGTCAAGTGTTTTGTTGGAATTTTTAATAGGAAACCTTAAAAGGGAGGGGTTTCCTTCCTTTTTTTGACTGGAAAACATTAAATAATTTCATTTGGATCATAGCCCCATTTTGACATGTATTCCACATAATTTTGACATGTATTCATGTTAATATGATGTATTTGTAGGCATGCTTCATATTTTAGCCAGCTAAATATTAAAATATTATGTTTTGACAGTATCAAAATCAAATGTTCTCTCTTCTTGAAACAAAATGTTTCTGTACCATCAAAATTGTACATGTCCATTATTTGGATTTTTTTTTTTTTATCTGCCTGGTCAGAAGACATTGACTGGTTGACATTTTTCTCAATTTAGTTTGAAAAATGTTCAGAATTTCAGAATTTTCCCAGAAATGAGAAAGTTGAGATGTTTTCTCCAATCTGTTTTAGGAAGCTGATTCAGTGCCCACTTTTCCCACTGCACTACACACTTTCTGAGGTGTAATTCAAAGGAAATTCAGACTGAATTAGTCCATTAGGGGAAGAGTTCCTTGGCCAGAAAAAGTGTTGACCTCTGAAAAAGGTCAAGTCATGCTTTTTTAAAAAAATCAACTTGAGGTTCTTGGAGTCTTGGTCATTTTGTCAATAGAAGCAACTGTAGGACCACCAAAATTTCTCATTCTTGAGTTTGGACTTTTAGCTGCAGCTAGAACATGTATTTCTCTCAGGAGGGAGCCAGTTCAATGCCTAGTACTATGTAACATGGTGGCCCTGACACAATTATTCAAGAAAAATTTGAAACCAAAGAAAGTTTCTGAATTCATTAATTGTTGTGTTGGCCAAGGTGGTTAATCATTATGCATGTGATAATGTTCATATGATTTAGTGCTTCATGTGGAAAATAAAGATAGGCATGACAGAGCTACACAACAAGAAAGAGACATCATGTTTTAGGAAAAGTTGTATTTAAAGAACCTGGGAACAGGCCAAAACAAAGAAAATAAAGACATTCATGCATGGAAAAGTGTTCATTACTAGGAATCTTTCCAGAGTAGGTGGAAAAGCAGCTTTAACCACTTCCTTAGTAGAGGGCATCAAACTTCTATTGTATGCAAAAATAGATGGTTATTATTCATCACTGATATTAGAGCCAAGGAGCAAGCCTGAGGTGGGACAGAGTACAAAGTTCAAGGGAATCTTTGTGTTAAAAGCCTCCAATTTTAAGTTCATGAGATAGGTGAGCAAAACTCCCAGACTAAACTGTACATTCCAACCTGTTTACCACAAGATGACTGTAGTGGCAAAAAAATGAGATAGATTCCCCCAAAAAAGGGTGCAGATAACATTAGAAATGGTAACAGATCAAGATCAATTTTGGAAAGTTAGCTAAAGTGTGCCTGTTCCCTATTTGCTGGTCCCACCATCGTGGTCCCTGATCTTACGCAGATCTGGGTATTATCTATTCATGAGTATGAGGATACTACTTTCCTGAGACCATCCCGAAGGTGTTTGAACAGCAGTAGAGGACTCTTGTGATAGGAAACATCTTCTCCATCCTGATTTTTAAGCTTAGCTCATTCTAGCATTTCTTTTTTTGAAATTACTTCTGCTATGAAAGAAAACATTAAAATTTTAGTTAAAGTTAAATTGTAGTCAAAGTTAAATTAACTAGTTAAATTGTAGTCAAAGTTGAGTTCATCAACATTTAATATGATACACATCCAACTTTACATTTTTCTCCTTATAGGTATACATTTGCATTATTCTGCCTCCCATTAGCATCACATTATTAAAGTTTGTGAAAGAAAAAAGCTTGGCTTAGCTTGACTTAGCTTGGCTTGGCTTGGCTTGCTTCCTTTTCTCTTGGAAAATGTTTATTTCTGTACAAATTTCTGACTGAATTTCTGGAAGAAACCTGAAAGTGATGGATGAGCAATTTCCTCAAGGTAATTCTATATTGTAAGACCAGTGAATGCTAATCATTACCAAACCATGAGGCACTCAGAAGAAAGAGGATGTAAGCAGGGCTGGCTATAGCCACTGTGAGGAGATGGAAGTTGCACAGAGGTCCCACCTCTCCTCCTGACATGACTTAAAATCTTCTCCAACATGCCTTGCTGGAGAGATGGCCTTGCAGGATGCAGCCTCTCCTCCCAGCCAATGAGATCTTATCATTGCTATTGCCACAGAACGACCCAAACATGTCCCAGCTTCTCTAGACTGAACTCAGCAGCTAGCCCATAGGTTTCGAAGTGCAGCCACCCTTCTCAATGGCACTCAAGCTTTCCCCAGCAGAGTCCAGAGCGCTGCAAGCAGTGGCCCTGGGTATTTCAAGGGCAAGAAGCTGTACCTGGGGAGATAGTCTTTATCCATCATCTTTATCCAGTGCAAGAAATGGAACTGAAGCAGGAGCGAGAAGAGACCAATGCTCACACGTTCCCATTTTCCCAGGAACTTCTGCTGTTTTCACTTGGAATCAGAACAAAACCAACTACTTTTGAAACCGCCTGGATGAGGGAATTTTCACTCCAAAAACATAGTTCAAGAAATTCTTTGGTTATTTTATGGGTTTTTAATAGTATTTTATTATATTTATATTATCTCTTCCTATGTTATGACAGGTACTCCTGGCATGCCATAATGACCCAAAATTGTTTAAATATTCTATTTTTATTTTCTTTTCAAAATCATTATGAGCAGCTGCTACTTAGCAGTGAGTGAAATACCTTATCTTCCCTTCCAGATCAAAGTATCTCCTGTTTGTATTATAATTAAGGTGTTTCATTACTTATTAATTACAACACAAACAGGAGACACTTTGATCTAGAAAGGAAGATAAGATATTTCAGTCAGTGCTAAATAGCATTTGCCTTAGATGATTTGAAAAGGCAAACAAAAGAAAATAAGAGAATACTTCCATGACTATATTATGACATACTGATAGTCACATTGCCTAATGAATCCTTTACCGCTGACACACCATAGAAAATTGTAAAAATGAGCACCCCAGAACAAAGATAAAATGAATCTCCAGAAATCTAAAAGATGATTCAGAAATACTCATTTTCTTCTTTTCTGATGTTCTTTCTGTGGGATCTTTCACTGAAATCTCTATGCTTCCATGAAAAAGGCTCTGGAGGTGGTACAGCGGGGGGCGGACTCAGCTATGTCCAAAAAATACTGTTCTCAGTTAAAAATTATTTTGGCAGATGTTTTCTAACCATCTCTCACAGCCAGGCCTGGGGCTGGCTGCCTGTAACAGAGTGCTGTGAGGGGCTTGCGCAGTAAGTCAGCTGTCTCCAGGACAGATTCCTCGTGCTTTAATCTTCTTGTCGTCCTTTGCATGGCAGACCCTCCACACAAGAAACCGTTATTTAATGACACATAGAAGAATGAAGTATTAAGGGCTCTCTTTTTGCTTCTGCACTGACCGAATAAAGAAGGAAAAAAAAAGGTTAACTGAGTCCAGATGCTTAAAAAAATTAAAACAGAGGTTGGAGCAGAGGCCAAAGTCCAAAGTGGGGAAAGAACGGGCTGCAGACTGTTTGGCTAAGTTGGATGCACTGGGCTGGACAGGTCCTGGAGCACTCAAGAGCCAAGCCAGGGCCATCTCTGACCCATTAGCAATTACCTGGGACAACTCATGCCCTTAATACGAAGCGTGAGTGCATCTCTATCTGCTGGGCAGGGCTTTTTAAATATCTCTTTAATCTTCCAGCCTACAGGTTCCTAATGTGCCCATCACCGTGGAATCCAGGCGCCAACCAACCTGTTTCTTCTATACTTGCCAGGAGCATCCAAGCTCATAAGATGCTTGGTGCCACCAAGATGGTTAAGGATGCAAAGTCATGCTTCACAGGCCTTTCACCTTCAGTCTCAGCCTGGGAGGACAGGGAGATTAAGTACAACATTGTAGTTTTGTCCCTAACTCCTGCCTTCTGGACACTGAGATCCTACATACTCCAACTGCAGTCCACCAAGGAGTGGCAGGAGATAAGTGTGCACAAGCACACGAGAATTCAAGAAGTTGTGGGAAAGGTTGTCATAAATTCTGCCTTTAAAAAGGTGGAGGGAAGGGGCAGGGAAGAAAACTCCAAGTGGTTGTAGAGTTGTCACCTTAATGTCAACATCAGCAGAGATACTGGAATAGCTGATTGAACATACCTTGTTCAACCCTGGAGGATAAGGAAGTGATAAGAAATAGATTTCCTAAGAATGAATCACATCAAATCATTCTAATTTCCAAATCTGGAAGGTTACCAAGCCTTGTAGATAAAGCAGAAGCAATAGCAGCAATATCCTGAGTTTAGTGAGTCTTGAGGATCCCTCCCAGGTGATGGTTTCACAAGACGCTAAAGGAAAGAATTATCTAAATGGCATTTCCACAGAGCACAGCACATCCCATTGAAAGGTCTCACTCAGAGAATCTCTATCAGTGGTTTAGAGTAGGATTCAGACCACAGATCACCACACCCGTATTTGGGTGCCTGCATGTGCACAAGCTCCCACTGTACTTAGAGGGGGACTAATCAACGTGGTCTAAGAATGAGCAAGGCAGTAGAGTGTCTACAGCAATGCAACAGGGGTGACAAGTAGCACTTCACTGAAAAGATTGACCTGGGATGACTTCAGTTGCCCACACAGCGATGTGGTGCTATTTTCGACACAGTGATATTCTACCTGGCCCCCAATGGCTGCTCCAGAAGGGCACAAGTCTCCGGCAGGTCCTTTGCCAGCCCCATGCAGACATCTCACATACCTTAGAGTATCTTAGCTAGCACCACACACCTATGTGCAGATTACCAGCAGAGCCCTAAATCCCTATTCATTCAAAGGAGAACACTTACACACCTGGCTTATGTAAAGGCGCCCATGCACAGCCTCCTAAATTTAGATATATTTTAGTTACCATATTGATCCCACTTTTAGGGTGGGATTCAGTTATCCAAATATAGACATCTGGTACTGCTTCATGCATCATAGCATATCTGAGAAATCCACATGGGACACTCCTTACAGGAGCCTCTTACTTTTTTGTGGAAAAGCAGCTAGAGGCAAGATACCCTGCAATGCCTAATATGACACTGGATGTCTCTGTGGGCAAGTGAATCAGACCTTTACTGGCGAGGTGGGAGGACAAGCCAGGTGAATTTGAGTACAGGTTTGGCATGCACCTATAGTATTCAAAAGTGACTTAAAGGCTGTAGACCCATACACCATTTTCAGATGGTGCTAGAGCATGAGAAGTTTTGCACAAAAGGAGCCCCATTCGTCTCTTGGACTGAAGCATCTCATTGATTCAAATGTTTTCTTTCCTCACATTCTGCTCTAGATGCAATTTAGGCTCATTAGAGCAACCAGTTGGCTCCTGTAGCTTCTATCTAGCTGGGACCTATGTCACAGATATTTAAGATCTCTTCCAAAAATATCCCGGTATCTCATCTTCCTTTTGAACTGTCATCTACTAAAAGTTCACTCTACCACATTTTCTTTGAGGGCCTGCTGTCCTCCCCACTGAGAACATGTTTCACCCAATAGAGACGCACTTTCAGGTTCATTGCCTCAGCGCTGTTTGTGCAACCACTTGGCAGAGTTTCTAATCATTTGTAATTTTTTATCTCACTGTTTTGATATGGAGAATAGCTCAAAGGCACTGTTTATTAAATTTCGCCACCCTTGGCGTTACCTTGAATGTGTCCTTTGCTGCATCCACAAGCAAGTGGAAATCACTGCAATAATTGCGGGCCTTTGGTCTTCTGTCTGACAGTATCCTGGATCCAGAGATAGGCTGAATCCTGGGAGAAGATGAAAACTTACGTTCCCCTAGGGATTGAGCAAGGATTTGCCTTGCCTAGACATGGGACTTGTACTGCATCCAGATGCTCCATGGCTGGAATATTGGTTTTGCTCTTAGATTTTTCTCATGTCCATTGCACCTTTTGCTGTCTCTGCCTCTGTGCTTGCATGCTGCTAAACTAGAAACTACAAGTGTGACGAAAGAAAATTTGCATCACTCTTCTCACCTCTGGCACAAGAACATTTTCTAGTACTATCTCTCATTTTTCTGAAACCTTAGCACAGAGCAAGACCATGGGCTGGAAGCAACCCCACAGAGAGACCTTCCTTGCAAATGATTCCTTCGATTTTTGGCCCTGCCACTTAGCCTCTCTTTACCTCCATTTCCCATCTGCTGATGGGGCAAACTGAATCCAAGTCATGAGAAGAGTGCATGAAAAAGTGAGCAGCTCTAACATTATAAGCTCAGTATTTCAGAGGGGAATGTTTTTCAGTGCAGTTTTGTGGTACTCACATTAAATAAGTAGTCATTAAATAAACTGCTTTTTGATTTTGCATGAGGGATTTGATATTTCTTTGCAGAAAGTCGTATCAGTAGCCACTGTATGGACAATAATCCTCTTTGCTTTCTGACTGCTGAATAGGAGTAGCAAAACTGAGATATCCCTGGAAAACTGAACTGTGTTGCGAAGCGCGGAGCTGTATATGGATTTCCAAGTGGGAAGCTTTCAACCCCTTAGAAATAGGCAGCTGCAAATTCTGATCATTTACCCCTACCCCCTTCTTTCCCTCAGCTTTTGTCTCCCCAGAAATTTTTGGTTCAAGCCCATAACTTGCTTTCTAGGCTCCTGAACCTGCTGCAAGTGTGTGATGCAGAAGATCAGGCTATAGGATTGTCATTGGTACTCTCACTAATTCTAGAGGGATTTACCTGGGCTTTTCATGGCATTTTTGCTTTCCTTTAAAGAGGCAGCTCCTGGAACCAAATAATTTTTGAAATTATTTCTGCTTTCTTTTCCTTTTCACTAACTTCACAGTGACTGTGATCAAAATGTCCCCTTCTTATCTCAGACCCAGAGAAGAAAACACAACCCAAAGGTGTTCTTTGGGGAAGCAGCAAGGAAGCTGGGAATGTGATGTTTTTCTTTTTTAGCATTTGACAATTCTCTAACAGTCTCTTCTGAACTTAAAACCTAGAAAAACATTTATTTGTCCTGCCTCTTTGTCTGAATCAGCAGAAGCAGGGTTAAAAAAAGATAGGACTCATACACACTGACTTGGCACAGACTTCCAAGGGCCTTGAGGCTAAAACAAAACAAACCAAAAAAATGAGAAAAACAAGTTTTGTTTCCAAATAAACAAGTTTCCTCTCCCCTCAGGTATGGGGCTCGCTCAATTAAATTACACTCATCTGCCAAGGCCTGTGCACCATGTGGATTTGGTTACTGCCTCTGCAAGAATTTGTGTGATGCTCCAGGCCCCAAGGAAGGTGAAGGCTGACCCCACCCCTCCCCTCCAATGCCCTTCTCCATGCAATCTACATTTTCTCCTTAGCTGCTGGGGTTTCTTTTTTTTGTTGTTGTTCTGTTGTTGTTTTTCCTAAGCCCAGCCCAGCCCCACTTGAGCTCTGCGTCTGGATCTGGGCTTGATTTTAATTGCTCACAGTTAAGTACAACGTGTCTGTGTTCGCACAAAGGCTCGCCTGGCAGAGAGGGGGGGAAGGTGGGGTGGTGGCTTTCAAATAGCAGCTCTTGTTAATGGAAGCTTTGTTGGACCCATACTCTGAGCAGGTTATACCATGGATGGTGCCTAAACTTCCCCCTGCCATGTGCAGTCTGGCTGCGGTCTTCCTGCTTCATTTCCCATTCTGATCCATGGTGCAATATCACTGCATTCATTTAGTTTTATTTTGATCCAAAATCACCTCTGTTTTAATTCTTGGGTGATCATCAACTTTGACTGTCCTCCCCAGAAATACATTTCTGAGACAGGATAGCAATAAAATAAGGCCAAATCTTTTTCTTGCACCAACACTTCCCCTGTTGAAGTCCATCTAATGTCAGATTATCAGTACAAAACTCTAAAGGTTTGGAGGCTTTTGGCACCTGAAATCCTCAGTAAATCGACAATATATTTGTACCAGCCACTGAAGGAGTAAACATGCCTGATATTTTGGGTGTTGTTTAAACCAGCTGTGCTCAGTACCAGGCAAACCTCAGATGTCACTTACTGCAAAGACATGCAAACTTCCCTTGAGCTGAGGCAGATCGTAGGATGTTTGTGAGTCTTGTCCTTGAGTAGTTGTGTGTATCTTCACAGCCACTATAGGAGACTCTGGTTTTCACTTGCTGCCAACTGGCTCTTCATAACTGTGATTTCTCCCATGTCCTTTCTTCAGGAGAGGAGAGGAAAATACCATCTGCAGTTGCTGAGTGAAGATACCATCTTTTCTATGACAATGGGGCAGATCGTCTTCATCAGGCTGGTGTTTCAGCATCTCTGAATTCTTGGAGTATCATCTCCAGAGCTCTTACCTCTGTCGCATTTTTTGAAAGCTTTCTGTTAATTTTTCTTAATAAAATGATTCTGATACAGTCTTACCACCCATAACTTCTTCCATATTGACTGGCTTCACTTCTGATGGGGAAAAGGAGAGGAACCTTGAAGATACCAGCTGTCTACAAATTTTGTAAAGAACAATAGCTAGGTGTAAAAATAGGCATAAACTAGTGCACCCTCAAAGAAAGTTCAAGACCTTTTCTAGCTTCAGTTATCAGTCAACTGGCCAGTCAGCACATACTGGCCAACTACTCAGCATGCTGTGAGCATGGACCCATCCTGAGAGCACATTCCCTTTTCCTTTGTGTCTATGGTCTCAGAGAAAAGCGAGCACAAAACCACACAAATGCACAACTCCAAGCTCTGGAAATACCTGCAACCCTTCATCATCTCTGCCATGTGCCCGCAGTCAGGTAGGATGAACCGTTGCCTCAGTCCATTTTGTATTTGGGAAGGAAACCGGGCCTTGCACATTTGACCTTTCCTCTGTTTTTATTCTCTCCTTGCTAGGGAAACCCCTGTTGACATTAATAATATTATTTGCAGGTGAAGGATAGGTAATAGCTGAGTAAGGACCTTTAGGCTGGATTCAGGATGAGTAAGTGGAAAATCCCTGAATTTAAGCCTGGCTGTGTGATTTGTTCTTCTTTCATGAGAGGAGTTCCTGCCAGCTCAATTTTCCTGGCTGTATAATGGGGCAGCAAGACAATTTCAGCTCCCTGCAGCAAGATAATTAATAATGGAAAGGTGCTTTGGCTATTGTGATCACCGCAGATGATTCAAAACATTTTATAGATCTTAACTAATTAATTGACACAAGCTGCCCACCTAATAGGTCAGTTTGGTGTATCTGTGTGGAAGCTGAGGCTGAGAGAAGACACAACATGTCCTCAGCTGGATGGCTCTGCTCCAGAGAGGGAGCTGAGATGCCACCACTTCACTGAAGTGCTCTCCTGCAGGGCTATGGCAGGTACCACCAGCCGGGAGCTGAAGGATCTGGACCAGACTGGGATCTGGGATATTTTGATCTGCTGTGTGATCCAAGAAAAAGATTGTTCTGCTGAAACTGGAAAATCTTTGGGGCAGCAACTGTGTCTTTCTGTCTTCCTCTAGCACACCTATCACAAAGGAGTGCCCAGCTGGCTTAGTACTAGTAACCAACAAATGAAGAAAAATAAATGGGCCACCCCTGCTAAAGAGGGAAGTCTTCTGTTTTTCAGTGGCGTTTGCAGAAGTGGGAAGGGATTTCAGTTCTGATAGGGAAAAAGACACATGTCAAGAGAGAGAAGGTGAAGTAAGAGGTGTCTCAAAGTGGTGATAGGGCATGCAGATAGCAAATAACATGGAGAAAGGGGTGGAAAACAAGGTGAGTTCAAGGCACCACCTGAGGAAGGAGCCCAGGGAGGTGGAGGAGGTGTGGGATTGTATTGAAATGGGTGTGGAGGCACAGGGTGTGGTAGGCAAAGTGATTCCAGAGGCGTTGGAGAGTTTGGCAATCTGTGGGTAAGAAAGGGCAGGACAAACTGTGACAGGGTCAAGGACAGCATCTGTCCTCTACAGAACGCTCCAAAGTAGCACAGTCAGGAAAGCAAAGGAGCAGCCAGCAGGAGATTTGCAATATCACACCCATTTCCCACGCCTTGCTGCAAAGAATCAGCCAGGGAATGCAAAATGGAAATTGGGGCTTAGAGTCTGAACCAAGAAACAAAGATTGTCAAGGCAAAAAGGCCACAGGAATCCTGAAGGACCCTTTTCCTAATGCTGGCCATTCTGTTTCTGTCAGGGAATAGTTTACTTGTCACAAAATAAAATAAATAAACAAACAAATAAATATATAAAATTCAGGTCCATTATTTGAGCTGCTTTTGGTAACGGATTTTTTTTTTTTTTTAAAGTCAGAGGAATGAAACAAAGACAAAATGAAATGGTTTAACTTGCCCATCTGAATTTTGTTCTCCTTCTGAAATTTAATTATGGGAATATGTTTATAGATAAAACCCACTGTAATTCATCTTGGTCAAAGGATGCAATCCATTCATCCTGAAATGGAATTCTAGTAGTTTGTATGGTTGAGAAACTGAAGTTTTTTCTTGTGTTTTGTTAAAAACTATCCTCTTTTTTGTCTAGCTCCCAAATCAACAATTCACTTATTTAAGTGCACAGCCCCACTCTGATGACCGGAGACATGTCTGGATGAAATGCTAAACCTCATTTTCTATTTAAAAGCTGAGCAAGTTTCATCTTGCCTAAATTATGGTTATTATGGCCCATCTAAAATGACCATCCTGCTTCGGATTATCTTTAAAATATTCTTAGGAGAGACTGTCTCCATCAGTGGCTCAGCACCTGGAAGCAATGAGCTTCCTAAACAGTGTCAGACTTGGTTGATGCAACTGCAAACTCTACAAAAGCAGATGGGGTATGTTTAAGTAGGTTCCTTCAAGGCATGATCCTTCATCCTAATATAGTGAACAAAGAAGGAAAGAGAAGTTTTGTCTAAAGCACTACCAATGGCTCAGATTCAGAGAAGTAGTAAGACTGGACAAGGGAAAGGAGACATTTGGGATCTTTGTTACTTCACGAAGAGCTGTAAATCCCTTAAACCTATGAAGGACAAGAAGGCTGTTTAAGAAATTCTAAATTTCCAGCTGTGTTGCCCCAGAAAGAGTTAAAAAAGGTGCCGTTTTATGCACAACTAAACCGGCATGCCCTGTGACTATAGCCACTGGAGGATAGCTGAGCGCAACTGCAGGGCCCAGAAAGTCAAAGTTTGATTTCTGAGACGAGTCGTGGAGCCCTACAACACAAAGAAGGCCAAGAAAACCATGTGTGACTGCTCATGAAACTCAGAATTAGACACAGCCGGGACCCTAAGGCTGGGTATGCACTGCAAAGCCAAACAATCTGAGTGTTCACCATGTCTCTACTCTCAAGAAAAACTGAAACCTGGTGAAAAACCTTACAGTCACCTGGAGGCTCAGTAGACTCCATTGTAAATACTGAATAGCTTTTCTGAGAACAGGTCTAACACCCCCCAACACAGACAATCTGTGACTCCAACCCCAAACTTCTCTAATCTTCAAGATTCACTGTTATGCAGATTTACATGCTGGGAAAAAAGATAGAGAGAACTTCATATCTCATGTCCTCAATTCACTCACACCAGTGTCTCTTTCTGGGGTAACACTGGTGGCTGCAAACCTTCTTCAGAAAGTCAGAGTTCAGACAATCAAAGACTGACTGAGGGTCTGCTTGTTGCCTTCAGTCCAAAACACCCACCTGAGAAAGGCCTTGTTTTGGGTCATCTCCAAAGCCAACTCAAACAAGCCCAGCACGATAGAGGTAACATCACAAAACAAGTGACGAGGCCCAGGGCAGACCCTACAGAGGACTTGGAGAGACCCCTGGGCAGAGTTGGCTTCTCCTGTGGAGGAAGGATTGTTTCACATAATTTCTTCTAAGTTAGCTTTGTTAGCATAGGAGAAGGATATCAGCCTTGATTTTGGAGATGGGTTCCACAGGATTAAGTTAGCAGGGACCTGTCATGGTTGCTGTGTGCTTCTTGAGGTTAAAACCTGTCTGCAGGAGATGCGTTAATTCAGAGGGCTTCTGGGCAAAGCCATCCTAAAGCAACTTCATTTGACACTGCCAATCTTTCCCAGGGTTTTCATCCTACACCTGGACAACCTTGGCCATATGGTCACCACCAAGTGCCCCATTTAAGCACATTCTGGGATGGGTTATGAACCAAGTATCTGCAGCCTGGTACTTTGGCTGACTTCTGCAGATCGCTGCAAGACTTCAGGTGAGGGGTGTATGGGCAAGGAGGCTGGCATAAGGGCTTGCTCTTTGCCCACAGAGTAGAGAGCGCAGGAGGCCTCTGCCATAGGTAGCATTAACCATCTTCAGCTTTCAACAGGAAAAATCCCATGACATTTGGCAACTAATGCCTCGTGTTCGAGGCCAGTGCCTTGGAGGTCTGGACTGCTCCATCCTTCAGAAATGCACACAAATGCCCATAATTCTGAGCTAGGTCTGAAGGCTTCTTCCAAGGGCAAGGGCATTGCATCTTGGATAAGAAAGCAGAGAGATGATAGCAGGATCCCTGAAATCTTGGGGGATAGGGAAGGGCTGCACAAGCATCCAGACAGGCTGAGCCTGTGGGGGCAAGTACTGTCCGCCCTGCCCTACGAGGGCTGCCAGGTATGGGTGCAGACAGGCCTTGAGGGAGTGGTGGTCAGAAGAGGCAAATCAAATGTTGGGAAGTTTTAACAAGGCAAGGTTTATAAGGAGGGTGTGATCATGTGTCTGTGTGCACGCACATCTATATTCGCTGACCTAATAAAAGACATGTCACCTTTCTGTACAGACCTGGCTTCACCTGCCTTCATTGTGAAGGTTGTAGCAACAATATTAGGAAGGAATATGAGGAAATGAGTACAGTATATCACAAAAAACATTTAAAAATGTTAACGTATAATTCCACAGGGAACCTCCACCTTGGTTACAGTTTGCACTTCTAGTCTCCTAATTCAGAAACTATAGAGCAGAAAGGGAAAACATCACCATACCTAAGGTGACAGGGATGTCCAAAGGTCTGGATAGCTTTGGGGTGAAGGTAGAGTGAGCACTTAGAAAGTAAACCCTGGGTGGGAAGAAAGGGAATGGAACAGAGTTCTGAACAAAGTCATGGTTGTCCTGGAGAAGGTGAATGAAGAATGAGTGTTCTCATCATCTCATGTCACACCCCCCAGTTCTTTTGTTACCAGCTTTTAAAGCAAAAGGATTGCTTTTTATCATGGTGTGTGAGTATAGCTAGGAGCTCATTGTCCCAAAAGAATGTAAGGGTTCGGAAAGAGATCAGATGAACTATCAGAGGGCAGATCCATTATGGGCTGTGAAAACACCAGGGTGAAAAACAATCCTGTTGTGCCCTGGCTCTCACGCCTGCAGCTTTTCAGCCTAAACTGAGCCCCAGTGAAACAGCTACAGACCCCTGGTATCCTCCACTGCTCTGTTCGACTGCCCACACATACTCCTAGTGACTTTTCAGACACTCTGGGGTTTCTGAGACATCCACGAGGGGTTGGCAAACAACGAACCAACTGTTCTCCTGCAGTGACAGCTGGAGGCAAGTGGGCGATACTGCACTGGCCATGTCTGTGCGGTCAACTGATTCACACCTCCACTGACCATAGTGACTAGATCCCCACCAACTGTAATGGAACTTTAGGTCCATAGCACACAAATAAACATTTATATACAGACACCTACACTCAATATTCTACTGAATCCCATCAGATATCTCACACCAGGCAAGATGAGTCTTGGTCTTAAAGCTGATGGATGGTACAGTGATGGAAGGGTTGAGAGGAGATGAAACAGGACTTCAGTACACTCAGGCTGATATTTGCAGTGAGGTTTGGAGACTGGGGATGTCCTCAACTACGTCGATCTTTCAGAAGCTCTTGGGTGAACTCTTAATCAGAACTGCTGGAGACCAGTGTCTCCAAACTTGCAATGAGGAGACAAGAGACAGAGGATGAAAGGGAAGAGAAAAGCTCCCAGTGGAGGCTGAAGAGATCAACCTTTATCATTAATAAGTTGCATGCATGACTAGGCATGCCTGACCCTCAATTTAGGCAGAAATGGGGGTACACACAGACATGCATTCTCCAAGGAGAAGAACAAAAAATGGAAAAAAGCTAGATAAGGAACTCAGGCAGAAGAAATCCAACTGGACATGATACTTGCATTAGCACAAATAGACCTCTTCCTTCTATAGATCCCCTGTATCTTTAACACTTTCATTAAATGATTTGCTCTTTGTATATAGGAGATACACTATCAAATAACTGCAGGTCTGAGACTGCAGTCGCATACCAGCCTTGACTGCCAGCTGCACCCACCAAGAGGGAGTGTTGCCTCCTGAGTTCACTGGAGTAGAGCCCTGAAAACCTGATGGTCTTTGCGAAGGAGCTTCACAGTTGGACTGTGAAATACCACTCAAGGTGAAAAGCATACAGGGCTAGGTTATCACCAGCAAGCCCTATGCTCACCCTGCAGCAGTTTCTCCTTCCTCCATCCTTTCTGAAGTGGACCATGATTTCTGCCCCTTTCCAGCGGCAGAAGTCAGGAGAAATTGCAGGAGGGAATTTCAAGTAGGCAGAAGGTAATTACCCAGCCTGGAATTTCTCCAGGCCATCCACTTAACATGCAAGACAAGGAGAAAACAAAAAAATGCAAGGGGATCTTTGACCACAAGCAGTCCCAGGAAGTTGGCCTGAGCACACTCCCTTTATTTGTTTGCGCATCTCAATTGACACAAATAGCTTTGAGCAGTTCACAGGTTTGAGTCAGAGAGCAACTGTGGTGTGCCTATGCTGCAGAAAGCCTTTCTTCCCCAGCCTGCTATTCCTCTGGGAGAAGACACACCTCTGATAGGAAGGCAGGTGCCTGGGGTAATGGGGGTGGGAAGAAGAGTGCATGTCAGGTTTTAATAAAATAACATGTCCACCCAACCTATGATTTTCTTTGGAAACCCAAACAGGGAATTTTCCAACCACCTGGCAATCAGTTTTCATTTCACATTAGCCTTGGTGATGCACCCCGCACTGTGCTCATCTCCCCAGCATGAGAAATGAGAGGGAGATGAGATGGAGACACCTCTCAAGCCAAGTCCCTGCCTTCCTACCTCTGCAGCTGCAGATCCTCAAATTCCCCCTGCTCAGTCACCATGCTCCAGGCTCTGATCTCAGGCAATAGCTGTGCTGGCAAGTCAACACCAAAGATAAGTGGGGCTCTGAGGTCAGGCACAGATGTGAGTGCCCAGTGACCACCATGGAGCCAAGACAAGCATTGCCCTAGAAGGGGAATTTGGTCCCAACTCCTGTCTCCTGGCTACCCACTCACTTCTAGGTGAAAATTTAAGGTTTAACTAGAATCCAACTTCAGCTCTCAGGTTGGGTTTCGGAAGCCCCATCAGAACCGCTGAACTGGGAGACTTTTTTTGTTGTCCTTTGCCATGTTGCCTTTGCTAAGAGCTGTTTACCATGCTGCAACCCTCATGACCTCATGGGTGTCTGAGTGCTTTTTCCCCTTGCCTAGACAACTCTACAGTGTGCCCCATTTCACCAATAAAAAAAGCAAGTTATAGGGAAAATACAATGCATCTCCCCAAAGGGAATAAGACCTTCCCTTATTCAGAAACCTCCTCTTCAGGAAGGTTCATGCATTTCCTAGGGTTACCAAAGAGGATATTTTGATCAGGATTCCTAGTCCCTGTCTGCTCACTGGCAGGTACAAGGAGAGGAGATGAGCACATAAAGGCTTTGGAGTGTCTCAGCTGAATGTTCCAAGTCCTGGAAGTCACCTCAGCAAGGCTGAGAAACCAAGACCCAGCCTCCCATATCTCACATTAGCCACGTTCTCCTTGCAGCATCAAGTCATAGCTATCACCCAGCCTATCCACCTGCCCCAAAGCAGGAAGAACAAAACCTTTCCTATCAGATGTTCACTGAACCTGTGTTCAAAGCCCTCCAAGGCCAAAGCTGCCACCCCCTCCCCAGGCAGCTGATTCTTGCTGTTCATTATCCTCACCGCTGCGGTCGTTCTCTTTTCCTCTTTTCCTAATCTAAATCTTCCTTGCTATGTTTTCTTCTTCCACCCACTATAGATACAGAGAGCAACTTATATCCTCCCTCCTTGCAGCTAACCTTTATGTCCTTAAAAGCAGTATAATTTCTCTTCTTCTCTAAACTAAACAGCATTATTTTCTGTTTAAAAACCATCTTTTTCCCCTAGATAAGTCTATAACTATATGCTGTACATAATATTGTTTTGTTTTTTATTATTATTTATTTATTTGTTTAAGAGCCACCACATCACACCAAAGGCTTCCCTTCCTCTATGGGTAAGGAGTCCCTCTCTCGCTGTATTATTTGATCAACTAGAAACAAGAAATAATTTCCAATTTAAACACGTGACTTTTCCAGAAGAACTGAGTTCCCAGTTCTCTCACCAAGTAAAGGCTTACCCCAGCAAAAGATGAAGCACTTACAACCCAGATGCTGCAATGCTCCTGCCCTCAGCATGAGGATGGATGGCAAACCCCATACTAAGACATTTTTTCCCTTTCATGGAGTTGCACTCAGAGCAAAATACCTGTGCAGGAATTGCCCTGCTTGAGGGTAGATCTAACTTCTCGGGGTGTCATGTATGAGACTAAAAGACCCTTTCAGCCCAAACCTGGGACCTTTCCCCAAGTGCCAGCACCCACAAGCACTTTTTGGAAGAGCGGAGGAGTCAGAAGTGGAAGTGATGCTTCATCACACCTTCCAGCTGAGTGCTAGCGGTTGGCTCACTCACCCGGAAAGCAGGAGACATGGGTTCACACTCAGTTCACCTCGCAGAGAGGTCACACAGTCCTCCTGTGAATTTCTTCCCTTTAATCTTCCAGATTTTTTTTTTCCTGCTGTTCTGTGGCATGTATCAGTTGCAGAGGCAGAAGGAGATTTAAATGAATAGAGCTGATAACAATGTTCTCCTAGGAGGACAAGGCAGTGGCTTTAAACCTTCTGCAAGTGAGACCTAAGCCCAGCCTTCTCCTGCTGTAGCTTCTGTATAAGAGCTCGGTGATGGCAAGCCCATTGCCACTTTCTTTGAGGGATGCATCCTACCCCTGAGTGGCAGAGAGGGTCAGGCAGGATACCTGTGGCCTGAGCTCCTCAACGTAGGCTCCTTTCAGCTTGCTTTTGGGACACCAGCAAGGCCTGGGTGGGATTTGTGCACAAAACTGGCTGCACAAGGTGTTTCTGGGCTTGCAGAGGCCAAAAGCTCCAGGCAAATAGAGGTGTTTTGCAGAAGTGACTGTGTACCTGTGGGTCGGACAAGGGTCAGGCAGAGGGGAGGGGAGTGGGCAAGGTGAGGCTGCAGCACCGTTGGGACTCAGGATGTCTGCATCCTGTCTTCGTCATCCTGGGAGCCGTTCTGAGCCCATGACTTGGGGTAAGTCACCTTGCTTCTCTATGACTCAGGTTCCTATGAAGAGGGACTCACACTTCCCTGCCTCAGAGGAGTAAGGCAAAGGTAGATGTAAAAGATGGCAATCACTAAGCTGTTTAGATATTTACTCTAAGACAGTTTTGTAAGCTCCCAGTTTCATAATCATAGAATCATAGAATCATAGAATCATAGAATCATAGCATTATTAAGGTCGGAAAAGACCTCTAGGATCATCAAGTCCAACCAAATGCAATCTGCCTCGGCCCTAGTTTTATAATGCAACTTGCTTTGGCCACAGCTGGGTTCCTCTGGCTGCAGTAGGATGTTTCCCAGAGATGGAGCGGTATGTTTGTCCTTACCCCCAGCTCCCTTTGCTTCCAGAGGCTGCAAGGAGGGCACAACACATCGTCGCAACCTCCAAAGCTTTACCTCGCAATCTCAGAGCAACGAACAGACTAAAAGTCAATGGACGTCTTCTGTCTGGCTGCTTTCAGGAGAAAAAGGCACAGGATTAGCTTTGATCTATCACTAAGAAATTACTTTTAACAGAGTATAGAAAAAGTGTTTTTAGCTATGGCACACATAGTTTCAAGAGAGACTGCAGAAAAATCTCAAATACCCAAACAATCCTGCTTAACATCTCCCAGGACTTTGTATAATGGGAGCAGTAGTCAGAGTAGGGAGAGTCCTTGCTCTCCAACTTATAATTGCTTAAGGAGTGTCCCCTAATATAATTAACAAGGGTGCTTTAATTAAGAACCCAGAGTAATGATGCTCAAAACAACTCCATCTGCTGTGGGGAAAAAAAAAAAGACACATATATAAAGATATATATTATATATGTTATATATCTAGAAATAAATGAGGCTGTGGTAGTGGGTGCTAGTTCCAAAGGGTGAGGATGTTAGCCTGGTCTGTGTCCTATCATTATGTACTGTGAAATCACCCAACATCAAAGGAGCATGAAAGGAATGCGGTGAATGCCGCTTCACCATAATTGTCTGGAAAATTAAAGTTCAGTTGTGCCAGCCATTGTGTGTTAAATATCCTTAGGCAGGAAGGTCGATCCTGGAACAAGTAGGTGTGTCTAGCAGCCAGGCAAGGCAGCATTTCTAAACAACTGGCACTTGCCAGCTAATTCCCTTGGTCCCGCTCGGACACTGGGTTTCATTCCCGTATTGGCAAAGGGTCGCCCTGGGGCTCAGATCACAAAGATGGAGCCTAAGGAACTTACTCATCCTCCATCCAGCCTTACCCGGGTCAAAAAATCAGTTGGAGTTTCCTTGAGTAAGAAATGAGTAAACAGCAGCTGAAGCCAGGGAGAGTTTAGCCAAGGCAAGGCTTAGGGAGAACTTGAGGATTTGTCCAGCAAAGGGCCTGGCCGGGGTTTCACTCGGGTGAATTCGGGGCTAGGGAGAGGGTTTGAGTGAACAGCAACACCTTGCATCTGTCAGCTCAGTGCGTTTGGCCCTGAGCGTTATCCCAGAGGCCTAAAAGGGTGAGTAACTCTGCACAGGCACAGAGGCTTGGTAAAAAAGCCCTTTTCCTTCCCCCAGCACCGGCCAGCGCTTTCCACAGCGGGTGTCCCTTGCACAATGCACCCCGGGTTTAACGGGTGCATAGTGCCAGGACGGCTCGTCTGCCTCCTGTACAAAGCAACACAGGACGGTTTTCTATTCTTGAATCTACTTTTCCAGCCCTGGCTTAAATGATTCAAACAACAGTGCATCCACCGCTTCCTGTGTGGCGAGCCTTTTTCTTCTCACCGCAGATCTCAAATGCTAGCCCTTCTTTCCTGACCTGAAATGACCTCTGCCAGAGCGATGCTAATCCCAAACTCATTTTCGCCACTGCAGGAACGTAATTGCCTAGCTGCACACGCATCCTCAAACTTGCATGGTCTCTCTGCAGCTGGCACTATTTTCAGTCACATGCCGCTTTGCCAGTGCTGCATCCACACCTATAAATGATGGGGAGAGAGGAGTGTCTGGTCAGTGTCTGAAGAGGAGGCTTGTAGCAGGAGCAACAGGCAGAAGCTAACGCTCGTGCTGGCAGAGGCAGAGCTGTTCCTTCCAAGTTTGCATGCATTGGTGGCCCAGTGCTGTGCTGTGCTTTTAAAATCTGTGCAACAGGCACCGGAGATGCCATGGCATTTTTTGCAAGAGGAACATTATTGTGCTGCCCTGGCTGGGCTTCAGCTCCTCTGTCTACTCCTGCTTGCTTTTGCAGTTTCGTTTGGAGATGTTCCTTACCTCCCCTGGGATGTTTAAAACTAGTCTGGACAAAGTACAGGACAGAGGAACAAGCACGTAGGGGTAGAGGGATGGAGTAAATTACTTAATGAGTTTTTTCCCAGCCCTAACGCCTGTGATCGTATGACTTCACCTCCTAAACAAGCTGTTGCTTAACACTGCTGGCACAGAAGGGCTGCTGCGTTCCACCCCAGAGATGACCGCGTTTCAATGGGAGGTGAACAAGCCCCCCCTCTATTTATGGCCTGCAAAATGATTTATGATCTATTGGAATGAAAAGTGCAATATGAATGTCAGGTATTATAAACTGTTATTACGCTTCTGCTTCTGAAAATGCTCCCCTTTGAGTTTTTGAACTGTTTAATGGCAAGATAATATCCACAGCAACAACCCAAATTACAGGCTCCTTTAGGCAACTCATTAATATTGTTTTATAAATGAACATAATATTCCCGGGCAAAAGTTGAAAGTGCTTAAACCCTCTTCTTTTATTTTTTAATGGCAAAATACCCAGAAACAATTTTCAACATCCAATAATTATGATTATTAATAACTCACATTTATGTAGTACCTTTGATCATAAAGCATATTACAAACAATTGTGTATATATGCAAGTACACACACACGTGCAGGACCAGTATCTCAGCGTAGTACCAGGCTATCAATCCTCCTATCGCACACAGCAGCAGAGATCCCAGAAAACATTGTATAATGCTGCAGTATTTGCCCACATCACCTCACATCGTTAACACTGGTATAATCACCTTGTTCACTCCTAAAAATCATCCCTGTGAAACAGCTTTGAAAAACTATTGTATGCAACCAAAATTGCAGCAGGAGTGTTTTGGGTTTTGTTGTTTTGATTTGGGGTTTCTTTTTTTCTAGGCTGCAATTTGATTAGCAAAGCTGGAACCAAGCCAGGAATAACACACCTACTCTTGCAAAATCACTATGGGGACTTTGAATGATTACAGAAGTGGCCAAATGCTTGGTTTTTCCATCTCATCCAGGGATGCTGCTTGTTTCAGTATCACCCATGAAAGGCCGGTGTCGCTGCTTCAGGAGAAGCAATCCGGGGGTAAAATAAGCAGAGAAAGGATGTGAGACTGTCATGCAGGACATAGCCTGAAGTCAACGCAATTAAGCTGAACAATTTGGATGAGGCGATGGTTCTTTACTGGGTTTTTCTTAGCCAGCCAGGTCTCAACATCCCTTGACAACTCTGGGTGCAGTAAGAGGGACTTTGGTCCCTGGCAAAACTGCCACGTCCAGCCCTGTCTATGAGCAACAGCAGAACTGGAACATTGATGTTTCTGGAATGAGTTTTGCAGTCAAGTCCCTGGTGGTTGCTGCTTGTTTGTCTCCTCTTGGCAAGTCTTTACTGGAGAAAACATTGGAGGTCCTGATCCACACATGCATTAGGTATTTCCAACAGATGCCCAGTACCTAAACCCACTGCTCACCTGGCTCTTGATACCCTTGCGAGTCCCCAGTCCAGCCAAGATTTAAATTCATGCCTAATTTGACCTCTAGGCAGAGGCAGTGTCTGACTCACAGGGACCAATAAGCAAAGATTAAGGCAGGAGCCCTGGACCTCCTCCCACCCACACCCTGGATGAGTTACACTGATATGTATCTCAGCCTCGTGGGGCTCCTTTAGCCTCAGAAAATTACTCTTGTGGCTCACCCCTAAAAGAAGCTCAATGATAGCCCTCCCCAAGACAAACTGGAACAGCGGGTCTGAAGGAAACAGGGAGTGAGGATGCTCATAGGACGCTGCCCTCAGGCAAGAGGGATGGACAGTGTGAGAGGAGGTAGTGAAAAAGTGGGGAGGCAGATGCTGAACAGGAGGTGGGTGAACCGAGCAGGAGACAGCAAACTCTGCCCACATGCATGCCAACGACATGCCAACACACCGTGGAGAGGTGCACGCAGGAGCACAACCTGCAAGTGAAACAACCTGTCCCCTGAAGTCCTCCCTGGTAGAACCTCAGAGTGCTGCAAGATTTCCAGGAGGATGAGGACCAATTGAAGAAAACACTGATTAGCTTTGAGGGGAAGAGCACTAGCCCAGCAGACGTGGACAGCATGGGAAGAGTGAGGGAAACAGGGGTGGTTTGTCTAGGACAGGCAATGGGTGAGAGATGGCAATCTGCTCACGTGAGGAAGAGAATAATCTAATCACTGTGCCCTCAGTGGTTAGGATGAGGAGTCCTGAATTTAAATTTCAGCAAGAGATTGATGTAAGACACTAGGGAAAACACAGATAAGGAAAGAGAAGTACCGCAATAGATTGTCAGAAAGGGGGTAAAATAGCCATCACTGGAGGTTTTCAGGAACAATTTAGACAATATCTGTCAGGAATGACGTAGGTAAAGCTCATCCTGCCCCAGGGCAAGGAGGTGGACTGCATGACCTCTGGACTTCCCTCCCACTCCTGGTTTCTATGGTTTGGTGGCTTCTTGGGGCTGTTTATGCCCTTCATCTCAGCAAGACCCTGGCCCACACTAGGCCATAATCCCAAGCAAAGGGCAACCCACGGGGGCAGAGGGACAGCAAGACATGGAAACGCAGCAGACCCATGAGCCCACAAGGTTTTTATTTCTGGGAGTGGTCTTCACATGGGAACGTGCCACGGTTCAGGGCATTCCCATAGGAATGAAGGTCTCCCTGGTGTGGTGGATCACAGCGCAATGGGACACCAAGCCCTTCAAAACTAAATGACCCCCAGGAAGAAGTCCCATGTGCCCCCACTCTCCCCCATTACCTCTGACCCATTTTTACATAGAAATGGCAACAGTCACAGCCCAAACTTGGAGAAAGAAATTGTTCCTGCTCAAGAAAGATGCTGTGGAAACCTGGACTGTTGGGTTTTTTATATTCCATGTTATTTACAGGGATACTTTTTTTCTCCTAAATTCATTATTTGCCTTTATATATATATATATATATATGCATCTGTACTACTATTTTAAAAGGACCAGTGCCAGAGGGGAACTAGACAGATAAGCAGTGGGAAGCTGCTTTACTGACCTCGTGGGCCAGGTTTTCT
Organism: Morus bassanus; assembly: GCA_031468815.1. Taxonomy (NCBI): domain Eukaryota; kingdom Metazoa; phylum Chordata; class Aves; order Suliformes; family Sulidae; genus Morus; species Morus bassanus. The sequence continues at coordinate 84,245,791 of CM062570.1, read as the reverse complement.
AGTGTGGTGCAAGCCAAACTCCCTCCATTGTACTCCTTCCAAGGAGACCAATTTTCACCCACTGAGGATAATAGAGCCAGGCTCATTTACACCAGCTGATGAGCTGCCTCATGACTGTCCAAGATCCCAGATGTGCGTTTCACAACAGCAGAGCCCTGGTATCCTGGCCAAAATCTAATTTGAGTTAATTATGTTCTGTCTCCCTAAATTCCCCCTAAGGTTTCAATTGGATTCCTCTTCACTTCCTGCCCTAACCTGTTGTGTAGCGTTGATGTGCAGAGTTCAACAGCTGCTTTCTTCCATCCCGCAGCTAATAGCTCCCCAGACAGCCATGGCTCTGAAAATAAATTTGAAATTGTTTCCTCATTATCAGGAAGGTGCATTTCCAGAGCTACCTAAAAAAAAAAAAAAAAAAAAAAAGGAAAAGAAAAGAAAAAAAGGCAGATTGTCCACTGATAAAATAAACCCGCGCAGCAAACAACCATGGCTTCAGAAGTACATGCTGGTTGACGCCGCCTGGCCACACAGCCCATGGACTTACTGAGACCACAGCAGCTCCTGCTGGCGGTGGATCCGCTGGCTTCCAATGGAGCTGAGCAGTTTGCCATCAATCAGGGCATAAATCCTAGATTTTAGCAGAACTGGGTCTATTTGTCCTTCACCAAACTTCACCAGAGCCAATTCACACCAGCAAAAGCTACAACTTTCGTCCTGTCTACAGTTTAATGATATAAATATGTGGTTTTTTACAATATAAATATGTAATTTAATGCTAGGGAGACATCTTAAATCATCTAAACCACCTATCTACCAAAGCCTATGCAGGTATTTCCCCACACTATGTGTTTTAGATTTAGTTGTCCCCAGTTCAGTAGCAAGTTAAACATTTCAGACACTTACAAGTTCAGTCCCTTGTGCACAGAGCAAACAATGCTGGTTGAATTATTCAGTGTGAACTATTTGTCAGATTCTCTTCTCTTTCCTCCTCTCTTTATGAACTGTCAGAGAACACACTATGATTTTCACCCATTTATTCCCAATTCTTAGTGGCTTATTTTTAGCCCAGAGGTTTCTTGCCAACTTTGTGCAGCGAGTCCTCAGTTAATTGTTCAATGTGTCAAATTTGCTCTTCCAAATGTGTGAATAGGAATTAAGGAAAGGTTTAAAAATAAGCACAGGCTCAGTACTTTCCTGAATTAGAGTCATAAACCCTCATGCTTCAGGGCAGCCTGTAATGATGTGGACTAGGAACATATGGACTTCTTATTTCATAATCTGGATGTTTCTTGCACCTTCCAAGCCATGCATGCAAACTAAACTTGGTCTGGAAAACTTTCCATGTGTCTACACCACAGGACCTAATTGGATGAGGTAGATTTCCCCTGATGCTGCTCTCGCTCTTCAGTATGATGTCAGGAGAGTTTGTGATTGACCTGAAAACAGACTGTTGCAGGGGGTTACTCTACACAACCAAGAAGATGAGCTGCTTTTGTCAAGTCTCCTTACAGCTATCTGGTGGGTTTTTTCCTCAAAAGATACAGATCTTTCCTTGTTTGCAGACTTTTGGATCCCTACCCTCCACGTCTGGGAGAAGGAGGAGTGAGAGGAAAAACAAAGATGGCTACAACGATTTCTCCAGAAGGAGCTTCTTTTCAACCTTCTTTCTTCTGCCAGAGATGGCAGCAACACTGGAGATGAAATAGCACCTCTGTTTCTTCTCATATGTCTCAGTGGAGGACTGGGCAGGCATGAAAGGATAAATAGGCCAACTTCTGTTCTACTAATGCTGGAATATATCTAAACTACTCCCAGTTTAGGTACTCTTAATTTATATCAGAGACACCAACCAATTTAGTATTAAACTCCCACTTATTCCTGGTTCTGGCATGTAGTCTAGAAGGAAAGTAAGAGTCACTCAGATCCAATCTCCTCAAATTCAGAGAAAAAGCCACAAATCTGGCATTCGATACTGTATGATTTGCGTACGAGCATCCATAGTCTGTCAAGTACATGGCAATGGCTGTAACATCAGAGAAGGGAGGAGGCACCGCATGCTCCGAGGAAAGGAATAGTCCCCAGTAATAGGTTTCCTGAATGTCATTATTTAGAAGTTGAGGTCTTCCCTGAAGGAAAAAGTACTACATTCACTACAAAAATAGAGTAGTTCCAAAACTACCGTAAAACATCACAGCTGCCAGTGAAAGCAGTGGTGATGCACCCACTGGCAGAAGGATTCAGCCTTCACATTTGTTAATGTAAGACTTTCCTACAGGTCTGCACAACCAGGCAGTGTCATTATTTGTATTAGACATCCAGCCCTTCCTTTCTTCCTTCTTTCCTTCTTTCCTTCCTTCCTCCCTCTCTTTCTTTCTCTTTCTTTCTTCTTTCTCTCTTTTTGTGCTTTCTCTCTCCCTTTCTTTCTTTACTTCCTTCTCTCTTTCTTTTTCCATCTTTCCTTCCTTCTTTCTTTCCCGTTCTCTTTCTCTTTTTTCTCTCTTCCTCTTTTTCTCCCTTTCTCCGTTTCTTTCTTTCCTTCCTTCCTTCTCTCTTTCTTTTTCCTTCTCTCCTTCCTTCCTTCTTTCTTTCTCTCTCACTTTTTTCTTTCTTTCTCCCTTTCTCTTTTTCCCTCCTTTTCCTTTCAAAGCTGGTAACTCCTGGCTTCACAGACAGCCTGTGCAACAACTCGTTATCTAGGCACCATGTGAAAACCCTCTTTCTCTCAAGCACACTCAGCTCTCCAGAGGGATTTTTCTGAAAGAGAAGCTGGGGGTAGCACCTGAAGAAAAACTAGCCTGTTATAGCAAAGGCAACGTGGGCTTGAGGCAAACCTGAAGAAGGCCAGAAAAGTGCTTTAAGCAAGGCTCCAGTGACCACCAGGTCATTGCCTGGTACAACCAGAGGACCAGCTTCTCCACAGGCCAAGCTCAGCCTCCCTCTGCCAGCTCCAGTGACGCTGCACTGGTTTCCACTGGGTGAAGGTGCTGGCTCAGTATCTGCCTTTTTTGGTGATTAGAAGAAAGCCTGGGAAAGGTAATGGGTGAGTGTTTATGGGATGTGCCCGTGAGCTTGAAACGACAGCACAGAAAGAGAGCTGGTTGCACAGGGTCTCCATGTATCAGGATCCTTTGCTCTGCCCTCTGCCAGAGGCAAAAAACCTAATCTTCTGGTGAACCCACACCACCCGTCAGCAGCCTGCCCCACTCCCATGGGGTGGGGATGGACACTTTCAAGGCCCTGTATCAAGGGGGTTTGCTGGCTGAGGTGCCTTCGCAACAAAGGGAAGGAGAACCTCTGTCCCCTGACAAGACCCTCCCCACCAGCCAGACCTGCTCAGGCCAGGAGAGGAGCTCAAGATTGCCCCTGCTGAAAGGGGGGTCAGGCAGGATCCATCCCCTGCACCCAAGGCTGCCTCCCCCATTCCAGCTGCACCAGGACATGCTCCTGTCCCTGTCTGGCCCTGGTGGGAACACGAGGAGTGCAAGGGCAGTGCAGGAGACCAGTGATCCCAGATATGCCCAGAAAACAAAGGCATGGGGAAGGCAGGGAAGGATCAGAAACAAAGCCGGATTAGCTGAGAAAGTCACCAGGACACATCAGCAGTCCAATGCACCAGGCTGTGATCTCGCACTGGCAAAGCCAACGCTGAAGTCAACCTGTGCCCTTGAAGTCAACCAGAGTTTGCCTGAGTAAGGGTTGAGCCAAGAGGCTTTGAATGAGTAAATCCTCCAGGCATGGTGAACTATGAGAGGAACAGAGTTAACCTAAGGGAGGTTGGTGGGGGGTGAGCAGGGGGAGCAGATGCAACTGGAATTTGGAATGTCCTAATTATCCCGGCAAGTTGTGTTGACTTGATTAAGCCAAAGCCCAGCTGCTTCCACGGCTCTGGGTGAGTGGGAGAGTTTCCAAAAACTCAGAAGCAGCATGGGGCCAGGAGAGGGTGAAACTCTTGCCTGCGCTGCCAGCGTGGACAGGGGAGGTAGAGAGGACCAGATGGGCTGGGTGGAGAGGGGAAAGGCAGAAGGGGAAGGCACACATCTTGAGGCATCTCTGAAGCTGAGCATTAGTGAATGTATTGGGTTTGTATCCTCTCTTCTGCCTCCCATCCCACAATACAAGGCAGCGGTCTACACCCTGAGTGTACTTCACTGCCACCTCCAAGCAGAAATGGGATCTCAAATGACCAGACCTGTCACCCAAAGAGCGGTGAGCATCCCCAGAGAGAGGAGAGAACACCACCAGCAGGATAGGCAAGTAATGGGCTCCCTCCATTTGTTTGCTTCACTTCTCAAATCAGGGAGAAGAGGGAAAACTGATTCTGGGGTACTCATCCCAAGCTGAGTGTTCAGGCTGTCAGCAAAAACTGAACTGGATGTGCATTGAGGTTTATCACTGGGTTTAGCTACATGTCCCCACAGCTTGTGCATAGCTCAAGCTAGCGCGGGATTGCAGCTGAGGCAGCTGCAAGATGCTCCTCACATCCACTCAGCACAGAACAAGAAGACATAGATCAAACCGCACTAGGCAAAAGGGATTTTGATTAAGCACAGCAAGAAATGTTCCAGCAGGGAGAATAAGTGAATTTTCTAGGGAGGTTCTGGAATCACCAACACTGGAGGGTTCTCGTCCTTCTTTTTTCTAAGAAAGATTAGACAGACATCTGTCAGAGGTGGATTAGGTAGAGCTGATCCTGCCTTGGGGCAGCGGAAGAACCAGCATAATGACAGATGGTCCCCCCAGCCCTTTTTTCCATTACTATATCAGTCACAGGCACAAGACAGATACTGGCACCACTTGCGAGTGGGTGATGTGGCATTACGCCAATGCCTGGTCCACAGGGAGCATGAAGGACCTGCCTTTACAAGTGCTCCGTGCAGCAGAGGCAGGTTTCCTCCAACCCAGGCCAGCATTTCAACTCAGGATTCATTTATTACTGAGAATGGGAGCATGCAATGGCCAAAGTCTCTGCAACCAAGGCAAGTTGTGACCTGACACAGACTCTCACCAGAGACACAAAGTCAGAGACATCAGGAGTGGGAACCTGAAAGACACAAGCACAAGTGAAATAGCAAAACACAGACTATGAGATATTTTCCTACGAGGCAAGAAAGTGTTTCTTAGATATTTGCTAAGATGAGGGTCCTGCTCCTGTGGCAGCAGCAGGATGGCTGTTGGCCCCAGTCAAGAAGGTCCCAGAGGATCTGCCCTGGCTGCCAACACCTGCATAGCTGACCCCATGTCCATATGGGGGAGTTTAGGCCACTGATTGGCCTTGGTGACAACAGGCTGCCAATTTGGCCATCACAGCCTCTCTTCTGATGTAAGGTGGGTCTGGGAAAACAACCAGCTGAGTATCTAGGAGTGACTTTCATCTCTCCACCTTCTTCTTCCTCTCCCAGTCTCCTCCTTTGCCCTCATCCCCTTGTCCATCATGGCCCAGTTTGCCAGCAAGATCACCAAAATGAGCAGCTGCTCTGGAGGTACAGTGGCAGCAGACCCTGCAGATGGGCTCAGGCTACCAGGAGAAGCTGGGAGCTCCAAAGGCTTTCCTCACTTAACCCTTTCCTGCTGGCACATCAGCCACAGCTTCCACTCTGGCTCCAAAATCAAAATCAGGTCTCTGGAAAGCCTGTAACCACTGTGCTCTGCTATGCCAGAGTGAGAAGGGAGTGTGCTGTTGTATTTGGTGTTGGTTCAAGTCCTGTACTGAATAGATTGGGGAACTGATTAAAGCAAGCATGCCAGCCTGAAAAATACATAAGCCATTTGCCAAAGACACCTGAACTTGCGCTGAGCTGACACCACAGACTGCAGGCAGAGCTCACCGTAACAGGGCAAATCTTGGAAAATGGATCTGCAAAAAGACAGGAGCAGAAGGTGGTGGGAAGGCTCCCCTGGATACAGCTGTTCCCAAGAGTGGAGGAGAGCGTGGATGAATCACCTGGGTCTGAGCACACTCCTGAGTGATACCTGTGGGAGAATTAATATGTACTGGAGAAGGGCCAAAGTGTAAAGGGTCAGCATGTACTACTCACGTACTGCTTACCCTGGAATCAGCCTGACTCCCAAAGCATGGAGCGGGGAATTAAAACAGGTCCCAGAACAGACTCATCCACCAGCGGTGGAAGTGGGTGAGGGACTGAAGTGTTCAGGAGCGCCTGAGTTGCTCCAGCACTACATTTACCCATGGGTTTCTTGGTCCACAGGCAAGGTAGCCCAAAGCCATGCTGTGACACAACAAGACCTGAAATGGCCCCTTCTAAAAGTCACTTCAAAATTAAGCCTAAAAACTTTCAGAGGAGAGATCCTCAAAGCTCTGATTTGTTTCAGTGCTGTTACATTAAAACTCTTTCTTAGGTGTTGAGGGAAAGAAAAGCAAACACAAAGATTGTATCAGCCATAATGTTCTTTGCAGAGTGCTTGTCTATGGGAAGAAATGCCCCTAAAGCTGCTGGACCTCCTGGGTTTTATACTGCTCACTTCTCCCAAGGACAGCACAAGCTTTGTCAGGGCCCTGTCTTCTCACAGAACTCCTTTTTATTGCATACAAATCACCCAAAATCAGAATCTCAGATGTAAGCCTTTTCTGGCTGCCAAATCCCACTTGCAAATTTGTTGGGGCCAAAAACCAACTGTAAATTCCATCTCTTCCCCCAAAAAGGATGAAATTCAAACCTCACTTTGCCATACCATGGAAATCTCAAAGTTCAAATGCAAACAGCATATTTCAGAGCACTTCTAAGAGGTTTTTGTGTTCAACACTGATGTTAGCCAAAATAGTGGGCTGAAGTCTCCTTCTTTTTCACTGCTGCAACAAGTTCTACAGATCCACTGCATGGAGAAGGTGGCATTAAAACCTGAGCTAGATGGATAGATGGCAGATTCATAAGCCTCCACTAAGCCTGTGCACCTGGGCTGAGCTCCAGTGTTAGTCTACTGCAGGTGCAAGATAGTACCACTTTACTTAGCCTATTTCAACACAATAGTGTCTTGAGGGTCTTTCAAGTGTAGTCTGCGTAGACCTAATGGCACCGAAACCCAAGTAAATAACATTAAATAAATTAAATTAATAGGTAAGGTTAAAAATTGACCAGAAAACAAAAAAAAAAAAAAAAAAAAAAAAAAGGCAAAACAACAACAACAAAAAAACCACCCAGGCAGCTTTTGACCCAACCTTTTAATCTTGAAATGCACTTCTTCATCACTGCTTCATCCCAGAAGAGAGCAATAGCTCTGCTGATGGCCAGTCCCATGCCTTCTACCACGTGTGAGGCACATACACCATTCCCATGTCAATACATCTTAGTCAAGTAAAGCCTGCACAGAAACATGTCCAGAGATGCTCAAGGGGAATATCATAGCATATTAGACCAGGCAAAGCCTCAAGCCTGCAACCATTCAATGTGGGCCCGCATATATTTCCATCCCTTTGGAGAGCAAAACAGCCTTGGAGTAGTCTGACTGCTGACAGCAATGTCATACCTGCATGGTGTCAGCCACGATCCTTCCTTGAGAAGTCACAGTTTTCTTACCCCAAGAGCAGACAGGACAGAGCCCAAAGCAGATGGATTACTCTGGTAAAACATGAACACCACCAACTTTAGCCATGGGCTTCCTACAGGCAGCATCATGGAAGCACAGGTCAAGGTCACACAGAGCACAAGCTGCTCTCCTGTAGACAGGGTCAACTTAACCAATGCATCTCCTCTCAGAAATACAAACCAGCAACAAACTTTTAGTGTTAAAGCAGCAAACAGAGTGGCAGGCTCCCCAGCAAAGGACACAGCTCCTACTAACTCACAGCAGCCAGGGAAGCAAGAGGAGAAACACAGTACACATTCTCGTGAATGGAGCAGCACCCAATACCATCATTCCTCGTCTCACAATCTTGGCTCTGTCACAAAGTGGGATGAACCTGGAGTCATAAATTACTATTTAGATTTGGGTTAGCTTTGGGTTTTTGTTTTTTTAAGGCAGGGATTACAAAGTCATTGAGATAAACACCTTTCCTTTTTTTTTCTTTTTTTCTTTTTCTAAAGAATGCCTCCGGGGACAGGAGAGCTCTAGCATAAAAGAGATACAATCTATTACAACACAGAAGCCATCTGTCACTGAGATAAGCACACAGACTATTTATTACCCAGCTACAGCAACCAAAAAAATTAGTCAGAGATTCAACCAATATAATCTTTCATTAAAGAAGTGGTTAATGAGCTTCCCAAGAATGATAAGAAATGTGTTGAAACCTGACAAAAAGGAGTTTTTTACTGCTTCTGCAGAACAAGGCAGAGCCGGTTTGGTCTGTAAGAAAGCTGGGTAACTGTGACTTTTTTAAAAGGCTTCACCCAGTTACTTCGTAGCTCTAAGTCCTCACTGCAAAGAAATCAAAACCAGTGGTATCATTTCCACCGCGGCTGATTTAGCCCTTAGCAACTTGAAAGCAAGAGGTAGAACATACCACTAGCACAGCATCCATGACATTGCTCAAAAAAGCCCTCGGATAGCTTGTGGAAATACTGTGAGAATGGCTGTCAGCAAGTTCTCAGGTCAAAATTCTCTATTTCCGTGTGGTTTTCAAACTCCACCTTGGTGTGTCTGCAGGATAGCATCCAGCACTCCTGGCTGCTCTCATACTGAGCTACCTGCAGCACCCGAGCCAAGAACTGAGTGGTAGTATCGGGTCCGAGCAATGATGTTGGAACTCCAGCTGTTGCCAGCTCTTGGTATTTCTGTATATCTGCACAGCACTGGTAGTATGGCAGAGGCCAATTTACTTCCACCAGGCATCTCTGAGGGCAACAGTTCAGTCTGGGAGGTCTATGGGCCCAGCCAGCCTTGCACAACTCCAGTTTGAATCCCTTGGGGTCACGATGCAAGTGTCTGTATGTGCAGGCATAGCCAGTGGGAAATCTGTCTTGGTGGGCTTAGAGGAGCCAAAACCAAAGCCAAAGTCCATAGTGAAACCTTGGGTTCACCCCATCCAAGATACAGTTCCCCCACAGGACCTCTGGCAGTGCCCAGACTTCACCGTGGCCACACCGCACCAGGCAGCCAAACCGTCACTTTTGTGATAGAGCGTTGTGTACCAGGCCCTAGCAGGACTTTATTCTGCCACTTCCATTTACATGCTCACCTGCTCCTGGTTCTGTCCTGGCCAAACCTGCTCTGCTGCCTTTGCACCCTTGGTGCAAATGAGAGGCCAAAGGTGGCACCACGATGCTCTTCAGTTAATATATGTCTCTTGAGCACTCCGGGAGGTGCAACAGCCCTCTGGGAGCACAACCAAACCTCAGCTCTAGGGACTCAAAATGAAGGAGGTCTCCTTATTGCCACTGATGAAGCAAGAAGGCAAGGACCAAGGTAGCATGCATGAGCCAATATTTAATGGCATTGCTTCAGGGAGCCTTCCTGCTGTATCGATGTTGCATACTACTGCAGTGTGCCTTAGGGACAGCTGTAAAAGGCCATGAGCAAGGTCACAGCCCAGCCCAAAGACATCACCAGAGCCATGTGACTGTCCCAAGGTGCTTTCAGTGGTTAAGATCAAGGATGGGATGGAGAGATCATTGCTGGAAGGCCATGGACTCAAGGCACTGGCACAGGAAACATTGAGGACTGCAGGCTTGATCTCCACGGGGCTACTATGTTTGTAGCACAACCGTAGGCACGGCATCATTTTATTTTTTTTATCTCTGTTTTTTAATCTTCCTGCTCCCAGTTCCCCCCCCCCCCCCCCCCCCCCCGCCCTCTCCTCTACTAGATCAAAAGAACAATACATCTCAGCAGTGCCAGGAGCTGAGTGGATGTTTATACAGTGCTTTGAGATCCTCCAGGTAAAAGGTGTTAAGTGCAAAGTACTGTCATTACAATGACATGACTGCCAGCCAGTCTGTCAAACCTCCGCCCCCGAGCTCATTAAGGAACAGGAATAGGGAGCCACATTCCTGCCTGTTCTCAACTGCTGTTCCCGTTTACGGAAGGAAAAAGTAAAAGTTTAATTGCTTTGTTTATCTCAGATGCCACCTGCAGCTGGTTCCTTACCTGCCCACCCTCCTGCTGCATCTTCTCAATGAAACTGGGCCCGCCTTGGCCAAATGACACCAAAAGAGCATAAATAAAGCATACAGAAAGGTGGATTCAGGGACTGACATCTTGGATTCACCTTTCCTATCTGCCTCGGTGTAAGTGGCAGGGACAGATTTCCCAGGGAGGTGGGCTAAGGGAGCTGTAGCTCCCCTCCCCTCTTCCCTGATGTCCCCATCAGCAGCTTGGGTATGTCCTCCCTCAGCAATGGGACCACTGCCACTGAACACCCCCTCTGCCCCTACAGCCCTGCTCCTTACAACCCTTCACTGTCACAGCTACCTCCAGCCTCAAAGAGCACTCAGGTTCATGCTGTGGAGCAGAGGGTCAGGCTTCAGATCAATAACTTCTGTGGCCGGTGCAGCAGCACAACGCAGAGCAAAATAATGCAGCAAGCACCGGCACATCGCTGTGCTATCTACAGACAGACTTGCTGGCACCATCAGCTCCAGGAGGTCGTGCCCCCCATATCACAAGCACCAGTCTGCAGAGAGCCCAAGGTGACCCCCTCTACCCTTCTCCTCTAGCAACAAATGAAATTGGGATCCCTTGGTCCATTTTCTCTGCTGCTATAAATCAGCACAGTTGCTAGTTTACTCTGGCTGAGGATAGGGCCTTCGTGTCCTCTTAGTTTCTTTGCACTGCTGGAATACCAAGTACATCTCTATCTCATTCATTTTCTCCCTGCATGGGTACCACCATGGTGGCAGGGCAGAGATGTGTAGGCTACATGTCTCCAGCTGTGTACCATCAATAAGAAAAACAAATGTTTTAAAGATGCTTTTCAGGTAAAGGAAGAGCTTTATGATGGGGAGGCGTATTCTTCCCAGGCATAAAAACTGCAGAGTGTCTTAACAAAGTGGCATTTTTAAACAAGCAAGGAACTTTGGCCCACTGTCTCCTATCCGACCCTTAGCAAACCTCAAAATTTGCTTGCACTTGCTTACAGGAGGCTGGTTACACCTATATCATTTACTGTGACTTGCAGATCTGATGTTGTTTGGTCTTTCTCTACCAATGCATAAAAGATTTATGGCAGGGTGTAGCCATCTGGAAGTCTTAATTCTTTTCCTTTGCCAAAAGACACCCATAGAACCTACCTGTCTGCTGTATTTTTCAACACAAATGCAAGAAAAAATCATAGCAATGAGAATATTCTTGGCACACTGAACTTCTCCCTGCTGGGCCACAAATGGAATCAGGCCTGGATTTGATTTTTTTTTTATTATTCACTGCCCCAAAGTGAAGGTAGAAGCCGCCTCTGAAGTCAATCAGCTGAATAGTTATGTGAGCTTAAGCAAGTGTCATCATAGCTAGCCCCAAAGTACAATAGCAACTTCACTAATGACTATTCTGGGGCTTCTTTGAAAGATCGTCTAAAGAGCTTGGTATTTGCAAGGTGATGGGGGTTGAGGCTTCAGCCTACACAAAAGCAAAGGAATCTATTTGCTTCCCTTTTACTCAGAGAAGCCTGAAACTGGGAGGCTTGAGGACAAGCCCCAGTTGCAATATCAGAACAGAAGGATCAGGCTGACCCTTGAACTTGGACCACTCATGGGTTTTGTCCCAGCAGCCCTGTGCAGCTGCTTTGCCTACATGGTGATGCTCTGAGCACCTGCAGCCAGTCCATGGTGTCACTGCAGCTGAGAAAGGATGTCCCACAGCAAACTTCTCTCCTGCAAGGAGCTGCACTGGAAGATATCTTCCCTAGTTGCCTCCTTTTGGCTGGACTCCTCTAAGCCACGCAAACATGAGCTGAAGGCACATATATTGTGTGACACAAGCCAAACACATATTTCTGTTGCATAACTTGGCACAGGAGCTTTCTTTCATGCATCACAGGGACAAAACTTTAGAGGTTCAGTGACGTCACCATTTAGACTGTGGGCAATAATAATGTGTGCTATAAGAAGGTTTTACAAGACACCATCAAATAAAGAAAATAATGAGAAAAAAATGCCTAGGAAAGTCATTACCTTGAACCTCTTCCCTTTACTTCTTTCCTCTGAGGTCAGCTGTTGCATCAGATTTTTCTCTCATGTCTCCTAATTCTTTCTATCTAATGCATCTGAGGGTGGGTCTCGTCCTCACTCCACAGGCCTAAAATCTGACGAGTTCACGGACTCAGCATTTCCTCGAGGCAATGAGGTCTGCAGGCCCAGGGTCAAAGGCATGTTCATACACGATGCCCAGGTTATGCTAAAAGATCACACACGCAGCAAGGCCCAGCTCTCAGAGGTTCAGCAGTATCCAAATTAAGCTACCACTGTCACCTTCATCCAGTTCCTATAAGCCTCTTCAGTTATGCTGAGATCTTTAATTACTGGGGGTGTCTAGCCTCCCAGACTATACAAAACTCTCCCAAACTGCATTCCTACCTGGCCAGGCTCCTCCTGCAGCTAGAAGAGATGACCTAGAAGCCCCGCTGCCCCTAATACTGCATCCTCCAGCAGCAGAGTTGGGTCTGATGGGCAAGAGGACCTTGAAAGGTAAGGTCATCTGCAGGCAGGTATCTGACCTCAAGCTAGGATGCAATCACTCCAGCCCAGTTTGTGTAACACCTGGAGTGAGCAGAGCTTCACTCCAGTAGTCTTGTGCATGGTGAGCCAGCAGACACCACAGTGCAGGATGCATGATAACAAGTCCTGGTGCCATGCTGATCTCAGTGCAGAGCCAGCCTGGCATTTTCCAGAGCCTGTTCTCAGTTAGAGAGTGGCTTTCTCTGCCTTCCTAGGCATTACCAAAGCCCCAGTAGCCTCAGTTTAGCTGCAAAGACCCTGCTCAGAGAACTGTGCTTTGCAGTGCACCAGGTAGCACACCCAGAGGTAGGGGATCATGGATTCCCCCCAACTCCTGCCTCATTTCCTCCCCTTGATGAATGGTGCTCACCACACAAGCAGCTAATCAGCACTTTGTTTCTCCCGAGGCCATATGTTGAGCACGCTCTTCGAGCCCTGCTCCGACAGCAAAAGTCTGTCTCTCCCTTATGCTGCTCACAGGGTAATCAGAGAGACTAATAGGAGCAGGGGACAGGAGCACTGAAGCCAGGTGTTGGTCACATGGAGGCACTACTGCAAATACTGGTCTGAGAAACACCAGTCATTTCTCTCTCCAGCGTTTCACTCTCTTCCCTGCTCCATCTCCACCTCCTTTGTACCAGCAGCAGCAGGGATTCCTGTTTGCTTTTTAACCTCAGACTAGTTCCTGGGTCCCAGTTCCAGGACCAAGTTGTTCATTTTTGAATGCTGATCTAGATTTTTCCCCACTGAAAGTCTGGAGGAGAGAAGGCAAACTCCACGACCTCTCTTACAGCCTAGCCCAGTTTCATACACAATGCTGGAGACACAAATGAGTCAGACTCACAGCTAATTTAAATTCAAAAGGCTCATGGAAAAGCAACAAAGATTTGTCCAAAAATCATTAAATCTGAATCAACTGTTTGGGTATTTTTTTTTTTTAAACAAAGCAGAACTTGCACTGTGTGGTACAGGGACCCTTCCTAACTAGAGTATGACAGTTCACGAACAGGAACTGTAATAAGTTCAACAAGTCCTTTCCTACCCTTCCTACAAGACCTATCAATGTCTCCATCAGAAGAGAAGAGGGTACTGCGTGTATGGAGGTAAAACCCTGTAAATCCCACTCTGGTGTTTTCAGGGAATAACATTCCTGATGGGCAGATTACCTGCGCTCCCATGGACAGGATCATGAAAGAGTCACAGTGGAGAAGACCCTGGTGAACGTGACTCAAGTTTTGCACACAGCCAGCATGGAGTAAGACAATAATTACTCCACGTGGTGTGGAAATATGAGCTCCTTCGAGTATCAAATTCAAGACTTCCAGAGTCCTTGCTTGAGACACAACTGCAGACAAAATACTCCTCATCAGTTCCACCCTCTTTCTCAAAGAAATGCTTAGTATTAGTTAGTCATTTATCATAGCCAGGCAAAGCACAGGGCTTTCTAAGTCATTAACCTGCAGGGGAGTTTTGCCAATGACACAGTCATGATCCAGCTACAAGACAGGGAAAGGAAAGATTCCCATCTTACTGAGATAACTCACCTGCTTATGTGATTCAGCGCAGCAGATCGATCTAAGCAAGCCTCAAACGTGACATGCAAACCTGCACACACATGCAGGTTCATGGGCTACAGCTCTGAGACTCATAAGCTTCTTCTGTTTGCGCTTACACTTCAGCCTAAAACTCAGCATCCTGCAAAAATCAAGGTGTTCTTATGCAAAAGCCTACCTCACAAATTACAGTCTCACTCCATATCTGCATGCCTTGCCCTACACAGTGGCAGCTCTGGACCCCGCGGTAGGTGCTCCCTTTCGTTCCCATGGGATTCCACTCAGAAGTTTTCCACCGGCTGCAACCACATGGTTTCACATGGCCCTCAGCCAAACTCAGGGATAGTTTCAGTTGCGCATCAGTAAGTAGGTGAAAAGAGAATCTAACCAAGCCAAAGGACCTGTTTCTTAGATGTAGCACCACCAAAGTCATCCTCCACCTCATGAAGGGAAAATAAGATGGAAAATCCTACCATTGGCTTGAGAACCATGCAGGGAAGCTCTTGACAAAGCATGAATTGAGCCAAGGAACCTACACCTCCAACTTAACCACTGAGATAATTGCCCCTATCTCAAGTTCTCAAGTGTCTCTTGGGAACTATCCCGTGTACATGGCTGTGTTTTGGCTGAATGGAGACTAGGAGTGAAGCACTGTCCCATTCCCTGCCATGTCCACACATTCCCCAGTGGTCAGAAAAACTCCAGGTCCTCTTTTCAATGGTTAATGCTAGTATATAAGCTTCTTTGAAACTAAGAAAAGATGGTGCAAATCCCCTCCCCAACCCATCGTAGATTAGACCCCAGCTAGGTGCAAAGATAACTAATTCAGCAGCTGGCTGTGGTGGGTTTCATGCAGCCAAAGTTATCCCTCACACTTAAGAATTAAACTAACCACTGCACTTTTAGACCAATGGACCACCATGGTCCATTGCTAGTCCACCTACCCTCACTCCCTGGCTCCATCACTGTGATGGAGCATAATCCAGGAAAGAGTATACACGACGATAACATAACAAGGACAAGCACAGAACAAATAGTTCCTTGGTGCATTTGCCCAGTTCTTGGCAATCAACAGCTTAAGGATTCCTGATGAAAAGTTCGCAGAGGGACCAGAATCTAACAGCTCCAGTGGACCTCTCCATTCAGCTGTCCTGCCTCTGCTGACTGCAGGGATTTTACACGTGTTTGGTGTTGGACAGCAGACTAAAATAGACTGCAAGTCTGGGCTAGACTGGGAATTTCTATGTCCTGGACAAGTAAAGAAGCAGCAGCCAACAATGCTGACATCACAATGTACAAGGGGGATTGCAAAAGGTAAAAGGAGGGGAAAGTCCCAAGAGACATGACAGAAAAAAAAATAAAAGTTTTCCATCTTCTGTTTAGGTGAATAACCAGAGTATGCCACCAAAAGGCAGTTCACTAAGTCTGTCATCTGTTTTTCTACATTTTAACCCCTTCAAAGCATCATGGGGATCTCAGCTTCAGTGCAAAAGGATCACATAAATCTAATCATATACTCTGAAACTCAATCAGGCAGACCAGTACAGGTCTGGGTCCTAACTGGCAGCTTGATAAACTGATTCTTCAACTCTGTAGCTGAAAGAGGTAAAAAAAAAAAAAAAATCCACCAAAAAAAAAAAAACCCAAAACCAACCCAATCCAACATCTTTGATTTTTCAGGTAGAAAAATCAGTAAAACAAAATAATTTCATAGAGGTCACAGGCTCAAGTTGGAGTAAATCCTTTGTTCCATTTTGTATAATTTAACCTTTACACAATATCAAAATAATGTTTAAACTAAAAATTTAAATTGAAATTGAAATTGAAAATTTAAACAGGAAAAAGTTTATGTGGAGAAGGCAACAAGAAAAGTATAATTTATTTCGTTTTATTTTCCAAATTAAGCTCTTTCAAATTTTGAAAGCATAATCACAAGTATTTTTGGTCCAAGGTGGTGCTTGGGGTAAAACCATTTTTAGACAAAAATATTTTTTACCAAAAATACTCAACTCAGTTCTCGTCATTCCCATTGCCCTAAATTTCAGGGTCTTGGTTCAAAAGTGGGGGGAGACCAGGTTTTGTTTTCAGGCTCAGGATAAATGACACTAAAATCTCTCAAAGGTGTTCCCATGAGTCTTTAAGCAGCTGAGATATCAGTTTTTTCTTCTCACTTGGGACACTTCCAGACCTGGAAAAACTTGTTCCAAGTGAAAAACAAAAAGGGTGTATTTGTTGCCAGGAAAACACAAGCATCGCAACCCACCCAAGAATTTCACAGAGGGGCTTCAGACCCCAGATTCCCCTGCGAGTCCATCTCAAGTCTGTAATGAGGAATAATTTTGATTTGCCTTCGTGCAGAGTTATGTTTCTCACTGCCAGTACTGGGATTCTCCATTTGATACCTACTGTGGGTCTCAGCTCTCTTTCCCAGGGTGGAAATGAGCACGTCAAGAGAAGCAGAGTACTGGAGTTGACATCTGTCGCCTTCTCTGCAGAGGAAAGTTTTGCCCCAGGTAAAGATGTTCAGATTGGGCTGGGCTGTGTGTTTTCCAGTGGGTTCCAGTCCCTATCAGCTTCACCCATTTAGTAGGCTGGTGTTAAACAAGTTCAGAGGCAGGTGTGGTCCCTGTAAGGAATTTCTTTGGCTGTGGGAAACTTGCACTGAGAAACAGTTTTTGTAATGCTTGTCCGGGCATGTAGGAAGCCTGTCCCCAAGGTCCCATGAAAGCTTTGGTGGGAGATATAACATTGCCTAATGCAGAGCAGCACCCGGAGAGAACCAACTGGTGGTACCCAAAGAAAGCTCTGATACTACAGAAGACCAGCCAATAGACTGGTGTAAATTAGAAGACTCATTAGCAAGGAGATGATAGGAGATTTTTATATGGTATAGAATGCAACAAAAGGAGGCCCAAGATCTTACTGTTTCGAAGCCTTCCACACCTCTTTTTCTTACAGGTAGGACTGTCCAGCAAAGCCAGTCTTCCAGGGCAAACCACTGCCAGTTCTCTCAATTTCAGAGGGGTTGAAGAACCCAAGAACTCAACATTCCCAGAATCACAACATCCTCCCTCATACATGCATGCTCATGGCATCCAGGTGCCAAACATGAGAAGAAAGCCTATGCCATGTCCATCTTTCCCCAACACCCAGCACCAGTGCAGGGCTCAGGAAACCTGAACAGCTCTGTTTGCCCTAATCCAGAGGGACCTGCCTCTGGATTACAGCACATTGTGATATCCAACCCGTTCTTCACAAATGCATATGGGCTCCTCCATTCCTCAGTCTGAAATTACTGAATATTGCAAAGCCTTAGTCACTTCCCGCCTGAGAAAGGGAGTCCATAATCTAGCCTTTGTCTGTTTTGTCCCTCTATGGATTACAAACACCTCAGGCCAAGGAGTGTGTGTTTGTACAGCGCCAAGCACAATGTGGCCATGATCCTTGATGGAACTTCCACGTACTTCTGAAATACAGATCAAATGTTTAATGATGTCCTTCATGCTTGAACACCTGTGCTGATGGCATCCCAGAACAACCGTCCCCCAGATCATCTTGTTCATCCAATATGGGTAGCCTTCCTTTGCCCCAGAACGAATGCTCCACACTGACCACTGTTGCAGACCAGGCTGGTATGGCCACGAGTATAGTTTCGTCATGGCAAAGCATTAGACCCCACAGGCATTTACTTCTGTTTGCTGAAAGTGTGAGACAAATCACCCTTTAAACCTAACTACCCTGGGAAACACCCATATAGAAGCAATCAGCTGATGGCCAAGTGCCCATCTGGTGTAAGAAAGTACAGCTAGCCATGAATCTACAGCATAATATACACCAAGTACAGAAGAAATCTGGGTGATTTCCACAGCCTCGTTGGCTACATGCATCACATGAGGACCTGGCACCCCTTTTGTACTTCTTGTGCTTATGAGATCACCAAACTAGTTTCTCAGCAATTATTAGTGCTCCTTGGTTATGCATAGCTGCTGCTTTGATGTCCTCAATTCTCTGCACTCAGCACCAATGTCCTGATCAGAGGTGTAGCAGAATAATGCTTGGAGGTGGGTTTCTCACCTGAGGTTTTGCAATTAGCTTTCTTTTGCAGTTTAAACTCTTTTGTGTTCTCCACTAAGCCTGATTAGCATCTACAGCCACTTTGCTGCACGCTGTTCCTCCCCAGGCTCAAAGGTGGTTCTTTTTCTATACATTAAATTATAGGTGTTTAACATGCAACCTGAAAGATTTTTCCAATCATTTCTCGGCACTTCTTCCTCCTGGTGAGCAGAGGGGATGCCACGATAGGTAACCTCCCTTTACTACCAGAACAAGTCCCATGGCCCGCCCTTGAGCCTTTAGAGCGATAATAGACCCTTTAGAGCTAGAATTGTTAGTAGATCCCCACCCCCAGCAACCAGTCAAATCCCCTTTCTGAGAAATACCTGTTATTATTGATTTCCTTCCTCCTCACGTTCCAGCTATCTGCAGTGACACAGGGGCACTGCTCCGTATGGGTGCCAGAGGAGAGATTTCAAAAAGCCAAGTTCTCTGCTTTTGGAGGAAAGACTCTTTTTGCCTAAGGCAGGTGGAGAACACCTCATGTGCAAACAAGTGTGTAGGTACCCTACCCTACGCTTTTAAACCAGGTGGTATTTTAAAGACTTTACAGCAGCTGGAGAAAAGCTGCTACCGCAAGAAAAATTCTCAAAGGCTGAGGACGTGAAGCGGGGGTGGGTGGGGTGGGGGTGGGGGGCCATGTCACGCCATCGTCTTCGGGAGGAGAAGGGACGCGGGTCGCCCACGGCGGGCTGGGAGCCCGGCTGGCCCCCGCGAGTGGCGGCCCGCGGGTGGGGGACGGCGGCGTCCCACCGCTGTCCATGGTACCGCCGCGCCGCGGGGGCTGCCCGCCTCTCCCCGCCCAGCGCCTCCGGGCTGGCTCGCAGGCAGCGCTCTCGCCCCTTGCCTTCAAAAGCTACAGAGGAGAAGAGGATTGATGCCACCGTTTGGAAGCACCCAGACTCCCAGAATTTCCCTGAGTTAAGTGCTCGGCTCTCAGGAGACCATAATCTCTCATCAGAATCATCTCCGGGGGGCTTAAAAACCAAACACATTTATGAAACGACCCAAAGCATAAAATGCATCATGAAGAGCATGATGAACAAAGGCAAGTCAGCTTTACTAAAAAAGCCTGACAAAGTTACCATTCCCACTTGATGACCATACTCCCCCCGCACGGACAGCTGAGCTGCTTTTGAAATGCTCCCAAACCCCCACAGCATTTTTCAAGTTAGAAACTAGTATAGATTTGAACTGAGACTGAACATCATGCCATAAAATAGCAGAGGTTTATGAGCACGCCAGCCACCCATGCAGCAAGGGAGAGCTGAGGGTATCAGTCCCCAAAGACACTGTCTCCTGTCCCTCAAGGAAGGGCAATCGGTGAACAGGACTCATCAGCTCTGCCTATCCCAGGTGAGCAAGACTGTGATTCCCCCACCATAACGGAACAGACCAAAGGGAGGTATCCAAAGGACAAGGAAAGGCAAGAGTAGAAAACCAGCTGACCTGAAGACACCTGCATTTTTCCCCCAGTTCTGTGCACTTCCTAATTAGGACATGATGGAGGAGACTTTGCAAGAAAATAGAGGGTCCTGAGGAAGCTCTACCTCCCACCAGCCCTAGACAGCATGGGACATGCTCCCATTTCACATGGCTCAGTCTCAGCTGTTTGTTTCCATGGCCTTCCACCTCCTTATGCAGAACAGGGCTGCACCTACCCCTGCTTTACTGTGAGTTTCAGATAACATTTTCTGACATGTCACCTGAACAAATTCCTCTCATTTTCCGCAAATGCCCTTCACTCTTACCCTCTCAGCACCAGCTGCACACCTGTGTACCACAGGAAACAAAAAGTAGGAGCTCGGTGAGTATCTGACAGTATCTCGTTCACTGTTTGGTTTCCTTAGTTATGGAACTAACACTGACTGACAGATTAAGAAAGGCATACCCCATCCCATCCAGCATAATGAATGCATAGCTAAAAGCCAACCTAAAGAATTAAACGAAATTTTTGGTGGCATGTGTTTCTACCTGCAGACTACTACTGAAAAATTTAGTGCAATTTCAAAATGCATCTTTAGGAATCAGTTACTTCCTTTCCAAAAGTTAGAATTAAAATGTAAACGCATAAATATTTCACATGACGATACTGTGATGATTTACATTTTCAGCAAACAGAAGTTGTTCACTGAAAAATTCCAAAGCTTCATAGAACTACATGTTGAGTAAACATACATAGCAGGAGGAATCTATGGAAGTGCTGCTTCTGATCCGTATCAGATAACATGAGAAGGATGACTGATCCTTCTGAGAGGACTGATCCTTCTGAGAGGCTGAGAGAGCAGGGGTTATTTAGCCTAGGGAAGAGATGGCTCCTGGGAGACCTTATAGCAGTCTTCCAGTACTCAAAGGGGGCCTAGAGGAAAGGGGGAAGGGACTCTTTATCAGGGAGCATAGTTATAGGATGAGGTATAATGGCTTTAAACTGAATGAGGGTAGATTTAGATTCGATATTAGGAAGAAATTCTGTCCTGTGAGGGTGCTGAGACACTGCACCAGGTTGCCCAGAGAAGTTGTGGATGCCACCTCCCTGGAAGTGTTCAAGACCAGGGTGGATGGGGCTTTGAAAAACCTGATCTAGTGGAAAGTGTCCCTGCCTATGGCAGGGCGGGTTGGAACTGGATGATCTTTAATGTCCCTTCCAACCCAAACCATTCTGTGATTCTATGATTCTATGATCCCTCTCCACTGGTAAGAAACATGCTCTGGTCACAGAGCAACTCTGTGGAGAGCTGGACATATACCCCAGGTCTTCTGGGTCTCCAAATTCAGTAAGTTAGCCTAAAATCTTCCCTTCTTTATGCTTGCCACAGCCAGCCCAATCATCTTCTCTGAGCAGCTCCCAGTCAGCTGCAGATTGGTCCAACAATCAGATTCAATGTGTTTCTAAATCTTTCTGGAGTCTGAAGAGAGAATGGCCATAGCTTTCTGATGCTCCCTGCCCACAACCAGCTTCAAGCACAATGTCCACCCCCCCATCTAGGGCACAACTTGTCCCCCAAAACCTCCTTTAACCAAACCACAACTCTCCTAATGCTGATGTTGTTCAGGCACGTTCCCAAAGAGCCCACCTGACTGTGGAGCTTGGGGTTTCCTAATTATATTCCCCAGGGATGAAGGGGTGGGAAAGCAAAGAAATTTATTTCCACAATCCCTTTAGTTATGGTTGTTTCTAAGGTTACAGGAAAACAGAAAGCCACTGAATACCACACCACCACATCCGGACCCAGGAATCTTTTTCAGTGCTTAGGATGGACAGCTTTTCTTGGTCCCACTTCCTTGTGATTTTGCAATGTGCTCCATTGCTTTTATGTAGTGCCCCATTTAAAACAAACAAACAAACAAAAAAAAAAACCAAAACAAAAACAAACAAAACCCAAAACCAAGCCCAAGCAAACAAAAAAAAAAAAAAAAAAAAAAAAAAAAAACCAACAAACCCAGACACCTCCCTACAATGGTTCACCTAACTTAAGTCACTTAGACTTAAAGGTGCTTCCTAGGAATCCATTGCCCTGTCACTGGAGGGTGAAGACCTGACTCCTAGTCTCTGGAAATGCCTTTTTCCTGATACCTAAAACAGAGGTGCATCTAGTTCCCAGGCATGGACATATCAGTCCCATGTGTGCCCCATCACAGGTTCTCGGAAATGGCCTGTCCGTGTCCTTCCAAATAGCCATCAGTACGAACAAGGCACACAAAATCATAATGAACTTAGTTCAGCCCCAGTGCATTCTTTCTGTTTTTTCTCAGAATGAATGTACATAATCCAGGTAACGCTTTATCATAATCTCTACAATCCACAGTCACTGAGCAAGCAATTGCTGTGTTAAGTTCTGTACAAATGCAGCAGATATTTATACAGCTGGTTTTCTGCAATTAAGTTTTTAACAGAAGATTCACAGCAAGACATGAGACCAAATTCTCTCAAAATCTGCAAGTTATGATTATGAGCCAGAATTTTTGCGGAAATTACTTGCTAACATATTTTTTGTAGGGCTCCTCT
The DNA here is from genome assembly GCA_031468815.1 of Morus bassanus. Lineage (NCBI taxonomy): Eukaryota > Metazoa > Chordata > Aves > Suliformes > Sulidae > Morus > Morus bassanus. The sequence continues at coordinate 84,223,520 of CM062570.1, read as the reverse complement.
CAGGGTAGAGAAAGCTCAGGTCCTTGATTACAACATACCTAACAAAACCAGACACCATTATTCCTCATGAAAACTCTTCAGAGAAGAAGGAAGCTGAAGAGACTGAGGGTGGAGGAGAAAATCCTCACTTTCCCTGTCTTTAAATTTAATTTCAGATTTGTGAAGGATTTTTTTTTTTACTTGAAAATAAAAAAACACATGGACGCTTCTACACTTGGCAGAGAAACAACAATGGAGGAACTTCTGTTTTTCAAGTTGGCAGCATTGGTTCCTTTTTTACTATTAATGATTTTGTTATTTTTATTGACAGCTGAAGCACATCAGCTCTGTGTTGTTTGACTCGTCATACAGACACACAGACCTTTGGATGGCACACAGTGACGTGCCCATCCTGAACTTTCCCAGGTGAGCTGCTATGAGTGACAGCAAATGTGTGAGACCGCAGGGGGAAACATCACCAAACAGGGCTAAATCCAAAACCTTCTGCCTAAACCAAGAACTTGGGCATCTGAAATGCGACTATAATGTAAGTGGTGCTTCTGCTGTCTGCTATATTAATAAAAACCCTACAGTACCTTCATTGACTCTTTGCATTTACTGATGATGCTCATTGATGCAAACGTGCTCAGGAGACATCCCAGTGTGGCTTCTTCTTTGCCAGGGACACCTAATCTAACCCTGTAAAGGAAGAGGATTTCCCGTAAGTGGGAGATATGTGATACGCTGGGCTTCAGGCATCAGTAGGGGGTGAGTTTAGTCCAGCTTAGTCAACCCAGTCCAACAGGCTATGGGAAGACTTTGCTTTAAACCCACTAAGCTAAAGCAAGCTTAAATTGTTATGAATTGGCTAATGTGAAAACAAGAAAAGCCACTCTGAAAATGAGGTAAGTGTCCACAGTGTGTTTTCCACCTGTTTTACTAAATTGGCACATGTTTCTCACATAGACAAGGCCTAATTTACTTGACCCTGGGCAAATCCCACAGCCTCCTTCTGCTTTATGTTTCCGACTTTGTAAAATGAGGGTAACGCTGTACCCGCTTTTGTGAAGTGCTCAGAGATTTATGGAGGAGGAGTGCTACATTAAACTGAATAAGTAGGAATTATTTTACCTTGACAAACCAAAAAAAAAAAAAACCCCAGTGCTCCAAGTCCAGTTCTCCACTATTTTACTGGCATTTTGTGACTTAGCAGAAGCAAGAGTTTAGGGAACAATAAAAACAAAGTTAAAGCGTTCTCAGCTCATTACACATTTTCTCAATGTCTTTTCAGACGCAATTAAACCAAAGAACCCTGAAATTAACTGGTTTCCAGCCTGAGTAACACTGGAAACATTTATTTCCTACCCTACATGTCTAATTAGTGCTGTTTAGTCAAAAGGGAGCAAAACTCCAATTTGTAAGTGAAACTAGACGTATATTAAAAACACACTCTGTAATAATGCCCCAGTGCTTCTGTAATGCTTCATGCCTTCAAAGGGCTGAGCAAGTATGATCTCATTAATTCTCACAGGTAGGTAATTTGGTGTTATTAGCCTTGTTTTACAGCCAGATCTTAGAGAGGTGGAAGTGATTTGCCCACAGGCACAGACTCCACGCTTGAGACTGAACTAGAACTTGGGAGACCGCTGTCGTAACCGGAGCTGGGGACCCTCTGCACCTCCAGAGGGGAGCTCAGCGCTTTGCAGGGTCAGGAGACAGCTCCTGTGGGATTTAGGGGTCTGCTATAAAGACCTTTAAAAACCAGAGGGAAAGCTGGGGAACATGGGAGCACCAAGCTCAATGGCAGCTGTGCAAGAGCCTTTCTCCTTGCTCTCCATCCCTAACGCCAGCAATATCAAAGCTTTCCTGTTTATGGCTCCGATGTGACTTTTGCTGCCAGGCTTTAGACCACGCTGCTTTCCAAGGGGCCTCACTGAAGGTTTGCTGCCACTGGAGACTGCAAGAGCTTTGCCCCGGATAAATCAACAGCAAGAACATTCTTCCACAAGGGTCTATACAGCCAAATCCAGAGTGTTTCAGCCACTGACATCCAAGATTTCTTCTCACACCTTTTCTCACCTGCCATGTCAGTCTGGGGGTGTTGCAGCTCATGAAAAACCTCCATTTTGACAGTGAAGGTCTCCAGCCCAAAAGCACAGCGTCAGGACATGCTCAGAAGTGTCTCAGTTCATGCAGGCCATGCCTGGCCAGCTCATCATCCCTCCCCTTGTGTCACCACCAAAGCCTGGCCCATAGGTGTTTCCATCACACGCCTACCACATCACACACCATGCAGCACCGGCAGCTGCCCATAATACCCAGAAGTAGGAGGCAAAACTCATGCACTCCCCTCCCAATTAACAACCGAAAGCTTAGCGAGCATTCCCTGGTTCTGGGAAACCTCAGCCCAGCTCCCTCTGACGTTAGAGGCAGAAATCCTCCAAATCCTGCCTGCCATGGGCAGTGCCCCTACCAAACAGCAGAGCTCAGAGGGACTCACACACCCCCTTTCTGGAGAAACTACTCAGCAGGGAAAAAAAATAAAAAAATAAAATCAAAACCTGAAGCTCCAGAGGGCAAGAGTGAGCATGACTCCGCAGCCCTGGGATCGGGGCACTCCCCTGGGAGTGGGGAGACCTGAATTCTAGTTACCAGCACCATGGGTTGTTTAATTTTAAAAGACATAAACAGTCCTTGGAGCAGGAGCTGGATCTCCGGCCGCCCTGCTCCCAGGTGAATTTCCCCAAGCGCTAACACAGACAGCCTTGCTTGTTCTTTCTTGCTGACCCACTGAATCTGGTGTTTCCCCGCTGCGAGGTGAAACAGCTTTCCCCAAATGGGGGGGAAGGGGGAGCAAAGAGGCACCTGCCACCTCCCCACATCGCCCCAGGAAGGTGGTAGGAGAGTGCAGTGGGAGATGTGGCTTGGACCCTTCCTGATGGAAAAGGGACCTGAGCCCACATCTCCCCTGTTGTGAACGCATGTTGGGGCTAGCGAGGCGAAGAAATGCTGACACAGGAGGAGAAGCCCGATCCCCTTGCAGTGATGCCAGCACACATATGGTTTTGGATAAAAAGGGTTTACATGCTGTACGTGCTGCCCATGCATTTTATTCCAGGGATACGGCTCCAAAGAGCATGCAGTACTTTTATTGGCTTTAGGAGCACAGTGTTGACTCTGGAAGGGGAAAAAAATAAAGCCTATCACAGCAACATAAAAATTAGGACAATTTCACTCTTCTACTGGAGTTTGTGAAGTCACCTACCGCCTAGCCCTGACCCCATGGGTCTCTAATCATATCTCTTCCATGGCCTTCAGGGAGCGCAATGGGCAGTGGTGGAGGAGATGTAGGAGACGATGCATTTCTCCATCTCTCAGAAGCTGTGAAAGCCCTGGCAAGAGGAGGGTACCGGAGTGAGGAGTAGGTGTTGGACTCCCCTAAACTTCCCTCTGCACCTGCCCTGACCTCCAGCACACCTCGTTGCAGCCAGCACAAGCTGCTTAAAATGCGTTACAAGGCACAGCTAGGAAACCTGTCTCCTCCAGGTGTCCACAGACTTCATAACTTTTCAAGATGGGTTGATTATTTCGGGAACTGGGGCCTGTTTGAACACTGCAGCACTCCAAAAAGGTTTTCAAAGTGTGGGGATGGAAATGCATGCACACTCTCACACACACCTCACGCCCACGCACGCTCACTTCCAAATATTCCTTTCTCACACCCACAGACGAACTCCGTCTCACACAGGGACACTATCACAGCATCGGCAGCTCTCGTTCCCAAGTGCTCTCCCTCTCTCAGACAGGTGCACACATTTTCACCCTTCTGCCACACTGCGTGTCAGCTCGGTTCTTCCTTCTCAGCAGGTTCATCTCCCAGGAACCACACAAGCAGTAGTTTGAAAGACCCTAGAAAAGATTCTGGAGGAATTTCATAAGAGGAGCAAAATCATAGTGAAAACAAGCAGACCAGACAAACCCTACAAGTTGGGTAGCTGCACCAGGAAGGAGTTTGGAGGGATGTTTTCTTTGAGAATAACAATACAGAGAAAGGTGTGAGGACATTTCTGTACACATGGCTACCACCCCTACATGGATGGCAGACAAGTTTATTCATGAAAGTCACCCAAGCATTACAGTGCTCAGCACTGAGGGCCTGGTTTCCCAACTGTCAACCTTGAGACGGGGGTTCAAGCCTCCCTGCAGAGCACAAGGCAACCAAGGCTCTTGCTAGGGCACGCCCCCCAGCCCAGGAGCCTGGGACCTCATCTCAAGTATCCCTCCTCATAAGAGCTGCAGGTGCTTCGTGCACTACCACAACCACAGACAGGTTCCCTATGCCTTGGTGCTTCCTCCCGAAGGTGGTGCACACTCTTGTCCCTGTGGCACCGTTGCAGAGGTATGAAAGAGAAAAAGGGAAGGAAAAACCAAACCTTTGGTTTGAGCAATTGCCACGGCTGTGGAAAATGGGGATTCAGCTCCCTTCTGCTTGTGGAGGAAGACTAAGGGTCATATATGCCACCCCCCAGCAGTGCGGTCTACTCATCTAGCACGAGGCTCAGCTCTACTGTCCCTTCAAGCTGGTCTTGGAATAGGCTGCTAGTATGAGGGATCATCACATCTCCAACAGACCCCCAGTAACATATTTCTGCTTCACCTTAGTGCCAGCAGAAGACTTCACAAACCACATGGTGAGCAAGACTGGTGAGCCGTACTGGCAGGACAAGGACAAGGACAGGTTTTCAGCCAGATCGGTTCCCTGGTCCAGATCGCCACACAACTGCACAGGTAACTCTGTCAGAGCAAGGCTGAGGGACGAGAAATTCAATGAGGACAATCACCGTCAGCATCAGACCCTCTCCTGAAGTAGTGATTCGCATCCCAAAAACACACATCTTCCTTCTGGTGAAAAAGAAAGGAGTTAGAAACCCCTCCAAACCAGGGATGAGGTTTCTGACTGGAAATGGAGAGACCTGGACCCAAAGATTTATTTAATTTGAAATAATTGCGTAGCCCATGGAGCAAGGACTAGTGGCAGGGAAGTTCCCTCATTACAACTGCAGTCTGTGCTGACTGTCCATCCAAGGGCCTTGCCAACGGGCTCCATTTCCATGCTGAAGAGCATTAGAAACGTACTTGTTCAAGTACGTCTGGACACATTCATTTCCAAAATAGTAGGACAGAGCAATTCAAGTCTTTCAGACTTGTAGGGAGGGAACTGAAGTCTTAAAAAAAAAGCCTAAATACTCTGTCTAACTCTAATGGAGTGTGCAAAATGCTGTGTTGATGCCAAATGTGCATTTTCCCCAACCTCTGCCACTGCATACCACAGATACTGGGTTATATTGTTCAGCGCAGGATGAGTGCGGTCTCTCGGTCTCTTTTATTAGCAGCCTGCTTCCCAGATCCTAGGCCAGCCTTCCCTACCAGGTCTTGATTAACCTTTTGGTGAGCATCTCTCTCTCACACGCACCCACTACCAAACAAAGCCACTTGCTCACATATTCCAGCAGCGCCGCTTCTTCAAAACATCCCTCTGTCTCATTTTTGTGATGTTTTCCTTTCAGCTGTGTGGTTTGCCAACCACCCCTCCCCTCCCTCGTTAATTGATTTCTCAGGAACCACAGATGTAGCTTGGCACGTTGGATCCCCTTGCTCTGTCAGCCACAAAATCACCTCCCCTCTCCCTCCCCCTTTCCTGAGCCATGCTCAGGGAGGGGAAATGCCTTCCTGCTTATAAACCTCCTGCCCCAGCTGTACTCCATGTGGGGAAATAAAACACACATGAGATAAGAGATGCAAGAGGCAAGGGCCATGCCCAGAAAGAAGAGAGACAATTGCCAAAACATGGAACAGCCCTGCCGGCTCTTCACCCTGCTCCAGCACAGGCAATGCTGACAGACAACAGAAACCGAGGGTTATCAGGCTCCTACATCCCTCGGGTACTTTTGGAAATAGCTCTTCTTCCCAGAAGTCCCTCAGGGGGTATCTGCCCCATACCGTGACACCAAAGGCAGGTTCAGAGGAGCCACCCAGAGAAGGAGGAAGGAGGGGCTTGGCAGAGGCTGAGTTATTCTGCTTCTCGGGCGCGTTTGCAGCCCACGCATGTTGCTGCAGCTGGGCTGGTAGGGATGTCCGACTCCGCCAGCTGAGCGCTAGCTCAGGCCACAGTCTCAAGACAGTCCCTTGAGGTCCCTGCCAGCTCTAGATACCCACTAGGAATGTCTAAACCATCAATGGCTTAGCAAACCAATTTGTCCCTAGGTCATGGTCCTCTGGTCATCCCTACCACATGTGTTATCTTGTTCCGTGGGATGACCCAGTGTCCTCCGAGGTGAGACCCAGGCACAGTTGTAAGGGTGTCTTGCTCCAGGTTTTGCTCCCTGCACGCTGTATAGATGAGTCTTTCTCAGGTTTGGCACTCTTGATCCTCCACAACCATCCAACCCTTGCAAACGCCTCCCTACACCCTCACAACACACCTCAAAACATGCTGCAAAATCAGCTCTCCAGCGGGCTGCAACATGGTCCTCACATATTTCAGGCACTTTGAATTTAAAACAGGGGAAAAAAAAAAAAAAAAGAAGAAATTAATTATAACAGGGAGCCACGAGGGGCCCAGAAGAAACCTGGGCCAAGTGCTACATGGGGTAGACTTCACAGCACTGGCTAGGGCTGCTCGGTGGCAGGGCAAAGTTACCAAGAAGCATTCCTGCAAATCTTATCTGTAGCAGCTCCTAGGGGAGGTCCCGGTTCTGGGGAGGAATAAATAACTACATATATATTAGTCAGAGATGGGCAGGTTTCCAATCCTCTGTTTGGGGCAGAGCAGCTCCTGCTGCTTCCCACTCTTACAGTCACTTCACCTTTTCCTTTTCATTGCTCGCATCCCCTGAACCATTGCTCCCCCAGCACAGGAAAGGCAACTTCAAGCCTCATTATTTGCATTGCTGGCTGAAGCACAAAAAAAAAATTTAAAAAAAAAAAGCCCACTTTTTTAGGTTGGGGGGAGAATAAATTATGAGTGTTTTCTCATCACCTAATTTGTGGCAAGTTTTCTATACTAGACTGTCATGTTGAAATAAAAATCTGAAACCTGATCTCCCTTTTCTGAAAAGGCACATCACACAGCAAACTTGTCTCGGTGTCAAGATACTGTTTCATCAGTGGATGAGGACATACCTGCCATTGAGCTACCTGCCAAAACCCACTGCTTGTTTCCTGCTGGCATGAAATGAAGCCTTGAGAAAGGTAAGGTGGATCATGGGGGCTTCACAATCACTGTGCCATGTTGCACATTGACATCAGATATCTCTGTGCCAGGAACAATGTATGAAACCGCATTGACCTCGCCTGGTTCATCCATCACTCTGCTAGACTAAGAGCTCACTCCCATGAAGACAGTGACCAAAAAAAAGAAGAGAAGATCTGTTGATTAAGCAGAGACAGTTTTCATAGCCAGATCCCTCCCTATAACTAGTAAAATTAGTTTTACATCTGAGAAGCTACATGGGAAAAAAAATAAAATGAAGCTCGTTTCAATGACCCAGAGTTGCACTGAGTAGGAAAAGCCACAGCTATTTGATTGAGTCTGTTTGGCTGCCTGGTTAAGCAGCTGGTAGACATAACAGATAGAAAGTCTTATCTTTTAACCAAAAACCCCAGTGTCTCTGAACCTTCAGAGCCTCCCACCAGCCACATTAGCTCCAGCAGAAACAAGACAGCTTCTCAGAGCAGAGACCCAGCTCCAAAAAGCCATTTTGGCCTTAAATTCCTGATGATTGCTGTGGGACTTTAGCACCTAGAAGCCTTTTTGAACCAAAGCCAAAGACAACAGTTGCTGCTGTGGGAACAGGACCAAGGAAGTTGTGTCTGCTCAGTGCAGATGAGTCAGACCAGCTTCATGAAGGAGAAATGGGGAATCATCTCATAAGCCATTGCCAGAGGCCAGGTCTGATAGCCAACGCCTTGAGGTGGGAGCCCAGAGGCTAAGGTCTGTTCTCAGCTCTGCTATACGACCTTGAACAAGTCCTTTCATTTCCTCAAATGAAAGGGTGTGTATTTACATGGAGGCCCAACATGGCCATGCTGAGCTACGGGGCAAAATGTCACCATTACTTCTCGGTTCACTCCCTGGACATTCAGAAATCCACCAAAGCACAACATTCACCAGTGCTCATCTCTGAGCAGAGCAGATCATCAGCTGGGGTGAGTGGTACAAAGAGCTGTGGTTACAGCCCTTCTCCATCACTGGATGTTGCCTCTCCAAAGTTTGTTGTATGCCCTAGACAATGGCACTCTTGTGTTCAAAAAACGTGCAGACGTGGCACTTCAGGGCATGGTTTAGGGGACATGTTAGTCTTGGGTTGACAGTTGGACTTGGTGATCCTAGAGGTCTTTTCCAACCTTAATAATTCTATGATTCTATCCTATGAAAGGGTATCACAGTTACAAAGCACAGGTCCCAGAGCCTGAATTCACCATTTCCATCCTGGCATAGCTCCACAGAGAACAGGGAAATTCTCCTGCTTTGGGAATGTAGGTCTGGAAAGGATCTCCTGCCACTGGCAAGCAGCACTTTTCCTCTATCGTAAATGTAATTGAAACAGGGTCCCAACTTTCACTGCCATTAGCCATTTAACCAGCAGTAAATTGCCCTAGACCACAAAAGCCTGCCAATGGCCTTGCATTCTCCTGTCTTGGTACAAAACCAAAGCAACTCCATCTAACTCCCAGGTCAGTTTGGGTTCACACTAGTGTAACACGTTTGAGTCAAGCACAGTTACACCGATGTGTTGGTGATGGCAGAAGAGATTGAAGGCAAAGTCCTTTTGAAACCGCTGTGTTAACACAGTCAAGCAAGACCCTGCAGACACTATAACAGCTAAACATCTATGCCCCTATTCAGGAAATAGTAATTGTGAGTGTTGTTCCTGTTATGGTACTGCATATCTGAAATCTGAGTATTTGTAATGGTATGAAAATTACATACAGAATAGGAAAGTTAGAGCTTAATTGTTACGATTCCAAATACCAGTGTTCTTTCCTTAATCTTAGCTATCTGAGACAAAGGAAAATATCCAACAAATGTATTTGGTCTGCATGTCTCATCTGCAGAACAAATTAAGAGCTGTATACCTTTTTCATGAAAATATGTGAAATCTCGTTGAAAATAGATCAGAGGTTTCATGGCCCACAACAGCACCTCAGAATTAGAGGTCTAAACTGGAGGAATGTTGAAAATAGAAGTCCTGCTATGTTTTCATCTGTGCCCTACGACCAGATGTTCGTCTCAGATCAGTATCCAGTCAGAATAGATCCCACTGAAGCTTCTCAGGACAAACCTGTTGGTCCTGATGTGAGTGAGACCTTGATCATCCTCGGTGCATAGACAGCAATGTGCAGCTATGCCTCCAACTTCAACAACACTTCAGAATAATCTTTGTTTTTCTGAACATTTCTACATATCCAAAAATAGTAAGAGCAGTAATGACAGCAAATGGGTCTGGCATTTAATGATTTCCTAGATGAAGAGCCCTTAAGCTCTCAGATCTTCTAGTAGGTCATTAACTGTCAGAAGTTATCAAGTCATCTATTTTAGGGCTTTCTCCTGGACTCATTTCTGTAACATTGCTATGTTTCAAGGGCCTGAGCCTATGCCTGCACTTCTCACTGATTTCGGTCGTACAGAATCAGGTACCAGCAACCTAAATAAATGTGCATAAGTCACTTTGCTTTCAATACCAGTTAAGTTCCTACATGTCCTGTAGATCCAGGTGCTTTCCCAGTAATAGCAAGGGCTCCAGGGTCATCCTTTGGGGAGGAACAAAACCCTGATGAACTGAAAAGGTGGAGCTGCAAAAACCCAGTTTCCCTTCAGAGACTCCCACCCCAGGTGCTGCCTTAGAGGAGAGGAGATGCTGTGCCCCAAGTTGTTGGCTGCTCTGCTGAGACAGAGAGGACGAGCAGATGTTGCAGCTGGCAGCAGCCCATGGCACAGTACTGGGCATACATGTCCTCACTAGGAAATGGGGCGAGGTTGTGTTCAGAGCTCCTGCTGGGTAAGGGCTGCCAGGCTTGAACCCCACTAGAGATGGTGGAGAGAAGCTGCAAGTCCCAGGTTAGCCACCAGTACTATGTCCTTTGAACATGACCTTTCTCTGTATATGTCTTACCTAAACTGCAGGACCACTTTTTTCCCCACTGTCTCTAATGACATCAGAGTCTGGAGGCTCCAGAGAGAAGACACTGTGAGCCTATATTTTATTTTTTATTTTGTAACACCTATAGCGGTTGAAATACATCCTCAAAGCTGCTCCTTACCACCACTCCACAGCACAGGCAAACTGGGAGTGACTGCATATCCTTGACCAGAATCCCAACTGGTAGAAAAGAGCATAATTTCCTGGCATTGGCAACACTTTTCTGGTTCAGACCAGCCAAGGGCCTGACCCAAGAAACAAAAAAACCCACAAAAGTGGTAATTTTTCCTCAAGAAGAGATGCATGCTAATATTGCCTCTGCCAGTTCATGACTAAGAAATACATCTGTGTCAATACTGAAAATAGACAGCGGTTGCTTTTTTCCCCCCTCTTGTAACTCTAATGCCTGAATGAATCTATCAGGAAACAGAAGACAAGTCCGAACACTCCCCATGGCACAAGGAGGCAGCTCTCTGCATCCTTTGGCTTTGCTTCACCTCAGTCACTATTTATCACAGCAGTCATGTATCCCACCAGAGAGTATTAGGTCCTGCTAACATACAAAGGCTACATCTGCACTAGTAAATTAAACAGTGTCAGGTAACATTTCCAGGCACAGGAACACCACCATCTATACTGTTATGCTCCTACAGCAGCCCCTGGCACCGTTTTGGGTCAGGCCAAATGATGCTCTTGCAAACAATGCCTGAACAAGAGCTAGCCTGAGCCAGGGACCATCCCCAACAGCCCCTTGGGATGCAGCCACTCTGTTTCGGAGGACAAGAGAGCCCAATAGCGAGGACATAAGCTGCCCTGGGCCTGTTGGCTTCAGGGCCAGAGAATAGTCCCAGGTACATCTAATTTACTGGTATAGTCATAGACAAAAAGGCTTCTTACCTTCAGCAAAGGAAGAGAAAGCAAGACACATTTAAACATTTTAAAGAATGCAGTGGAAAAAAGAACACCTGAATATTTTGAGCATCCCAAGAAAAAAGTTCCTAAAAAAAAAAATTTGTACAAAACTCTCAGTTTTCCAGTGAGAACAGGAATCCCATGGTATTCCCAACCTCTCTGGCAAATTTTACCATAACACTTCAGTCGGCTACACTGGTTTTCAGACAAGAACACCCACACACACCCCTCATTTCTACAGGGACAAGAAAAGATTTCCAAGCCAAAGAGTTCATCCTTCACAGAAAGCAAAGCCAGCCAGCTCCAAGCCCCAAGGATCCAGGAAAGCTCAGCTGACTGCTTGCAGGACAATTTGTTCCTGCAAGATATCACAGTCCTTCAGGACGAAGATTTCCCCCCCCACTCGACCCACCCACAGTCTGTCCCAGGACTTAACTGTCCTTCCAGCTCAAAAGCTCATCCCCTAGTTCACCTTAGGTTTCCTTTGCCACTCGCTTTGTCCTCACCAGTTGTCCAGCCACCACAGGCATAGCGGACAGTTGATGGGTTTCCTGCTGTTTACAATAATTTGTATACATGCAGTTTGTTATCTGCTGTTAATCCCTAGCCTCCCCAGAGCTGTTGCCTTCCAAGATGCCGTCTCCTTTCATAAGCTCTTTAGAAGTGTAAACTTGCCCTTGGCTGCATTAACACAATCAAGAGAAGATTTTTCTACCAAGTCATCACAATCACCTCATATAACTGTCCTGTCCATACTTGACCTCTCTGCCAGGATTGCACCATCTGGAAGACTTTACCAGGAACTTTATATTTTCCTCTAGATAATTGTAAGAGATAGTGCTGGATCACAGGCAGACCCCAGTGGGCTGAAAAACGCTTGTCTGAGTAATGGGTTATGCAGCATCTGCATGAGCAACACCCAAGAAGGAAACATGCATTTCCACACTACCTCTTACGCAGAGTCCCCTCCTTATTGGTTATATTACTGTATTGGCCAAGCTTTTTGAGTTAGGTCTGAACTTTAATAATGCTTCTTGTCAGGGTCAGGTCATGTATTTCAGCTCAACTTTTGGCTAAAAACAGCTGATTCAAGTTTATTGAAATAGTTCTTCAAGTTCAAATCATTTTGGAAAATTGCTGTGATTATATTGCTTTAGTCTCCCATTTAAAAAAAATGAAAAAAGATTATATTTCTTAAGGGAAACAGTTTAGTTCAAACAGAAATATTTCCAGTGGTGTTTTTAAGCTAAAAATATATTAGATAATAGGGGTTTTTTAAATAATAGACCTTAAATGACTTCCAAAAAACCCCCGTATTTTTCACATTTGTGATGTTTGGTTGAACCATCACTTTCCTCTTCTGTTTTCTAACTTTTCCAATACAAACCTTTCCAAATCATATTTGCTTTTGTGAAAGCTCCTTAGCACCAGTTGTGCACACACCTCTGCCCAGAGCTGTGCGAACAGGACACTGTCCCCACGCTGACACCAGGGACAGAATGGGCACCAGCAAAGCAGAAACGTCAGCGAGAGCAGATGCTTCCCACAAGACTTGTTAAACACATCTCAGCAACAAGGCCCAGACCAGTAATAGCCTTTTTTTTGTGCTTGGGCAGGATTCATGTCCACTAACCTTAGCGTAGCTACGGTGTCACAACTGTTGTCATGTAATTGGGAGCTCCTCAGCAGAGTTATTGGAGCCTGGGGAGAGTCATGCCTCCCTCTGAAGATGCACGTACCGATCTTCACAGGCAGCAGCACTGGTTTATTCCCACTGCCTACCTCTCCTGCTCCCTGTGGAGCATAGAGCAACACCAAAGACCTGAGTGATAAGGGCAGGAGTCCACACTCCATGGTTTCAGCTCCAACTCCATGCTCAGCACAGAGTCTCAATGTTGTCCAAGCACTTAACCCCTCTCAGGGCTTGTTGCTAGCCCTGGTACAGGTATTTGATACTCACACAGTCCCTTGTCACCGCTACCATCACCTGAGGGACCTCCTACAGGACCAGAACTGTCCATAAGGGCAAGATGGAGAGGAAGAGTTGCTGCATGTCACCATCACAGGACACCGGTCCCAGCTGGGCTGCAGCCCCTCAGCTCCTATTCCTGCACACCTCAAAAAACTTCTGCCTTTCAAGCCTGCTCAGTCCCACAGCACTGGGCAAGAGCAATGCTGCTTCCATAGACTCTGAAGCAGTCCCCAGTGGCTCCATCTTTGTGATGAGCAAGGAAGATATCCAATTTCTCTTGTCTCTGCCATTCAAATGGCTAGTTTGGAGGGAGAAAGCAGCATAAGCATGCTCGTGGATTTCATCGGCAGCCTGTCACAGTCCGCTACCTCCAGCAGCCCAAAAGGTAAATGACCTTTCTAGCTTTAAACAAGATGAGTCTGACGAGCCACTTGCCATCCTGCTTCCCACCACACCTTTAATCTCATGCACAATCTTGTCAGGAACAGGATATATTGGAGTTGTCATGATAAGGGCAGAGAAGGCTCTGAGAAAGTCTTTACAAATCTGCTTGAAGTTTAAGAATTGCCTTGAGCAGGTAGTGATCCTAAACATGCAGCAGTGGGTGGGGGGATTTCCAAAGCTATAACCATCTCATTGACAGTGCAGCGGCTGATACCGGAAAAGATCAGTGCTAATCACTATTTTAACAAATTACTACAAATGCCCATATTTTAGAGGGAGAGATGAAATCATGCAAATAAGCCATGTTCCCCGGCTAAACCCTATTTGCAAGCTCAGCTACAGGGAGGTGTCTTTGAAATGGATATAAGGTGAAGTCCCTAAATGTTCCAGAGGCTGGGTTTGCCTCTTTGTTCCCTCAGTTTCACAACAACGGCAAACAATGAGAGGGCTTTGTTCATTTTAACACAGGAGAGAAGTAAAAAGAAATTATCTCTTTTAGCCTTTGTCTTCAGGACACTGCATTTATACATTCAATTTGCTCTTTGTAGACATTAAAAAGTCAAAACATTGCTCTTGTTTCATACCTATTAATTTGCATTATGCTTAGAGATCAGAGCCCATCTCGTGAATGCAGCTCTACTCTGAGATTAGGGTATGGGTGCTAGAAAAAACAACTATATCTGTTATTATGCATCATAACAACTTTTTTTTTTTTTAAATTTTTCTGGATATTCCTTGTTTTCTGTCCTTAGGAAAAAAAAAAACATAAAAAATGCATTGTAGGATAAAACACGTATCTTGGATAAATTCACCTTTCACAGTGAAACCCATCCTGCCTCCCAGGGCTCGGCCCCAAAGCTCCCGTCCAGGCTGCATATAGTCAATGTGGCCGTAGATCAAGAAGGAACAGGTGGATATTTTGGTAAAGGGCATCAAACATGGCCCTTTCCATCCCCTGGAGTCCACTTTGCACCACAAAAGCGATAGCTCCATGGATTACTCTATCAGACTTCTACTTGCTTTTAAAAATCTTGTGCTTATTTTGTTTTCTCCTCAGTTAGAAAAGGGATTTGGGGGGAAAGGAGGTCTTCTAAAGTCTAAATAGAGTGGCTTTGTATTTGTTAAAGACTGAAGCTATTTTCAAGCTGCAAAACATATACTCTCAAGAGTCTTTAAAAAGAGATATCGCTCTCCTTTCCAACAGTGCCACTCCTTGCAGTCTAAATAAACAAGAAATAAACTGCCCAGCTCGTACACCAGCTATCACAGGTGACTGATTAATTTGGGAAGAGAATTCAGCCTTGTCCCAACCAACTAATGCTCTTGGCATGATTTCAGAAAGAACCATTGTCAGACCTTGTTAAACCCTATGCTTCAGCCGCTGCAAAATTAATACGCTGTGACTATTTCAGGCACCACTTAGGAGGCCAGGCTTTAAGAGTTCGGCTTGTGGTTCATCTTGGGGGAGCAGGAAGAGGAGGGAAAAGAATGACAAATTTAAAATTAAATCAAACAAGAAGAACAAAAATAAAAAGACTCAACAGCCAACCGTTCACAATGGCCTGCTGGGAACTCGTTCCTTTTACTTCTGATTTACAAGTTACATATGGCGGGTTGTTTACATTCTGTTACTGGTTTATGTTCTTCCAGAAAGGAGAAATTCCTCCAGTAGATTTTGATTGCTTTCCTGTATGCGTCTCTCCCCCAACACCCCCACCCTCAAGTATCTGGTTTCGCTTAATATGCCCAGAGGTTTCCGGAACAAAAGAGGTTGTTGGATTTTTTTTATGGCTAAACAAAAAGTTGACTATTTTTCCAGGAAGGTTCAGGCTGATTCACATTATGTGAGTGTGAATCCATGATTTCAGACTCTTCTCCGTATACAGGCTGCTACAGCAGCCACATCTTCGTGTGTCACACGAATGAACAGCTCCAGCTGCATGTACTGCATGCAACAGCCAGAGACATCCCGGTGGAAACCGTTCTACCCGTGCCTTTGGTCACGTTCGCTTTGTGGATTCCCCAGGCTGCAGCAGGACTCCTGGTCTTACGGTCCTGCTCTAAAGACTCAAAATCTCGGTAGACTAAGCAAAAAGGGCAGGAGAGTATTGTTGTTCACACCATGAGGAAAAAGACAGAGGTTTCTTTACTTTCCAAAGAAGCCAAAGCTGCCTTAAGGTTTTCTGAATCTCAATTTGTGTGCATGCTACAGCAGGGATAATCAACGATAAAACTGCCTACCCAAACAGTTTGTCCCTTAAATTGCTATAGACAGAGCACTTATTTCTTGAAGCTAAATCCATTTGGTGTGAATTCCAATCCTGTTCCCATAGGATCTGCATCCTGGGCTGGATTAGCAAGAGTACAACAGCAGGTCCAAGGACATAACCCTTCCCCTCCATTTGGCACTTGTGAGACCACAGGTGGAGGACCATGTCCAGTGTGGGACTCCCCAGTGCAAGAAAGACACGGGCATCATGGAGAGAGGTCAGTGGAGGCCCCAAGATAGTTGGAGGTCTGGAGCATTTGCCCTACAAGGAGAGGTGGAGAGAACAAGGTCTGGTCCTGGGAGACCTCATTAAAGCCTTTCATTACTTAAAGGGGTCTTAGAAGAAAGACAGAGAGAGACTTTTTACCTGGGCCTGTAGTGATAAGTCAAGGGGTAATGGTTTTAACCTTAAAGAGGGTAGATTTAGAGATTGGATATATGGAAGAACTTCTTTACTACGAGGGTGGTGAGACACTGGACCAGGTTGCCCAGAGAAGCTGTGGATGCCCCATCCCTGGAAGTGTTCAGCATCTAGTGGAATATGCCTCTGCCCATGGCAGAGACGTTAGATAATCTTTAAATGTCCCTTCCAACCCAAACCATTCTGTGATTCTATGGACAGCTTTAAGGAGGACAGGCAAGATCTTACTGCTGCCAACAGCTACGTTATCAGAGGATACACAAAACACAGAGTCAGACTCTTCCTGGAGATTCACAGAGATAGGGCAAGAGGCAATGGATGCATGTTAAAAAATGGGATGCTCTGATTAGATTTAAAGACTTCTTTGGTTTTACCATGACAGTGGTCAAATGCTGGAACACTTTCATAGAAGTGGGACCAAATCCATCTTTGAAGGTGTTCAAGACTAAACTGGAAAAGCCCCTGAGCAACCTGATCTATTAGGCCTGGTTTGGGCTGGGCTTTGGGCTAGATGACCTCCAGATGTGGTTTCCAACCTGAATTGTTCTATGAGCTTATGAATGCTAATTTCTAATGTCTTTAATGACCAGGCCAAGTGCCACTTTGGCATTCCTTTGCAGGCTGAAAAGAGAAGTTAGCTTGTGGTTGAAGACCTGGCTGTGCACATTGAGCAACCTCCCTTCAAGCCCTACCATTTTCCAGTCTGACTAGGGAATAGAAAGACAAAAGAGAGCATATGTGATGGTCTTTAGAGCTGAGCTTCTCCATACATTATCACTTGACTCATCTCTAACATAGCCCCTTCCTTCATTACCCAGCAGTCTAAACATCTGCCTCTGGAAAGAGGGTTATAGGCAGCACCATGTTCAATAGGATGGTTCCGGAAGCTGGACTTCATTCCAGGAAGAGGTTGCCATGGCCATAAATTTAGCATATTTAGAGATAAGTATAATTATCTGAGGGTGCTTTTTCAGACCCCAGATAGAGCAAAAAGCCACTCACTGCCAACTTTTCCTACCTTTCCAAAGAAGGAACTGAAAAGTGAGGTACTGTTGGGAAAACAAAAACAAAGACAAACTTCAGAAAACGTAAGTAGCAATTTCTTTAGTTCAACAGGGAACTGGGTTTGGCTGCCTTAGACAGCTCTGGAAAAAGACAAGGATCTCCACATATTGTCCCAAAGACAGGAATAAAAATATATAACCGTAAGAAATCTCAAAGGAACTGTGCTGCAGTGTGTGTGTTTAAAAATACATGCTTAATCATACAAAAGAGGTCTGGTTTAAGTAAATTATCCTGCTTATGAATTTAATGGAACAAACTTTTTGACAACCAACAACATTTGTGACATACAATTCCAGAATGATAAAAAGAGAAAAAACGAACTGAGTCCACCAAGGGACTCTTTCACACTGTACCCTGTCTCTGACACTAGTCAAGAACCAAGGAATTGGGGAGAAGCTATAAAACCACGCTCAGTCCAGGCTCTTGGAACAATATCTTGGAACAATTCTCCAGAATACTTTCCCAGCATCCTACAACAACAGGGTGCTCCTGCAGGTGTCTTTAGGTCACCTAGTCCAACCCCTGCTTGGAGCAGGTCTAATTAGATCAGGTTGCTCAGGACTTGTACATTTGAGCCTTGAACACCTCCAAGGATGGAGACATCCCTTGTGAACATCTCTGCCATGAATTTGTCCAGTTGCTTTATGAACCCAGGTAAACTTTAAACACCTACACCATCCTACTGAAAGGCATTCTCCAGGCTAACTTCTGGCAGCACAGGGAACTACCTCCTATTTGCTTGTTACTGTTAGCTGCATTAAATTAAAACCAAAACCCAAGCCAAATGGTACATCAGGTAGAAAGAGAGATGAAGGAGACAATATTGCCGTTGTGGTCATTAATACTGCCTTTGCTGTGGTCACTCTGCCTTGAAAGAGCATGAGAGACAAGTGACAGGAGTTACTGGCCTGCTGGGATCTTCATACAAAAAGAAATTAAGATGAATGGGCCTGCTAACTGCGAAGAAGTACAACACACCTTTATAAAATCATCAGCTTTCTATATTTTGTAAACCCAAAGCACAAAATATGTTTCCTCTCCATTGTGTCAGGAAACGAGAAATTATTAAAACACTGAAAAAATATGTTGTTAAGAGGATTTAAGTACAAGTGCAACACCAACATATAATCTATGGCATTCATTTGGCCAAGTCATCAAAGGCAGAACTAGATATTTACATGCATCCTCCATAGGATACATTGTAAAGAAAGTCCAACAAGGGATGTTGAAATTCTGTAGTCTTGAGGCATTTGCCTCTGAACAGATTTAAGATGACATTTACTGCACCATCTGCCCATGAAGTAAAATGAACCAAAATTACAACAGATGAGTTCAGCTCCGATCCCTGGGGCTCTCTGATCCAAGACTCAGGACTGACTCAATGGCTGCTCCAAGACTGTTGCTTTAGGAGATCCAAGTTCCACTCCCCCTTGAAAAAGGAAGTCAATAATAAACACTGAGGTTGGACAGCCCATAGGTTGGGGCCACTAGAATTAAAATAACCTGTTCCACATGAGCACATCATGAAGTTTGGAAGAGTTCGGGAAAAGGTACTTCACAAAATCATGCATTCCAGCTTTACTCCTAGAAACCTTCAGCTTCATCCAGCACCCAGCATGGATATGCTCTAGGAGAAAGCGAAGCTTCATCACTAGCCCCGCCTCATCCCTTGCTGAAGGGACTGGAAGACAGCTGCCCACTGGCAGGGTCCTGAGAAAGTGGAGTCTAAGGGATGACAGAGCCCTTTGGATAAGTTCTTGCTCATACAGATGAATGTTGTCTGAGCAATTAGAGTCTTTCCATCCCAACCTCTGCCCTAAACTGTCTGTGGAGTGCTAGGAAAATAATCTAAAGGAAAATAGTCTCTGAAAGCATCTCACATTGCTCCTGGAGATTCCTGTCCACCCTGCCTATGCTATTTGTGACACCCATTCTCACTCAAGGCTAGCATAGGCAGCTCCTTGTCCTGTGTAGACCCACCCAATCTGGACATCCTCTGGTTCTCCCCAAATACAAGTGAAGGCACCTTTCAGAAATGCTGAGTGCTCCCTGCCTGGCCATACCAGGGGTGGTGCAATGGATCCCCAGCAGCCAGGGCAATTCCCAGCCTTAGATCCCTCATCTTGACAATAAATGATGTGTGAAGAATTGATAGCATTTGCAAACTGGACAGCAGGGAGCCATGAAGTTAGGAAGTGTTATGAACAGGGAGAAAGGCTTTTGCTTTACTAAGCGAGGAATTGGGATCCACATTACAAGTCAGACAAAGAAACCTATGCCCTATAGGACTCTCATTCAATAGCTTTCTCCATGAGTTTGGCTCTTCACAACACAGAAAATACCTTGACATCTGGGATCTGTGAGACATCAGACTCACCTAGGAAGCAAGAGACCCATTTTTAGGCCCCATTCTTCCCAAAGAGGACCAGTGTGTTAAACCTGACTGCCACGTCCCAGGACAGTTGCCCAATCACCGGGTGCAAAATCTTCCACTTGGGTGCATGTATCTGTAAAGTTACAAACTTTTTAAGGAAAGAAGAGGCTGTTTGGGTAGTTCAGTCCCTAGATACATCTTGGGAAGGGAGAGACTGAAGCATCCTGTCAATCTCTGAACAACGCCCTACTCTCTAGGTAGGAAGCCCACAGTAGGGAGCCTGCTTCATTGTGAGAGCTCATCTGTCTGGGGGGCTTGAGGCTCGGTGAACACCACAGGAGCATGACATAAGTCTGTGAGACCAGGCATTTCAGCAGAACCAAGAATCTGTAGAGTACTGGAATGCAGGGCAGGTAATGCAGCACTGAAGTCCCAGCTATGTAGAAACACAGTCAATGGCCAATGGAGAGACAAGAAATCATTAAAATTAAGGGGAAGATGGGCTCCTTTGTGGAGAGGGGTGGCCCAAGAATTTAGTATTCATTTTAATAAGAAACAATGTAGATGGAGTTGCATCTACTTTGCTTGTCTGGTTTTTATTTACCCTTCCTCCCCTCTTTGGAAAAGCATCACAGAGCAAAACAGCCCAGAAGGGAAACTAGCCCGATAAATAGACCATCAAGAGAAATAATTAATCTAGATAGGAAAATTAAATAGGGGGAGCCACTAATCAGCTGCTTTCTCTGCAAGGAGGAGGCTGGGAAAGTAATTTAAAAAACCTTTTGGAGGAGACTCTGAGGCAGAGCGTAAAGTAAAAATACAGATGGCCAGAAATTAGAGCAAGTCTGTGTGCACAGGAACAGGTGGAATTGGTTAGAGGCAGAGCTCCCTCCCACCCTGCTTACCCCCTCCAATTCTTCTCATGACTTTACCTTCTGCTTGGCAGCGCTGTGAGCTAGGAAGAAAAAAATATCTCCCTCCAAGCTGGTGAAGCTGTCTCCAGCTGGGAGACTGCACTGCTAGCAGCCCTGCTCAGTTCCCAGGGGCTGCACACAAAGCCCCCAGCACCAACAGACTGATCCTAATTCAACTCCTTTGGTACTGGCCTCACAAGTAGAGGGATAACTCAGCACCCAGAGTCCCCGCCAGCATGAACTGGAGGGAAGATTTGCCTGGGCAAAACAATGCTAAATAAAACCATCAGAGCCTCCCTGCTTACAACCCTCCCAGAAGATGAAGCTTTGCTAGGATCAGACTGAGTCAGTCCACCACCGAGGCAGGAGGGAGCAGACCACAGCTGTGCTTTGCCCACATCAGACTCCTTTTTGCTCTAGGACCTCACTGTTCCGGCAACAAGAAACTACAAGCTCTCTAGCTGAGATCACCCTGTCAACCACCATCATGGCACCTGGTCACCTGCAAAGGCCACTGTCTTACCAAGCAGGTCTACAAGCATGAAGGTCCACAATGGTGCTGCAAACTCAGAGGCTGTACCAGTGTCAGAAACCATGGAAGTCCTGAAGGGAAATTGGGATAGACAAGGCTTTGGAACACAAATAAAATTCTTCACCCCAAGGAAGTTTGGATCTTCAGCTTCCATTCAATTTGGGAAACTCTAGCTGACTGAAGCCCAGGGCTAAGCAAACTCATGTCTCCCAGAATGGAATCCATTACCAAGCTGGAATGCCTCTAATTATACTAACACTAATAACGTTAGCTACTAAAATAGCTCAGAAAAGGATAAGTTACAAACGTGGTTTTCAGCCTGTGGGTTTCAAATGCATGGAGGTTGCCAGGAGGGGTTGAGAGCAGGGACACAACCTACTTTCTTTCATTTCACTTCCATCTAGCAAACTCACCCACCGTTTGCAGATCCAGTCGCATAAAGAACAGATGTTTTAGTTGCTATGTAGGCACCCGAAGAAGCTGCCCGGGTTTCGGAAGAAAAGAGCTGAGAGATTTTTCTCTTTTTTAGATAGCGAGGAGAAAATTGTTTACCCTGGATAGGAACGATCAGGTTTCCTTCCCTTTCTATATGTGAATCATGTACCTTATGACTCTATGAAAGCTTTCAAAAAAAAAAAAAGACCTTTTTTTTTTTAAAAAAAAAACACCAGAAACCAGACTTCTGTCTACCTCATATAGCGAAGGGGAAGTTCATACCAGGTTACATCTGTCAGTGCTCAACAACCAGGAATTCGTACGATGCCTCTACCCCTCGCTAAGCAATGCATTATGGAAGATGACCTGGCTGAACGCCTCGCCCCAAGGAGAAAATAGGAGCCTGAAGAAAACCGGTGCCATATTTTATAGAGGATTTTCTTTGGCTAATATTAAAGTTTTCCATAGAAAATTAAATTCCCACCCAAAATAGAGTTTACTCTCCAGCTAAATCCTCTCTGATTTATGGATTGGGATGATGGTTGGGATTTTTTTTTTGCTCCTAATATTGGAGGCAGGAGCAACTGACTCTAAATGCAAGTTTCAAAGGGAAGGTCACAATTTTCTTTTCATCCTGTTTTGGGAGTTTTTAGGAACGTTTAGCGTTTGTTTAAAAAAAATTAAGATTTTGGAACTGCTTATGTTCATCAGGGTGTCACTGCCAGATTTCTGACTAAGCTGAAAGTCAAGCCCCAAAGGACTGGAGAGGGTACGAACAATATTTACACACAGGACACTTTCATATTGAGAGGCAGGCCTAATAAAGGACAGTTAGTAGGTGAACAAGTTAACAAGAAGAAAAAGACACCTCAAGACAGAGGATTTCAAATCAAAGGATTTTCCCTTTATTAGGCAGAACTGCTTCTGAAGAAAATAAACCAGATAATTTTTGTCATGAGACTGGTGATTCTTCATGAGACCATCACAGGAAGAGGTAAAGAAGAAACACACATACACACATGTGGTAGTTTTCAGTAACATGGAGGTCACAGCTAAAAATTCAAGCCCTTATTAGAAGTTAGGGGAAATTACCTTCCTAAAGACATGCCAGTGACCTTTAACTCCTAATATAGTCTAAAGGGATTTGGAGTCCAGCTGTTCATACACACTCAGAACACCCAAACTGCAGATGATTAGCATGACTCAGTTTGCTACCTTTCTTAAATTTGTCCCCACTGGAAATAAATGCCAGTTGCTCAAAGATGAGGGGAAGAGGGAACACAGCCTTCTCCCTACAAAGCCTAAGGCCAGTTGCACACTTTGTCAAGGGTTTACCTGCCCTTCAGCATTGCCTTTGGGGAGCAGATCCTTCCTCAGGCATTTCAACAAAAGGTACTGTAAGAAAGTCCTGCTTGCAAACACACTGAAGGAAAGGGAGAGACTCCCTTGCCACCGTTTGGCTCAGACATTATCAATCCTGGACTAAAATACACTAACAAGAGGTGCTGCAGCTGTGGATGGGTCAGTCTTTCAGGGACAATTGCAAGGCAGGCTTTGCCTGTGAATGTCCCTACAGGGGCTGGAGCTAATGTACCATCTCCTACAGACTCTGAACTTCCCAAATGGTGTGAGATGCAAAACAGTGACAGCTAATGCTTTTTGAAAGTCATTGTTCCCCCAATCCACACACTCTCCCACTGAACAATAGTTTTATCCCAAATGTACTTTTCTTGATTTCCCACATTTTTTGCTGTGAGACCAAAAAGGGAAAACAGGACAGTTTGGTCACCCCTTCCTCGGCCCATTTTACCTTTGGAAATAAAAGAAATTACAGAGAGAGAAAGACAGAGGAATAAAAAACAAAACGTGAAAAAGACAGCAAAGGAAAACCAACATTCTTCAAAATTAAAAAGATGATTGTTCAAAGCTCTCCGTGAATCTCCTTTAAATGAAAGGCCAATTCCTTCTGAAGCCCATGGAATAATTACTCTGAAGCTTCACAGAATTAGTTTCACCTCAAGCAAGTTAGGGAGTGATGAGCCATGGCCAAGTTTGAATAAATGGATGTAAATTGAGATCCTCTGGCCCCCTTCCAAGCTGGCCAGACACAAGGCAGCTCTGGTCTTGAAGTCACATACCTCGTGTATCTACACTCACAGCAGATTGTGACTGTCTGGGTTCATCGTTTGCTTGCTAACAAAGCCTTGTTACTACTCTTTACAAAGCTGCATCACTGTACTGGCAAGGTGCTTACAGCAACAGGTGAAGGTGGTGTAAATGCGTCTCTAACAGGTTTCAAACTGCTTGTTTGAACTCAGAGCAAACAAACAAAATTGCTTCTCACCTTCCCCGAAGTTCCCTTTCTACAGGACTCCACATAAAAGGAAGAAAGCTCCAGGCTTGCCTGGCCTGGAATCAGAAGGCATGTAGAGGAGGAGGGAAGACAGCCCCAGTCGCCTCCCTCCCCTGTCCCACTTGAAACGTTTTCTTTCCTTCAGCCCTGGAGCCCTGCCAGGATGACTCTGGATCCTGCAGACAGGAGAGCATGCATGGTGAGTCAGTTCCCAAACCTTCCTGAGGCTGGATTTAACACCAGCAAAATGCCCCCACTTCAGCACGGGGTTTTAACAACCAGATGCAAGATGGACACACGAAGGAGATGGGCAGTCAGTGGGTATAATCTAAGGACCAGCTACCCCTCCCCAGGCCACTTTCAGCTGCAAGCCCAGTTGAGCTGGGGTTTGCAACAGCAGATCCAGCAGGAGCAATTGCATTTCTATCAGACCCACAACCCCACTCAGGGTCACAAGTCCCAGCTGCATTGTGTTTAGGAGGTGGCCCAAGGAAGGTGTTGCTCGAAGGGACGGGGTGATCACAGGGTGAAAGGAGTTAATTCTGGAATGGGGCTGGTAGTTCTTAAAAGAAATGTGGCTCAGCATGTTTGGAGAGGAGGTTTGTCAAAGGAGGGTCCAATGCCAAGCACAGAGGGGCTGTGAACCATCCAGAGGACTTCCTGCTCCAGTCTCTAAAATACCACCTCTTCCCAAAGCCACCATGAGATAATTTCCAAGGTAAATTGGCAAATGGTGCCTCATGGAAGTTAAAATTATCCAAAACACCTCAATGATGAAAAAACACAACCTAGAAAAACCAGTTTTTAAGATCAGATCCCCCATGCACACCCCATGGCTGGGGACATGCCCTGAGTTTTAAGAATGATTCCTAACTAGAAAAGGCCAGAATGGCTTAGATGTGTGACTTCATCCAAAAAAAAAGTGTGGCCCAGACATATGTAACAAACCCAGAAGTCATCTGGAGGCCAAACATAGAGTGGATGAATTAAGGCAAGGCCAAATGATCAGAAAAAGGAAATAAAGGTTTACAATCTGTCTAACCTGCCTAGAAAGCACAGGTCTTTCCTACATCAACATTCCTTAGCAGTTAGTAAGAGATAATAACATGATTATTATGGGGTTTCTAGAGACAGCTCAGGCAAAAGTAAAGGAAATTCATTCTGCCACAGAAGAAAACCACAATAGAGGGCTCTGCATTTAAAGGTTGTCTGCTCTGGACATTTCAGCTATTCATTGAGCAAATATTAGTAGCTGAAGTATTCAGACTGGTAAGGGATCGGGTTCAAATGTGACCGAGGTGAATGATTAAACCAAGCGTTTATGCAGCTTTCCTGGGATAGACTGTGTCTGCACAGGTGGAGGAGGCAGGCAGACACCCCTCGGTTGGGTTTGACCCATGGACAACACCAGGTGGTGGATTCTGTGAGGACTGACGCGGCACAGGAGATTTTTTGGATGAATAATTCATTCACTGAAAAAAATTTGGGGTTTGGGCCTACCAAAACTATTTGCAAACTCAGTGAATACTTTCCACCAAAAGCCTGAAAACATTTCAAGGAAGCAGTGTTTTGTTTAGACTTTTCTTTTTACTTCCCCCCCCCCCCTCCTCCAGAAGTGCCTCTGCTTGAAACCGTACTTTGAGGCCAGATTACTTGACTTTAAGCAGACTAAGCTTGAACGGAGATGCTTCCATTTCACACTGAACATTGTCAGCGCTCCGCTTTGTGGGCCAACCCAAAGAAATCAGTGATTTGCACAGTTCTAGTAGGAACAGCTGGAATGAGCCTACTGGCTCGGTACTCACAGGGAAAGACTGGATCCAGTGCCAGTAGACCCAGTTCACAGTGTGACCTGGAGCAAGTAAGAGAAAGAACTGGACTAAGGAAATACTTGATATAGGCTACTCAGGAACCATGCTGGGAAGCCTGGGGCCAGGAAGAAAAGCCTGGAGTCTGCAGAGTTGGAAGGAGCATGAAGGAGCCCAGCTTGTCACCCCCACAGAGCTCTGCTAAGTAGATAACCCAAGGAATAAAAATCTACTGACGACAAAGAGGCCAGCTGAGATGATTCTCAAGGAACTGAAGCAGTAGGAATCAGCTGATGACAGGCCTCCAGGCTCCTTAAAGACTACTAGCTTATGTTTAATGGCAATGTGTAGCAAGAGGATGATGAACTCCCAAGGAGATGTTCCACCTGCTGATGCACAGAGAAGAGAGACCAATCTTTTCACATATGTAGGCATGTTGGTGGTGGGTGAATGGGCAGTGAGCAGGTATTCCCACACAACCCTAAGCTCCCAAAGAGGTGCCAAGTCTCCCCAAACTTACTATACAGCAAATTTGTCCTTCAACCTTCCCTTGTCCATCAGCTATATGCAGTCTGGTCTCCCAACTTCTGTAGATAAACTAAAGGCTTCAGTGGAGACAGTGGGACAGGCCCACATTCATTTCTCTGTTAGTCTCCAGCAACAAGGAAAGCATAAAAGAGTAAGATACACATAAACATACTAAAATCCCAAAATATTTCTCTAGATTCCAGTTATCTGCTGCTCAGGGACTTCCTAACCCAGAAGTGCAGTCCTTATATTTAGCAGCACTTGATGGAGTTTTATTGATTTTGCCTATACAGCTCCATGCTGGAGGGAAGGGGAGAAGAAAATCCAGCTGGGTATAGGCCAAGAATTGTGTCCTCAGATTACGGTGTTCCTGCACACAGCTTATCTTTGCATAGATGGGAGCTTGTTGAAGGCAACTTGATGTCATTTTGGATGCTCAGGAACTTTGGTCATCACCACAGGGACATTCTGGACACGTGCAAACACCCACCAATTCACACCAACTCCAATACATTTTCTGCCCAATCATGGAGGGCAGAAACAGGCCCTCAACTCATAAATCAGGTCATGGTGTGTTTGTCCCTGTGCCATGAAGAATTCTCTGAGAATCCTGCAGCTGAAGGCAGGAAATTCACAGCTGAGACCCGTTCCAGGGCTGGAGCCTGGGCAACTGGCAAGCAACCGCAGCGAGAGATTTTGGAGTTATTGAGCTGAGATTTATGCTGCTGGAATTCATCACAAATATTTCACTCTCAGCAAGAGGTGGGAAAGAGGGGAAAATCGCTTTGCGTGAGACAGCTTATTTATGCAGGGCTGTCTCTGATCTAGCTTTGGAGGCATCATGAGGCAGAGAGCTGTAGTTCACAGAGCCTTTTGAGAGGCAGAGGATGGCTCTGCAGCACCACCCAAGCCTATCTCCAGCAGCCTCCTGGAATCCAACTCCTTCTCTCAATTGATTCTCCTATAGAGGCAGCATCAATTGCTTGCCTTTGCTGCTATCACAGGCTGCACTGGCTGCTCATCAGTCAGTGTCCTGAATACACCTCTTCCTAGGGTCTCTCCTCCCAAATAAACACCGGTGGGGGAGGAAAAGACCATAATAAGGTGAAAATTTGGCTCGGTCTGTTTGCATTGTCACCAAAGTCCCACTCTGATGGGGCACTGCAAGTCTCATCACCTCAGAATGGCAGAGAACTCTGCTGGTAGCCAGTTCAGTAACCACAGCAGTTCTTGTGTGCTTTGCAAGCATTTGAGGTGTAAGAGGTTGCTTTATCCAAGCTGAGAGAGATGCCACAGCACCATATTGCTATGCCATGAATTAGAGGTTGGTTTTGAAGAGTTTAGTTAAGCCCTGGGGAAACACATGCTTGGGGTTGCTCTTGTGCATACAGCACAAGGCATGTCTGCACAGGCTCTTATGGCCGGGCACACTGGAGCCACCTGGACGTGCTGGCACAATCCTCTGCCTGGGCTGGGAGGTCTTGCTGAGGGGGCTCCAAAGGAGTCTCTGCTCACTTCCAGCCAGGTCAGAGATGAGACCTTTCCACATAAGCACGTGCCATGCAGGCAAAGCAACTCTGAATGACAAATAATGCTAATACACATATTTGACTGGCTCATGTTGGGGTAATACCAGAGGTGACCACTGCCAAATCTCTGCTGCACCCATGTGCCAGGTATAACCTTCCCCACAGCAAGAGCAGCAGAGCTGACCGTGAACCAGTGCCTGGTATATGAACTTAATTCACCTCTAATTTGATGTTTACCTTAAACATACATGGCTGTGGAAAGCAGTGGCTAAGAGAAGGCTGGAGCAAATGCCTGCCTGCCCACCCTGAGTGGTCCCCTGGGTGAGCATGGCAGCTGCAGCTACCCATTGCTGCTGGAGTCAGTCCTGAAGAGCTCATGGACCAGGGAAGGGAAAATCTTGGAGCGAGAGGCAGTTTATTGGTAGTGAGGAGGGTTTTAAGTTGGTGACAAAGGGAGAGTTTGCCCTGGTGCGAAGCAAACCCCCTATGGGCACCCAATTCCCACACTACAGCCAGTGCATGTACAGAGGAGCTGCAGAGGCTTCTGTCACCGTAGCCTAAATCCAACAAGGAGAATGAGTCAGACACCTGGTGGTTCATTCCAGGGACATTTGCAAAAGCAGGTCTCATTCTGTGATCCTTTCTGCCTCGTCCTCCTCCCCCCATTCCCTGCCTTTTATGAGTAACCATATCTAAATACCTAAATCTGGTTACTCTTGCACAGCCCTTGATTTAGAAGGAAGTTGCTCAGATGAGGCAATACTTGAACTTTGACCTTTTCACGCCTTTACAGAGCTTTTCTTCTTGGATATGTAATATTAACCCAGGAAACATCCTGAGTATGTCTCTAGTGCACGGATCCAGTTCTGCTCTCATTCTCAGCACCTCAAGGTAATGGGAACATAAAGGAGAACAGGAGTCCTATTTTATCTACCGAAAGTGTCTTAGGGTTGTGCAACTTGTTTACGATGGCAAATTTTGGCAGCCAGCACAAGGAGCCTGGGATGGGATTCCAGTTCAGCTCGAACTGCCTCTCAACAAGTCCCAACAAAAATGCGCGCCATTCAAATTTTGCCACGCCAAATTCATACTCTGACTTGGCTCCAGCAGCGCGCGTGTGGGGGACATTCTCACCGCTGCCTACACCTCTGCATTCCTCCCAGCAGATCTCGCCAGATAAGTTTGCCCATCTGAACCACTGAGATATGCTTTGGTGGTGAGTAGGTAAGTACAAAGTTCAGATGGCCTTCCCCATGCAAGACCCACTGATAGGTGACTAAGGTCAAGCTCTCATCCAAATCTAGTGAGACCAGTATTGGCAAGGAAGTGCAAGCAATAGTTGCCCATAAGTCAACTGGTCAGAGAACAGGTATTTCCTGGTCTAGTTCCCCGTAACCCTATAAATGGACCTATGTGATCTGAGCACTAACGTACTAACTCCTCCTTCTCTTACTGTGCTAGTGACAGAAAAGTGGTGTCTGCCTCCCAGTGTGGTGATTTTTTCCACAAACAGTCCATTACTTAGAAAGTCCATTCAAAACCATCGGGCCAGCTACACTTTCTGGGACAAAATTAACAAACCTGGAAGCTTCCCTATTGCCTACAGCCTAATTTCTTGAGATGTGGGGAAAATTACTTTTTCCCCACAAATATGGAAGGGTTCCTTAGTTATTTAGCCATGGCACAGAAGTGGAAGCAGCTACCCTTTACTGGGTACCTGATTATGAGAGAGCTGGGGTGGAGAGTCTGCATTGCCTTGACTAAGGAAATCTGAAATGGAACCCAAAAGTTTTGTTTCAGATTGAATCAAAATATTTTGAACCATGTAGATCCCACTTTGGGTTGATTTAAACAAGTTTTCCCTCTTATTTTCTGGCCTAGTCAAACTAAAGAATTTCAGTGTCCTGTCCACCTGTTACTGAGTAGGTATTTCCCCACACATTTTGGGTCCAGTCACATAAATTACAGCTTTCTTTGAGGGTACAAAGCAAAGCTGTGACCCATGAACCCCAAGCAGAAACCCCTAAATAGTGGAAAAGAGCAAATTCCAAGTGTGAAAGTCAGGGAAGATTTTAGCTATCCGTTTTCAAAGTATATGAATTCAGGGTACTGGATGCTGATAAAATCCTCAGGTCACACTGATGCCATTCATTGCTCAGGAAAAGACTGTCCCAGCAGCGTCAATGGACTTAGCATCTAAACACTCAGGAAACAAAGAGCAAAGAAGGGAAGTGGACAAAATGCTTTGCCCAAGGTTGGAATGAAGGTCAGGAGCAGATCAGGATTAAGAAGCGTGCTCTGCAGCATCCCATGAGTGCTACACTGTCTCCACAGTACAGGCTAGATTGACAGTGGATAACAAGTGAGGTTATTACAGAAACATTTGCAGAACAAAAAAATCAGCCCTTTATATGGCACTTAAAATCCACCCGTGAAGTAGGTGACTTTATGTAGACATAATACCCCACTCCTGAAAAGGAAATATGCCAGGAATGTGAAGTGATGGGTATGGTTTCACAGAAACCCTCTCAAAGATCTCCAGCTTCCCCTCCCCCCCCCCCCCCCCAAAAAAAAAATATAGACAGGAAGAAGTTTTCACAAACATTAATTCATTTAACTTTCTCGTTCATCAGCAGAGAAGCGGGTAAAAGGAATGTGAAGCATTTACTAGCAGGGTAGGAATCATTCAAAAATGGAGTGAGTCCATTAATTACAGAAGTAAATACAATTAACACAGACTCCAAAGAGTTTACATAAGCTTCTTTCAAAAAGTATCCCCTTCTACCAAGCAAGAGTGTCTAATTTAGAAGTGAAATTAGGAAGCTGGCTAGAGATAAAACAACCAAGGAGACGCTTGCAAAATACAGTTCCTCAGTTGTGCTAGAAAAGATAAATGCTATGAAGCCACCAAGGCCGTTAGCACAATTACCAAACCGCTGAGTACTTGGGAGACGCTGCAAGGTAACAGAAGATGAAAGAAAAAAAACCAAGGCGGGGAGGAAGGCAACATTTTCCCCAAGATACAAGTGCAGTAAGGTAAGAAGCAGCACAAAAGGCCCTGAACTGGTAACTTCTGATGAAGAACACTGTCCATGCCTACTTTGAGGTTGTCCACATCTGAGTTTGAAGGGGCCTGTTGAAATGAGCCCCCTCATCTAGTACAGCTATGAAGTTTTTCTTGAATCAATTAAAATGCTTAAGGTCAAAAATGGAACTCAAGCACACCTGCCTTCCATTTTCTACAGAAAAAAATTGAAAGACCTTCACCTGGGAGCTACATCCCAGCAGTTTGTACTGCACATACGGTGTCAGGAAACGATGGAAACGTAGGTGGTGCTGACTCTCCACATTTTTTTAATAATTTTGAAAGTCTGGAAAGGGTAAAGAAAAACCTTGGACAGCATGCGAAGTGTCTTTTCAGGGGATTCACATCATCTTCATTAAAATGTACAAGGGTGTCCAGAGAAAACACTGGCCACTAAAAATCACACCTCCTTTTAGCAGAGAAAGGCTAAGCTGCTTGAAGTTACAGCCAGGACTGGGACATGATAAAACAGATTCAAAATGAGGAGAAACACTTGTTAGTCTGGGTAATCCCTGCCCCGAGGAAGAGTCCGCAGCCCTGTACATGTCTTGCTGGGTGACAGCGGCCGGACAGGAGGGTGGAGGCTCTGGCTCGGAGCATGCAGTTACAGGAGCACAGGTTGAGACCAGCCTGTGCTTTTGTGTTTCCCCTTCCACAGAAAAGTGCAGCTGATGTTTCTCCTATGCTGGTGAAAGGACAAGGCAGGACACCAGCAAATGCTGCCACAGGTCCCACTTGAGGACACACGGTGTTTCTGATGTCTAGGAAAACACTGAGGGGCAACCCAACACTTTGCAAATTTATGCCAAAATTTTGGAGCCAGCTGCCCTTCTACAAAGCTAGTTGCCATCTGCACCAGACCTCTGGGCCTTTCACTCCTTCCTAATGCAGAAATAAGAGCCTAATAAGGCCCCACACCTCTAAGCCCAGAAGATGCTGGGTGGACTCACTGAGGAGAGGTTTAGATTTTAGCTACATTTTGCTAGCCTCAGGTAAAGCGCTGCAGGGGTTCAGCAGGGACGGTTAAGCACAGTGCCAGGATAACATGGCCAGGCCACATCCAGACCTGGCACAGCACACCCCGTGCTCCTAACTCAGAGCTCACCCAAGAGAAGAGGCAGTTCAGGTCTGCCTACACCAGCAGGATAGACATGCCCTTTGGCTATCAGTTTTGTAGGTGTGGGGCTGCACCCTCTAAAAGAACCTATGCACTCAGCTTGCCTACAACGATGACAAGGGGCAAAAATACCCGTCTCTTCTAAGGGATGAAAGGCAGACGCTCAAAGGATTAAGTTACCAGCTCCTTCCCTTCCTTTCAGAGCTGGTGAACCATGCAGCAATGCACGTCAGCTGTGTTGGTTTTGAGTCGAGAGCCAGAACAATGCAGCCTGTCTTTCCTGGTGTGCACCTCCAGGGAGGATTCCTGCAAGCGTTCCTCCAAAGAGGGCAACGTAGGTGGCAAACAAGAGAGAAAAACCCTTCAACTTTTGACCCTCCTGGAGTTTACAAATTGCAAAGAGCTCATGTCATCATGAATGAGTCAAGAGGCATCTCACAGAGCCCTTCAGCCCACGCTGCACGTGCCTCTGCACTTTGTCACCTCCTGCAAATGTTTGTCCTGTTCCCACCATGGAGCAGGAGAATGGGGCAGATGGTTCCTGGGAAGTTTTGCCTATGGATGTGCCTGTCTGCAGTGGCAGCAAATAAATTAAAGCCCTCTGGTCCAAAGGCCACGCCACATCTGTGGTAGATGCTAGTTATGATCCACATGAGATGAGAGCAGCTTTAATAAACCTAGAGAGATGTATTCCCTATGTCTGTTTGTCTTCATGTGACCTCAGTCATTCTTCACACCTGGTACTGGAGTGGCCTGAGTGAATTCATGCTCAGAGCAACTACTGCCTGGAATTAGGAAGGGACACAGGACCTCTCGCTTTTGCATGTGGGGAAAACCAAGCACAGGAGAGACAGATTAAGATCACCCAAGGGAGCCTATGGCAGGGCAAAAATTGAGCACAACTACCCCAGAGGCCCAGCCCAACACCTTTGCTACAAGGCAATGTCTGCGCCATTAAGGAAAACCAAAACCATAGGGCAACACATGCCTGCATAAAGAAACTGAGAGGATCCTAACACAGAGGCGCTTCCACATGCAGTCGAGACTACACTCTGCAGCCCATTTCAGTTCCTTACTGCTTTGGGGTTGTTTGGGGTTTTTTTAAGGCAGTTTTTTCATCACGCGCTTTGCTGGGTGTTGGTCTGCGATGTGTAAGGTCAACAAGGAGGACAACACCTAGAGCTCACATGACTGGTACAACCTGCATCCCCCCCCTCTCTCAGAGAAAGCTTCTGCCAAATATTGTACCTACACAGCATCCCCTCGAATTTCTGACAAGTTCATTACAAAGCATAAAATGCTCCAGAAAGACAATGACCATGTTTTCATACACGAAGAAAAGTCAGCCAGCCTTCTAAGGATGACAGGCCTGCCAGCACTTGCCAGCTGACTTGGACTGGAAATAAATAAATAAATATATAGAGAGATAAATAGAAAGATATATAAATATATATGGAATCAACTTAGATAACAACAGCAAGTGAGCAAGCCTTCACATTCTGGTGCAAACATTAATGCCATCCTTCTCCTGAGTCAGTCGGGTCTGAAGGCACATAGTCACGCTAGCCAAAAGGCAGGATGTATCTCCACACAGTCCTAAGCTTGAACTACTGGTTATGGGGAGGCACACAGCTGGCTCAGAGTAGGAACATGCATCTGCATCTGTCTGTATTTTTGTGAGCTGCAGTGGAAAATTAGGTCTTCTCAAGAAACAAGACTGAAAATCAGGAGCCCTCTCCTCTGCTGATACACTGTCCTGCCATACACCCACCACAACCATTTCCCAGGCTTGCTTTGTAGGACCTTTTGTACCTTCACCTGTTGCCATCACACTTACTTACAAGCAAGCACAAGCCAGGAGGGAAGGTATAAAATATAAACCTTCATTAAAGATTTTGTAAGAAGTCAATGAGGCCAAAATAACAGAGGATGTAATAGAGCCATAAATATCTCCCACAGCCATAAACACTTCTACCTGCTGCAGCCTGGGCATTTATAAGTGCTTCAGGCATTCAGCACCGTGTTCACACTTATTCCAGCATTTACCATCCAAGGAGCCAGAGGTAGGCAGACGTGGTGCCATGCACAGACTCAGCCATCAGCCTGCTTTTATGATACTTGCTTGGGTACCTGTCTTGAACTCTCCTTCCCATGGATTAGGGCTCCTGCTTCAACCAAGGGGTGTTTAAAATTTCTGGCTGAGTTCAGGGCCCATTATATTCAGGTGCACGTAGACTTTGAAGTGTCTCAGAAGAGACTTTCTGTAAGCAAGTGAGGTAAAGGGGAGAAAAGCACCTTTCCTGAACACTAGGTTAAAAAAGAAACCAACAGGATTTCCCCTACCCAAGACTAGTATTACAAAAGCCACTTTCCATAGGTCGTCTCTTGAATGTTCTAACAGTGCCAAAAAGCCTCTGGAAAGTGGAGAACTGTTCTCAGGCCACTAAAGAAGGACAAGCGAATTCTCAGGAACACCAACCCACTGCGCCATCTCCCACGCTAACTTGGCAAAGCGGAAAGTCTTTGGTTATGCAAAGGAAATTCCTTATTCTGCCTTCAAAGCAGCAGCTCTATAGGGCAGAAAACCTTATGGTCAGCCAGCTTTTTGACACACATCTTCAGGCACCCATCCTCCTTCCTAGGCCTGGGGTTTCCAGGTACTGAATAACATCATTGCCTGCACATCCTACCAGTTCCAAGAGGCACAGGACAAAAGCTGAAGTATTTTAGCAGCAGGCAGAGGGGGTTGACAAGAATCTAGGTGGTCAAGGAGTCTCCAAACTAGAGTATTCATGCCCGCTAGCCTCAGGGGTGTTTTTTTCCATTACCCAAAAATACATGTCTTTCCCTAAAAAAAGACATCCTCCCCTCAAAAGTCAGAGCATCTACAGGCATTCATCATCTTTTTCAGAATCCTCCTCAGGTATTCCATAATCTTCCCCATCTCACACCATTATGTTTCCAGCTTCTCCAAGCCTCACAGGAGATCTCCAACTAGCTTAATTCCCTTCTTCACACTCCCAAGTTGCTACAGCAACAATTACACATGGTGGTATGTAACGTAAGGTCGTAGTGTATGCTGGATACCCCTTGGCAAGAGATGGAAAAGAGGTCCCTTAAGTTTGAGCGAGAGAACATCTCTCCAATATTGACGTCAGCAATATTCAGTCAGCAATATTGACATCAGAGGTCAGCAAGAGACACAGAAACAGGCCTAAACTTTTCCTAAATGGATTCTGAAGGCTGTTTTACTTTGCTGCAAAGCTATAGCTTGTCCTGAAATCATAGCCCACCTTGAGGCTCAAGGGATGGGTCAGCAGTGGGATATCTGCCAAGTGCCATAGAGTCGTGTCACTACAGATGCTTTTGCTTAAGCTGTGCATTTTGTTACAGGAAACCAGAAGTGTTTGCTACTTGCTCTTCTAAGTCTTCGCAGGACATTGCCAAAGCTATCTTTAAAGTGCGGTTATAGACAAGAAGTCATGATTCACCTCCAGAGGGACCTCAAGGTAAGTGACATTTACAAGGCTTAATCATGACCTTGTGAACAATGGGTGAATCAGAAAACTGAACTTTACATCACTCACCCAGATTAACATGGCCTTGGACACCTCCTTCGAGATCCTAGGCCAAACATTAGTTAGTTCCTCCCCTAGATGATTCAGAACTAAGATTAACAAGAGAGAAAGCACCAAGCCAAGCAGAATTATTTGCAAAGCTTAGTTAAGCAGGAAATGTTTTCCTTGTCCATGACTCGAAGATCACATTATCCCACTATTATATGTCCTTTGGAAGTTTTTCATAAACATGGCAGAGCTGAGGGGCAGGAAGGAAGAAGGACAAATAGGTCAGTTATTAGAGAGCTCACATGAGATATGAGAGCAATTGTAACCCTCTGTACTGCATGAATCACACACAGAAACTAAACCCTAATAACCAGTATGCCAAATGCTAACTAATCTGACTGTAAGAATGAGCTTCATCCTGGACCAAGTACCTCCTGCGAGGTGCAGCAACTAATTCATCATCAGGATCTCCACAAAGAAGTTTGTTTCAACAAATCAGTATTTTCCAGAGAAACACTAAAAAACATTGTCAGGACTATTTCAAGCTTCTTTTACTTTTGCAAGAAATAAAAGGGACCAGGTCCAGATCCCAAAGCCACTGAGAATCCAAGTTTCCCAGTGTTCATCTTTGTAGTTTACACCATGTCCTTTGACATGGTGTAACATATGACAGGTACTTTCTTGAGAAAAGGTAAGAACAAGTTACTCATCTTGCTAATCCTTCACACAGTGAAGAAAGAAAAAAAAAAAAAACCAACAGTACAAAACCTCAGTCCCTACCTTCAGCTGCTGCCATCGCACCACCTCTGACTCAGACCTCCCAGACTAAAAAAAACCCTACACAGCTGCTATCTTAAATTTCTTTAAAAAAAAAGTGCTGATCATTTGCCACATTAATTCATTGTACCTGAGGTCTTCCCAACTCCCAGCTAAAGCTAATGAGAAATTCTCACCTATTCTGGTTTTGACCTATACCTTCTAGGAAGGGCGACCCAAAAGCAGAAAGCTCAGCAAAATCCAGCTAGGACCTGCCCATCCAGTTCCACACCACCCAATACAGAGGAATTTGCCTTGTAGAATTCAGACTTGCGAGGAGCAGAAGTAAAGGTTGTTATTGCCTCAGTAATTGCTTGCACTGGAGGAGAGTGGGCCAGGGGTAATGGGGCTGGACAACTGCCGACAGGCGATCACAGAGACTGAGATGACTTAATGGCAGTGCCTAGGGTGCATAAGCTGTCTTTCTCTCCTGTAACAACCATCCTCTTCTGTTCAAGGAACCACTTGTTGGGCCACTCTCTTTTCTTTCTGTGCATTCAGGCTCTTTAAAATTACAGTTTCCCTGTGCAGAATACCTGAGCTGGCTACACACAAGCTAATCTGAGCACTCAGAAATGCCTTGAACTCCAAGTTGCTCTAGCCAGATTGCTTTTATGACCCCAGTGAGATGATTTACCGCATCTCTGCACTGCAAGGCAAAGAGGCATAGGTAACTTCTGCTGCATTCTCCTTTTCTTATAAATAGAACAGTTCACAGCAACAATAACCAATGATGATGATGGTGCACCAAAATGGTGCTGCAGAATAGGTTGGCCAGAAGGAAAGGTGCACTGAGTGCAATTGCAACCTTCTCTACAAAAAAATGCCCAGAGCTCCCTGGGTAGCAGCATCCAGAAGACTTGGAAACTAAAGGAGATGGATCCATCTGTCACCATTTGGTATCAGCTCCAGCCTAGACCTTTCTTTTTGTTATACTGCTCCCTGCTATCAGTACTATAGGTATCATCCAGATGTCTCTGTGGGGAACCAGGTCTCATAATATATAGAATAAAGAGAGACAGACAGAGATCATCACTGGCCTGAAGTACATACAACCACAACAGCCTGATACTCCCATACAGAGGGCTCACTTCAAACCATGGCCCTGCTTAGGCATCACCTAAGTTTCAGCTCTAACATGAAAAGGAAGAGAGATGGAAAAATCTTAAGAGTCACTGACCCTTGGCTCAAGGTGAATTTAATCTGCACTCACAGACGATCAAGCAAGCCCATGCAAGCCTCGCAGAACCATGCAGGAACACAGCATTTTTCTGCTCTGGATTTATGCAGCTCATGTGAGAATCGGTGCCAAAATCCATTGCTGCCTACTTTCTCTCTGCCTTCGATTTCATAGCCTACTCTCCAGTTTAGCCTACACCGAACCACAGAAGAACAAACAGTGGCCACCCGCCTCTCCCCTCCTCCCTCCCCGGGAGCACTAGCTTCTATTTATGGGTCCCCTGGGGAGAAAACAGTCGTGGCCATTGTATTTGTTTAAGGGTTTTCTGTAATTTCCTTGGGTTTGACTGCAGCCTCTGAGGTTAACCACAGCCAGCTATTGTGGCTGTGTCTTCATCATTCTCTATTGTTCCGCACTAGGTGGCTCTGCCTTGTTTTCTTGGAAGGTCAAGAGATTGTTTGTCATTTCTGGCTTGGCACTCAATGGGGAGAGGGTGATGGAGGGGAGGAAAGAGAAAAAGCGGCTCCTTCTTTTTTAGGACTGTGGGTTTCTGAGAAAGACCAGTGTCACTGACCAACTAAGGTCAGCCTGAGGTTACTTAGATGGTATTTCTAACAGCAGGAGGCTGTAACCAGCTCTCTGCTTTGACAGGATTCCCTTGAGGGCTTTCGAGAAAAATGTCAAGAATCCCCCACTTCTGGGTTCTTCCATCAGGGTGTTCTGAAAGTCTTTTCTCCTGAGAAAAGGAGGAGAGGGCCATACCATATAAAGCCTTTCCCCTGCCATGGCAGGATTAGCCACATTTGCACTGCATCCTGACCTTTTGCTACTGTAATGCTGAATTTCCGCAGCACGCCAAGAGGCGATCCTTTTTCTGGCTTCCAGTTTTGCTCCCTTATGGGAGGACACAGTCATTCTCCAGCCACATAGAGACAAATTCTTCCCAGCTCGCCTCTGTCAGTGCCTAAGACTGGAAACTTACTTCATCGTCACGGATGCGTCCTGGAGCCAAGGGTTTGGACTCTGATTCATGCCTAGAGGGAAAGGAAGGAGCAGGAGAGCACAACTCCATTGACTTCACCGAGTTACACCAAGGAGTCAACAAGGGGAGCGGTGTAATCTAGTGCATAGGACAAACAAGGAATAAGGGAATCTGGCTTCTAGCATTAATATCACAACCTGTTTTTCGATCCATGCAATGCCACTGTCTCACAGAGCTTTTATCCCCCCTTTCCACTCTTTTGCTAGTAATGTCTGCCCCAAGTTACAAGTTGAAACATTGAATTGAGTTACTCATCTAACTCATGGATTGGAGAGCAAAAGACACTGAAGAAATTACCTCACCTCAGCCCAAAGTTGTTGTCTAACATGGCTTAGAGAAGGTGACACAGATATCCTAGTCATGCCCTTCCCCACCCTCCTGCTTTTTGATGGAAAAGTATAAAATGATCCAATTAGAGATCTCATGAGGCAGCAGCTGTCTGGGGATTGGGTATATCCCACTTTAACTGGAGACCACGACCAACCTGCTCACTGCCAAAGCAGGAGAACTGCCTATTCTGATAACATGTTGACTTCTTCTCCTGTGATTTGAACAGAAGCAGTTTTAAACCTGGCACAGTCATGGCACCAAGCCTGTCAGAGTTCAAGGAGTGTCTGGACAATGTTCTTAGTCATATGGTTTAGTTTTAGGTCGTCCTGCAAGGAGCAGGGAGTTGGACTTGATGATCCTTATGGGTCCCTTCCAACTTGAGATATTCTATGATTCTATGAATTAATTAACATATTAGTTGTGAGATACTAAAATTGACAGTTTACACCACAATTTACACCACTACAGATTATACTAGACATTTTACAGGGGTTGTAAACAGAGCTGAGGTACTTGACTAACTTTAGTATGACTTTCCATTAGTGTAATTCAATTGAAATGGTGTTAAGAGGCAGCCTGGGAAACCAATACAATTTGGACAAAGTAGTAAAGTAGTTTCATGGTAAAGATGAGAGAACTGAAGGAGGTGAGAGCAAATCTGAAGCAGAAATAAAAGTCAGGTTGACTACAGCGTTTTCATTATGCCCCAAAAAATAGCAAAAGACTAGACTAGTGGGCATGAACCACCTTCTGGAGGTGTCGAGCTTAATTCAGACCTAACTACTCAGTCTCAGGTAGCTGCATTCACACCTGCAATGGGACTTGAGCAGGATCCAAACACCCAGGTCCACAAACATAACCCAGAAAGCCACCCATGTCCCAGTGGCTGTACTTCATTTACGAACCTTCTTTAGAAAGAAAAACAAAAAAAAAAAACAAAGGCAGATGAGAGGACACCACCACAAGCCAGGTGGGTGCCCCCTGCCTAACTGGGTCTCTGCCTTCAGGCAAGGTCAGTGTCCTGGGTCCTCTTTGAGCAGAAGCTCCAACTTCCAGCAAGAGAAGTCCTGGGGTCAGGACTTTCTATTGGGGGTTTCCACTTGTCCTGTGGGATCTGGGCATCCCCCTTTGGCTGAAACAGAAATTACGACACCTATCTCTGACACCTTCAATGACCTGACAGGGACCAAGAGGCTAATCTCTAAATGTTGGAAGTTCCTGCAGATCTCACCTTGTAGTGGGAGGATGAGAGTACCCAACACAACATCCTACAGCTGACAGATCATGCCCTGTACAGCCTTCCCTCAGCAAAGCAGGTTTCTTTTCATCTCCTTCCCTTCAGGAGGGCATTTTAGGGGTGCCAAGGGAAATGGAGCATCGGCAAAGGTACCTATCTGAGGCACGGACAAGCTTCCACAAGGGGATGAGGGGAAATCAGCAACACTTAGGCCAAGAAAATAATAAAAGTCAAACCAGCTAAGGATATGACCCAAAACACATCAGTCACCCCCAGCAGAAGATATGCAGGGCCAGACAAAAACCTTACCATCAAACACAGTTCCTGGGTCCGCTTTGAGCCCCCTGGAGTGGAAAGCTGGCTGGAAAGTAATTTTAATGACTTTAATTTTATCCAACTGCTTTTGTCCAGCTTCCCTCCCTTTTCCCAAAATCCACCATCACAGCTAATCACGAGATTTCCTAAAAATCTCAGCATATATTTGGCTGACAGAAGAAGTGGCCAGTGCAGAGCTGCTCAGCTCTGCAGTGACAGGAATCAATAGAAACTCAGGTACCTTCATCTGTTGTGAACGAGTTTTTGCTGAACACTTGGATGTCAGCCCTGGCATTTGTTGGCCCTGGCTAGCTCCGCTGTTAGCAGCATCAGCAGGGCATACTGCTGATATTGCAATGAGCATCGGAGGACTGCAAAGGACAGCATGTTAAGAAAAGATTGAGGCCCTGGCCAGTGAAACAAGGGACTTTTTGACAAGCCAAAATCCACCCAGCAAGATGAGCAAAACCCCAAAAGAACAGCCAAAAGTGAAGGTTGTCCCTCTCATGGGACACCACTGGCCAAACCTCATTTTAAAAGGCTTTTCTATTTTTCCTCCTGGGCCCAGTGCTGATGTGTTCCACTCCTGGGAAGCAGGGAAGATTTATGCCAATTAGTCAAGCCACTGCACCGCGATACTAAATAAAAATGGATATTAAAGCAAATGCGATGAGTCACCCATCCCAATCTTTAACAGTCGTCAGCCCTGGCCGTGTAACAAGCTGTTGACATACCACTGGGAAATGAATGTTAGCAAGAACAGCCTCTCGTCTCTGCCTCAAGCACCCTTGACCTTGCTTTGAGACCTCAGAAGTGGCCTGCGAGACATATGAAGCCAATTACCTTTGCATAAGTTTGCCCTTCAAGGGCCTCATTCCACCATAGGCCCCCCCACCCTCTGCCAAGCTTCCGAGTGTCATTCAAAAAACCAGGGTGCAACCAAAGGCTGCATGAGACGACCTGCATGAGACATCACCCAGCAGCAGCAATGCAGCTTATTGATCACTGTTGTTAATTAGTAACTCCTCGGCTGCTCTGGGGAAAGCCAGCAAAGCTGGGGCACAGGTGCTGCTGCGGGGGGAGGACACAACATGCAAGGGGGCTTTGACTGAGCATCGTCTCAGCTGGCGTGGGACGTGGTTGGTGAAGATGGCACAACGCTTTTCCACACTGGGGTGAAACAGACCCCATGGATTGCTCCTACAAGAAGTGGAAGGACAGAAAGAAGGGGGAGAGAGGAGACAGAGCTTGGGAGCACAACTAAATGCCACTGCTGCAGAGAGGAGGAGGAGGGGAAATGGAGGAGAACACCTCCTATTTCAACCCAGCAGCCCCAAGCAGCAGTAGCCACCAGAGCTTCACAGCAGACTGGGAAAAAAGGACTGCCCTCTTTTGTTGGCTTCCCCTAAAAAGCATTTCCTCTCCTGCTCCCAGAACAGCCCCGGCTGTACCAGTCTGCACCAGCTTTTGTCCTCCAGAAAACCAGCACTGGGCATTGCAAATGCTGCCTCAAGCCAGGGCTGAAAACTATCATTACGTTTGGGCAAGGAACCAGGGCTTGAGCACCCTCAGCTGTAGAGGAAACTGGCTGAATATCAAGAGTTTGGTCCAACGAGGTCAATGCAATACTTCAGCACACTGCGCCGGGCCTCCAGATGAGCAGGATGTCCGAAGCTTCATGTGCAGCTCAACACAGTGGCTGTGTCTGTCGGAGAGGGTTAGGCAGAAGCGTGACTTGACCTGAAGGTGCAGGTCCATTAGCAAGGAAGAAGGCCCATTAGTATGAGGGAGCCTCCCACTCTCTTTGTCTCAGCTATGCTTACATTACATTCCTGCTTCTCCCCCTCCCCAAATCTTTGCTATTATTTGCAAATTTGCCAGGAGAATAAATTTAGCACTGAGCTGTCCAGGAATATCTAGGGTTTTTCGGGGGTTTGCCCCTGGCCAGTTCACGCTGTTGCCTGACACATTGCCTGAGCAATTTCCAGTTGCACCAGAGCTGGCACTGGAGCTCAAAGGCCAGGCAGGGGTCAAGCCCAGCTCCAAACTCCTTGGCTCCCACTGTGTGCCGATGTGGCAAAGCTCTGCCATGGCCGAGCAAGGGACAACTGCTTGTCACCCGTGAGCAACAAGTGGCATCAGCAGGACATCACTGACCCCAAGTGCCCT
The DNA here is from genome assembly GCA_031468815.1 of Morus bassanus. NCBI lineage: Eukaryota > Metazoa > Chordata > Aves > Suliformes > Sulidae > Morus > Morus bassanus. The sequence goes on along the minus strand of CM062570.1, from coordinate 84,180,926 downwards.
ACATGCCACTACCCACAGCGATGTGCCTGTCAGCATCTGAGCCAGACGATTGCAGGCACCACTTCCATCCTAAAAAAGAAAGAGAGAAAGAAAGATAGAAAGGAAGAAAGAAAAGAAAGAAAAGGGGGTGGGGGCAGGAAAAAAAAAAGCAAAAAACTCTTTAGTGTGAACTGACAGTGACCTGTCAGAAATATGTTGCATTCAAACTTTCCCATAGAGCACTGAAAATTTGTTCCTTATTAAAGAGGGGGGGTGGCGTATCCAGTTCAAAGGAGAAGCTGGAGCAGAGAAGAATTCTGTGGCTACTACTGTGGTGTATTTTTTTCCATTTGCTTTACCCTGCTTCCCCCCCTTCCCCACTCCCTTCCTTTCCAATCCCAATTCCTGTACAGTTGCCCTGAATCTAGCAATTCCTATCCAGTGCAAAAAAATAAAAAAGAGAAAAGTTGGGGAGGAGGGAGGGAAATCTCCAATTTGTGGGAACTGCTGGTGCTTTAGTGGGAATGCAGAGAGGGTTTTGGATTTTCCCATGCTTTTAGCTTGAAACACTATTTTTACAGTGCCATTTAACATAGGAGAAAGGGGGGTGAGAGATTAAAGCAGTGTAAAAGCAGTAAATAAAATTTGAATGTCAGTGGCTCACATGTTTCAGGAGTGTGGCTGTTATTTTTATTTACTATTCAAATCCTATTTATTCCTCAGGGTATCCACAGTGGCCTGAACACTGTGATACAAACCCAGGGCACAAAGCAACCCCTGACCCTTAGAAGGCATTTTGTGACATTGTCTATGTTTTCTTGTGCATTTTGCCTCAACAAAGTGGAAAGTGTAGTGGACGAATAAAGAATGGTTGAGGTCACCCTGCCATTCACTGGCAGCAAGTGTCCTGGACACTGGTCATCTGAGCTGGGCATCAAGGGGCATCTGGAGTCCTGGAAATTTCCTGAAGTGTTTAGAAAGCAGCTGGTATGTAACGGGACTTGCCATAAATGCCAAGAGGAATAGGGATGTTAATAGCAGTATTATGAAGCATGTAGGATTTTGGCTTTAGAAGACACTTAACATGCACCCACAGAGAGTATCACGTTCTCATGCAGAACCCAAAGACAAACACATTGTTTGAATCTTACTCCAGGAAAACAGGATGGGCAGGATTCTCCTGCACAGCTGGGGTCAGAGTCCCTCTACAAATCTATGACGAGGATTAGACCAAAGGTCCAACTAACCCCATACCTTGTCTGCAGGAGTGGCCAGCAGCAGATGCTTAAAGAAGACATAAGACCAGCAAAGTCACGTGGCTACATTTCCACCACAGTCGCCCAGCCTCCAGTCTTCTGCTTGTATAACTACCATAGCAAATCACATCCTTGAACTGATCAAGGACCATTTTTATAGTTCCTCACCCACACCCTTCTTACCAGAACGAACTTCCTGAACCTCACAGCTCATCTACCTCTGAAATACCTTTATGGCCACTTTACACCTGACCAAAGTCTCCAAACTGACTTTGGGCACCGCAAAAAGACACTGCAAAGACACTATAAATGGCAATGAAAGGTGGGAAAAAGAGCTGTGTCATCTGGCACACAGTTTTCCCTTTGCTCCCAGGAAAGAGGAGAGATAACTTTCATTTTCTGGCCATCAGTCACTGGCTGGAGTAGCTGGATAACAAGATCAGTGTTTCATTCTTTCTCTAGCCTCATCTCTATGGCACGGACATTATCAGGAGGATAAAGTGCCAAAGTGCGGACGGACTCAGACAAGTGCCTTATCATTACACTCAACTTCAACTTCAAACATGGGAGGAGGTAAAAACCTTGCCTGCAAGTAATAAACTGGTAGGTCAGTATGGTCAGATGTCTCTGTGCAAGAAAGAGGCGAAGTTTCTTAGCGTGAGCTAAAGAAAAGACTGCGTTTTTACTCATTAGCACTCCTTGCTCTTTCAAGATTAGCAAGGAGTCCCACAGGAGCTCAAATACTTCTGATCCACTTCAGTGGATGGGAGATGAACAACATAGGCTTGGATACAGCGCATGAAATTGGGTCCCCATCTGGGTGAGCACCAAGGCTTTTTTCTTTTGGCAGCATCATCTGCCACAGGGACCTGATGTTATCACACTGCCTTCTGCTTCACAGTTATGTCCTCAGTAGAAAGGGGATTTCAGGTGTTTCCCACTGTCATGTAGCTAATTTTCATCCAAGCTTTCATCTTTTTTAAATCCTGCTGACTCAGCACTTCCCAGGGACCAGGTTACCTACTTGGATTAACTGGTCTTTACCCAGGAGCCAACTCCTTGGAAGCATGAGATCAAAATAGAGATGGGATGTGCTACACGAGGCATAAGATACACACAAAGGAGAAATGCCTTGCTGAGTCAGGGCCTATGCAGCCTGCAAAATAAAATAGGGGAAAAAAAAGAAAAGCTGATGTTTTTAGTAAAGTGTTTGTTTTCCTATTTTTAAAAGAGGCTGTTGTTTTCCTATTTTTAAAATAGGCTGGAGGAGCAAAATTAGAGGTTGTGTTCTAAATCCGAAGAGGAATTTTCTGATGGGTTGACCTTCAGTAATCTGCAGTTTTGGTACAAAGCACTTTCAGCTACAGTAACCCACCATGATTTAAAGCTGTTCACTACTTGGTATTTGTATGAAATAAGTTCAGTATTGCTGCAGAAAAATACAGTTTAGCCATTAAGCTACATCAGGGATGGTCAATGCTTCAAGCCTCTGCCCACTTACAGTGTTGTGGGGGAAGCATGATCCTGTGTTAAAATCATCACCTGCTATTTCAAGCAATTTGCCTTCAGGCACAGCCTTGCCTCTGGACAAGATCTGAAGCACCCTACAACTTACAAAAGTTTTACATTACAAAAGTGCTTCACCTGGGACTGAGCTCCTGAGAAAATCTGACCCAGAAGAGGAAGCTGAGTACACTTTCCTCTCTAGCTTAACATTTCTGTTCCTTATCATTAAAATGAGAAAAAAAAATTTCCTTCCTCTTCCTGACTTGTCTATTTTGATGGCACAGTCATCTTTTCCTCCCAATGTCATTAAATCTTCTGTCAGTCATTAAATCAAATCTTCTGTCATCTGGGGCACTCTCTTGTCTAAGGCAGCAGACAATGCTCTACTACAAATAGCAGACGCCGACACTCTAATGAATTTCAATCATGGCAGAGGATCTTGGGTGTGAATAAGCAGTCTGGGGCTTAGTTTTATGCCACAGGCAAAGGCAATAGCTTCATCACCACAGTATCTCCTCATAACCCGATGGCACCTTGGGCTCTAATTAAGACTGAGACATTACTGTTATCCTGGGAGGAATCCAGAGCTTCAAATGAGCCCTGACCCCTGCTCCAGCGAACACTGGTTAAATCACCGCTTCCAGTTGCTTTTCTTTTCATTGGAAAGAGCATGAAGAGTTTGAGGGGCTCTGGAAAGGAGCAAGTCAGGCTCCACAGAGTGATAATCACCCATAACTCCTTGATGTTTAATTTACCCTACATGGAGGCAAAAGATTTGCAGTGGCCCAAGACCATTTGCATGTGCTGCCAGCCTGTTCTTCCTAAGCTAGTTCTTCCTACTTCTTAAAGAAAGATTTGATAATGGTTTTTTCTGGCCTGCATTAGCAAACACGTATTAATACCCAAGGAAAACAAGGTGAGCATCAGCCTTGGCTCAGGATAGATGGCAAACAGAAAGCAACTTCCTTTCCTCCCTGTTTAGACAGAAAAAGGGTCCTAAGGGAAATGGAAGAGGTACTCTGGGCTTTTTCTCCGTCATGACATGACCTTGGCATAGACAGGTTGTGGCACTTGATAGCAAGCTCTTTCAGTGCGTTTATCGCTGCATTTCCTTGGGCCAACCCTTCCTCCTTGTGTCCTTCCAACACTGCCACAGTAGATTACAATGAAATGAATGAAAATAACGCAGCAGGACATTGCTTCTCGGCTGTTCCCAATGCCTGAATTCAATGGAATATTTGAATAAAATTGGCAGCTTTTCTCCAGCCAGGTCTCAGGGGTAGCACCAGAACCCTGTTTCCGCACCATGACAAAGAAGATGGCTGTAGGGATTTTCTCATAAACAAGGTTTTCTCTGTCAGCCTCCTCCTTGGGCTGAGGTCACTGGGGACTTGATTTGCTTCTGGGCACCTCAGCAGCACTGGAATGCTTCAAGTTGGAGAGAAGTCAAAGTGGGACAACATGGATGATTTAGTGGCTGGGAGGATTGACTTATGAGGAAGAAAATGGAAGGAGCTAAGTATGTATAGTTTGGCTGGAGGACAGCAAAGGAGGACAACTGTCTGCTGACTAGCTGACAGGCATAAATGTCGGGGAGGGGGAGGAATTGTTTAGGTTAGCCCAACAGGGGAATAACCAGGAATCACAAGATGAGATTTAGAAATGGAAAATGAACTCTGAATATCAGGGGAAACATTCTTAGCAGTGAGATCTAACCTACTGGATTGTAGAACATCCTCCTCAGGGACTGTGGTGGAAGCCCTGCTCTTTAAGACATTTAAAAATGGACTAAAGCATGGACTGTTGGGAATAATCCTTTGACTGGAGATGGACTAGGTCCGGGCAGGGTGTTCCCTGCGAGAAGCACATCATATGATGCTGGGCATGCGTGCACCATGGGAAGGTACTGAGAGAGCACAGGCAGGCCCTTTGCCCAAATCTGGGAAAATCCAGGAATGGACTAGGCATTAAAGTTTGCTCTTCATGGCTGGGAATAGCCCCACTGCAATGGTCTGCAAGAAGAGTTGCTCACGTTCTTCCTTCTCTCCAGGCACTTGAAAATGAGGGAAAGTCAAGATATAAGGATGGCACCTTGTCCGGGGAACACTGTTAGGAATTTACACTAACAAGACTTTTATATGCCTTGCCCAGAGTTTGGACAAACACCTCTTCCAGATTCCTGAGGAACTGTGGAAATATCACCATAGATCTTCATTATCAGGGAGGCTCAAACATCTGTGACACACAGCGGATTGTCAGACATGTTGGACTGGCCTGAGCTTCGAATTGGCCATAAAAGTTATTTATGTCATAAAAATCCATGTCAAAGGCCTGTTAAATCTGTGATTTCATAAAAACAAAACAAAACAAAAAAACCAACAAACCAAAAAAACCCAACAACAACCCCCCCCCCTAAAAACCAAACCAAACCAACAACAACAAAAACCAAAACAAAAAAAGAACTCCACTGAGAAGGAGCTGGAGTAAAAGTGAAACACACCAACATGATGCTAAACAAGAGCAAAAATCTTAATTTTTCCTTATTAACCTGGAATAGCCTCAGTTGCTCCAAAGGCTTAAACAGCCCAGAACATGGAGAACAGCACAGAGAAAGGGGAACATAGAGCTAATGCAGACTGGTGCACTCAGCATGGAGTAAGGAGTACCTTGAGAAGGTAACAAGTAGGATCCAAGAAGTGGATAGCCATGTTACAGCAGCATTGTGCCTGAGTTCATGAACCTTTCCTTTTGCACCACACTGATGTAAGTCAAGCACAGTTTGGTCCATTTTTGCTTGAGGATCTCTCTGTGATCCCTCCTGGTGAGAGCAATCCAGAGTGGATGGAGCTCATGGTTGTCTTCGTCCTGCCAACAGAGAAAGAGAGAAAAGGTTGAGAGTGCATGAGGTGAAGAGCAGTGGTTTCACAGACATCTGAGGACACTTAGACATGTTTGTCATCTGCATAAAAATTAATGTGAAAATGTGGTGATAACTAAAGCAGAGGTACTGGACCAACAACGCAGTGCGATGCTGTTGTTGCCTCTTGGCAGCAGACACTTAGCACATTTGGCCTCAGTAGCAGGACCGGGTTTTGACAGCTACAGGCAGTGAATTTTAGAATCACAGAATCATGGAATAATCTAGGTTGGAAGGGACCTCCAGAGGTCTCTAGTCCATCTTCTTGCTCAAAGCGGGATCAGCTAGGAGATCAGACCAGGTTGCTCAGGGCTTTATCCAGTCTGATCTTGAAAACCTCCAAGGGTGAACAAAACCCATTATGTCATCCTCTCCCTATGCAGCAAGTGCTCCAGTCTCCAACCATCTTGGTAGCCTCCACTGAACTCACTCCAGTTTATGAAGGTCTTTCCTGTACTGGGAGAGCCCCGAAATTGGACACGTTCTCTAGATGAAGTCTAACAAATGCTGAGTAAAGGAGTATTTTAGGCATTAGATTCAGAAACCTCTCCAAACACCAGCTTCCTGCAATGTATGCACCCAAAACTGAGAATGATGATGACAAGCATGGAGGGAAGGACTCTGCACTCACCAGGGAGTGTATTTTCTCACCTCATACTTTCTTCATCTTTACGTGCACGTATGTTCCTGTGAGTGTACCTTCCAGCCATGTAGACTTCCAGGTGACCCATAGATCTTTGCTCTTCTCCTTGCTCTGTGCAGGACAGCATCTGCCCTGCATAGGATTCCTCCACCTGACCATTTCTGACCATCTTTTTTGGGTCTTCAAACTAGAAGTTACATCCCATGTTCATAACTATGAGGGCACACACCAGAACGGCAAAATCAGGATCAGAATCCAAACAATTTCAAATATCCACAAAAAAACAGAACTAGAAGAGATTTTGCCAGGTCATCGAGTCCATTGTTCTTCTCCCTCATAGGTTCAGTCCTACCAAAAGATATTTGCTTAACATAACTAACCTCACCCTTGCAAACTGTCTCCTGCTGTCCAACCCAAATGTCTTGCTCCTGATTTAGATGAAAACGTGTTGTCTGTTCTCCTGCAGTGGACTCAAGGAGCAGGTTCTTCTCTTCCTTTCCACAGTACCCTTTTACATACTTGCAGTCTCCCAGCAAATCTCTCTGCAGTCATCTCTCCTCTAGACTAAACAATCCCAACTCTTTCAGTCCTTCCTTGGAGGTCATGTTTTCTGGACCTCTGATCATTCTTGCTGCTCTCCCCTGGACCTTATCCAGTTGGCCTTCATCTGTCTTGAAATGCCTTGTACTGGACACATGGGCTCCAGCTGAAGCCTTTTGGGACTTCGCAGATCAGAGATCTCAGTTCAGCCCATCAGAGAGGAAGACTGAAGTTACTAAGTCTGGATATGGTTCCGAATCCACATTTCCTCCCTGCTTAGGATGGCTCTGCTGTTCCCACACGGGACCGTGTCCGGAATGCAAATATCTGAAACCCTAAAATACTTGCGAGCCAGTCCTGGACTATGAAGAAAGATGGAGTAGAAACTCTTCCTGACTACAGGTCCTCAAAGCACAGCACATCTAGTGACTTTGCAGCTCCATGTTGTGGTGCAAGACTTGTTGGGGTGGAAAGAAGAGAATACTGCAGTACCCAAACTTATCTCTCTTGTTCACAAATGTCTTAACACATGTCCTTTTTGCTGCCTAGCACTGCAGCTGCAGAAGCCGATCCGCATGCTAGATGGGAAAAGAGGTTAAAATAAAATCAATACAACTAGAAAGATGTTTCCACTTCCCTTAATCAATAGCAAGAATTGTTCTTAGAAGAGAAACTGATTCCCAAAAAGGAACCCATCTATTAAAGACAACAAAATTGCTCCAATTGACACTAATTGATGATTAACCACATTACAGAAATCTAGCCTGTCCTCCATGGAATCAATGAAATGCAAAAATGAACAAAGAGCTTAAAGGATGAAACATGAGATTTCTGTAATCCTTTCAGCTTCACTCATTTAAAGTGCTTAACAGGAGAAGAATTACACTCACATGCAGATACACACATTTTTTGCCTTGGCAGAGCATTGGCATTTCTTTTTAGTCGTATTTATTATTAGAACAAAGTAAACAATTCGCTGCAAACAACAATTTCATTTGTTTTGCTTTTCTCTCTCTACTTACAAATTAACAGGTCATGAAATGCACTCATTTGTTTTATTTGTAATTAATAGCTTCTAAATCCTTGGCTGGTTTCAGCACTTCATAGTTGCAGCTGTACATCCATGCACTTCCAGCACTATTCTGGTCTCCTTGGGGTGATGCATACTGAAAATGGAGGAATCCAGGGATAACCAAGAGTAAAAAGAAATTTTAGATGAATATAGAGGCACAACATACACATTTCAATCCTCACCCCATGCAACTTTCTCTCGAATTTACCACTTGCTTCCAAGGCATTTGCTGGGGAAAGCACAAGACTTTCATTTCCAGCTGGGATGATGCACAGAGCTCAAGGATCAAAGCCTGTGGCTAGCTGGCAAACAGGGAGTAGTCTAGCAAATGCTTCTTATTCTTGTCCCATTAACATCTTAGCCAAAGCCTAACCATCTTTCTGGATAAAAAGAAGGGGCAGGGAGGGGATCTTGGACTTGTGTGTTGAGGATTCATCCTATGATTTACCTGAAACTCCCAAGACTATGAGTCATGAGAGTCCTGAAGGGGAACAATGCATTTCCCAACATTTGGAGAAAGGCATGGTAAGGCTGTGCCAATATTTTAAGAGGAGAAGTGATTTCACTCAGGTAGCTATACACAGGCTAGCTCAAAATTAATCCTTGCTCCTTTTCTTCAGTCAATGGAGACAGGCAGGCACTTCCAAACAGCAATCATCTTACTGTAAGACAGATGTCTAACATAGATTAGATGATTCAGCTGCTGGAGGGCTGATCTCGCTCCGTTGACTGCAGAACGAACTTTGGCAGCTAGTTTGGATCAGACAGCAAACTGTTATTTGGTTAAAATTAGGCCAGGTGACACCACTCCACCTTACAAAGTAATTACATTTGCAACAAATGTCAGTCAATGTTTTTCATGGGAAATAGGCCTGATCTCATTTTCTGACAAAACTATGAGTTCTGTCCATCAAAGAGTCTCTTACAGGCATAATACAAACTTTCACGTGGTGCATGACTTAATATTGCACAACCTTCTCTTTGAAAAGTTTCTGCTACACTATAGAAGTAAAACATATGTTCAATAGATTGGGACTGGCTAGCTTGCGGAAGCTGGGAGGTATTATTCGGTGAGAAAGTATCGCCAATGGTTGTCAGGATACACTGCCTTGCCCAGAGGCAGTCAACATTGTCATCAACTTTCATGAAAGTAAATATATTACTTGCAGCTGATGTAAGCTGTTTAGGTCACAGAATCTGGCAAAGTGGTAAGTAATGAGGAGGGCAGGGCACTGAGCTCCATCAGGACTATCAAGTTGCTGGCATGCTTCAGCTCAAATATGTATTTTAGGTAGCAAAATGCAATGTTGCATGCAGATGACAAGAAGCATCCACCATACCCATAAAGCAGAGAACTGTGACCTGAAGGACAGTGATTTTTCGAAGACTTGGATGTTAGAAGGGGCAAGAAAGTCAACTTGATTTCCCTCAAATGTCACGGTGAATAGGAGAAAGGAAGAGTTTCTGTGTCTGCAGAAACCACAGACAAGACAGATACTGAAATACAAAATCCTACATATTGTAGAAAAGATGTTTAAAAGCTGGATAGAGCTAAGGAAAAAGCCACAGAAATTATCTGGGAGCAAGAGAAAATGCTGTGGTGGAAGACCTTGAAAGCTCAATGTAATTAAAAAGGATTAAGATTTTAAGAGTGGGATTCATCCCACCTGCATTTAGCAGTTTAAAAGGCCAGAGGCAGCACAGGCTGGACATTTGGCTTCCTTAAGAATCAATAGAGAGTGAATGCCATTTCCACAAAGCAGGTCATCTTCAGAGGAGATGAATCACTTTGTGGAAGAGCCAATTCTCTGAGGGGATCAGCTAACCATTTCTGACTCTAACTTCACAGAATTTATGACAGAAAACAGCAGCTTTAGGACTATCTTAGCATATCTAAATCCTTTGTAACAGAGAAGTACCCCACTTCAATCTACCATGTCTCCCTTCTTTAGCCAGAGGAGAACCAGACATCCCACAAGAGCCCCTGAAAGGTTCAGTCACCAGCACTTTGCAATACAGGTTGCAGAAAAGGTTGTGTCTGCTTGGGTAAAAGCAGGGGGAGAGAGAGAGAGAGATTCATGTATATATATTAAAGTAGGAAGCCCACATCTATCTTGTGCCATCCTTACAGTGTCTTTGGCCCTAACCCATCTGATTGCCTTCCCAGCCAGGAGTGAGAAATACTCCTCCCTCCCCCCAAGATGTTGTTGCATCACTTCACCCATTCACCCAAAATCTTGCTCACCGTGAGGTCAATACGCAGCGGCAGCCCGAGTGTCACTGTGCAGGCTGGTTTCCAGTCCCTAGGCAGATGTCTACTGGATCTTCTCTGAAGGTATCTTAGCCCAACCCAGCTCAGCATTTTGGTTTCATTGACAAATTCAGCACATTTCTCCAAGAAAGTCCTCTGCAATGGTCTTCCAGCAGAGCACTTAGCTGTATCTCACAGACAAGATTTAATCTTCCAAAGCAGAGCTCTGGATCAGCAGTGCTTCTCACAACAGAGTCCTCAGTGAAGAAAACCAGATTGTGTAAATCTGCTTAATACATGATTAAATGGTCTTTCCTCCGCAAGCCCCTCCAAGGGGCCACCAGCTCCCACAAACACAAATTCTCTTTACTTATAGTGACTCCCCAAGAGAAACAAGGACTTGTGAGTGGGCAATCTGTGTAAGCAAAACTCCCCATCAAAGTATAGACCTTTTTCACCATTTGGAGGACTAAGGAACTATTTCTTTTTTCATCCTCTATCCTCCAGGCTCTTCGGCATTATCTTGTCGGCATTTACCAGGAAGACCCTTCTCCCAGAAGACTCCAAGTTCATCCAACTTTGGGCAAAGCTATCAGATAATGAAAGGCTCTGGTCTGTCTTGGCAAAGCTGGCTTTTAAGTGGTGGTCTCCAGTAACGGAGACCACATGAGCCATCTCCAAGTCCAAACCACCATGCTTCAGAGTATCGCGGTTGACCTGAGCGAGAACCCAGCAAAATAAATAGAGCGCTGTGAAAGTTCTGCCATGGGAATGCTTTATAGCAAGCACGTATGCACACATACCCTTGCTGGAAAAAGGGGCTTCTCCATATTTCAGGAGAAACAAGGAGGGCTCTGGAGCCAAACTGATAACTTGGCTTCTCTTTTTTTTCTTTTTTTCTGCTAAGCTGAGGCAACCCAGTGCTTTTTAGCCTGGAGCAAGAGGGGAGGGAGAGTAGGGCAGAGTAGGAGGTGCTCTTACCCACCATGTGGTATCAATAGGTTGGTGGTAAAAAACCTCTTGCTGCCAAGGAACACCAGAAATAACAGTGTCAAACATGTCTTTGTGAGCAATTATGGTAAATATAAATACACACACACACTTACTAAAGATGAGAAACATTAAAATATATATATATTGGCCTCCTGCTTCTCATCCACTCTTCCCTAGGCCAGGATTAGAAACAGATTGAAGTAGCCTGAGAAAAAACATTCATGTGTCCTAATTCCCTCATTAAACAGTAGGTGGTTCATCTTGCCATGTGTTTGATATCACGGCGTTTGCTTCTCCCCATCTCTTTTGATGTGTCATCACTCCCCACCCATTGCAAGAGAATTTCCCAGTGAACTTCGCACCTGCACGGTCCTTCCCCCTTACTGCCCGCCCTGGTTAGCCTTGCTAGAGTAGCACAGGGCCTCCTTATGCAAAGTTTGTTATGTGCACACACAAAACTGCAGGAAAAGACCTGTTTCTTGTCCCGCACATAAAATATGTGTGGACTATAGGACATCTTAGGCAAGTGAAGGTGAGCCAGCTCCAACAGAAAATGCAGGAAAATATGCTGAGCCTGTTGCAGAAAGAGGTGTTGGGAATCAGTAAGAATTTTGCTCATCTGTATGAGGCAACACCAGAATTTTATTGGTATAACTTGGAATTAGGGATAATTCTTAACTGAGGAAAGAGCTGAAAACAGTCTTTCCCCTCTGCCTTTCCCCAGGAATGTGAGTAGTCAAAGAAATCTATTTCTGTTTTTAGTTTTTCACCAAGGTCTGAATAAAATTCTAATGTGCAAAAGGAGAATGAAAGAAAATCAGCACAAGTTTAACAATTACAACCATGACGACAAAATACAAAACACCACGCTGTCGATAATAATTTTTTGCACATCTCTGCCAATGTTTTCAACAAAACCAAACAAACAGATGATTTCTGGTGCACAGAAAGAAAACGACCTTTCTAATTCCTGCATGCAAAACCTTATCCTTCTTCTGACCAGCAAAAACCACAGTATTTTACAGGCATCCCACAGAGCTTTACGTAGCACATAGACTGCCCTGTGCTAACCTCATCCCTCCCAGCAGCATATTCCAGTGTAAATCTTCTCATGTGTGCATTCAGAAGAGCAAAGTCATGTCTTGTGGGGACCAGTGTGAGGGAAACCAGTAGCTTCTAAGCACCCGGTGCTCCTCCTCCCACTCTGGTGGGCAGGAAGTGGCTGGAGCCATGGCTCTGCTCCCCACAAAGCACCGGCTGAGCCAGCACAGGCAAGAAAATCATGTACGTCAAGGAATTGAGCAGAGATGACTTCTCTCCTGGACCAAGATCAGGGTCATGTCTCTGATTTAAGGCCATGGATGGCTGTTTGCTTTGCTCCCTGGTAGCTTGAAGCTGCTTGGGGCAGAAACGAACCTTCTCGCCCATGTTGGTTAGCAAACTTGTGACCACCAAGTCAGTGAGATTTGTCCAGATCACCTCCAGAGGGGCAAGCAGCAAACGGGGCAAGCTCTGCATGCTACATGCCCTCACTGAAATCCAAAAGCCATGTCAGCCCCCCCAAAACAACACCCTTTTGCAAACATGAAGCATGGCACTCAAAACCCACTAGCTGTTTAGAATAAAAGGTAAGGCACTGTCTTCTCCTTTAAAGACCCTCTCCCAAGCTAATCACAGTGGAACAGTTAGCAGAAGCTGGGTATTTCCAGAGGGTGACTAGCCCACTGATTAGGATATCCTCTTCCCAGTCATCCCTTGGTTCCATGCTTGCCCCAATGTGCTGCCCTCCCATCACATGTGCTGAGGACATCGGTCAGCCCCGCACGCTCTGCAGAGCTAACCTGGCACATGAGGGGAAGCAGAATCCCCACGGAGCTCATTTAAGAGTGACTAAGACCATTTCTTGTGATACAATTTGGGAAATTGGGCTTGAATGAATGGCTCCTCTTCCAGTCCTGGCCAAGACTGTGGTTTTCCAGTGAGCAGGGAGGAGGGGATACATACCTTCAGAATTGTCTCTGTGGATGGGAATTCATCATGGTTTATTTTCTCAAGGCTCATGGCTTGTCACAAATCCTTTTAAAGTCATGAGGCCTGGGAGGGGCGGGGGAGAAAAGAGAATGTTTTGGTGTTATTTTTGTTCAGATAGGAACGGTTAGTAAGTCATTCCGATCCCGTTAAGTGAGCAGTTATAAAGCCATAGCCCCTTGGACTTTTTCACTTGGTGAGGTTCAGAAGAAGCGGAGGGCAGTAAAGAACTGCTCCAGATATTCCCCCCAAGCCGACCGCTCCGACTTCTGCCCACATACCCTCCTGCAGCCTGCAGCGTTTTAGAAAATCTGAGTGAATCTGCTCTTTTTTTAGCCTGCGTGAACCTTTCTCTCTCTTTGACACTGGGCAAGGTGCTACAGCATCACATGCCCTTCACGTTGCCTCTTGCACCCAAGAGAAGTACCAGAGACAGGAGTCCCCCATTGCAGTCCTGAGCAGTAGCGTTTTGCTCTCATGTTAAGTGTGCTGGCCTGGCTGCACAAACAGCAAAGCAGAGGAAACTCAGAGCTCTGTGCTGTCGCTCGGGACCTCCAGCTCCAAGCATGCAACGTAACGGTAGAAAGTTTGCAATCTCCTGCACTAGGGGAAGGAAAGATGCTGGGAGAGCAATTAAAGCTCTGCCTCCCAGAAGGGCAAATGCAATAAGCAGCGTAACGTATCCCCTCAGCTGGGAATCCTCTCGCCTCTCTCCAACCATCTCGGAGCAAGGTGTTAGTCCGACCCCCTCGGCCAGCTGGTCCCGACAGCCATGGAGGAGGAGCATCACCTCCCGAGGTGTGACACGCTCCAGGGGTGTGTAAAAGTGGGCAGGAGGAGAGGATCTGATCTGGCTTTAAACAGTCACCTTGCAGACACCAGCCGCAGTGTCAAATCTTACACACCTTCCTCATGTCAAGCCTCAGGGACACTTGCCCTGACAAAGGGCCCCCTCATACAAGGATACTTATAATGGACTGATCCAGGCTCTGGCTGCTCCATTAGCTGGTGTCCCATGATGTACAATATACCACCATCTCTTCATGTAATATTACTCAGCATTATGGTTCCTGAGAGAACAGGCTTCCATAACCACACTAATAAATCGTGACTCAACTGAAGACCATCTCCCCCTGGGTGTATCCTGTAACTTACTGAGCTCGGTAGAGCAGCATCCATTGACCTTGTGGACCCTGAAACAGCCTGACAGAGACTTAATGTAGCAGCTCTCAGACCTCAACAAGCAGGGACTGGGACATCTTTCTCCTGTTCCACAGCAGCAAGTGGTCATCACTACTGGTGAGTGCTCAGCAGCTGGAGCTGGTGACTCTCCAAATATTCACGTGCATAAATGCTTCTCCACAGCCAACACAGGATGACTTTGTACCTCAGCCTTTCTCCTCCTGCAGTAAATCAAGGGTATGAAAAACTCAAGTTATGTCAGAGGGATGCAATATGTATGCAGCCAGAAAAGCAGACAACCATTTGACCCTCTTGAGCTTGCAAAACTGGTCTAGCATAAGATGTCTGCTGAGATTTTTGGGGCTTTCTATGGAGCAGAAATAGAGGAGAAGAAAGGAAATCTGGAAAAAAAAAGAAAAATAGAAAAAGCACAAGGCAGAATTTCCAGTCTCAGAACTGTTTTTTAACCCATGTTTCTTTAAGGTTTATGCATGAGAGTAAACAGGACAGTCTTTTTACAATACTTCCTCACAGGCTCTCCATACTGTGCAAAGCTGATGTAAATTGGAAGAATGTGTGGTGACAAAGGGTAAAAACAGGGTGCGTTACCATGTTCACAGGAGCATGAAGAACTGCATATATTCAGCCTGACCTCCTACAAAAGCCAGACAAGAAAATCTCACCCAGATATTCCTGCCTCAACCATAACTTTCAGATGATTTACGGCATATGCTTAACAAAGTCTCCCAAACCTATTTTAAAGACCTGAAGTGCCTATGGACCCACCATGACCTTAGGCTTATTGCCTTGACAATTCAACAGACAACAGCTCCCCAAGAGAAAACGCAGAAAGCACGACTCATAGAAGCTCTAATGGATGTATCAGCAGGAAAGCTGAATGAGAGGTAAAGATCCTGGACTCCCTATTCCATATCTTTTTTCAAAGCTGTGGCACTCAGCCTGAGGCAAAGCCCTCTGAACTCAACAGGAGCCTTTCCACGGTCAACGGTAGGTCCATTCATCCCACCTCCCGTCACCTACCATCCAGAGCTCACTCTAATTCTCCATGCCAGCACTTCCCATCGCGCTGGGAAAGCTCCTTGCAGCCCCACTTAGCTCCTGAAGGTTGATTCCCGTTTTTAACAGGCCAAAACCACAGGATGCCAAATAATTGCTTCGTGAATGACCCCAGTGTTAGGGGCTCCGCCGCCATGGCTGGGAGGCCCTTCCACACGTTTGTGGTGCCTCACACTTCCTGACATCTGGTTCCAATTGGCGCTCCCTTTAGCTGCTGCCAGAGCTCAAATGACCTCTTACCTGTGCTAAGGTACCAGTAAGCCACGGGGCAGGCATTGCCCACAGGATTCTCACCACATCTGTTCCCTCCTCTGCCTCTCATGCCAAGCCCATACTTCATCCCAGATGCACCGTTTCAGATCCAGCGTTTCAGCCATGATGGGATCCTTTCTTGTGCTCTCCCTCCTTTCTGCAGCCTTTATCCTCTCATTTATAGGTGGAGGTTTTATTAATTTTTTAGGTCCTTATTTACTTCCCCATCTACGGCATTTCACTATGGTATCTAGGTTCTCAGCTTCACAGCACCTTCATGAGTTAGAGCAGGGCTCTAATACCCCTCACGTAGAGGCAGCCATACATAGCACCAGTCTCAGGCATCAGCCTGAACATTGCAAAGGCTCGGATGTAACCGCAAGACTATTCAGGGAATGGGTGATTTAAAACATAGCCATCAGCTGAAAACAGGCACTTGCAGACCTGAGAAGCGTGAAGGTGCAGGTTCCCTGCAGGAAGCTCCAGTACAACCACATGTGCCCAGGTATGCACAGGAGCACAAGGCAGGGAACCAAACAACATCTCCTAGCCCTCTAACCACAGAGATGTCCTTTCCCCTGTTTTTTTGTCACCTTGACCCAATATGCAACAAAGCCTGGCTGCTTCTCTCATCCCATTAACTCAATTTTTTAAGCCATGATCTAAAACCCAGATATTCTCTGCTGTTCTTAGTCTGTGAATGAACAGCAAACCAATTCACCGTCCTGCTTCTCCTTGTTCTGACCCATCTGCTCCTCCTGTTTAGACTCTCCATGAAGCAGAGGCAGGCTGCAATCCTGCCACCTCCCACATTGCCAGTGCAAACTACTACAGAGCAGGGTCCGAGTCCCGCTCAGCAGAGCGTCGATACTCAGTCACAAAAAAGCACCATACATATGAAAATCTGGTGCATGCAACCCCAGTAACAAATTATGAACTCCAGACCTTGGAAGGTGGAGCCCCCCAAGCCTACAAGGAGGGATCTTATCGCCCTGCTGCAGACCAAAACTGCTTTCAGCTCCCAAGTACTGTGCAAGATTATGTTCTCATTTTAAAGGGCTGTGGGGTCTGGTGGTCAGAGTAAGGTACAATCACCAGGGCTCATGATCTCCACTGTAACCACAAATTAACCTACTATCATATTACTCAGCTGCTGTATAGTTTTGCAACAGTTTTGGGGTGTCAGGCTGAGTATGGGCTCTGGGAAACAGGGCTGGAGCTGGGCTTGCTCCTGGAAAGCTCAGCAGTGATGCTGTCTTGCACTTTAACTTGGATTTTCTATGAACAGGAAAGTGCCTTTACCACTTCATTCGCATCTCTGCCACTGACTGTCTGGGTAGCCTTTGCAAAATCACATAGCCTAGCTCAATGTTTCCATTTGGACACTTAGAATAATTGCAAATGCCCTTTTCCTAACAAGGTGTTTCAAAATTCCCAGGTAAAAGGCAATGTGGAATTGCAAAACTCTGTGATTTTTGTGTGTTTTGAGATTAATTAGATGCCAAATATAAATCCTGCCCAGAAACTGAAAAATGAAGTGTTGCAGAACCATGGTGGTTTCAAGTTCTTCCTCCTTTTTTTATGTTTTGATTTCCTCAGTGCATGCAGAACCCAATCTGCCCAAGGAGTTGTGTTTGGGCTTTCTCTGGATCCCATCAGATCACAGCTTCTGGAGCCAGAGCTAATAAATAACCTGGTGCTGCGGGTCCAGGTTCCCGACGCACTGCTGCTTCGGGTCAGACACGGACTTACAGACATCCTTATCCCAACCTGGGTCAGGATCAGGTTGAAGGCTAGATATTGTGATCAGCCCAATTTCCAGCTCTTCCTCCTGGGGACAGAAGAGACCATTGAGGGAGAGTGAGGGTGGTTCATACAGGCCTACGGTGCGGGAGCAGGAGGCACCTCCTGCAAAGAAGCTGCAGCCTTGATTTACCCAGTGGAGAAAGGGCAGAGGGGAGGAAAGAGAAAGCTTCAGGTCCAGCCATAGTACAGACATCCAGCCTGCGCATGCAAAAGCAGCTTCCCAAAGCAACCCTCTGAATTGCCTGCAGCTTTAGAAAGAAAACAGTGACAATTATAGTGACAACTGTGTTTCTCCATGAGCTCTCCCCATTGGAGGGCATCCCTGCAGCTGGGTCGATACACCCGAGTGCCTGCATCCCTCCACGCTCACCCGCCACGCACATAGCCTCCCTCCGGGAGCATCCGCCAAGCACCTCTGCGCGGCCGCTCGCACGCGAGGCTTCTGGGGCTGACTCACATTTCTCCATCCTACGCACTCCTCCGGCAGCGGCTGCAGCCAAAGCCATCACAGAGCTGCCCGCCTGGGCGGCCGGCCCGCCACACCGGGGGAGGCCACGGGTGCCCTTTGGCACAGCTGGCTCTGGCCACCCCGAGCGAGCACGGCAGCTCCTCCTGTGCCCAGCAGCCCTCAGGTTCCGGCTGCATTTTCAAAAGAGCATGGTTATTTTGGGGTACTGGGAGGGCAGAAAGCGTGGCTAGCCAGGCCAAGGCTGTTGTGGGATGGGCTGTGTCTCCTCTGTGGAGCCGTGGACGAGGGGCGGTTGCCTGCAGAGGGCAGCAAGGGAGCACAGCCAAGTGCTGTGTTGGAGTCCGATGTCCGGCACCGGAGTCCAGCTCCAACAGCTCTTGGATGGGTGCGATCAGGATTAGGGTGTGCGTACCCCCTGTCCCATTCAGCAACCCCCCAAAGAGCCACGCACGCTCAACAGACACATGCACACACCTTGCAGGGTGTGCACAAGCACGTTCAGCCTCATGTGCTCCCTAGCACACACCAGCACGTGTACATGTGCGTTCTCAACAGCACCCTCAGCCACACGTGCAATCGTGCTGGACAGCCCCTGGTCCCTTGCATTCGGATTTGCACCAGCGCCAAAAAGCATCACACGCAGAATCATCATAAAAATACCAACCCCTGTCACATCGGTACCCAGGGAAGGCCTCACCCCAAAACACTGACAGTAGCAGGTACAAGGGTGCCTGTATACCCCAGCGAACCTGGCCCGTGTGTGTGCAAGGTGTGCCAGAACACAGCTCCCACAGCCCCCGGCATGGCTACGCTACTGCCCACACCCAACTGCCAAGAAGACCCACGTGCAAATGCACAACCAGCAAAAGAAAGTGCGTGCAACCACAGGCTGCACTGGTGAAGCATGAAATGAGTTCATAACTCTCAGCAGCAGCACCGTGGTCTGTCCTCTTCCATCCACCTGGGCCCCAGAGAGGGGATGGGGCTACATCTTCAGCCAGGATCAGGCTCCTCTCCCTGCAGACCCCCACCTGCCCCATCACCCCAAAGCACCAGGCACCATGACACACCAGCCTGGCACGAGCACTCCCAAAGCAGACATTTAACAGAATGAAATTCCCTTTTAGTCACAGCCTACGTAACCAAACACACATACGGAAAGTTGCCTGCACAGCTCCCACTGTGCATCGTCCTGCTGCAAATACACTGCTGTGACCATCACTGTCACATCACCCAGGATTTCTGCATAGAGCAGAGTTATCTCCTCCCTGCTCTGCATCAAGAGCATGTGGGACCCCAGCAGGGAGCTCCAGCCCCTGCCAACCTCCGAACTCAATCTGGACACACAGATGCATCCACCCTGCACTTCCATCTGCAGGAGGTGGGAAGCCAGGTCCGAGGAAGTTGCTGGCACACAAGAGAGACCAGATCCAGCACAGCCTTTTCATGCACTTAAATCCAAGAACATGAGCAAGCGCTTGGCTAGATTGGGACCCCAAGCTCCAGGGGAGGGTATTTGTCACAGCCACACTGAGCATGACACTTGCAACCTCTGCCTCAAGGGGGAAAAAAGCGGGGGAAAGGGAAGAAAATTAACCCTGGCAAAGAACACAAAGTTTAAGGACATACAAGGAGAGCCTCACTCCCTGCCAACCCCAGCCCCTGGGGTTGGGAATCAGAGTTCAGCTGGTTATAAACCTTTGAAGCGAGGCTGTAAGGCAAAGGGTGGTGGTTTTGGCACAGCCTTCCGTGAGCGGAAGCCCCGCAGCCAGGCGGCTGCGTGATGGGGAAGCAGGTGCACAGGGAGAGGGGGGACAGAGGAGAGAGGAGGGCATGGGCTGGGCAAAAGGACTGAAGGCAAAGCAGCCCTGGTCCTCGGGGAGATCCTGACCTCAGTGCAGGAGCATCTCCACGGATGCCAGCCTGCTGGCTGCATCGTCTCCCTTTCCACCTACCTGCAGGACTGATCAGGAGTCACCAGCATCTCCCACATCCAAAACGACCACACACAGGACAAGTATCAGGGAAGGAAGATCGCAGCTTGGAGCCAAGAGCTATATTGGGTGTCAGCTTGTCAGGGCTTGTGTGCTCAGCTGCGAGTGGGTAAACATGGCCCTATGCGCCTGACCACAGCCCCAGGTAGGGAAGCAGGTGGTCAGAGAGGAGGAAAGAGCCTGAACAGGACTGCTGTGCTGTGCAAGACCACGAGCACTGAGCTAACGAACAGCTTCCCAAGGATGCCAGCAGTGCCCCAGCATCCCCGTAGTGCTGAGGCATGGTGAGGTTCTATAAGCACTGGCTCCCAGCATCACACATGGGTGAGTGGGTCCACAGACATCTAGGTCTGCAGTGAAAAATTTCTGTGCACACCTTATTGACTAGGTAACATGCAAGCGCTGGTCTAGGAAGACCTGCAGGCATCTTGCTTCTGCCATCAAGAAGGGTCTTGGGACATCTGTCCTCTTCCTGCATCTATGTCGATGGAGCAGGAGCATCCCCAAGGGCACCTTTGGGAGACGTGTTGCTGCCTGCCAGGTGTTGACTGCCCAGTGCAGCTCCCTCCTGGGTGCTGGAGCATCCCTGAAGGTCCTCACACGAAACTTCAGCCATGCAAAAAGAGGATACACACAGGGTTTGGCAACATCTGCATGGGCTAATGGTGGCCTAACACATTCTCTAATGCCTTGAGCTCACCTTTGCATGGCCAAAGTGAGGTCGGATTGGGCTGCCCGCAGAGGAATTGTGGCCGCAGGTCCTGCAAATGTCCTGGACTTGGGGTCACATCCTTGATCACCCACTTCAGGCACAGGTTGACATGCTAACTGCGCCTCCATTTCCCCTCCGCAAAATACTGCTGGCTCCCAGTGCTGTGGTGAGGACCTTGTGCAAATTTGGGCAATCTGAGGGTCAGGGTCACTTGTGGAGCCCCAGGTGGACAGAGCTGGGACCAAACAGTGGCCTAAAACCAGCGACCCACAGCTGCTCTTGGTCAACAAGAAAAAAAACAGTTATTAAAAAGCTGCTCATGAAGTGAACACATGCCTTTGATCCACAAGCTGTAGCAATACTACTGTGCCTGTGACCATGCCATTTAAGACAGGAACATCATTTACACACCAAAAGGAGCAAAATCAAAGTCACACAACCACAGTTCGGCTTGGGGTTTCCGAGCTTTTGCAGCCTGGACTTTGTGGCCACACTAATACCTTATTTTAACATGCCTTTGAGAGGTTTGTTTTCCTAAAAAACGAACAACTTCGAGACTGTTGGGGCACCATAATATTCCCCAGGTTTGTGGGCAGCACTTGGGGCCATTGCTTGGCTCATGGACTTGTGCTGAGCTGTGATAGGCAGGGGACAATTAGAAGACACACACTATAAGGGCACAAGATGTGTTGCCAGATGGGTTCATGGCCATGGGATGGTCTAGCAGTTGCAAGGGAGGACAAAGCAGAGGGCTTTGGAGGTGAAGGGTTGCCTGCAATCTCCTTGGGCACTGGTGAGAGGGGCCAAAGGTATTTGGGCAAAGATAATCACAGCAGGGCTGACCCAGAAAAAAACTTGTTGAAAAGAGCATAACCAGGGAAATCAGAAGTTTATGTACTTTTGTTGCAGAGGTTGCATCTGTTCATACTGTCTTTGCATCTTCGTACTTACAATTAGCCCGTGATATTTCAATCTAGACCCAAGCTCCTAAGCAGAGGTCTTTCATTTAGCACTTAAGCTGAGGAACATTGAAGCCAGGCTGATAGCTGAGTTTCAGTTTTACTTACAGTGGCATTAAATGCAATTAATGGTGCTGTTCCATCAAAGGGACCAAAGGAGACCCTCTGCACGTGCATGCTGTCGAGCACAGGACAAGTCTCCACTGCATTATCACCTCTCTGTCGTGCAAAGAAAGAGGATGGATTCAGGTCCTCCCCTTCCATTTTCAGTGTCCTGATAGGAACTGCTGCTGCATCAGTGCCCTTCATCAATGCAGACGTTTGGCTTCACCACTCGCATTAACGCCTGAGGCTGAGCCTGTCCCATAGCAGGAGATCCATAAGAATACAGACAGAGCCGGTGTGGCCTTCTCTTCCCGAGTACACAGTTCAGCCAGCCCTGGAATATTTTCCCAGCTCAATGGTAGCACCCAGACAGTAAATAAACCACAAACTGCAAAGTGAGAGCAAGCCTTGGAGTCATGCCGGAGGGACGACTGGCACTTCCGAACTGGGCAGCCGGGAGAGCTTGACTGGTATTTTGGGGTCATGGAAACACCGCTGCACGTTCGCTCTGTTTAGGTGTCTGCACCGCAGGGCTGACCACGTCTAATGTCTGGTTTTCCCTCTCTTTTAATAGACAGAGAAACCACCTGGCTGTGTGAACCTGCCCGGGTTATCAGACCCGCCGCAGAGCTCCTCTGTTTGGCCACCGCTGTCTCCTGCTGCCTGCCCCTTTCCCCCTCTCTGAGCTGGATATGAAGAGCTGGGAATATGTGCCCAGGGCTCAGCACCTTCTCTGGCCACATCGTGGGCTCATGTGAAAACCAGACCCTGGTGCACATGTTGTATTTGGCCAAATCACCCTCAGGTGCAACCCCAACATAAAGATTTAGCCATTAAACCATTGCTCAGTCCAAGCAGATTAATGAATTTAATCTATCCTGTTGTAATCCTTCCCAAGCACAGGAGCAGATCCTCAGCATGGGTAAGTCTGTAGAGCTTTCCTAAGGGTAAAAAATGGTAACGTACAGCCTGCTGGAAAGCCCTTTCTGATGGGTTTGGTCAAGTTCTGGTGACTCAGTTGTGGGGGTGCTGGGGGAGGCAAATGGACCATCAGGCCAGCGAACAGGAGCTGGGGCATTAGCACACACCTTGCCTGCTGGGAGCTGGTTTGCATCTGCCGGTGGAGAACCTCTGGAGCACCTACCTGATCCAGCTGCCTCAGGGAACACAACATGGGGATGAGCATCTCCAGTGCCACCAATCACCTTTTTCTGCTCAGGCAACTGGCTGCCCCAGCATCATCGTCATCTTCCTGCCCATCCTCTCCTGGATTTCCACCAGCCCATGCAAAGCTAGCCCAGTCTTTCTTCACCTTTTCACTCTTCTGATAACTCAGAGATAAATAAACCAGGTTTGGCAAATCCACCTTTTCCCATAACATTCAAAAAATATCTCAGATAACTCAAAAGCCTAGAAGAAGTATGAATTGCAACAAGAACAAGGCAGCACAAGGAGCAAGCTGTAGCTCTTGGTACCCTTAGCCCATACAAATAACAGGTCTTTTTGCCCCAGTTCCCACAAAGCAGGGGTGTTGGACACGTCTCCAAAAAACAGCCACCCCACCAAAGATTTAAGGTCCAAAGGGTCCAAGTTACCTGATGACAGGTCCCATCACAAAGTTGTGAAAGAAAGGGAAAAATTGAGTGTGCTTTATGAATGTAGACATTTCTGAGGAAGATGAGCTCTCCTCGGTGATTTCTCCACCAACAAGGTGTATAAGGGAAATCAGGCAGAGTTTGTATGTCCCATATTTTTAAAAAGATGGTGCATTAATGAATGATTCGGAGGAAAACACACAGAGAAGTGTTTCAGAGGCTGAAGCAGCAAGAGGATTCCTGAGCTCAATAATTTTTTCTTAGCTTATCAAAAAAAGAAGATCGAGAGCTGATTTGATGAGATCGTGCAAGCCTCTTCTCAAGGAGCAAAATCCGGGTCCTAGAGGGCTCTTTAGCCTGGTGGTGAAAGGCAGAGCAAGAATTAATAGCTGAGAGTCAGACAAATTACAAGTGGAAATAAACAGTGAGGGTGATTAACCAGACGAACCGCTGAGGGAAGCGGTGGATTCTCCGCCGCCTGATTTCTTCAAGATGGGATGCTTTCCTGGAAGACGTGTTTTTGCTGAATTCACATGGCAGGGAAAGATGCACAGGTAGAAGGATGAAATTTAAGGCCTGTATTCAGGAGATGAGACAGGATGATCTAACGTCCCTTCTTGGTCGTAAACGTGATGGATCTAGAAGTCTGTGAAAGTTGGCAGAGACGCATTTCCCCAGTCTGCCCCTGCACATGTAATGCTTGCTCGATTTAATAAAACCTCGTACTAAAAAAATCTCACTAATTTTCTGTGACAGCAGTTCTTTCAAGAGCAGACATTGCCCAAATGGTAACAAAACCCTTCTTCATATCCCAATCACCCCGCAAAAAGCGGTGTGATGTCTCAGACGAGACTGGCCCAGGGAACCACTTGAGACTCAAAATGACTTATTCCTCTTTCCACTAAGAAAAACAAAACAGGAAATGGAGCAAAGCAAAAATAAATTTAAAAAAAGGAGAAACCCTCACCACTGGACTTTTGCAGAGTACCATCCCAGCTAGTTTAGCCAAAACCCAGATTTCTGCTGTTTGAGGTAGAGCGGTGGGTGTTTTGGGAGCTGACAGTGTTGAAGATGGGGGATGAGAGCCCCATGAACACCAGGAGAGAACAACTAAACTGCAAAAGTGAACAAGGCCACTTCCCTTTCCCCAGCCAATGAAGAGCAATTCCTGAACACAGCTTTTAAAATATATTTATATCATAATAAATTAGTTTTAGTCTTATCTCAGGCTGGTTTGGCATCATGAACATCAGAGGTTTTGCATCACTGTGGGAGGAATTTAAGGCAGAAGGGGTTTTCAGGAGGGAGGATACAGTGCCAAAGGTGGCAGTCACTTGCAGCAATGTAACCCTCAGACCGAAACCGGGCAAGAACAAGTCAGATTTACTGAGTGTGACTGAGATTTAAGTGAGCACAACACCACCGTGGAGATGTGCCATCCATAAACCAGAGGCAATGAATCATCTCTGCTGAACACAGGTACTCACTTTGACAAAACTTTCTATCCCCCCACCCATCAGACATCAGACCACCAGATTCTTTTCTCTTACTGTCATGTTACTCAATAAAAAGATTTTTAGGGACTTTAACTCACTCGGCCTGAAATTCCCATAACTTGTGCTTTGTAAATAATCCTCTGAAAACCTTATGTTAGGTCTTACAAGGCATGGCCTCTTGCTTGCCTGTAGCACAGGGATGATTCCCTCCGAGAAGTGAGACCAGATGAACATGTCTCTAAGGTGACTTGATAGTGCCCCATTAAGAAAGGAAAGCAACATTAGCTCGGCCTGAAATTCCCATAACTTGTGCTTTGTAAATAATCCTCTGAAAACCTTATGTTAGGTCTTACAAGGCATGGCCTCTTGCTTGCCTGTAGCACAGGGATGATTCCCTCCGAGAAGTGAGACCAGATGAACATGTCTCTAAGGTGACTTGATAGTGCCCCATTAAGAAAGGAAAGCAACATTAGCTCCCAGTAATCCTGGAATTATACCTTGAAAGCATGATGTATCGCCTTGTCCTGTGCTGCCCATCTTCAGGATTGAGGGATGGTCCAGAAACCAACTGTGGGCTCTTCTGCATCCAGTTGAATTATGTTGGTCTGACTGGTTTTTGTATTTTTTAATGGAAAACTCTGCAATTAAAATGAAAATTTACAACAATATAAATATAACATTTGTTTATAAAGAGCTCATGGAGCAGGTCTGGAAGGGCTTCAAACCCAGTCTCCCCTCCCTTCCCAATTTTATTATCCTAAAAATAGAAACAGGTCCCAATAAGCCTCACGGATTTCAAGTTCATTTGTGAGTTCAGGATCACAACATCTAAATTTCACTCTGTTGACTTGCAGAGTTAGATGTTACCAGAGGGGGATGTTAATCCACTTAACACAAGGCAAGAGAGGGAGGGCTTGATCCCAAACTGCTGCCAGGGAGTCACCAGTTACAGTGATGAAGCCCTTTGCCCCTTCCAAGACCTGTTCCATCCCCTGCAAATGAGCACCTGCAGGAGCAGGAGCTGCTGGGGCTATGCCACAGGGCAAAGAGGGAAACTGAGGCACCGAGCAGCTCTTCAGTACCTAGACAAAACCTGACAGGTAGGACATGAGTCCTGTGCGTGCCCTGTGTGCAGGTGCATGGAAGACACGTGCACATAAATGCGCATTTGTGTCCTGCCTTGTGGTGGGCTAAACCAGAAACCTCCACAGTCACAGGGTAATAGCCTGAGGAGGTTATCTGCACAAAATTAGAGACAGTTTGGAAGAGACCCAGCAGAAGAGACAGAGGAAAGTGGAGCAGTTAGCAATTCAAACTCAATTTCAAAGGAATCATAGAATAACTCAAAACAGAAGGGACCTGCAGTGGTCACCTCATCCCAGCACCTGCTCCAAGCAGAAGGGACAACGGCTTAGCAACGTGCTATAGAAGATGGTGAACTTGGCGGGGTGGGAAGAAGACTCATAGGATTCACTGCTGAATTACTCCTTGGGGTCTCTTAGCTGCCTTATCAGCACCAGCAGATAACGACACTCTTGCTGAAACTCTGCTGGGTGACTCAGACAAGTCCAACATTTCAAGTGCTGTAAACTTAATGAATTGATCTCAGGGGGGCTTTCCTATAAATTGACCTTACCTAGCAGGTCAGCTTTAACAGGAGGATGGCTCTGTGGTCTCTCTGGGTCTGTTTTTTCTGGCTTTCTGTGGACAAACACTGCTTAATTTTATGAGAGTAATCCGACACGTTAATTTACCCGGTCCAGATTTGCCCATGAGGCCCCTTCACTGCCCCATTGAGTGTATCCACCCAGTGATTAATATTCAGCAGAGGAAATGTGCTGCCTTATTAATAGATGCAATAATGTCTGTCTTAATGAGACTCCTGCAAAAGCAATTCTAGTACTCAGGGGCTTCTGTTTTTAAATAAACTTCTGCAGAAAAACCGGGCAGCTCAGACCAGCCAGAGACTGGGCTTTCGGCTGGTCACTTCTGGGGTGTGAAGTGCTGCCATAGTGTCCAGCCCCATGACATGATGGGAGCCTGGGGCACTCACATCATCCTCCACTGGGCTCTGGACAAGGCTCTATGTTTTGGTGGTCTGCAGCCCAACCCTTGGAGTCAGCCAAGCTTAATCAACAGCACTGCTGGCTATATTTCATCACTCTGTCACCTTTTCAACCCATATCCCTCCTTCCCTAAATGCTTTACAAGCCACAACACCAAGAGAGAAAGATCTACTTTGAGAGCTCCAGAAGAGGACAAGACAAGCTGATGTAGAGCATATCCATTGGTGGCTGCAAAATAATCCTGGTGCTCCAGCAGGCCAGGACTTCCCTAACCAACCCATAGTCCTAACCTGAGGTTTAGCCAGAAAAGCAGTTCAGTCTACACCTACCCCATTTTTTTCAGCCTTTCCCTCAATATATGTTACTGGACATGCTCAGAGACAGGTATAGGGTACAGCGGGGTGCAACACGTGCTCTTACATTTCATGAGCATCCAAGGAGCACATCTGTTGTTGTTTGGGGTTGCTCAATGCAATCCACTACCATCACACTCAAGCACATCCAAAAAACATTTTCCTACCGAGCAAAATGAATCCATGTAGCCATGATTAGACAAATATTGTTAAAGGAAAAGCTATATGTGAATGTAGACTAAACATAGCTCTTATGCCAGATAAAACTGTGTTCATTACACTGAAAGAGGAACTGTTCATGCCATAACAAATGGTCAAACATGATACTTCAGAACAAATATACATATATACTCCATCTATATTTATAATGTTGAAAAAGCATATAAAAGCCTTATCCAGCTTCCAACACAGTCAAAAGAAAGACAACCATTGACTTTACTGAGTGCTGGAGGAGGACATGAAATAGTAACATGAACCAGAGGACGCAGGTAAGGTCATTTGGATGCTGGTTTTAAACCATTAAAAAGAAATTTTCTTAGTGCGAGTGAATTGATTGTTCAAGCCGCTGCCTGAAATACTAGGGAAACATTTGGTTTTGGAGTCCATACTCCTTAGCATTAGTATGACATTTGAGGTTGTGTCCAACATTACCTTAATTTAATTTCATATCACCTAATGGTGACTTTGGGAAGTTGTTTGAGAAAAGTCCTCCTTTCCCAAGGTCTCTATTGTGGACACCGCACCCTGCGTGCTGCAGCTTGCTCTTTCTGATCTTCACTGTCCCTGGGAAGCTCAAGCCACTGTGGAAGGACCACCTAAACTCGGCAATTCTCTCATGAAATCACCCAGAGGGAACAAATGTGAAGCCAAGCAGGGATGTGTTAGCTAAAACCATTGTTCAGCCCCCAGGTTTGTGTCTCTACACTGCAAATTGTTTAGGAGAAAACACACATGTCCACTGGAGACTTGAACCACAGCCTCAGAGCTTCCATGACCCACTCTTTCCCACACTTTTTCATACCAACCTTTATCCTTTGTATTTCATCATATCAAAATCACACATCAGCAGTTAAATCAATAATCAGGAAGATGTTGTAAGTTAGGATTTCGGTGTGATCACCTGCTGTAGGGGAAAATTTTCATTTTCAGCTGGGATAAATTGGAAATCTCTCACATGCAAGTGATGAGGGAGACCTTCAAAAAGAAATATTTGCCGGAAAACCATTTGCCATTCTGCCACTTCACATCCTTTTTGTTGTCACAGTCAACCATTTTTAAATGTACCAATTGGACATTTATAAGATATCACTGCTATCCAGGTACTGTAATTTATTTTCACAATATTTGGGAGATGTAGTAGAATATATTTTTGGAGTTTTCAGCCCGTTTCTGTTAGGAGACCAGCAGGGGACTGGATGCACACAGCATACCAACATCACTATTTCACTGCAAACATCTAAAATTGGCATGTGAAGCCTCCAGCACAAGAGACGTGTGGAGAGGAGAAGCCATCAGCAACCCCCAAGCTGTCTGCTGTAGCAGTATCCCGCAGCAGGCATGATGATCATTGTAGGTCCCTTCCAACTAAAATATTCTATTCTATTCTATTCATGGGGCAGCACGTGGGGGGCACCCACAGTGTTTAAATGCCAGCTGAGACCAAAGCTGGGTCTCCCAGGGCTCCTAAAATTATGTGGGGGAAATTGACGCCAAGAAGGCACCCACACCACCTGGAAATCCATCACTTTCTCCCATCTCTCTCTTTTTTAATAATTCCTATAAATGTTATTTTAGTTCCACTTCAACATTTTGCACTGTTCCTTTTAGCTCAGCTCTACCTCACCATCCCCTTGGAAGGGCCTGAGCCTTGAGCCTTGCAAATTAAAGCCGTGCTTCAGCCAGACCGAGAGGATGCAAGCCCATTCCAGTGGCCCGCTTCATTTTGCAAGAGACACCAGGCTGTGTTCAGAAGGAGAAGAAAAAAAAACAGAAGGAAATGTCCATGCATGCGTACACACACACCCACACACCTTTTCTATGCTCTTGCACACAACCTTTAAAAAGAAACTTTCCAAGAGTTCAGCTAAAGTTAAAAGAAAGCGAGCAAAGCGAGTAACGTGAGACTCGGTGCTGGAGCTGAATGGAAAGTACACGGAGTCCAACTGACCTGCGCTGCCGTCCAGCGGCTCCCGCGAGACCACCCGAAAAAAGCTCCCTGCTTCTGTTGGAGCCGAGCGAGCCACATCATCTCCCTCCAGGGGTGGTGCAGCTTCTCGCTAAAAGCCATAAATTAAAAATAAATAAATAAATAGAAGCGAAGAGAGGGGAGCCGGGGCGGGAAAAGAAATCCCAAAGAGAAAAGGCCAAGAGGAAATGACCTTCCCTGCTATTAAATAGGCGACAGACGGGTATTATAAATGCATCGTGGGTCAGAAGGGAAAAGAAGGACAAGGAGGTGACACATCAGCCCCTTCAGCTCAAGGGGAGGCCGGGAGGGGGACAGGACCATGGATGAGCGCAACTGCAGGGTGGTTTTTTGGCGACAGCCAGGACAGACACTGCAAGACCGCTGTTGGCAGGACACGTCCAGAACAGCAACCAGGAAAAGAGAGAGGCCGCAAAGTACTAAAGGGAGGGAAAGGAGCCTCAGATCCTCTGGCTGCACCGAAGGGACACAGGCTTGGGTTGCATGGTCATAATTTCCAGCCGACTCCAAAGAGCTATATTAATTCCTCCAGCCTTTGCTTGTCTTTGAAGTGTTTGCAAAGCAGCAACAGCCTGTTCTCCAACACTCCTACCACAGGCAGGGCACTATCAGACCCTTTTATTTTATGGGAAGAAGAGCAAGGAGGCAGAAGCTAATTACTTAAATAATCACCTAATTACTCACTAAGCACTCCCAACACACCCCACCTCCACTCTGGGACGGGTGTAGCTGAAACTCCCACCAGAAGCTTGTCCACAGGCTGCTACATCGCTTGCAAAGCACTTCATCCCACCACCCGGGGCCAAAAGTTCCTAAAAGTTTTTTGGGTTTAAAAGGCTCAAAGCAAGCCCCGCTCACAGAAACCTCTGAGAGACAGCTTCGCTGAGGTGCTGATTCCCAGAGCAGTCAGTCTCTCAGTAGCCCAAATGGGAGGTGATGGGAGGGCTGGGGAAAACCTGTCTGCTCCCACCCAGCCTGTAGCACTGCTGCTGCCCATCACAGGATCCTTCCTACCTGGGCTACCCTTGGGAAGTGTGTCCTGCCTCATCTGGTCCACCACACACATCCTGCCCATCACCTAGCCTGTCAATGAAATCAGTTGTCGGGTGTATGTTCTTCAACCCATGGTGGTCTCCTGGGCCATGTCTATATGGTGGAAGCTCCTGAAGGAGCCAGCAGCAAAGGCCAGGGCACACACGCAACTGGAGATAAGCACCATTCCCTTCCCTCCTGTTTGTTTTGCGCAGCCTCTGTCTCCCGCTGGGGAGGGGTAAAAGCTTTGGGCAGAAACTGGGTGTCCTGGAGCTCACCAAACCCTCAGGGTGGGATGGACCTTGGAGTGGGGGCGCCTTGGTCAGGTTGCTCATGGCTGTGTCCAGCCGGGCTCTGAATATCTCCAGGGATGGAGACTCCACAACATCTCTGGGCAACTTGGTTCAATGTTTGGCCATCCACCCCATAAAAAACCTTCTTCTTATGTTTAAGTGGAATTTCCTGTATTTTAATCCGTGCCAGCCAGTAAGGCCTCACCCTGGCCGTGGAGACCGATAGGTCCCCAAGTGGGTGCAAAAATCCCACTTGCGGGGTGCCCCAGTTCCCAGGATGGAGGTGTTACCCTGAGACCCCAAACCAGGAGGCCACAAGCCCTTCAAGAGGAGATGCAGGTGAATATGAAACAAAAAGTTTGGAGATTCAACTCTTTTTATTATGGAAGTCTATAAAATAGCCACATGGATTATTTTTTTTTTAAGATCACAAAATACACAACATTCATTTTAATATGCGACACATAATATTATATACACATTAAAAACCACATGACAGAAACACATGTTCACACGGCACCAATTTCATAACGAAAAACCCCACAAGTGCTTTTTTCTTTTTTTTAATATTAAAAACAACTGTGATAAAACATATTAATATTTTTCCAGACAATGTTTACAATAAAGAGAAAAAAATTCATATTTTACTAAATAACAAATATTTAACAGCAAAACTTTATACTAAATATCTATTTTGAATTATAACAAAAATAGTACTTATAATAGTTTATAAAGACAGACCAAAAAAAAAAATTGTGTATAAAATAATATTATAGCAAACTGGACTGTGCTAAAAAAAAAAAAAAACAAACAATTCTGAGATTCAAAGTGCTTTATTCTGCAAACCCACTGCAGCAACTTTTTTAGTCAAGTTATATTAGTTAGGAATGGAAAAACAAAAGCATGACTTACTTATGCCTAGATTAAATACTCACACACACAAACATTATATATACACATGATGTAAGCATATATATATAATGGATGTATGCATCTTACATTACCGCTCTCCAATCAACCACTCACTCAAACGCATGTTTGGTTTTCACGTTGTAATGACATTGGAAGTTAAAATAAAAATTTCAGTGAAACCCTTCACTGATTTCCCGTGAGCACAAGCGGGACCGAGCCCTTTCGGAAAAGTCTGCCCAAGAGATTTTGCTTGCTATAGCACAGCACGAAGCCACCCATGAGCTTTAACTGGACCTTTTCACCTTGTTGGCCATTCCTTTCTCCTGCTTTCCCCTTTTTCAGCCTCCTCTCTCCCCTGAGCACAGTTTTATTGCCCCAACAGGTCTCAGATGAAAACTGGGGGCTCTTGGATAGCACCCAGTGGTGGGTCTCTGCTGGGTTTTCACCCTGCAGCTCCCCCCTGGCAGAGCATTCTCCACCTCCTGCCCCCACCCCCATGTCCTGCAAGGGCTCACCATCAGCAAAGACCATGGACACCCTCACGTGCTGCTTACCTTTCCCCAAATGTTTGCCCCTGGGAGACTCACCCCTTCCCACCACATTCGGGTTTATGTTCTTTGCTTCTTTCCCCCTTAGGACTCTGATTGCAGTTAAGCTCCTTTTATCACCGGGAAAGTTTTCTCTCCATCAGGGTCAAGGAAAATACCTGAAACCTCAACAGTGCCTGAGCTAGCGGTGTTTCACTCAAAATTTCCAGGCTGGCAAGCTAGCTGAGCCTCTGCTTCAGGGGCATGGTGCACATAGCCAGAGGCTCCTGAGACCTTGCTTTTGGGTTTGGCATGTTGTTTACCAACCAGGAGGCAAGGTCTGGATCTGAATGGCATCTCCTAGAAGATTGGGAGTGTTATTTCAGGTTAAATCAACCTGAAAATCAAGCCATGCACTCTGGTATGAGTGGAGACCATCTGCTAGGATGCTCCTGGGGGGTTTCTGGCAGCTTGGCTGACGGCAATCCAACCTCAAGTGCTTCCCCTGGCTAAAAAACTGCCTCCCTCCTCCTTGCCCCCACCAGACGATGGGCTGGCAAAGGCAGCCATCACCATCGCTCGCTTCACACTTCCTTCGACCTTCCAAAGAGGCACCCACTCGTCAAAAGCACAACTTGCAAAGCAACCTGGTAAGCCATATCTGCCCCTTCGCCTTTCTTATTTCAACCCCTCTGACTTATCTGGACACCTTTAAAGCAGAAAGCCAAGCTGACCACCCAAGCGTGAGATCTTTTCCCATCGCGGTTAGGAGAGGTCTCAGCCATGGCCTTTGTCTTGTTCTTTCCACCTTGGAGGGCAGGAGATAGGAGAGGAGTAGGACTGGGCAGGATGGGCAGAGATGCCTCAAGTTAGAGAGGGATCTCCCAAACTGGTGCTTGGCTCTAGTCTGAACCAAATGCCTGCCAGAGCACTCAGGGAGCTTTTGCCCTGCACCCACGTGCAAGGCCATGTCCACTTTCAACACAACCCACCCATCTCACAGTCAACCCAGAAGCCTCTTGCATGCAAAAAATTAAAATAAAATAAAATAAAATAAAATAAAATAAAATAAAATAAAATAAAATAAAACAAAAAAAATAAGCCCACCCATCAATGTGAATGCAAGATACCTTGGTGGATGCTTGCTTGTGCCGGAGAAGCTTTGGGCAGGGCCCCTCTCCCGGGTGGGACAGGGCGGACAGCTTGCAAGGAGCCCACTGCTCTCTCTCCTTCCTGACGAGCTCTCCCATCGCCAAACAAAACCCAAACACGAGACAAACAATGCATATGTTGGCTTCTTTATAGAGATCACCTTTAATGCAAATGCCTCCCATTGAAGAGGACACACCGAAACGAGCAGCTCTGAGCAGAGCGGCTTTGCTCAGCGCCCCGGTGCTCACAGAGCCGTGGTGGGTCGGCAGGGCCATGCAGTTTGGAGGCTGGTGCCTGCACCTTGAGGGAGAGCAAAGGCACCAAAATGCCCCCAAAACAGGTGCCTCTGCACAAGGAAGGGGCTGGTGAGGGGCTACGGCGGGGGAATGGGTGCACACAGGCCGTGTAGCAGCAGCAGGAAACTCAACGAGAAAAAAAGGACACCCCCCCCACCCAGACCCCAAATGCAAAATGCATTTTGCAAAATCAAAATATGCACTCATCCAAGGCCTCAGAGGGACGGCTCACCGTCCACTTGGCCCCAGACAAGACACCACAGGGTTTTTCGGTCCCGCAGTGGAGGCAAAATGGCAGCCCTCCCTCCCCAGCCTTCCCTGGCATAGCGGGAGACGGAACGGGAACGGGCATCGCTCGTCTCCCCCTCGCCAACGAAAGCCTCCAATGCCCTGAAACAAAGAACACAACTGAACAAATGAACAAAAAAAAAACCAAACAAACAAAAAAAAAACCCCAAAACACTGTTATCACCAGCTAATTTAACACTGTTAAAAAAAAGATCAGAGGCCACCCAAGAGCCACCCCGGGACACCAGACCTCTGAACGCCAGCTGATTTCCAAAGCCTTTCCCGCAGTCGGGCCTTTGCAGCGCTCCTCCTCGCAGCAGAAGTGTTTTATAGATATTTATATATATATATTTATAATATTTAGATACTGTGTACGGTCAGACATCCCAGCTTGACTCGGGTTTTGCAACTCTTCCTCCATCCGAACGAAACGAGACGCACGATGACACCCCAACCTTCTCCACCCCCCGTGGGAAGAGCAAAACGGTTTTGGCAGCTTCACCGGTAGAGAAAGCAGTCCCGACCCGGAGGCTCTGCGAAGCGAGCATCGTGGAGAAGCTTCTCATCCCTCTCTCCTCCCCTTCTGTTCGTCCCCTTGCCCCCACCCCACCCCTCCGTCCCCTGGCCACCCGTCCCTCATGCCGCCGGCGTGGGCTTTACACCGTTGCCCCCAGCATGGCATCTGTCCCCGTCAGGATCTCGTTCTGGTTGGAATCCAGTCCGAAAAATTTGACCTTGAGTCCGTCGACTGGGTGGACCACAGGCACCAGGGTGATTTTGGGGAAAGTCCTGCTGGCAAGCTCGAAGCGGCTGGTGCTGGCCAACTCGATGGCCAGCGCCTTGAGGAAGAGCTTGGCCAGGTGCTTGCCCAGACAGGTCCGTACGCCTCCTCCGAAGGGGAGGTAGTGGAACCTGCCGTCCTTGTCTTCGCTTCGACCCTGCCCAAAGCGGTCGGGGTCAAAGACGTCTACATCCTTGAAGACAGGGGCTGTGTCATGGGTGTCCCGGATGCTGTACATGACGCTCCAGCCTTTGGGGATTTGGAAACCCTGCAGAGAAGAGGAAAGCGGTGGAGAGAAAACCAGAGTGAGTCAACCCTACTGCAAAGGGAGAGGGAGTGGGAGAACAAGATAAAGCCATTTTGCTTTGTCTGCTTTTTCCCATTTTTCTTCGGGTTTATTACTCGAGCATGATGCAGATTTAAAAGAAAACCAGGGAGTGCAGCGCAAAGCGCTGGGAGATGGGAAACCTGGGTTTATTCCTGCCTCTATCCCAGGGACCCGCTGGATGATCCATTGCTATTTATTTGCTTTGTGGTCGCTGGCAGGAGTTGCCTACCAGGAACCCCGCGGTGCTCGATTGCCGCAGGGCAAAGGGAAGCAGCTTTTCTCGCGCCTGTGCCGTGCCCCGTGAGCCGGCCAGCCCTCCCCAGAGCATCCCATGGCTTTGCTCACACCCCACCAACTGTCAGTCCCACATGCCCAATGCACATGTCAGGGCCTGGGCGATGAGAAACAGGGTGGATTTGTCATCCCCTGGGCACTTTAAAAGGTTTCCGACTCAAATCATCACATTAGTAGGATTTACAGTGACAAGCCAGGTCTCAAGACTTTGTTTTGCTAGTAGGAAATTCCAGCCATTGCGGTGAGTAATCCGTCTGTCATCCAGCAGCCTGGAGATGCCCTCTGCAGTAAACCTTTCCCTTGTCACACCCCAGTCTAGTTTTTGGCGTCAAACATTGTCACAAGTTGCCCTTTGAAGGATCACGCCTGTCTTCTCTTTGACAGCCCGAGTGCATCCCTTCCCTGCCATGGGCCAGATCCCATCACCCTCCTCTGAATCCAGAGCAATTCCACCTCCCATCAACAGGAGGACCTAATTTGTACTCCCTGAGGTCTCATCTAAGCTTAGCTCAAGCAAACTTTGCAACAACATGCAAAAGGCTCTTTTGGGGAGCTCACGGTGCAACTGCACCCTGGAGAGATGGCAGTACTCACGTCCAGCTCAAAGGTTTGCAGCACCGTCCGGTACCCCCCAGAGATGGGGGTGAAGAGGCGAAGCACCTCCTTGATGACACAGTCCAGGTAGTGGAGGCTGTTGATGTTGTCAAGCCGGAGGGAGCCCTCGCAGATGCAGCCATTGTGGAGGATGCCCTTGCTGCGCAGCTCCTCCCGCAGCTTCTCCAGGACCCGGGGATGTTTGAGGAGCTGCATGATCAGAGAAGTGCTGGCGCTGGCAGTGGTGGCGTAGGCAGCGAAGATGAGCTCCAGGGTGCCATCCTGATAGACAAGAGCAAAGCCGGGGTAAGACACAGGAGACGGACAGACAGACAGGCCAGCAGCTGCAGCATGTCAAGGGACAGGCATGCTCGCTGCCATGGGGCATTTTTTTCCCCAACAGCTCTCCAGCCTGGTGATGTCTAACTACAAGGTCCCTCCTTTTGCAGGCACACCTCTTGGACATCTGCCACAAGGAGCTTCCTGCAGAGCCTTGCAGGATGCTGAGGACCAGAAAGGCAGGAGAAAATACCCTGGGGATGGCTCTTGATAGCACGTGAAGGTCAAGTTATGCCATGACCCTGCTGCAGACAACAACCTGCTGAGGGCTCATTTGCCCTGCAAAGGAGGCACCATAAAATTGGATGGGTCAAGGGGTGAAGCTGGTCAAGGCAGAAAGCTTCAGCAAACTTGTACGGTCTTTTGGTATTCCCTAGAAATGCTTTTTAGAAAGGGCTGAGCGTGACCTGCAAATAAATATGGCCCATAGGAAAGCAACCAGCTTGTTGGCACCGTAATCCGCCAGACCAGGATTCACCTGCAGCTCCAACACCTTGTGCTCCCCCTGCTCTCACTGACTATCTCAGGTCTGCCCCAGAAAGTCTTCCTTACAGCAGCTCACACTTTGCTCTTTGGGGAGCCCCTGCCCTGAGCACAGCAAGGACAAGGTGGCCATGGGGAAGATCTCTACCTTCAGCTCCTGCATGGTGAGCTCCTTGCCATGCTCTTTGCCACTCTCTATCAGGATGTCCAGCGCATCGGCGTAGTCCTTGCCCTGCGTGTTCTGTAGTTTCTCCTGAATGGCTTTCTCCAGCCCCTTCTGCAGCGTCTCACGTGCCCGGATGCCCTGCGGAGTGGGAAGCCATCAGACCACGCAGGACACAACGCTAGCACCACCATCCCCAGACCAGCATCCCCGGGAGCTGGAGACGTGCTCAGGACAACATGTCCAAGTAATACAACTGCAATTGCAGATGCTCAAAGAGAAGAATAAAGATGATGAAGTTGTTCCCTGGGCAGGAGGAGCAAGCCCCGAGCGGGTGAGATTACAGGCAAGAGTAATCAGCACCTACGTGCAAATGATAGGTCTGATGTGGGAGCCCCAGTACTGCACCAGTTCACAGGCCTCCGGCTCACCCTGGGATGTATGACAGTCCCTGGGAAAATTGTCTCTCAAAGGAAAGTCAATTCATCCGAAAGGATCCTCTTCCTGGGAGCGTAATGGGCTTCCCGAGCAATTTTATCACCTGGTCTCAGTAAAGCAATTCCTATCCGAGTGCAGCTGCACCGGGCTAACCTGCTGCTGCAAATGCTTCGGGCTGCAAATGGTTGGGCTCATTCATGTGGTCAAATAACAATAACAAAATTTGCAGTTATAATCACAAAAACAAATTTTAAAACCCCATATCTCTGTTACTAAAATTCCGCAAGGAAAAAAATACAATTTTTTGCCTAAGTTTTTTGTTATGTTTTCATTTTGCATCATTATTCATCAAAAAATTAGAATAGTTCTTGGAATTAGAAGGTCTACTGCCCTGTTTCACCCTGGGTCCGGGTGGAATTAACAGGAGAAGGGTCCCACAAACAAAAAAATACAGCAAAACTGCCAGTTGCAAGTGAGGAAAAAATACACGTTAAATCTGGGCAAGTCCTGACTGTATTCTCCCTTGCATCGAACCACACGCTCTAAAGCCTATGCATGGATCTCTGTCTCCACTCTACCAACACAGGACTTTGTAGCCCAAAATGGATCCACTGCTAGAGGTCAGAGGGTGACAAGACAGCCCACTGAGAACCAGTAGCGGTGGGGATTAGCCGCTGCCCCATTAATCCCAATAATTTGGTGTTATCAGCTGGTGGAGGACTTAACTCAAATCTCTTACCCTCCTGTAGCCACTGAAGGGCAGATCCACGGGCAAGGAGAAGACATTCTCCACAAACTGCTGGTAGACCTCGAAGAGGCGGTTGAGCTCCTCATCAGGAATGCGGAAGCCCAGTAGGACACGGATGGCCATACGGAAGGTGAGCTTCTGGGTCTCATGGTAGACGTTGATGGACTCAGGGTTGCTGCTCCAGGCCCGAAGGGTGTCTTTGATCACCAGCTGGATCTTGGGGAGATAGCTCTCCAGTGCCTCATGGCTGAAGATTTTGGAGAAAACCTACAAAAAAGAGTGAGCAGAGATTTCTACACAGCCCCAACACCCTCATTTTTGCCTTCTCTAGTAACCAGGTTCTGCCCACAAAAATAGACATCAAAGGTCTTCTGCGCTGAGCAGAAGACTCATCATCATCCAGAATTCATCACCCAGAATCACCGATTCCTAAAATAGCTGCCAAAAATGGTTGATGGAGAAATATCAGTTGACAGATCCGCCGCGGGCTGATCCCCACCACAAGCATCACAAATGATGGGCAATAACACAGTGCAAACCAGAGACAGGAGGAAACGTTTCACCCCGTGCACAGCAGGAGGAACGGAGCTGGCTTTCCCACAGCTCCATGTCCCATTGCTCCCAGTTACATTCATCCCATGATTTGGACGCTACTAATAAATCTCTTCCATGGGGATTGTCTAGTGTCTAACATTATGGTTGTGCATGCACACAGACACATGCAAGCTTTTCTCTCAATGGGAAGCGTTGGCAGTTTCTCCCACCTATCAACCACCCTTTTTTAATATACGTAAAAAATTAAGTAAAACGATTTTTTTTTGAGGCATTTAGGATCTCTGTAAAATCTGGTTGCACTTAGACAGGGGTTCAAATGGGGAAGAGAGGCACACACGTACCCAGAGGCTGCGATCACACACGGCTCATTTCCTTGGGAAGCCAGGCAAAAAAACCTGATGTCAGTAGACAGTATTAATTTAAGCTCTGCAAGTAAACACTGCACGGGAGTGGGCCTCCCCAGGTCCCTGATGCTAACGGCTCCTTACTCCAATTTGGGCCAGGGCCCACGCATTGCGCGAGGAGCTCAGCAATGCCAGGAATGTCCCTTCAGCCCTCCCCGGTGCAGCCCACAGCACAACGCTTTCATTCGGCATCCCCGCCGCATCCCTCCCAGAGTGCACCGGAGGAAAAAGTGCTGTTTGTTTATTTTTTATTAACCTACACACACACATGGGGCAGCACGCACATACGCACCGCCACATGCCAGGCCTCCAGGAAAATCAAATTAGGACAGGCTCCCAAGGAGGGAGCTGCAAACCTGCGTAGCCTCCACTGGTGGCCAGTTCCCGGGGGGGGTCAATGCACAGTGGGAGAGCTGCAAAGTTATCAAACCAACAAGAGCAGAGAAATCAAAGCCGCCCCCTCTTTCCATGAGCGCCGGACTCGCTGGAGCTGTAAATGTGAGAATTTCCTCCACAGTCAGCACTCAAAGGGAAAGGTAACATTTTCCTGGCTGCGACCCCTCATTGCTAATGCGCATCGTTCGCTGGGAGTTTGTTTGGTGAAATAACACCTCTGTCCCCTTGCAGCCCCAAGCAGGAGGCTCGACAAGAGCCACTTCATAACGAGCCGTGCTTGGGCTGAGTCCCGAGTAAAACTCATCACACAATATATGGTGGGGCAGAGCTCAGAGGCTCCCCATGGAAATATCAGCATGCAAACAGAATGGTAGGAGGGATGGGAGAGAAAATGCAAGCAGACCAACAGACAGATCTGCCTGCAGACAGACAGCCACCCCCAGATGGCTACGCAGAGGGAGGCATGAATGAACGGAGTGGAGGAATGAATGAAGGAACAGCGGGGCCGAGGTGAGATCATGGCGAGCATGCGAGACGGTGTGGCTGCTGCTTTTTGCCGACTCTCTGTGCTTCACAAGCTATTTTTAAGCCTGGAAAGGGCAGCAATGCTCAAGCAGACCTGCCTGTGTGAGGGGGTGAAAAAGCAGCCGCTCGGAAAAGAAAAGCTAGAGGTGCTAAAGCTGAGCCCCTCAGCTGCCTGGGGAAGGTATGAAGGGCCAGTTCCTGGTGGCTGTGAGCAAGACACCAGGTTTTGATGCAGAGCCAGCTGGAGGAGAGCTGGCAGCCACGAGCTGCTCGACAGGGATGGGACAGGACCTCCTGAGTGGGGCTGGCAAAGGGACATCAATGTCTCCCCATCTGCCCTTCATCCACACTGCAGGGTTTGGGATAAGAACACAGGCTCTCAGTGAATCATGCCGCTCTCTCCAAATGCTTCCTGTGACTCAGTTTCTCCAGCTGAAAGCAGAGGCGATGAGGGCACAGCCTCTGCTTAAGGAGCGCCAAGGCTGCAGCTCTGCTTGGAGCCACCATCCTGATGGAGGTGGCCCCTGGGGCTCCTGACCTGGGGCAAACCCTGTCCTCCCCCAGCTCTGCCCAGCATCTCGCACAGGCAAAGTGCTCAGGGACCCCCTGCACCCTGCAAAAACTACAGCAGCCCAAGAAATGCCTCTGGTCCTGCTGTGCAAAACTGCTGCAGTGGTGCAGAGAACCAGCCCAGGGCCAGATCCACAGCCTGCGGACCAAGCCAACTCTGAAGAGGAGAGTGCCTGTCCCAAGGAGCGATGTGCAGTGAAGGCGCAGAGGAGGAGACCCTCGGAAAGAGAAGACTGAGCCCCTATGGAGGTCAACACAGCACCTGGCCAGCCTGAAAAAGGGGGAGCATTTAGCACAGGCAAGTTGGGGGCGATTTTTTTCTTTTTTTCCTCTTTTTTTGCACTGTCCTTTTACTATCAGGCTCCTCCAGCCCCAGCCGGCTGCACCCCACATCTGCTGGAGCCTGCAGCTCCCAGCCACAGGGCCAGCCAACATCGCGAGCCCTGGCCATGCTGCCAGCTCGCTGCAACGTCCCGTCCACTTGCCGCCGCTGCACTCCACGCCACCTAATCCCAGATGTCAGCAGATCCTTTCCCAGCCAGACACAAGTCTGGATCCCCTTCCAGTCACCTCCAGTTCAACCCTGCATCTTTCCAGTTGATTAAAAAGGAGGAAAAGGCAGCCAACTTTCCCCGACAAACCTCCACGCGTTTCTAGCCTAAAATTCCTGCGCCCTCTAGTGAAACCGAGCTGAACATCTCGGCCGCTCAGCGGAGCAAGACCAGGCAAAGCCAAGGAGCATCAGTGCAAAAAACGTTGCTCCGGAGCTGCCAAGAGGCAAAATCAGCTCTAAGGGGATGCTCGGCTTTGCTAACACCGAGATACAATAGCCCAGCCATGGTGGGGTCCGTCCGGGTAGCCTCAGCGGTAGTGCCAGGGCAGTGGCCAGGAATTTTCAGGGATGCTGGAAGGAGCACCCTTTTTTTTCACATTTTGATATGTCCCAAAAGAACAAAGTCTGGGGATTTGCTCCATCTGGGGGCATTCATTTACACACACACACACTCACCCCACACTGAGGGAGACACCACCACCCAGCGAGCCTGGCTGGAAACTTCCAAATCTGTCTCGTAGTGGAAACAGGATATTTAAAGATTTATGGTTTTCCTAAGGCAGAAAATTCCTTCCCAGAGTCTCAGCTCCAGAATCTCCTGGACAGGTCCAGCTCCATATGACAGCAAACTGCCCCCGGTCCTGTCTGGAGAATACCTCAGCCCCATCCTTAAACCACACCAAAGAGGAGAGGACATTCAAGAGAAGAGCCCTGAACCTCAACCCACAGTGTTTTCACATGTAGCAAAGGCTTCGTTTGGTGGCTGGGGTGGAGAGGAGTTAGCAGGGATGATGCTTTTCATTGTGTTACCCCTCCTTGGTACTGGCCAAGCCTCCCCATGCCAAGCGCAAGCTTCAGCCCCTGCCTTTTGCTGACCATGGTCTCCCCTGCTCCCGGGGACATCAGCACGGCAAAGAGGTAATGGAGCTTTTCCTTCCTCCCCTCCAGGAGGAAAACTTATGCTTTGGGATCAGACACCTGCGTCTCATCCAGCCCGTGCCAGCCAGAGCTGCCGGCTCGACCAAACAAAGGCACGATTAGCGTGGAGACATTTTCATCAACTAATTTGGCACCCGTCGGCGGCTTGGCCGGCGGGACTTGTCAGGAAGCATCCAAAGCAGCGTCTCAACCTGGAGGCGTACTATTTCTTCCAATGTTTCAAAGGGCAGGCAGTGTTTGTCCCAACCCTGTCCTGTCGCCACGTTATAATGGATGTCTGCCTCTCTCCGGCACCAGGCGCAGGGCTGCCAGACATGGAGCCCACTGCCATGCTCCAGCGGGCTTGTAAACCATGGTATTTTTGGAGCGGGATGAGAAGGGTCATGGGCAAGAGGCTGCCCTGGCATCAGGAGCACAAGCAAAGTGAAAACACAGCAAAAAAAGTTGTGAAGACTATGCAAGGCACCGCAAAGAGGAGAGGACTTCCACAAAACCCCACCACTACCCTGACGCTCTGCCATCTATTTTTAAAGGTCTTTGCCTTTCACAGGCACATAGCAAAGAGCTGATGCCTTTTCTCCCTGTGCTGGAATCAGAAAACAGAGCACATGGACCACTCCGAGGTCTCCTGCCATGCTCCATCACGGAAGGAATCCAGGCCCATTGAGAGGGAAAAGCCGAGAGTTTCCGCTCCCAGCCACCCAAAATGAGCAACGCTGGGTTTGCCCGTCAACGCATAGCGCTGCACGCAGAGTGCAGGTGAGGAGCGCGGGGGTCTCGGGGGAGCTGAAGGCAGCAACCTCTCCCAGGAAGAAATGCAAGAGCTCCACGAACACTGCGACCTGTCTCCAAAGGGAGTCTGGTTACAGTTGCTGGAATCCCCAAACTCAGCCGAGCTGAAGAAAAGAAATGAGTGCCTTTACAAAAGGCAGTTCTACTGAAATTCAAATGATTCTCAAAAAAATGTGCTGGAAAAAATGTAAAGATCATTTCAGCATCCTTGGGCCATGTTATGATGATCATGCATCTTTCAGGGTTGCCCATACCCCCAATTTTTTAAAATTTTTTTAAACACCTAGGGTTGTGAGAAACTCTAGCATTTCATATTTCCACTTGATCTCAGAATAAAAATGAACCCAAGCACCCCATTCCCTCACGGCTCAAAAATCTCCATGTCCGAGCAGCTCTCCTACAAGCCCTCCACATGGCATGGGAGACCTTGCTTTCGATCCAACACCTGTAACAGGCTGCTGTGATGCAAAGGCTGGGGGTGAGAGCAGGGAACAAGCAGGACACCCAACATCTGTCTCAGCACCCCCCTCTGCAAAACTGCCTCGTGTCTGAAAATAAAACATCAGCACCAGCAACCAGCTAGATTTAGCAATTTAGGCTCATTAGCCCACTTCATGGGGATACCTAAACACACTGTGGTTCTTCAGCATCTGTGTGCCTACACCACCTCCGAAGCGCTGCTCCAAGTGCCCTCCCCTCATTTATTCAAGAGGAATCAGTGCATCTGAGCGGAACAAAATTCGCCTTACATATTGTCACCGCTCTTCAAGGAGGGAATCAAACACAGGGAGGGAAAGAGAAAGAAGATACGACATCAAGGGATAGTGTCACAAAGAAATGGGAGCTGTGTCCAGCCAGGAGGGATTAGAAATGTGGGACCAGCTGGCCAAGAAGTCCAACAGGGCATGTACCCCCTGCCTGAGGCTGGTGTCTTTGGCTGGAGCCGTGGAGAAGGAGCATCCTGCAAACCCACCAGGCACACGGCTCCAAGGTCAGAGCAGCCGTTCATCAGCATCAGAGTGCTGGGTTGAGCTGGGATAGGCTATCCTGTTTGGTTTTGGACCCCATAGTATATCCCAGATCTGTTGTGTGGAGACGAGCGTTTACCCAGAGCTAAAGGGAGCAGCTTGCCCAGGCTGCAGGGATGGTGCCCTGTCCACTAGTGAGGAGCCAATGGAGGAGAAATATTAGGAGAAAAGTCCCCTTTTTGCTGACCCCCTGCATCTTCCTGCAGCCTGGAGAGGGGACCAAAGGGAAGGGACCCTACATGTTTAAGTAACCCAGAGCATG
Organism: Morus bassanus; assembly: GCA_031468815.1. Classification (NCBI taxonomy): domain Eukaryota; kingdom Metazoa; phylum Chordata; class Aves; order Suliformes; family Sulidae; genus Morus; species Morus bassanus. The sequence continues at coordinate 84,136,777 of CM062570.1, read as the reverse complement.
GACTCTCCTAGAGACAAAGCCAGACTTGGCAAAGAAATGAGTCTCAAGTGCTCTTCTGCGAGAGTCCTTGGTCCTGCCAAGTGTTCCACGAGCTGGGAGCGGAGCAGAGTGCGAGGGGTGGCCACGCTTATGGAGGGGATGAGAAGGAAACACCCGCCCCATGATGCAGCCCACACCATCCCAAAGGTGAAATAAAAACGCCTTTCCGAGCACGTGTCATCTCTTGGCAGAAATAGGGGAAGATGCTTGGAAAAGTGTTTTCTCCAGCAGCTCTGCCGCTGAAATCCTGAGTAAGGTCTTGCAAGACCTCCATGCATTGTGTGGCAATGAGCACACACCTGACGGTGAGGAGGCGTCCCTGCTTATCAGCCTGTGACCTCCTGCAGACTATCAATGAGGCCTCTTCTGAGCTTTAAACTAAGCCCAGGGAGGAGTTGACAAGGGCTGAGATGACCCAAGGCCACCCTACAAAATTAAGGAGAAGGAAGTTGAAGAGCAAGCTGGCTGACAGAGAGATATATTTGGTGGTAGAAGAGCCACCAGAGAAGTAATGGAGAGCATCATTAATCTGAAACAAAGGACTCGGTCCCCAGAGGGATGAGCAGGATATTACGAACCACAACTTAGCAGGTTGCTCGAGCTGCTTGGAAGGATGGAGTGTGATGCAGTAGAAAACCAAAGCTACACAAAGACAGTGTAGGACAGATCCTGAGCCTGAAAAGCTCCCCCCCCATCTCTGGGATTAGCTCCTGGCATCCCCCATTCCTCCCCTGAATTGGAGCCTGGGCCCATGCAGAGCTGTGGGCTGCAGATTGCAGTTCCACCCAGCGCAGAGCATTGCAGCCCGAGGAGGGGTTTCATCTTCTCTGTGCCTCGCAGGACATCCCACAACTTCCATCCCAGACAACACAGAAAGGTAGAAAAGCCTTCATTAAAGAGGTTCAGCTCAACAGGGCTTTAACCATGCTCTGACACAGCACAGCTCCTCAAAGCAGGGTCTGAGCTTGCAGGGCATTTTGGGGTGGAAAGTGCTATGAAAAATACATGAAATCTGTCTTTCAGCCAGGAATGCCTGTGCTTTGCTTTTTTTTTTTTTTTTAATCCTTTGGAATCACTCTGGATTTACACCGCTGTAGATGACAGCGCTATTTGGTCTAAAGTCAATGAGCCAACCTAGCTGACAAATTCTTCCCCAAGACCGCGAGCGGGAGCCCTCCTCCATCAATGAAAGCCTTTTCTCTGGCTCCAGTGGCTTTTGCCCGTGGGTTAAAGCTCACGGGGCAGCAGCCCAACACGGATACACCAAGAAGGGGCTGGGGCTGGGCCAGCCGATGGCAGCTGGAATCCAGCCCGCTTGAGCTGACCAATACGACCGGCGGGGGCTTATATGGAAGGGGATGATTTCCTTTCCACCACGGGATTTACAAGTCACACGGAAGAGGGCAGCGGGGTTGGGTGGAAATGCGAGGAAAACAAAACAAAACAAAACAAAACAAAACTAAAAAAACCCTCTTAACAACTTGGGCCAGGGTTTTTTGTAGCGTGAAAGGTACATTCCCGCCACCTCCCATCCCTCCTTCCTCCTCCCGCCCCTCTCCCCCGTCTCCCTCCTTCCCTCCCTCCCCCCCCAGTCCAGCCTACAGCAGCTGGTTTATATTTGGCTGTAAATTTATGGCCCCTTTTGTGTTCTTAATCCTCTTGCAAACTATATTAAAGCCTCAGACCTTTCTACTTGGTGCTAATAAGCTCAACACTTGTATGCCTCCGAGGCAGAACATTAATTGTGGTGTGTTAATGAATGATGTAGTTTTGGACAGTGAGACAAAACAGGCCGTTTCTCTGCACCACTGTCTGCTTCCTCCTCAAGTCTCTGGGTCTAGGATGTCTACCCAGCCCACGGACTGCTTTTATTTTATTCTTTCTTTTCCTTTTTTAAGCCAGCTGTGCCTATTTTTGGATTACTATGCTGGAACAGAGCACGGGCCCGGCAAGTCCAGTGCTCTCCTGCCAAGGCTGGATGCTTCCGAGGAAAGTCTGAGTCCCACCTTCCCCGTGCACCGTAGCACACCCGCGCCTGCAGCGCGTATCCTGCATGGGGAAACTCCTTCCTGGCCCCAGGCGCTGCTCAGTCTCGACCTAAAACCTAAGGGCCATGCGTCCAATTCCCATTTCCTTCTCCACCGAAATGCGGGGGTCCCTCGCAGGCAGAGGCACAGGAGTGCCTCCCTCTCTGTTTGCTGAACTTCTACTTCCCACTGGCCTTGCATCCCATAAAACCAGAGCCCACGCTATCACCATGCCTAAGAGCAGATTTGCTTTGCCTTCGTTACAGCTCGTATTGACCCAGGGATTGACACTTTCAAAAGACATGTGCTGTAAATCTGTAGTGACTGCACTGATTTCACTGGGGTTTCATGGGTGTAAATGGGAGCTCACGAGTATAAATGGGAACTGAAGATGTCTAAAAGGACAGAGGGAGCATGAACTGCCAGACTGGGACAGGGTCCCCGCACGACCCATACGGCAGAGGGGGTGTGACTGTGCCACCAAAACAAGAGCAGGATGGGGCGGGCACCGGGCCGTGGAGCAAGGAGCACGCTCAGCCAGGCACCGGCCCCAGTCACCCCTTCCCAATGAGTTACCATAGGAGAGCAGGCGCTCCCTTCCCCGGGGGACAAGGATCTGCCCCCAAGGGATGATGTCCATCCTTCATGTCATGGAGACAGGCAGGCATCTGCCACCAAAAAGCCAGAAGAAAGACATGCCCATGCTCAGCCAGATGTGAGAGCAACATGGCTGCTCCTGCTAGTAACCTGCAAGGTGATTTCGAGATAAAAATGCCACCGTGGAGGAATGAGCTGCAGCACAGGTGGCCCAGATCCTTCTCCGACATGAACATAAACTCCGCGACCCAACAGCAGTAACAGCCTCTCGGTAGATATTTATCTCAGGAGAGAGGTTGAGGAGTTTGGGGTTGCTTTTGTTTACTACTTGTAAACTGTTCTTATCGACCAGCTTCATCTCGGGCCAAGGACAGAGCCAACGCTGATGACATCTGCAATAAAGCGATACCCCTGACGCAGGCAAGCCCTGCTCCCAGCCCTGCTCTCGCCCTCCATCGTGCTCCACAAGCTGTCATGTCCCTGGGCAAAGTTGACTTTATTCCCAGGGACCCCCTCTTTAATAATTGGAAAGTTCATTTCCCAAAAGGGGGAAGTTTTCTCCAATTTATATTAACTTTGACAGCTTCCTGCAGGGGAGCTTTAATAAATAGGGGATGGGAAAGCAGAAAGCTGCCACAGCTACCGGCTTGTTAATATGGCTTTGTTCTTTCTGAGCACCTTTCACACATGCATCTCGGACTCTTTTATCAACACCCACAAGATTTAAGCCTCTGGGATGGAGAAGAGGATATTCATCTGCTTTATGGAAGGGGATATTGAATCTGTACAAGATCCTGAAAAGGAGCTGAGTTAGGGAAGCAGCACACCTGAGAGAAGAGGTCCAGAGACTGAGTTGCCTGACCCAACTCTGATCCCATCACCGTCATGGGCAAAGTGTCCTACAGCACATCCAGTAGTGATAGCTGCAGCTTGCTGGTCTTGAAGTTACATTGAAGAGCTAAATCCCTCTGGAAAGCTTTGCAATACATGGCCTGCAAAATGGCCAATTTCAATGGCAAGCTACCAGAAACATAATGCAAGAACATGTTGGGTTTAAAGCTCTTTGCTAGAGCTTGTCTTCATATCTCAGTGGCAATCTGTCCCATCAAGAGGAGACCATGGCTCAATTGCCAGGGAATGATGAAAGAGTATCTGCCGGTGCTGCTGCAAATAAGTGCAGCTCCACGGGCTTATAGAAAGATGATGAGGACTCATCGCAGGTGGTGACCGTGTAAAGGTTGGTGGTACAAGAGCCAGAGATGACCCCGATGGTTCAAGCTGCAGAAGAGGTTGAGCACATGGGGTTTCATGCTCCACCTTTCCTCGTGTTGGCTAGTACCCTACACCGCAAGCAGCCTCAGGAGAAATTATACCTCATTTACAATTTCTAGCAAGACCAGGAAAAAAAAAAAAAAAAAGAGAAACCACTTAAGAGAGAAGGCTCAAGCTCAGAGATGGGGTAAAAACCAGAATACTACCAGGTGGTACTACTGCTTTTCTCCATGGAGCTTTCAGGCTGCTCCGATTCTTTTAACATTTTCTATTAATACCAGCATTCTTACTATGAAAGTTGGCAAAGTCTGTGAAAAACGCTGTCCTCTGCCAACAGGTTCTTAGCCAGGTTCCCTGGCAGTTCAAGAGGAAGGTACAGACTGGGTACCTAAGAGAAAAGCTTCTACCTAGAAGGAACAAGTTTAAATCTTAAATCTAGTGCTTCCACCTCAGACCTCTCGTGGTCTCAGCAGTGGGATGGGGTGAGTTAAAAGTCAACACCACTTAACAGCAACAAAAGCTCAGGACTAACGAACTCAAAAGACACTGGCAATTTCTGCCAGCAGAAGGCACCCGGCCTGGAAACACCTTTAATCTGGTCATCGCAATCTCGCCAAGAACAAAATTATCTATTTTCTTCCTCTTAGAAGCAGGTTCCCCTTTTCTCCACGTGCGCAGCTCACTCAGACCAGGGCAAGGGATGGTTTGCATAGGGGAGAAGGCTCAGGGAGCACCCAAGGGCGCGTGATGCGTGAGGTGCTCAGCTCCGCAAAAGCGGTGATTAAGAGGAGACCAAGTGAAGGAATGAGAATAACCTCCCACTTTCAAAGGGAAGGGAATCAGCTGAGCCCAGTGTCCTCATCCCTATGCCGCTGGAAGAGAAAGCTGAAAAAATAAGTAGCTACTCCAGCATGCCCAGTCCCACTGATAGGAGGGAAGCGTTCGCTCTCAGGTACGCCAGAGCTCAGCGTAGAGGCAAGGTGTGCGAGCAGGAGCCGGCATGGCTGGCAAGGGTCAGCCCGGGACAGTGTTTTGCCAGAGTACCTGTTCTCAGGAGGCTTTAGCCATCCCTTAAGGAGGAATTAGGATCCTTGCCAGCTTGGGATCATGCATGATGCCAAGAATTGGGAAAGCAAAAGGGCTTTGAGGAGGAGAATGGAGGTCCAGACCAGACTTCAGGCTCAGAAAAACCCAAAAGCACTGGGATTCACAGTTTGGGGTGGGCCATGTATTTCCCACTAGGTAAAAACACGAAAGTGAGAACATCAGGTATAAATATCGAGGGAGAGAGGCTCTCCCCTTTCTACGCTGCTGGTATTGCTCCTTGCCGGTGCCGGCACTCCCCATCTGAGCTGTGGTACAAATTACAAGTCCATCAGGATACCACAGAGGTCAGGCCTCCCTTTTCCATGACCCCATTCCCATAACCCACGCTCTCCTCGCCTCCCCCAGTGTCTGTTCCTGAGGTCTGAATTCCGCGGTTTTAATAAGGCGATCGCAACCAAAGGCCTTCAGCTACCCACTTTTCAGTAGCAAAAAATTGTCTTGCTGTGCAGAAGATAAAAGAAGCAGCGAAGGAGCGTAGGGGCACCTTCAAATCGCTGGCTGCTGCCACTTAACCCTCCCTTAATAGGAAATAAATAGGAGCCAAAGCTGCTGCCTTCCTCCCGCTGCTGGAGGAAAGCGCATCGCCCCCCATTTCCCTGCACCTCTCCTGCCACAAATTATGCTCCATGATGGAAGCAGCCCCATGAACTATCGCCCTTTCTCTTTGACGGCAAGGTTGGAAAAAAAAAATCTCCCTCCTTCAGAAAAAAAAAAACAAGTAGCGTAAAGTGTAATTGCGAACGCCGAGTTTGCCCGCGTAGGGATTGACACCGCGTTCCTTGTGGTATCGCTCGAGTACCGGCCGCCAGCGCATTAAGAAATGTGACTAACGGGTGTCACGGGGTGTTTGTTTTCTCATCTTCTCCCCCAGGAGAAAAGAGCGAGCGATTGGGTTTGGTAGGGATTATATAGAAATAAATACTCCAAAATAGGAAATCCTGCTGGAGCAGAGAGAGGAGAGCGGACCTTGCCTCGGGGCAGGGACTGGGACAGCCTCTTGGCGCTGGGTACCACGCTCCCTTTGCCAGCAACGCCGTCTCCGCACCGCAGAGAGGGGGGCAGACACATTACCTTCACCCCAAATCCTCTGCCTGCCCCAACCCAGCTGGGAAAGAGCCCGTCCCGGGGAGGACAGGATGCGAAAGCCATCAGTTATGCCCCCACCTTTGCCAGCGCCTTTTTCTGCGGGAGCTTTGCTGATGGCGGGGGCATGAGGATGGTCCCCCACATCTGCTTGGGCTCAACGCGCCCTGAAACCGGGCTGCCCTGCGCTACCCGCCTGCCTTAGGGCCCATAAGGGGGGGTCTCACCCCGGGACCCCCGAGGGGGTGAAGCGATGCAAGGCCCCAGAAAGGTCTTGGCCCCCCTCCAGCCAGGTCAGTGTGCCCCGTCCCGTCCCCCCCCGCGCTTCATCCCGGGACCCCCATCAGCACCCCAATTTCCCTGAAATCCAATGCAACGCTCAGCACCATAAGACACGCCCCCCCCCCCCCCCCCCCAGCAAACACAAATCCCGCGGGGTCTCCCTGCAAGACCACCCCCCCCTCGCCCCGGCAGACCCTGGAAATGGGGGGGGGCCGCGCGTCGTTGCCCCCCACTCCCCTCCGCCCCACGCCACGCTGTGCCCTCCCACTTCCCACCGGCCGCATCGCCCTTTCAAAAGCCCTCCGGGACCGCGCTCAGCTCACGGCAGCCCCCTCCACGCGTGTTACCGGTTGCGGGGGGGGGCGGGTAGGGGGGTGGATGGTGATGGGGTGGGAGGGATGGAGAGGGGCAGCACCTCCGTCCTCAGCAGCAACCTGCGGGGCAGCCCCGCGTGTGACGCCCCCGCTCACCCTTTCTCCTCCCCATCGCCCTTTTTAAAGGCATCGAGCGTGGAGACGGGTAGGGGGGGGCGCCCACGCGGGACCTCCCACGCACGGGGCGGGGGTCACCGGGGGGGTCCGCGGGGAGAAGACGAAGGAAAAGAAGAGGAGGGTGAGGGGGGAAGAGGGGGTCCCCCGCCCCACGCGCGCACCCACGCTCCCCCCGCCCCCCCCCCCCGGCCCGGTCTCGCGTGGGAACCTCACCTTCCTCTTGTGGCGGTGGATGTCGCCGATGGAGTTGGCCACGGTGTTGGGTCCCAGCAGCATGCGGGTGCTGCGCGGCCACTCGGTGCTCACCAGGTGATGCTCCCCCATCAAGATCTTCCGCACATTTTCCGCCCCCGTCACGCGCACCAGCGGCCGCCCCAGCAAGTGCGTCTTGAAAACGTTCCCGTATTTTTCCCGCCGGGAAGATTGGAAGCAGGAGCCCTGCGGGAAAGGGAAGCGGGGTGGGGGGGGCAAGGAGCGGGGGAAACACGGGGCGGGGGGGCGATGTTACCGCACGGCTTCTCCGCGCAGCCGCACCCACGCGTGGGGAGCCCCACGGAGCCCCCGCTTGCGGGGGGGGACACACACACACACACACACACACGGGGACAGGGGGGTGTCGTCGCGCCTGCAGGTCTGGGGGACAAGCCGGGGTGGGGGGGACAGCGGGGTAACCCCGACATCCCACCCACCCACGCACAGCCCGGCTCCCTCCGACGGGGCGCCCACGGCGCGCCTGCTCCTCCCGCCGCCCCGGCGGGGGTCGGTGCCCTCCTCCCCCCTTCCTCCTCCTCCTCCTCCTCCCTTTTACTTCTACCTTTACTTCCCCTGGCACTTTTAAACCTTTTTTTTTCTCTTTTTTTTTTTTCTTTTTCTTCTTTTTTTTTTTTTTTCGCTCAGGCTGAATTTACTCGAAAGGCTGCAATTTGCCTAAGTAAATCTCCAGATTTGAGAGGGTTTAATAACTTTCCCACATGCTCCGGGGGCTTTTGTCGGCGAGTAGGTGGATAGAACCGCGAGGGGGGTCCCCCCAAAAACCCCATCCCGAGTGGGGAGAATAGCTGCGAGGGCTGCAGCTCCGCGCCCCGGTGCTGGGTTGCGAGTGCGTGTGTTTATTTTGAAACAAAAGCGCGGTTGTGAATTTTTAGATGTTCAGGTGACCCTGTTTCTTGATCTGCGTAAATATAATTAAAGTCCTTTTTGTGGCATTAATAAAGAGTTATTTGTACACCATTTCCAGGGCAGCACAAAGAGGACCTTTATGTGGGAGAAGTTTCGAATGGAGTCCAATTTATACAAAATTTTTGTATTTTTAGCCCTGGACTCTGTTTGGACGGAGCCTGTGGAAAAGCGAGAACCCTTTTCTGGTCCCCCTGTAAAAATCTGATAAATTTCTTTAAAAAATAAAGCCCTATTGAGAGCGTGCCGTTAACCCCTTCGGCGCCGCTGGCGGGGAGGGGGCCGGCCGGGGAGCCGGGCTCCCACGTCGGGGCTTCCCCGGCGTCGGGGGGGGGGACACCGGGGGACACCGGGGACACCGCAGCCCTCGCAGCCGGGCCCGGGCTGCCCTGCCCCGCCGCGGGCTCTGCCGCCCCCTCGGCGCTCCCGTCAATGAACCGCCACCTCCGCCGCGGGAGCATCCTCACCAGGCTCCCGTTCGCTTATTATTATTATTATTATTATTATTTTAATTTTCTTGTAAGAGGAAGGGGGCTGGGAAACCCTCGGGCTAATTTTTCCTCGGGGGTTCCCTTCTGGGATGCTGCGAGCCCCGGGGTGCCCCCAGCCCGGCCGGCGGCTCCCCCCGGAGCGGGGCACCCCTCGGTCGCCTCCTCCCTCCTCTCCTCCTCTCTCTTTTTTTTTTTTTTTTTAATTTTTTTCCTCTTCTTTTGGCAGTCACCCTCTCCCAACGCTGTCCGAGGGGATCCCGCTCCGCCCGCCGCTGTTCAGCATTTAGCAAGGTTAATCCCGGGTTAATCTACCGATTACCTCCGCGGGCTTTCCCCAAGACCGGACCCGAGCCGGGCGGGGGTGGGGGGGCGCGAGAAGCTCTCCCCGTGCCCCATTACACGGGCGTGGGGTGGCGAGCGGGGGGACAGCACCCGGGGACCCCCCGCACCGTGCCCCGGCGACATCCACCCTCGCCCCGGGGCTACCTCCCACCCCCGGCTTTAGTAGTATTAGTTTTTTGGGGGGTTTTTTTGCAAGAATTTTGGCTGGGGAGGGGGGAAAACGGAGATTTTTGGCAGCTTGGGGGAGACCCCCGAGATTCCTCCCCGGCACCGAGCAGCCCCCGCCGGGGGAACCCCGCAAAGCCCGGCCCGGAGCGCAGCGGCGCGGTCGCCCAGGGTCGAGCTTAACCAGGCCGGGCTCCCTCCCCGCCCCAAAACCCCTTCCTCTCTCCCCAACCGCGATCAACCCCCGGCCCCAGCTACCTCCCCAGCTCGCCGGGAACCCGCATGATGCAATCGAAAGGAAAAGAAAAAGGAGGAAAAAAAAAAAAAAAAAGCTTTTTTAAAAAAAAAAAAAAAAAAAAAAAAAAAAGCCGGTCCCAGCCCACCTTCCAGGGATGGAAGGGAAGGGAATCCTCCTTACCTGCAGGAGCCAGTGGAAGGTTTCTCCGATTAAAGGGAATCCCATAGAGCCTTTAGGGATTGGTAGCTTGCAGGTTTTGTCGCGGGTGGCAGCCCAGCGGAGCTGCCACAGCTGTTGGGACACGGCCAGCAGCAAAGTCAGTGACACCAAGCACGCGGCGAGGGTAGCCAGTGCCGAGACGAGATCAAAACTTGCAAAAAGCATATTTGGAAGAAGGAGGAGGAGGAGGGTGGGGAGAGAAACAGCCCCTTGACAGGCACCACACTCGCACCCACACACACGCACGCACGGGGGAGAAAAAAAAAAAAAAAAAAAAAAAAAAGAGATTGCAGAGCGCACGTTAAAGCCTGCCTGGGGGGTCCTGGGGTGGGGGGGCCGGGCTCGCCCCCCTCTCCGCTGGCAGGTTAGGAAAACAACGGGAAAAAGGGGGGGGAAAAAAAAGAAAAAAAAAAAAAAAGAAAGGGGCAAAAAGCAGTTTTTCCTCTGTCCCTTTCTGAAAACTTTGTTCTTGTTTGGAATAAACTTGACAGAGTGACACAGGAGGAAGAAAAAAAAAAAAAAAACTCCACACACACACACCACAAAAAGAGAAGGGGAAAAAAGAAAAAGGGAAAAAAAAAAAGAGAGAGAGAGAGAGACCCCAAAAGAAGGGGGTGGGGGCAACTGAGCAGCCAAAAAGACGAGGAAGAAAAAATATAAAAAGAAGGAGAAAAAAAAAAAAATACCCCCAAAAGTCCAAATGCAGATGCTCTGGCTCTCCCTCGCTTTCAAGGCAAAGCCACACACACCAGAAGGGGGGCGAAAAAAAAAAAAATGAAAGAAAAAAAAAAAAAAAAATGAGCGAGATTTTTTAAAAAATATTAAAAAATCATAAAATAATTCAGCCACGACCTGGAGAGATGGAAGAATTAAATAGCTATATATATGTATCTATACATACAGAGCGAGACGGATCGGTTTATATCTCTATCTATATATATATAAAAATATATCTCTATAAATATATATATCTCTATATGCCGGCTATTTGTTAGCCCCAGACTTTTCACCAGATTTCTGTAAAGCGGGAGGCAGGGCTGCTGGGTATAGCCCCTCTCAATGTTGAGTTTGAGTAAAAAAAGAAAGTCAATGTGTGTTTATATAGAGGCGGGGAAGCCGGGGCTGGGCCGGCCGCCAGCACGGCTGCTCCCCCCGCACCCCCACCCCCACTTCGGAGGGCTCCGGGGGGGGGGGGGGGGCGGGCCGAGCCGGGCGGACGCGGCGCTGGAGCGTGCGAGCCCTGGCCCGCCGCCCGCCGCACGGTCACGCCGCGCTCCTCATCCTCCTCCTCCTCCTCCTCCTCCTCCTCCTCCTCCTCCTCCTCCTCCTCCTCCTTCTCCTCCTCCTCCTCCGCCGTCCGTACCTTCGGCCTGCGGAGAGACAAGCGCGGCTCAGCTCCGGCGCCCCCCCTCCCCGAATGATTTACCCCCCCCCCAATATTTAACCCTTAATGATGCCCCCCTTGCAATGATTCCCTCCCCCCCCCATTTTCCCCTCACACCCCTCTTGATGATTCTCCCCTTGCGACGGTCCCCCCGATATTTAATCCTTGATTCCCCCCTTGCAATGAGCCCCCCCAATATTTAATCATTAATCATTTCCCCCTTGCGTGATCCCCCCAATACTTAACCTTAAATGATTCCCCCCCGCGATGATCCCCCCAATATTTAACCCTTAATCATTCCTCCCTTTGCGATGATCCCCACGCTATATTTAACCCTTAACAATTCTCCCTTACAATGAAACCCCCCAATATTTAACCCCAAATGACTTCCCCCCGATAATGATTCCCTCTCCCAAGATCTATCTCCCCTTACAATGCCCCCCAATAGTTAACTCTTTAACGGTTCCCCCTTGCAACAGTTTCTTCCCCACAAGAATTACCCCTAATGATTTCCCCCTTGTAATGACACACCCCCCCCCCCCCAAGATTTATCCCCCAATGATTTCCCCTTTGAGTGATTTACCCCCTACAATAATTTGCCCTGGGCAATGATTCTCCCCCTCCCCAATAAATGACCCCCTCTTTTGATTTGCCCCTCTTTCATTACTTGCCCCCTGCAATGATTTACCCTCCCCATAATGATTCAGACCCCCCCCATTTCCCCACTTGCAACTCCTTGCTCCCCTCCCTGCTTGCAGTGATTTACCCCGCTGCAATGATTTGCCCCTTCCGTGATTTACCCCCACAAGGATTCACCCCCTCCAATGATTTGGCCTCTTGCAATGATGCCCCCCCCCCCAAATTGTTTGCCCACTTGCATTGATTTCCCCCCTCCAATTATTTGCTCCCAGTGATTTGCCCCTTGCAGTGATTTACTCTCTGCCCCCAGAATATTTTTGTCCGGTTTGCTGTATTCCACGCACACCCTATTTTTTTTTCTTTTTGGGGGGTGTGTGTGTCTGTGATTTTCCTGATCCCCCCTCCCCGGTGCTTGCCAGGACAGGGGGATCAGGGCTGGGGGACCCAAACCCTGCCTTGCACATGAGGCTGCAGTACCGCCCCCCCAAGCCCCCCCGCCCAGCCACGGCAGCGATGGAGGCAGAGGCAGGTATCCGGGCTGCCTGGTTACAGGCAGTTTTGCAAAGCATTTGCTTCAGATTACAGGAAAAACAAAAGTTCATTGAGTTCCCCCCTTCTCCTTCGCCATCCCCCCCCCCCAGCCCCCCCGCCCCACGTCCCCCTTTAGCCTCCCCAGCTGGTTTGAGTCTGGTGCCCGGTGGGACTGTGGAGCGCCGAGAGGGGCTGCGGGCCGCCCCCCCCCCCCCCGCCGCTGCGGCCCCGGGGGAGGGCGGGGAGGGGGGGGGGTCCCCTTTCCTTTGGGGTGACCCAGGACTAGACCCCCTTTCCTGCGACTCCCCCCGCGTCCCGGTGCGGGGATGGACCCGGGGTGCGGGGATCCTCCCGGAGCATCCCGGGGGTGGTGCAGCGCCCCCCCCCCTCCCAGGGGCAGGGACCCCCCCACCACCTCGGGTCCCACACCCCCGTGCACCCCTTGCTGTGTGTGTGTGTGTGTCCCCCCGTGGATCCCGATGCAGGAGCCCCCTCCCCGTCCCCGCCGCCCGTGCGGAGCGGCAGCCCCCCCCCGGCCCCCGCCGCCGCCGCCGCGCTCACTCTTTGCCCTGTCGCCCCACCCGGTGGCCACCGGCGGCACTGCAGGCGGCGGCGGGCAGGTGGCCGCCGAGCCCGCACCGCCCCGCACCGCCCCGCACCGCCCCGCACCCCGCCGGAGCATCCCCCTCCCCGCAGGGCGCCTCCCCGGCTCGGCCCGAAGCGCCTCCCCAAAGCATCTTCCCAAAACACCTCCCCAAAGCACCTTCCCAAAGCATCTCCCTAAAGCACCTTCCCAAAGCATCCTCCTAAAACAGTTTCTCAAACTGCCTCCCAAAAGTACTTTCCCGAAGCGCCTCTCCAAAACACCTTCCCTAAACACCTTCCTGAGCACCTTCCAAAAACACCTTCCCCAAATTCCTCCTGCCACACTCCCCAGTGTTCCTTGCCCAGCTGAGCAAGGAACAGGGATCCTTGGGATACCCTTGGATCCCCCCTGCAGGGTTGGCAGCGCCGGCTGCAGCCCCGGATCCCACCAGCCAGCCCAGCTGAAACCCCCCCAGGCCAGTCAGCTCGCACACCTCAACGGGCTCAGGTAACCCCCGCTAGGCAAGGAAAATGGGGGATGGAGGGCTCAGTTCTCCCCCTGTCCCCCCAGACCAGCATAGAGGGGGCCATCATGCATCTCTCAGGGCGGTGACAGCCAGCGTGACACCAGGCTCAGCACCAGACCCAGGCTGGGACGGGGCCTGAGAGTCACGAACAGACATTTAAGAGAAGCACGTTCACCTCCAACAGCTTTGCTTTCGCCCCTGATGGCAGCATCTGCCATGAAAAACCCCCCAGGAACCCCAAAACTGTGGGGCAAACCATAGACATGCCCAGCAAAGAAGGGAGGCCTTGTCTGCCTTGCTCTCCTCCTCCCTTTCCCAAGGGAAAAACCATCCCCGAGATGCTCTCGGCCCCCCCCCAAAGCAGCAGCGGGTGTGAACAGAGCTCGTGTCCCGAAATGTCTCCCACTGCTTTGTTAAGTGTGTGAAAATGCCCCTTTGAGGGGCTGGGAGAGGGACAGAAATAAGCCACCAGCACATATTTTCATTAGAAATCTGTTTCTTTTCCCACTGGTGGAAATTCAAGGATAAGGGGAAAAAGCCTAAAAAAGATTTGGGTTTTTTAGGGGTTTCTTTTTTTGCAGAATTTCCCCCCTCTGGACAGAAAGCCATGAGAGTCTAGACAGAAAACATCTTTTCTAAGGTCAATGGCAGAGCTGAAACCAGGTCACCAGGGCACGGCCGTGGCTCTGCCCAGACACTCCCGGCTTTGCCCCAACTTCTACTGGAATAATTTTATCATCATCCGCAAATAAAGCCAAATGCCCGTGAAACTGTAAATGGGGTCGAGAAGGTAAGGGAGGAGCAGTTATTAATGAGAAAGAGAGAGGTGACGGCATCGTCAGGCAACAATTTTGATAAAACCAGCCCAAAGGAGCGTTTTGGTGGCAGATGCTGCTCCCACCGGGAACGGGCGAACACAAGGAACTCACCGCCCCGGGATGCGGCTGAGCCTGAAAGCAGCAGCAGGTTTGGGGCTCGACGCTGTCGGCAACCTCGATCCCGCTTTCCCCACGAGGTCGGACCCCGGAGTCCAATTTTGCAACACAAACAAGATCATGAGCTTCCCTGCTTCTTCCCATGCCAGGAAAAAGCAGGAAAATTCAGTGCAAGGAGGGAATAACCTGCCCCGGGAAAAGCTCCCTCCAGGCTCCCTAAAGCGGCAAATGTCTCCCTTTTCCAAATTTAAAGGGTTTTGGCTTCCCCGGCATGGCCGATGCTCTCCCTGCAGCTCCTGAAAAACTCCAGCGCTGTTAAATTCCGGCTGGAGAGAGCAGCAGAGAGTCCCGTAGGTTAAATGCAATGCTGCGTTACTTGGATATCCTCATTATTAGTGAATGTGGGGTTGTTCTGCCTTTCCGGGTCATCTCTGGCTCCTCTGTTACAGGAGGGTAAAAAGAGGTGCTTGATTTGCTCCCTGCACACATAACCTCCCTACGTGCATTTTCCTTCCCCTCTTTCACGGCTGCTGCCGTCCCCGGCAGAGCGAGCTGCATCCGTCTCGGCCGCAGGGACAGAGTGGATGCCCTGAAATAATCCCAGAGGCACATCTAGGTAACATTTTATTTTATTACATTTTATTTTTTTCAAAGGGAGCAGTTGCTTCTGAAATTGCCTTTTCTTTTTCTCGCTGTCGAATGCTTGCTCGTGTCCCATCCCTTTCTTTAACGCACTCATCGGTTCTGCCTGTATCTCGTCCGGCGCAGGCAAAACCCACCGAAAGGGGAACTGGGAGGAACTGGAAATGCACAAGTGCGATTTTTGATTTTCACGTCCCATTCAAAGACTGGTTTTATCACGCTGCTCTCACACCACGCATAGCGTGTGGCGCTATTTCTGTTTGATTTTAAAAAAATCAAATTCACCCAAATAACTTTAATTTTTGAGCCGGGACTCCCTTGCTAACGGTCTGCTACAAACATTGCTACTTTTCTTCAGTCTGCTGGTGTGTTTTATTTCTTGTGGGCGTTAATATTCTCTCCTCTGACAACACTTTTACAGCTGATTTGATAACTTCTCTGTGATGGACCGCAACACAGTTTCTAACCGCTCAACCACCTGTATGGCAAATGAAGCGCGGGGCCCGCTGTGCCGCTCCCACGGGCGCTGCGGGACAGCCAGAACGTATGGAAGCTTTACATTTCAGAGAAATCCCGGCTCCTTTGTAATTTAACCACAGTCCCTGCCAGGCTATTAATGGGGAGCACCCCCCCCCCCACCCACCCACACACATTTGCAGTTTAATTTTTTCCACCAAATCTGCGATGCAATTTTTGCCACCAAATCTGCAGTTTAAATTTTGCTTCTTGATCAGTTTTGGTACTTTTTCCCCCGAAAGCATGCTGGAATCCCAGGCGGGCCCCGGCAGCCGGTGCCCAGCAGCCAGCATGTCCTCCTTGGAGTGGAGTTACACCACTTCCCCCACCTGGGAATAGGCCCTCAGTTCTGGTTTAGGGCTTTGTTTTGCTTTGCCTTTTTTTTTTTTTTTTTTTTTTTTTTTAACCAAGCGCCTTTAAAGCCCTGCAATGAAATTTCGAAGTTGTCATCACTGTTTTTTTCACCCCTCGGATGAAAGAAAACAACAACAAACCCCTTGGGCAGAAGCGGTTCAATAAAAACCGAGGGGAGCGAAGGACGGGGAAGAGATATTTCGTTGGCGATTGGGTGCAGCTCCCCGGTACTGAAAACCCGATTCAGCAACCAGCCCCCACCAGGGGGGAGAAAAATAATAATAATAAAATAAAAATCTATATGATTTTTGCCACTTACCAAACCTTGAAGTCCAAGTTGACTTCGGCCACCCCGAAGCCGTAGGTCCCGCGGACGGCTCCCCGCACCAGGGAAACCCGGAGCATTTTATAGCGTGAAAGCTGGGGTGGTCCCCGCCCACAGGGTGCTGCCTGAAAATGAGTATTCATAAGCTTTTAGGGACGATGACAATGTAAAGCTTCCTCCGTGCTCCCCCAAGCCCCCGCTGCCGCCCGCCCGCCCGCATCGCCGGCCAGGCCCCCTCCGTCCCGCTTCTTCCTCTCCTCCATCACTCCACTGCAAAAAACCCTCATTTTTATTTAAAAAGCTCAAATAGGCTCTCAAATATCGTCTCCCCCACTCGCACCCCTTGCAGAAGCAGCTTGTGGGGTTCTTTTTTTTTTTCTTTTTTCCCTTCTTTTTTCTTCTTTTTTTTTCTTTCTTTCTTTTTTTTTTTTTTTTTTTTTGAAAAGCCTCCGAAACCAGAATGTTTCTGCAGAGAGTTTATCAAATTACATTTGGGGACAAAGAGCTAAAGTGCATTTTCTTGAAGGCTTGACAATTGGGGAGCCATCAAGGAAATGAAAAGAATGACAGAAAACCAAAGGCTTTTGTCAGATGGAGAAACGCCATCGAGAAAAGCCAGGGTTGGGGGCCTTTATTTTTGTTTTGGTTGGATTTCCTTTTGACTTTCTTTTCCCAGGTGTTAAAGTTGGGGCTGTGGGGAGGGCAGGGAAAGGCAAGGAAAAGCCATTCAGTTTGGGGAGGGGGGACTTAAATGGGGGAAAGCCTCCTCTCATTTTTTTAACAAGATGCCAGTGTTTAAAAGAAAAATGAAGCCCCTTTAGAAATGTGAAGCTGCCGAGATAATGACTGCGATCTCTCTAAGACTGGATGGGAACAGGTGATATTTTTTTCTTCCTTTCTTGTTCCCATCTGTCCTTTGTTCAATATGAGGCCGAAGAGAGACAGAGACGAGATCATTTTGATATTCCCCTTTTTGTGCATATACCTTCTCCCAAGGAAGAGAAACGCGGCTTGGTCCCACTCCAGGCGTTATTAGAGGGTGGCTACAGAGACACACACAAATAAAATAAAATCCCTCAACTCATTTTTTTACATCTTACAAAGAAAGAAGCGGGGGGGCGGGTGTCTGGGTCCGCTCGTAACGGGCTGCCAGCGCTGAGCTCTGGACGGTCCCTCGGGAATATGCTCCAGGGACACCCACGCAGCCCCTCGGGGTTATCCCACCCACAGCTTTACTCCCATCCCCACGCAATTTGCTTCCCCAAGGTGCCACCCCACATTGCAACAGCATTTTGCGGTCTCTCTCAGCCCCTTTCTACCTCCCCAAAAGCCATCCCATCCCTCCATCCCTTCTTCAAAACCAAATGCCAGGGCAATAAGCCAGTGGCCAAATGCTTCGATGCCCCTTCGGAGCATCGCGAATCCCGAATTCCGGGCAGGCATCCCCATGGGAGTCCCGCTCGGGGGCATTGGCGGGGGCTGCGCACAGCAAGTTTTGAGCTTCTGTTGCCTTTTTTTTTTGCTCAGTTAGGAATATTTTGCATGTTTTCTCTCCCCACTTCTGAAAATAGGAAGATTTAAGCTCCTCGGTGGGTCAAATAAGCCAGGATGTGACCGCCTTTCCCTGCAAGTTGGCAATATTTTCTGTACATTGTGAATAATCTCAGGTATCCAGAGTCTTTCCTTATATATCTCCTGCTTTGAAATTTCTTTTCAAGAAGAAGAGATTCTTTTCCCAACTGTCCTCCTTTTTTTAAATTTTTGCTTTCTGGATCGTCTCCTATTTTATCTTCCTTTCTAGTATCTCTGTGAAACATTGCCCTAAAAAAAAATCTGGTTTAAATGCCTTTCTGAAAACCCAACCCGCCAGCTCTGGCTGGTATTGATTCTCTTTTTCCTAACAAACTTCCTTTTTTATTCTGCTACCAGCAAAACCATTCTCCCAAATCTCAGCCCTTTTTGAAAACCATCTGGCTTTTCCCCTGCCTGGGTCTTCTGCGAGCAGCAGATAATTACTCAAAAGGGTGGGCTGCGAAGGATTTTTGCATCATTGCAAGAATACAGCCACTATTATTCTACATGCCATGCAGCCTTTTAGAAAATTAAAAAGGCATAACGAGAAACATCTTACCCTGCTCTGAAGGAAAATAAACTACGTTGAAGTTTCTCCGTTCATCTCAAAGGAAAATGCCGGGGTAATCCGAGACAGGGACCGGCAGGGAGGGAGGGAGGGAGGGAGCGAGGGGTACATGTGTGCTTGTATATATTTTCAGGAGATGAGACTTTGAAGATGCTGCTGAAACACTGTTTAAATCCCAGACCTTTTAATACAAAACACTGCCAGAGAGGCAACTTCAAGGACATGCTGAGTGGGAATAATTCAAAGTTTGCTCAGGAACCTCTTTCTAAGACCAGGTTTTCCTTGCTGAAAACGCTGGGTGCACATGAAGGGGGCTGGGATTTATGCCGTTATCCTGGACTTTCACCCTCCTCTCTACGCTAAAGAGTCCCACTGTCTCCCTTTCCCCTCCCTGCTCCTGTCCCCTCTCCCAAACTCATTCAAAATCCTTTGAAAAAGAGTTAAAAAAAAAAATTCATAGAAAGAGAGCAGTAGAGACCATCAGCTTTTGCATGGCAGCTCGTGATTTTAAGGACTGGAGCCGATGTGCACGTTGACCTATCCATGGCGATGCCCTACTGCCAGCTCCTGTCCCTTGAGTCCTGCCTGCTCTGCTTATTAAATCCCACTGGGAAAAATAGGGAAGAAGGGGGGGAGAAAAAGAAAAGAAAGAAAACAAAACAAGACCCAAATGAAAAACACATCAAGCCTCAAACAAGAGGAAGTTCAGCGTGGGATTCATTGTCTCCCCAAGTGCCGAAACGAAGGGCTTGGCTTGTGTCGGCCACACGCTGCCCTCCAGAGACGTGGCCCAGCAGCGGAGCGGGGCTCCCCGCCGAGGAGATGCTTTCCTAAAGGACCCCCCAAAAAAAACCCTCTTCCCCTCCATACCTTTTAAAAATTTCTTTTCTTTTGGCTCAGATAGCTGAGGATGGCGGCCGGCTCCAGAGCTTGCCCACAGGCTGGGGTGGTCAGGGTGTTTAGGGTTCATCTGCCCCGTGGTTGGGGCACCCAGCATTTAGGACACCCAGCAGAGCCCATGCTGGTTGAGGGACACCCCCCGCTAACCTTGCACCCTCCCAGCCTGCAGCACCTGCATCCCTCCGGGCCAAGAAGCCTTAAACAGAGGGAAGATGCTCTGGGGCCACCCCTTTGCTGCAGAGTTATGGGGTGAAGCACCCAAGCAGCTGCTGGTGGCACAGAGGGGGACCCCGGGGTGGAAACCCCACTTGGGGCTCCTGGGTTCGCAACCTGCTCGAAAGTGGGTGCACACAAGTGCAGGATGGTGCACCTGGGCCAAAGGATGGTGCTGGGAGCTCACCCAGCCTCGGGGACAAGAGGTGGCACCAAAAAGCAGGGTAGGGGAGGGATGGGTGTCTGTTATCATCGTCGGATAACACCAGGCCTGCGTCCCAGTAGGGTGCAAGAGGTGGTTGATTTTTTTTTTTTTAAATAAGAAAAAAAAACCCCAAAACATCAGAATTCAGCAGTTTTCAATTTACCTATTTTTTTTTTAGCAAAGCACGAAGAAGGGATGTCTTCCTTCTCTGTGTCCAGAAAATGAGAGGGAGGTTCATGAGAGAGGAAAGGTATTGGGGAAGAGGAAGAAAACAGCTGGGTTTTTTTTTTTCAGAACAGGTCTTTCTAGTTTTGGGAAGTTTGGGAAGTTTTGCACTTCCCTCAAGGACACATGGAACGAAGCTGAAAGAACCATGGCTCATTTTCTTGCAAAAATGCTTCATCCCCTTTCAAGCAGCACCGGTTGGAATCTTACAAACTGCTTATGTGACCTTATGATTAAAAGGAAACCCACAGAATAAACTGGTATTTCACTTGTGGATGAGGCGGGGTGATGCTGGCTCTCAGTATTTCTCTGTCTCCTAAAACACCCACCAATGGTTTCTCTAGCCCATCTTTAGGATCACTGAGTTATGAGGAGGTTTTCCCATTCCCCTCACAGAATTCACTTTTCATTTAAGGAAAACTGCCTTAAGACCAAAATCAGTCCCTGCTCCCACTTAAAAATCAGGGAAAGAAATTCATATCCAGTTTGAGCTATGTTCAGCTTTTCTGAGAAGGGAAAACACATCTTCCTGCATAAAATAGCCTGGATTTATGATGGGAACAGGAATTAGTAGCTTCAGCAATAACCAGGTCCTTCGTGGAGTGCCCCGTTGGGCTGGTTTGGGGGTACTGGTACAGGATAACCGGGAGGCGCTGCGCCGCTTCTGCATCCCCTCCTCTTGTTTGCATGACGGTGAGCAAACCCATAAATGAGTATTAAATAGCCAGGGTGATGAGGCCCCAGAAAAAAAAAAGAAAAAAACCCCAAAAAAAACCCCCAAACCTTTGCAAAAGGTTTTTGGAGGCCCAGGTGAAACCGTATCAAATCTCCAGAGCTGGCAAGCAGTGTGGGGAGGAAGTTGTTAACATTTTGGTGTGAGAAGGTACCTGCTCATCCTTTCAGCCTCCGCCGTGCCCCTCGCCATTCAAGCCAGGCACGTGAACAGTTACGGTTAAGAGCACAAAACCTTTGCACAAAACACCGCAGAGTGACCCAGTAGCTAAAAGCTCATTTGCATTCATTAACAGCCCGAGCCAAGTTCAGAGCTATTACCGCAGACCTGCTCCCCCTCCTCTCCATCCCCCGCCCCGGCCCCCTTACCTGTCCCGTGAAAGGTCCCTCTCTCCGGCTGAAGCTCAAAGGATCGTGCTGGGCTCAAGACCTATCAAGTGACAGAGAAAATAATTCACTCTGAAAGAGGATGCATCCCCAGGGCCGGGCAGTGAGGCCTCCAAAGAGGCAGCTCCGCACTGATTCGGGAGGCTTTGCTCTGCGGGGAGAGGCACGGATGCGTCCAAGTGCTTCCAGCTCTCGCTGCTGCCCATGGAGCCAGGAAGCGGGTGGGAATTCCCGGGATGAGTTGGGAAAGGATCAGGGATTTTACTCCCCCTGCTGCATCCTTCCCTGCCTTCTAATGGGTGATGGGGTTTAAACCTAGGAGAGATGGGGCATCTATGTTGGCGTGAGTTTAGCGTGCAAAGAGCAGGTTTATTTGCATCTGCCTCCTTGGGCATCCCCTGTCTCCCTTGAGGGCCTCCAGGAGTGCCGAGATGCTCTCTGGGACACTCTCCCAGAGAGGTTTCCCCAGGAGGAGCTCTCCCCTCCCTCCAAAGGGACATCCCAGTAGCATCCCAGCAAGTCCTCCTTAGCTCTTGGTAGAAACTCTGCAGCCAAGGTTACATTCAACATGAAATCAGTGCCCCAAAACCTCCTGCATTTGGAGCCGAATCAGGCACATTCTCCTGAGCAGGAGAATGAGGAGATCTTGATGAAGCATCATGGGCAGCGACGGTGCAGGCAGCTCAGGGGGACTGTGCCTGCGAGTGCTGTCACTGTCATGGCAGCCCTAAAGGATCCCGATGCACCACCAACCATGAGCGCCTCGTGTCTGAATCACCAGCTCGCAATGTGGGTGTGCACCGGAGGATGGACCCATGGACGCAGTGGTCCCGCAGGATGAAGGACCGGGATCGCCGCTGGCGGTCCCCGCTTGGGCCGCGCGGGCTCAGCACCCCGCAATGCTCACATTGCACAACGCCATGGCCTGGAGATGGGCTGCGATTTACAGGGACGGATCCCGATGCTCAAAGCTGCTGTAAAATCTGCAGCGCGCTGGGACACCCTTCTCCGTCTCACATTGTCTACCTCTCGCACTAGACGGTTCTCATTAAGTCCCGCCATTGATCTCCTGTCTTTAAAGGAAACAAGAAAGAAGGAACAAACCAAAAGGGATCCTCCTTCCTTCAGCCCAGGGGAACAAATCTGGCTTTAATTTCTTTTCCTTTTGTCATTCCAGTCGGGGATTTCACTTTAACGATGCTGCCTTCCCCATTCCTCTTCTTCTGCTCTTCGAGAAACAGGAAAGTACCCCCTCTGCTTTCTATGTTTCCTCCCTTTGTTCTCCATGCCACTTCTCTGATTTATGAAAGGACTTTTCTCTCCCTGTATCTTTCTTGTTGGGAGTCGAGGACCCCCAAAAAGTGGTGGTCCCCACCCCGGAGTTCAGAAGAGCCGCTCTGTGGCTTGCTCTGATGTTTCTGACTGGCACTAAATATTTCCTCTCCACTGGGAAGGTGCTGGAGGACCACACCTTTGGAGCTATCCTTTGAGAGAAGGCTTCAAATTTATGCTACTGAATGGCTTTGATTTCCAGAAATGGGAGAAAATCCACTCCAGCACCCAGTATAATTCACACCCAAACAGGTAGGAGGAGGCTGACGGACCGACCCACTGGGATTAACCTCTCCAGGAGATTAAATCCTGCATGGCAGTGCTGTTGAAGGCCCAGGAGGGATGTTAAAATCACTTCCTTTCCCTGACCTGTCGGCAGACCCTCGCCGGCACAAATCATGGTGGTGCATGTGGAGGGTGTGAGAAGGAGCCTGCGCTGCTCCGAGGGAATGTGATGATAATACCAGGAAAAAAGCGGGATTTAGGGGTTAAGGTGGGAAGGGGCACAGAGCCTTTTAAGCAGAAAATGAGACAAAATATGTTTTTTTCATTTGGCATATGCATCAAAAAGTTATTAAAAGGAAATGGTTAAATATCTCATTAATGAAGATGAATGATGCCTCAGATTTGTTTTTAAACAGTTCAAAGCAGTTTTTTTTCTGACCTCCCAAAGTGTGTGTGTGGAGGGGGATCTCAATGGCTTAAAATGTTCCTTTTTTTCTTTTTTTTTTAAGCAGCTTAAACTGATTTCAGTGCTGGAGCTGCTGCTGCACACCCTGGGAGGGAGAGATCAGGCTGGGACATGAGAAAAATCAGTTTGCTGAGTGCAGAAACACACCAGGGATCTCGGGGACTGCTCTGCAAATCCACACTCTCCATCACACTGAGACGTTCATAGCTGGGACTGAACAAGCTCCCTCCTGCTAGAAAGCACATGCAAGAGCCTGGGAAGAAAGAGCTCCAGGGGATGAGGCATCTCATCCATCTAAAATCACAGCTGGACTTTCCCCAGACGGCAAGCTCTCCGAAGGATGCAGGTCATCCCACCACTATGTCGCCATCACCATCCCATGGTCCAGGCATCGCAGCCTGGGACACCAAGCCTTGTCCTGGGGACCAGGTTGGATGGGGTGTCCGCCTAAGCTCTCATTCACACGGTCAAACCCCCAGGCTGCCCCATGAATCCCAAGCCCAAAATAAAAAGTATCCCAGCACCTGCAAAGGCCAGAGATGGGAGGGAGCGGAGGGCAGGGGAGGAGCGTGTTTTCAGATTGGTTTTTGATACACAGCCTAAAATAAGGCACAGAGCTTCTTTTAAGAATGATTGCATTAAAATAGCCCTCTCCATTACACAGACACTAATAGAGGCTCAGTGCATTATTCCTATCAAAGTGCAATTTGCATTTACAAAGGACTCCTGGGAAGTGATGGATGGGGAAGGAATGGAGAAAGGCTTGTAAAGCCGAGCGTGCTCATCTTGGAGTAACTTTCAAGCACAAGGCGGTTTTTCTTACACCTTCCCCTCCAAAGAAACTCGTGACGTCTGCTTAAATGAACATTCAGGCTCTCGCCTTTCACCCCGCAGCCCATCAATAAAAGCCAGAGGAGCGGAGGAGAGGGGATATTCATTTATCTTCATTAGGACTCTGGCCAGCTCCTCTGATCACCACGTCGGCGTCGCCGGGAAGAGAAAAAGCTACTGTTCCTCTCCCCAGCTTCCCTGCCCGCGCACGCACACCCCGCCACTGGCCTCGCAAGCATCTCGGGGTGGTGGAACCCTGCCCAGCACCTGCCCTCAGCCGAGCGAAAAATGGGATTTGGAGGGTATTCCCCTTTTCTCTGCTCCTTTGCAGAAGCCCAGCTCCAGGAGAAGAGTGGGCAGTGAGGGGAGGATGAAGGAAAAAGCAAATGAATGTCGTGAGATAGCCATCAGTGGAGGCAGATTAAAGAGGAGGGGAACCTTATTAGGCAGAAGATGAAATGGGTGATATCTGGCCTGAAAGTGCAGCCCCCATCACCAGTCTCCACGTTACCTACTTGCACTAGCTGTTTAGAGGCCCACTCCCGCTTCGGACAAGGGGGGATCATTTTAGGAGAGGCACTTCACCCTCCCTGCTCTGCTCAAGGTTTCCTCCCATGGACATGCTGAAAGACACCCCCCCACACACCTTCAAAGCCCTCTACAGACCTTGCTGGGATGCTGAGGAACAGAGCCACCTCCTGCTGTGCTCAGGGATGTCACACAATTGTCACTGGATGCTCTTCCACCTCTTCCATGAAGGATGCTCCTGGTAGCCAAGTACTGGCAGTCAAGTACTTACAGCATGAACGGAGACCTCAGGCTTGGGCTCCATATCCCTCCTGAAACCCAGCAGTGCTCTGAAACCCCCTCCTGAAATGCACCAGCAGCTTTCCCAGCTCTCTCCCTGATCACCCAGAGAGACACCCAGTTCTTCTTTGACCCTTGATAAATTTTTGAGCCGTGGTGGCTTCCAGAGACAACAAGGTCTGCTGTCCAATAACAGTTTGAAGAATAACATGGGAGACCAGGCCTTTAAGAGATGTCAGATGTCAAATTTAACCTACCTTTTTGCACCACCAAAGTAGAAGATTAAACTTTTAAAAACACTGTGCATGTCTTTGTGCTGCCTGGTGTTCAATGTTTCTGTGTTTAAGTTCTCACAACACCCCTGGAGGTGGAGGTCCAGAGCAAGAATATCACACCTAAAAAGAAATCTCTTCTTCCATCAGGTACTTCCCGCCTCTGTAAGATTTCTTCCAATGTCTATCAGAGCAGTCCTCTTGGCATCTAAAAGACAGCACCTGAAATGGAAGGAGCCCACACAACAACATGTTTCATGAGCTGCAGGAATCACTTTACGATGGAGAGGTCCCAACGAGAACCCACTGCTGACAGTGGGTATGGTTCATCCCACCTATGTGGAGCTGTCCACAAACAAGGCATCTGCTCCAGGCTTCTTCTCTTAAGTCCCCTGGTACTTTCAGAGATGGAGGCATCTCCTCCCAGGCCTGGTGTTTCAGAGGTGCAGGATCCATTCTCCCAAGGAAGTGCCCATGTCTTAGGATGGGTTGAATCTCTCCCTGGAGGTGCCTCATGGCCTGGCATAGCCCCACTTCAGCAAAAGTAGAGAAGGCGATAAAAAGAAGATAAGGGGGGAAGAAACTCTGGAGTGGTAAATGTGATAGGAGACTGCAAAACCCTCTGGTCTAGCAAGGACATTCACTGAGAAGACATTAAGATTCACACCATATGGATTTCTTTTGGTTGAACATAAACTTTTCACCCAAGAGCATCTGTTCAGCCTTCCTCTGTACTCTGAGTGATACAAGTAATCTCATCCTGACTTAGTCACCTAAAATCAGTCAGGTGAATCCTAGGTGGGAAGGTCTACTGTTTTCCTTCAGCTCTAGAAAGATCCCCGGGATCTAAAGTTGGGTGAGATGAATCCATCTCCCATGTTTAGATGAGCAAGTAGGATTCAGGGTCCTCACAGCACGGGCATCAACTTCCCAAGAGCAGCAAGGGAATTGGGTGGGTATTATTTCTTCTCATCAGTTTTGGGAGCATTTTTCTCAGATTTTTTTCTCCCCTTCTTTCATCTGGGGGGGTCCTAAGCCATATGCTAGGCACCAGCCCCAGCAGAGACATGTCACAAAGCGTGAAGAAAGGGGTGATCCCTTCCCTTTCGGCCCTGGGTACAGCTGGGTGACCTGAGGAGGACCAGCCCCTGCTCTGGCCACCATGAGAATCACCATGGTCCCCTCTGCCCCACCATCCCAACTCACAACTCAGCTTTGTTCACCACCAGCAAAAATGCCCTGGAAAGAAAAAAACTAAAAATACAGCTTGTGACTGCTGGGCAGTAAAGATGATGGTATGAAGAGCAATATTGCTCTCACACCATTTTACAGGCTTCCCTGATAGCAGCTTCTCTGCTTCACAGGTAATTATTGCCTCTATTTTCTCTCTGTTTTATGGGATTAATGACCATATCACCTCTGCCCTTCCTAACCTATCATTCTGCCTTACAACCACCTTTTTTGCCTAATTGCCCAACAGACATCATTAAGTCACACTCAGTCATGCTCAGCCAGGACTTGGCTTGAAGCGTGCTCTACTCTGGGCCCACAGAGAGGTTCACATGCCTGAAAACATGTCCAACTCTACTCACAGAAAACACTGCTTTTACCTAAAGCCCCACCGCAGAGCTTCAGAAATGGGACAGAACAAACGAGCTTCTTTCTCTCACAGTTCACCTGCCCTTGGGATCGGAGATGGCTCGAGCATCTCTCTGCCTCACAAAGCCCTGCAGGAGAGATGAGGACACAGCACACGCTCTTTTCACAGAAACAAGGAGATTTGTAACTGTGTGCTACAAGGAAGAAGGGATGATGGACAGAGATGCAAGGATGTATAGCTACTTCCATGCTAGCCACCACTCAACACATCTGAAGGCTTACTCTTGTTTGCTGCCTTTCCTCCCACCTCAGCTCAGAGCAGTTCAATTCTGTCAAGCCATAGCAGCTTTCCACTCCCAGCCCCAAGCAGCATTATTTTGGTTCCTTTCTTTTCTTGTTTGCCAATGGAGGAGCATGTTTGAACAAGGCATTTCCTTCACAGACAACGCATAAAGAGCTGGGAGTAGTTATCTGACCAAGAATGACCTTCAGCCCCGTGTTCATGCTCATGCTGGCAGCCCCAGGAACCTCCCCAAGAGTGGTGTATCTCCATGCCAGGGTGGCTGCACCTCACTCAGAAAACTGACGTGCTCCATGGTGGCCCTCTGTGTGCCGCACAACATCTAGGAGGGTTCTCCACATCCCATGCTTAGCTCCTGCTACCTTATGGGTGAGTATAGTCATGGGCAAAGCAGCAGGTAGGAGAAAATTCCTCCTTGTTCTACCTACTGGGATATTTCCTAGACTATGGAGGTCTTCAGCTCATGCCAACATATGCTTCATCAGCTGGTAGCTCTCCATTGCGTTGATTACACAGACTAGATCTTTAAGGCAGGTCTCAGTTGCCCACACAGAGGTACGAAGTGCTGTCTGAGGTGCTCGGGGTATCCCAGTTGCCGATGTGGAGCCGATGGTAAAGAGCTCAGCACCGCCAGGAGAACTGCATCCTCCTTGAACAACAACTGGAGGCCAAGTGGGCTTCCCAGATCTCTAAAACCGGCACTGGCCTCTGAGATGTCTGCAACTGAATTTCATCTCTACATTTAGGTGTGGGAGTCTGGGAGCTGAATCTTGCCCAGTGGCCAGCTCGAATCCATTTACCGGGGACAGGCAAAACCCCTCATTTATACCAATGCGGTAAGGCTGGAAGGACCTTAAAGGCAATCTCATTCAGGGAGCCCCAGATTCCATGAGCAGAGCAGTAAACTGCTTACTTTCTAATTTTGTGAAAGAAAAATGCATGTTGGGGGAGACTCAAAGGAAGAGGGGGTGATGATGCTACTGTGTCTGCAGCAGCAAAACTGCTTTAAGAAGCCCTGATCCCAGCTGGCTTAGACACAGGATCATTGAAAAAATCCTGTTTGAACAAACAAGAAAGAAAACCCTGAAAGCAGCGTTTAAAACCGCTGTTTCCAGACTGTTACAACAATCCAGCTTGCATCCCTGCTACCGACAAGGCAGCAGCTCCCACCACCTCCCGACCCTGAAGCTGGGGGGACCTGAACTGCCTCCTCCCTGTGCTGCTCCGCAGTGCTGAGCACGATTCAGAAATCTCTCCAGATGCATTTTTCTGGCGTGGCGTGGCATTCAGCCCATTGCTGACCCCAGATCTGTGCAGGGGTCCCCGTGCAGCATCTGCTCCAGCCCAAACCGCTCCTGACACACGTTGGTCCTCTGTTTTCTCAAACCTCCAGGGACAGAGACGTTGCCTCACCGCAGACCCCAATGCAAATGCCTGTCCTCACCATGGAAAAATGTTCTTCCTAACTTCAATCTCTCTGGATGTAATTTAGGCCAATTACCTCCTGTCCCATTCCTAGTGAACACGGAGAACAGTTCATTCCCTTCCTCTTTGCAGAAGCCTGTTATGTATTTGTAGGCTGTTATAAAGTTTTCCTAAACTCAACAACTGCAAGCCTTTTGATCTTCCTTCCTTGGCCATGATTTCCAGTCCTCTGGTCTCTTTTGCAGCCCAGCTCCGGACTGTCTCCAACCAGTCTGTGCCCTTCCAGTGCTGTAGCCCACAAATTCAGGCTCAGAGGCTTCAGTAGCACCAAGCTGGAGAGAAAGACTGGATGCTTGGACCATGCCCAGCAGAACCAAGCTCACACCTTCCCTCTTCTTCCATCATTTTTTTATGAGAAAAATGGTTTTCCTGAGCATCAGTTCTCCCTGGCTCTACCTGGGCATAACATTACCCAGATGCAGTCACGCTCAGCTTCCCTTGGGTGCAATTTCCCCAGCGGGGAGGGGAGAGCGGCTGTAAAAAAAATATTTAGAAGGGAGCCAAGTAACTAGGTGTGTCTCAGAAAGCCCAAGATGTGCTTTCGCCATCGACTTATCTATGTGGGAACAGGGTCAGGATGACTCTGGGGTTAAGGATGTCCCACGTCACATTCATCTGCTTTCTAGTAGTTCTTGAGGGGAGGGAAATAATAAAAGATTGTCCACTCGGTGACTAGAAAAACAAATACAATAAGCCAAAAAGCAAGGAAGAAGTCAGTCCCCTCTGCACCGGGAAACTTCCTCGTCAAAATTCCAGCATGCAAATCTTGCCTGCCCAACCAACCTCCCCGGCAGAGAGGCACATCAAAAGTTCCAGGGAAGCATGAAGGTTTTAGGACGTGCATGGCACGGGAAGAGTAGGAGCAGGCAGCTTGGGCAGCCTTGGATGGCAACGGAGATTTCTCCAGTGCCAGTTGATACATGCACTGCTGGGTCCCAGTTTCGGGGGGTAAGCGGCTTTCCTGGGAGGGCTGTGAGGCATGGCAGGAGCCGACTGTGTCTCGCCTGCTGGTGGAAAGGTGAGGGCTTCTTCTTGTCTCTGCTGCCAGGAATTAGGCCTTTCCTGGTGACAATATCAGCTGCCACAGACATGGCCTTAATCAGCAAAAATAAGCGTCCTGGCAAAAAAAAAAATAAAAAAAAATTAAAAATTATGCTACTGTAAATTAATATGAATGTTTGCAATTACAATTAATTACTATCACTTAGGTATTCACAGCTGCATGTTTGGTAACTATCCAAGCTGTAGGTTTGTTAAATGAGAGCCTGGTTGACCACGTCTGCGCTGCAGAAGCACAGAGGTTACATCTGCACCGGCATGATGGACGTGTCTGGGACCATCCTCCCGCCCTGAGGCCATCTGGCAGGGACAAGCCTTTGCCCATTGAAATGCCCTCCCCTACCTGCCAAAACAGGGTGGCCACATCCAACCTGCCTATTGGGAAGGGTCTGGGGCCACGCACACTCCTGAACCATGCCTGAGAATTACCTGGATGAGTGCTAATAATTTAACAGCGAGGATAATTGGTGTCTGAACCCTGGAACTGTTTAATTTGCTGGTATAGACACAGCCTCAGGGCTTTCGCTGCAGCCGTACCCCGGGAAAGCGTCCCAGAGGCTTGAAAGCACTTGAGCAGGTGTGAAATGTTTTCCTGGGTTAGGACTAAGGGTTTGGTCTTAAGCTGAAGCCAGTGGTGGGGAAATCTTGCCCTGGTAACCCCAAAAGGCCAGTCCTGACATATACTGTGCTCAGTGTCCAACACCGGGCTTGGTTTTCGATGAAGCTAGCACCCTCATGCACTCCTTCCAGCACCTTGGGGCCAAACCCCAGAGAGATGCTATCTATCCCTGCATGCCACCACACGTGTGCACGAGCCCTGGGCTGATCTGCCTGCAGACAAAGCTCGCAAACCTCTCCTGAAGTTGGAGAACACCGGAGCCAGGCAGGAAAGCTGCAACTTCACCGCTTCTGGGGTCTGGATGAGCAGGATCATCCCCAGGACTGCTTGTTCTTGGGGATTTTCTGCCTGTGTAGGTCGCCACAGTGAAGCTTTCGATGCAGAGATGCCCAGGACATGACCTTGAAGGCTATGTGTAGCCCAGTCTGCCCTGGGTGATGAGCTGGCTTTGCATCCCCTCTGCCAAGTTGACAGTGGGGTTGTCTTCTCCCAAGCAATGCTGGAGAAGGGTGATTGTTTTTTTTGTTGAAGCAGAAACTAGTGCACAGTGTGTGGCTGTGCTTGATTTCTCCTGGGTCTGCTGGTGAGACGGAACAGCTCAGGAGGGTGGGAAGTCAAACCTCACTGCAGCTCTGCAGCACTGAAGCCATCACTTTCCAGGGAAGCTGGTGGTTCCTGCGGAGAATGGAGGGCATCCTGACCGATGCTGCTCACATCACTTTTGCTCACTTTTGCACACCAAGGGCTTGCTCCATGCTGCATCACAGCTCTGGGGGACTTTTGAACAGGTCCTTAGTAACAAAATACAGGTCGCGGGTCTGTGTCACCCCTGGCTGTCTGCAATCACCCTTCAACCTGGTAACACCCTCGTACTTCTGACAGCACATGCAACCTGAAGCCCAGCTGTGCTATTGCAACCTCCTACCTGTAAATGCTGTTGAGATCCCTCCCTCCGCCATCCTCTTTGAGATCAACAAAATATTCTCAGCCACTTCAACCATAAAGTATCCAAAGGTATCGGAGCCCATATGCCAGGTACAAAGATGTTTCGATCACCTCGCCAGCCCCATGCTAGTCATGTTTTGCCCATCAAACAAGCAACAAGATTCCCAACCAGTCCCACCAAGGCAGTTAATTCCCCAGCCAGGTTTTGCATCTCTTACGCAATTGTCTTTCCATAGTGAGGAAGGAGGATTCCTTGGAGCAGGATATCTCTCAGCAGGACATGACAGACCGTGATGGGGCGGGGAGGATGGGGTTGAGTGTCACAGACACGCAGTGAATGTTTAGCTCAGGGCCTCAGGCTGTTGCACCATGCTCTGCTCCACCTCATGTCAATGGTCTGATGCAAACCCACATTTTCCTGACCGCTGTGACTTCAGGCTACCTTATATCCTGCCGTCAGCCCTCCGAGCAGATGGATATAAATGGACACATCCCAGTTTGTACCTAGAAAGAGGTGCACAGGAGAGCTGGAGGGGTTTCATAGCACAACCTGTGATGCCGAGGCCAGAAGATGCTCAACAGATAAACTAGGGATTTCCACCTCCAATAGCCACGGTTTCAACAGAAGCCAGTCCAGGTGCACACTGCCAGCAGCTGCTTCAGGCTCTTCACATAGCTTTCTGCTTTCTCATGAGCCGGTGGAGTTGAGGGCAGCTGAGGTCAGGAAAGGACCCAGCCGAGATAAAGTTATGCTCATATCTCAACCCCTGGGGAACATCAGCCAGGGTCTTCCTCTTTACAGCCCATTGGTGTGTGTCTAATACTCACCAAAAGCAAATCTGGACAATAAATATTAGGCTCCCCATGGCCTCTCCCTTATAAAGCAAATCTCGCTGCCTCAAAAAGCCCCAAAGCTGTGCTGCAACAAGCTTCAGGTGGGGCTGGGGGTGTTGAGGGAGGAGCACCCGCTGCTGGAGCCACTGCCAGCTGGCCTTGCAGAGGGTCCATCCCCCAGCATGGGCAATATTAAGAATATTCACCTGAAGAACACTTTTCCCCTCTTCTGTGGGTTTCTTCTAATCTGAATCATGATGCTGTGGAGAAGTGGGAGAGCGTAAGGCAGGAAGGTAAGGAAGACCTGTCCAAACATGACAGCTTAGAGGCTGTTGCCCATTCTTTCTTGGACAGATGGGAACAGAAACATACCTAGAGATCCAGTCACCCACCAGGCTCTGCCTTGGAAAACCCATGGCTTTGGCTTGTTAAGAGGCTGGTAGGGCAGAGTGAAAGCTCGGGGAGGAGAAGAGCCAAGCGCTGCCTTCAGCCAGGGCTTTTGCACTTCATGGCAGAGAAACATTACCAGAGCTGCAAATGATAGTGGTGGGATGGGGTTGTAAAGCATCCCCTCTACTCTGCACAGTCCTGAGGGCCATCATAGCTTGAGCCTAAAACAGGGACAGTAGTGAAAAAGACTGAAGTTCAGGTTCTTTCCAGGCCTCCACAGGACCTGTTCCCTGCAGGCAGCAGCTGACTGGCCCCGCTGGGATGATTTTGTTACCAGGACTGTGGATGGAGGAGAAAGAGCATCACCTTCCTCAGATGGGAATCCCCTGCACAGTGGAGCAACAAGTGCCCGAGGCCACCAAGGGAGAAGAAATCAGGTCCCGCCACTTCACCAAGGACCGTAAGTGAGGACCCGGGCAGCAAGCATGCGTCTCTGCACCCCCTCAAAGAGTGAGCCGACATCTGCAGCGGGCTGGCTAATGAATACAAACGACTGCCCCGTGCCCCGCCGGGGGGTCTTTAACACTTCACACGTCTCAGCGACGTTGAGTAATCATCTCCCAAAGCCTGCTCGGGCAGCCCCTCCATCCCATGGCAAGCGGCGCGGAGATGAATGACTGCCGAGAAGACACGGCATCGCAATAATTTTTCATCCACAGTGTTGCTTAACCTTTCGTGAGCAAATCAGATTTCCCTGACACTGGCATAGGCGCCGTACCTGCATTAAGTATTGCTGGGTCAGGGAGGGGCAGCCGTGATTTATGCCTTCTCCCTGCTAATCGGATTCTGGGGCAGGCAGATATTGATGGGTGCCTGCCTTTGATCCATGGCTCTCGTGAGCCTTCATTCAATTACTGCCCCACAGAATGCAATTAGCAGGGCCGTGAAGCCACGTGGGCCTCATAATCACGGCACGGAGTGAAGATGGAGGGGCTGTCACCAGGAGGAACGCTGCCTGGTCCCACCTGGGGATAGGATGCACTGCGGTGCGTTTGGACAAAACACTGAGGAAGCATCAGGAAAGGAGAAAAGTCCTCATTACCCCAAGTGGTCCCACATTGCTTCTTCCCCATCACACAGCATCGCTGCACGATGCTCCCACACCCTTGCCTTCATTGCCATCTGGCTCGACCATCCTTCCCCTCTCTTGGCATTGCGACTGCTCTGCCGCGTTACTCCCTGCATGACCCAGTTTCACATCCCAAATCTGGTTGCTCCACCTCCTGTGTCTCCCTGCCCGCATTTCTTCCCTTGTACGTAATGCTCTGTGCTCATTCCTCTTGGATTTCATCCAGTCTTCCTGCCAGGGGAGGTGCAATCCCTTCCCTAGCTGCTTCATCGTCCTCACCCACCCTTATCACAGGTCGTGCTATCTCTGCACTATCTATTCCTCTCCCATCTCCTATTTGTTTATCTGCTCTATAAACCTCCTTCACCTGTGCTCTCCAGGCATGTGATGACAGCTGTCTGTATCAGATTTTTCCTCCACTTTTGCTTTAAGCTCTTCAGTCCTACAAACTTTGGTGGTCCTTCTGGTCCAGTGTCCACCTCCCCGCTTGTTCCTTGCTCTCAGGGGTGGGAAGAAGTTCATTGAAGATGGCCGTATCCTCTCATCCATCTCACACAGTCTTTCCTATCCTGCCAGAACTCTTTTTGACCCATGGCAGAAGAAATCTGGCAAACCCTCCACACCGCAACAACATAATCGCTGACAAGGATCATGGTGATGTCAGCTGGGAAGAACCGAACAACCACGACGAGCAGAGTGAAGGCGGGAGGGTGAGAGCCGTTAGAGCGAAGTGCAGGGTCATGCACCAAGCGAAGAGCCCTTCACCTCAAAACGGCCAAAGAGAAGAAAGACCTGGGTGTGATGGTCACTGCCTACAACAAAGCAATTCTGTCATAGCACTGAAAGTGGGCATTTAGTATCTGGTGAGATATTTCCAGCTGAGACAGCGAAGCATTAATGCCCATGTACATGCCAGTCCTGGCAGCTCCTTGCAGCACGCACCTTTTTGGTCCACCATGTTGAAAGAGAGGCTCAGATGGGAACATGTACGGGAAATGGCAACCAGAAAATAGAGAGGGGTCGGGAGCTTAAAGCCCCTGGGCTTTGCCGGGCAGGGAAAATCCCAGCTGAGAAGATGGGGTGATTTCTCTCTCTACACATATCAAGATAGCCAACACCAAGGAGGGGAAAGAGCTAATCAAGCTGAAGAACAAGAGCCGACACAAAAGCAAGCAAGTGCAGACTGGTCTCCGATAAACACTGGCAAGACATGGGACAGAGACTTTTAAGTATCTGAGAAGTGAGATGCTGGAAAGGCTTCCAAATAGGTGTCTGGGAACAAAATCCTCACTCATTCAAAGGGGGAATTTAAACATGACTGGTATCAGTTTAACATCACAGGACCTAATGAGATCAGCCCAACACCTCCAAGAAGCAGACAGAGGCTTTGAGGTCTGATGTGAGCCCAGCTGTTTTGGGCAGTATTCCCCTGCCAGTGTGCAGGGACCTACATCTGACCTAGTCAACCTTTGGAGCCAATGAAGAGGAGGGGATGTCTGGGCCATCACTCCCTGGTGCTCAGCCAATCTGGGGCTTGGTTGGGAAGGTTTTGGCTCCCCTGCAGTCTCCTGCCCACAGCCACTACCCTGACTCAGAGTTTAGTGAGCACCCAACAAAGTTTTCTTTCTTGTTGCATTTACTGTAGCTGTTTTCCAAAGACTTGAATCCCAAACACACAAGCAACCACAAGCAGGGAGGTTTTTTTCCTCCTTATTTTCTTCAAGGCAGGCAAGACAAATAATTTTCAACAGATCCTCCTGAGCATTTATTTCCTCCTGTCTCTGTCCCTTCTTGCCTTCACCTTGATTTACCTCTTAACCTCCTTCCTTGATGAGATTGGCTGAGGCTGCAGGAAAGTGAAGTTGTCAGATAGGCCTGTCTCCAGCACATGGGATTTTCCTCCTTAAGGGAGCCAGCTTCAGCAGCCCCAGGAACAGAGCTGCCGTGGGACAGACTAAGGGCTTGGGACTGAAAGATGCCTGCATCAAGCTGTGGCTTTGCTCTCTCCTCATGTCATCAGTCTGCATGCTCAGCACCCCCGGTACGATGGCCTGCCTGATGTCACCCTAGAAAGCAGTCACAGAGTGGGAACTGAGTGGCTGAGTATCAGCTCTGTTGGACCAGACCTAGTGGTGACAGTGACAACCAGGCTGAACATAAGCCTACAGTTACTGTCCTTGCGAGCACAGCAAACCACGCTCTGGGAGTTGTGTTCAGATTGCACAGTAAGAAAGTCTTCACTGGGAGGGTGGTGCAGCCCTGGGACAGGCCACCAGAGAGGTGGGGGATGTCCATCCTTGGAGGTTTTTCAAGACTCGGTCACACAAAGCCACAGTGATCCTGATCTAACGTTAGTGTGAGCAGGAGACTGGCCTAGAGACCTCCAGAGGTCCTGTCCCACTGGAGAGGGCAGGGGCATCTCTAGGTCCAGGTATGTTAAGGCTGTGCTGGATCTTCTTCCTTGCGGTGTCCTGCAGACCCCGCAAAGCCATACTGATGGTGATAACCCAGCTAGACTTGCCGCTTGGCCTCCATCCCACCTGTGCGGGAAATGCAAGGCAGCGAGCCACTGCACAGAGATGTTAAATCCCAGTGCGGGAACCCAGCACCCCGCAGAAGATGTCAAAATGAGAAACCCTTATTTTAAAGATCGGAAAAGCAAGGCATGGACAACCAAAAGGAGCAACCCAAGGGCTCAGGGCATGCTCCCTGCATCTACCCAGTGACACCTGGCCAGGGCGTGAGTGGAGGTGTGGGGCTGCATCTCGCCCCCCTTGGCTGCACCATCCCAATTTGCTCTTCTTCAGAGCTGCCTGGGCATGTTCCTGGGGAGGGTTTACTCCAGGGACTGCTCCTCGGATGGATGGGGCTACACCCAGCACCATCCTCCAACGCTGGGCTTGCAACATGTCCCCGGGGCTGGGAGAACAGGCTCTGCTCTGGCAGCCCCCTGCATGGGTTGTGAGAGGGGTCACAAGAAGTCCTGAGGACACCCAGGGTGAAAAGCTCGGCGGCAGCGAGACATCCGAGAGGCTCTGAGGTGCCACTCAGCTGTGGTGAGGTTTGGCCCTGCTTTGTGCACTGGTTTAGGTGCGGGCAGAGCCCTGTCGCACCGTAGCACTCGGTCTTTGGTGTAACATCGCCACACACTGCAGCATCCCACATCCGCGTCCCAAAACGTACCTGCGGCTGCAGCTCGCTGATCCACTGCCCAGGATGGTCCGAGGAGATCTTTGGCAGCCATCTCCCACCAGAGCCTCACGGTGCTGGACCACGTCTCAGCCCCATGGGTGCTGCAGAGCATCTCCGGCTCTCCTGCCTGGGGCTGTGCATCCCCTGTAGCACGGTCCTGAGCCTGGACCAGCACACATCCAGCCTGCTCTTAGCACTGCTCAGCACTGAAAATACACCAGGCCAAGGGGACAGGGGTTAACGTTAAAGCCCTTAACCTAGGCACTTTGCCCGGAGCTGCCCCATGGGAGCAGATGTCAGGCCGACCCGTGGCGCTGCACCAGCTGCTGGGTCCCCAGGTGGGCTGGCCAGGCTTGGGGGCCTTCATGTGTTTTTGGGGTCCCACCTGGCCCTGCTGTCAGAAAAGATGGCACTTTCCCTTTTGTTCATGATGGCCATTGCCAGATAGCACCCAAGAATATTTTGAGGTGGACAGATTCAGTTTGGGAGGTTTCCACCCTCCTTTTATCCTCTTCTGCCCCGTGTGCACGTGCAAACACCCCTTGTAGAGGTTTAGTTAGAAACAAGCACCAAGGAGCACTTTTCCTCCCCACTGCACCGAATTAACAAGCGGGACTCCCTGCCCCAGGGTGTGATGGAAACCAAAAGGGATAAATGGCTTAAAAAAGGGGTTTAGAGGAATTCATGGAACACAATCCGTCCAGGATCCTTTTACACAGCTGCTGCTTTCCAGGAAGGAGTTCCTCCAGCCCATGAACGTGCCCTAAATCCTTCACTCCTACACATCAAACCACACCGTTCGCCTGAGCCCTTCCACCAAACCTCCCCGCCGCCCCTACCAGGGGGGCAGGACCCCCACGTCCCCCAGCCTGGCATGCTCAGTATCGCCCAGCCCCACGGAGATGCCCCAGTGCTGCACCTCTGTTTGGAATTACACGCTGAGATTTCCCAGTTAGCCAGTTTTTAATTAGCGTGTGTCATGTTGATTTTATATCATTTGAATTTCCTAATCAACGTGCCATGCGGTACCAAGTCAAACATCTTACAGAAACCAAAATCTACTGCGCGTTCAGTGCCAGGGCTGGGAGGTATTTGGGGAATCTAATATCCTAACGCAGTTAGGGCCAGAAGGGGGGCGGGGGGAAACCCAACATGCTAATATAATCATCAAATTGCAAAGGATGATAAATACCATGAATACGCAACGTGAGAGGGCAAAAAGATTTCCCATAGAAAGCCAACGCAACCCCCCTTTCTGCCTCGATGAACTGCCTATTACCTCGGCTCTGCCCTTCAAAGCCTTAATTCTTACTCGGGATTACGTTCGCCATCTGCAAACCTAGATGTAATCAATGAGAGCAAGGCGGCTACTTCTTCAACTCCAGGCTTGGGTTTAATCATGCTTGTGTATCGTAGAAACCAATTAAAATAGCCACCAAATTAGGCAAAACTTGGCTTTAGCTCACAGCATGGAAATGCAACATGGGCTGCGGGAGCCAGCACTTGTAAAGGGGGTCATTTCCCCATGGGACAATCCATAAATCCGGGTGTTTCGGCAGCAAATCTTTGCTGGTTGTACAAAGGGGATGTTGAATTTTGTCTTTTATGGGATTTAGGATTCTTTTCCGGCGAGGTGAAGCCAAAGGCAGTGCCTTCGCAGCGATGCACACAGCCACAACGAGCACAGGCGCTTATTTAAACAGTTATATGCTGTATTGTTTAATAGAAGTTACAATAGGATAAATGTACAGTCAAAATCAACATGCTAATTTCTAACGCAATTTAACCTGTAAACCATGCAGTCCACTTTTTAATCAGTCCATCTCTTTTTTTTCTTTTAATCAGTAGCTCTGCTAGTGAGTTTTAAGAAAAAAAAAAAGTTCCCTTTAAAGTTAAACCTAATTTACTAAATTTTCCCCTTATTGTGCAATGACTTGTGCAAAAAAAGCTGTTTTCACCACATTAGTTTACAAAATCATGTCCTTCCCCCCCCAAAAAAAATGAGAAAAGGCAACACAAGCAGCCAGTGGACAGGGAAGGATGGGGATGAGGGCGCAGGTGTGTTTTCATGTCAAAATAAAACCAGAGGGATGAACCAAGGCAGAAAGCAACTCGGTGCAGACTGGATTCCAGAAGCACGACCCCGAGTCGCCCGCGGAGGTTTTGGGGTGCTGCCCCCCGAGCCAGAGGAGCCGCAGGTGGGATGGATGCTTGCTCCGGCCAAAGCTCCCCCAGCCCGGCCCGGGGGGCACCAGAGGGGCTTGAGACCAGAGCAGCAGCAGCAGCAGCAGCGGCCAGCGGCTTTGGAGGTGAAGCAAATCAACCAGTCCCCAGGTCACAGCCTGAGCCCCGCCGCCTCCATCCGCTGTTTTTGGGGTGAATCCTGCCCAGAGCACAGTGTATTTGGGTCACTTCCCTCAGGCGCACAACCTTCCCAGTCGACAGCAGAAATGGGCCCATCTTGAAGTCATTTGCGATGAGGTTTATTTGCGAGTTGTGTTCCCTTCGAGCTCCCCAGCAGTGTGATAAATGCACGAGTTGTGCCGGTGGGGGACACACACGGGGTCTCTGGGCACCACGGAGCCATAGAAAATGGGGTGCAGAGACCCCCCCGCATCCCCACGGCATCCGGGGATGGGACATGCATCCAGCCAGCGTGCAGAAGGGTGGTTCGATGCTCTAAACCACTTGATGCTCCAAAAAAGCACCAAACTCAACCCAGAATTAAAGGGAAAAGCCAAATGGAGGGGTGGCGGAGAGGGAGGAAACAACCAAGGGCAAAGATGTCGCTGCCTGGGGTTTGAATACTGGTTTGAAGGGATGCTGGGGGGACACCTACCACAAACCTCCCTCACCTGCCGCTTCCCAGCATCGCTACCCTGCGGGGGGTGAAAGATTTTACCCGAAAAACACCTTCAGCACAGGACGTGCCGACAGCAGCTGATGCCACCGGAGTGGCCCTGGCTCCATCTCAGCCTCTGCTTTCCACGCTGCCTCCCAGCACCTTGCAGAGAGTTTGGGGCCAGCATGCAAACACCCATGCCTTCTGCCCAAACATCCATTTTCGTAGCAGCACAAAAGCAGCCGATCTTTAAGAAAACAAAACTAAAACACCCCCTCGAACAAAGCATCAGCCAGCTTCTCCTCCCCCATCACAGCCTGGAGTTGCGGTTGGATGTAGAACAAAGTGCAAAATTGCTAAGAGCATCTGACTTGAACTCCAGCCCTAGGAATAAAAAGACACCCAGAATAATCTCCTCTTATCTCTCACACACATGCACACATGCTGGTGTCTAATGGAGGCCCTTCCCCCTAACGTATAGGTACGGTTTGGGCTGCAAGTTAGCGCATTAGAGCCTTTATATAAAATTATTCCCAACCCCTGGGCTGCCTTGCAGAGCCCCTGATGATTATAAAGAAGATAAGATGTGCGGATGCTTCTCAGGAAGCCAAACTTGTCTTTTTTGTTAATATTTTTTGCCCCCCGCCCCCACCGGTGCTGAAATATGCTTGTCAGGTATGGGAAGAGGGAGGGGATAACCCAGTGTCTTCCACAGCCACTGCTGAACAAAAAACTAAGGAAGGTTCAATGTATGTACATGGAGGCGTTAATAGCAGCATTATTTGTTTTGGAGGTTGCAAATCTTCGATTACTGCAGGGGGTTCTGCCCCTGTTTCCTACTCCCCCCTTAGAAATGTAGAGCAACAACCCTTCCCTCATAAGCAATACCATCCGTATCGGAGGATACCAATCATTAGTAAGAGATTTAGAGGGGATTTTAAATGTCTTCCAGGGCTTTTTAAGCAATCTGTTTAAAAGATTAATTTTATTTTGAAGGGATGGAACTGCATCTCTTGGAACAAAAAGTTAATTAGGACCAGAGCACCAAAATGCCATTTTTCATCCCATTCTGTGACTTGCGGTTAGGTGCTTGACCTCCTGAAATCAGAAACTCGCTGAATCTCTCCCTTGGCCGAGTTTGGCTTTCCCAGCACTAAGTCCTGAGCGCCAGAAGCCGGTTTCCAGGGTCCCAATCCCAGCCTCTCCGAGCAGAGCTTACAGGAGCACGGAAATCCATCCCGGACGGGCACGGCAATGCCGTGTCGCTCCTATTTTAACTAAAGCTCGGTGGAGAAGGGTGGGAGAGCCCAGATGTGGGATGGGTAAGGCTGGGAGCTGGCTGGAGCATCTGAAACAAGGTCTTGCCCCAAAACCCAGCTGCTTTGGGGTTTTTATGCAGGCACCCCTTGAGCAATGCAATGTAGGGGTCACCCCTTGGGGGGGAAAAATGGAGTTTCAAGGTGGTGGCAGGAGCTGGATGCTTTTTTCCGCTTGGACCAACAGCAGCACAAAGCCCCTTCCCTGTGTCTCGGGGGCCGGAGGTGATGCTGCCTGGCGGTGCTACTCTTCCTCCCTTCATCCCACACCTAGCATGGAGGAGAGGAAAATCATCCCAGCTGCAAAGCACCGCCTCAGCTGACAGCAAAGCCAGCGGCTGACAAAGGTGATTAAAAATTGTGTTTGACAGTCTATCCTCCCACTAATAAAAACTGGAAATGCCAGAGTGCCTTATTTGTCATGCTCGCTGATGCTCAGTGACGCCGTTGCCAGCATCTGTAGCAGCTTGATTCTGAAGGATTTTAAAGTGCTTGTTAATATTTAATGGCCCTTAACTGAAGTGCCCCGTGGATTGAAGCGTCCCCTGTTACTGTCACCATCGCATAGCCGAGTTTTTGTTTCCATCTCCATCCTCTGGGTAGGAGCTCACGTCTGATGCTTGAACCAGCCGATCCCACCTGCTTTTGCATCCCCTTCGCATTCTTGTCCCCGCATCTGTTCCATGGTGGCACTGCTGAGGGATGGGGAGGAGGAACAAAAGTGTCCCGTGGTCCTGCAGCTCATGGGACAGGTCGTGTCCGGAGGGCTGAGGGCTCTCCCATCACTGCCGGGACCGTAAGGACCAGTCTGCTTCCTTTCCCCAGTAATTTGGCAAGGAAGAGTTTCCCACTGGAGTCTGGCAAGCTGGGTGGTTTTTCCTTCTTGGTTGTGCAGGATTTGGGATGCCAAGATCGAGCTGGGGACCCCCCGGGGCTCACAGGGGCCGTGGCGAAGCCCCCAGGCTGGTTCACGCTCAGGTCCAGTGTTTCAGAGAGCAGGAAAGAGGTCGCCAGCAGGGAATGGACCGAGTTCTTTTTCACTTGTCCCTCTGAAAGCATCTATGAAGATGATCCCTTTCTGGCCACACTAACACCAGCTTTCATTCAGCTGCTTTTTTCCTCCATCCTTCTTACACGTACCTCAAAGAGGCGTTAAGAAGAAAGTAACCTCTGATCCCCCCGTAAAGCCAAGTCTGTCTCTTCCCTCCTGTTAATGCAAATGATCCACTGGTCCTCGTGGCTGGAGACTGCTGGGACAGGACGACAGCCCCAGAAGGTCATTGCTGACAATGTGCCTATTTACTTTCAGGGTTAATTAACACGTACCCTTATCAAAAAGAAAACGAAAAAAAAAAAAGTATTGCTGAGGAACAAGGAGGGAAGATAAAGCACCATCGCTTTCATGCATCCAGAGCTTGAGTGTCAGAAAAGCTCCCCAGGCAAGAAACACACTGCAAAAAGCGCACGTGGTCAGAGAGCAAAGGGACTGAACGCACCACGAAAGCGCTGCTGCTCTTCTGCAAATGCCATGAGGTGATGTTCGAACAAGTCCTGCCCCTCAATAGCTTGGGGAGTCTGCGCCGAGGGAGGGGAAGGAGAAGGAACCTCGCTCTGCAGGTCAGCAAAAGACCCCTCTGCTTCCAGAGGCTGCTGGAGAGCTGAGCACCCAACGCCTTCAAACGAGGGTAGGAAACGGGCACGGCTCGTGCCCCTGCCGAAGCAGCACTGCCAGGGCTGTAACATACACCAGGAAGATTTTAATTCCCTTTAACATCAGGGTTTGGGAGGTGGGGGAACTGGCTGGATAAGCTTTCACCTGCAGTAATTAGAGTCAAAAGGGTAACAAGAAGATAAGGGCGAAAGTCCCCTCTCTCTGTAACCTGAACCCTGGGATTAAAGTCCTGTTGGTAGCATTACCGTCCTCCTCAAAGGCTGTCTTGGTTTGAGCAGAGGATGTTTGGGCACTTCCAGAATAGAGAGGGGAATTTTGTCTGTAGGCACTTCTGAGCCGGGGGTTGCGGAGCGATGCTGTTCCGCGGGGCATCTCCCGCCACCTCCGCTTCGGGGACCTCCAGGAGGTTCCTTCTCATCGTCCTGGCCAGCGGTGAGTTCGCAGGGCTGCTCCTCGCGCGGCGCGAGCCAGAGCACACGCGGAGAGCAGAGGGACTTTACTCCATTGCACCGTGGCAAGAGGAGAGGGAAGACAGGACATCAGCACGGAGAAGAGGTGCAAACACAGGAAAAAACCCCGAACGGAGTGCCCTGGGCATCCGGAGAGCCCAGCCTGCCTTTGCACCGTCCTTGCTGAGCATCTCTCCCCTCCCGTTACCCAACCGTGCTCGATGCGAGCAGCAGCATCCCAGCGCCCAACCGGCACCGCAGGACACCCTGCCAGATTACCTTCTGGCTCTCCCTTTCCAAATCTAATTAATGAGGCAGCTCTTGAAGCCCTTATACATTCAGCGCAGACCCAAAAGACACCGGCAGGTCCTAGAGGTGGAGCTCGGGGTGGCTATGGTGATTACAGATGCGCGGGAAAGGGTTGCAGCTCCAGCGATCTGCAGCCTAAGGTGGAAATCAGCCCTTAGAGGAAAAAGAGGAGAAAAGTTGGGAAATCAGTTTGCCTCTTTTCCTACCTAAATCCAATATGTAAGCTGGCAAGACATGCTAACGGGTGAGCCTCTTTCTAACCGTGTGCTCCTTTTACCGGACCTCATGAGAACCTGCAACCACAACTCCTCCCTATATGTTTTGTTTTCATGTGTTCTGCAACTGAATAAGTTAACAAAAGGAAGTCAGACCGATTCTTTCAATTTGGCTTATAAAAAAGAAATAATAATAGTCTGGGTGTGAACTTCCCTCTCAGGCTTCAGGATTTACCATCACTTTATAAACCCCTGAAAATAGGAGTTTATAACAGGAGACTCCTGACACCACCTTCACAAGCAGTGCCGCCTATCTTCCCCAGGATTGTTTAACAAGGAACATTTTGTCATCGGGGTAGGTTTCATGAATACTATACAGGTGAATAAAAAAATACATATATTCTCTTTGAACAAGAATCCCAAGTCCAGGCATGTGGAAGGCTGCGGCGCAGGGACCGGCGCGGGCAGGAGGTCCCTGAGACCCTCACGAGTGATGGCTGTTGATCAGGCTGCGGAGCTGCTTGGCCACGGTGTCTATCAGCTTCTGCTTGTCCCTCTCGTTTTTCCGAAACTGGGCAAAAACGTTGTTTTTTCTGCTCGTGTCTCTCATCCTGCGCAGAGCAGAAAGAGGTTATGGCACAGGTATCGCTGCTCAGCATTGCAACTAAGCCCCAGGAAGGAATCGCAATGAAACCCTTAA
Source organism: Morus bassanus (assembly GCA_031468815.1). Taxonomy (NCBI): domain Eukaryota; kingdom Metazoa; phylum Chordata; class Aves; order Suliformes; family Sulidae; genus Morus; species Morus bassanus. The sequence continues at coordinate 84,093,019 of CM062570.1, read as the reverse complement.
GCCTCTCGTTCTCCCCCTTCCAAACAGCTTTTGCTACGTCCCCATTTCACCTTCTGAAGTGGTAAATGACAACGCTGTAATACTAGGAGGAAGTTAAAAAAATTAGCATAAAATCCACAGCATTAAGGCTTCTTATTTCAATTGGTGCATTGCATGCGGCCAAGAGATGCAGCTTTTGTGGCAGCCCGAAAGGTTCGGAGTTGTGAACTTAAAATATTATACAATATTATACAGTATAATTTATATTAAAGGAAGGAATCCAGCACCGGTTCCCTCAATTTAAAAACCTTCTTGAGATTTGTATTTTTTTTTAAAATTACACTTAATACCCGAAGTAGCGCACTGGTCTCCATGAGGTCTCCAAAAAGCCAGAGACAAGAAGAGCGGGTGGTGGGACGGGACCTGAAGGTGAAGCTGGTGCAGCTCCATCTCTCTCCGCCATGCAAAGCTGGGGGGTTCATGCACGTTTGCATTCACGGATGCGTATTTTGGGGGGAGGGTGGGGGAGCAGCTCTCGTTGCACGCTCCAAGCGTTAGCTTTACGCAGGCAGGGCATGCGCTGGGAAGGGAAACCACCCCACAAGGGTCAACCCTTCAACAGCTCCTGAAGGTATCAGCCTCAACATCCAGCCCGCTGGTTCTCAGCCGGCACCGCTCTTTTATAATACCGCAATTTGTAAATTATTTTCTCCATGAATCAGATCTGGCAGAGACAGATGGCTTTGGACGAGTCAAATAAGCCGGTGTTTTCAGCTTTGGGGACCTAAATGAAGCATTAAAGTGACTGGGACACAGCGCGGATAGTCCCTGGGAAGCTGGCACTTTATCAAACCGGGGTTTTTGAGTTAACCAAGCACAACTCAAACCTCTTAAAACTTATTTAACCGATTAAAAAAAAAAAAAAATCTAAGGTTTTTCATGCTTCAATCTTCCTAAAAAGAGCCAAAGGGAATCTGAAATGTTCCCAAAAACATCCAGCTTGGAACTGGAAACAAGGATAACAACTTTATCCCAAAGGCTAATTTGCTGAAGTTATAAGTGCCCAAAGACAGAGGATTACAATCGAGCTGCTTTCCCAACAGTAACAAGATAGCTTGGAGCACTTTTATTCAGCAAAATAAGTCTTATTTTTTTTTCTTTCTCTATTTTTTTTTAACCAAAGCAGGTTGCCAGCTGCTCCGCCGCAAGAACCAGGGAGCGATCGCACCGACAGCAAGCGGGGCTTTTGAGTCGCGCGGGTTAGAGGTGTCACAGTATCATGAATTTTGGCAATAACCATCCTCCCGCGGGACACCCGTTCCTCCGGCAGTCCTGTACAGCTCCAGCGGGCTTCAAACCACTTTACCAGGAGGGCTGAGAGCTCTGTTTCTATTTCACAGGCTATGTGGGGACATCAGAGGTGCTGAAAGTAAACCTATACCTTCAGAAACCTCCACCCAGAGCTGTACCCATCACTCTGCATCACTGCCTGCTGCGGTTACCCCCAGGTAACACGTGGGGAATTCACAGCAGAGCATCCTCTGCCCTAAGAGCCCTCCTCTCATCCTGGGCATCCTCGGAGCCATCTCCGATCCCATGGGACTTGTTCAGTGAAATGTTTTAGAAGTAACGCACGTTGTATGCAAGAAAACCTTGTGTTTGAATGATTAGAAAGGAGTTGCATGGATAAAGCTACTGGATTGGGATGAAAAAGCATTACAGTCGGAGCACTGACCCCACGACAAACCCACGTAGGTGGATCTGTTGAAGTGGGGGTGAGTGTCTGGGAGGGACAGGAGCTGCCGCTATCTTCAGACATCACGTGAAGGTAGAGGCACTAAGCAATTAAGTATTATTAATGAATGAAGTTGCCTACAGGACACACAATCCTGCAGAATTTGGGTGTGCTGTGCCAGGGACCAGGCAGCGTCAGGGGCGGCTGCATCCTTGGGAGAGGCCGAGCTTGCAGATCTGCTCGAGGAGACCACGCCGCCTCCGGTCCTGCCATCGCAGCCCTGCAGGCGAACACTGAGCCGACGTAACACGGTCGGTGTCAAAGGTGTTCAGAAATGCTGGCCTGTTTCTTTTCCAGCACCTGGCTATAGGAAACACCCAGTCCCTGATCAAGCGGTGCATCCAGACACCACGAATATCAGCTCTGAAAGAGGGAGGCAATGCTTTTGAGCAGCTCTTCGGAGGACCAACACTTCTATTTCTTTAAGCATGTGCCTGCAGAGGCCTGGGACAACCGAGCCCAGTTTTGTAACATGGTCGTTGTGTGTCAGCGCAAGAATTAAGAGGAAGGGAAAGAGAGAGCTCAGTGCTGTCCCCACCCCTGTCAACAAACACCACCTTCAACAGAGCCAAGCTTTGTTTAAATTAATCATTAGGAAAAAAAAAAAAAAGCAACAGAGTAAAAGCTCCTCTTTTAGCTCTAATTAGTGCATTTGAGATGATAAAGTTACCGGAGGGAACCGTTTCAAAGACAGCTTGCATTTAGAACATTTAGTGCTCTATTTAAATCAAACAGTAAAGTCACTGCAAGGTGAGGGTAAAAGCCCAAGCAAGCAGCATACTTACACTCGTGATATCCTATGAGAGATGTGTGATTAGGAAAAGAGATAATGATGAAAACAAGTTACAAACCGAACCAGTGGATCAGAATTTCACATCGCCTTGTCGGCAAAGCTCCGCTGCCTACGGAGAGGGCTGGGGAGGTGGGCTCGGCGTGCGGAGGGGAGCGGACGTGCCTGAAGCTATGGCCAGGTCGGCGCAGAGCCTCGGGGGAGCTGGAGCTGGTGGATGATGCACGGAGACTCCCCAAAGGGCCTGAAGCCCAAGAGGGGACAAGGCGGAGCCCGCCGGAGCATGCAGGCGATGCCATGCCAGCGATGCCATGCAGGCGATGCCACGCCATGAGGATGCAAGAGATGCAAGTGCCAACCCGGTGACTCCACCGGGGCTGCCTCCGGAAAGCAAATTGGATATGTGAAGAGTGCCCTTCAAATGAGCTCCTTTTTGGGGAGAAGGCTGGCAAGCTGAGCCAGCGTTTGTGGTTTTTTTTAATACCACCACCAAGCACAGATGCTGTGCGCTCAAGTACTACCTGGGGAAAATGGCCAGGAGCATGGAGCTGCCCTCCTGCTGTCCCACTGCCTTCCCAGCAACTGCCACAGATCCCAGCTCACTGCCTGTTCCCAGTTCCCTGGCTCCTCCAGCTGCTTCATGTCCAAGCTCTCAGATTCTTACCATTTTATTGATAGCTCTGAATACACCTCACGCTTTTCCATCAGGATGTCAGGTTGTGAATATGTTGCGAATAACACAACCTATTACACAGCCCATATAGATATGTATGTAAGAACAATGCTATCATGTATAAAAGTGCTTTATGCAACTACCTAAGTTTAGTCCCTCTGTACCATATTGATAACATCAGGATGTCATGAGTTGCCGTGAAATTAGCTACTCTCCTCTGTGGGAGAGGCGGCAGTGCGGTTACGTGGACCACAGATAATACAGATGCAACCCCAAAGCTCAGAAGCACACCAAGCTCAGTCTTCTAAAAGTGTAGCCCCAACTCTAAACTAGTCACCTCCTCCTCTGCAAGCAATGGAGAAAGAGAAGAACTCCAAAAACCAACTCAGACTCCTCCTAAGGGTCTGATTTCATGGTAAACCTAACCAAATCTGACTGCAAGCTTGCTTATCCTGTCTGGTCCTCCATGCAAGACTGAGCAGTGAAGTGCCCATGGCATGAGCTGCTTGGAAAATTATTAATTATCATTTTTGGCAGGTTACTTCTCTGTCTGATCAGCTGGAAGACCAGCTGTGAGGCCTGATGGTAGCAAAGGGGCAGGAGTAGGGCTGATCCTCCCAGTAAGAGCCTGGAGGTTTACCAGAGAAAGGGTCATCTGGGCCACCTCCTACCACAGGCAGGATGGGTGACTGGTAGCACTTCTCTCCCACATGCTAAAGGGGTTACAAGCGAAGCAAATCCCACTCTTTGGGTCTGCAGCAAACTCATGGGCTTTCCTTCCTTGCTGCTGGCTTGTAGGACTGGCACAAGCCTCCTCGCTGTGCTTCAGGAGGGACCCCAAAGCCCCACAGAGCCCGACGTGTCCCGGAGCTGCTCCTTGCCACAGCTCCGGGGCTTGGGCTGAAGCTGTGCAAAGCATACGAACTACAAGCTTCAAAGAGGCTCAGATACAGCCTTATCAAAGAGCATGTCCTTGCTAAGGGCAAGCCCTGGAGCACACAGCCACCTAAAGACACTGGCCCTGTCCCATAGCTGGGCTTTTAGCACTTGATCCTCTCCGTGGATCCAACAGAAGGGAGAAAGAATAGAATAGAATAGAATAGAATAGAATAGAATAGAATAGAATAGAATAGAATAGAATAGAATAGAATAGAATAGAATAGAATAGAATAGAATAGAATATTTTCAGTTGGAAGGGACCTACAATGATCACCTAGTCCAACTGCCTGACCACTTCAGGGCTGACCAGAAGTTAAAGCATGTTATTAAGGGCATTGTCCAAATGCCTTTTAAACACTGGCAGGCTTGGGGCAGTTACACATGCCAGCAGGCTAGCAAATTTTAAATGATTTTGGGGGCCTGAGATACACCTTTACAGTGGAATTCTGTTGTAAGACAAGGAAAACTCTGCTTAAGAGTGAAGCAAAAAGACATACCCTCAGCCGAGTCAATGCGTTTTGATACAAAACCTGGGATTAAGGTTAGTGGGATAAAATAGGATTTTTCTATTTGAGCTCCCACTGTCCTCCCGGGGGTGAAAGCTTTGCTCGCTGCATCACAAGGAGCCTCCTGCTCCCCAGGCTGCTCCATCCAGGCACCGCGCGTGATGGAATGAGCTGCTAAAACACGTGCTTGCCCAAAGCGAGACGGGGGTGAAAACCATCCCGGGTGTCCGGATCCGCACTCACTTTTCCAGCAGGATGAGGGCTGTCGTCGGGTTCACGCGAAGGTACTTGCACGTGGGTTGCCCGTAGTCAGCCAAATACGTCGACCAGTCCCACTGGATGAACAGATCTAAGAGCTGAAGCAGCCACCGGAAAGAAAAAACAAACAGATACAAGATTTTAAAAAGCTGGCACGAGAGCAGGCGGTTTATCTGAAAGCTGGCAAAGATCCTGGGCAGGTGGCGTTAACCACAAAAAATGGTTTGCAGGCTTTATTAATTTATTTAATATTATTCTGCTCATGTTTCATTATTAACTTATTCATACTTAATTATTAATTTACTAATAGTTAATGATAATTTATGTATGGCTATATTAATTTAGCCACAGTGCACTCCTGCTACGTTATCTCTATTTTTGGGGCGAACCAGCGGTACCGGGGATACGAGGACTGAGACACCCCAAGGAGGTGCGTGGCAAAGAACCCCAGCACACTGGTGCTCTCAGCTACAGCAGGAGGGCACTTTTGGGGACAAAGTCACCGCAAATTTCTCCTGTCCCCAAATAACCCCCGGCGTTGTTTGAACCGTGCCACAAGGATTTCTCATCACGCTTGCTCCATCTCAACATTTTCCAAGCACTTTGTAAGCGTCTCTAATGATGAGAGCTCCCCGGGGAGGTTGTAGGACCCATCCAGGAGCTTAAGATAAACCCACCCAGGGTTTATCTTGGGTGAACGCAGCTATCAGAGGAGACTGGGAGTTCCAGGTGGTTTCCAGATGTTTGTAAGAGAAACCACCAGTCCCCGGCAGTGGAGGAAGCAAAAAGCGGATTAATTTAGCTGTCCGTGACAGTCCCTGCTCCAGAGCCCCAAAATTCACACCTGAAGCCCTTCATCTCCACTAAGGACCCCCTCAGTGTCCCACCGCTCCCAGCTGATTCGGGTGAAGAAGGAGCAAACCACAGCCCAGGTTTCCTAAATGCCCTCTTCCACCCCACCTTTCACATCCTTATTTTCCTTAAAACCCAAACAGGAGCTCCCACGTCTTTCCTACACGAGGACCTCCTCACCCCTAAGAGGACTTGCCCCTCCACCTACCCACAAGAGCACAGCTGAGGATGCATGAGATGAAGCCTTCATCTCCATAATCTAAAACAGGTTAATTAAGAGTGGCTGCATTTTTCCCCCCTCAACCTTCTGCCTTGGAGAGCTGTCGTGACCGCTCTATTGCAGGACAGGCTGCCAAGCGCGTGGACGTCTTCATCGCCCGCGTCTGCGCGTCCCAGCGCCCACTGCCGAAGCCCGGAGAAGAAGGACCATCCCGCGGCCAAGCAAGGACCATAGAGGGCTCATTGTCTCCGCGTCTCCATGGTTTTCTTGGAGACTCCAGCACTGTTTAACAACACATCCCGCGCCCCCATAAAGGGGATTTGGCTCCTCCGAGACCTCAAGGTTCAAAACAAAAATGTGCAACAAGATTCTCTTTGACTATGTAGGTCAGGGCAAAGAAAACAAGCTGTTGGGAACAATCTCCCAGGCTGGCGGGGGGGACGGATTAGCCGGGACCTAAGAGGGCTTTTCCAGCCTGCGGTCCCGCGCGGCTTTGTACGGCGGGTCCATTGTGTTAACTACAAACCCGAGTTGAACATCATCGGCAGGAGTTTTTCCCAAAGGGCACCTTCAAGAGACAACTTTAAATATGATTTCACAGGGTCTTTTCATACAGCACAGCGGGGCCAAAACTCTTCTATCGGGTTTGTGGCTGCTGGGGGAAGCTTTATAGTTGTACAGGCTAAATCGGATCCCCCCACCAACGCACCAAAGTCCTCTTGCTGGTGGCCCTAGAGGGGCTGAACGTGCCTCTGGCAAACCACGAACATAGCAGCACGAGTTACTGCCACAGAAGGTGCATGGCTGGACCGTCAAGGGGCCAGATAGCCATTCACAGGGAGTGGAAATAAAGCCCCAGGAGAAAGGGACAAAAGAAGAACCAAAATAAAAAGGCGATCATTAGAAGTGGGTTAGGAGGATATAAAATAAAAAGCACTGGGAGGTGTTACAAAGAGGGGAGACAGCAGAGGCTTGGGGAACTGTGCAGGAGCTCAGAGGACAGGTAAGGAAAGGGCTTGGAGAAACCTCCCACGCATGCCTCTGAAAGAGCGTGGCAAATCCAGCATGGGGAGGTTTTTAAGCAGAAGTCAGATGACTGGCCATCTAGGGCAGCTCAGCCCTTGCTCTCCAGCTCGGGAGCCCGAGCCAACACTTACCATTCCCACCAGGGCCAGTGATGAGCAGCTGGGATGGCACACGGTCCTTGGCCTGACAGCCATCTCCGTCCCACAGCTTTGCTTCAGCTCTACTCCAACTCAGTTCAACTCAGCTGGGTCGAGGCAATGCAGCTCTCCTGCAGGAGGCGGCCAGGCTGCCGGGCTTTGCCGGCACTGAACGTGCACCACCACACCTTCCATTGTGCTGGCATCAGCATGAAGGAATGGTTGGGGTAAGTTATTTTATGGACCTCTTTTAACATGGACCTGTTGGAGCGGGTCCACAGGAGGCCATGAAAATGGCCCGAGGGTTGGAACACCTCTGCTATAAGTAAAGGCTGAGAGAGTTGGGGTTGTTCAGCCTGGAGCAGAGAAGGCTGCGGGGAGACCTTATTGTGGCCTTTCAGTGCTTAAAGGGGGTTTGTAAGAAAGATGGGGACAGACTTTTTAGCAGGGCTTGTTGCAATAGGACAAGGGGTGATGGTTTTAAACTGAAAGCAGGTTGATTTAGATTGGACATAAGGAAGAAATGTCTTACTATGAGGGTGGTGAGACACTGGACCACGTTGCCTAGAGAAGCTGTGTACACCCCATCATTGGCAGTGTTCAAGGTCAGGTTGGACAAGGCTTTGAGCAACCTGATCTACTGAAAGATGTCCCTGCCCATGGCAGGGGGTTGGACTAGATGATCTTCAAAGGTCCCTTCCAACCCAAACCATTCTGTGATTCTATGATTTTACCCTCATCCACCACACTGTTTGGGTAGCTCCAGCTGCATGCATCGCTACAAGAGTGCAATAGGCACATCTGAGAGAAACCCCAATGACCTGGGGGTGCTGGCTGACAGCTGGCTGGACACGAGCCAGCAGTGTGCCCAGGTGGCCAAGAAGGCCAACAGCATCCTGGCTTGTATCAGCCATAGTGTGGCCAGCAGGAGCAGAGCAGGGATGGTGCCCTGTGCTCGGCACTGGGGAGGCCGCCCCTCGAATGCTGTGTTCAGTTTTGGGCCCCTCGGGACAAGAAGGACATGGAGGTGCTGGAGCGTGTCCAGAGAAGGGCACCGGAGCTGGGGAAGGGTCTGGAGCACAAGTGTGATGGGGAGCGGCTGAGGGAGCTGGGGGGGGGTTATCCTGGAGAAGAGGAGGCTGAGGGGAGACCTTATCGCTCTCTGCAACTGCCTGAAAGGAGGTTGTGGTGAGGTGGGGGTCGGTCTCTTCTCCCAATAACAAGCGATAGGACGCGAGGAAATGGCCTCAAGCTGTGCCAGGGGAGGTTTAGATTGGAGATTAGGAACAATTTCTTCACAGAAAGGGTTGTCAAACATTGGAACAGGCTGCCCAGGGAAGGGGTTGAGTCACCATCCCTAGAGGTATTTAAAAGACATGGAGATGTGGCTCTCAGGGACATGGTTTAGTGGTGGACTTGGCAGTGCTGGGTTAACGGTTGGACTTGATGATCTTAAGGGTCTTTTCCAACCTCAATGATTCTATGATTCTAAATAAGCCCCATCCTAAATCTGCTCCCACCCTGGGCTGGACCTTCCCCGAGTGCTGGGAGAGCCAGACTCCCCCCCGGCCGGCTCCCGACAGTGACGGATAGCTTGTGTATTTTACAACTGTTTGCCCACATCAATCTTGCCAGCGAGGCAGGTCCGAGGATAGCCGGGGCCGGCACCTTTGGCCCCTGGCTGCCGGGCGGCGCGGGGCATCGCCGGCGCTTGCAGGGCTCTGCCGCAGGTCGTGCTCTGTAGGAGAGAGGTCTTGCAGGAGGAAGCCTGACGGCTCAGGGCAAGCTGTCTCGAAACGATTTATCTGTCACATAAATGTGGTTTTATTGGTTTTACTGTTTAAACTTTTCACCTCTGCTGCTAAATCTGAACGACTGAAAAAAAAAAAAAAAAAAGAAAAAGGAAAGGAAAAACCCGCCTGTGCAGCGGCGCTGGGCTGCAGCGGGCCTGCCGGGGGAGATTCCAAACAAAATATGCAAATACCATTAATTCTTCAAACTACAGTCTCCTTTTCAAGGCTATAAATCAAACTCGACAGGACATACACTGGGGGGAAAGGAAAAGAAGAGGCGGGGGGGGGGAACCAGAGGAGCTTTTACCGCAATGATATGAAAGTAGAATAAGCTCAGGAAGCTGCAGACGTGCTGCATGTGCAGAGCAGGGCTGCGAACCTGCAGCTTCCCGGGGCACGAGAAGCATCTTTGCTGCAAGAGCAGGGAGACGTTCACACATATATTTATAAAAATGAAGAAATGGAGAATGGTTTGAATATGCCACCAAAGGAAAAGTACTACCAAAAAAATTGGGTTTATACATATATATGAACTTCTACTCAAACAGTGATTCAAGTGAGGGCAATGCTGGAAAGAAAGAATTAAACTGGGAACCAGTTCCCAGCCCTGCCCCAGGCTCCTCTTGGCAGAGGCCAAGAAGCTCTTTCTCCCCATTTCCCTCAGTTCCACCTTGACAAACACTTCCTTTTCGCTCCCCTTGTAATATCACCATCTCAAACTCTTCAAAAATGTTATTTTTTCAAAGCAGAGGCATGTTTTTATGGCCCTCACATCGAGTACAGGGAAAGGATGGTTGCAACTCAGTTGCACGCTGGTGGCAAAGGAAACGTAGACATCGCAATGACTTTGCAGGCTTCTCCCTCCAGATGCAAAGCAAAGCGGGACAGTATGTTCTGTCTGACACGAGAGTGCTGAATCTGGATAAAATTCTTTCAGCCAAGCCAGAAATAATGTAATGTGAATCCAAACTGATTCAAAACACAGTTTGCAAGCTCTGCCAGTGCCCCTGGAACAAGATCAAAGAAAGCACAAGCACTTGCACGCTTGCACCAGCATCACAGCAGGCGCTGCACGAACCTGGGAGGTGATGCATGGTGGCTGGAGATAAAGAAGATGGCAGGAAAGGGAGACCCATGTTTTCTAAGATGAAAATAAACCCACGTAAAAAACCCTTGTCCTATCTCAGAAAAGTCAGGATGACGTTGCAGGGATAACTCTAAATATGGGATCCTCTCGGCTCCAAGGACCTCTCCTCCCCTCCTCAAGCCTAAGACATGAAGCTCAAGTTACTGAAGCTCAGGCTTATTCCAGGACAGATGAAAATTCCTGAATTCCCTGACTTCACACAACACCTGGCCCTTCTATTTTTTTCTTTTCCCTCTTCTGAACTGATGCAGCACCACTGTGAGCATCCACAAACAGGGAATTGCACCTAAACGCTTCTGCCCTGCAGGAAACTGCCACCTGAGACACACCAAATGCTCTGGGCTCATGGACACGTCTACTGGAAGAGGAGTGTGATCATCCCCTGTTAGCAGAGGGAAGAGCTTCTCAGGACAGAACCACCACGACACCGGACACGATGCTACATCCACTGGAGCAGGAAGCGAAATTCAACCAAATTAAATGCGACAAGCAACTGTTCATAACCGGAGCTGCTCCAAGACATGAGGGCAGCCTGCAGTCCAGCCAGAAATGGAAACCACATCTTTCTGCTCCCCAGCAAGCAAACTTTTTGTTTTATACCAGTCCCTGCTGAAGGGATTCGGTTGCTAACAGACATACATTTCAGTCCTGTTAAGGTCAAAGGAGGTGTCATCACCTCTGCGCTCGCATCCGTGTCTTTCCCCATGCCCCAGCCCTTTTGCTTTTTAATATCCTGACTTTTGGGGGCTGAAATTCTACATGAACTATCAGTATTTGTAAAAGAGCCATCACTAGAGGCAACGTGGTGCAAGAGCCTCATGGCTACGCAGTAACTGGATGGCGAAAGGAGGAACAACCCCGTCCTGAACACTAACTCTCACTTTATCTCAAGGTCTAGGTCTCTTCTACCTGGAGAAGTGAAGGCTCGGGGCGGACCTTGTCACAGTATTCCAGTACTTAAAGGGTGGCTACAAGGAGGATGGAGGCTCTCTCTTCACAAGAAGCCACATGGAGAAGACACGGGGTAATGGCTCAAAGTTACACCAGGAGAGGTTTCATCTCAATGTAAGAAGGAAATTTGTTCTCCAGTGAGAACAATCGTTCACTGGAGCAACTTCCCCAAGGATGTGGTAGAGTCCCCATTGCTGGAGGTTTTCAAGATGCGACTGGACAGGGTGCTAGATCATCTCAACTAGGCTTCCTTTCCCACGAAAGGCTGGACCAGATGATCTTTCAAGGTCCCTTCTAACCTGGGCTGTTCTATGGTTCTGTGATTCTATCCCAGAAACAAACATCCTTTCCCCTCTTATGCACCACAATATTTACTCCCAGTGACAAGATAGAGCATCAAGATGGCTCGAAAAGGACTTTCCTCTGCCAACACCATCAGAGTATCAGTAGATCCACCAGCAAAGGGACATTGTGAGGACTGGTTGGAAACATCCAATAAAGAGCTAAACATTCTCTTCGATAAAAGCCCAAATTAGGGAATTCTTATGTCCCTGCAACTATTATCCTTTTAGTTCTTCCTCTTCCAAGCACATGTACAGCAGGAGACAGACTCTTCTCTACTGGGAGTTGTTGACTTTCCATGGTGCTCAGGGACCACACGTTGGAGCTGGCCGGGGCTGGGCTGCGAGGTGTTACTGCCTGACATGCCTTCTGCAAAGCACTCACTGCTATTAAAAAAAAAACCAACCCAAAACAAACACCATCAGCACGCATGCATACACACACTGAAGGATGAAAAGGGAAAGAGGACTCAAGACCATTAGCTGGCAAATCTTGCAACCTGTTTCAACAAATTTAAATGCAATTATCCCGGACTTCTCACATCCAACTGAGTTAAGGGAATGAGAGTTAACTTGCTGTATCTTAAAGCAGGAGACAGCCAGGCGTCTGGAGGAGCCTGGCCTGGGTCTAGGTGGTGCCAACAGTGGGTGCGTGAGATCACAGAATCATAGAATCATAGAATACCAGGTTGGAAGGGACGTCAAGGATCACCTGGTCCAACCTTTCTTGGCAAAAGCATGGTCTAGACAAAATGGCCCAGCACCCTGAACAAGATAGCCCAGCACCCTGGGCCACCTTCCTTGATCTTCCTGAGATCTTCCTTGCGGTGGGGTTTTGGGGGAGGTTCCGATCAACATGGAAGGGACAGCTACACCACAGGTTTACAGTCAAGCTTTTGTGACGAGCTTTATGTCACCTGAATGTCAGGGCGGAGAGAAGTGTTAGTTAAGTCGGGCTTGGGGGCTTCCCAGCTGGAGGCAGCACTCCTGCCCTGAAACCTGCTGAGGGTCATGTTCATGAGCAACCGCCCGTGCTCTCTGGGAGCAGAAGGAGGGAATTTTTTCAGAATCAAGCTGAATCCAGCTCTAAAAAGCTCTGTTACCCCTCCTTATCTTTATAACCTCTAAGTCTGATATTCCTCTTCCCCAGTCTTTGTTGCAGGCAGCACACAGAACAAACAGCCTTTGATCCGACACCTTCTACAAACCATCCATGCTTCAGTTTGCAAGAGACCACAACATTAGCTTACAAACCTTCTGAGATCTCTTCCCTGTTTTAACACCACAGCTCTTTTGACAAAGGTGACAAGAGGCTCAGAGGAAAGCAGCACTTGGTTCCTACCATTGTCCCACCTAAACCCGCCTGTACGAAGGGACAAGATGCTTCCAGCAGGACCAGAAAACACCCAGGCAAGACCTGGTCCTGCTGGGTACCTCCATAAAAGCACAAGAAACCACTGAATCCAAACCAGTGCCAATTCCCAGTTTACCCATGCCTAAGCTTGCCCACAACCCATCCCCACCACCGGCTGAGCAGCCCCTACCGCCAGCCAGCGGGTAATTGCTACAGAGTACAAAAGCCCGAAGAGTTTCCAACATCAGCAGCCACAGACAAGTACATTCAAAATAATTTATTTTGGTGAGGTTTCAATTATGCCTCGTGGGAAAGTAATACTGAAAGAGAAAGAAATACTCTAACTCATGCGGAGACGTGGGTTTGGACAATAGCATTGCTAAGAAGAAAATGCACCAGGAATTGGAACACGATGTTTGTTCGTTTACTTGTGAAAGACACGGAGGGTAAAATCATGGCCTAAACAAAAGCAGTAGCAGGTTTGTCACCAATTTCACTGGAAACTAAGATTTGCTCTATGTATTGAGTGTACTTTGCACGAGGGGGCGGATAGCACCCGCAATAACCTGACGTTGCGCAAGCCAACACGATGCACAAACCAAGGGATCGATGCACATGGAGCTCAGGGAAGGTCAATCTTATTTTAGGTGCTTAGCAGATCTGCCTGCAAGAGAGAGATGGACTTCTAGGAGCTACTGTAGGTCAGAGAGTACTGTCCAGCCTGCTTGGACCTCTCTGTAAGGCACAATAACTACACTCAAGTGACCCTCCCGGTCTCCCAGGCCCACCACCAGTCCCACCCGGGGCTGTCCTTCCACCTAAACGCTCATGCTGGAGGGAGGAGAACCAATTCCAAGTTCCTTATCTCACATTTTAACTGGATTCATTTTGCAAGTTAAGGCAGCAATTTTATCTTTCCTTTTTTTTTTTTTTTCCTGTTTACTTACATCTGCAAAAGTGAAACAGTTCTTGGAAAAAACATGAGAAGAATCTGGAAAGATTTATAGCAGATGGGACAGTACGTTACAGAGAAAGGTCTGAGACCAACAAAGCCCTAATCTGTCCAGTCTGGATTATTTTCAGATTCGTATTATTGCCTGTTTATAGGTTTTTGTATTTCTTACATCAGACTTCCAGGGCAAAGTCTCCAGAAAGCTTTTTGCCTGCACGGTGTGCGCAGAAAGGTCTTCTTGTTTTCCATCTGCAAATGTTCATCGTTTATTAGGAGGAAAACCTCTGGCTTTCCACCTGCTTTGAAGTAATGCTGTAATTACACGGTTTGACTTTTCTACTGTTTCAGAAGGTATTTATTCCATGGGTCTCGTTAAAATCTTAACAAACACAATTTTACCTGAAAAATGTTATGTTTCTGATTGTAGCTCACTTCCGCACTTATGGCAAAAAAACTCCCTTTTGGGTTAAATAAGGCTTTGAGGAATCCACCTTCTCCTCCCAGCCTGCGACACGAAACCACATGAAGGAGCCACGAAAGGTTGTCAGGCTTCAAGAGAAGCAATGCAAAGCAGCCCAAGAGCGAAGGGTGGAGATGCTGAGGATTAGCACGTCGTGTTATGGTGACAGTCTTGAAGATGGCTGGAAAGTCCCTACCAGCCTCGTTCACGCTGCTGCTGACTTTGACAGTGCAGGATCATGGCTTTAGTCATTCAGTGGCAGCTTGCCCGCAAGGAAGGCTAAACTGAATTCTAGGGAAATCCCAAATTTCTCTGACCATCGCAAAGCACCGTGCAATGCTGCTTGGGAAAACAAAAAACCAAGGCATGAAAATTATTTGGTACAAACCACTGGGATTTCAATGTTTCAGAATAAAATCAGTCGGTTCTAGTGATAACCACCCAGACGGGGGATTTTATGAATGGCCAAAAGAACAAAAGGAAACTCTGCCCTACTGGATTTAGTAGTCAATTTGCACTCATAAAAATAATTATTTAGACTCATCAAATTCTCCACGCAGGTTCACAAGCTTGCATGGTGCTTTCCGCCCAGAGAAGGCGACCGTATTTCTACCCTCCAGATCCTACAATCTGCGTAAGACAAAGAGACAATACTGGGCAGCGGCCAAAAGAATTGAAAGAGCCTCGGAAGACCATTCTCCAGGGACCGCTATTGAATAACACTTTGCGCTTCCATTTAACCATCACAAAGGGGGATACATTCCCGAAGCAAAGATGTCTCCTTTAGAAGCATCCCCCCGGTAGCCTCTCCGGCTCAGACCTTCGGTGGGCACAGCCAGGAGGTATGTCCATCCCTCTGCCCGGCAAGGATGGAGCCTGACAAAATGCTTGGGGTCAGCATCCGAGGTTAAGGGAACCAAATTTGGGATGCAATGCCTGGAAAGCACTCAGCTTGTAGATAATTATTCTTAGAAGCATTTTTAAAGCTATTAGGGGGAGAAGAAGCTGGATTTGCTAATAGTAAAAGACCCCCTGATCCGTGGTCGGGACATGATAGCATCGTGCGTGCAGGTACCCCCTGTATACAGAAATACCTTCTCTGCTGCTAAAGTCCGGGTGCATATAGCCACATGCATTTATCTGACTCACCCTGCCTGACCCACACTTCAAAATCAGCAGCTCCAAAGAAAATGTGAATAAATAACATGGGAAATCCTAATATCTCAGCTGCAGATCAGGATGCTTTCGTAAGGAAGGAGAAGAGTTAACAAGAGCAGAAAAAAAGCACAAAACCCCCGAAACACAGGAAAGTGGGTTGGGAGGGGAGACAAGCAACGGTCTTCCAAATAAGCCTATACACAAACCACCTCCATCATTGACCCTACAGTATCAAAGAGAAAAAAAAAAAAAAATCACTTTAAATGCCACCTTTCTAGGGGAAAATGTTCCTGATTGTTCCACAGAGCAGGTATTCACAGCTAGAAGGGTTCTGGGCCAGGAGGGGTTAATGCTCCCTATCCGCTGACAGTTCAGCAGCAAATCTAGGTACCTGCAGAGTGAGCAGGGTCTGCCCAGAAGACACCTAAGACACCTTTTCAGATAAATACAGCCCTGCTTGGTGCCACTGGCAGCCAGGAGATGATGCCCAGATACCCCGGTGAGGGGCACTGCGTGGTGTTTTCCCCGTCGGGGGGTTCCCACCAGCAGTGGGGAGCAGGGTCAGGCGAGCCAGCGACACCTTTCTGAGCTCAGGAATGAAGGTGCCTCCTTTCCACGGTACAAGAAAGCCATGATATTTGAATTAAACCGCTCCTGCCGTCCCTAAAGGCACCAGCATCACCTTCCCCGAGCCCCACAGCCTGGCACTCGCCGGGTACCAAACCGGACCGCGGGGGCCAGCATGCCACCATTATTTTTCCTGTGGCTCAGCTGATGCCAAGTCCTCTGCGAAGTTGCATTTTTCTTTTATTTACACGTTAAAAAAGGGGATAAAAAAAAAAAAAAAATAAAACGAGGTGACCTCTCGCTAACCCCAGCCGGTCTGTGAGAAGCTGCCGCTGCCTTCACCTCCGAATGAACTTTCAGATTATCTCAGACAAGATTCACCTTGCATTGAACTTGTACCCTGCGCGGCAGCACACAGTCACGTAACCTTGATTAAACATTACAGAGCAACGTGGCTATAAATTTAATGAGCATTATCGGCGCACTTCCTCCCGTCGTCCTTGGGCAGGGGGAGCGATGGAAACGCCGGGAGCCGCCGGGAACCAGCCTGGCGTGCACCGGCACAAGGCAGGAGATGCAGAAGCAGCTATTTGAGGGAATAGGAGAGAGACAGCGCAGCTCCTGTGCTGTCCTCTGCTCCTGTGCATGCAATGAGTTGTGTACGGGCTCTGCGGCAGCTCCCGCTGGAGCAAGCAGCGCCGGGTGTCCACTGCAAGCGGGGACAACCTGTGGAGGGCTTGCGCGGCTTTCTGCTCAAAAGACCCAAGAAAAAGCAAAAAGAAAAGAGCAACAAGGCGCAATAACGGGTCCGGCAGTCCCTTCACCCAGCAGGAAACTTTTCTCAGGCCACGGCCTCCTAAACTCTGGCTGCCCTCTTCACGCAAAGCATTGCAGCCCATTGCTGTCCTCCCATTTATTTTCAAGACACACGCGTGACGGGAGGCAGAGGCAGCCGCCTCTTCATCTCCCAGCTGACATGTAAGGAAAGGGAGAGCTCAGCATCCGCGCTGGCGGCGGCGATTCCTGCCGCAGAGGTCACTCGGTCGTTCGAGAGGAGAGCGTCTGGGCGGCGAAATAGATACGCTCAAGTTCAAGTGCTTGAAATACCTTCCTTTTTTTTTTTTTTTTTTTTTTTTAAACACTCAGAACTAAACTAATATATCCCCCGCTTTTCATGATAACTTCCTCCTTATCCTCAGCGGTTTTGTTTAGCAGATCTATTGTTCTCGGCGAGCCTTGCCCTGGGGTCCAATTTGACTGTGTTCTCATTTTTCCCCCTATGTAACTGATGCTTATTTCTTTAAGCTCTACTGTAAACAGAAAACACACTGCAGTGCCCTTGCCTGGCTTTGCAGGAGGCAGGCTCAGACCTGGAACTACTTCTTTGGTTTTTTTTATAAAGGAAACAAAAAGATTGGGCTTGCTTGTTTCAAGGATTCAAACACCTGTGGGATGCGGGAGGACGGCTGCGATACCCGCGGGTGGTCTGGGCTCTGAGCTCCAAGCAGGGACCAAGCGGCTCCAGAGGCTGCTTTGCTGGATAAATGGCCTTTTTCTGCCTGCAAGGCTGGAAACATGCCGCTTTCCTAATTAAAGACCTCTTTAATGCTCATTAGGGGCTGGGGCCAAGGAGGTAAGCAGCATCGTTTGGAGGTGGCATGAAGTTCTTCGAGGTGCTCAGGGTGAATGAGAAAGCCACCAGACAGCATCCCCCTCGATGGGGTAGCGCATGGGGAACAAATATAAAATAAAAATAAAACCTTTGCGGATGGGAATGCCTCTTGGATGGTTCGAGGAACACAACAGGAGATGGGGATTTGGGAAGAGTGGGCGATGGGGGCACCAAGATGCGGTTTCGTGCTTCCCATCATTTACTTGTCATGGGTTTGGTCCTCACCCAGAGGAACGTCCTCGCCCCAGCAGAGAGCAAAGGGGGAGCTTGGGGGATGCAAGAACTGCTTATGCTGCAACACTGAGGAAACATTTTGAGCAAAATGGGCACTTTTTTCCCCCCATTCGCTGTCCTCATGGCTCCTCTCCACCCTGCTACCAGCACCAGCCTCCCAGGAGACTTACTCCAGCACAGCTTGCAGGAGCCTGTCCAAAGGACATGGATCCAGCATCAGCACAGAAGAAACTGGTGACGTTGGGGTCGCTGCCCAAGGCAGGGGATGCAAAGAGCAGGGACGAGGGGATGGAGGAGGCGGCCTCGGCTGCTGCCAGTGCCCACCGAGAAGGTTTGCTCGGCTTTGCAAACACACCGACTTCCAGAGATGCCTCCCGCCAAAGGCGCCGTCGTTCCTCCTATCTAGCGGCGTCTCCTGCAAAACTAATTTGGCCCGTGAAATAACCCGGCAGTTTGGGTGGTTGATTAGAACTATTTTTATAAGGCCGCGGGATATATATTTCCAGAGTCTGAAATAGTGTTTGGAAAACAGAGAGAGCCATTTAGAGCCATTTAGCGTATTCTACAGAGGCAGACGCACAAGCAAATGGATACTTAAAACAGCTGTGAAGACAAGACTGGTAGGAAACATTTGGCTAAAAGCAAACACAGAAATAAAATAACTTTGCAGAAGGTTAGAAACCAGTGAATTTAGTAACACCCGACTTCGGGAAGAATATAAGTGTATTTCTTCAGCTTTTGGAGACTAATAAATTACCGTAGAAAATGTAAAGATTAAAGTCCATTATTTCACCTTATATTTTCCATCTACACTGTAAAAAAAGTCTCTTTTTTGGTTGAGTGGACACCACCAAACTTCCCCTTGGGACAGCTCATCACTCCTCTTAGCTTCTACAGGATAAAGCAGATTTTAAATCCCAAGGCCATGAAATTGCTGGGCTCCAGTTGACGGCAACAGGCGAGCTGATGTTTTTTGGGGGGTTGCATGCTCTAGACCCCACACTTTCAGGTGAGCCCCCAAGAAAGTGCTTCCAGGAAGGGTTAAAAGAGGAGGATTTAAAATTCACACTCACATCAGGTTTGTTTGGGAGCCAGCCACCTCTCGCCCTACAGCAACTCTCTTCTTTTGAGAAAATACTGAGCTTGTTTGAACCTTGCTCATTTGCACCCACCAAAATTGTTCCATTTTTGGTGGGTGCAAACCATTTTGGGACCTTTAAATTTGTAGGAAACTAATGTGTAAGGGGAAAAACCCAAAACGATCTTGTGCAGAAAGCGTGCAACATTTGATTTGGCATTCTGAAATACCCAGGGTGTCCAAAGCCCAGCTTGCAATTAATTAAACCCCCAAGCCCTCACAGGGCATGCTTTCCTGGAACTAAATATGATGCGATGAAAAGGCTGAGGGTTGTGAGGGATCCCAGCTGATGCTGCATTTCATCCTGCTATTGCATCCGCTGGGCTTGCGCTGCAGCCGGGCAGCCCTGGGCACGGGGAGAACCAGCAGGATTTATGGTTATTTGTTGTAGATAAAAAAAAAAAAACCAACCTTCAGAGGAACCTGAAAACAAAAGCAAAGGCTCTTCCTTACGCGGTGTCACACTAACCTCTGGATGGCCTCGCACTTATTGTCACAGCCTTGGAAAGGTATAAACAAAGGCAGATTTCGGATGCCGAGAGCCGGGTTAGGAGAGAAAGGAGACCCGCCGCTGCTGCAAAATCCCCTTTGCACTGACATCTGGGGTATAAATCCCGGGAAGAGATGTTTCACAACGTGCTCGCAGAGTTATCGCCCTGTTATAAAGCAATTTGTGGGGAAAAGGGGCGATAGCGGACCACGACGAGGCTTTGCAAGGGGCTGGAGGAAATAGCAGAAAGTCTTTTTTGGGATTAAATATGCTCTTTAGGTGTACTGGTAGGGCTGGAATGGGAGGGTTTGGGGTAAGAGTGGTTCCTGATGGCTGAGATGGGACCCCAAAAGGTGCTGTCCTGTTTAAGGACGTGTTGCACAATGCCCAAACCCGATGCTCCCCCTGCCCCATCCCACAGCAACCAGTCCCAACGCTCAACGGCATCTCAAAGGCAGCTCTTTTTTTCAAAATTTTGCGGAATTTTAAATGCATCAGGAGAGAAGTGCTCTGGGGAGTTTCAAGTAAATATGGGAAAAATGAAAAAGAAAACAAGGAAAAAAAAAAGAAGAGGAAAAAAAGGAACAAAGAAAAAGAAAGAAAAAGAAAAAAGGAGAAAATAAAAGAAAAAAGAAAAAAGAAAGAAAAGAAAAAAGAAAAAAGAAAAAAAAAGACAGAAAATAAAACTAATAATAGTAAAAAAAGACAGAGAAATTTCACATAGAAGTAATTTCAGAGAAGGGGGATTTGCCAGAGCAGATAAAACCTCATCTACCCAAGCCGCATCTGCTCGGGGAACTGCCATCCAGATTTTGGCTCCAGACTTTTGGTTCCAAGTCTGACGGACCCATTAACTGCCGACTATTTCAGCGTGGCCTTAGGTAGTGAAAACCCTCCAAAACCAGCAAGACCCTCAAGAATTTGGCCAGCTCACACAACGTCGGTGCACTCAAGCCTAAACTAAACACGGCTCAGCTTTAAGTCCAGCCTTAGCTGCCCTGCTTATGAAGCCGAGCATCCCTCCTTCTGGGCAATTTCAGCCCAAAGCGAGGGGGCTGCCTCAGCCGGGCGCTGGCACTATACAATACCGCGCTGTGTGATTTCCTTCTATTGAAAGCGTTTCTTTTTCTCAAGGTTTCTCAGACGTCAGGGCTCACCCGTAGGTACGTGCATTTCCTTCACCGTTTTGCTGCCTCATTCACTTCTTTCCGCCGCGTTATCCTGCTGCCCGCCCAGCCCGGCAGGCAGGAGCAGGCAGCCGGGCCAAGCCGTCTGCTTGCCCTTTCCTGTACCCGAACGGTGGTGATTGAGGAAGGATAAAACAACATGGATTTGTCTTTATTTACACCAAACTGTTTACTTTCTCCTTTCTTTTTTGTTTTATTATTGTTTGATAGGAACATAGAGCAGAAGCCCAGCAGATCAATGCCAGAAGCTCCCAACCAAAGGGCTTCTTGCAAACTTCCTTTTGGTTGCTATAAAATTTTTGCAGGGTTATGAACTCCTTAAACAAACAGCTGAGGTCATTGTTAGCTTAAAAAAAAAAAAAAAAGAAATTATTTAAAGAAATAAAAAAGCAAGACTAATGTTACAGCCAGCGTGGAGGCTGCTCTGCAGAAAAGGGAGCTGAGATGGCGCACGTCAAAATTAATGGCAAAAGCATCGAAGAATCATGAGTCTTGCACACACTTTCCATCCGCCAGTCCAAGCCACTCTCTCCACATTATTAAGATAACAAAACCTGGACTCAGAAGCCCCACCGTATTTTGAGATCTCAACCCCAAATCTGAGGGTCACAGCCCAGAGAAAAGGAACTTTTCGTGGCAATAATACTGTCCTTTCCAGTCCAATCTCTTGACACGGTATCACAAGATAAGAGCAATCCCAGCCCTTCCAGTGTCCAGGAGACAGCACTGGAAGGGCAGCAGATGGGTCCTGACGTACTTTGTCCTCCATTGAAGCTTGCCCAGAAAAACCATTAGCGAAGTGGCATGGGTGTGATAGTAACGTATCTTATAATCCCTCATATCAGGGATTCAAAAGACTTTTTTTTCCCCAAAAGCTGACACTGAAAACCTCTACTTCTTCCTCAATAGGAGGAACTTTGCAAGAGCCATACATCACCCCAAGGACACGTCCGAGCCACTGAGCAGGGGGTGACGGCAGCGAAGCAGCTCGTTTCCCAAGCAAATACTGGCACAAGGTTTCCCACTGGCAGATGCAGAGGTTTCCAAGTGAAGGCTCATGTTGTTGGTGGACAGGATATTTTAATACTTCCCAAGAGCTGCAAAGCTTTGGGTCCAGAAGGAAAGAAATTCTGCAACCGGGTTACTTATGAAGAGAAGGTCTGATCAATATGAAAATAATTTCAGCGGGTTTGTGTGCTGTCCCCAGCAGATGAAGCTGATGTCCTCACCCACCTTCCACCCAACTCCTTCAGGAGATGGTTATTTCCAGGAAAAACTTCCACCTACAACCACACCAGCTGCACCCACGGGTGAAGGCACCACGCAGTTAAAGCACTGAGTGTTAATAAGAAAAGGGCTTTGGGAAAAGAAAGGGAAGGAATGCCGACAGTGTTATTACGGGAAGGAAATAAAGCACTAACAGGGCGTTCATCAAAACCAGAGGATGCCTGAGTGACCCTATCAAAGGCAATACATGAATATCAATAAATTTAGATAAAAGGAAAGAACGGGATATAAGCACGTTGCAAGAGAGAAGGCAGAGAGGCCTCTTAACCTGAAAATTTACAGTCAGAAAGAAGAGTCTGCCTGGCTGTCTCTACACCCAACCTCTTCCCATCTCTTGATCCATATGGGATAGAATTACTCGTGCATCCCCGGAGGCAATCGCATGCAGGGTTTCATTTCCAATTGCCAGCGATACTACAATTTCCACTCAGCAGGATTGCTCTCACCCTTTGGTGAACTTCGTAGTTTTGGAGAACCAGCCCCGAGTCTGCAGTTGCTGTCTCCCCAGAGGTTTGCTGTAAATCATACATGAAGAGCAGGATCCCTCTCTAACCCAATTCACCCTCACCTAGAGTAGATTCAGCAGACAACCTGGACGTACAACCCAGGAGAAGAGAAGTTGGGTACACAGCACTTCTTGCACCCCTGAAACCTTCACGCAACATCCAAACTCTGCAAAGAAATTCCTGTTTAGATGCTGCTGCTCACCCCTCTTCACTGCTAACAAGCCTCTCTCTGAGCCTCATTTTTCATTCCTGCCTTAATGCTTTCTCCCACATTTCTTCCCCTTGCTTCAAGATTTTCCCCTCTGAACCACCGGCTGTGTCTGATACTCTTTTCTCTTTATAAAGGGCTTGTTTTCTGAACAGCCCAGAAAACCCCCAGTCTCCTGAGACAGAAGCATGACTAAATTAGACAATGAATTCAAAAAGAAAGAAAAAATTAAAAATAAATAAAAGCCAAGCAAGCTCATGGCATGTGCTGAACTTTCCTTGTGCTCAAATACAAATTTTTCATGACATCTCATCACTTATTTAGGCTGTGGGTCCGTGACCTTCTGCATATCACTGCACTCCACCGACAGACAAGTAACACCTACACCCTCACCCAGCCCCAGAAGAGACAGCAAAGCCTCCAGAAAACCCCAGCTCTGCTTGAAAGAAAGCACATTTAAAGAGCTGATTGTACAGCTGATCTACAGGACTACTGAGTTTAGTAAAAATGAACAGAAAAAAAAAAAATCCTTGCAGATTGAGGAGATTTAGAAAGAAACACCAGCGGAGATGGAAATCATATGGGTTATTAATCATCTGCCTGCTCGAAGGCTTGATCTAATGCCTAAAGCAGAAGTGAAAAGACGATGCAATGTGCAAGTGGGAAAACAACCGCTGCTTTTAGCAGCCCAGAAAACCTCGGGCATTTGATATTCTCCTCCTCTTGCACCGTGGACATGTGCAACGTTGAATATTGTGGTGCGTGTCCAGCCTGCCCTGGGAGGGAGCCACCAGAAGGGCTCCAGCAGAAGTTCTCCTCCTCCTCACCTGAAGGGACCTCGTGGTCCCAGCTGCTCCGCACAGGGCAGCATAGCTTTCTCACCCTCGAGGGACCAGGACTCTTCCCAGGGAGCTTACAGAAAACAACTAAAGGGGAATAAAACTCAGTTTTCTGCAGACTTTGAGGAGGTGTCTGCGCCCCCACTGCAAAACCCTTCAGTGATGAAGACACCGTACGGGAGAAGCGGCTGCGATGGAGTTGCAAAGAGTATAAAGAAGCTGCGGGAAATATTGCGGCACCGTCTTTATCAAACATAGGGATGATGCTATTGTGGGTGAGCTAAGCCCTAAAATGCTCCAGGAAATAAAGATGAGCAAATAAAGCCCAGAAATGGTTCCAGAGATGCTGAAAATCGGCAGCTCCTTGAAAAGAAAAAATTAATTAGACCATGTGGGACTTAAGGGTCAAGTCATTTACAGAGGTAGCCAGCGGCTCATAAAAAGGACCACATCCTAAGTCCTAAACAAGGGTTTCGGCAAGCACCAAATTAAGCAAGCACGGATTTATATGAATTTATGTCTTGTGACTGATCGACTTTGATACAAGGACGGGCCAACCCTGCTTGAACCTTATCCCATCCATAAAACCCCCTTCCCGCTGGATTCTCCAGGTGTAATGAAGCGTGAGCTCTCGATGCAGCCCCTCTCTAGGGATAACACTTGCTGGACTTCCCCTCTTATCCTATTTCCTTGAAACTTGTAGTAATTTAATAAACCTTCACCCTTTGTGAAATTTCAGCAAACTCTTTCAACAAGTTCAAAAACTGTTGGGAGGAGCGGAGGGGGAAACGCATGGGCAATACTCACAGGCAGCGTGATTGCCTGGGTCTTGGTTTCCTTTGAGAAGGATTAGACTAGATATAGGATTATACTATATTAGATTATATGTAATTATGTATGATTATACATAATATTATATAATTAGGTTATATATTATATGGTACAGGTTATATATTTTATACTCACTATACACTATATACTATATACTACACACTATATTACATATTACATACTATGAATTATATATTGTATTATATTATATATATTATATATATCCCAGGCAAACCTTATGGGTAGTTCAGCATCCTCCTGGCCAAGGAGCATCAGAAAAGAGAAAAAGAAAAGGTTCAGGATGGAGAGACAGTGTAAGAAGCTGTAACTGCGAGCTGAAAGCAAGTAGTGAAGGGCACAGAGTGTTTTCAGCTCAAGGTTTTTAAAAAAAACAGGGACAAGGGAGGATTACAGAGTGTGTGCACACCACGTGTAATGGGAGAGGAACCACATGAACTTCCCTGAGGGCTTAAGGAAGCAGCAAATGGTTTATTAAGAGAACCAAGAAGGATGCTGCTGTACCTGGACCTGTTGCCACAGCCGCAGTCATGGATGGAAGGGATTAAATGGAGACAGATTTATTGCAATAATTAATATTAATTAAGATCTAGGATCAGAAACAGGATGTATCTGACATTTTATTTTTTTTTTTACTAATAACTTACTTGGAAACAGCAGCAGAAAAAAAAAAAGCAAAATCCCTAATTCATCTCAAATCCATGCACAGAAGTCATTTAACTCTGGGAAACTGAGCAAGCCTGGAGTTATGAGTATAATTTAAAGGCGATAAGGATCTGACCCATCCTTTGTGGCTTATGGAGTTTGAAGGGAGGTAGTCTTCCCCAGCCTGCCTCCATGCGAGCGTCCTCGTGGAGGCTGGGGAAAGGGGAGGGCTCGCGTCTCTCATTACTCTCCCCCCCCAAGGCCTCACTGTAGAGTTTACAATTTAATTTTCTGCATTTGTAATCTGTAGCCCTTGTGTATATAATGTCTAATGAAAAAGGCCTTTTTTAAATTAACATGGTATTTGGAAAAAAACCCATGTGTTTCTATTTCATTATTGAACTACATTTATAAAGAAAAAAAAACTCGAGCGGAGGGTGATCAGATTTAGTTGGCAGGGACACAGGACAGCCAGAAAACATAGATATCCTTACATAAATGTCTGCACAACATCAAAACGCCTTTGGGTACAACTTTGTTCTTGCTCAAGTTAATAAACCCCCTCCATGACTCAGGGCTTGATGCCCCGGCTGCTTGTGCATCCACCAGGCTCTTGTCAGCCTCTTCCCTCGTCCCCCGACTCTGCCCGGTGCTGAGCCCATGATTCCCTCTCCTGCTGACAACATATGAAATGTGGATCCGTTGAATAAGGCACTCTGCTTTTCTCTCCTATCTTTCTAACTCCTTCCTTTATGAATGGGTTTCTCAAGAAAATGAGGCTTACATGGTTATTCTTCATTCATTTAATACTTATAAGGGTCAATCCTTAAGCCATCCTTAATCTTCCTAAAATACAAACCGGCAAGTAGAGACCTCACAGTTGTAAATATAGAATAGAATAGAATAGACTATTTCAGCTGGAAGGGCATTACAATGCTCGTCTAGTCCAACTGCCTGACCACTTCAGGGCTGACCAGAAGTTAAAGCATGTTATCAAGGGCATTGTCCAAACGCCTCTTAAACACTGACAGGCTGAGGGCATCGACCCACCTCTCTGGGAAGCCTGTCCCAGTGTTTGACCAACCGCTTGGTAAAGAAATGCTTCCTAATGTCCAGTCTGAACCTCCCCTGGTGCAGCTCTGAACCATTCCCATGGAGAATCACAGAGTATCTGGGGCTGGAGGGATCCCTGAAGACCACTTGGTCCCTGCTCAAGGCACGGGAGCTGGAGCAGCTTGCTCAGGACATCATCAGTTGGCTTTTAGGTATCTCCAGAGATGGAGGCTCCACAGCTCCTTGGGGCAATTGCCTTCCCTGTTTTCTCAAAGCAGACGGCCAGCTAAAGAAGACAAGACCATACAGGAGAAAAGCTCAGCTCTATTAGACACTAGAGAATCCAAACAAGGGGGAGTTGATGAAACCAGACTTCCTAATGATGCCACTCCCAGGACAGCGGTGTTCCCCCTGTTTCAGATATTTATCAGGGTTGGAAAAGATGCTTGGCAAATCAACTGCGCATCTTCAAGAGGGCATCAAACCAACCTCTTCCCTGCAAAGGCTCCCACTGCCTTTTTGAAACCACTTCCCTCCCTACTGTTTTTTTGGGATATGCACTTTTTATTCTTATTCTCCTTTCTTTTGCTACCACTATGTCCTCTGGCTCCAGGCTTTTCCTCATCCTTATTGCTCAATTTTTTTAATCCCAGCACCTCAGAGGGAGGAAGCCGTCCTGTTTTCCTTATTAATCAGAAATCTCTGGCATTGACCACAAGAAAAGCCTCCAAGAACGCTGAACTTTTTGGTTCAATGCATTTCATCATAATAGAGCTACCAGCATGCAGAGTTGATTTAGTTTTGCAATTTTCTGTGGAAATACCTTCCAAGCGCTTGCCTTGGCCTCCAGAAATCCTCTGCTACACTCAGAGACACGGCAGGAACATCCCAGAAAAGCGGTTGTGTTTTCAGTAGCTACCAAATTCCTCAAAAGCGTTGGTTAAGCCATTGTACTCAGTCTGCAGCGTTTCAAGGTGGGCAGGAAAAATGGTATTTCTATCTGAATCTTGAACATCTTACCATTAAAATGTCATCATGAAGGAAGTCCGTGACCAGCAACACAAGCCCACCACGTGTGTCTGGAAAGCACCTACCATCACCTCAGCCGGTGTCCCACGCTGGGGACAAGTTGTCCTTTGAGCATCTTCCTCTGCACTGACAGCTCACCTGGGATTTACGGCGTTTATTATTGCAAGGCTGATCCAGGAATCACTTATCACACCTGCATTTCTTTAGAAGAGCCTAGACATGGACAAATCCAGCTCTTCTGGTCTCCTTTCTGAACAGAGGGCTGTTTCTCCAGAAAAGAGCATCTGAGCATCTTAAATAACAAGGCTTCCATTTTCCCAGAGGGGTTATTCCATCTAACACAATCTAAGCACCCCAACTTCAACCATCATCCCTCCATCACCTCCTCGAGGACTGTAATTATATTCCATCTTTTTTCTCAGCTGATTCAATACCCTCCCAACACTGGAGAAGAGCAAACTGGTGCAAGTGGACTCTCCACCGCTAAGCAATACCAAATGCAAAGGCGAATTCCTGATAGAAGAGGACGGAAACAAGAGATGGAGATGGAGGAGGGCAAATATTCAGCTACCAACCCTGCACCGTGATCAAGACAATGGCCACGACCACCTCAGCCCGTGCACAGCCATCACGAGGTTTATCTGTGGGCAGCTACATCCACCCTGCACCCATCCAAAATTTAAGAGCGTAATAAAGGAGGTAAGATAAAAAGTCAGCATCCATGTGAAGATGGACAACTGAGGCACAAAGACGTTCCTGGCTAATGATTCAAGACATTTCCCAAGGCGTAGGGCTTGAATCCATCCTTAATCATTCTAGAATTAAAAAAACCCATCTCATTTAGCCTTATAATTCTCAAGCCTCTCAAGACAAACACCTCGGGAGACACGGTCCCCTGGCACACACCGATGCAGGCTGCGCTGGTACGGTTTCAGGCTGGGAGAGATCTAAGCTCTGAGTTTCCTTGATTTTTATCAGGGTTCACTCGGACTAACATTATTTCGAGATTGCCTTTGGTACTTAATCCTATTTCAACAGTGGATCTGACCTCGTCATGGCGTGAACTGTAAAGCGAGTGTTCCTCTGAGGTTACGGCCGCGAGAGGGACCAGAGCGGGTGGCTGGCAGGGCCGTAAGTAATCCATTTTTCTGTTGCAGGGCTCATGCAATTCTTTTCAATGCAATTTATGAATTATTCTCCCAGCATCTTGGAAATACTGTGTATTGCTTTCGAGGGGAGTTCCACGGAGGGCACAAGGGACAACATCCCAACGGGGAAGAAAGCTCATACTCGCAGCATTGCTATTGCCTGCATAGAGACCCCCAAAAATTAAAGGTATTTTCACCCAGCTTAAAGCACACACGTAATGCTGAGAGACGATTACGGTTTTCCAAGTTCTGACCCGCATCTTGCAAACTTTGGATTCTTTAAAAAGAAAGGAACAGAAAACCACAACACCTGGGAGGAAAGCACGTTTTGCATTACCATCGAAGCCTCCTTTTTCCTCACATGCTCCTTTCTGAACTCGCCTTTGGAAGAGTTAGGCAGTCTGTGTTTTAAATTCAGCCACATCAGCTTTGATTTAGTGTGGCAGTGAATTGCTATTTGTTAAAAAAAAAAAAAAAAAAAGCGAACTTTGTCAGGATTCAAGTTCCCATCCCTTTCAGTTTAAGAGTCTTTACCTTCATTACCTTTTTCTCACTTGATGGGACAAAATAAAAAGCAGGACTGAATGGGTTTTTCTCTCCTAATTTTTTTTTCTACTGGTTTTCAGCTCATTCATCCCCCCCTCCACCAAGGAAAGCATCACGATTCTTTCTGGTTTTGCAGGGCCTCAGCTAATTTCTGCCTACGACACTTTCCCCTTCCGTTCTGCATTACAACTCAAAGCTCCCTCTTTGCATCGACAACTTGTTTGTGGCAATTCCACATGCCGTTAAGTAAACGGAGTTGATAACCCATTTAGAGAGGAGGTGAAGACAGAGCTTTTGCTCTCAGAGAAGAACCCTTCAAGTCCAAGAAGCCTGGCAAGAAACACAGAGGTGGAAAACAAGAGCAGTGTCCTCCACTCCACGCTGCTGGTGATGCTGCTTTGCGTGATGCCCTAGCCCCAGGACATAAATCTTGCGTTTAATCCGCAGACTTTTGGAGGAGGAGGTTTGGACCTCATGAGGCTATGTTGTTCCTGGTGGCACAAGCTCAGCTCCTGGTTTTTATGGCTGCTTTGCCATGAATTCCAACTTGTGCCAGGCTAAGGCACCCTGATGTGCCCTGGGATGCTTTATTGCAGTGTGTTGGGTCTGCTTGGCAAGGTTTTGGTAGCAGCGGGGGCTGCAGGGATGGCTTCTGTGGAAACCACTAGAAGCTTCCCCTGTGTCCGATAGGGCCAATGCCAGCCGGCTCCAAGACGGACCCACCGCTGGCCAAGGCCGAGCCCATCAGCAATGGAGGTAGCGCCTTTGGGATAACAGATTTAAGAAGGGGGGAAAAAAACCATGCAATTGCAGCCAGAGAGAGGAATGAAAGTATGTGAGAAGAACAGCCCTGCAGACACCAAGGTCAGTGAAGAAGGAGGGGAGGAGGTGCTCCAGGTGCTGGAGCAGAGATTCCCCTGCAGCCTGTGGTGAAGACCATGGTGAGGCAGGCTGTCCCCCTGCAGCCCATGGAGGTCCATGATGGAGCAGATATCCACCTGCAGCCCATGGAGGTCCATGATGGAGCAGATATCCACCTGCAGCCTGTGGAGGTCCATGATGGAGCAGATATCCACCTGCAGCCTGTGGAGGTCCATGATGGAGCAGATATCCACCTGCAGCCCATGGAGGTTAATGATGGAGCAGGTGGGTATCCAAAAGAGGCTGTGATCCTGTGGGAAGCCTGTGCTGGAGCAGGCTCCTGGCAGGACCTGTGGCCCTGTGGAGAGAGGAGCCCACGCTGGAGCAGGTTTGCTGGCAGGACTTGTGACCCCGCGGGGGACCCACGCTGGAGCAGTCTGTTCCCGAAGGGCTGTGCCCCGTGGAAGGGACCCACGCCAGAGCAGTCTGTTCCCAAAGGGCTGCGCCCCGTGGAAGGGACCCACGCTGGAGCAGTCTGTTCCCGAAGGGCTGCGCCCCATGGAAGGGACCCACGCCGGAGCAGTCTGTTCCTGAAGGGCTGCGCCCCGTGGAAAGGACCCACGCTGGAGCAGTCTGTTCCCGAAGGGCTGCGCCCCACAGAAGGGACCCACGCTGGAGCAGTCTGTTCCCGAAGGGCTGCACCCTGTGGAAGGGACCCCACGCTGGAGCAGGGGAAGAGTGTGAGAAGTCCTCCCTTGAGGAGGAAGGAGCGGCAGAGACAGCGTGTGATGGACTGACCACAACCCCCATTCTCCATCCCCCTGTGCTGCTGGAGGGGAGGAGAGAGAGAAATTGGGAGTGAAGTTAAGCCCGGGAAGAAGGGAGGGGTGGGGAGAAGGTGTTTTAAGATTTGGTTTTATTTCTCATTACCCTACTCTGATTTGATTGTAATAAATTAAGCTAATTCCCCCAAGTCGAGTCTGTTTTGCCCATGAGGTCACTGCTGAGTGATCTCTCCCTGTCCTTATCTCAACCCATGAATGAGCCTTTCGTTACATTTTCTCTCCCCTGTCCAGCCGAGTAGGGAGGTGACAGAGAGGCTTTGGTGGGCACCCAGCATCCAGCCAAGGTCAACCCACCACATGCAGCTTTATTCAACAGTGCCCTCCTCGTCTCGACTCCCTCGGCCGCTTTCCCTCTGCGCACCCTAACCAAGCATTTCAAAACACACCATGATGTTGTTTATGAAAACTAATCTTGCTCTAACAGCCTCTTTTGCCAAGTAGATTTTGCTATGATTTCATACCCAATATTTTTGTCTATACAGATGTCTTAAATTTTCTTCCGAGTTTATTTATTGATCATATAACGTTGATAGGATGTTCCAGAGATAACTACAGACCAAAAGCAATTAACCCAGCGTTGAACTTCAGTTCTGAAAAGCAGCAGCATATAACTGTGTGTCCGACTGGATGCAAGATTTTTGCAGTCATTCACGATACTGTTTTACCCAGTCGTTAATAATAAATCGAGATTGCTCCTCAGTAGGCTGAGTCCCTCGGGTTGACAAGCTTCAAAGAGCCTCCTTGATGGAAGGGCCACCATCTGACACCATCACATCTATCTGAGCACATCGCTTGCGTCAGGAGCCGACAGCAGGGCTGAACCCAGGTCGTTGCCTCCATGTAATAGCTCCACGACACGTTTCTACTCAAACAGGGAGGTCAAGGAGAAATTAAAGTATAACCAGCCCCACGCTGGTGCAGCTTCTCATCGACGCTGGGGAGCTCACAGGGCACCTACGCTGCAAACCAGCCTCGTGACTCAAGTTCACGTGGATGTGCTCTGTGCAGTCCAGATCACCTGGGGGTTAAAACACTGGTGAGCCTCCCGACCCCCCCAAAAAATCAGGATCTGAATTAATTTTCTAGCCACGTCGTATCAGGGACAGATCCAGGATGACTGAAGGTCGCTCAGCCTTTCTCCTGCATCGCTGGCTGTTCACACATTCCCCCTTTCCTCTCCCCCTCCAAAGCCTCTAAAATATAAACTACTTTCGCAGAAGAAATGGAAACTTGATCATTAAAATTAGATAACAACAAACTCGCAGCCAGGGCCGGGGCCTGCTAAATCCAAAGCCAAGATCAATTTTGTTAGGAGGGAAAACTGTCATTTAATCGATAGCCATGTGCAACCTATTATTCTGATGCTTGACAGAAGCTCTCGCACGGTGCGTTAACACGGCCGAACACGGAGACCTTGCCCAGCGCAGGCTTGGCTGCTACTAGGAATACTTAAGATGATACCATCTGCTAAGCCTTTAAAGCTGGGGTGACATTTTAGGTGACCAGCGAAGGGTGGAAGTGTTTAATTTAGGACACTTCCCGGTACAATCATAGCAATAGGAGATCTCATAGATAAGTTACGCTCGCCAGCATCCTTCTGGGAGATTTTATTTTTTCCCCCTTTTGCTATCCAACAGGACAAAGGGGCTTTTATGGTGTTTTTAGCAAGTCTGTTTATTTAGTACATATTGTGGCTGATCCGCTGTTGAAATATCATCCATTTCCCTCCCCTGAGAGATACTCAAAGGAGCAGCAAGTAATCAACTTTAAACAAAAAGGCCATCTAAATATACAAGAAGAGGAGAACAATAGCAGCATTAATTATAAACCAGGCAGGCGGGTTTCCAAGGGGATGTCATATGCAGGGAATTTGTTTCTGCACAATTTATTTCTCTCTCTGGGGGCTCAGAAGAGCAGCGGCAGCTCTGAGAGGCTTGAGGAGAGCGTTATCACAGGGGAAGGATGAGGAAGATGAGGATGGAGGGATGAGGGAAGAGAGAAGTGTCCAACAAACTGGAACCGACATGGACCAAAACCAGCAGGAGAACCAAAGCCACATAATTCTGAACTTGGAAAAGAGACGTACGCACTTGGTCCTGCTTGGTTGTTGCAAACAATAAATGGCAAAGGCAGGGGTGTGTGCCGCAGCTCTGTGTAAAAGGGGGACTGGCTAAAGTCTTCTTTATCACTTTAATGGGCCCAAAAATCTTCCCTGTGTGATTTGTGCTTCAAAAAGGTGTCAGCTCTGCAGGTGTTGTGATCCCTGCTTAGGCAAGGCCAAGGAGCATCAGTCCCTACAGTAAGCATAGGGTGTGAATTCGGGGAAACCCTTGCCTGGAAGAGATTGCACTTTGTGCTGCTTTAACCCAGCAAAATAAGGAGAAAAGCACATCTGTGAGATGCTGGAGCAGAACAGGGAAAGGACTCCACAGGGGAGGTTGCACAGGTACCCAGCAAGGCTCGTGCACAGCCTGCAACACGCCTCCGACGTAGGGGAAATAAATATTCTGTGGCATGCAAAGGACTTGCCGGAGAAGGATGCGCGAGGAGCGGAGCTCTGCATCGATGGGCATTTCCCACCCGTGCAAGACCTCACATGGTTCTAGCAGCGCAGGAAGAGTCTCTCTAATGATTATAACGACCCACGAACTAAAAGCAAGCTGTCAGCGCTGAGCAAAAGGCCTGCAACACACATGGGAGTTGCTTGTGCATCTTCCTCAGCTGATGCCATGCATCCAGTTTTGGAGGCGGTGATGCGAAAGGGAGGGGGATGGACTGGCGAGCGGTCAGGGGACAGCACCGGGGATAAACAGATGCAGGAAAAAAACAGCTGTAGAGATGAAGAGGGTAAATATATCTGCTCCAAGGAGGACCAGGGAATGACACGCTTAAATTAGAACCAAATAACATTGATGTTCAACAGTAGAAAAGCTTTGGTAGCAGTAAGGAGCAGCGAGCGCTAGGACAGATGGTGCAGGGGTGCCCGCAATGCCCTGTCGTCGGGATGTTTTTAAAGAACAGGGTGACAAGAGATTGTCTCAAATGGCTTGGGCATAGTGATGACTATCTCTTGTCAGAGGGATCTCTCCGCATCCCTTCTAGACCTGCTTTCTGTAGTTGGATCAGTTAGACAGCCCAGGACCTTAAAAAAACCAAAAAGTGACGTGATGCTGCAATATTCTGTTACCCGCCACTTTGGAGCACCTCGGGAGAGGTGTTCATCCAGCTCAAAACAGGCTCAAAGCACCGAAACCATAAAACCTTACAAGTAGCCTCCAAAAGACACCAAGCTCTTTTTAATTCCTTTTTAAAGAAACAGAACAGAAACATCCTCTTCCCATACAAACCACGGTGTCCACCAGCTACCTGATCCAGTACAAAAGGTGACTCTTGAAGGAAAACCCACGTATTTTGCCCTACCAGCCATCCTGAACAGAGCGAGGCAGGCAGAGATGCCAGGTAACGCCGAGGATGTGGAAACTTCTTTACGCACAGCCACGCAAACCTAACAGAAAAGCAATAAATATTTGCACCGTGTATCACAGGTGTATAAAGACATGGAGACCTTGGGTCGCATCTTCTGCTGAAGAAGCCCTACAAGGTGGACCTGAGGCTCAAGGGGCGGATGCAGGAGCACGGAGAAGACGCATCCTGAGTTTGCACCGAGCATTCCCACCATCGTGTATCCAGCCAGTGGTACGGGGTGGTTTCAGGAGGTTTTGCTGGCCAGGTGACTGTAGGAGCTGTGGACCCTTATGGGAAACCACCATGGACCTGAGCATCCCAGCCTGACCGCAGGGATCTCACCACTCGCCTGCTTCAGCAACAAGCACACCCACAGCACTCAAAATAATGGGGAAAATTCTTATTTAAAAATCAGTTCCCAGGAAAACTTCACCCCACACCTCAGTGTTCTCCTACGGCACAGATAAGGATTTCAAATACAGCGCGAAACCACGTTTTCATCTATGGATTTTTAATGACAAACCGCAAAATCCCACACTCCTCGGCAGTTTATCGTTAGAGCCCTCAACTGAAGTTTATGGAGCCTGGATCAAATCACTTAAACCCAGCTTTAGTTTTACAGAATATTTTACAATATATAAAAAGCAGTGACTTTTCAGCATGAAACTTCTATGACTTTATTTTCTATAAATGTATCTTCCCACTCTTGTTAGCTCTATGGACGTAACGCACTTGGGTGATGCTGCACAAACCACAGCTGGGCATGATGTATCACGGAGATGCAGAAGAGATGTTTTTTAAAGGATTACCAAACTATCTGCTTCAGGGCACAAATCACCCTCCCAGAGCTGGGGGTGAGGGAGATGTTTCTTCCCTGGCAGGTTTCTTGCACCTTCTTGGAAGCAATATCAGGGGGTGCCAGGTCTGCTCTGAGACAGCAAACGCTGAGACAACACGATATGGCCATGAAGCAGCAAATTCCGGCTCGATTTCCCAGCTCCTTCCCCCTCCTGGCTACAAATCAATGCTGCTTGATGGTGCCCTTTGATTTGGGACCAGGCAGCATGAAGCACCATCCCACCAGCAGCCCCCACCACTGTGCAAGTCCCCCGAGGTGACACCCCAAGCCGTGCTGGTGCCGGAGCACCCACGTCAGGGTGGATTTTGCTCCAGCTCCTTGTGCATCCCCAGCAAAAGCCTGACCTACAGCCACCAGCATCCACGGATCTACATATAAGCCTCGATGGCAGCAGAGCGAGGGCTGGCGTGGCGCTGGCAGGTCCCTCCCAGCACTGGTCCGGCGCCAAGGTCACGCCGGGGTTTGGGTTTGGCCCTTTGTGTTTCCCTTCCCTCCCCGGCACCCGTGCACGCATCGAGAGGCTTTGCAACCAAACCTCGGCCACGTTATCGCGGAGGGAAGGCAGGTGAGGGTCAGGCCCGGGGCAGGGTGCGGTGAGCCCCGACGCCTTACTGGGGTGCGGCAGCGAAGGCACCCGGCTGGCGAGCGGCGGGGTCGGCCAGCGGCAGAGTTCGCCCTTGCGCACGGCGGGGGCCCCCCTGTTATCTAATGGGCAGCGCCGCCGGCTTGCAGCACCCTGCTTGCAGCACCCTGCTTGCAGCACCCTGCTTGCAGGACCCTGCTTGCAGCACCCTGCTTGCAGCACCCTGCTTGCAGCACCCTGCTTGCAGGACCCTGCTTGCTGCCTGCTCTGGCAGCCGGAGCAAGGGGGCTCCCCGCGATGGCACGGCACAACGGCGACAACGCTATTGGGAATAGCGAGCCAGCCCCGTTCCTTGAACAGCAAAAATAAGCCGGGCCAAGGCGGGCAGACCCTGGAGGGTCTCACCTGCATGCACTTAGTTTTACTCTCATTTTCCCTTCTCTAAATACCCTTTTTTTTCTTTTCTTTGAGCAAAAGGGTCTCTGTCGTGCTCCTCCACTGACGCCTCGGCCGTCTTCAGGCTCATCGCAGCTTCGTTCCCAACACAGGCATGCTTCAAGCTCCTTTCAACTCCAAATGACCTCACCTGCTTAATTTTTTTTAATTTTTTTTTTTTTTTTCTCCCTTTTGTCTGTGTGGACTAAATTTCTGTCAACAAAGCTGAAAGGCCAAGTAGAGTTCACAGTAACAATTCACGTTTCTTAGCAGGTTGCCCAGAACTAAACCCTAACCTTAAAAACGAATATACAGTAGCTTTAAGAAACCAAGAAATATAAATCCTAGCATAGAAAATACCAGTATATCAATGCCTGCTGGACTGATTTCTACAAGCCAAGGCCATAAGTCAGCGAGCCTGGAGCACCTCATCTGTCGGATATTTATGTGGTGCTTTAATTGCAAGAACAAAAACAACTTTCCAAGCCTAACATATGCTGTATTTTGAAATCCTGACAATGGTGGCTCTCAGCATCATAAATTACGCTTGCCCCCTTCGCAGAGCCAAGGAACACGTGGATCTGAAGTTTCTTTCTGGCAGCTCGCTCGCAAGCAGGGTTACGCGGGCTGCGCGGTGTGAGATACACCTTCGGCTGCAGGTCTGGGTTCAGGTTTGAATAGAACATAGGGATTTCTAAGAAAGAATATAGGGGGGTTGATGAAAGAACATAGGGATTTCTAAGAAAGAATATAGGGATTGGGTTTGATGCACTGCCTTGGGTACCACTGGCAAAAAGATGCCAAGCATCTCCTGCCTGCTTCCTGCCCGGCATAAAATGCGTGCAAGGTGATGCTCCTTGCATCTCAGCATCGAGGACCAAATTTGCAGGAGCTGCAAAGGGATTAGTCCCTTCCCGGCCGGCCAGAGTCACGGCAAGGCTGGAGTTAAGTTTGCCGTCACGCTGCCCGCGTTCACGCCTTCCACGGAAGATTTTGGGCTTTAGCGATGCCCGTAAGGGGAGGTTAAATTGATTTTAGAAAGCATGGTAAAGCCAAATGTTATCCTCTGCAAACAGCTCGGCAGTCCTGATCCTGTTACCTGTAACCGTAAGTCACAAAACCCTATTTAAATAGGAAATTATTAATCTGCAGTTGCACAATGGCATTAAGGTAGGCTCAAAGCTCCTTTTCAAGAGCGGTAATAAATGGCCAACAGAACGGGAGTCGCGGCCTCGGGGCCGCACGCTGCCAGCGCCGCCCGTCGCCTGTGACAGCCCGGCGTGACAGGCTCCACAATATCCGTGTGCCCCCTTTCAAGAGATTTCTTTTGACAAGCCATAGAGAACAGTGAGCAACCCGGGGCTCGAATGCTCACGGCAGGCTCGAGCCTGGGGCTATTGTAGGACACTGCCACATAATGCTGCATTTTTCCCTTTTTTCACCTTTTTTCCTTTTTCTTTCTTCTTCTCCCTTTCCCTTTTTTCCTTTTTTCTTTTTCTTTTTTCACTGCCACACTATGCTGAATTTTTTTCCCTTTTTTGTCCCTTTTATCCTTTTTCCTTTTTAACTTTTTTCTTCTTCCTTTTAATTTTTTCCTTTTTTTCCTTTTTTCCTTTTTCCATTTTTCTTTTGTTCCTTTTTCTCCTTTTTTCTTTTTTTCCTTTCTCCCCCTTTTTTCC
This sequence comes from Morus bassanus, assembly GCA_031468815.1. Classification (NCBI taxonomy): domain Eukaryota; kingdom Metazoa; phylum Chordata; class Aves; order Suliformes; family Sulidae; genus Morus; species Morus bassanus. The sequence continues at coordinate 84,055,563 of CM062570.1, read as the reverse complement.
TTTTTTCTTTCTCCCCTTTTTTTTCCTTCTTTTTTTCCAGGGAAGACAGATGCAACATCACAAGGCGATCCCTATAGCCGGGGCTATTAACACGGAGCGGGAGCGATTCCCACGAAGGACACCCGCGCGATGCCAAGCCTGTCCCTGTGGCTTAATGACCTTCGCAGCTCGCTGATGCTCACGGATCTGAGCCGCTCTTGTGCTTCGCGTTCTCCTCTGCCATCGGCTTTTCAGGCTTCACTTCGCCCCTTCGCAAACCTGCGGCGGGAGTACGAGGCTCAGGGACACCTGACAGTTGTTTTGTGTGGCTTGTCATCTGGAGAACATTGGCTTTTTGAGGAAAAAATGAACTACATTTAGTAATGCAGAGGGTTATTAATATTGTAACATATGGGAGGTGAGTGCACGTGAAGCCAAACTTTTATATAGCCTAAACAGCTGTAATGCTCCGAAGTTATAAATCATCCAAAAATGGAATAAAAACAATACATATCCATAAAAAAAAAAAAAATCACCTGTACTCAATTACACCATCAACTCCGTCAAGGCATTTCACTGACATGGCAGAGCAGGAGCACACCAAATTAACCCTTTCACGGCCGGTCAGATTAGCCACGGCCATGCCTTGCGTGAGCCGTACACATTACCAGCATCGTCATCATCTATTTTGCAGGCTTCATTTGTCTTCTGAGTTTTCAAGGCACTAGAGAGTAATGGAAAAGTGGTAAATACTATTCTTTAGTGGAAACGGTAGGAGTTTTAATGTTGACTCAAAGCTCCGCCATAAGCTACAAATCTAAACGAGTGGTGGATGATAAATGCTCCGACGAATCTCCAAGCCGGTACCTCCCAGCAGTAAACACGCTGTCATCCATCCTTCTTAAAATGAAACACATCATAAGGTCGGGCTTTCCACCAGATTTCCCGGCATTTCACGTCCTCTCTCCCTAAGCCAGGGGGTCTCAACCTCTTTTTGATCTGCTGAGCTCTCCAAATTCAGCAGAGATGTAGACTCCTGAATAATTAATTGAAGCTTACTGGCAAGAGGCTTGTCTGTTTGAGTTACCTTTTCCGGACCCCTCAGAAGTCATCCAGAGACTCAAACCCACTGCTTTCACCTACAAAATCTCTGGAACACGCCTTCATGCAAGCCAAACTCCGTGACTCAGAGGTTGTTTGCTCATGCTGGTGGGAAATCAGACTTGTGAGCGAGCAAAAGCTTATTGGGAACATCGCTGGGTACTGAGACAGTGCTGTTCAACCAAAAAAAATTAAAAGCACTTCGAAATGAGGCAATTTCGAGGTTTGCAAGGTGTCCTTGCCTGTTTTCAGGTGGAAACCGAGACGGGGATGTGGCTGAAGATCTCTGCATGAAGTGCTGTTTGAGATGCGCCATTCAAGAGCACGACCACACGAAGAAAAGGCTGCCTTAGCTTGTTTTCTGAATCGGTGCCCAAGCAAGTTCCACTATTATCCCTTTGCCCATCTATAGAAATCACCAGAAATCCCATAACTGGCTCCTGTCTTGGGTTTCCACTACCTCCGACAGCAGGAAAGGGAAAAAAAACAACCCATTTTTATTCTACAGCCTCTTTCCACCCACCCATCAATAACAAAATGCTTTGCAAACACCGAGCCATTGGATCCAGACACCCCCACGAGGTCCCAGGGGTTGTTGCTATTACTGGGAGCACTTCGCCTTGCAGCAAGGGACGGGGACCCCGGCCAGAAGCTGCACCCCACGATGCCTGGAGCCCCCAGGTCCCCCCTCTCCTCGCTGGACATCTCTCACCCCCCGTCCTTGCGAAGGTGCCGGTGCCAAGGGCGGCGCAGTTATAATTGACATCATGTGTGCATCAGGCTAGCTATGTTAGAGAGCACACATGGCACGAAATATATCTGGAAAAATGAAATAATAAAAAAAAAAAAATTGCATTTTCCTTCCCCGCTCAGGAGCGGGGCCTGTGTAGCAGCATAACCCTGTGTACATACGTTGTTAGACACAGTTTAAATATAGCATCTAACTATGAAAACATGAATAATTGCGGTGCTTAAAACGTCTGGCTAATCTTTAGCAGAACTGCAATCAATCACCGGTGTCAGACTGGGAAGCATTTCTCAGTTTCATACACAAAACCTTCCTTCAAATGCAAACTATATCTACTTTCAGTGTTTGGACTGACTTTCCCATCTGATATTAATGGAAGCGCTCTCGGCATGAAGAGGCACTGGTCGGAATTGATTTTCTGATTTTTTTTTTTTTAAATAATACATCCAGTCAGGAATGACAGTCATAGGAAAAAAAAAAAAAAATCCGTTCCCTGAACAGATCAAGGGGAATTTGGATGGTTTTGTAGCTTTATTAAAGAAAACACAGGGAACACGTTCGGCTGATCTTGCTCTTTGCTCACTGACTTGCAAGCCCATGAAACGCGGCTAGAGAAAAGCAGCAAGGAAAAGCCAAGGCTACGGCTCAGCCCAAAAACCCTGGAGCACTTTGTGCCCACCGTCCTTATCATCTCTCCTCTGAAACCTTGGTAGTGCCTCACCCGAAGATGGTGAAATACATAGTCAAAAATACAGTATTATTGACAAATTGGGTTTTTTTTTCCTTAATTAATAGCTAATGTTCACTCATTTGAAGGTCAGCTGCACGCTCTAGTCCAGGTCCCTGCTATGCTGCAGCTTTGCCTATCCCTCGGTAGACAGTAACACATCTCTAGCTTTTCTACGAGAGTATTTCTCATGTTTTCCCCAATTTCCTAGAGAGCAGTTGCATTTTCTGCTGCAGCATGGGGCACACGGCTGGCTCACATGCCTCTCCTTGGATGGAAGTACGTAATCACGAAGTAATCCCAGTTTAATTAATCTGAGCTCCAGCCAACCACTGCTCCGTGCAATTACTTACGCACTGAGCACAATAATTCACATTAGACCAGGGCACGTCTTCCAGAAGAGCACTCTCTGCTCAACCCGAAGATGCATGAGCAAGACCAGAAGAACCAAGTCAAGCCTCCTTCTCCCCACCAACACCTTGCTGGAGACCAGCTTGTAGACCCTCTTGAGGGTCTACCCGCTGTTAGAGAGTTAAGCTCACCAGTTAATGCAGTTTTACAGCCAGGATTATTTTTCCCACTTTATTGTGGCAAAAACAGAAGGGTCCTGTCACCCATTTACCATATTAAATAAGAAAACCTCAGAGCTGGCAGCAGTAGAAACACTAATTATTCTGGTTGCTGGCATCAGACCACTGTGAAGCCCAGACTTCATCTGAAAATCTCTGGCTGATAAAGCTCATTGAGTGTTTTTAAGCTGTCAAAAACCTCTAGGTTGGCTTGAGGTATAAAGGAACCTGATCTGATCGGATCCTAAAGCAATTCAGAGCAGACGTGGGCAAGCACAACCCATTTTGTTATGCATCTCTTGCTACTTTTTTCTCTCCATCTTTTATGATTTTTTTATTTATTGGGTTTTTTTGTGGGCAGACTCCGAAAGGCAAAGTACCGACACGCGAGCTGACAGCCGAGGCATGCGCCTAAGAGCTGACGTCTCAAAACACGAAAACAGCGTTCATCAAAATCAAACAGTGCTAAGACTGAATCTGCAGCCGCGGTTCAGGTGATGGTATCTGGAGTCGTGTGAGGCCCTTTAGGGGAAAGTCTTGATAAAATCTGATGAGTAATACCTGTATTTTTAATCAGTCGCAATCTGAGCACCAGGGCGTATGTCAGGTTGGGGTTTTTTTTGGTTGGTTTTTTTTTTTTTTTTTTTTTTTACACTGGAACATGCTGTTTGTTTAGAGGTGTAAAAAAATACACCAAATCCCTGCCGGGACTGCAGGCAGCAGGCAGTGTGAAAACCCCCGGGTGACACTGCCTGCTCCAAAAGCATCCCTGCCTGCGCTGCCTGCAGTCGCTCCCCGCTTCGATAGACGATTTGCTCCTGTAAACCTGACATTTGACACACGAGCGCTATTTTCTTTTCTTTTCTTTCCTGGTTCAGCAATCTGGCTCTTCTCATCTCGGCATCGATGCGCATCTTCGTGGCTGGGGTCAGAAACCCCTGTCTCACGACGCTCGCCGTCACTTCCAGCCCGCGGCTCACCCTGCACCCATAACCCTGCCTTGCGCACGTGAGCTGTAACCCGGAGTCGTGTTGACTTGGGTCATCTCAGGAAATATAGTGAAAAAAAGAAACCTCCTAAGCTTTTTGTTTGCATGTTGGGCAGAGCTGCTTGCAGGCTCGGGGCTTTTGGGACAGGTGAGGGTGTGTTTTTGGAGGTCCTCCCCCAACTTGGAGAGTTACTTTCCAACCCAATTTCCCTACATCTCACATCATCCTTCCTCTTATCCCCACCAACAAACTAAGGAAATAATTGCACTGCCACAAACGATGCTAATTCTCCTTTAACTTTGCCCATTTTCAGGACATGCGATCCAATAGGGACACCGTGGTACTGGTGAGACTGGGAAGAAATGCCTTGTTCAGAGCCTGCTACTCCATTTGCAGATCACCATATGCTACCTCGGGATATCGTCTTCTCTTTCAATCTGATTTAAGCAATTCTAGTCACGCTTTCACTGCCGAATGCTAAAAGGAGGTTTACCATGCTGCAGGGAGGAGCCCACCGTACAGAAATAACCCCAGCAGGACGCTTGGATGCTCCAGGAATTACCACCACAAAGGCGTTTCTGAGCCGATGTTTGATATTCCCAAATGCAAACCCATAAGCCAAGTTTAAAAAATCAGCTGGCAAGCGGTACCAGATGCCTTGCACGCCAGCTGACGGCAGAGCCCGAGACACAACCATTCCGCAGAGGTGGGGATTCGTACTTCGCCTCGGCCAAAATATGTTGGCGTCTCTTTTCCGCTTCTTCTCTCCTCCAGGCAGGTGTGAGCCCAGCCTTCCCGCAGAGACACCCCACTGCGCTGGGAGGACTGGGAGCTGCTCCATTTCCTCGCTCATCAGATAAGTCCTTGCGGGAATTTTGGCAGCGAAGCTCCAAAGACGAGCTTGGCTCCGCTCCTAACAGTTGGAAGTACCTTCGAGGCAGGATTTGTTTCGATATGGGATCTCTGGCTTCCTCCTTTCCTTTGCCCCAACATGTCCATGAGTTTTCTGATCCTGTTAAGCCCTTGCTCCAGAAGGACAGCACCAAAGACGTGCCGTTGCTGTTGCCTTTGACTTCACATCCTTGCATGGCTGCTAAACCTCACGGGTCCAAGTTTTGCCAATACGTTACACTAAATACCCACTGACCCTCACAAACTTTTCCTGCATCGATTCAGCCCCACAAAGCCTACAACAACAAAAACTCAGCTGCTTCTCTGGAGGAGATGATCCTTTCCAACACGGAGGAAAACAGTTATGGATTTATACCCTTCATGTGATCAGGATAAAACTCTCTTGGTCTACTCTAGCTTTTAGGAGGACTTTGTTACACATCGTTAAAGTTTCTCATCATCCTTTGAGGTGGGTAGACTAAGGAGGTTTAAATGACATTCCCAAGGCAAAGGCAGCAGAGCAAGTCAGTGATTCAGTCCCAAGCCATGGAAAGAGCCCTGTTTGCCTGCATTTGTAAGAAACTGGATGGCCGAAACACTCAGAAACTATATATCTCATCATTCAGAGACCTGATACCAAAATGCCTTATGCAACGGACAGTCCATACGGACCCATTCCCCCACACCACTCTACAGCAGGGACTTGGATATTCTCGCCTGAAACGTAGGACAAAGGCCAAGGGGCAAAGAGTGGATTTATTTCTATAGAAGGTTTTACCATCTGAACTTTCTGATTCGGAGCTGTAAGGGGATCTGGGATGCCTCTGGAAGACAAACTCTTGCTGGAGGAGTCCAGCCTTATTTAACCAAAAGATTACTAAAAGCTGCTAACATATGGTAGAAGCATTTACCTTCTCATGCAAGAAAGGACACTGGGATATTAATCACTAATTCCCATAGCATTGATTACTGGGGTTGCAATGACAAGGATCAAAATAAGGCAAAACCTGCCAGTCAAAACACTAAAGAACTTGAATTCCTCCTGCCTCTCATCCTCCACGATGATCCTGAGCAACTCCAAGCTTACAACACTGATTCCTCCAGGTTTTAATTCAGCAACTCGCTGTGTACCAACAGCTAATTGCTTTGGAAAAATATAATTTATTAGCAAGTCTCCAAGCCATCCATTCTTTGCCAGCATCCAAATCAAGAGCAGATTCTGCAGGAAAAGATCTGAAATTTTTTCTCTCCTGGGGGAAGCCAACTTGGTCACACAAAAACTCGCTATTTGTGACCTTCAGATAGGTGGGTCATGGGAAATTTGCTTTGTTGGGACATTTTCTCCAGCAACTACTATGCAATAACTCTCCCTGGAGAGACTTTGCTGGGCACATGATGCACAGCTGTAGGAGAACAGGCTCTGGAAGTTCATGAAGAGGTAGTTAGCGGGGTCTAAGGGGGTCAAATTCCCATTTAGCATCCAGTGTTGGGGCAACACAAGGCACCCAAAACTTTGAAAGCCAAGGCTCCCTATGCTGTTGCTCTGAGCTGCCTGCTAGAGAAGACAACATGCTTGAGGTTAGACTTAGAGAAATCTTTGCACATACTAAATACGAGGAAATTAAGGCAGGATGGTAGCAAATAGATTGTAAATTCCCATTCTGGTTTGCTCCCCGCTCATCGCCCCAAAGAAACAGCCCCTTTCATTGACATTAAAATAATTTGCCCAATTGTCAGGATCAGCAGGCATCTTGCTGGTGCAGAGCTGCTCACTCCGAATTAGTAAAAAGCTAGCAACAAAAAACCTTTGACAGTAAGAGGCATTTGGAAAACTGCATTTCTGGGTAAGTTTCCACCCCGTAAACACCGCGGGAGTTCGATCACGGCTCCGAATTCTTTTGCTTTCTGTTATAACTTAGTTCTTGTTCATGTGCCAGCTTACATAAGCGATGGAGCACGGCTCCATCGTTAGAGCGTGGAACGAAGGACGGGGATGTGTAGGTGCAATCAAGGAGCCACTTTGCTCCACTGCACCTCCTCTCCCTGCGTACCACCTGGGCAAGGAGATGGTCTCTCCAGGGAGCAGAGGCTCTTGCTCAACATATCCTCCACTACCCGCAGAGCACCCTGATGTCTTCCCGTAAAGGCGCTAAAAGTATCTTTTGTTATTCACTGAGCCCTGAGTCAAACAGAGGTTACGATAAATTAAAGACATGAGCGTTTAAAACTGTGCTGAAATGAGCATTTAAATCCCTGCCTTCTTGAAACGCCTTTTGGTCACTCTGGATGGATAAAACTGCATTTGTTCCTTGGAACCGGGGCTCATTGCACATGTGAAGGGATGGGGATCCCCACCGGCGCCAAGCAGAAGCTGTCAGAAAGCCGACCAGATGTCTGCTCTGCCGCGGCCACCCTTCCAAGGGAGGATCCGTGGCATGGACAGCAGCCAGGTGGAGGAACAAAAGGGCGCCTGCTTGGTTTTTCCTCCTGTTATTCAATACTGGGGCTTAGCGGTCACACCACATTTGCCTCCTCTCCTCTCCGCTGATGGATGCTCGGTGCCCGTCCCAGCTCCAACACACGCAACGGGGTCTCACCTTCCTCTGTCTGCGCCGCTGCACGCTATCGCCTCTCGATTCCTGCAAGGCATCCCAGGCCAAAATATAATGTTCCTTAAATTTGCCGGATGAGAGCACGTTAACAGGCTGATCTTTCGAAACTTTCCCATTCTTCTCATAATTTATTGATGAAAGGATTCCTCGCTGGTTAGGCAATATCCCTCCGGATGAAAGCCTGGCTAAGTTTCTCTTCTTTCTACCACCCTCGGTAACGTACACCTCCTCTCTAAGGGCCCCCTGATGAAAAATTCACTACTCGCCGGGCTCCGCTGCCAGTTGTGCTGCTGATGGATCACATTACTTTTTACCTGTTCAGATTAATCAGGTTACAGCTCCAGCCTGCCAACAAAGCATGGCCTCACACCTCAACTCCAGGACCTAAATCCACGTCCAACATCAGAGTCAGGCAAACGCTGCAGATGTACACCGAAGCTTGAAACCAAGCCTGGGACTCGGGATTGGCTTTAGCCATCATTTCAGGTGAAGAGAAACTTTAATTTGCACCACATCTAGCATGTAAAACCCATTTATACTTGCAAACTGCAGTTGCAAAGAGCAGCGTGCCAGCCTGGACTAAGAGCTGGGTGGTGGGAATTGAGATTGAGGAGCTCTGTTGCCCTACAACAGCATCTCCATATGAGCTCTGAGACTGTAAAATGTGTGCAATGCTTCCCCTCCCTCTTAGGTAGGGCTGTCTGGAAGTTTAATTTGTGCTTTTAATGATCTGAGACACTTCTGAATGAAAGCTGGAATAGAAATACTCCTAATTACTTCGCAAATTCAGTACCCTACCAGGCAAAGTTTATCACTGGGAGTAACTCTCATCTCGCCAGAGGACAAGGCTCGTATATCTTTTCAGTGCTTAAACCCAGCTTAGTGGTCCTTAGGATTTTACTGCATGGGAGTAAATCCTGACTCTGAACTTGTTTGATGGAGCGCTTCCACCATCGACTCAGCTTACGACCAACCAAGCAGCTGCAGTCTTGACCGAGCATAACAAACCTACCCCAGAAAAATGTTTTAAAATGCTGGGAACACATTTCTTCTGCACACAAAAAATACATCTTAGCCATTTTAAAAGAAGAAAATGATGCAACCATTCTACCATGGACACATGCAACATGGGCTAGGGTTACAGATCATGCAGCTGGCAATGTAGGGTGCCACTTATTCGGAAAAGCTAATTCAAAACAGGGACATCCTCATGCTCGGCTGGACCACGTTGAGGAAACGACTGACCTGCTGCAAATTCCATCCTTTGCTTCATTGACCCGTTTTGCTCAAACCAGAACTGTTGCTCAACTTTTTCTTTGTGGCTTAACCTTAACCAGACAACCAAATACTAGTTAAATGATGTAAGGTTTCAGCTGTGGGAAACGCAGGTAACTTCTGCAGCCAAATTTCTTCGTGGTGCAGTTCCACCACCGTAACTGTATTTTCACTCATCACAAATGTCATGGAGATTATTCAACAGTTAAAACTAACTTCTGAGAATTGCAGCCCTAAGACAAACCAAAGGCATATGAAAATGCAGCAGGTTTTAACTCATTACATTTCCAACAAAATTCAGAGGCCAAGAGGGCAGCGTCTCAGGCGACAGTTTTTATTTTCAGAGACAGCTCAAACTACAATATAAGGTGGTGGTGGTGGTGGTGGTGGTGGTAATAGTAGTAATAATAATAATAATAATAATAATAATAATAATAATAGGGACAGTAAGAACCGATGAACACACTTCATGCTTTGGATTTTCAAGGTCAGAAGCGTAGCTCCTAGGAAAGAAAACAATGAGCTTCTTCAAGCAATTTTCTTATGCAGTTATTGCAGGTTTGGAGCATTGCTGAATCTCGCAGTTCTTTGCTCACAGGAGAAAAAACCCATTTCTTAACATTGTTGTATTTGTCAGGAAATTAAAATCTACTGGTTGGCAAGGACTGGCCTCGTTATGGTATTTTACTATCTTTCTACGTAGCTGTGGAGTTCTCTATTGCCTTTTTTCTACAAACTAGAAACCAGCTTCTGAACTTGAATAAAGCTTCAAGTCCCACATTAGATAGAATACACCCATTCCACAGCTGTGGAAAAGTCAAGGACACAAGTTGCCCAATATCATCAAGATCAACTGGCAAAGCCAAACCTAGAGCCTCCCAACTCCCAAAACTATATATGGAAATCCCCCTCCTTCCTTCTTCCAAGTACCCCTGGAACAAACTCTTGGAAACAAGGTTGAAGAAGGTTCCTCCAACATTTCTTCTGCTCTTTGAATCTACTGCATGTTCTGGGGTGGCTGTGGGTCTCCTGGCTCTTTATGCACCGTGGGAACGAAGCCAGCATATTGTTTGTTTTCTGTAAGTTACATCTTTACTTAATTTTTGCTGAAATGCCCAGAAGTAATTTATTAACAATGACCAGGATTCCCTGCAGAAGGCGATATTCTCAGAAAAGCAAAGCGCTCCAGCAATGAAAGGAATGTGCGCGGACCGACTGGCGAAGAACTAATGACTTCAAATAAAGGCCATAACATCTGGCTTAGTTTAGCCTAAAACTATAACCAAACCACAGTCTCCTCAACTCTACTGGCACCGCACTCGTGAAAAATCACACGACTATGAGATGACAGTTCGGAGTCAGAGCGGCAGCAAGTAAATATCATTTGATTAGGTGTCACGTAAAACCGTCTTCACTGAAACAAAATTGATGATACATAGCTTTGATCCCCTGGGAACGTCGTTCGATTGTATAACTCAATGGCTTAAGTGAAGGTGTACGTATTTAACCCCCTTAGAGACACGGTCAAGCTAAGAGGTGTTGGCAGAGCACCACCGAGACTCCCAACTGGCAGGGAAGACTAAGAGCTTTCTCCACTGCCATGCAATGCAGCAAATTCATATTCTCTGCTTCTGCTGCACTTCTTTTTCTAAAGCCTTTTTTTTCAGTAATTACATGGGAAAGACAGGCACGAAGCAGCTCCTGCAGCTCATGTTAGCATCCGTGCCTTTGCAAACACGTTCATGATTCAGATTGTAGTTCCCTGGGCATTGAAGCCAGGGGAAAACAAGGGCATCAAGGCCACCAAAAGCATAAGAATGTCACAAGCCTACTTTTACTCATTTACTTTTAAAGCAAAAGCTTGTAACTTTAAAGATCAGAGTAAAGGAGCTGGGTTTTAGCATGCTACCAGACTTCTTTAAGCCACCATCGAAGCAAATCTAAGCTTCAAGATGATCTCTACCAGAATAAAACTGCTCTCGATGTCATCTCTTTGCAGAGACACTGTTTGCACCTTCACAGGGTGAAAGGCGATGGGGAAAACATAATTTAATATGGTCTTGACAAATTTTATTATGTCTCTATAACGACTGTAAAACTGACTAAAACATGTTGTTAAAGGCTCTAGCCGACGGGAGAATGAATGTGTGCATTATATAAATTTTGCAAGCACAGTAAACCTCTTCACTGCTAGAGCCACAGCAGAGCAAAACCGGAGTAAAGCAAGAGGATGCAGGGTGGGATACATTATCTTCAAAACAAATACTCCAACCCATCAGCCATTTTTCATGTGTTTTCAACATGTAATTTTCAAGGTTGTTCATTTATCTGGAAGGCAGCCCGGTTATGCTGCCCTTTACTTTTAAAAACACCACGCTACTGTGAGTTTGCTCGTTTTATTTTGAAGCCAAAAGGGTGGCAGGCAGCGAGTGTGGAAACTCGACAACTCGTTTTTAACTGAGCTGTGCATGGGAGCAGTGGAGGAAGGATACTGGGAGCCTCGCCGACCTCCCAGACCTGGTTTTTCCCCTTACGCCGCTGGCTGGTGGGTGCTCGGCATCTCCAGCTCCCTGTGCAGCTCGTCCTGCTCCAAGGACTCAACTCCCAGGGATGAGAGGCTGCAGCGGATCCAGAGATCCCAGGGCAGAGCAGCACCCTGAGGCTTAGCTCAGTGCTCTGAGCTCAACGGGAGCCTTTCTACGGGCAGCAGCTGCTCCTACAGCATGGACAAACATCCCCAAGAAACTAAATGCCATCACACACAGGGTGATTTCCACCCTCATTGATGGAAGACAGATTTAAGCTGCTCTACAAGAGCCAGGCTGCTGTATTTAAATACTCCCCCACCCCCCAAAAAGTTGATTTCATCAAAAGATCCAATTGCAACCCTATCATTTACAAAAAAAAAAAAAAAAAAAAAAAAAAAAAAATCCTCTTAGCATAATCTACTTTAAAAACTAAATCTCATTTGTAGGTTGTTATAGCTGCTACAGTCTGTAACATCCATGCAGAGAGCTCCCATGAATTTTGAGAAGAGGGAGGTGGAGTTGGTTGTACTTGAGTGTTTTGACAGGTTTGTGTAACGCTGCATGCAGCCGGCCCGTTAGTTACAGCGCTAGCCACAAAGAGTTTCAATAACTTGCACAAAATGCTGCTTGAAAAGACAGTGGAAAATATATGAATAAAAACCCAAATAAAAGTGATGGCATTGACAAGATCTGTGCTGAGTTTCAGGGTCGATCACTCAGCTCACTGTCAGCTCCAGCCTCCAGCCACCGTCTGCGTGTTTTCCATTTAGACTAGGCTGACAGGAGCAATAATCCTGTCTTTGCTAGTCTTTGCAAACCACCTATCACACTTCTGGGGCAAGACTGACTGTTAGTTGTTGATCATAAACAGCTAAAATGACCCTCTTCCACCCTAAATTTTAAAGTGTGTTTTAAAAGAGGAGCTTCAGGTCCCATAGGAGTTTGTAAGAAGACAGTTTCCCTGCGAGAAAAGGAACAAACCCCTATTTTTTCCCCCCATTACTATTTGGCTTTTTCTCAATATCCACATGTATCAAAGCTTTTCATGGAGGAGAGGAGGAAACTGAGGCATGGGGACTCTGGCCAAGACGAGGTGCAGAGCTGCAGCCCCCGCGTACTGCTCCGCACCCGTTCCCTGCCGACTCCATCCCTGACCCGAGAAACCTGGATCCTATTAGTGGCTTTGGCAAAGCCTTTGGGCCAGTACTTTGCTCGTGAGAACAACTCCTGTGACTCGAACAGCGGGACTTTCCTGCACCATGATTCAGTTTCCATCCCAGCGGGGCTGCTGGGGCCAAGTGCAGAGTTTCGGGAACCTCCGAGGAAGAGGAGTGATGGGATGACAGGAGATGGGCAGTCTCTGCTTTAAAGAAGTAATTATGACAAACACTGGTCATTTACTATTCAAGGTGTTTAGACCTGCAAACCAGGTGGAGGTTCATCCTGAAACACAGCAATGCTCAGCCCAAGAAGGAAAAGCTAGGCCACCCAGCAGGGCTGCAATGTTTTCCCACATCTTTTTAAATTAAAGCCAACAATAACCCTCAAAATGATCTCAAAATGTGAAGGACAGATGAATCCCATTCTTCTGTGACATATGGGAGGATGGTTTCCTCCCAAAAACTAATTCTCTAATTCTCTCAGCTTTACACTAGTTTCTTTTAAGAAAAAAAATAATTTTTCAGGACTACACTGGTCCCAAACTAAAAGCTGAGGTTTATGAGGTCAAGATTTTTGGTATCTACCAACCTAAAAGGCAGAGAAAAAAGACACAGAGACTTCTCAAGGCAACCAACAAAAGGACAAGAGGCACAGGTTGCACCAAGAGAAATCACAATGGCATACAAGGAAAAAAATCAAGCATTTCCCAGAGAGAGAGGTGGGAAAGGGGTCCAAAGAGGTTGGGATGTCTCTGGACAAGGTCCTGAGCAACCTGGTCTACCTTTGGCGTGAGCCCTGCTCTGGACAGGAGGTTGGGGCAGAGATGCCCTGGGGTCCCTTCCCAATACTCTTCTGCGCTACATGGTCATGCTTTGGAATTAGTACTTTTCTCCAAAGAAATATGAATTATTTTAGATATCCTACCTTAAGACAGCTCATTGAATGTCTGAATCTATTTCCTTACTGCTTTTCAGGAAACACCAAGGATTACAAATGGGGGGGAACAAGATAGGTATGAAAAGGACGGAGGAAGGAAAGGAGATCTGTATGGGGAAGAAAGTGATAAAAAAGACAAAACAAGACCAAATTTGTATAAACACAGGTACATGGCCGCACCCAGAAAGGTATCAGAGGCTGCCAAGAATGGGGAGAGTATACCAGTGCTCCCAACTGGTACAACTTTCCCATTAAGCGTAGCCTAAACATACCTGTGAGAAGTCACCAAGAATTTAGTTACTCTATAAGGGCCAGATCCTGCCCAAGACTTCAGCAAACTTGCCATTGGCTTCATTTAAAAACCGTCTAACTTGGTAGTCTATTCAAGCTCTCCATCTTTAAGGAAAGACTCAAAGTCTACCACCGATCTTGCTTGCTATCACCACATCCAGGCTTCCCCAAGACACTGAAGGTAAGAAAACCTTCAGAAATGCATTTCTGAATAAATTTTTGAAGAAACACACTTTTCTATCTGTTCCACAGAAAACAGCTAAAAGGGAACATGCTGCTCTGGCCTGAGGCCGCGATGCCCTTGCTGGGGGTCTCGTGTGTCTTCCACTGCTGGAGGAGGTCTTATATTCTGATTAAAAGAGCATTAAAGTGCTTATTCAAGGGAAAACCACACCAAATTATGTAAACTCTGCGAACAGATCCAATATAAAAATAAAAATGAACCTTGGCACTGTTATCTAAACAGTTTTACCTTGTAGAATAGTTGCGTAAACGCTTTGGATGCATCTTTCAAATCAGTCTTTAATGGGACATCAGCAACCCCAAAACTTTAGTTCAAGACTCGATTTCTGCATTAACTCACTGCACTGTTTCCATTCAGACCTGGAACTTGAACGTCCCGTCACCCTGAGCCCCATGTGCTCCAGCTGGGACAGGTGGGAATCCCCACAGCCCACGGGGGCAGGAGAAATCAGTTTCCCCTGCTCTTCATCTGAAAAGAGGTGTCAAGAAGCAAAACCCATGCAGGAATCTCCTTCCCCTTCCTTGTCTGTAGCTTGCTTGGGGATCCGGTCTGCAAGTTGCTTACAGACCAGGCTGCTTCAAAGAAAGCAATAATCAACGTTATTCCCATACATTTTACAACAGCTGGACTTGCTTCGCGGATTCCAAATGCACAGAAAGGTATTCCCTGATTGAACGCTCAAGTTCAAAACGAAACCCAGCTTGAAGAGTAAACTGGTAGGTACCGCACCTGTGTGATGCCCATTTAGAAATAAAGCCAATCAATGCAGTGTCAGTCGATAATTTGAGTCAAACAAATACATCTCAAATATAGGCGTAACTGCAGAGCAGAAGGGTTTCCCTTCAGGCAAACTGTTGGGTGCTCAAATGCAGCAAAGTGTTAAACGAAGCATCAGAGCAGAGACGCAGACCTGCAAATAGACAGGCTGAGGAGGAGAAATGAGAAAATTAAACCAAAACATTCCTAGTTCACACTGTTACCTCTACATTCACTGTGGCAGCCTATGAAGATACAGAAGTTGGTCTTTGAACATACCAGAAGAGAAAAAATCCATTAAGACAATGCAAGCACCAAATAGAAACAAAAAGCTGGCATTATCCAGAGTTGGACTTGTTTTGAAAGGGTTTAGTAACAAGGTAAGAAGACGAAGACAGAGCTTCAACTGCCCTAAAAACAACATCCCGCATATGGTGCATGTGGCTGCTTGGCCAGCTGTACCCACTATCACCCAAGGCAATGCCCAACTTCCAACAGGGAATGAAAAGGCGGAAAGATAAAGGCGAGATCCTGTGCACCGGGCAGAATAAGGATGCTGGAAGAAGCAAACCAGTGAAGCCCTGCTGTTCTGTAGGTGGCCATGGATGGCTAACAGCTCAGGCTCAGAAACACTTTCTGCAAACATCTCTAGAGGGTCTGCGGAGGAGAGCTGAATGCAGGTTCCTATGGAGCAGACCTGCCTTGCAGATGCACCAAAGCCAGTGTTTGTTCTTTCAAGTCATCCTGCTGGTGAACAATTTTGTTAGAACAAATCATTTAAAACTCAAACTCGGCTCTGAAAACAGCAAGCACCATTATCTGGAGCTCTTGTTTGAATTTAATCCAAGCAGAGAGGTGTCCATCAGGACGGTACCTCCCAAGCATGGCGCTGGGACATATCTGAGGGCGGTTTTAGAAAGGACAGGTGCCACCTGTTGAAGCACTGGTGCTGCTCTTGACCATGCCTTAACCTACTGGGGAGAACTCCAAATCCCCTTACAGAGTCAGTAAACGAACTGCCCTGACCCCACGACGGGGTGCAATGGCAAATGGCTCAGTAAATTACAGCATTGCACAGACCGTGCTTCCTCCAGCTCTTCAGTCTCCCCTTTACCCGTCTATATGCTGATTTTCTAGGCTACTTTTTTTCTTCTGGCCTTACCTAATGAACTGCTGAATTGGTTTGACACCTCCAAGCCATGACAGATGGCTCCATATGCAGCTGCTAATGTGCTGGAAACCACTGATGGACACTGCTTGCTGCCTGAACCCAGCATGAGCGATGGGGGAGCTTTACTAGAGTGGTTTATATTTCAGTGGGTTTGTGCCTTTTTCTACTATTTATATCATAAGTGTGATCAGATGAGAGAAAGAATAAAAAAGTATTCTTTCCACAGTCCATTACATCACCTTTTCCTCTTGGAAAACTTTGTAACTTCATATGTATTTATCCATACAGTCGCACACAAGCTGTACTATCTCTTTACGAGAACAGTATATTCTCATCATGTATATTAAAGGATAATCTATAGGAAAAATACACTACTGGAGAGAAATTTGTGCTGGAGGCTTCCTCCACCTTCAGAGAAAGGTGCAAGTGGCTAAAAGGCAGAGAGATATTTAAATGCCCTAAATTATAGAGTCTGCAATTAAGTCCATGAGCGATGCTCCTCTTCAAGGCAAGGAGTGTCTGGGACACCAGGTGATGTTCACGGAAAACTTCCACCCGTTCGAGGGGAAAAAATGGAAGCAGCCTCTTTCCACAAACTGGGAAATGACATGTGCACATTCATTTCATCAACCTGCTTCCACAACCTTATAGAATAACGTGCCCAAGAGGTTATACGGCAAGTTTGGACCCCAGTCATTTCAAATAATAATGCCTACCTCCATCAAGACAGAAGAGAAAATTGTGTGAACTCAGGTTGACCTTAAAGAAATCCCTTAACCTAAAAATATAAAAGACAAACTGTTTCCACTGAGAGCTGCTATATAAAACCACCCTCAATAAAAGCACCGGACTCCTTTCAAACTAACCTCAAACATGAAGCAAATTCCAGCCTGCTGTTTTCCTCTGGCATCCTGGAATGTACATCTCAAGGACAGAACTGGCTGTTCAAATTAGCTCCTACTCCTGCAGAAGCGATTGTTTTCAAACACTTTTGAAAAGCAATTTTGCATAGGGTGTGCATTCCAGGGAGGATTCCCTCCCCACTCCAGATTTTCAACATTAAGAGGAGCAGAGCAATAACAGACTTTGTACGCTTTGGTTCCAAGTTGCCACAAAGAAAAGATGCATTATATTTTTTTGTTGCTTTTTTTCTTTACAGCGTACTCACAACAACTTAATACCACATAGACTCATAGAATCATTTAGGTTGGAAAAGACCTTTAAGATCATCGAGTCTAACCGTAGATGCCTCTGACCTTGGACTGGATCTTCCAGAGGCCAATGACAGGTTTAGATGAGAACAAGTCAAGCCATTTGCAGAAAGACTCAACTCTCAGGAGTGGCTTTGTGCTCTGAGTCAGCATGTGAGGACTATTTCTGGTTACGGGGCACACCCAACAAGGCTATCTACTCAGGTTCACTTAATCTTTGAAACAAAAGATTCTTATCTACCATTGCTGTCATTCCTGATTACCACATCATTTCCCCATCAGCCCTCATGTCAGCAACCAAATTAAGGTATTACACTCTGGAACATTTAATGTGATTAGATCGGAGGAGTATTTACTCTTCCACTTGGGCAGATGGGACTGCTGTGAACAGGAGGATGAGGAGACGCCAAGTGAGTTTCGGCGTGGTACACACCTATTGCTCGTTTGCTATCTGTCTGGCTGACACCACATAATACAAAAGCCAGACCTTTATTTTTTTATGATATTCAGCGTATCAGGGTGCTCCAGCCCATACTCAAAACATACACATGCTTTAAATAAAATTCAAAGACACATGCATCCACCCAGGACAACCTGAATTTCCAAGGCCAGGAACTCCCAGCCCCACCCAGCCCAGCACCCAACAGGGGAGACAGAACCAGACAGTTCATGGGAAGCTACAAACAAATCACAGAAATTAAACAAATCTGTTGTGCACAAGACGTCTCATCCCAAATGACACAAAACTCCCAACTATGCACCAGA
Source organism: Morus bassanus (assembly GCA_031468815.1). Lineage (NCBI taxonomy): Eukaryota > Metazoa > Chordata > Aves > Suliformes > Sulidae > Morus > Morus bassanus. The sequence continues at coordinate 84,037,609 of CM062570.1, read as the reverse complement.
AACGAAAGCTCTGCAACCTCTATGTCTGGTCAAACCAAGCCACGGCCCAAACTTTGTCTGGCCAACCACCACAGCCGAGCGATTAATCAAAAACTACAAGAACTGAGTCACAGAGCTAAATTACCCGATTTAATGAACTCAGGATTTGCTCAAGCAAAACGATGGCTCTTGGTGACACACAGAATCCAACTGTCGCCATCCCAGCAGATACCTGGTAAGCACAGGTTGGGTCAACAAAGTTGGGCCGGCTAACGTCTAGTATTACAGTATTTATTTCCACAGTTGAAAACCTCCTTCCCCATGGCAGAGCTGCTTCTCAACCAATGTGAGCAGGTATCAGGGAACGAACATCAGGATCTCCGCATCGCTCCTCTGGCAGACCTTTCCAAATTCATGCCATGCGCTGCTTTTCCCAGGGACCTCCCCTCCAAATTGCAGCATTTCTGGTACCTGCTTGGCTCCAAGGCATGAAAATTCTTAAAGCAAGTAAAAAGTTCACCCCCACCCTCTGTGAACTGCTCTGGAGAAGGAAAAAGGTGGATGCTTCTCCTCTCCGATGGGATCAATGAGGGACTTGAACCCTGGAATAGGAGGACATAAAACTCTACCCATTTTCTGTGGTGTGTGGTTGCTCAATAGCAACGGCTACGTAACCTCACTTAACCACAGCTCTCCTACAACATGAAGCCCAAAAGAAGTGGATCCCCAAGTGATCCAACATCCCGAATCACACTAAGCAAGGGGCACAAGCTCAGCAATGAAGAGTTAAGAATAGATTTGGTGCTTCCTGTTCTGCAGCAAGACCTTCCAGCCACGGCTATTTTTTTGGTCCTTTCTTTAGCAACAATCTAAAAGGATGATGCAGCTCCCTGAAGCCGACTTTAATGGATCCATTCAAGCAACAGCCTCGCTCTGCAATTATCATGCCTATCCGGTCCAACTAATGCGCTTGTTTACACTATCTGGCAAACTCCAGATCAAGTGTCATTTCATCACCAGGATTCTTTTGCCTAAGCCAAGACCAACAGACCATGGTGGTAATTTAAACGCTGAAAGCATGCACAGTATCGATCTGCAAGACTTGACGCCAGCTAGCTGTTACAGGAAAATACATCCCCCAGGGAACTGCCTTCGGCGGGGCCTGATAGAGAAGGAGAATTTAAATGAATAAAGGAGAAGCCGGCTGGAGAGATTAATATGCATGAGCATATGACCTGAATAAATGTTGCACTTAGTGTGATTTGTTAGATTTATTAGAAAGAGCAAGGGATTATCCAAGAGAACCATGTGAAAACACACCATAAGCTGGTGATGGGTCTGCAGCAGAAACCTGTCTGGCATCTCGAAACAGCCCCACCGATGCAGACATGGTGCCTAAGAACACGTTAAAGCATCCAGTAATAACAGGCACTAAATAAACAGATTACAGTTAAATATAATAAACACTGTCTGGAGCCATATGCCTCCCCTCCACCTCTCTTCCTCTACTTTTGGGGTTGACCTGTCTGCAAGCACGGGAAGACGTAGCCCACGGTGGAAACCATCCCACTCCCCACCCCTGCGGGAAGCAGCCAACCATTTCTACTTTTCGGTGTGGAAGAGTCACAGGTTCACAACCATTACAAAACACATGGTTTTTTGACAAGAGGGGCATCAGCCACCCTCTCTGTGTGCGTTGGAAGGGTCTCCTGCAGAAGGCTTTGTAGATACGTGGTCTGAAAGGCATTCACGTCTCGCTATCAGCAATTCAAAGGGAGTGGGAGGTGGGGGAGACGACTTCATGGTGGTTCTATTGCTTAACCTCAACTGAGCCAAGTGAAATGCATGGTTTCTGCTTGGACCCGTCAGAAGCCATAGGGATGCCACAACCATTTCCAGAGGAAAGCTCAGCTCAGCTGGAACCTCAATAGTCCTTGGAGATATGTCAACCCCTCTCACTGGAGAAAGGGTCGAGCCTGCAAAATGGAGTTCAGCCCCTCGGCTTCACCTCATCTCAGGTGGTACTGCAAGCAACATGTGATGCACTGTGAACCGTTACAGAGCACAATCAGCACACTCTCCTGCAAAGCAGAAACTCCTCGATGGGCCGCTTCCATTGCCACACACACAGATGTACTGTTCTTCTCACCCTCGTTTACGCTCCTCTGCATTGCCTGGACAGTCCTGAAAGTTCAGGAGGTCCTCCTGGTCCAGAAGGAACCTGTCCTCACTTTGTCCAGTCTTCATACCTGCTCTTAGGTCCAGGTGTAAAATCTCTGTGTGTGTTACACTGGTTTCACCTTCAGCCAGATCATCCACAAGCCCCACAGCAGAACACTGCCACTCTGTGCTGGTGGTCAGACCACCTCAATCTTTATCAATTAAAGACCATTAGCCTAATTGCTCTCTTCCTCCCTATGTATTGGAGCACACAGAGCCCTCTTAGCACTCTGCTGCTCTTGCATACCATCTTGGAAGCCACACATTACTTTGGATATGTATAAAAATAGGCAATAATAAGGGTACTTATTCTAATATTTAGTCAAAATTGCACACTGGATTTCTAATGCTTGTTAAATCTCTGATGCTTTGGTGAAGTTTGTTATGCTTCTAGGATTAAGTGTTCATTTTACTAATGGGCAGGAATGCAAAGTCAACCTGAAAGCTAGAAAGTCAACCAAGGAAACTTCTGGCTTGTTCACTTTAACACTGGGTGTGAAGAACCACAGAATCATTTCGGTTGGAAAAGACCCTTAAGATCATCAAGTCCAACCGTTAACCCAGCACTGCCAAGTCTACCACTAAACCATGTTCCTAAGTGCCACATCTACATGTCTTTTAAATACCTCCAGGGATGGTGACTCAACCACTTCCCTGGGTAGCCTGTTCCAATCCTTCACACCCCTTTTGGTGAAGAAGTTTTTCCTAGTGTCCAATCTAAACCTCCCCTGGTGCAACTTGAGGCTGTTTCCTCTTGCCCTCCAAAAGAACTGCCTTTTGGAGACCATGTTCCCAACTCCTGGCTCCCTGAAATTGCATAGGTACATTTAAGGATAGAAACTGAAACTGCATTAGCACATACACCTGGAACACAACCAGCCATGGACTAGAACAAAACCCACCTCATCTTCCATTACTTCTACTAGTAGCAGAGCTGTTACCTCAAAGCTCGATTTTGTCACTACAACAGATGTTGACATACATCTAATAAACCAACCATCAGTCACACAAAGCAGTTCAGGTCCTAAAGAGAGGTATCTGGTGCCATTTTAGGCACCTAAGGGCATCCACCAGCTGCTTCTCCAGCAAGGCACAAGACTCCTGAATGCCTGTGTTGTACCTACCTGTCTCTTGTGGACATCTAGGATACCTCTAGGCTTCTACGACAGCAGTAGACATCCACATTTACACACCTGTACCGCTCACCTCCTATTCTAGAGGAAAACTGCACTTAAACAATGAAGCACCCATTCAGAGCAAGAGCACAAAACTTCCCACTATCATCAGATCTATCTGTAAACTCTCCTGATAGAACCAACCTAGAAAATAACCCATCTATACATCTAACAGCAACATCTATTCCGTTGTGTTTAAAAACAAACACACATGCCCTGGAATCAACCGAACCTATAGGAATGCAAATTAGTATTTTTATCATGGGATGGGGGGGAAACTAATAGAAAAGTTGAAATAAATCATACTGTAATGTTCCTTGCTATATAGTGCCACCTTGCTGTCAAGTCATCAACAAAAATGACAACTGCGAAAGACTGATGCTTTTGTGCGAGATGTGCGGTATGTTAACACCAAGTGACCAAGCTACATGAAGGAATTGTGTGCTGAAATATAATAGTAAAGTCATCTTAAAACACAATCCTGAGATCCCGGCTCTCAACTTGGAGGACACATCTCCTCTCTGCTGGTTTCTTCCAAAGCTCCAGTACCACTGTCATTCCTGCACCTGCTCTCCACTGCTTTAGCTCAAAGCATGAATAGGTCGAGTTTCCTCTCCTCTGTCTTCTCTCCTTCAGAGGGCTCTTACACATCAGAGTCACCTGCCTTTCCTCACAAACCTTACCTCATTTATTAACCTCTTAATCCACGTGTACAGCACTACATAAATGCTAGTCAATATGTGTACTCTTTAAATCAAATGGAAAAAAATCAATGGGAGAGTCTGACAACAGACTGCTCTGGGACCAGCTGTCGAAGAGACAATTAATATAGCTCATTCCTGAAGGAAACGGGGTACCGAAGGCTTCTCAAACAGCCGCCTTGCCATTGAAGTCACCTTGATGGATAAAAGCACCAGTGGTCCTGTCTTGCATATGTTCCCCAGATTTTCATCATGCCACTGGTGCCTTTTTGATTTGCGCGTGTTATTTCAGAAAGTTGACTGCTTGACTGGCAAAATATCACAATAGGCTTTCCAAGAGCTAACGTTTCCTTACTCTGAAACGATGACCCAGTGATCCAGCTGCACTTGAGAGATCCCAAGGAGAAGAATTACACGGATGCATCAGGATACTGTTTCCCTACGGCTTCAAAGACAAGACTGCTCCGCAAACTGACTTTACCACCCACCGAGGTCCAGCTGACGCATTCCAGGGAGACCCAGTAGCTGAGCCGAGCGACTCTTCACTTTCACAGCGGCAACAGGAGCTCTCAGGGGGCTCCCACGTTGCACAAGGTGAAGCTAGGATGTCATGAAAGGCAGCTTCATAAAGGCTTCTTTATGGATGTCTCTTCCTCACCAGCTCAAGAGCGACAGCTCCCAAGCATGCACAGATCGCCGGAGCGGATTCGGTTTCACAGGCGGGGATGTTGAGGTGAAGGGCAACCACCTCTGGCCCTCTCTATTCCCCATCAATCCTGCCTCAATCAGCAGGTTAAAGGTGAAAGTGGGCCTTATAACTCCAGCGGTGTCCGTTTCCCCGGTCGGATGACTGTCTCACAGCCTCCTGCAATTAGAGGGCACAGCGGGGAGATCTCTCCCCTCACCAGCATGGGCCAGCTCCTGCTGTTCTTGCCCCAAGGCAGATGCCTGAACTAACAGCAACCTGCTCCAGGGTGGATAGACCACGAGCAGCCAGAGCTGAGGATGTTCAGGAGACAGCTGAGTCTTAGAGGAATAAAACCCAACTAAAATGTGTTCCCGTCCCAGTGCAAGGTCCCCTTTTGCTGAGCTGCTTCGTGGAGTCCCATTTGAGTGGCTGCACTGCTTGTTTTACCATAAACATACAAGAAAACAAGAGAAAGGAATAATAAGTGATCGCATAATGTTTTACTGAATCACTCTCAGCACACAGCCTTGGAAAGAAAAATTAATTTCTGTGTTAACTTCAGCAGATGGACCCAGCAGCATGGGGTGTATGGGACCAAACCCCGGACCCAGGGATGGCCACAGCATGAAAAGCCCAGTCATTGCTGAGCAAACCCCAAGGCTCAGCCTAAAGCACCGATGAAGGTGAGAACAAGTGTCTCCCACCCCACCATCTTCTGATTTCAACATCTAAATAAGCTCGGTGCACTGTTTACATGACATCTCGAGGAATTTAACACCCAACCACGAGGTAGAAAAGTCTATTCCTCACATCCAAATTCCTCATTTCCTGCCTTTATTTCTTTTGTCTAGCCCAAAAATCTCTGAAGGAAAGAGGATTTGATTGTTTGTTTGTTTTTATTGTTCCAGCCTGCAAAGTGTCGACAGGCTCCACAATTTCCATTGCCATGCCCTAATGAAAGAAACCCAGGCAGCGCTCTCCGTGTAAGAGAAGTGCTAACAGAATATGTTTGCACTCTTGATTTTTTTTGTTTGAAGGCTCCAGGGAGCATCCAGGCACTTTTAATTCCTCATCATGCCAAAACATCTTTCCTGGATCAAGAGTGATGGATTCTGACCGAGTCCGAGCAGCCAAATGGACTAGGGATCTCTGTGATTTTAATATAATTGAACTACAAAAGGCTGTGTTTAAAGTAACACTAAGGCTAGCTTAAACCAGCCAAAGCAAGAAAAATCAGAGTTAAGGCTCTAAATCTGCTCTGAGCTCACGCCTCTGTGTGTGTTTGCCTTTCCCCATCCCCTTTCTGCAGAGCACAGCAAGCAGCAGCTTGGATTTTCAGCACAAACTTTGAAGCATCCTTCCTTTGTGAGTCAGACAGTTAACACTGATTTAAAAATAAATAAACTACTTAATGTGCCCTTTTCAAATTCTGTTGGTTTTTGGGCACCAAATAAACCAAAATGTACCCTGAGCCTAACAAGCAAGAAACACAGTGGTTTGGCCAAGACCCTGGAATGTCCTTCCTGGTGCACTGGGTTAGCCGCAGCCCGGGGGATTCCTGCACGGCTCCCTGGGCAACGCCTGCCTGACAATCCATGTCTGAGCACATCTCCACGGACATTCGCATAAAGATGCATCGGATTGGAGAAAAAATGCCTCTATCTCTCATCCATGGGTCTCCAACAGGGAGCACCTTTCCCGATGAGTACTCTGGGTAGGCTGAGCACCACCAGAGGTGCAGGATGCCTGGTAGAGCACACCCATGCATTGGAGTCCAGCCTGACCTTTAGGAGGTTCCAAGACAGCTTGCAAACCATCTCTTGCTACTTAGTTGTGTCATAACTGCTCTGAGACAGCTTTTAATCAAGGTCCGAATGGTTTCCAGAGAAGAGAAAGCACCTTGCTCTGATGTTACCAACAGGGGTTAAAATGGATGGTGCTAACATCAAGGCAGAAGGATCAAGTGATGTTAAGAGCATGAAATAAAGCAAAAAAGGTCCCTCCTTAAATGCCTGTGGGGTTTTGTTTTTTAATTTTGGTTGTTTTTTTTTAAAGTCATTCCCTCCATCTTACCTTTCTATTTTTTTCACCTCTTCCAAGTTTCCTAGGGAGATGTGGGGTGGGAGACAGATAGATGGAGACACCTAAATACCTTGACTAATGGAAATGGGAAGGGCATTTGAAGCACAAGGGGTGACATGGAAATAGGTGCCAACATCCTCGTGTGATCTCCAGATGTTGAGGGCCTTGGGCACACCTTGTTCACAGGAGAAACAGGTACTGTGTTCTCACCATAGCAGGTTTCTAACCTGAACTGAAGGGTATGGCCAGCTCCACCTCCCGAAGAGTAGACGACTCATACAACAAGAGTAGAGGAAATTCATAAGGTTTTAAATGAGCCTTAATAAATCTGTAACTTTACACAAACTGTTACTTTCCACCAGGTGATTACAGCAAGCACTTTCAAAGGTAATTTCATTCCAAATAGGGATTTAGAAAACAAATCCAAGCATTTCGTGAGAGAGAAAGCTAATGTACAAGTCTTTTTTTTGTTAACAAAATTATTGTATTACCCCATGCAGATAACTTTTGAGAGGAAACTCAGCATGATACTGGAGTGGCCCAGACACCACTGAGGGCCACCATAAATTAACACCAGACTACAGCTTTGAAATTGGTTTCCCCAGGCAATCTGGCATTTAGAAAAACCGGCATAATTTGGGTCTATGGAAGTAGAGAGGTGTGACAGACAACGAAGGCGATAATATCTCCACTTCTGGGAAGCTGATGCGGCTATGGCTTCTGGATGCCTAGAAAAGCATCTATCACATTCACGAGTGTTAGGAAACAAAATACCATTTAATTGGCAGTAATGTGTGCGGCTGTAAGTCAGACGCATTTGGCCTGCCTTTTCTGGTCTCCATCTTCTGTTTAGACTCTTCAGGTCTTCGTGTTTGCACAAGAAGCAGCAAAATGGGCAGTTACTAGTTGGCCTGTAGGCACTACCGTAATGAACACGATTAGTAATGGTGGTTGCATTATCCAAAAGATACCAATCAGTGGAAGGAACTCGGAGAGGAGCAACAAAAGTAATTAACAGCCCAGAGATACGATCTTAACAGCAAAACTCTATATTTAAGGGTAATGATAAAACTAGCTCAAACCCATCATTGCTGGGTAACTAAGAATTAAGGCTGCAAATGGACCATGTGTCTTCACACCTCTTGTTTCCTTAGTGCACAAGAAGATGACATTTGCAAAGAAAGATTAATAAAATTCAACATTTTGCTTGACACCGCTTGGGAGGCAGCTGTCGGCAGGACATGCAGGACCGTGCTTGAGAGCCAGTGAAGGGCTTCAGATTGCTGAGCTGGAGAGGAGACTGTGGCAGAGGCCACTTAACAATGGTTAAATAATTAAAGCAGGCACTATTAAGCAAGGATGGAATACTGGGTAAACACAAGAGTAAAGGAATGCAAGGAGAGGAGAGGAGAGAATGTAAGTTACGTGAGATATAAAATGTAAATGCTGTCTTCCTGTGGTAAAAGTCCCTTTGCAAAGGGCATTAAACACTAAAGATGACCAGAAACCAAAACGTATGAGAGTGCTGCTCAAAAAAAAAATAGTGTATAGATCCCCCATGTTGCACCCTTTGGCCAGAGCAGTGCAACGGGCGTTCAGGAGAACCAGCTCTGCTACGAGGCCGAAGATGGGCAAGGTAGTGGGCCAGGGGGATGGCAGTCTACAGAACAATTTGGGGATGGAAAAGAGCAACTGGCAAGGATGAGCTGAAACCCGTGAGTCACCTTCTCATCTCTCCCTTACTGCTTCCAATAATTAACGTGGCAGTTACTCTGTCTGCAACCTCTCTTACAACAGAAACCTGCGCTTCAAAGATGCAAGCAAGTACATGCGAAGAGAAGACATCTCACTGAGATAGTTAACTTAATCGATCCTCCCTCTAATACGATTTTCAACTTCTGTTGCATCTATCAGCAAAACAAGTGGGGAAAAATAAGCCAAACCAGTTTCATATCTAAGGAGCCTCTCTCCACAACACTGCACACTCATGGCACTGGCAGTCCCTCTCTCAGCAGGCTCAGGACCGGCTCCAAGGCTCACCCAACGTCTTGTTTTCACACTGCTCCTCAGATATCTCATTAGACCTTGCAGGGCAGGGAAACCACATTTAACTGCAAAATATAAAAACAAGTTCAGAAAAACAACCCAGGGCTTCCTGCCTGGTGGGAACGAACGTGCATGCTATCCTGGATGCTGCCTCGGAGCTCTTGGAGGGACTACCTCCTCCTTCCTACCATTTAACTGCCTCTGGTAACAGAGTAGAGAGGTGACCAGAGCCTTGCAGTGTCATGTCAAAGCACAGACCCATGGGGCCTTGGCCCTTCTGCCCAAATTTGCAAGGGTTTCCCCTCAGCCACCATGCCTGGAGCTGGGTATGGAAGCCCTGGACCACATGGTAGCAGCAGGAGACAGAGTTAATCTCACTTGATACAGGTTCACCTTGCACAAGTCCAAGACTCCAAGTGCCTTTGAAGCAGCCAACAACCAAATCACATGGAGTTTTAAAAACCGTATTTATCATCTGATGTTTTGATAGGAAGCTAAGCTGGATACCCACGAATGCCAGCATTACTGTATCTCTCAACATAACCCCACAGTTTGCTGTTCCCTACAACGGAGCAGGTTGTTCCTTAAAACCAAGCAAAGAACCAAGAAATCCAGGTTTCCCCATGGGTTTCTCTCAAGTTTGAGTCTAACGGATGAGTTCACACTGCAGCTTTTCTCCTCTATCTTGGCTCATATTTTCAGAAGAACATGTAGGGCTGTTATACCTTTGAAGCCCACCAACTAACTATGGTGAAAATGAGCCAGAAAGTTCACAAGTCATTGGGGGAAATTAAGATGGAAACAAAGACAGAACAACTGCACATTTCATATGGCTAAAAGCTCCTGCCTACCTTTGTATTTTGTCTTTTAAAAGAAAAAAAAAACCAAACCCAAACCTCCAGCAATTATGCAAACAATGCAGAAGAGATAGGAAACCTGTGTGAAGGGAAGGACAGGGCACAGAGCAGGGATGGAAGGGAATTGTGCTCCTAAGGGGAACACTCTTCTATTAAGCATCTCTATCAGAGGTAATAGGGAAAAATTAATGCATCAGAGGGAGACCTCTCATTACCCAGCTGGCCGGCATTCAACATGAACCCACAATAACCACAACTGGCTTTCGAACACAGTAAAAAGACGCGCAAAGTGTTTGCTATTGTACAAGCCGTAAGCAGAAGAGCTGTTCCACGCTCAATGATAGCACTTGCCTGTCTTAGCCGCACTGAAGGGGTTTGGAGAGCTGATGCTCAAATTCATAACCACCGTCAAGTTATAACCATAAAGTAAAACAGAAAAAATGATGGAGCAGAAGAGTGGAACCTCCCTGTTCTCATCCACTGCACGTCTGCGTGCCTCCAACAAGACGAGCTCCTGCCTGCCTTTCTCTAAATCTCCCTCAACGCCGAAGTTTGCACTTGCAGAGGAAATTCAACACACAGGATTTACGATTCGCTGGACAGACGGAGAGACCTGGGGTAAGGAGCTCTAATCCATCGAGGACGTTCCCTCGCTAGAGCCCAGAGTGAAATTCTTTGAGTGCTGGAGACAGATTTTCCTTGGCGGGCAGCCACGAGTGTCGATCTGGCTTCTAGGAGAGATCAGCATGGCTGTGAATTGCAGCGACTTCACAGACAAACATAAAACCTTCCTCTTCAACTAACTTGCTTATAATAAACCCATGAAAATGAAAAGCTAAAACATTTCCAGCTGGCCAGAAGCTGCGGAGGGAACAGTGAACTTATTGCATGTGCAGGCTCGGGGCTGATTTGAAAGCTCCTGGAGATCTTCAGTGGTATTTGGACATTCAATGGTATTTGGACAGAAGCACCTAAGTCACTTTTGAAAGGAAGATGCAGAAGACTAAATTATTTAGGCGCCTTTCATATTTTAGTAAGGTTATTTATGAAACTGAATTTATTTCATATTCCTAACGTATAGCACTGAGTGCGTAAGAGCAAAGTTTAAACTTTAAGGGGAAAAAGTAACTATTGCTTCCTTGTAAAGCCTTAAATATTTGAGTATCACTCTCAGACCCTTGTTATAAAAGGGCTCTGATGGAGGGGTCTGAGATGCGACTCGATTTACTTTATCACTTCATTAAAGGTATTTATGGATTTAGAATTGTCCCAGGATGGGAAGAAAAGTCCCTTTTTAAATTACTGTCTGCTCAGAACAGCAATTCTGATTCCTGGGCTTGACTCTTTTCCTCTTTACCATACGGTAAAGGAATTGCTCCCAAATTCCTTGAGCACAAGGGGAAAATCAGGCTTCCGATGTACAGAGGGATGCTACACGAGTCTGCTGCACTGAACAAGGAGGAACTCTGATGCTGCCGGACAATGACATTTGTATAGGGCTTTTTTTCCACTACAAGGATCTGTATTCAAGACACAAAGCAAATCATTACATTTTTCTACCATTTTATATTTTATTGTACTAAAAATTAATTTTGGTCATTCCCTTAAACTTAATCATCCCACATGATGAAAACTTTCTCTCATCTACAACTGCTCTGTAACAGCTAGTACTGAAATATATTGGGAAGGGAGGGGGAAATCTCTTTAATCCCTCTACTTGCTTGGTGCATTTTTTGCCCAGTCATTTTTCCTCCCTACATAACCAAGCCCGACCGCTTCTGCCTGCTCGTGCAAAGCCACACTAATTGACAGGACAGCTCCAAGGTAAGTATAAACCTACCTGAAATATAAACCTGAAATTACTTTTAACATTTTGAGAAGCCTGTCTGGATTTCAGGTTGGAAACACCCTTTCACCAGCTACACCAGCGTTCCTTCCTGGGCGAAGGAGAACAGCCAGAAACACAAACACTTTCAGGTTCATAGCTTTAAGTCAATATTGTGTTAACATTTAGCAGCTTAAAAGAGAAAGAACGCAATGTCCAAAAAGAACAAATTAAAAACAAGTTGAAGAACAAATTAAAGACCTCTCTTTCCTGTTCCTTCACCCACCCTCCCAGCTATCCCTGGCTCCCAGGCCCTGCGGCTGCAGCTGCAGTCCAACAAGAAGCACCACGGTGGTGGGAGCATTGGAGCTGTGACGGCCCCAGAGCAGCCCACGGAGCTTCACACAGGTGGAGTTTGGTGACACGTTGCATGTCACGGGATTAGGTCATCGACAGGATGAAGGCAGCTCGGAACTATCTCATCTTTGCACGTTACTGCTGATCTCAATAAGCCAGTGATAGGTGGATTCCTCTCTACTTGAAGCAATGAGATGTTGTCCATTATCTGTACAATACTTGGCATCAACAAGCATTCCTGTTATCCAGAAGATCTAGGACTGCCTGTCCTCACCTGAAAGTCACCAGGCCAGAGCATCCCCCCCCTCTCTCCTCACAACATTCAGAAAAGCTATTATTTTTAAATGCGAGAAAAATAATTGGGACTACCTTCCAAAACAAAGAAGTAAAAGCCATGTACAAAGACAACCATTTGACAGATGAGGAAGAATTGTAGAGGGCTACTGTTCAGCTCTCTCCTCACCCGAGCTGAATTCATTTGGCTGCGCTTTGCACTTATGAACCGTACAAACATTTCACTGCTAATGCACTGGCTCAGACCAGCTGAACCTCACTGAGCATTTTTAAGGCATTTCATTCTTCAAACAGCCAGAGCTTTCCTCTTCAAAATCCCTGCATTCAAGTCTTCGTGCTTGGAAAAGGACCAAAGCCTCCACATTTCCTTATACCCAGGAGGTTGTGAGCGCGTTGCGTACTGCAGTCAATAAAGTGCCAAGAAGCTAATGAAGATAAAAGCGTCAACGCGTAGCGGTGATAACACACACCTTTCCCATGTAGCTATTTTGACCATTTTGCAAACAAATTTGGCAGGTACTTGTGGGCCCAAGTCCGAAAAGCAAACGGGTGGCGTCTCAACGTTATTAAACTTATTGCTGCTCCGCAGAAGTGTCATGGGATGACAGATTGCTCCCTGCACATCAATTGGATTCAGAGAAGTTCTCAAACCCTTACGGGTTAAAAGCGACTCCAGCATGAATCAGAGTCCCAGTGGTAAGGAGATCATCGATACAAGGGATTATGCAGATTTAAGAAATACCCTCGGCACCCAAAAGTTTTCAGAATGCAAACTACGTCAACCCTGAAAACAAGAAGCACTGCATCATGATGGCAGGAAGGACAAAGCCAGGGGGGTTTAACAGACAAAAAAAGATTGTTTTAATAGGAGAGAAGCATCAGTCATTGAGTCTTACTTCATTCAGACTTTCTATCCAACCCATCCATCTTCAGTGCCAAGAGATGACAGGACCACCTCACTTTTCCCCCCTACCCTAGTATATCAATAATGCCCATTTCTACCCCAAACAAATGACTTGCTAGAATGGCCCTTTTCCCTAAATTGGCTTGCCAAGCCCCACAAATGCCTCAGTACCTGCTATGGTCAACTTGGCTCTAACAGGGCCCCCTTGAGAGGTGGGCACCGATGGGTGGAGCCTTCCCCAATCATCTTCCCCAACAGCCACTTTGTCATTCATGGCTGGGGACCATCTGCGGAAGAGGGGACCGGGAAGGGGGGAGCCGAGCCAAAGACGGACACAAACGGGCGCGCACACACTCATACCCTCCCCACACAAGCCCGAATGCAAATTCCTTCACCCTCGCAAAACGCCTCTGCGGGCATTATCTGTGAACAAAAGTCCTCGAGGCGGGCGGTCTCTGCATCACTGCTCTCTCTGTTAGCACCACCTGCTTGGCGTCAGCCGGGAGAGTCGCCGAGTTATCTTTTTGCCGCGTCTGCAGAAGCCAACGGGAGCACAATGGACCCCATCGGCCAGGGTCAGGCATGGCTTTCTTTCTCGCCCCCGTACCATCAGCCCTTTTCACCTCCACCATCTCCAGGACCCCAGAGCGCTCAATAAGGAGGTGGCTTCGAGCGCAAGGAGGAGGAGGCGGGGGGGGAAATATAGGTCTCTGGCGTAAATCACCGACGCCGTTTCCCCTCCTCTCCCTTTCCTTAAGACCTGATGGTCTTCAGTCACACATCTTAAAAGAAAAACAAAAAACAAAAACACAAAGACTTACTTGTCTCAAGTCGATGAAGGCCAACTGCAGCGTGTCCCCTTGGAACCCAGGCACTGGGCCGGATCTGGCAAACTCTGTGGGAAAGAAAAGAGGATAAAAAGCGCCTTTAACTAACCATGGACAGGGAGATTGGCAGACGGATGACAGGGAAGACAAGAGAGGCTGGGGGAGAGGAGGACCGCGCTTCTAAGGAGTCATGTCTCCCTCCCTTCAGCGTCTTTGTTCGCCCTTCAAAATTCGTGTCATCAAAACACCATTAATTCCACCGTCCTGACAGCAAGGAAACTGTACTAATTCGACCTGAAATTTATTCCCATGAGCCGTACTGGGCTTCAGAGTATTTGTTTTGTGAATGGACAAACAACTCGCCGAGAAGAAAGGGGGGGATGGGGGTGGAAAAGTTTTTCCTCTCAACACAATCAAATCTTCAGCTGTGAAACTCTTTTCAGTTCCGAAAGCTATTTATATTTTAGGGCGCTGAAGGAATTTTCTAATTTCACGCCTGTCACCAGGCTCCATAAGCATTCATCAAAAAAATATGCCCAGCCGCATCATTAATTATTCGGCAGCAGATTATTTGCATTATCTGGTATGGCGCACTATTGCCAGCATACAGTCACCCCAAATGGGAGGAATCACGACCATTATGTGGCGTATTTATTTACGTTGGATGAAGACATCTGACAACTGAATAACATTGGCTTCTAAAGCCAAGAGAATATATCCAAGGACACATTTGCCTCCTTCCAGTGTAATCTGTCCAAAATCTCATACTTAAGTCATTTATTTTAATTCTAATCCATTATTTAAACCAAGTCTAAAACCACTGAGGGGTACTTGAATGAATCCACGTTAGAGGACCTAAGCTCTTCCATGCCATTTAACAGCTTTTACTTGGTAGCACTCAGGAAGCCAATGACTGCACATATTCAGGTGTGCCTTTTGAAGGTATGCCTGAGGTTGATTTTGCCCAACTTCACTTGATTTTCGCCCTTTTTAGCTACAGAAGTAACAGCTTTATCTCCACTCTCTGTGCAACTTCTCATCACCGAGGGGACCTGATTTCTGAAGCCACAACTCAACATCATGAAAGACTCAAGAGGGAGCTTCTACTTTTGGCTGAATTTTGTTGCTCCTGCAGACACTGAAGATGTTGTATGCTGGATTGAAATATTTTCTTGAGATGCAACAGAGTGTGATGGCAGAAAGGAAGAAGGGAGGGAAGATATACAACAACCTACAGATTTTTAAGTTATGTATGGCCCATTATCACCCAACTATTCTGGTTTTTACCATACAAGAACCCTTAAAACAGTTCCTGCAGCTCCACAAAACTGAGGACTAAGGGTGGCTTGGCAATAAGGAAGGAGGATTTTGCCTTCTTTCTCCATGATTGCACAGACGTACTGATGGACAAAGCCTGTCCTGTCCTTAAACGCTAAGCAGAGTCATTTCATGCCAGATGGTCTTCTCCTTGAATGTTTCTTCTTCCAAAAGTTATCTCATTTTCGAGCAAATGCCACAAAAGAAGGAAAACAAAACATCACAGTCCTATTTTTAAGGACTTCCTATAGCAGCCCAGTCATATGAGCAGTCCCCATGGCTCTAACGAGACCAGACTAATGAATTAGACATTGGGATTCAGCCCTGTTCCTCAACTGCCTTATTTACAGAAATCAGAGAGGGTTATTTGTCAGCTTTCTTGCTCCACCTTCCATTAAAATCTTGGGATGAAGCACATCCTTCAATACAGACACAGGTACCTCCAGGAGCACAGCGGACAGGTTTCAGACACCCACAGCTTTGCTTTTTAATATTTTCAGATGCCAGAAGCGCTCTAAGATTGAAACGATCACTCATCTTTGCAGTGATCACTCAAGTGACAACTGCTGCAGGACAATAGCAAACATGGCTGTAAACCCATTATTTTTATCTAACGTTACTACTAGAAATGAATAATAAAACTAAACAGAGAAAGTATGTATGTGATTGTTCACATTTAGATTTTGGATAGGTGAAGCATGAATCAAAGCCAGGAGAAACCATCCATTGTTGTGCCTGTGGACTTTGCCACTTCTGCACCAGATGGGATGGGACAGAGATAGGAGCTGCTCAACTTCCATCCAGTTCCACTGACCAATGCTGCAATATTCAGGCTGCAAGTCATCCAAAGAGAGTTTACATTTAACCCTCAAAAACTGTTTTAATTAATTCTAACTGTAAAGGCATTTTAATGTAGGTTTGCTATAAAATTTGACTGTAGCTTGCCTGTGCCAGCACACACACGCAAGGGAGGACTAACACAAGCTTTCTCACTCTGATCTGCAAGGGATAAATCATCTTTACACATTTGCTGTACACCCCACTGTCTCATCTGGAAAAATTATCCCCAAAACCACATCAATCCCAATACACCCCCACTTCGGAAAAGCACGTACCTGAGAAGCTAAAAACTTTGAGATGCGAGAAACAGCATTTGAGCATCCTCTCGAGGGATGAAACTGCCTGGGGTGGCTCAGTGTCGCAGATGTCCCTGGGTTGAGGTACCCAAGAAACTGGCTGAACCACTACGTCCTACCCTCTAAGGATGGGGTCACATCATGTTAATAATTATATTTGGAGAAATACTGGAAAACAGAAAGTCTGAAAGGACTGCAATGAAAGAAAATTTCTATTTTGGATTTAAGGGCTTCGCAGCTGCTAGAAATCTATTTAGAAGCACACATGGAGTTGTGAAATTTAAGATCTTCCCAAAAGCATGAATTTCAAATCCTCATGAGAAAATGCCTGTGACTGGGTCTTGAATGTTTTCACAAGACTCGTGAATTTATCACTACTGTCATCTGCTCGTGAGCAACCCAAGACAGATTTCATCCCAAGACATGGTTGCTAGTTAGCAGCTCACCTTTAGCTGTCTCTCACCAAGGAACCCTACGGGAGGAAGGCTGGGGGAGTTACCGAGTGACACAGCCCTTTAACCCTGCACGTTACAACAACGGTAGCACATTGAACCAACATTTGCTTCAGCAGTAACTCTCATCAAAAGAACAGATTGGAGTCTCTACTGCATTAACAAAGCACTTGACATTCAAGAAGTGAAATGGAGTATGAGATCATATTATTTGTATTACAGAAGAAATGAGAGCAGGAATACAGGTCAGGCACTAGAAGAAAGCTGCTACAGCACTTGGCTGTAAGGAGCCCAAAGAGGAGTGAATGCAATGCTTCACCCCACGGTTGTTATAAAAATAGCCGTACCTTCTGTAATCATAGGTCACATTTTACATACCAATGCTACAAACTTTTTTTGAAGGAGGAATGAACAAAGTCTTAAAGAAAAAAAGAAACAAAGAAGAGAACAGAGCTTTAGAGGAAAGACACAGCCAGTTCTTCTTGGTTTTAATCTCTTCAACCAGATTTCAGGATAATTTTCTCGGAACAACCAAGCACAGTGCTGGCCTCAGTACTGTCGGATTCGTTTATTGTACTGTCTCCACTACCAAGGCAAGCGGCAAACATAGCAAGCCACCTACAGTACAGCCCCTTGAGCAGAAAATCACAAGAGAATAGAGCAGATCAGTATGCGGCTGTTTGTACAAAGCATTTAGCCAGGCTAAAGGTTTGAGAGACTTGTGTTCAGGCCAAAAAAGTAATGTCTTTGCAAGGCCTACAGGCTTGGGCCACCCAGGGCAGGTCACAGGGGGACTCTAACCTCTCTTCCAAAACATTTCACCGATGAAAGAATCAAGGAACAGGAACCGTTAAGCCCTTTACAATGAACAAAGAATAAAGAGTTCAAAAGCACATCAGAAAAGAGACATCCACTGTAAATTAATTATACAGAACGGGGGAATCTCTTTTTGTATACTATGGATGGCTACGCACACGGGGACAGTCTTACACGTATTGTGCGGTTCAAATAAACACAGCTGGCGACTTCATTCCTCTAAAACACCATTTTGAGGGCAAGATTTTCTCTAAATGACATGACACCGCCAGAATTCATGGCAGCAGACCTGCAGGATCGAGGTTACAGCAGCTCCTGGTGAGGGAAACCCGCTTGCGGTTGATTCAGTCATGAACAAGATTTTCTATTTGGGGAAACAATCATCTCAGTATTCCTCAATGAAGAATGTAGGTCTCAAAGTCACCTTCCTTAGACAAACCCTTGGAAGACTACCTTAGAAAAGCCAAGCGACAGGACCTCTTGCACATTACCCAGAGGCACAAAAGGACACCTTGAGGATACTCAAGCTGAAGAACAAATCTCTGTGTGGACTCTGGAGAAGCTCGCAAGGGAAAAAAGGTGAGAAATGACGGGTAGGAATTGAGGCAGGAAGAACAGAGAGAAGATCCCGACTTCCATACTGAGCTTATACTTCACCCACACCATTCCCACACAGCCCTGCTTTGAAGCTGTTCCCCATTATAGGCCAAGTTATCAAAGCTCATCCCCATCTGGGGAATTCCAGAGAGCTGCAGGGAGAGGGAGGAGTTATCCAAAACACACTGAACTGGGTCAGATTAAATAAAAATTTCTACCCCTCTCCGTCATTTGTTCCTCTGATGTAACAAAGATGAGCCTGGAGTCCTGTTATTGCACAGAAACCAGTGGTCCCAGGGGCTGTGATGGTCTGCTGACAGGGCTGAGGAGCAGCCCCAGCCCCAGAGAGGAACTCCCCACTGCTGGACCACTAGATGCTTTCTAGTAGAAGAAAAGGAAGCTCTTCAAAAGAAATTGTACGAGATACATGCCAAGAAAATTTGTCCCTGCCGATCTGTAGGACAGGTCTACAGAATCAAGTTACAGATCTATATGGATTCCCAAACTCATAACCCAAGACGTACAATGGATGTCTCCTCACAGATGTGAAGTTCTCAGCCGCATTAAAATACTAATACTAGGAAAAGTGGAACGTACATACCTCACCATTAGCTCATTCGAGCTGCAAAGGTTGACGAGTATCAACAGTGTGTGTCCATGATGGGTGGGGAAGGGAAGGTGGGTGCAGAGGTGAGGAACTGTGCGTTCTTACAACTGCTTAAACAAAATCAGGTGTGGACAGAGGCATCTTCTCTTCCTAGAGTTGCAAAGAACTAGAAGGATGGATGGGTAAATAAATATCAGTGGGTATCCTGGTAACAAAGGAGGACACAGGAAGGTGTTGGAGATGGAGGATATCCAAAATGTTGTAGCAGACAGCAGAGGCTGGAGACAAGAGGACAGGAGAGGCTGAGATGATACCATGGGATTAGCAAGAGGTTTACAAAGGAGACAGAAGAGAAGGAAAACAGAGAGAGAAATAGTAAAGCTAAAAAGCTGAAGGAGACCAGGTGACAGATTATAAAACAGATGAAGGGTAAATATAAGGCAAAACTCAGCTGGTGGTTAGAGATGGCAGAGGCAAGCAGGAGGTCTCAGTTTAGGGGCCATGTAAAATGGCTGGAGAGAAGTTCATTTCTCTTTGACATGGTGCAAGCTCCCAGGAGTTGCTCGAGCCAGACTTGCGAAGACCACTTAAGTACTGTGCTAAAGTAGAGAGCATTGTCCAACTATGTCCTATAGCATTTAAATGAAAAGGACGTGGTTTTGATATCTCATTGATGGGGCGTCATGCGCTTCTCCTCCACGCGTGTTTATACACGCTAATTCACTAGGCTTCACTTTCTTTGCCACTGTTGAGTACTTTGCAACCTCTAAGAAAGGCCAGCTGAAGGGAATGAAGGCAGCATTAAATAAATTAATGATATGCCCAGGGGAACAAATTCAGAGAGAAATAAGGGAAGATAAATCTAAGTGTAGGAAAGCGTCACAGCCGTAGACCAGAGGCTCCCACTTCCATGCCCCCTGTCACTCGGCACACCAATAATTTACCTTTCCCACTTCAGAAAGCACATACAGCAGTGCTTGGAAGACACCTCTGCTGTCAATAAAAATGACCCCACCCCATTTTAACAGCAGGAAAATGCAAAGTTTTGTTTCCCAATGAGGGCGGAGTTTTGACAGCTGAAGAAGTGGGAAGGAAGCGATCCGCTCCTCTCATCCTCCAAGGGAACGGTGCAGGTCACCGGCATCGCAAGCAACAGGCAGGCCTGGGCAAAGCACCGGGCAAACAGAGGGTCTGCAAGTTCCCAGGGATGAGCTGAACTACGTGCTTGCACATGCATCAGCATCTGCTTGCTCCGTGATGAAAAGGTGTTCTTTCACGTCAGCCACGCAGGCAGCTCACACAAACTGTGCTCAACCTTATATTTGGGGCAGTCTAGGACGCTAACAGAACTTTAATAAACACATAGCAGCTTTCTAAGCTGCCAAAATCCATGGTCTGGTTCAGTCATGTGCCCATACACTAAATACGCCCGCACACTCTCGCAACTCAGTGCCCTTTTGCCAGAACTGCTGTTTTTTCTTGCTGTTCAGCCCTGCTCCAGGTTGCAATGTCAATGCATGACCCCAAGCCAGCCCTACGGAGGAAACGCAAGGGAAGGAGCTGTGTTTGTTCCTGACTTGCACAATAAAGTGTTATTCAAGTGCTACCACGAGCTGCAATTTGGGCAAGAAAAGTCACTAGGAGGGAAAACAGGAATGTTGAAGGAGTATCTGACCATGCCATGGGGAAGGAAAGCAGCCTCGCCACGGAGCAGAGCATCCCCAGAGTAAGCTGTGGAGCAGATCTCTGCAAGGCTTCATCTTGGACCTCCCAGCAGCGGAAGGCAGAGGAACGGTAGTTCCAGCTGGCGGTGAAGGAGCAGTGCCGCAGCGAGTGCCCCAGGGCACAGTAGGCACCAGAGCCAACACGGAGGGGAGATGGCCAATTTTCCAAGCAAGGCTCAGCTCTGAAACAAAGGTTGGAAACCCCTGGCTTAGAGGACACTGCCTAAGCTGGCAGGTGGCAAATGAACCCACTACCTGGTGTGCCTCTTCCCTGCTCTTCCATCAGCTTCTTCTGCCACCCAGGTACCATTATCGACATCCCAGCCTGCAAACTCCTACAGCTCCCATACGGCAGCATAAGGAGTTCGTACCAACCATGTGAACCACAGCCGTGGTCCTTTCACAACCCAGGACACACATGATGTAGCTTTGTCCTTCATCGCGGGCTAACGAAGGTCCCCTCCCTGGCTCTCACCATGGGTGAGGAGCTCAAACAAACACAGTAACCACCAACTCAGCCAGCACAGAACCACCACCAGCTGCAGAAACATGACCCCATGTACGAGCACTATGTCGCAGGAGGATCTGCAGCTTTAATTTCTTTTAAACATATATTTTTCTTTTTAACGATACATCTGAGTGGCACGGAGAGGCACTTGACTGAGGCTGTGAGCCGCTACTATAATGAAAAGCTATCAGATATTGCAGGATCTGAATAATCAAAGAATCATAGGATCATTTAGGTTGGAAAAGACCTTTAAGATCATCAAGTCAAACCGTTAACCTAAGACTGCCAAGTCCACCACTAAACCATGTCCCCAAGCACCACGTCTACATGGCTTTTAAATACCTCCAGGGATGGTGAATCAACCCCTTCCCTGGGCAGCCTGTTCCAATGTTTGACAACCCTTTCCGTGAAGAAATTGTTCCTAATCTCCAATCTAAACCTCCCCTGGCGCAGCTTGAGGCCATTTCCTCGCGTCCTATTGCTTGTTCCTTGGGAGAAGAGACCGACCCCCACCTCACCACAACCTCCTTTCAGGTAGTTGTAGAGAGCGATAAGGTCTCCCCTCAGCCTCCTCTTCTCCAGGCTAAACCCCCCCAGCTCCCTCAGCCGCTCCCCATCACACTTGTGCTCCAGACCCTTCCCCAGCTCCGTTGCCCTTCTCTGGACACGCTCCAGCACCTCCATGTCCTTCTTGTCCCGAGGGGCCCAAAACTGAACACAGCATTCGAAGTGCATCGAGAGATCAGCACCAGTGGCATGGAGATTTCTCTCCCGATGCGATCTGCTCAAACCTTTCCCTCTGTTCATTGCAACACCTCCTTTTCTCCCCCAAAATATGAGCTTTTGCTGGTGCATTGCGGGCAGGATTAATACCAGCAAGCACAGCGTGATAACCTAAAATCAGGGAGTTTGTCCTCAAAACCACCGTGCTGACCTCTAGCTCCGCACACGCTAATCCCCGATGGGTTGGAGGTTGGAAGAACATCAGGCAGCCGTCTGCATGGCGCAAACAGCCTGTGCTTGAGGGAGAGGACACCTCCGGCGCGGTGGGCAAACCCCAGCGTCTTACACAAATAACGGGATTTCCGTGTGAGAAAGTCCTCGGAGCCAGATAACGCAGCCAAGAAGGAGGTGGCGAACGGCTGCGCCGGGACCCGTATCGGTACATTTTGGCACGCTTGGGTGTCGGGCTGGAGGATTCCTCATACTGGTGGAGACATCTGTGTTTCTTATTGACTGCCCCCAGGAGCGGGCTGAACAAAAATTGGGAGTTTAATGAAATTTTAAATATAATTTTTACGGCTCTTTTAATTTCTCATAAAGCAGCAGTTAAAAGACTTTAGAGATTATGGAACTGCTTATTTTATGATCTAAGTATTGTAAAAACAATCTGCCCCAACCACTGCTGGAACCGGTTACGTAGATGGGAAACACTTTTGTAGGAGTGAGAGCAGCCCCCTTTCTTTTTGCTTTTTCGGTCGCAATTTCCAAATTTGGGTTGTTACATTTGATTCCCATTACCTCCGAGGTACAGGAGATATGGAAAAATATATATATACCAGCATCAGGAGATCCAAAAAAGAGCAGAGCAGGGAACTGGGTTACAAGGCACGTAGCAATTACAAAAAGCACATTGCACATACTGTTAAATCTTGGGTTACAGACGTATTCTGGAAGACAGCAAACCCATTTTAAAAAGCAAATGCCTATTCTAAAAAAAGCATCACCTCCTCTATTTACAGGTTCACAGAAATATATGTGTTAGGTTTTTTTTCCCCTCTCCAGAGCTGTTGTTTTTTTTTCTCTTTTCAAGTCGGCTCGTTGGGCTGGAGCCAGAACTCACTCCTAAATTGAGACATAATTAGATGTGTCCTACTGTGTCTTTCTGGGCAATCCATTTAACCTCTGTGCCTTATTTCACTTCAGGTTTAAAAAGGAGGTGAGAGAATCTCTCTTGACTGCATAAAAAAAGAGCTATGTGAAGTCAAGCAATAAGAACAAGAGTTACAACTAATACCTGGCCAGCAACAGATGTTTTAAAAATGACTTTCGCCCTTCCCTGGATGTCAGCCGTGCCATCCACGCACACACATCATGGTAATTCTGCACCAAAAGACGTTCAAACCTCTAACACACATCTTGGGAAACAGCTTTTTGGTGGGAAAAAAAAAGAGGACATCCACCTCTACAAGCAGGATTGGTGCCTTACGTCTCCTCAAGGGCTTTGCCCAGCCGGAGGCTGCAGCACCGCGGTGTCACTGGGGGATAATGCCACAGGAAAATAGCTCGCATTTTTCCCAGGTTTCTCTCATAGCAGGCAACCTGATAGCTTTTTTACAACCTTGCAGCTCTACTCTTTCTTGCCTCGTTCACACCAGAAATGTTGCTGACGTATATGGGACTATTCACACGACTAAGACATGCAAGATTTGGCTCTTACTGTTTATTTAATTTACTACTTCTCCCCAGTCCTCCAAAAGCTTTCTCTTTGAAGGTCATAAAGTTAATAAACTGTATATTCAGTGCTTTGAACATGCAAAACAAGCACGTTCCTATGGAGGGAGGAATTTATGGTGCAGGCAAGGGATCCCATCACGACCTCGTGCTTCTCTCGAGCCCCATCCAGGCTTGCATGTGCCTGGTGCCAAACCTTAGTCTGATACAACGGTTCATGCAGCCGTTCCCTTTTTGTGCTGATGGGATAGCAACTTCTTTGTAAATCAGGAAATATTTTATGAACCCACAAGTCTGGAGAATTAATTTACCAGTGTCTTAATTCTAAGCCGTCATCTTTTTCACCTCTACAATTTGTTATCTATTGTGTATATAAACATATTTTCTTGTAACGTGCATTATATCTGCTCTGACGTAGAGCAAATCATCTGCACCACCTTCAAACCATGCTTAATATACGACTCAGTCCTTTCATTAATTTGCCTCACCACTCTCTTAACCAGCTTATACCTTTGGCATTCACAAGAGGCATAAACAAAAGCCTAATAAACCCTGGGACCGAAACTCCGAAGCCCAGTTCCGCATCACAGAACTCACTAGAAGTGCTTCAAACAGCCCATAAAATCCTGTTTTAATACGATAAGTACAAGATAAAGCTGCTGAACTAGGTAAGGCTTCAGGGTCTGGGGAGAGGAAGAGGGCTGGAGGCAGAGACATAAAGTCAATTATGCAACTGGTATAATAAGGATGCTGAGATTCGCACCTGCGCTTTCAGGTAAAAGATTAAAAAAAAACCAAAACCCCAAACAAAACCCTTGCAAATTCAAACATTTTCTGACTATACCAGTTCACTCTCTGGATTGGCTTTTCTTAAAATGAAAATCTTGATGCGCTGCTTCTCAAAAATAGAACTAAAATTATCCCCGGTGTCAGCAAAGCCACCAGGCAAACCTGCAGGAACAAGGGAACGGATTTTTGCTGCCAAAAAGGAAGAAAAAGACTTTGTCTGGGTTTACCGTTCTAGGGGCTGACAGTGATGGATAGGAAGGTTACAGCACCGGCATCCGTCTCCATTCCCCTCCCCGAGACGGCATCTCGGGCCGGGGCTGGGGGGAGCGGGTCGCCTGCCCCGCTGCTCAGGTTGGCGTCACCTGCTCTTGAATGTCTGAGTGCTCCTGGTTTTGTCTCGCAAAACAATTGGAATTTAAGGAATTGTACTTTTAAACCCGATATTAAATGTCATCCGTTTTACTTAGCATCAGGGGCTTTTAGGGAAGAGATGCCGCTTAGTGACCCACGTTACCGATGGGGCGGAAAACTGCAGGGTTACGAGTCTGTTTGCAGCCAAAAGAAAAAGAAGGAAACTATTATTAATGACAAATGCTTCCTATTATTCTCAGCAACATCGCCTGTCCCTCTGCGGACACCGACTGGGAACACAGCTGCTACCGGTGCGGCCCTGACGTGCTGATGGGACACAAATTAAACAGCAAGAAGTTAGGGTTGAAGGCGTTTCTGAAAGAAAAAGAAGGCGTTGCTTGCATTACGACATATGATATAGCTGCAAATTTTGGATACGATTCATTAAACAGGGATCCTTGTCCCAGGCTGCTCAGCTGAGTACTGGAAACCAGCAAAAGGACATTAAAAATCAGAATATACTCCCTACAAACCCCCAAAATCTTACTGGGTGATCTTTCTCAGAAATATATTTAATCTCACTATTGATGGGTGCAGCTGAACTAAAACATGATCAGCAAAATATTTTATAAAGGGTAGAAGGATATCTTTGGATGGTGTTAAGTGCCAGGTGATGACGAAACCAACACAACTGATTTCATTGAGTTATCAGAGATAGGAAAAACGAACTCACCGCTATTTAGGCTCCGATACCATTTGCGCTGAGGTCAGAACTATTTTGCTGTGGGGTTTAATGGGAGCCACATCGGGCCAAACAGCATTTCAGAAGACTCCGCAGTAAACAGGTTTATCGTGTTCTAAACAAGATACATTCCAATCTCCACATCAACTGAGAAAGCCAAAAAGGTGGGTATTTGGAAAAAAAGACCCCAAAATACTTTATCAAAGATTTCCTGAACCCTTTATCAATCCTATCAAGCTCTGCGTTTTCCATAGCCACGGTCACTAACCCATCCCAATATTAATCCCAATAATAAATCCAACCCCCTCACAAGGGAGAGAGGTTCCGGGCAGAAGCGTGTTTGCCCTGCTATAGCTGAAGTATAAAAATAGGAAGAAAAAAAAGCGTTTTGTCAGTTTTGTGCTGTATTTTTTTAACCCTTCTGTTGAGCAGGATAACAAGCAACTTGAGGGAAACCTTAGGATTTCAGGGCTAATCAGGTGTAAGGCAGATGAACCGAAATGAGCAGGGTTGAGAGCAAAACCATGCTGCCGGCACCACAATGCTCCACGCGCACCTCTGAACAGACGTAGTTATTTTGCCACAAGACATCTCTTTTTCATAACAGTGACTTTGCAAAAAGGGTTCGCTTTGAGAAAAAATTCCCTGCAGCAGATAAAGACGACAAACAGCTGAGGACAGGAGAGGACCAGAACTTCTTAAGAATATAAACCAGTTATTGTTTTCAGAAACAGTCATAAGTAAACTGATTTTTGTTAGCCCTCCTCATGTTTTACCCACTTTACTCCCTCCTATTTTTCAAACACTCCATCTCAAAAAGCAGGGATGGTCTGGAACGCATCAAGGCAGGATTAGAGAGAAAAAGGAAGAGCAAAGCTTTGATCTCTTAGAATTTGCTGGGCTTCTTCTGTCCTCAAGATATTGCCAAGTGTCATCCTGGACAGCCCCAGCGAGCTCTGCAGGCATTCACCAGTCCCAAACACTTGGCATCACTAAAAGCCCTGCCTTGGGTCCCGACACACAAACGGGCAAAGCGAGACATGGAAAATGAGATGATTTTGCATCTTACGTTCACACTCCTCCACGTCCAGGTTGAACTGCTGCAAGGCGCCCAGCGTCAGCTGCCGCACTTCGGCTTCCAGCAGCAGCTGCATCAGCGAGGTGGAGAGGTGTTTGCACGCCGACATGCAAGCCGTCTGCGCCACCTTCCCCTGCAAGAGAAAAGGGACACTTATTAAGGCCCTTGAGCACAAAATAAAAGAGGAACTTCTTTAGACCAGGACTTGCCAGTCCAGCCTCTTTAATGTCTTCCATCTGCCATGGGACCTTCACGTAGCACTCAATCCCACAACCACTGGCTTTCAATGGAATCACCTTTTAGGACTCCCCGTTGCTACTAGCAGGGTTAGACCTTGTCAGGTGCAGAGTGCCTGGGAGCAGCTCAAATCCGGGAAAATCTTGGGATGCTTAGAACTCTAAGCATCTCTCATTATCATGTCCTAACGTGGGCAAGACAATGTACCATATTTTATTCGACATCCTACATAAGATTGCCTGAAGTAACCTTGTTGATAGGTCAAAATAGTGCTGATGACAACTCCAAACTCCAGCCTACAACTAAACAAGCATCTATATATGTTCCAAGACAGGAACATATCCTTTCCAACAGCAGAGGCTCACAGTTCAAGGTTTAGCCTTTGCTACTGGGGAGCAGAGAGCTGGGGCCACACCGTTGTGACAACGGTGTCTCTAGCACGTTGATGCTTTTCAGCCCACTTCCACCACCATGCGGCACCTTCCAGAAGCCAGCGCGGAACAAGGAGAAGGAAACATCAAGGCAAGGAGGTGATGGAAGAAGCCGGTTTTGTTTACACGGATAGGATTGCTCCCCAGGGCTGGGTGGTGAGGAATGACCTCAGGTACCCGGACACATCCTGCGCCTGCTTGTACCGTGGGGATGAGGTTCCCAACACTTGCCTCCTCCCGAGCCATCCCTAATTCGTGGGGATTAAGCAGGGGGTCTACAGGGAATAGGCCACGGCTGAGGCTGCCATGCAGAGAGAAACTACTTAAATCCCTTGAAATGCTCCTATCTATAACGAAA
The DNA here is from genome assembly GCA_031468815.1 of Morus bassanus. Classification (NCBI taxonomy): domain Eukaryota; kingdom Metazoa; phylum Chordata; class Aves; order Suliformes; family Sulidae; genus Morus; species Morus bassanus. The sequence continues at coordinate 84,010,057 of CM062570.1, read as the reverse complement.
GCATGACCAGTTATGAGTTTCAGCTATTAAGGAAGTTGAGAACATTGTTGGTAAATATTTATTTTTAACACATTTTCTCTGAGCCACCGCGGTTGTTTCACTTTTGAGGAACAATTGAGATCTCAAACTATAAATCGTGTGAGCAGTTGGTAGCAAGCAGAGTTACCCTAGATAAACCTTCCATTTTCTGATCGACAAACAATTGCAAAGCAGGAGAAGAGTAATCACAACAGATAACTTAATTAGCATGCTTAAATTTTTAAACTGTTGCATTTGAAACAGCTGATTTTCAAATTATGGGTGAAGCCCCTGCATCGACGGAATTGAGCTGTCAGGTAGGAAGCCTAGGATGCCTCTGAGGACTTATGATGTTCAATGAAGAGTGGTATTAAGGAAAGGGATGATGGTGGGGGTAGAGATGGGCTGTGGAACAGGAGAAAGGGACATGGGTGCTCAGAAGGCTCTGTCTCCTGCGGAAGGCCATAAGCAGGTCACCTAGCTTGAGTACCCACACCCTGGCCTGGCTAGAGCATCAGCTACCGGGAGAGCCGCTGTCAGAAGAGAAGGAAGTTGATGCGCACAGACGTGAAGAACTGAGATCCTCCACAAAGACCTACAGATTCTTGATCCTCTTGAGACGCCACGAGGGGACAGAGGAAGAGAAGGCCTTTCCAAGAAGAACACAGATGCTCTGCCTCGCAGGAGCCCGGTCCTCCCGAGGAGCAGGCTCAGGAGCAAGCAGGGAGCACACTCTGCATTTAGCTAAGTGCTTCAGAAAATCCAAGTTGACTGACCAGAAGCATAAAAGGAAAACTAAAGCGCCCATAAGGCCATTAAACAAACTCAGACCATCTCACGCACACAGTGCTTATAAAGCTAAGGTTTCTTTTATTCTTACTGAATTTATTTTGCATCACGGCAGCAAGTCTCACAGGTTACAGGTGCCATGCTCTCAGTGAACTAAAAGCAAGCATCGTTTAGGGGCACTGAACATGTGGGAGCATTTTTTTTTTCAACCTATCCAAATTTCTCCCTCGTTTCCAAACGCTCCAGAGATTTCCCCCATTCCTCAAGTATTGCTGTACGCCATCCAAAATTTGTGGCAGATAAGATTTCGGTAGTTAAGATTTGGCAGATAAGATCTGCACGGATCTGCAACATATATTAAACCCATAAAAATGGGGAAATCCTTTGGCACAAGAGCACAGACCCGCACAAACCCACTGCTGGCACCGCAGAGAACGATCCTGCTGCCCACGTGCGTAACCCCACGATAATATTTCTGGATAATGGTGCTACCATGAAAACAGCTTCAGGAGGAGATGATGTTTTCAAATGCACACAAAAGACTTTAACAGGCTTTCTTGAAAACAAGGAGTGTTTTAGGAGATCTCTCATTTTTACAAGCACTTTACAAATTGTATTTAAACTGGGATTAAAGCGAGGGGTTTATGCAGTGTTTCAAGCTAAGTATCACAAGTTTCATTACTGCAGCACGGAGCGATGAGCAAACGTTTGATGCATGTGCTGGGGAGTGTTCTTACCAGCTCTGCAAAGTTGTTTTGGATCTTCAGGCCACATTCATCTTCAGCAGGAGGGAAAAAAATCATTTTTTATTTAAAAAAAAAAGAGCAGACCCATGCATTACAGGGCAGGGTACTTCATCTCCGTTGTTCGCTGCCGTTCCCAGGCTCCAGGAGCGTTCATTACTCACCTCCAAATAAACACCTTCACTAAAATTAAGATGAAGCATGGCACCATAAAGTTTAGCAGAGACCCAGGTTTTGTTTTTTGGGTTGGTTTTTTTTTTGTTTGTGGTTTGTTTTTTTTTTTGCTTTTCATCATTTACTTGTGCCCCTCTGACACATTTGGTTATTTAAAACACTGTTCATGCCATTTCCTCATCCCCGACCGCGATGGGAAGCACGCTGCTACCCGACTGTGATTTTTCTTCATTACTTTCAACAGACACTCGACTTTTTGCTATGACCGAGTAGTTTCGATGTGTTATTGAGCAGAAGACCCAGATGAAAGCAGAGGATGAGAAAGCAAAGCTCTGCAGCCATGGCCTGGGACCCCCACCCATGCTGGGCATGGGGAACAGGGCTCCTTACCCTTCTTGGAAGAGCACGAGGAAATCCCAATGAGTAGCTCGTGCTTGCACAGCAGCAGGAGTTTGTATAGAGGGTTGCAACCCTTGGAGAAGCCTCAGAGATGCTCAACCCCTGGTGAAGTCAAAAGGAAATCCCCCAGGAAGGTTTTCTGCCCCGTTGACAAACAATTTAAGAGGAAGAACCTTCTTGCGTGCCAAGCAAGGGTCAGATCAGCACACGTGGAGGTACCTAAAGGGTTACCTGCACCTACAACAACCACAGCAAACACGCCTGCCCTGGTGCACACATTCCTCTGGCCAGCCAGACTTGCCTGAATAAAGAGTGAATGACAAGCGACACCAGGAGGGCGTGAAGAAGAGCGAATAATTGAGATGAAATGTCAAGTTAATAAGCTGAACGCGAGGAAGATGGGATAGAAAAAGTAATTTAACCATCAGGGCTTGACAGCACAACAACTCTGCCGAGTCTTCACCACGAAAGCAGCGCGTAAGCGGTACCGTAGGACATTCTTTGCGAGCATTTTCTACTGCGGCTCATTGCAGAGGTGGTAAATGGGATCCAACGGACAAGCCCAGAGGCAGCTTCTGGCTCAGGCTTTCCTCCTCTTTCCTTTTTCACATGGGATTTGGCTAGGCCCAAAACTTTTTTCAGGTGCAAATGTGCACTGTGTCTTTGAAAACCCTGAAGCTGAATCTTCTCATGCCAGCTAAGAACCTGACCTTTTATTTCCATTATTCTTAAGGTTTAAACACCTAAAAAAACATTCTGCTTTAAAAAAGACTTGGTCTTTAATCTTAGATGTAACATACACTTCCTGACAGTTTAGAACCAAAACTACTGGATGAAAGACAAAAGTATATACAGCTATTTTTTTCCGTCTTTTAAGCACTAATCTATTTTTCCTTATATTTACTATTAGAGGGCTTGGAGATGCCACAGGGGTTTAAATCATTGTGCTAAATGTCTGGCTAGAGAAAAGCAGGTACCACCAGGGATGACCAGCATCTCACTCCCCGGGCACAAAGATTTAAAACCCTTCCAGAATTTATGTTTTTCAGTCTTATAAATAAGACCAAACCTAACCCTTTTCCACCCCACACCTACACTCAGCGCAACAGATGCCCACTTACAGCAGCTCCTTGTAAGAGCAGCAGTGGCTTACGAACATCAATTTTAGGCTATTTCCCCAGAAATACAGTGCAATATCTGCTTGATAAGCAGCTGTTCTGACAGGAGAAAAACCAGCGCCAGGACACTGATACATCACTACTAATAAGCTGCTGCTGCAAGTGAAAAAGGCTGTTTGTATTCACACTTGGGATGGTTTGGGCTGCGTGCCGGCAGATCAAGTACACCTTCATACCACAACGTGCCTGTCTTAGTTCTTTGGCACTTATTTACCCTTGAGGTTCACTTCATAGTGTTATTTTTTTTTTTTCTCCCTGGTTCATTTTTCAGCTTTCCTGCAGCGCTGGGAGGAAGAGCCCCCACTCACCCCGGGGCGCTCACCCGGCACATGGACATGCGGAGCCCAGCCCGTGATGGACACGTTTTCTACCAGCCTCACCCCCCTCCCGAAATCAGTAACTGCACCACCCACGGCAGCAGTGTCAGGACGTGTGCCTTGGCACGGAGATTGAGCTGGATGCCTCCGAGATGTTGTCCCTAGACGTCGCTGCTCCTAGAAACCCCCGTGGTTCAGAGGAGCCGCCGCGCTCACCTGGGACGGCTTAGACCTCGTGCTAATTACCCTGGTGATTTTTGCGAGTGCAAGGTGGAACCAGCGGCTCTCCCAAAGGCTCTCCCTGTGCCAGTGCCCCAAGAAATCACAGGGTTATGCCCTGATCCCGCTCCCAGGCGCGGCTCCAAACCAGCTTGGTCCCTGCCTGTATTTCAGATATGCTTTACCTGCCGGAACACTGCTGTCCCTCCAGCTCAGGAGCCATTTATCTAAAATGCAAGAGGAGATCTGGAGAGGAAGGCAAAGGAGGAGGAATGCAACCACGACCTGAGCTGGCTGCAGAGGAGGAGGAAAACAAACACCTTAAAGTCACCAATAGCTCAATTACCAACTTCACAGAAAACCGAAGAGCTTAAAATCTCATGAAGCAATTCCAGGAACACCTCTCTAGTATCACTTGCTTACTCAAGACCTTTGCAAACCTCATTAAAAATGAACTGGATTTGTGTCAGGGAGAAAGGAGGTCACGGGTGAAAGGTGACAAAGCTCAACGGCCAAGATACCCAAGCGCCTGCCCGGCTGCCCCCACCAAGCTCCAGCTTGGTCCAACGTTCAGGGAAATAGAGCAATTCTGAGTGTATTATCACAGCAAAAGCCATGGGGTTTTGTTTTGAAGCTCAAATCAGTTTGCAACCATATTTCTGGCAATGAATCCCTCTGTCCATGGCCTTTGATGCAACCTCTTTGCAGTTGGGGTTTGCAGTTGGGGTTTCCACGACACCTCTCAAGGTGATGCTGCTCTCTCTGTCCCACCAAGGCTTCCTCTGGGCACACAGGTAGAACATCTAGAGAAGTTCCTTGTGGCCATGCCAACCAGTGAAAGGGCAGAGCCAAACCTCTGAGGGTCCCCCAAAGACACAACCAAGGGGCACCTACCGGAGCGTATCTCCATGGGCTACTCCCCATTGATCCCACCAAGTCAATCACAATTCCAGGAGATGAGCCATGAAATCATCTCTTTTCATCTGTATTTCACCCTTGGGCAGTAGATTGAAGCCTCCGGGTTCCCAGGAGGATGGGCAGCCACCACAAGGAAGGCTGCGGAGCCGGCTCTGCTCACGGTAGCGTATTCGTTTGAAAATAGTGAATATGTTAACAATTAGGGAAAGGAAATGCTGAAAGGCTGCCGTGTTAATTAAGGAACTTGCTATCAAAGGACTCATTAAAAGCTACTGAAACGGAATGGTCGTTAAAATAAATACCCATTAATCTTAACATGCAATCAGGCATATGCTGCCACTACCCACCTCGCAGTGGGCAGAGAGAGGGTGGCTCGGCACACACCTACCACTGCCGGAGCCACGGTGGCAGCATGAGCTGGCAGCAGCCACTGACCAGAGGGTCCCAGAAGAGACCCGAGCAGGTTGTCCAAGGGGCACCATAGAATCATAGAATGGTTTCGGTTGGAAGGGACCTTTAGAGGCCATCTAGTCCAACCCATCCCACCACCCCGCAAGGAACGCCCCTGGCTTTGTCGAGGAGGAACCTGCTGGTGCCTCCTGCTTTTCACTTGGCCAAAATTAGGTTCAATGTGGTCACTGAAATGGAAACAAAAGTCCCGTTACAGCACCGAGAACAATTCCACCGCCTTGCCAAAGAATTAATGCAGCATTTCCATGGAAAACAAAGCCTGACAGGTTTCAAATGGCCTGAGAGTTTCCATTTTTTATTTTTATTTTTTTGCTATCAACAGAATTTCTTTTTAATCTGCAACAAGCATTGGGATTGTTGTAATTAAGTATATTTAGACATGTAAATCCATGGACTTCATACAATGGAAAAGTGGGCCAAAAATTAGAATTCCTCAATATTAAATGTCCACTTTTCTATAAACACAAGTTGTCCCAATAATTTCAACACTGAATTTGCTGACTTTTCCAATTCATAATGCAATATTGGTGGTGTATTTTGCACAAGATGGAAACGTGATGCTATAATAACGAGCAATTGTTCGGCGGCATAAAACCAAGAATAATCCCAGCGGATACTTTCTGCACTGGCACAGATGAAGACTTCAAACCCTGCAGACCCCCAGGCATGATCTTCTCCTGCCCCAGATGCCTGTGGACTGTTGTTGCTGCCAGCAGCACTGGAGCCCCAAATCTCACTAAACCATGGGCAAAATCAGTTAATCAGCTCTGTTAACTCTCTTAAGAGGAAAATTTCCTCGCTTGCCTGTGCCATCCTGATTTGCCAGGCTCTTAACACCACTCTGATGCATTTTTTTAATTGCTTTTTTTTTTTAAAAAACAATTGTTTTGCAGCCGCTGAAGGTGGCAAAAAAAACCCAAACCATTACCCAGATATATTAACACTTCCCAAACAGTGAACACAAATGTACAAGGAGTACTCTGTTGGTTTTAAGAGGTTTACTTAAAAAAAACAAACAAACCTCTTATTAATTGCCCAGAAATCCATTTTCAATTTTGACAAAGTGGGTTCTCTGGGGTTTTTGGTTGGATTTTTTGTTGGGTTTGGGGTAGGGTTGTTTGGTTTTTTTTGTTTGTTCGGTTGGGTTTTTTTTAGTATTTAAAAAAAAGCTGTGGATCTGCACCCAACGTCTTGCAAATACAAGTGAGTGTATCCAGGATGAAGAGGCCCAGGAGCAACATGAGAGCCCCAAGCAAAACGGAGGGTCAAGAAGAGGCGTCCCTCCCTGCGTTGGCCAAGCCCGCAGGCTGGTGCAGCAATGCCCACCCTGAGCAGGGCGGTCTCCAAAGATGTCCCCTCTGAAGGCAGGAGCTCAGCTGGCATCAACGACCAGCTTGGCCGTACCAGCCTCTACGGCTGCATCTCTGACGGCATGGAGAGGCAACGGCACAGGAAGCGTGGTCCAAAACCAAAGCTTGTACCTACAGACTCACGGGACGGGATCACATGGACTCAGTGGAAGGACAAGGGACAGGGGAGCTTCCTAAACCGATGCCCCTTTTTTAGTGGCCTCGGAGCACTGAGGAGTTTGATGGAAAGGTAGAGAAAACATCTGCCCCAGTATTTAAAAGAGAGAAGACGCTGATCTGGAGAACTGCAGGATACCACAGCTAAACCAAGCCCAGATTAAGGCGTGAGAAGGGAAGCAACCATATGGAGTTAAAACACAACAGCATGAGCACCAAATCATGGGGCACAATACAGATTAGCAAAAAGAAAAGTTAATTTTTCTAAGAAGTTTTATGTTTAATATAAAAGGAGAATCAATGCAGTGTCTTTGTCCAGGAGACAACTAGACTCGTTAAGTGCTATACAGTCAGACAACACCACACAACCCAGAAAATCAAATCCATCCCTAAGAGTATTAGCTTCAGATTAGGTATCAAGAGAGCAACTCTTAATTAATTAATTCTTTTTATTTGGCTTTGCAGAATCCTTATTAAGAAATCACTTTTTCGTCCCAAAATTGTTTGCGTTATAGAAAGGAGACGAGAGCAGACCGGTCCTGGTTTCCAGCAGGGAACACGCTGTGGGCTGAGCCCTGTCACTTTGTGTTAGACGTGACCCGTGTGGGACACGAGAGGTGACTGATGTGCTTATTAACGGTCGCTTATTAATTTCAGCCACTGTCAAGCTTCGCATTTGATCTCTGGCTCCGTGAAGTCATCCCAGGAGCTACACACTGAAGCCAGAGTGCTGACTTATGGACTTGGAAAAAGGCGACTGGCACCAAGCTACAAGCTGACGTTCACGTGGTTTTGAAATTTGCCAAGGAAAAGAAGAAACCACTTTCCAGCCAACAAGAGAAGGTTGGCGATGAGCAACGCTTGTGGGCCAGGGCTCCTGAGCACAGAGCAATGCCTGTTGGGGAAAGGGATGCTCTCCAGCCTTGGCCTGCCAGGATGCTCCTCAGCCTTGGACCCCCATCAGGTCTTCATGTTACTTAGCAGCTACAAAGTTAAAGGTTTCCTGACGCCCAAACTTATGAAAGGAGAGGCAACAACTGTACACACGTTTCTTTGAAAAGGGTATTTCAGAAAGGCACAGCTGGGATCTTCTGGAACAGTCAATGGCATCACCTTCCTGTCAACAGCCTCCCTTCCAACAGCTACAAAATCCATCCTGCTACTCACAGTAAACGGGACAGGCATCTGTGCCCTGGTTTGCCAGGAATAAGAAGGGCCTCTTTCTCCCCAGGATCTGCCGTGCCAGAAGCGACCTGATGAGCTTCTGGTCTAGGAGGAGGACCGATGCTCTGCGCAGGACGAGCTGCCAGCATTGCTCCCCTTCCCTCTACACCTGATTACTTGGGCTGGGAGCACGGCAGGACATGGTCACCTACGGAAGAAGCTTTGTTGCCATTAGCAAATCACCAGATTTAAACAGATTATCACCACTGAGGTACTGTCGTAGCCTTTTCTGAGTGAAACTGGGGTTTTGGTTTTCTGATGACTTTGACGATCCCTATCACGCAATAGCTTGGTTCAGGAGACAGCCTTCCACCACTGAAATATCTCAGGTTCACCACAGTAAACCTACGAAGAGCAACACCTTAAAGCAGTGCCAACTAACACAATTTTGAGTTAAATTTGTCTCGTGCAAAGACACTCACCTGGAAAGCTGACGGCATGTGAAGAGTGAAAAGAGCAGTTGCTCCAACCAACCTGGAAGGCCACCATCCTCTGACTGAACCGGGATTGCTTTCAAACTCATGCGAAAGCTGAGCCCAAGCTCATGTTTAAGTGGCTGTCTTCCAGAGGTATTTAAAAAAATCAACGGGGTGTCATTTTCAGAAGTAAGCATTTACCACTTACATTCTATTTTGAGCATTAAAGGGAAAACAGGCTGTCACAGATACGGCAGCAAGACAAACACATGGCAAAGCTGAACTCCCAACAGAAGCTTAGAGGCAACCAGACAAATAAAAAAGAAAAGTGGAAAAAAAAGCAAATACAGCAATTATCCTCACCACACAAAAAATAAACCAGCCAGTTACGCCAACCACTGCAGCCCGATACAAAACCCCTCACATTCCAAGAAAAGAGGAAAAACCGTAACAGTTTGGCTGTGTCAAAGATGCCCAGGGTCAACAGCTGGAGGCTATTTTGGCTCAAGCTGGTGGGAGACTCAAGGCTCTCATACAGAGCAGCACAGCAGAAATCCCATCAGGGGCGACGGTCACAACCAGCTCCCACAGACAGATCTGAAAGCACTTGGCTTTTCTTTTTTCTTAATAATGCTATTTTATTTGGTTTGGGTTTTTTTTTGGTCTTTAACCAAATGACACTTAATTTGTGGAGTAACCAGCTCCATGGCAAGGTTTTTCCTACACAGGCACCAAGGGGTCTTGGCACTACGAACTGCATCTACTTGCTCACAAGCAGGAGCGAATACGCCCAGCAGCAAAAGCACAACTCAAGAATTTTGTAACCACATATAATCGTGGGATCCAGGATATAAGAGGAGCCGGGATAAGAGCATGCACAGGAACACAAGATTTTTTCCCTCGCTTTGACTGCGCTGTCAGAGTCAACAAGCAAGCAAAAAGTCAAAGAAAAAATAAAGTCTGCTTGCTTTTTTTTTTTTTTTTTTTTTTAAATAGGAAAATAAATAAATAGAAGGAAGGGCAGGGGGTGGAGGAGGGAAGTACCTCGGGACGCAGCTGTTATAACTGAGCACAGGGCAGTTTCTTTGAAGCCTTACGGAGGCACACACAAACACAGAACCAGGCAGAGGTCTTTTTGTAACTCAGTAGTTTGCAGCAAAGCTGGGAAGCTGCTGGATTGGTTTTGGGTTTTTTTCTTTTTTTTTTTGCATATGCACATGTGCAAAAACCCCCAAGGAAATAGAGGATTCCAAGATCTGCGTCTTTTTCCTTGCACACCATCCAAATGCATGGCAGGATATTTTTAATTAACCGCTTTTTAAAAGTCAATAGCATGGAAACAGTTGTGTGCAGAGCCTGGCGCACCCGAAACGAGCAGCGCCTGTGTTGGAGCATCCAGCTGCTGTCTGGTCTCCTGAGATGCTTCAGAGATCTGTGCAAGGACCTTCACACTGGACACGGGTGGGAAAGCACCCCTGCCAGTCCAGGTTAGGCGTACGACAACATTATGCTTTGAGAAACGCTAGGAATTATATGCTTTATCCTTGTTAACCACTTGATTTAACTGTAGACACTCTCATTAATCACGTAACCATCTGATCCCAACTCTCCCACCAGGCTGGAGGTTCAGCCCATGGCATCAAACTCCTGTTCCAAATCTGCTGCCTTCCACTTTCTTTATGTGACCCTCTTTTTTAAACAATAGAAGATAAAAAACTCCTGTCTACCTGCTCTCTAGCTACTCCGTGCTGTAACAAGCTGCATTGCAAACGCCTGCGCCGCCTTCTTGCACTGAGAAATGGCATCACAAGACAGGGAGGTGCAGGGGCCAGCAGGAAAGCAGCTACCAAAACCCACACGAAACCCAAAATACATGGACAGAGCATGTCATGACAGGTCAAACCACTTCTCCTTCCCCCAGAGGGTATCTCCACCAAGTGGCTCAATTTCCCTGGCCCAGCAGCAAGAGGGAACCCTAAACTGAATTGCACCGTTGACCAAACTGTACAAACCTGGGGCTTTTGACTTGCCACGGTGGCAGTTTGGCAGCCTCCCCCCAGCACTAAATATTCATTTTCCAATATTTAAATGCATTTCAGAGGAAACACGAGCTGCAGACCCAGAAAGGATAGTGCTGTAGGTTCACTGCAACCCCAGGGAGAAGATGGCGACCCACGGACCTGCTGGGTGGGCTTGGACAAGGCACAGGCTTGATGCTCCTCAACCTTTCTCTCCTCCATGCTCATCACTTGTGTCTGCACAGAGATCATTCACCTCTGAAAAAGACACCAAGACCCTGCGACAAGAGGTGTCAAGGAAAAACCGTGGTGCTCCAACAGCGGAGGCATCTCGGCCTGCAAAGGAATTAAACCCATAAATAACCTGCCTTTAACGAGTCTCTATATGCACGCAAGAAGCATGAAATAACCCGAATTTTTCTCAGTCCTATTTGTGCCTCCTAACGCGGAGCAAGGCTCTCTCCTGGTCCCCGTGTCCATGGGCTGAAATTTTCCGAGTTACTTGACGCAAACCAGAGCCGTGGCCTGACCGTGATCGGAGCGCGCGGCTCCAAAACTGGAACGAACGAGAGAGAAAAAAAAAAAAAAAAGACATATTTCATCCTCCTCTTTTGTGGCTTTTATTTTCTTTTGTATTCGCTTTGGGAATAACATTCTTTCCATTGGGAAGAGCCTGATTTTCCATTAAATACAAAGCAGCTGCCATTTTGGAAACAAAAAGTTGATTAAATACAGATTTTTTTTATTTTCTCCCTAACATACGAAGAGCTAGAACCACACTTCTTTCTGCTGATTTATCAGGGCAAAGCATCTGCCAATTATGGCAGTAGAAAGGCTTAAAGAGAGTGAACTGAATTGCTTCATCTTTGCTATATAATTTTATAATTACAATTTAATGTTATAAATAAAGGGGGAAAGATCTCAAGGCTTGGAGCACAGTATGCTGCACTCAGCCTTGCGGTGAAGCCCTCTGGTACACCAACACGAAGGGTTTCTCACCCTTCGCACACACATGGATGCTCCAGATTCCCCGTTTACGCAGATTTCTGCTTGCCGAGACGCCGAAGGAAGGGTCGGCATGTTGCCGTGACGTACAGCCGCCTGTTGGAAACGCAACTAATACATGACTTAAAGCCCAGATGTTGAACAGACTGGAAAAAAGGATGAGCTCAAAACGAAACAAAAAAAAAAACCCAACAACCACCCACTCCATTTCCACTCCATGAGCCATCAACACCAATTCGGGAGGTATTTTTTTTTTCCAAGCAGAGCAGATTACTGAGTGACCAACACAAGCGGCGTATGAAACTTCAGCTCGGTTTACATTTTTCCAAAAACTAAATCATACATTAAATTTCCATTTTCAATATTCAGATGGTATAGTTGAAAAACAGAGAGAAGAAAAAGATGGATGGTGAAAGCTGTAGAAATTACTGTTAACTTCTTTTTTAATTAACCCATCAGGCTCTCGTTATTTATTGCCATTCATGAAACACAATGAAGAAAGACCACGGCGATCACGAGAAATCCATAAGGATCTGCAATTTTAAATGCTTTGCATCTCTTTCTTGCTATTACATCTAACCTAGGCTACAAGATCCAGGGAGAACATATCTCTGTGTAATGGCACCCCTACGATGGACATGAAACAACGTGCCCTTAATTGCAGCCACTTCAACCATACCAAGAGCACGCAACTGTGCTCAGGCGGCTGTCAGCTCCGAACGATGGGCACGAGCTCCCAACGCCTCTCCGTGCAACCTCAACTCAAGCGATCTCTGCTCGGGGACCCCAAAGGACACTGCATTTGCAGGTTGGTCTCCTCCCGTGGGGAGGTTAAGCAAGATAGCTGGGGCCTCTGGAAGCAGATGTGGTGTTCATTGGTGGTCCTTTGCGCGTCCACAACTTAAAAGAAGCCTTACAAGATTTCAGGTTGCCAGTGGATGAAATAAGAGGAAAGTATGCAATTGCAGTGTCTATTGTTTCGCTTAAATTCGCTAAAAGGGGAAAAAAAAAAAACAACCCAAAAACCTCATACTTTAACTTCTTGTTAGGGTTTTTGGAAGGTATAGTTTGGGGCTCTGGTGCAGGAAACAGCAGGCGTGTTTGGATTCCTTACGCTGAGAATGGATTTTTGGCTGCCAAATTCCCCGTACCACACATCTGATTCTTTGTGTATGTACGTGCATGCAAAAGTAAGCATAAAATAGCTTTATAAATCTAAGTTTGTAAAATAAAAATCAAAGCCAAACATGCCAAGGTGACTACACAAAGGGAAACAACAATACCTAGGGAAGCGTGCACACCCTGGTTTAAAGGATTTATGGGACTGGGCATTTTAGCTTCAATTAATTTTCAAAGTGCTGAAAGCAGACAAGAAACCATGTAATTACAAGATAACTTGGCTTACCCGGATTCGAGTTAACTAGCGCTCCTGGGTTAATCAAAGGTCAGCCTTCTCCCCAGCCAACAAAGCTAAATCCACTGTATTTGAATGCTTTGCTCCTTGCTTTAAAGCAACCATTAGTTCTTGTTTCGACCCCTTCATTTTGGTAAGTATTTGGGATTTCGGAGACACTTGAGAACACCACGAAAGTAATGCACAGCCACCAGACCGCAGCGAGGCGGGCAGCACGGGACCACACTGCCATGCAAGCGCTGCTCCGGTCACCGGCCCATCTCCTCCCCGCCAAGGCACCCTCGTTTTAAGGGCTTTTTGCCCAACCTTCAGGGCAAGCTGGTCCAAGCACCCCCTCAAGAGACTCAGATCATCTCTGGAGAGCAGGGGAAGCCCCCTGAGGACCATACAGGGAGGATTTGCTTTTCTTTTTTCTGTGCGTCTGTATCTACAACACCGAGAAACTTCCAGGATTAGCCACAACTACTTCCCACCAGACATTTTAAACTCCATTACAATTACTCCTTTGTCCCGCTATTTTGTACAATCAGATTTTTATTTTTCAATCTCTTTTAGACAGACAGATTAGTGATTTATTTCCACCAATTAATACAAACTACCTAGAGAACAGAAAATTAGAGGGGTTAAAAGGAAAATTAGAATCTGTTGCAGTTAAAAACAAAACCAACTAAGAGCAGGCTAGCAAAGTCCCACCATATAAAGGGATTACTCCATTCCTGACCCTTTCCAGGGGACCTCCAGGTATTATTTTTCATTGATTTACCTTAATGAAACTAATGCACCCCTCTCCATAGGAAGCTGACTCCATAGCTGTCTAGGCACTGGATTCAATTAAAGAAATAAATACATCTGGCTTCTAAATGGTTGAAAGCCTTGAAAAGCCAGAGGCAATACAACTTTTTGCATCTGTCTCTCTTAGGATACGCCCTAAGGACACAACGTAGGATGGTCGACATTCAACACCGCTCCTGGAAACCCGCAGCCACGGGGGGATGCCCGAAGCATCCCTGCCTGCTGCCCGACGGCACGGGCAGCTCCCGCAGCCCTGCCAGCAGCCAAGCCATGGCTTTGATGGAAGCTGGCCTCAAATTGCTTTAACAAGGCTCTTTCTTTTCAGAAGCTGGCGCTGATTTGAGACCTCGATGTTGACTTAGAAACCCCCAGGTGCCCAGAGCCTGCAAATACTCAAGGCTTAGCTATGCTCAGTTTCCAGGAAAAGGGGTACACGCACCCAACCGCGGCATGAAATATCAATACTACCATAGCAGCTCAGCATTAAAATGAAGAGCAGGGGTTAAAGGTGGAAAAGCAGAAGCTGGGGTAGAGGCTACGCCTCCGTGACAGCCACATCTCACACCGCACAACCGCGTCGAGCAGGGCTGTACCGACAAAAAAAGGAGACACGCTTTGCTCGCACGTGCCTTGGCTTGCAGACATGGGAATAGAGGAAACAAGGTAGCTCGAGAGCACTTTGTTTGCGATCTATCCAGGGAAGTGCCGCAGATTTTTCTCCCGCACATGAAACAAGCAGAAATGACAAAGTTAGAGGGATTCGTTGAACCAGAAGGCAGGTCCGAAACGTCTCCTTCGCTTTCTTTGTGCTAATTGCCCTAATCCAAATAGAGAGATAGCAAACGTCAAGAACCCACACTATTTTCTGGATAAAACGCTATTCTACCACTCTAGCCAGAGGGAAGGCTTAGCGGTTCAAGCCCCAGGCCGGAGCACTAAGACCAGGAGGAACCTCAGGCTGAAATCCCCATCGGGGATTTGTCTGAAAAAAATACAAGGAGCGAGGGGGGATTTTACAGAGACCTTTTCTCTTTCAAGCAGAGGCTGAAGATCCCATCATGCTTTCCCTAATAACAGGCATTTCCCCTAATTCCCCGTACATTTAGGGATGCCTGGGGGATAAAAGGAGCCAGTTAAATGCAACATGCTCTAAAAGCCACAATTTAGCAATGCTATTGCAACACTACGCTTGTGGGTGACCTGTCTGGAAGGAAACCCTTTCCCCTGGTCTCTTATTTACCCTACTGATTTAAACTTATACTCAGTCTTTTCCGTTCCTCCCTTCTGAGACTAAGGACCTTTTCTGGTTCAACTCACCCTCTAACATTGGAGGTGCGAGCAGAGCAGACTGAATGCGCATGACACGCAGTCTTGTACTCACCGACATTGTAGAGTGGACATCTACATCCCCCTACAGAGGACAACACAGGGAGTTTAAAGTCAAATGCAGAAGAGAGCAAAGCAACAGCGAGAAAGGCAGAGAGGTACACATTGGTCATCGCCCCAAGGTGCCTACAACCTGTCGACGCTCCAGCCAAGGCGCCGGCTGCTCGGCAGTTGGCAGAGTGTTAAAAAAGCGAAATATGGGCTCTTTGAACCTGGTCTAAGGAGGACGAGAAGGAAATCAAAGTACCACAAGATCACTTTTATTGCTATTAAATTAGCTCTGCGAGTCAACATCCACGTGCCTCAGCTCTCCCACCTGTAAGACGGAGGTGATGGACGTCAAACCCTAGTGAGTGTCAGCAGGGATCAGCTCAAGCAAAACTTGCTTAGCTCTTCCGAGGGCAAGGGGATGTTATCTAAGCACAGACAGGACTCATACAAATCTAAAGAAGGTGTCTTTGGTGCTCACACAATGTTTTCATGATGGTTATATTCCACTCAGGTCCCTCCCAATGTGATCAAGGCTGTGGTTGGTGCAAAGTTCAAGGCATTTTACTTCCACGCACAGTGCCTTGTCTTTTAAAATATTACAGAGGGATTTGGCTTTTTAAATAAAAACATAGGTAATCATTCTCTTTAGAAAGAAAACAAACACTTCCAAAGCTCTTTCTACCAAAGCAAGAACTGCTGGGGCTGGCGTATTTATTTGCAACCGGGAGGAGATGCCAATATGGTGAATAAGGCAAAAACATTGCAGGCAGAGCGGCTGCGGCGTTCACGCGGCTCCAGCTGAAATCTGTGCCTGCCATCTGGCAAAAATAAGCACAAAAGGAAAAAAAAAAAACCCAACTCAAAAACCCCTTTGCAGAGAGTTCACGCTGAACTGCTCAAGACGGCAGAGGTTAGAGTTTGTTCAATCGCTGAAAGATTGCTTCCCCTTCCCGGGTCAGCATCACCTCTTGACCTGCCCTGATTACCTTCCAAAGGAGGTTATCAAGATACAAGACTAACAGAGGATTAAAGGAAACTTAAAATAAAAACAAAACACCCTCCCCTTTTCCCAACTCTGCTCCCCTCCCCCAAGAAAACATCCTTGCTTTGTTAACCTGACAGTTCACTGTAGGTGTTGACACAACCCTCCATCTTTGAGAAGCTTAATGTCAACAAATCAGTGTGTTTGGAGTAGCCCTGTCAATGCGATTTACATTAACTTGTCTAACAAGAAAGAAAAACAACAATCAGCCATCAAAGACAAAAGGCTTTTTCACTCATTCTTTTAAAAGTATTATGCTGGAAATGTTAATTTTTGAGGCCATGGCCCTTTACTTGCTGAAAACCAGAAACCACCTTTTTTTTTTTTTCTTCCCTAAAATACTTTTTTTTTAAGTATTTTTTTTCTTAAAAAAAAAAAAAAAAAAAAAAGTATTTTCTTTTAACGGAGGCCCGAGCATCCCATGTTAATAAGCTCAGCAGCAGCAGTAACCGACTCTCCCTGGTTAACGCAGGAAGAGGGCAGCCTTGAAGCCAAATGTTAATTATGCTTTGATTTCCACCAGCGTGTTATTTGCTTTGAGACATTTTGGGCACTTAGCGGAGCATTTTCGAATTGTGGCTCTAAACCACCATGAAAATCTCATGCAGCAGTGGTATGCACCAAAACCCCATTAACTTCACCATGAACTTTTCCTCCCCGCCCCCCGCCCAGCACACGCTGTACCCACCAGCATGCCCTTTGCAGCCGGGGGTTCGGCGTCTTGAAGCAAAGCTGGAAAAAGGAAATCGATTCCAGGGATTCCTAATATCAAGTGGTTTCCACCATTTCCCACAATGTCTACTCTGATGCTCTAAAGGAAAAATTAGGGATTTCAATTCCTGCTTTAACGCTAGAGAAAGCGGAGACTCTTTATGCCACTCCACAAGTCGGGACTAACTTTGGTCTGGGCTATTTTTCCTGTTTGAGCAGGGGGGCTGGATGAGATGACCTGCTTGCCCAGAGAGGTGGTCGATGCCCCGTCCCTGGAAACATTCAGGGTCAGGTTGGATGGGGCTCTGAGCAACCTGATCTAGTTGAAGTTGTCCCTGCTCATGGCAGGGGGTTGGACTGGATGAACTTTAAAGGTCCTTTCCAACCCAAACCATTCTGTGATTCTGTGACCTCCAGAGGTCCCTTCCAACCTCAACCCTTCTGGGATTCACCCCAATAAATACAGGAAAAATTCAGCCCTATGTATCTAAAAAGGGAAACACAAAACCTAATGCCCAAATCTTGGCTTGGAGTCACCTTTTAGCTCACTCAGCATCTCTGCTCCTCTTCACCCCCTCTCTGAAACGTTGACTTGAGTCAACCGGACCCTTCAAGGCCATTTGATCTGCCTTGCGGCGAGCTGGAGCCTTGACCCCAGAAAGGTTTCCTGCAGATGAGCAGCCCCGTCCAAGACAATGGGATTACTCACACCCGTCAAGTTAAGGAGCCGCCTGCATTTTTGCAGGCTCAGGACTTTCGGCTCCATTCTATTACAGGACAGCACTTTTTGTTGGTGTAATTTTAGCACGGTAACTGCCGACATGCCCAGGCTGAGTTTCTTTGATCAGCAGGTGAAGGTTTTTTCTCAGCATAATTACTGTTGTGACAAAAGGCAGGTGAGTAGCTCAACTCCTGCCACTTAGTCATCTCCTGAGACTGCTACTCTTCTCTCCTAAAAAACTGCTGCAAGTTCAAATACTAGGAGAGCGCTTCTCACTTATTTTAAAATTGTGTAAATTCAGTCAACATGAAGGTACCTGCTCTGTAAGACAGGGGCATTTCTAAACCAGGAAAGGACAATGAGAACAGGAAAGGACGGTGTTGCATGGAGGCCACTCCAAGAGACAAGAAGATGCTCCACTCTCCAAGGATGGTGCACAGTCACTTGCTTTTCTTTATGAGCTACTGGCAGTGGGGAAATCCTATATTTTATAGCTGGAACAGGCTGCAAAGTCATTTCAAACTGGCCAGCAACTCCTCTTAGATCGTAATGCTATGGTGCTAATAATTTGGCTGGATTTGGACCAGCAGTATAGAAACAGTGCTACCTTGCCTCTAGCAATCCTCCAATATCCTCTTTTAATTATAATTCACCCTTTTTGGAGATAGTTCCTTTCCCTCTTGAACCCTTCTCACTCTTTCCTTTCACAAATGAAGCTCATCCCACATAACTGGTGCTTTCATAAACAACTCTGACATTTTTCTGCATTGGTTTAGGCAGATGGGAGCCTCTGCACACCTTATCTCCTACATTTCATTTAGCAAAGCGCAGAAATTTTAATGTGTTTCTAAATAAGCCACTGGGAAAAGGCCCTTGAACCCTACAAGAACGAACCAGCAGAGAGACCAAGGGAGCTGGGTGCCTTTTCAATGTACCCTGATTCTTTTCTGACTTGTTCTCACCCACCGTTGCCTATGGGATATCATCAATGTTCAATGATAGCATCTTCATAGCACTCCTCTAAAGGAAGCAACTCCAATATATATTAAAAAAGCCCCAGACCTACATGTCCTACAAACCACTGAACCAGATCTACAGCTTCATAAATCAGATTGCAGCGTCTGACTGACTTGCCTCCCCTGTCTCACAGGGCTGTCGGGAGGATCAGTGCTGTGCAATGCTTTGAAGATAAGGTGCTGCGTGTGTGCTGGTTGAACAGCACCGGCACGTGAGCCGGCACCTCCACCAGGGCAAACTGCAGACAGCCTTCTTCTCAGCTGGGTCCTTTCTAATCCAGTTCTGGTACAGAAAAGGCTGGTTCGATCTGTCTCAGTCCTTTTTAGAGCAATTAGCTGCCCTCCCAGTCTCCAAAACAATTTTGACTCCCTCAAAAAGGACATATTAATATGTAAGGAAGATAAATCACTCCAGGTCCATCTCATAGATCATTGTGGGCATCTCTCCCCATCCTCATCTCTCCTGCTAGCTATGCTTCATGCTCTGGTGAAGAGACCAATCTCCCTGTCAAACTCCATTACTTGCTTGCATAAGTACTCCCAGTATGATTAGTGGAAGTGGTCTCCAGGTGATAACCCACCCCTGTGCATCCACATCTCCTTTTTAAGGAGAAATCCAGCGGTTGAGGAATCCAGCCACCTCCAAGCACCTCCAGACTCCAGAGGGCACCTGCCCCACGCCTGCTCGCATGGCCACCAGCCACGCTGCTCGGGGCTGCTAATGGACGGGACATGTTGGCAATAAACCTGGCCTGAACAAGAAGATGGGCAAAAGCCCTTCTGACCTCCCTGCACAGGAGGCAACACTTCATTTAGAAGTTCGCTGCAGTGACAACAGAGCCAAGAAAGCACCTTCTTCTCAACAGCACCTCCAGGTGCAGAGGACTGGGAAAGCCACTTTGATTTCTCTTTTGGTGGCTTCTCCACCCACAGCAGATCAGTCCTCATTTTCATCCGGCTACCAAACCTTCGTGCTGTGATAGAGAAGGCCAAAGGCATGAGCCACGCAGAAGACTGCAAAGTTTTGGGGCTGTAACACTTCCTAAAACGGCTCTGGAGTGCTTGAACATCCTTCCAGTAGAGCAATCACAGCGACATAAACAAGCAGAATGGAAACTGCCGTTGTGTATGATTAGTCTTTTCTTCCTGTTTATATCCAAGCTCATGAAAGGTGCCCAGTGTGTGCCGGTGTACCATAATCCTGGGCACCCACCAGCAACAAATAAGTAACAGTCCAGTAAAGAAGAACAGTCTGAAATTGCTTTTAGGACAAATATAGTGTTCTGTGGATTTGCTATTTCAAAATACCTGCTGATTGAAGATACTCATAAGTATATATCCAGACAGTCAGAACAAATCTTATTTAAAGGAAAAAAAGCTGTTTGAGCAAAAATGAAACTCCCTGATGATTATATTTTTCCTATTCAACGGGACACTACTCAGCCAACTGCAAAAAATAACATAACATACATTTTTTGATCGCAATAACAGCATAAACACAGGTATATCTTAGGCAGAAGAGAAAAGAAAGAAACATATGCTGCCTTCCAATGCAAAGCAATATTTTGATGTAAGGCACCCAGTGACTTGACAAACATTTGGAAATGTATCTGCAGTTCAAATAATAGACACCCTTATACTGGGATCTCTTGAAAAAAACCTTGAATGTCCATTAAGCTGAAAGTTAATATCTCTGAAAAATAGGTGGCTAGTGAATTATGATCCTAATTCTACATGGTGGACTGTGATATTTCCCTTGTTCACCTATAAGTAGGCTTGCAAATACTTAGGGAGACTCTCACTGAAGCCCAACTTCTGGTAAGACATGAAATAGCTTGCTTTATAGATTTGTTATTTCATAACACTTGACAGTACAAGGGCCCACTTCCATCACACTCCATAAAACTTGAGCAACTATTAGCTTCAACAGCGCCATCGGATGCCCGTGCGCTCCCTGGACAGAAAAAGAAAGCAAATCGGTGGAGGTGGCTTACCGGGAGGTGGGTGAACACAGCAAACGTGCTGCGCAGAAAGCCAATGAGATCTACAAGGTAGTCGCTGGCCTTGCTGCCCGGCTCCATGGCCATCCAGTCGTAGTCCGCCAGCTGCAAGAACTGGTCTATCTTCTGGTTCAGGTTGGTATAAATCTCCTCCTCGGCAGCATGGCGGGCGTCCTGGGAAACAAGACCATGTTACATGGCATCGAGTCTCCATATCACAAGTCTACAGAAATAACAGGACGTGAGATTGACCCAACCTTTAGCCCTAAAGGTGGCACAATACAAAGTGCCTGTAGGCAACTATGAGGCTGCTACAGCCTCAGGTTAGCTCAGCCTGGTGGGACATGTGCCACCAGGTCAGGGGTAGGCAAGATCAAGCTGGTGTCTGCCTCTGATGCAACCTGGGGACCAGGAGGACAAATCTAGTGCAGGATGGGAGAGAGAGAGAGATGGGAGAGGAACATCCCATATGGAAAAAGGTCGAGGCCCACCAAACTGTGTGCAGGTCCACGGGGTGCAGGAGGACCACAGAGAAGCCTCCCTGCCGGAATAAGGGTAGAAAAACTCACCCTTCGGCCAAATAGGTAGATGATGCCAGGTGGGACAACAAATGGACTTCCCTGGGGATGTGGGGCCTCAGTCTCCTGCTGAGTTACCCCAAGGGCAAATCTCACCTAACCAATTCCTCGGCGCTGTTCCCATCTGCTGCTTTCCAGCCACAGGACACAATTCAGACACCCCACAGTTGACCCAATTATGGCCTTAAGATTTCATATAAAGTATCTGAGTGGACACTCCTGGGTTATGATTTAAAGATTTAAAGACTGGGAAGTCTAGCAGTTTCTGCCAGCCCTGATTTTTAGAGGACAATGCTAAAAGGAGTGGAAAGATACAGAAATATAAGTTCTGAAAATCTATTCTCCTCTTGGGTGAAAGAGGAGAGCTTGTGCTCATGGCCAGACGTGCGTAACACTGTATGGCGCTCAAATAGCAAAATGATAATTCATTTAAAAAAAAAAATCAGGCTTTTGTTTAAAAGCTGCCTAATCCTTTAGATAATAAGTGCTGCAGTCACAGCCTGTAAATTAGGGCTACAAAGGCTCACGATCTCAACAGAAGTAATGCTCTGAAGGACAAACCCAAAAGCTAGTCTGATGGCGTAAGCTTCCCAGGATATGACAAAATTACCTTTCAGCTCAGCTTAGCTCCCTACATACACACATCCACACACGCGCTTTGGAAGCAGATACTCTCCAACCAAACATCAACTCCGCGGAGGCGGATCTACCAGCCTTCTCACCTTGAAGGTTGTGGTCCCATAGAGTTTTGTAGTGTGGACAGTTTCTGGAAGTACATTAGTGATATTGGTTATGAATTCCTCTAGGAACTTGCAGGATTTCTCCAAATGGGTCGTATTTATAATAATCTGTACAAGCTGCAAAGGCAAAAAAAGGTATCCTGAAGCCAGGGACGTGCCAGGTTAATGGACGGCAATTTATGAGAACTTCTGGCATGAAAAGCTGACGCTGTACAAACACACACAGCTTTGCTACACGCTCAAAGACTCTTCTCCTTTAACAACATCAGAAACGTAAATAAAAGATAATTTTGGGGGAAAAGCATTTCCCATGACAGCCACTAATACCACAAAAGATTTTTTTTAATGACTTTCCTACATTCAGCTGTCAGTCAGGGCTCATTTCAGCGCAGTTCAAATACAACAAGGCTTACAAAAAAATGCCATGTCAAATCACAAGTATTCTGTCTGCTAATGAACCCTAAATAACCCATATCTTGAGTGACACCGAACAACATCTTACTAAGGCATTTAACAAAGAAACCACAACGTTTTACTTTTCTGAGGGTGGTGCGGGTGAACAGCAGATCTCATCCTGGTATCTTCCCGGTTATCATACCCACCATTATCTGCAATTTTCTTAATGCTGTCTTCTCAGCTGCCTTCACATGGCACTATTTCAGGATATTAAAGGCAACTACAGCGTAAAAGCCTCTGCTGAAGTCAACCAACACAAACATTTACAATCCAGAGCAAACCCACCCAGGCTTCCATTTTAGGATCACTGACTTGGAAGCATCATTAATTCCTTAAGCAGATACCTTTTTTCCGAGCAGACTGCCGTGAGTATTTTCAAGGTGCAACATAAGCTATAACAAAACCCTTCCAAATAACGTCTAGCTCAGATATCATGCCAAAACAGTTCTCTTACAGACTCAGAAGGCATTATAATGCTCCAGATTGATGTAATTTAATTGCTGGAGTATGGCGTGGCAGTCCGCAGTTACCTCCTCTAAAGAAATTATTTTGAAACACTTGCAAATCTTCTGAACGAGATGGGTTAATCACCAATTTGAGTGTTGCAGGCACAGAAATACTGAAGTAACGCTACAAAGATTATAGCACCCAACCCTTGTTAGCGCCAGATGACATGAGAAGGGGAAATGGTCACAGTTGGGGAGGTTTATCTTGGATATCAGGAAGGAAAACAGTCATTAGGAAGATAGAGCAGAACAGGAACAGGGTGCCCAGAGAAGCCGAGGGACCTGTGCCTTGGAGAAATTAAAACTCATGTAGAGAAAGCAATGGTTGACATGATCCGAGTGAGTAATAATCCCACTTCCACTGAGAGGTTGGGCTAGATACCTCCGGAGGTCCCTTCCAGCCACCACTTCTGCCATTTCAGTCAGGTTTTTGTTTTTAAAAAGTCAAATTCCAATCTATTTGAACTCCTCTCGTTTTGTACTTGGTCCCTAGAATGTATTACACAGGTAACTAGGAGGGCTTCTCATTTCCAAATTCCTTGGGTTACTTCTGTTCTTGATTTTTGCCTTCAAACGAGCGCTCGTTTGTTTGCCTTTCTCTGTGTAGACAGCCCTGCCATCATGATCATGACATATTTTCCTACAGTTTCAAGTTAATCAAGTATTAGATATTTCCAACTGTGTGAAATTCCTCCTAAACTACTTCTCTTATCACCACAACTTACCGGTCCAGATCACCTATCAAACTTGAAGGCCCTGATTGCTTTGTTTCTCTTCCACCACTTGCTCTGAGCTTTTCTGCTCTCTCTCTGGCTCCTTCAAGTTCTCTTGAATTCAGAGGGAGAAGACCTTCTCATTGGGGTATTCAAATGCAAAAAATAGTAGCATTTTTCCCTCTCTTTTGTTGAGGGGTGTCAGGACTATTCAAAACACCAGAATTATTTGGAGCAGACTTGGTAGCAAACTTCAACATCCACTGCTCAGAGGTAGCCCCAAAAAAGAGCAACGAAAAAATAGAAGAGGATAACAAACTGGGAAGGCTGGTACACACAGCCTTGTATCACCTTGTCCACTGCTTGGAAAATGACATTGGAGAGCCCAGAAATGGATGGTGTTGCTTTGTGCAAAAATTAAATCTGGGAAGTGATAGCTATGCAACGTACTTAAATATCTTCTGTAATCACTTTTGACACCAGGACTCTGCTTGTATATGCTCCGGGACGTTTCAACACACCCTTTAATTCCTGTGCTCCACACAGTCACATCAACGTCTTTTCTTAAATGGGAAGGATTTGAGAAACTCAGAAGAAAAACACCACGTGTTTCCATTTGGACAAACAGCTCAATGGTTACACCAAGAAAAAGGGCAGGAGGGGACGAAGATGCTTAAAGTAGTTTTTCTTCAACCAAATTAGAAAAAACTGATGGTAGAGATAACCCCAGGAGAGAGCTAGTTGTACCTTGGTAAGTGGCAAGGAACAAGAAGGTGAAAAAATAAGACATTTAGAGATGGACATCAGTCTCTGGACATACTACACCTTTATTTTAAACTCAAGTTGTGCTACGTAGGCTTTCCTTGCAAAAATCCTCCTCAGCCCCAAAGCATGTGAAGAAGCCACTCTCAGCCCAAGGAGAGGCGTCTCCTTCACCCAGAGTGGAAGATGCCAAGGAACATCTACACCGTCTAAACCGGGTAAAAGCAGCTGAGAGGACTGTCGCACTCGGTTTGCCCTTCCTACACTCAATCACACTGTGAGAACGTTTGCAACAGCAGCAAAAATGATCATTTGGGGGATGGATAGTGCAGGGATAGTGTTGCATTCCTCTTTGTGGAGGGAGCCTTGGGAGGAGCAGGACGGAAGAGGAATTTGCCCCCAGGGAGCAGAGAGATTCCAGGCTTCAAGATAAAGGGCTGAGGAAGCATCATGTGTAAATACACACCGCTGTAAATGCACTAAACTCCAAAACTCACCTCCATGGCGTATTTACAGTGTCCAGAGAACACGACACATTTCTATAGTACAGTCAATTAAACAACTGCAACTGTATTAATACCTACTCATTTAATAAAGCACAGAGAGGTCCCACTAAGGCATCCAAACTGCCTTGGGTACCACACACGTTCCCAAACAGCCATGATTTACACGCATTAAACTTTTCAGAAATCTGACTTTGTGCACAAAAAAGTATCAACCGTGAAAAGGAAATGCCAATACAGAGTTTAAACTGCAGCGATGTGCTGAACCCACCTCAAACGTCACCTACAGATGGGGACCACTCCCCCACCCTCTCCTAGCTCCCACTTGCCTCTTCTCCGGTGCTCATTGAAGTCCTCTTACCCACCACTTCAATTCAGATATATAATGTTCCACAAATTCAAAAGAGGGGCAATTCTAACAGCAACAGCAAAAAATCTTCCCCTTTCCTGCAGTATTAAGTGTTTTCTTTGTACAGCGATGCTGTCTGGTTCCATTGTTGTTTTCCAACCTAATATTTCATAATAATGCTCCAAACCAGCATCTCTAAAGGTGCTGTAAGGAGTTCCAGGGGACCAAACCCCCTCCCGTCACCCTGCCCTGGAAATGGGTCTCCTCAAAGCCACGTCCTACCTCCGTCAGCCCAACGTTTTTCCTCTTGATGACATTCTGTAAACAGTTGCTCAGCGTTCGGGTCAGCAGCAGATTCGTAGATTTTCTAATCATATCATCAACTTCGGTGGAGCTGAAAAGTAGAATTTAAAGAGAGATTTGCAGAATGCTCTGTGAAAAGAAAATCACCTGGAGCCCTCATCACCCAGTTTCCTTCGCAACCCTCTTCTGCCTTACGTGCGATCACCTGTGCACCGCTTACAGGCACTGACATACTAATATATACCAAAATACCAACCAATTTAGGCCTTTTTGTGCATGTGTCAGTAAGGAAGGGGGACTAACGCGTGCTAAACCCACATCCCTGAGCCTCTCCTCTTAGAGGGGCTGTTCCAGCATGGGTAAGAGCTGCCCACAGCATCAGCACTAACCATGCAGCCAAGCCACCAGCCTGCACACCACACTGGAGTTTTGCACGTTCAGTACGCAAGGGGAAAGGGATCAAAGACCGGCAATGGGGGGAAAAAAACAAATCAAACTCCCAAAATACCCTCCCAACCTTCTCATGGCTTTTTCTTTAACTAAATCAGACTGGAAGCTCTTGCAACACATTCATGCCCTTTGCCAGATGGTTGCAACTGCAGCTTTGCTGAAGTTTGGGGGTTTGGCTTTCTGCTGCCCCCCCAACGCATACCAGAAAGGTGCAACCTCTCCTTTCTGAAGGAGGTTTTGGAAACCCACCCTGACACAGGCTCCTTTGATCTCTCGTTGGCCCTGCATTAGCCCTGACACCACGGGGCTTTATCTCTGGCAGCACAGTGACAAGCAGCTGAGGGCAAAGAAAATTTTCAACTGGAAGGCTGAGAAGCATTAATAACTTTAAGGCTCCTGGTAAATCACGGCCGTGACCTTTTGTTCCTTCTCCTGTTTTACCTGACAAATAGGCCAGATTACAAAGCAGAGATGGATACGAGAGGCCAACGCAAAGCTTGCAGTTACCCCACCGCCAGCGTGCGAGGTGGGGGATCTCAGGATGCTGCTGTTGGGGTGCCTGCTGGTGCAGGGACGGGTGCTGCCAGCCCTTGTCCAGCTCACATCTCCCAAACTTCTTTGTCTAAGGTTAGAGCAGATGCACTGAGCCAAGCCCTGGTCCATCAGCGCCATGAGCTTGGGAAAACAAGTCTGAGTCTTCTCCAACAGCAACCTGTGGTCACAGCAGCATCCCCTGAACCTGCTCATCCTCCCCAAGCACCGCGCATCCTTCGGTCAACTAAATTTTTCAAGTCATTCAGGACCTTCCTCGTGCTACTCCATGAGAATTGCACTGAAATCCACCAGAGTCCCAGGAGAAGTGGCAAATACTGCTCCCTGCTTGCATCTCTAAGCAAAATCATGCTCGTATTTCTGTGACACTGAGAAAACAGTGTCTTGCTGCAGCTTTCCCAAGGAAAAGCCCAGCTGCACAACTCCCCGCACGCCCGGCGGCTGCTCGCTACGCTGCGCTCCCCAACAGGTTTCTCTAATATTTCCTTTCCCCTGATGTTTAGAAGTCTGCTTTGCTGAGCTACACGCCTGCCAAGGGTTGACCGCTGTCTCCTTCCCAGTTGGACACAAGCGGAGCAGGGCCAGCAGCTCGGCAGGACCCAGCTCCTGATAAATTTAAAGTCATCAGCCAAAGTCTTAGTGTGGGTCTCTTCTAGATCATCACCACTGATCCCTGTGAGTGTATTTTCCTCCTGCTTAGTGGGGAAGCATATCCTGTGCCAGTGATGATCAGGACTAGCCCACTCCATGTCCCAGATGGACCCCCCTTACTCCTCCTCACAGGGTTTTCATGTCCAGTCCAAGGTGATGCATCTGGGTTTTTTAAAACGTGGAACAGAAATCAAAATGTGGGGGGAGAAGAAACCAGCCAATGAATTTTCCTGGTCTTTACACTATGGGTAGGGCTCTCAAATAAGGTTTTACTTAAAGATAAACAAAAAAAACCCCAAAACCCACCATGCATGCATACACACACCCCCCCGGCCCTCCATCATCCCCCAGGAAGAACCAGATTGTCCCCAGCCCCCTCCACCAGACAATAGCATGGTTAAATATAGCAAGTACAATAAAATTTAACCCTGTGACGATCTACAGATGGTAAAAAGGAGATTTAAAGCGAAGGGTTGGTACAAAGGAACCCTGTGACACTGGGGGCAGCTGCCTGCTGCTGCTGGAGCGGCGTGGGAATCGGGGCAGGGGCTGGGGAGCAAAAAGGGCTGGATCCACGCTCAGAGGGGGTAAAGAAAAAATTGGGTTGGAAGCAAAGATAGGCAAAGCTGTGACTTTTGGGATTTCCCTGGGAAATCCAAAAATGCCCATCCCTAAGGATGGTGGAGGTGCAGAACAGCTGAGGCTGGAAGAGCAGCCAGTGGCTGCAGCTTCCAGCACCTACTGGAACTGAGAAAGCGCAGATGAAAAACAAGGGCTTTTGGACATTATGTCAGCTTTTCTCACTAAACCAACACAGCAATCAAATAGGTCGTGCTGGAAAAGCTTGCTTTTTTTTTAATTCAAACGTCAACCTGTCATCAGGGCGTCGAAATTAAACAAGCCAGTTACTGTCTGGCTGCGTGTACGCCCCGAGACAGTCATGCTCTTGGCAGGGGCGGGATGCTGCTGGCCTCTGCCCGATGCCGCAGCCAGTGCTGATGGCACGAGGTTCCCATATCACCAAAGGCTTTGCAAATTGCGGGTTTGCTTTAATCGCTCACTTCAGCTGCAGGAACATCTCAACCATGATAGCCTCTGGGGCATAAACAAGTAGTGCTTAATAATACTGCTTAGCACTTCCATGCTGCTTTTACTTCTTCAAAGCACTTCTAACCGAGCTTTCTCTGCATACAAGCACCACTTCCAAAGGTTTCCTATCCCCATCTTGTTTGTTGGCTGCATAAGCTAGAAAATCAAGTTGTAACTTTAGTTACGTGGTGGGCCAAGCAGCCTGGTAACCCCTGCGGCTGGGTTCCACCAGAGCAGAGGGATCTGCAACATCTCCCATGAGGTCCATGCACTGAGTAAGGACAAAAAAAAATGGAAGCATTCCTTGGAAAAAGAAAAGAGCAGGATTTGTCCAGGTGCTGGACTGCAATCCCCAAATCTTCCTTGGTTCAACAGAAGAGGTAAGTGAGGGTGGCAACAAGAGCGACGGGTGTTAGCCGTTGCCTTGCCCAGCACCCTCCCAGCTGAAATGATGAACCAAGCAGTAGCTCACACCAACAGCCAGACCCAGTGCCCAGACCAGCAGGGCCAGTTAGCAAAGAGTAATGGTACCAGCCAGTTGTATGATGCCGACTCTTCACTGTGAAGCAGAGGTTGGGTCTTGGCTCAACAGAAAGGTGGGATCTCAGTTCTCAATATGCAAGAAGGAAACAAAACCCCCAAAATGAACAATATTTATCACACGGGCTGCTCACTACGTATGCCTGAAGCCAATTTCATTTACCAACTTCGTTACCAGGCTTGGTCTACAACCACAGACCACTAGTAACACAGAAGCAATAATATGAGCTATCAAAGAAACCACATTTATCTCCTCTCTCCTAAAGTGGGCTTCCAAAGGGCCAACCTGACTTAGCTACTCTGATTTTTATTTTATTTTATTTTTAATAACTTTATGTACTTAAATTATTTTCAGGACTTTAAAAATTGTAGCCCAAGTGCTTTCAGCATCGGTGCTTTGTTTGAAAAAAAAAAAAAAACAAACCAAAAACCCAAACCCAAACCAAACAAAGTCCTGGTAGATTAGAGCTGACATCTCATCCTTCCACCCACTGTTTTCCAAAGATATTCCCTATCTTTAAGATGGGAAATTCCACTGGAACCAGCAGAAGCCTTCCAATGAGTGGATACTTTGTAAGACACCTCCTCGATGAGCTCAAATAAACGCTTTTTAACAAAGGCAGAACTGCTGAAAATATAGAGGAGGTTTTCTTTCTCGTAATCAAATTAATAGAGCCAAACCAAAAAAATTTGCAACCCCTATAAATGCACAGTAAGCTCCAAATTTTCTTCAAATACTTGAAAAGCAAAATAACTTTCACAAGCATATCAACATAAAGGAGAACACTCCCGTCCAACAAATACAAGGAGCTAGTTTAAAAAAATAATTAGAAAAAATACGAGCTACATTTTCTGCCATAGGCTCTGTTCTTCAGGAAAAGACCGCAGAGTATTTAAGCGAACTGTCTGGGTTAATGACAGCTGATGTCCTGTATCCCATAGCAGTAGTCATGACCTTCAGGCCTCCCGTGACTGACGGGCTGACCCCAATCACTCCAGGGTGCAAGGTAAATGACAACCAAAGAAGAAACAGAAAGAGAAGAGAAAGAAAACTTGCTGCCGGCTTTGTAGCCAAGCTTCCTAATAAAACCTAATTCAAGCTGTCAGGGTGAAATGAAGAAAGTGTCAACAGGGGTTTTCAGAGAAATATTCCAAATGTTTGGCTAGAAATGCCAAGAGCTCAGCTCCCTTCCCCCAGCCCAACACCGCTCCTCAAAAAGGGCTGGAAAATCCAATGTCAAAAGGAATTTTAATAACGTGTCTGCGGGGACCCCTGAGGAGGGACCCAAGGGGACACTTTTCTTCCCTTCCCTGACAAACCCAATCATCTCTGTAATGGTGAAGAGCACAAAACTCGCAAGGGAAGTGCCAACGGTGGGGTTCGGTGAAACCAGCATCCGTGTGAAATCGGACCATTCTGCCGCCTTTAGAAACCGAGATGTTTCATGGTGACCCACAGGTTAAGAGCCCTGGGAGCCACCAAAGAGAACAACCTGCCACCAGTGAAAGGTTGAGATGAAACGTGGGGTGAGAAACATCCTGTGCTTCCACATCAACCAATGAGCTACCACACCCTCTAGCAGAAGATGGAGAGAAAGTGCCTCTCCAAATTACTATCCCTTGCACAAAGGAAGAGCATTAAAACCCTGAAGAGCCTTGTGTAGGCACTGAAGCATCTGGCGAGTCCCCAGAATGCTGCCCTAGCTTCACATCAGCACTGGGGCAACGTCCAGCATCAGGCCATGGCCAGGACACGAAGCTGCCGATGGAGATGAACCCCCCCACCCCTCAGTCCGACCTCTTGCCAGCACAGTGCTGCAAACGGTCAGAGGGCAAGAAGGATCCTGCCTTCAAGTAAAAATCTTGTTATTCATTTATATACCTCTACCAAGATGAAGACATTACTGGGTGCAAAAAGAAAGCACTGACTTGCAGTTTCTGGCTAATATAGTTGTTTTCCAATCTCACACACATACACAAGGGGAAACCCAGCATCGAGGCACCTTGGGGTGGAGAAGGGAGGGCAAACACATGGACTATTTTGGAGGCTTTTAAATAAAAAAATCAAATTATTTGTATATAAACTCCCATGGGAAACAAGAAAAACAAAACCCCTAAACCAGCAGCCGAAACTCATTAACACACAGGGCAAATCAAAACCTCCAGAGTTTTCCTGCCAACACCTCCTTGAGGGACAGTCCGGGGAGGCCACGTGGAGGTTGTAGATGTTATACCAGGCACTGACCCAATGACAAGTGGACATCACTATCTTTCTCGAGACAACCAGATTCATCTATTTAGTACGACTGACTCGGAAACATCTCAGAGGGAAAGTCCTCTCATTTTTTGTACAGCTAGTATGGTTCTGGGCTATCTTTCCCTACACGAGGCAGCTATTTTTGAAGACTCGGCCAGCCCTTTGTACACATGAAGGATGCTACTGCTTCAAGGAGACCACCAGCCGCCTCCAGCCCGGACAGGGTATATCCAAGCAGTTGAGGAGCATGAAGGGTTGAGGAAGAGAATTCATATTTTAATCCCGTTGAGATCTTTCAGTGCAGACAAAACTTCCATATTACAACTATTAGCATACTCATCCCCTACCTGAGATGAAGGTCTTCCGAAAACTTCAGACAGGCGTAGATGAATTCCTTAATCTGATTGTAAACTTTAGGCACAAACTCAGAAAAGGGGAACTTCTTTGGAAATGGTTGCTGTAAAATACAGGAGAGAATTCAAGTCAAAGAGCAGATATTTAACAGGAGTGACGACCTCTTTCCAGCAACATGTTCCAAGCAGTCAAATTAATTCTAGTATTTAGCTAAGTCCGGCAATGAAACAACAAGCCAGCATTTATTGTATATTATATAAACATTTCAGCCAAGTGAAAGACCAGATAATCACTTACAAATGGCACACGGGTGCATAAGGGATTTGGAGTCTGAAATGCGCTGGAAGGAAACTTGCAGTTAGGAGGGAGCAGGCAGCACAACACGACCGTCGTTCCCTCTCCCCACTCCCTAACTCACATGAAAAAACCCCACTGGAGAACTCCTTGACTTTCATCTCCCACCATGCACAAGGTGTTTTGCTCGGTCACCTCCCACAGTTGCTGCCCAAGGTGAGCACTTGCTTATAACACCAAAAGCCAAGAGGAAATAGATGTCCTCTCCCAAATTTTTTCCAACCAGCTTTTACCCATAGCACATACATGGCTGGGAGGTGCAGAGCGTAATAGTAAGAAACTGGACCCCATGATATAGTTTTGGGGAAGGATGCAGACTTTCTGAAATCTAAACACTTGACTTGGATCGAAAACCCTCCCAGTCCTAATTAAATTCACCAGGCTTGGAGCTCTCTGGCTGCCAGATGTGAAGCAGAAGGCCAAGGAGGCTTTTAAGGGACACTGGCTAGGTCAAATTTGGCTACACTTAGGTTTTGCAAGCACACGCTCCTGCAACAGCCAAGATATACCACTTTGTTGAGGTTTTGGTTTTGTTTTTTTTTTTAAATATGAGATTAAAGCAAATAAAGGTCAATAACACGGTCCATGAAATGGGAATGAAAAAAACAATTGCAGCAGATATTTCTAGTCTCTTGTCCACTGCAAGCACTGTTCAGCTGTGACAGTACACTGATCTGAAAACAAAATTGATGAGGTATTGCTGTACGTGCTTTCCTCATCCATGCCAGAGAAATGCAGCACATGGAAAGTATATTTGTCCTTTTCCCTTGTTTTCCTTTTTTTGTTGTTTATTTCGGGGGGTTTTTTTGGTGGTTGGGTTTTTTTTTTGGACCTTTTCATTTGCAGTTTTTGATGCTGCTAACAAGGGTGCGGGGTTCTCCTGCACCAGCAGAGACACCGTGCCGCTTTCCCCATTTCAAGATTACCTTTTCAAGTTCTGCATCCTGGAATGGGAACTGTCCAACTATTTTCTTATAAACCTCTTCATTTGTCACCGGGATCGGACTGTAGTTATCTGAATCAAGTATATTTCTACGAAAAGAACAGAAAAGTTAGAAAGACAGCTCTGTGACAACCGACCAACCACAACTTTGCAGATATACTGCTCAGCTGGGAAGCTCTTAAGAAGCAGGTGCCAGTCAGTGATGTGATCCCATGGGCCTAAACTTCTTCCCGCATTTGTGACTGTTGAAATCCTCTTTGCTGCAGCCAGACACAAGGATCTCGCCCAGCTTCCGGCCTTCATTGTGCATTAAGCCACGACCAGAGTTTAGTGGTGCTTTTAGTCCAGACTGGAGCTTCAGCAGCAGGCCCTTGGTAAAGCCCAAGTGAGCTTCAGTCCTGCCTGACTCGAGGAAGATGGAGGCTGAGCTACCAGGGCGTTGACAATCCTCCAGGACGTCTTCCCAATGCCCCATGCTCTGAGACACCTCAGTCCTCCCAGGACCATCGCAGGATGAGCTGGTGGCTCCCGAGCAAAGCGTCGGACCCTGGATAATATGTCATGCCCTATCTGCAAGTGACTGCTCAGCTCACGGCCTCGCCTACAGCAGCAGCACCGGGATATGCCACCGATGTCCCAAGACACACATGGCTCAGTGCTGGAGCAAGGGCACAGTAACGCAACTGCAACATCAGGTTTTTGCATCCTTCCACCTATCGATTGTCAAAGCGAGCTCCATAATGAAAGCAGAACCTTACCCCACCGGGATGTAAAACCTTTCGTCTACACCAATTTATTGCACAGATCTCACCACACACAGGATCCTCACAACTGTATTTAAATTGGCTCTCCCTGGTCCAAGGAGAGCCCAGGCTGAAACTCACTGTTGCCCGAAATTTAAACATGAGCTTGCTATTAATCTCTCAAAAGATTTTATTTATGGGCCAAAACTACTCTGTAAGGTACATCTCATGAGTTTGCTTAAAGAGCTTCTTACCTGAAAACTCCTGACCATTTCTTCAGCAGGGTTTCACTATACTGGTCTTGGATCTCCAACAGCATGTCAAAGAGCTGGTTCACCGGGAAGCCGTATCCCTGTAGCGGGGTGGGGGAAGAGAACAACTTCAGATAAGAAGTCACCAACAGGCAGTTGAAGATCATCTTCTCTATTTAACAGGGAGCACATGGGCAAATTCTCCCCTACCACCACCACAGAGATGAACGGCGCTGGTGGAGGGATTTAGGCGGCGATTTTACCGATGTGGTAGGACCAAGGGCTATTAAAGGCTGGGCTGGGTGCAGGCAGGAGGCA
The DNA here is from genome assembly GCA_031468815.1 of Morus bassanus. Lineage (NCBI taxonomy): Eukaryota > Metazoa > Chordata > Aves > Suliformes > Sulidae > Morus > Morus bassanus. The sequence continues at coordinate 83,976,157 of CM062570.1, read as the reverse complement.
CAAGGGCTTGGCAAGGTGGCCAAGGCTTGGTCCTTGCCCATGGGCTCGCCACGCCACGCACAGAGCGAACCAGGCTGTCCACCAGGCACCACAGTTCATGCACCGCAATGCCAAAAAAGAAGCTGGGCCACAACAGCAAGCCCACATCAGCCATTTAACCCTGCTGACAGACACCACCTGTGAGCGGCACAACCGTTGACCGAGATAAAGAGCGGATGCCAACATCCGCGTACCTGGAGTGTATCTGCAAAGAGGACGATGAGGTTCTTCAAGTCTAACACCAGGCTCGGGTCCGAGCAGTAGGACTGCAAAAAAGGGGGAGAAATTAAAACATGATTTTAACTGCAGCACGCGGGAAAAATATCGCCCTCAGCCCTCCTGCATTACCACTTGAGTGATACTAAATACATAGGCACGCCATAGAGTCTTATGATCAGCAGCTTTTATCCTATAGCCCACGCCCTAAAGTTGTACAGGGCAAGGGAAGGCACACTGATAAGGGTATCTCTCCTCATAATGCGCTGCTCTTGAGGCTCTCTGTGATGAATAAGGATTTCGGTTGCTCTAAAGATACCTGAAGTGTCTCTAAGATTACCCAGGAGCTGCTGGGGAAGCGAGAGGAGATGAAGCAAATCAGTGCGCTGTCATACCGAGACGACAGCAGCGCCTCTCATTTAATATTTAGCGTGTTGTGTCTGACGGTAATGAAGCATCGCAGCGAAGCATCCCCGAGCCTCATGCTGCATTGCTAAGTGGTTCAGGCTGAGAAAAAAGACCACGCTGCATGCCTATATTTCAGCAACATTGATGGTCAGAGCTACAATACAAGTATTTATTGCTGGTCAGGACACTGCGTGAAACCCTAAAGACACAAGTCAGCCCAGTGACAGCGCTGGTTGGCCCCCCAGAGCCACCCATGTTACCCACAGGCTTCATGTGCTCTCTGGACACAGCAGACAACCTCCCTATGCTGAAATATGTAAAGTTTCAGACAGACTCTTACCAAATATAGAATCAGTGATCATAAGCTGGAAGAAGAAACAGATTTAAAGCTCACTGGAAACTCAAGGAGGAATGACTCCATTAATCAATGTGAAAGACTGGAAGAGACACATTTTCCATTTCACTGTCCAAAAAAGAAAGTCAGAAAGAAAGATAATGCCCTAAAGCTATCAGAAGTGATAAAAGATGTCCCCGTCTGCAGCTAGGAAGAAAATCCAGGCAAAAGTTTGGCTGAACAGGGAGAACCAAACAGCCTCGCTGACGTGAGAGTCCTCCATGAAGACTCAACGGCAATATGGGATGGACGGCACTGGTCTATAGGGGAGCTGTAGGCTGAGCAGTGCTTAGAGATGACGGTGATGACCACAGCAACAGCGTTGAGAAATCATGTAACATTTCATGGTTACTGAAAAAAAAAAATCTCGCCTGGCAGCTACTTCATGCATTAAGTTTGGCATCACATGAAACAACTTGTCATGGCAACAAAACTGGTAAAACAGAAAAACACCGTGTTTGTACCTGGCTTACTCTCACGGCTTTCACCTAGCAGAAAACCCCACTTAAAAGGAAAATAAACACAGGTTTACAACCTAGCGGGGTGTACATCTCTGTGTTTATCCCCTTTTGTAACACAGAAGCTTAAGTGGAAGGAGGCAGCTTTCCAGTCAACACAACTGCCGTGCCGGACGGAGCCAGAGCGCCCCGGGAAGCCTCTGTGGTCCCTCATCCCAACAAGCTCCAGGTCCATCACCTGGATTATCCCCACCCGCACAGGTAAAGCCAAGCAGCTCTTCAGCAACACTACCTGTGGGCGACCACGCTAAGCTAAAGTCAGGGGCGCGTAAACGCAGAACTCAGTCTGCTTTGGAGGAAGCAGCGTATTTTGTCTCCTCGCAGAAGTTTTAGGGTTTTCTCAGCAAAGAGCAACGACGTCGTTATCGCTTGGGTACCACCACGTGCATGTCACACCGTGTTAGATGCAGGCCTTCACCAACATGACGCGGCAGCATCCTTGTGCTTTCGGATGGCGCTGCCTTCCAGGGGCAGCAGTGGGATTTCAGTGATTTAATACTTTTTTCGTACTTTTTCCTGGAGAAAATGGCCCAACAGTTTGAAAATGGACATGTGGAAAGTCATTAATGCTTTGCCTTTTATGGTCAAATGCAATTTTTTCATCCCGTTAACCAATAGGGTTTTCAGAAAACTCCAGTGCTCCCAGCTGAACCAGTACAACATTACATCAGGTCACGCAAAACTGGAAGAAAATTGCACATTTTTTGCAAATGAATTTGGGATTTTTGCTCTAAGGAGAGAAACACCGAAGCGATAAGCCATTTTTCCAAACTTCTTTCAGTATTAAAGAATAAGAAGTCTATTTAGTGTCTTTTTATGCATAAGTGATTTGCAGTTCGATAGCAGCCCATTCACTGCCATGAACTTTAAGGGAACATCAAACAGGGTCATACTTCAGCGTGCCAAATAGATGGTTTTTTCCGCAGTTTTTCCGGGACAAACCGACTCCCTCTGCTGGTGCTTTTCAAAAGTGATCAGCGAAGTAACGGGAAAAATATCAAACCACTATTTTCTTCTTCCCAGTCCCCCAAAATATTGGGAGTTCGGTACAGGGAAATGCGGTGCATCAAGAGGTAAAAAGAGCTGGAGAAAGCTTTTTGGGGAAATAACAGTTTATCTTCATGTTATTGTTTTAAACAAGGTCATTGGAAAAGAGGCAAAACAAAGAATACTACTGTAAAAGCCAGTATTTCCAGCATGTCAAGTCATACTCAAGCAACAGTTGAGCGACCCAGGGCTTTTACTTACTGAATGCGTTCTTAGTGCTGCAATAGTTTTTGATAACGCCATCTCCCACAGCTCATCAATATAGGCTCTATTTACCAAGCCCTGCGTCGTATGCAAGATGTGGTCTTCAACTACAAAAAACCTAATGGAGAGGAGAAAATGGCACTGTTATCAAAAGTTACAGGTTTTGAGACATCAAAAGAGATCTGCAAACACCGCATGCAAGGGATAACGCGGCATTTGCACATCCACAAATCTCCAGAGCAAGCTCAGACTTGCAATAGTATCTGTATCAAATATAGCCAATGCTAAACACTTTATTCACCTATTTTTAACATCGCAGTATTTTATATGATGTTTCGCTGTATTATAGCAGTGAGCTAAAACACAGTTGCTCCTAGTAATGCCACTCTGTGTATACACAAAGGCAGAATTTCCTCTCTCTTAAGTTCTCCACCCCATTATCTCAACAAGAACCGCTGATTAAACTCTGCTCCAGCCAGCAGCAACTGCATTACAATTGGTTAACTGCAGGGAAAAATACTTTAACTGCAGGGAAAAATACTCTCTCGCACCTGGATACACCACACGCTCGCAACCATTTAAAGGCAATCAGTTCACTCCAATCTCCAGTCATCAAACACGCTGGCCAAAAGGAAAGGGACCGAGCGTGGCACCGTACATTTTAAACAGCAACGTGCAAAATCTCAGCTGTGTTTTGTCAGGGAAATTCAGCCCAGGAGCATGGAGCTGCGTGAGAAGGTGAGCAGCACACATTGCATTTGCAATGGTCATAATTAGATGTTGAAATTATTATCGTTAGCTGAAGAAATTTCAACATCATACCCTATCTTTGCTAGATTAGCGGTCTTAGTTTGCCTCCTTTCAGAGCTCGGCTGGTTTTGGAAGAGTCTTGTCAAATTTGAGTGCAATAATAAGAAGTTCATAGGAATAGAGGCTTGAGAATCACCTCCTCTACCAGGAAAATAATAAAAGAATAATTACCAAATATTAAAGAATAATTAAGGCAGAGGGCCTATTCATCTCATTAGTGGGGCAAGTAGATGCACATAGTCCAGAGAGATTATTTATCCTCAAATTCCCAGAAATGCGCTTGCTGGTACAAGAGCCGGCAGGTTCCTCCACACTCCCACTAGTGACACAGCAAAGTTCATGGGTGCTATAAAATACACCCTAAAACATTTAAAAAGCCCAAACCACCTTCCCACCCCCCACCCCCACCCCCGTTTTGGCTCCCTTTAAAGGACCCTCAAAAAGATCAACAATCCCTCCTCTCCCTTTCTTTTTGGGCTCCTCAACAACACAGCGCACACATATTTAGTGAGAATGTACATAAAAAGAATACCTACCCTACAATTTGATTAAAATACTTCCTGTAGCCATCTAAAGTTTCGTGCTGCAACAAAGAAGTGAACAAAGATTAAAACAAAGGTGACCAAGAGCAATTGCAAATTAATAAGAGACCACCCACCGGCAACAACATGCCTAGAGATAACCCTCCGCTCCTTTATTCGGCAGAGCAAGTTTGGGCACTGCAAGTAGGGGACCATCGTACCATGTTTGAAGGTGGCTGCAGGACCAATCTGGCTTGTTTTCTCCTCTGCTTCCTGTAGTAGTTCTCAAAGGTTTCTCGGGCACCCTGGAAAACAGAAGAGATTAATTCAAGTAATTGTAATGGTTTGCATTAACCGTTAACTTGCAATATACTGCATTTAAGACGCAAATCTCATTCTTCCAGCATATCTGTGCAACGCTTTCCTGCAAAATTCAATCCAAATACCAGATGACAAAGAGTTTTACTCTAAACACCAAGTCAAAAAAATCAGCTGTTCAGATATAAGAGTATCCAGCGAACTCCTCTGTACCCATTTTCCAGTATGGCCACGCAGATGTGGTTATGGAGGTGTGCAACCAGCTTCTTTACCAGACCATAACACGGACAAATGTTAGATTTGCTTAATCGTGGGGACAGTGAAACAATCAATTTCTAGTGTTAGCAAAAGAAAGAGGGGACAAACAATGTCAGAAATTCTTCCAGTGATGCATGGGTAGAGAGTGATGCAAAGCCACAAACATCAGAGAATTCAAGAAAAACGTGCTTGTGGGAGGTACAGCAATTTACGAGACCAGTCTATGTAGCTGGGAAAAATAAAACAGGTTTTTGAGCTCATTCTTTCCCAACTTTACTGTGGGCCTGAGCCTCTGGAGAGAGCCGGTTAGTCCCGAAAGCCGAACACCCAAGCTCCCCTCCATGGGCATTGCCCACCCACGCCGGGCACTGCGGCGGGGACCTGAACCGCTCCTCTGGGGGCTTCTTCTGTAGGTGGCTTGTTTTACCAAGCCAGGCTACATCTGAGCATCCCCACCCAGGCAACAAACCCATGAGGATCCTCAAATGCCATCGACCTGCTGAAGCGTTCAGACATCCGCCTACTGCCCCGGTCCCCTAGGCTATGTAAAACCTTGCCGTTTTATCCCTGCCTGTTCCTCCCTCCTCCACGCCCGCACTGTTTTATGTCTGAAATTGGATTATAAACACTTCAGAGAAGGGACAAGGTCTTGCTTTGAACTGTTCCGAGCCAAAAAGAAAAAAAAAATCTCATTTGGAATTCACAAAACAAACAACACACAACAACAAATCTCACCTGAGCAAGGCACCAGCCATCAGCCTTCTCTACTACAAAAAATAAATTAATTAAAAGACAAACCTGATGCTAACTTAATGATTCTCCAGCTACTGTGGCATTATACAACCAGGCTGCCTTAGGGTGCCCTTGACTGAAGGGGTCTTATGAAATGTCTGCGATGAACCCCTGAGGACCTGTAGCCCGATTTGCTCCTTGTCTTCTACAAGCTGGAGCTCAAAGCTTAAGCAAAAAATCAGCCTTACTGACGTGCCCAGGAGCATTCCCACCCGGTACTGCCCTTCCCAACAGCGCTAAAATTCATCAAAAACACTTTCTAGCGACCATGCAGTTGCATTGCGAAGATCATACAGATTTATACTGTGGATTTTGTCTCTGAATTATACTTTTTATCCTAGCTGAATATCAGGCGTGTACAGGATGAGCAGCTCCTGACCCGTGCCAGGCATGTCCACCCAACCATCAGCGGTGCCAATACCTCGGCAAGGGACAAACCAGGATCGGGTCTAAGTCCAAGTCTTTCTCCTGCAATCCTGCATCAGCTTGAACCTACAAGTAATCTGACATTTTAAGAAAGCTTTTCAGGAACAGAAACTACCTGGGAACCAGCATTTCCATGTCATGTGTTTTCTCAATGCCCTCAAAAGCTGTTTTGCCCAGAAAGGGAAGGGTCACGAGCCTGAAATCAGCGATCTACAGGTTAGACCCAGAACAGGGAGGATTATGACAGTTGTTATCAAGCTAAGCGCTAGCCCCCTTCAGAGGACCTACAACAGGGAGCTCTGACGCCCCTTCGAGCCCCTCTCCCAGGCCGGTGCTTCTCAGGATGCTGGTGCTACCCACCTTCACTCAATTTTGATGGTGCCACAGGAGAACCAAGACAGAACGGGCTGTCCCACTCCCACCCCACCACTGATGGGACCAGACTTAAGGTATTTATTAAATCCTGCTGTGCCTCATCTCTCAAAACTTACACAAGTGGCACAAAAAGCCCTGATCATCTCCATCCTGACCAGGAGAGCAGCTCATCTCTGGTAGCATCACTGAGATGTTTGAGCGAAGCTACTCGCCGACTTAGCGCAGCCCACTGCTACCAATGAATTCGTGATGCAAATTCAAAACTGAAGGTGGGGTTTTTCCCCATTTCTTTAATAAATTAACATATAGCACCATCAAAGGCAAGAGCACACAGAGGTTCAGCCACAACCGCCAGCGCAGCCGTGGCGGCGGTTGGTCGCTCACGCCAGCCACCGCGTTTAGCTTTATGCAACGTCATATGGTCGGGGGGGAATTAATTCCCTGCTACTGAACACACATAAGCTCCATCTCCCCAAGCTATGCAGGCACGGTTTTGTGGCGACCTCAAGGACTTACTGGAAACTTGGAAAGCAGTTCATCAGGAGCAGGGGGCCGGTCTGAAACCAATCAGCCCTTTCAATACCAGATTTTGAAGATTTCTGCTAAGATTACACCACAGCAACTCAGTTCAGCTGAAATCACTTTCCCTCATCCCTCCAACTGAGCTCCGAAAAGAGATCGTTCCTGCTCGCCCCACGCTCGCCATGCTTTTCTTCAGGAAAGAAAGGCCAAGAAGTCATCCCATATGCGACTCCACTTCCAGCACAGCCCTGCCCATCCTCCCATCGCCCTGCGACACCACAGCCCTTATCTCGTAGCTGTTCACCTCATTAAAAAGCTTCTCCATTTGATGTGACCACCTTCCCATCAGCTCCTCAAGAGCACCCGGAGATGGTGGAGAGCACCAAGTGCTGCGAGAGGCAGAAGCCACCAGATCGCAGGGTACGGAGCAGCGGGAACCATGCGTCCCCACGGCATGGCCAAGAGCCGAAATCCCCATCACTCAGTTCCTTCGCCACTGGGGACAAACCACAAACCAGGTTTCTACCCCTGTTTTACTGATGGCTTCGAGCAATATGAAGCATCTGGACCAACTTCATAATATTCTCTGAAAATTACACTATTCTGGATTGCACTTTCAGAGGAAAAAATGTTTTCCACAGACACAAGAAACAAAAATGATCCGAGCTGGGCTGGACATAGCATACGAAGGATTCACTATCAGCCTGCCTCTCAACCTTGGAGGGAAGCCCTTTCAGCTTCACAGGGTGCTTAGAAGGTTTTGGAAGCCAGGTCCTCCTTGTTCCAACCCAACAAATGGCTTTAATTGTAGTAGAAGAGAAGGAACAACAAAGACCTTTGAAACCTTTCCCAAAAAAATGTAGACCATATTCACACGTTATCAGTTTCCCTAAAATTTATGGCCTAGAGACCTGCCAATTTGACCAAAAACATCTCCCTCCCAATGCACTGTTCCCTGTATTTTCTCGAGTCTTTTTTGACTGCCCCAAGAATTAGGGACTCTTTCATGAGAGACTACTCATATGAAAAACTCCTCCAAAAAAATCTCTTTCAACACTATTGTTGCCCCTTGCTTCACTATCCATGTTTTTCTTGCACATGATTTCATCCTTTTCTCTTAAATGCATTCCTCCATCATCTCCCTAGATCTTCTCATCGCTCACGTATTATGTTCTCCTAAAAACAGGAAGTCTTTCTTCCCCTCGGTGGCAGTTTTAGCTTAGACCACCCAGTTTCCCACATTTGACCTATTTAAGACTATTCAGCTTATCAGGTCTTCAGATAATACTACTCCTCTGTACTCTATTTTTTAATATTGTTTTCCTCTGCGTAAAAAAGAAAAAAAAAAAAAAAAAAAGAGGGAAAAAAAAACCCCAAACAGAAAGAACCACACCAAAAAGATATCCAGAACAGACTGTGAGACCCCGTGTTTTAGACTACTCATATGAAACACCACGTAGTATTTGCGCTTCGATCCTGTTCTCCTCTCCCAGCCCCATGCCTGGTGTTTTCTCACATTTAACCAATCCCGTCCTTACCTCCAGCTCTCAAAGACAATATTTTGGGACCTAAATGCTGTATGCAAGGAATCGCGAGAAGTGTCTTTGAGAGCATCACTCAGGCTGTCCAGGCTCAGCCTCTCGGTCCAGGGAGGTATGCCAGCATCTGCTTGGAATATGTCTTGGGCTGAATGAAAGATTTGCTCTAAAATCTCCTGAGTGTTTCAGTGTGGCACGGTACCCAGGCAGAACACCACCTTCACCAACCAATGCTTCAACAACAATACCAGACCGGAGCTGACCTGCATGCGAGCGCATAAGCTCAGAGCAGAGCTGTGCACGCACGTGCCCTTTTCCTGCTCTCCGTGTCCCCTCGGTGGGAAACAGTCCAACTTTTTGCTTTCTTTTCCTTTCTCCTAAAAGCAGCTATTTTACTCCGTAAAGATGCATTGCACCTGCAACGTTTCTCTTTTTAAACAAAACCCATGGTGCGCATGCAGATCCCAAGCGGCACGTGGCAGGTCTGCAAACGAGGGCCACTTGGGAAAGACTACTGAAGGAGCAACTCCCAGTCCCAACCTCTCGTGGACTTCCAAATCCACCACCGACCTTCTGCAGAAGCAAGACACTGCTAATACATATCATCACAGAGGCAGCATCCTTGCTTCTTCTGGGTTTCTTGTGAGCTCAAACCCATACCTTGGGGGAATCAGGTACTCTTGGTGAGGAGAGGAGACGGAGGTCCCTTTCCTAGTCATCTATTCAGTTTTAATGAGAATAGGTTTCACCCAATTCTCAATCTCTTTAAGTGAGCAGGAAGAATCTAAAGCTACGCTTCCAAACTACGCGTTTATTGTAATCACTGGTCCAGGAAAAACCCTCAATAATGCCTCATATTTTTAAAATTACCGGGCAGAACTTTCCTTCTCAAATTAGCTTCAGAGTTCACAGAGTTGGCAATGAGAGGCAGATAATTAAGATCGTAGATGAACACCACATAAGGGAAAACAGAATATAATCACAAGAATGCAAAAACAACAGCTGAAAAAAAACCAAAAAAAGTTTCATAATTCAGGAGCAGCAGAGAGCTGAAAGCAAATCTAGTTGTGAATTACACAGGGAAAAACGTGCTGTAGGTTTTATTCTGCTGTTGTCCTCAGCAAATAATTAAAATACCCAGTAAAATGGGACTTTCTGGATCCAGAACATGTAGATGACAATATTTTGGATTACTAAATTCCTGCCTACCTGGAAGCAGAAATGCACCCTGTGTACTTCACGTAATGATAATTTACTTGCTGCGTACAACTGGGTAACACGTACCATCGATAACCCATCACTCCCACGGTGACATTATTGGCTGAGCCACCTCAAACACCTCGCACTTGCCACATCGTTTAGTCCATTCCCCAAAAATGAGTGGATCGTCTAAGCTCTTACATTAAAATGCCATTACAATGACAGTAAGCAAGGTGATGTGCTATGATAATATATGCTGAGTGAATTCCTGCCTTGATAAACCCAAGTTGCACTTACATCAGTGCATATATGTGGACAGCAGTTAATCACATAGGCAGGACAAGCAGAACAAGACCCCATTCACTTGTAACAGCCTAGTTTCCAATCCACTGGAGAATGCACCCGATCCACAGACCACACCATTCGCATCACTGCAGCTCTGGTTTAAGCAAACAGTGATGAATTTGGCTTTCTTCCTTTTTAGTGAGGCTCTTAAACCCACGGCCCATCTGGATTTAGTAACGTATTAGCACTAGCTACTGCATGACCTGAGCTGCTTTAAAATTTATCTCTGGCTTTCACTGGCTCTTCATCTTCCTTTGACTTTGGTCCACAAAAATTCTCAGGCACATGTTTCAGGAATTCTCCCGCCTTTAGAAGAGTCTTACACAGCATCTCACAAAAGCACAGCTCCACTCCTTTACAGCCCATCTCAAGGGCTTGCACAACTGTTTCCCAAGAAGCAGGTCAGTGTTCATCCACCTATGAAAGTCTGCTTTCAGACAGCTCCTTGTTCACATGGAGAATTTACTCTGGAGCTCCCAAAATCCAGAATGTTCTACGTAAGTTAAGACGTCAGTGTGGATGACTGAGCAGCTTGATGGGTACCTGGTTGGAACCCATCCGTACCTGGTTGACGGTTGGGTTCAGAGTGTTGTGGGTTAATGGATCATGCTCTACATGGAGGCCTGTAACAAGTGGAGAATGACAGCGGGAGTTGTGGGACCTGCCTCGCTTAACATCTTCATCAATGACCTGGAGGAGACAACAGACGTGGTCTCATCCACTTTGCAGATGACCCCAAATTGGGGGAAAAGTCAATACACTCGAGGTCAGGGCCACCATCTGGAGGGGTCTTGGCAGGCTGGAGGAATGGGCTAACATGAATGTGATGAAATTCAGTAAGGACAAATGCCAAATCTCACATATGAAACAGAAGAACCCCTTGCAGCAATACAGACTGAGGACCACTGCTTTGGGAGCACCTCTGTGGATAAGGACCGTAAGTTTTGGTAGACAGCAAGCTGAACATGAGCCAGTAGTGCATCCTTGCAGCAAAAGTAGCCAAAAACATTTGGGGATCTAACCCTGATATCTACGAGGAGTTCATTCAGAAGATGAAGCCAGGCCAACTCTTCACAGTGGTGCACGGCGGGAGAGACAACGGGTACAAACGAAACAGAGACATTTTGACTGGTTGTAACAAAAAGGTTTTTTGCAAGAAGAACAGGCAGGCAGCAAAATGAGTTCCCCAAAGGCGTTTTACAGTCTCCATCCTTGGAAGCTTTCAAAATCAGGCTGGATAAAGCCCCGAGAAAGCTGGTCTGATCTCACAGCTGACTTGCTCTGACCAGGAGGTTGGACTAGAGACCTCCTGAGGTCCCTTCCCACCTGGATGACCCTATCCTGTGAGGAACACGCTTTACAAACAGACTACGCAGAGATTTTGAAGTCTCCAGGTATTTTACACATGGCTTATTTCCCAGCCTGGGCTCCAAATGTCCTGATCACCAGCCATTTCCCATGTGTCATGTTGTGCGAGGAGGAAGGGCCAGAATTGGGGCCAGAAGTCCCATTTCAGAGGCGTTATATTCACAGTTTAGCCAATCTCAGTCTCATTTCAACAAGTAACAGTATATTCCTTTCCCCTCATGTCACTGAGCAAGAGTGCTGTGATGTGTCACCCCTCACCTGGCTGAAACGGCCCCTACAGATAGTGTTTCATTTTAATTTGCCTACAAGTGCCAAACAACACTTGGCATCGTATCAATGCCAAAGAGCCGCTCGGTCAAACCTGGATCCCACTTCTATTCCCTTGTTGTAACCCCAGAGTTTCACGGGCATATCCAAAACCAGACCCACACGTACAACCCCTGCCCCGATGGCTCGACAGCTCAGAGCAGCAGTTTGGATGGGACCTACCTTGTCAAAAGCAGCAGAGAAGTTTTAAAGTCATGCAAATAACTGCTTTTTACAACAAAATTACTTAAAAGGGGCCATTTGTTTTAAGGAGAGACGATCGCCTGGTGCTTAAAGAAACCAACAGGAGCTTGTACACTTAGTTAGAAATAAGTTGCAAGAAAATTAGCTTGGAAAATAAGTTTAACATGCCCTGAAGATCTATCAAGACAAGAGAACATCAGTAGCCACTAATAAAACACAAAGAAGTCTGACTCTTAAGCAGATGCTTAACTTTAAAAACATAAATATTCCCAAATAACATCACGGAGGCACACGCGTACACGTGCAGGTGCTCAGCACTGAGCATGTAAGCGCTTTGCTGAATCAGGATCAAAAAGGAGGCTCTTGCTCAGCCCCGTGGAACCGCTTGTTGACTGTAAACACCACCTCGATACTGAAAACAAAAAGATAAAGCTAACCAGAAAATTGCGTGGGGGGAAGAGAGAGCAGCAGTACGGCAAGCGCTGCTTTTGAGGTGAGCCTCTCCCTCCGAGGGCTGCAGAGCTGTGCACGCTCACAAGTGGCCGCGCTCATCTCCACGTGTCCCGCACGGCTGAACGAGCGCACGCGAGCGGAGAACACTCACAGCCCCACCTTGTCCTCAGCAGGGATGTCTCCACCATCCTGGCTAGGCTGATTTTCTGTGCTGCTCTGCTGGCCAGCATCTCACTACACTGTGCAACTCTTCCTACAAATAAAAGGGCCATGGGCACAGGCATGGAGCCATCTCCTTCCTACCAGCTCAGCCCAGCCCAGGCAGGATTTGATCTCTGCTTCACCTAACCCTGACTCCAACCAGTACCCCAGATGGAGTATCATCACCCATTTCTTCTTTAAATTGGTAAATCCCAAGTTTCAAAGTGAATTTCATGTTTCAGACACTTCAGGGCTTGTGTCCAACAATGGTGCACTGAAAGGAACTGCCTGACTCAGTGGACTTGTACTCAACCACTTAAAAAAAATAACTGAGCCCTAGCAAAGTGGAAGAAGGCCAAGGAACATGACTGAAGACCATGCCAAAGGAAAGGAGTGCTCCAGAGATCATGTAGCACCAAGGTCACGGGTTAGTCAGTTGAAAGACACTCTGAGAACTAGTGCGAGCCACAAGAGCAGAAAGCCCACCCAGAAGAGTCCGTAGGAGCTCTAGCCCTCCCCTCCCTCTCTCCGGTTGTTTGTTTGGTAAGTTAATTTAAAGCAAAGTTTGAAAGCAAAAAAATTTACAAAGCAAAAGCAAGAAGAAAGCAAAGCTTGAAGTCTGGGTCCAACAGATAAAGTTACCTCCCTCCTGCTCCACCAACTAGTCCGATGTGGTTGGCAGATGCTGGAGGTGCTACCTGGGCCACCTCCATCAGCAGGGATGGAGAAGATAGGAGAGAAATACCCTCCCAATCCCTCCAGGAAGGGCACCAGGAGCCCAGGCGAGCTCCCAGACAGCCCCAGTCAGGCAATCAAGGAATATACGGGCATCAATGCACGGGAGAATTGGTTTTAGAGCCAGTTCTCTACGGGGTAAAGACGCACATGGCTTTCCTTTAGCTCTGAGGCAAAGCGGCACAAGAGCCACCGCTTGTGGTATGGGAAAACTTTGGGTCCTGTGCCAGGTCCTGACACAGCTTCTCACTGCTTCCCACTGGCTTGGCCATGAAATAGTTAACCATGGAGGCAAACAGGTAAGATTTCCCCCCTTTTCCCCCTTCCTCCAAGGTGGACGCCCAACAGCTCCTCTCTCAAAGGAGCCGGGCTCCTTCCTTCCAGAAAATAAGGCCATTACCCCCCCGTCCCACTGCCGGAGCCGGCAGCGCAGCATTGTTCCCCAGCCCTGTCTATAGGAAGCAATATCTATTTTCCATTTAGACGAGGGTAAAGCCTTTAATTTCACCCTCCTGGCTGCAGCTGGAGTTCCCTTTTAACTGCTTGGCCACGGGAGTGAAGACAGTTTTATATGGAAGAAAATGCTGAAAAGGCCACTTTAATATGCTTGCATGTGAAAAGGGGAGAGCTTTTCATACTGCACGGTAATGAGGGTCAGCGGGATATTACACTTCACCATATGGCTAATTTGCACAGCAGGTCAAATGCTCTATTTGCTTTTTAAAGACGGCCCTACAGATTAAGCTGCACTAAAACAAAACACACCAAAAAAAGAGAAAATAAAGAAGCGTGAGGAAGAGATGCCCTCTAATGTTCGAGCCCAGCAGCACATCCAGCACAGTGTGCAGGAGGTTGTGTTAAAAAAAAATAATAAAATCTGAAGATGAGCAGGGTAAGAATGAGACAAATCGCAGTGTTTTGGGGAACCCCGCTGCTTCGGCATCACCCCACGCCCACGACGGGTACCCGTGCTAAGGACCGTCCCCGCTTAACGAGGGGCTCCGGTGATTAGCGCGATGGCCCTCGTAAGCCGTGTTTGTCTTGGCGCGTCCTCGGCGCCGTGGCCCAGGCGTGACCCGCGGAGGCGCTTCCCGTCCCCGGGCCGGCAGCTGCCCGCACAGCTCCCAACAAATCTGGTGGGTAAAGATTAGGGAGCCGCATGGCCGGGGCGTTTGAAGAGGGTAAACACGCTGATTAACGAGCCTGGCTTTTGTAATCACCTCCCGCCCTCCCCGCCACAGCAGAGTGTTAATTTATTAAATACCTTAACAAAGGGCCTTTATTAGTGGCCTTAGCTTGGCTGGCTCCTTTCAGAGCATTACTAACTACATCTAATAAAGCTTTAATTGACTACTGCTTTTCGCAACCTCTGACCCGGGATGACAAACGGTGGGGCCACGCTAGCGAAAGGAGGGGTTTCCATCCCAAAAGAAACTGGCAGCTCACAGGGGTGCAACACGCTCGGCTGAATTCGGCGGATGAGAAGTCTGGAGATGAGCATCACCTCGCTCCATCTGGACCAGAAGCCAACTTCTTCCTACATCAGCCCCTTTTACAGATGCTCCAGTTTTCCCAGTAGGAAGAAATCACAATTTGGTGTGAAATGTGAAATTTTTATGGCTTGTGTGATATAGAGGGGAGTAATACCTAGGAATTGGGAAACAGAGGTAGAAGAGAACTAGATCCTTGTGCTCACCAGCTCCCTGGCCCATGCTCCTGGTTAGCTGGGGCTGTAGAGAACAGAAAAACCCCACCATTTTCCCCCTCCACTCCGAGGGATCAACACAAAAGCAACTGGAGGGAGGTGGGGACCAGAAGTAGAAAGCCAAATAACTCTTTGCTTTGGCCATGATCAGGGGTTCCCATCTTCTTGCAGCAGGAAGCCATCAATGAAGAGAAGGAAAACTGCCATGGGCAACGTAATGGAAAATCGAAGACGACTTCAGGGAAAAAAAGAAAGCCCAGAGCAACTAAAACTGCCAGCACAGAATTGCCTCTTCAGCTTGGTGAAAGGGTTGGGTAGCTCACACCTCTACTTCTCCTCTCTCAAAATCAGACAAGCCATTTCTGTCGCCAGCTCTGCTCGCAAGATCCTAACCTAGCAAATGTTTTGTCTCAGCCTCAGAAGCTGGAATCAAGAGCACTGCATACCTATCTAAGCTTTCATTGAAAATAAATAAGGACGTATTTCTAATCCTTGTAACTGCAGGGAAAAAAGCATGAAAATGAGAATAAAGTGCCCTTCAGTTGCTCAGTCCAGGAAAGAAATACTTTTTCAAATGCCACAAGTTCCTTCGCCCCATCCATGCTTACCTACAGCGGTACAACTGGGAAAAATCAAAAATTCCCAGGTTTAAAAAAGCAGTAACCTCTGTTCTGCAAAACAGCAAGAAGTATTTTAATCTCATTCAGATTAAAAAAAAAAAGAAGATCAGAAAATTTAATGTCTCTCAAACCCTTGGCAAGACGGGAGCCATGAGGTCTTCCACGCAGTCATACAGCAGTGCCCAAGAATTGTCAGGAGACATCCCGCATCCTGCCTGCACGGGGCTCGGGCAGTGTTAGAGATAACTAAATAAAACTGGAATTTAACCAGCAGGAACAACCAGCTTTCCTAATACACGCGTGCAAACGCGACGTGACGGCACAGCCCGGGCGCAGCGCCCTGCCTCCAACGCCGGCCAGCACCAGACCTTCTGTTACTGAAAAACAACACACAAGAACAGGGCAAACACGTAATCCAGCTTTTTCCAGCATCATTTCTGAGCCTCCAGCAACTTCCAGCGCAGGGATGACCTGAGCCACAAGCCGAGTCTTTTTATTTAATAGCCCTTGATGGGTTGTTTTCCACAGATTTGCCCAATGGCTTCCCACGCCCATGTAAACCTCTACTGTCCATAAGACCTTGTGTCTGAGTTTCAGAGAAAACAGAGGTTAGAGATCACAACAGAGTGTAAGTCTTTAAAAACTAGGAAAAACAGTGCTTATAATTTCATGTTCTTCCTTAGGAAAATCCAGCTTGTCTAACAACGCTGGAAGAAGTGACTCATGCTGCTGCATGGCTCAGAGGAGCTAAAAAGCCACCAAAAACCTGCAAGCAAGCCCCAAATCTGGGGGCTGCCATGGCAGCACAGAGGATCAGCACACCCGAAGCCTCCCCCACACCGTGGCTAACCACAGAGAATTGGGGCTCAGGTGCTCTTATCTTCAAAGCACTCAACGGGCTGGATGGAGCACACAGAAAACATCTCCTCCTAAAACTATGGGACGAAGAAGGCATCAACAATTCGCTTCTATCTACGCAACGGATCTCCCTCTCCCACTAATAAAGTTTATTTCTGCAGCCAGCAGAGCCTTTGCAGGGGTCTGTCAGGCTGCAAAATGCAGTTCTGGAAGGAATTACACCCACCCAAAACCTCATCCCTTCCCAGACGTAAGCAGAGGAAAAGGATTGTATGAAGAACTGATGCTCAAACCCTGCAGTAAGTCCACTGAAGAAGGTAGAACAAATATCTCCATACAAGAGAGATGGATTCTTTCTTGCAAATAAATTTTAAAGCAAAATCACAAGCAGCACACCTGGTTTCAAGCACGCTTGTGTTGAGAACTTGCCTTCAACAACTCATTTCACATCTCCCACAGCATCGCAGGTCTCGGGGAGCTTTCTTTGCACGGGGAGAAGGGACAGCATCTCCTCCTTCGAGTTTATTCCCCTGACAAGAATCTACCTCCGCACAAGCCAGGGATGACCTTCCAGGAGAAAGGGCATTTTCACATGTATGTTCATCGCTTGCTTTGACAGCAGAAAAGACAGCGGGCAGCAGCCGGGGAGAGGACAGGAAGACGAAGACCTGCCTCTTTTCCCAGGCTTGGTCAAAGTTTCAAATTAGAAACTTGAGATTTCAATTACAACAGATCCTGTGACCCTTTGGTTTCCTGAGACGAAGTAGTTTCTTGGGCAAGAACTAGGACGGAAGCTCTCCGAGGAAATGCAGAACTCTTTGGCACATCAAAACACTGCTGATGGGGCAGATGGAAATGCTCCTCACCCTTATGGGTGCAAGGAGCACACTGCAACAGGAGGATTCTGCTGACCAAAGTCCACCCAGATCCAATGTCCTTTTTATCTAAAATCCTAAAATGTACTTACCAGCTGACTACATTAATTCTAACCCTACACAGTTGTGCTCTTATTTACTGTTTGCTCAGTGAGGTCACCCACCACCCAGGCTGAGCTCCTGCACAGCGCAGGCGAAGGCAGCTCAGCTGCAAGGGACGCATCTGCAAGCAGGTACAGAGCTGCACAAGCTAAATATGGGGATTTGAGTGAAACGGAGGGATTTTCAGGGTGAAGCGAGTTCTCCTAACGTGACAAACAAGTACCCACAGTAAATCTTCCACGTAATCCAAGACGCAAATTCCACTTCAATCACATTTTAATAAGTTTATACGTTAACTAGAAATGTGTTTTCTTTTCCATTTAATAGCAGTAGAAAAATTTAGTGTATTTGCTACTGCTCAGTCATCGGTTTAGAGCTGCTGGGTTCATTTAACAAGACCTAGGGAGTGCAAGGTTTTCAGTCTCTGCTACCCAAGTATCATTTGTTTTGTTATTCTGCTTAGCCAGGATTGGGTACCACAGCTTTTCCTTAAACTAGACCGAGCGAAAGACCGCTGCCCCAGTCCAACATGCAATTTACCATCACATCATCCTAGTTAAAGAGAGTTGCTTTGCTTGTATAAACACTGAACACATGGCCAAGCTTTTAAAACGGTGTTTTTGTATTTATCAAATCAATTCTCGATATTAAAAAGAGCTATGTTCATCCAGAAGGAACATAAAGAAAGACTCAAATACTTCAAAATATTTCCCTTGGGGGCCTTTTCTGATCTTAAAAATTTTACTTTTTCATAGCTAGAAAGAAGGAGTACTCCAAATCTGGAGTTGCTGTGCCTGACAAATGAAGTGAAGCGCAGAGCACACTGAGCTGTAAAAGGCGAGAAGGACATTAAACTTTTCTGAGATGACAGCTCGAGCTTTCACAGTTCCTCGGAGTTAATGCTGCTCCAAAGGAGTAGAAAGTAACATGCACAAATTAAGATTTGTTGGAAAGTTTAATCTTCTCCCGTGATTAATAGTCAAAAGTTTATCTCTGAGTGGTAGCAGCGCAACAGAAGATCCAATGTGTGTTCATACCCCGAAGACCAGCGACACCGATAAGAAGTCAAACACAAACCGTTTTTCCCTATTTTTAATAGCTTTGATTTTGTTTTCAGATGACAAAATACATCAAGTAACAGTGTACATTTCTAAAAGTTATGCCAATGACCAGGACCATACACAAATACACTCTTTCGGTCTTCCCGGCGTCTAATGGAATATTTCCTGCAACTGCTCCAAGGACAGATACGTAAGAGACCTTCTACCACCATGAAAAGGCTTTTCTAAATCAACCTCATTTCTGCTTGTAGACTTCCCAGCCATCTGCATATACATCCTGAGCATCTGATCCACCTGCTCACACACTGCTCAACCCAATCTTCTCCCCAGTATCCCCACAGACACAAGCTGGTCCATGCTGGATCATAAACCACCTTGAGTCAGGGATGATGGGTTTCTTGGTTTTGGGCAATAAGGTTTTTGGTAAGACGGAATGCTTTTACGTGGTGGGACGTGCCATGAGGCACAGAAAGAAAAGCTTGTCCAAGTTGAAGTTACCCAGAATTAGTCCCTCACATCCCACAAGCTGACAGATACCCAAGCAAAGGGATACTGATTTCAGAACAAAGATCCTAAAAAGGACTAAATGTTCCCTTGGCACTCTTCAGCCTTCATATCGCCTATAAAACCAGAGTCATGTAGCATACATCTGTCCACAATGCTTCTCAACCTTAGAAATTTGAAAATACACCCAAAATATAAGACGTTTTGACATTTCACATTAAGGACAGCCACCTTGCAGAGCAATTCCACCAAGCACCAAAGCAGCTCCGAAGCAGAAGAGCACAAGACCCAGCAAACGTCAGAGCAAGGCTCAGCCTTCCCCTAGGCCAGATTCGCATGGGGACGCATACATTTATCTCGGCTTCAACTAGCCCTGTCTCTGCAACGTGAATAATAGCTTCCTTACCTCCCAGATATAATATGTGGGTGAATTTTTTCTAAGGGAAACCATAAAAGAATATATAATAACTCAAAGCGACACAGGGCTAAGATACATTAATATCAAGGAGGTTCTCTCAAATATCAGCATCCCCCAAATAAACCTTTATTCTGCTGCACAGGATACAACATACACGGGAAGCATCATTTCTGAGAGCCCCAAGTGAGCTCCTATTTTAATAGTTAGAGTGGAAACTTCACCCATTTTGCACCGAGCCTTTCTTTCTGTGCAATTCCTCCTCCTGTGGAGCCAAGCCCTTGGGTCTGGAGCACCCAGCCCTGCGCCGGCTGACGAGCTCCGAACTGGAGAAAGGCAATCGCCAAGCCCCGCACTGGGTAACGCTCTGAAGAAATTACTGCACGCTCAAACAATGGGATATTTGTCAAAGTACAGCTTGATCACCAGCAATCATCTGTTTTTCATAACTACATTTGACCTAAACTGAATTGACTGAACAAGTAGCCTGTGTTTCTCATTCTGGAAAATACGGCGGCGCTGCTCCCTCTCCAACCCCCCCCCTCCTTTTTAAGTCATACTTTTGAAAAGTTACAAAGCGATGATGTAGACAGATATTTCCTCATTATAAACAGCAGCAGCTAAACATTTTCAGGTTGCATTTTTGGCGATCTCCTCCCGTTCCAGGTGACCTGCAAGGTTAAGCGCACGGGGACGTGCCTTTCTCCTCCGCTTGCTTTCAATCCACCCCCTCTGCAAAGAAAAGCACAACCCAACACTTCCCAGTGTAAAACGAGCAGAGACGGTTCCTAACCACGTGTTCTTTTCATAATATATTTAAAATTCATTAAAACTTTAAAATGAACGAGCTGCCAGGGAAAAAAATATATTCAGGACAAGCCCACAGAGTCTTCCATGCGAGGCCACCGTGCATAAAACCTCTGGGAGGCAACTCTCTGCTTGTAGAAGAAAGCTCGCTCTCCGGTCTCGAGGAAGGAAGGAAGTGGTGGAAATCGGTCACAAGCTTTGCAAGGAAGGATGCATCCCCAACGGCTAATCAGCTCTTGTCAGGGCTCCCATCAATTAAGGGGAAAAAAAAACCCAACCCTCAATTTAAGAAGAGTGCAGAATGAGTCCTTGAGGAAGATGAAGGACGGGTCTGGAGGGAGGCAAAGGAGCCAGGGGAAGAGCAAGGTGGAAGGACAGGAGGCAAAATGTACTGAGAAGAATGCAATCTGCAACAAGTCTCACCCACTTCTTTACAGCCTGCTTCGTATTGCGTGTTTTAAACCGTACGTCTCCTACCAGAGAGCTAATAATCACCGACAGACAGGGTTTGCATTAATTGCAGAGACAAACAGGGAAAAAAAGTCCCGAAATGGGATATTTTCATGAGGAGACAGTACTGTACCGCTAGATGATTCGAGTTCAAAGCTCTTCGCTCTCCCGCTCCCTGAATCCAAGCACACACTCAGGAAGGAGCAGAAAAGCACCCATCCCGCACACCACGTTCGAGCAGAAAAATGCAGCTTGCTCCTAACACTCTGCTATAAAATGTTTGGGTTGGAAAATTACATTTGCATATTTGGTTTTTTGTTCCTCCATCGCAGAACATGAGGGAATGGTCAGGGAGCATGGAGAAATAA
This sequence comes from Morus bassanus, assembly GCA_031468815.1. Taxonomy (NCBI): domain Eukaryota; kingdom Metazoa; phylum Chordata; class Aves; order Suliformes; family Sulidae; genus Morus; species Morus bassanus. The sequence continues at coordinate 83,955,194 of CM062570.1, read as the reverse complement.
AAACATGATAAAGTAATAAACAGACCTCTTGTTCCAAGCACTGCTGAGGAACAGCACATCCAGTATTAGCTACACCCTCTGTACTGGGAAATAAGTCGTGTCCTAGCAGCCCCCTTCCGTGTTTGGCAACTAGTTTTTTGCCTCTTTTTAAGGCAGTGATCCATACAAACTGAATTCAAACAGGCACATGGGATGCTGTACAGTCTATTCCCAACCAGAAGCAGACCAGCACGGCCTCTCATTTGACCAGCTCTCAGCTCTGCCCACCCAAACCAACACCTACGTAATAATTATGGGTTTATAGAAAACAGTTAAGTCAAGAAGCCAAAATGACCAGGCAGTGAAACAGCTGTGTTACACAAACAGAGATGTAAGCACAAGCACCAGCACTCGGCTCATTTGAGCAGAACAGGAGTTCTCCTTCCTCCTACCCATCGCCCATGGAGCCCTGCCGGGTGAAATCTGCCTTTGATTCCTCCACTCCCTGAAAATGCAGATGATAAAACTGGAAGGAGCGACCGACAGACCGGAGGGGTGTGCCATCACTCAGAGGGACCTGGGCAGGCTGGAGAAATGGCCCAACAGGAACGTCATGAAGTTCAACAAATGCCGAGTCCTGCCCCTGGGGAGGAGGAATGCGCCCAGGCACCAGTACGTGCTGGGGGTGGCCAGCTGGGAAGCAGCTTGGCAGGAAAGGACCCCGGGGTCCTGGTGGACACCAAGCTGACCACAAGCCAGCAGTGTGCCCTTGCAGCAAAGGAGGCCAACAGACTCCTGGGCCATGTTTGGCAGAGCATTGCCAGCAGGTCGAGGGAGGGGATCCTTCCCCTCTGCTCAGCGCTGGTGAGACACAGCTGGGTCCAGGTCTGGGCTCACCAGAACAAGAGAGACAGACAACACTGGAGCAAGCCCAGTGAAGGGCCACCAAGATCTTATGGGATGGGAGCATGTGACATACAGCAAGAGTCCTGGGACTGCTCAGCCTGGAGAAGGCTCACAGGAACGCTCTCAACGTCTACAAGCACCTGATGGGGGAAGTAAAGAAGGCAGAGCCAGACCCTTCTCAGTGGTGCCTGGTGACAGGACAAACTGAAATACAGGAATTTCCATTGAACGTAGAAAACAACCTTTTTACTGAGAGGGTGATCAAACACTGGAACAGGCTGCCCAGAGAAGCTGTGGAGTTTCCATCCCAACTGGACATGGTCCTGAGCAAGCCCACTCCAGCTGACCCTGCTTCTGTGGGAAGCTAGAGAAGGTGAGGCCCAGAGGTCCCCTCCAACCTCTGTGTGTGATGCTGTGAAGGGGGACACAACAGTAGCTTCCCTAGAGGGCAATAACGTATACACGTGGCCACCCGTGCGAGTCCATGTGCACCGGTTTAGTTATAGGGTCTATACATAAAAATATCATGAGGCTTCCTATCCAGCAGCAGCTTAGACTACATTATTCCTTACAACTTTTCATCCTGAAGGATTCCAAGGCATTTCAACACTGTACAACAACCGTGGCTGGAGCAAGACAAGCTGGAGGTAGTAAAACCAGGAAAGAAGATTTAAAGGCAAGAGACAAATCCCTGCTCTCATAACAGCTCCTGTGGGTTGCTCAGTGTCTGTGAGCAGATGATTAAGCCTCCGCAAAGCGAGGAAACTAGAAGATCATTAGTCATCCAGACCTCCAGGTACCAGCTTCAAATGATAAAAGAGATGAGACACCTTTCTCAGAAGCCAAACCTCTCATTCCGAGGGATTCAGGAGAGCAGAGCCAAGGAAAACCTCTCTGAGGGCAATGCTCACCTTCTGAACATGTTACACATACCCCTGCTTTTGTATACAGCAATTATCAGAGCTTTTCCATCGCCCTTCATAAAATACAACCCAAGCTGCCTGTTGATCTCCGAGCTGAAGCAACTTTTTTGTGTTGGGATGGCGGCCTGCAAGCTTCTCATCCTCCCACTGCGAGACCACGGCTGCCCCGCAGCAAGCGGCTCCCGCGCCGTGCTCCTGGAATGCAAAGGCAGCGTTTGTTCATTGTACAACTGCCTTGTTTCCACATTTTCCTGAACAAAGGACTGAAATAGGGGGTATATGCGTCATAAGCCCGTCCTGAACACTGCTCACCCTTTCCTGCACAAATATTTGTAAACAGATTGAGAATTAATGTCCAGCCAACTCAAGACCCTTCATAAAAAAAGGGTTTTATTGAAAACAGGATGGCAATCATTTCCCAGATACACTGCATATAGGCCTTTAAGATGAGAAACAACATACATAGCAGGAAAACAGCAACCGCAGCTGTGCACCAAGCCATTTTCTGAGATGCATAAAACATGGTGGCTTATTATTTTACAGCCCTCTCCTCCCCCACAAACACACTCTCCTCTTTAAAAAAAAAAAAAAATAAAAATAGTTTCTGGTCAGCACATGATAATTCCCTTGGGGTTAATTTATGCACAAAATACACAGCTTCACTAACACGAATAACTCAACAGTTCTCACGCAGAAGAATCTTCCTAATTCTTTTTCTAGCAGTCTCAGAGAGTCCACATCTTACACATACTCTACTGAGATCCAGTTTGAAGCCCAGGATGACTAAAACAGTTGACAGCACAAGGTAAGTCAGGGTCAGTATATCTCTCAACTTTGCTTCCATGCACATCTTCCACTTTTGCTTGTCAGTGATTTCCATGCATGGAGTCTGGAGGCAATGCTGCAAAGGGCAGCCCACAGGCAAGACTCTTCACTTCTAAGGGGGCTTCCTGGGACTCTGCTCTCCCTCCAATTTTGGGAATAGTCAAGAGAAACTGGATCTGATTCACCAGGGTCAAATTTGGGTCTAGTGTTATGTTGCAATATCTTTCACATGTCACTATGAACCGGCACTGAGAGTGCCATTTATTTATGTTTAGGAGCAAAAAAAAGTCCTAAATATTTAGTATCAGCATCAGCCCAATGGAACAGTGTCACTTGTTATCCAGCCGCAATAAAAAAGGCTTTTAAAGTGTTATGCAAAAGAGCAGCTGTAGAGATACTGGTGTACTACACAGCGAAGCAAGGCCAGCAGTGGCCAGCAGCATAACTGAGGGAGCTGGAGCACACAACACATGAGGGAAGGTGAGGAAGGAGAAGGTGAGGAAGGAGAAGGGTGATGAAGCATACCTAGTACAGAATTACAGGGTAGATGGAGCCAGGATCCCCTTGGAAATGCACAGCAAAAGGAGAGGCAAGAGACAAAGTGTAAAAAGATAACTTCAGCTTAATTTAACAGGAAAAAAAAAATACAGTAAGGGTGGTCAAACACTGGAACAGGGACCCAGAGAAGCTGGGCAGTCTGGACCCTTGGAGATCCTCAAAACTAACTGGATGTGGCTCCGAGATCCCTGATATAACTTCAGATTTAGCCCTGAGTGGAAGGTTGCACCAAAGTCCTCCCTGAGTCTCTTCCAATCTAAATTATTACGAGTCTATAACTAGAGGATGAGAAAAGAGTGGGAATGCTTGTTAGAGATTTCCTTTTCTGTTAAACTGAGTTTTACCTTAGAAAACTCAATGCTCTTCAGGGAAATTCTTTGCAAATCAGTGCACTTCCTTCTCTATCACTTGTTATTTTTGAGATATCACCGCTTCTGGACACCACCACAAAGTCCTCTGGGGTAGCTGAGGCATTTTCCAAACATTCCTGGGACCCTTCTGAGCCCCAATGCCCGGAAACGGAGCAAATCTTAGGAAGAGCCTTCCCACACTTACACATTACAAACAGTGGTGTTGGTCTCTAGGGTCCTCCAGCTGGCCTGTATCCTGCACCACGCAAGGTGAACATCTCGTAACAAAATCAGTCCTGATCTTAGAGCTCCCTAGAACCAAAGGCCCCATAGTAGTTAAAATACCATCAAAAAAGACATGCTCCCAACAAATGGAAAAAGGTAAATAAAGGCTGAAAAGATGATCTGAGGAACTACAGCACACTCAACCTCACTTCAGTCCCTGGGGAAGTCACGAGCCGAGTCCTCCTGGGACACATCTCCAGGAATATGGAGCAGAAGGGGACTGGGGACAACCAGCATGAACTTAACAAGGAGGAGTCATGCCAACGATCCAATTGCCTTCTACGACAGCATGCAGGAATTATGGATGAGGGAAAGGAGCACCTCTCCTATGAAGAAAGGCTGAGAGAGTTGTGGTTGTTCAGCCTGGAGAAGAGAAGGCTGAGGGGAGACCTTATTGTGGCCTTTGAACACTTAAAGGGGGCTTGTAAGAAACGTGGGGACAGACTTTTTAGTAGGGCCTGTAGCAATAGGACAAGGGATGATGGCTTTAAACTGAAAGAGTGTAGATTTAGACTGAATATAAGGAAGAAATCTTTTACAATGAGGATGGTGAAGCGCTGGCCCAGGTTGCCCAGAGGTGGTCGATGCCCCATCCCTGGAAACACTCAAGGTCAGGTTAGACGGGGCTCTGAGCAACCTGATCTAGTTGGGGATGTCCCTGCTCATGGCAGGGGGTTGGACTAGATGGCCTCTAAAGGTCCCTTCCAACCCAAACTATTCTGTGATTCCACAATTCTATGAAAGCAGTGGGTGTCATTGACTTTAGCAAGGCTTTTTGACACGCTCTTCCACAATATTCCTGTATCCACGTTTGCATGTCTCAGTCTGGATGAGAGATCAGCTGGATGGGTAAATAATTGGTCGGGTGGTCACGTTCAGAGGGTCGTGATTAATGAGTTGAACCCAACATGGGAGCTGGTAACAAGTAGGGAACCACAATGGGGTCTGTTCTGCTTAATATCTTTATCAGTGACTTGGAGAAGGCAACGGTGCACAGCCTCATGCACTTTGCAGATGACACCAAACTGGGGGGGAAAGTCAATACACTCGAGAGCAGGGCCACCATCCAGAGGGTCTCGACACGTGGGAGGAGTGGGCTGACAGGAACCTGATGAAAATAAGTAAGGAGAAATGCCAAGTCCTGCACCTGGGAAGGAAGAACTTCTTGCAACAACACAGAGTGGGGACTGACTGCCTGGGGAGCCGCTCTGTGGATAAGGCCCAAGAGCCTTGGCAGACAGCAGAGCTGAACATGGGCCAGCCGTCTGCCCTGGCAGCAGAGGCGGCCAACAGCCTCCTGGGCTGTATTAACAGGAGCAAAGCCAGTAGATTGAGGGAAGCGATTATCCCCTTCTACGCAGCACTCGCTAAGACTGCATCTATACCCTGCATCCAGTTTTGGGCCTCCCAAATACAGGAAAGACACCAATAAACCGGAGCGAGTTCACTGGAGGCCACCAAGATGGTTGGGGCTGGAGCATTTGCCCCACCAGGTAAGGTTAATGGTGCTTGTTCAGTCTGGAGGAGTGACTGCTTTGGGGGGACCTAACAGCCACCTTCAATACCTACAAGGAGGTCACGGAGCAGAATAAGTTGCCCTGAGAGGTTTTGCAGTCTTGGTCCTTGGAGGTTTTCAAGACCAGACCGGATAAAGCTTTGAGTAACCTGGTCTGATCTCAGAGCTGCCCCTACTCTGGGCAGGAGGTTGGACCAGAGGCCTCCGGAGCTCCCATCCACCCTGAATGATTCGATGAAATACTGAACAGATGTAATATTATTTTCCACGGTCAGGATTAACAGAGTCAGTTTCTTATTCTAGCCACTATGAGTGGAATGGGATCGAGCGAATCAGGGTGAAATCAGCATTAAACGTAAACTATCAGTATATTTTCAGTGAGTAAGTGACTGTGTGGAGTTTTGCAAAGCCCTGGGAGAGCAGGGCTGCTGTTCCTAACCTCAGGTGACAAGAAGTCTGCATCCAGGCTATTGCAGTAAACCTCCCTTTTTTTTTTCCCTCCCCCTAACATGTCTGTTTTCCAAGCAGAATATTTTAAGAATCAAGGCTGCCTGTGATCATATCTAGCCAGCTTAGAATGAACGCTGATTTCTTTGCTGCTTCTTTGATCGAAGCCAAGTGGTATTCTCATGGGTAATAAGGTCACAGGGTTAAAAGAGCAATATGACAATTACAAAAGTTAAATCTATTGCCACTACAGACAGACACACTACCCAGGGTCCATTAGCACGTAGTACAGAATGGTTATCACAGGTCACTGACACCAGTTCACTCTAATGGCTTTTCCTGTGTCCTTATCAATCCAGTGCACAAAGTGTCTCACCCTCAGCCTTTCCCTATGATCTCAGTGCTGTGTTTATAGCTATCTAACTCCACCAGGCACCAGTGGGTCAGCCAAGTCAGCAGACAGTGAGATATGCCAGGACACAACGATGGGACAATCTGCAAAGTGTCTGAGATGAACAAGGAGTTACCAGAGACTTTGAGAAGGAAATTTTTTCCACTGCTCCCCTCCCACCCACCCACCCCCCGCAAAAAAAAAAAAAAAAAAAAAAACTTTTAAAGTTCCCAAGGACACTGAGGGAAAACTTTACAACTTGATCTCAAAAATAGAAGTAAACCACAGACTTTCCATGGTACGGTTTGTGTTTCAGTATCAAATAAAAGAAACAACTAGTGTTACAAAGAGAAAAAAGAGACGTTTTCATATGAAAGAGAGGGTTGGGTAGCTCTTATTATTTGAATTGTGGTTCCTATAAGAGGCTTTCTCATCCCTTGAAAGAAGAACTTCAATTGTTTTGCCCCGTTACCAAAGAACAAACATTTTGGTGGGGATGCTGGAGCTCCCCCCCGGAGAGGTGGGGAGGGGGCAGGAACGACCGGCTGCGTCACAGCCACCACGGACGAGCAGATGAGCAACCAGCCTGCCAATTTATTAGCCCACAAAGGCAGAAAAAGGAGGACTAATGCAGGCAGCACAATTGCTAGCACACTTCTAAGATGAATTAAAAAAAAAAATTATTTAAGCGGAGGGCTGGGAGGACACTAACGATCCGCCGCCGGATTTGCGGCATCTCCCACTTCAAACGAAATCTCGGCTTGGAGATACAAAATGGTGTTTCCCACCCTCGGCCAAACAGTTTGCCTTGAGTCCCTGAGCCGATGAATCCCCACGCAGCTTCCGCAATCAAAATGTAGCAATTTTAGCGATAAGCAAAAAAAACACCCCTAGTTTCTCCTCCCAAGGCCATGCTGGCTTCGCACAGCTGAGAGATATAAAACATTATATCCTTCACTAAAACAGGCAAGTGAAAATGTACCGAGTGGATACATTCTATGCACAATGAATGCATTTTAATAGAGGAATTCAAAGACATTTCTACAATGATTATTTTTAGTAAAGGGGGGGCATTATTTGTTTTACTTTTTTTTTACCTTTCCTAATGTATTTTGTGCATCAAGGCAGCTTTAGGGTTAGAGAGGCTTGGGGTAGAAGCAACACAGCAGATAAAAATGTCAGTGGCAAGATACAACAAATTTATAGTAAATACCTGTCAACTGCTATTTATCTAAATTATCCAGCTCTGGGATCCTCCAGAAATACTTTATCAGCTAGGAGGCAGCTACAGTTTTAAGCCTGTATTTACATCAGAATCTGCTCTCTTTTCCTTTTTTTTCTTTTTGGACACTTGTTCTTTACCCTAAAATGACCCCTTTGTAGCTTGGATCAAAGAGCTGGGAGTGTCAATACCAGTGTCTTCATGAACATGTTAAGAACCTCAAAGTAATTGGTAACCAATTAGCATAAAGCTAAAAAAACCCACCTAGCTAAGGCAAACCCTAAATGAGTACTAACAGGCAACAGTACTGGCTGAAGCAGGAGCTTCAGCAACTTAAATCACTGTCAGCTGTCTTTGAGACAACTTCTTGGGAGCACCCCCTGTGCAAACCACTCTTGACTTTTTGGCTTTGGCTTTTTTTTAATTCCTTTCTGCTCTTCGTTCACTCTTTGCCTTCTGCCTTATTACAGCTTACGGGAAACATGAAACAAAAACTGCTTTTCATTTTATGTTATGTAAAGCAAAGCAACTCCATGTCTTGGCCTTGAAATACAAGGCACCCAACAGCTGTTCAGATGCTCCAGCAGATAAACCATCTGGCCCAAACCTCACCTTTCCTAATTTATTTTGGATATTGATCAAAGCAACTCGAGCATTACATAGACTTTGGTCAAAGACAACATAAAAGATAAAAAAGTCAATGGCAAAATCACTTCACTGAAATATCCTTGTTTCTTCTTTATATAATAATATTACCATTTTCAACAAACTTCTCTATTAACTAAAGGAAAAGATATACCTGATACCAACAAGCCGAGCAGTCTAACCATGCCGCAGACAAATGTCCTTAAATAGCACATCACTGCTGAACAGAAACTAAGTGGGGTTTAGTGTTTAGGATCAGCTAAAACTAGACACGGACTTTGGCCAACTGACCAAGCTGACCAGGAGAGGCCCCAAGACTCCCGTGTCCTGCTCGGCTCCCCGCCTTAACCCTTTTATATGATGCTCCTGGCATCTGAAGAACCACCATATCCATGGCTTGAGCTAGTCCTTTTTTTTTAATTCTCCTAGGAAAAGGACAGTACGCATTTGCCTAATATTACCCGGATTCCCACCGAGACACCGAGGCTGTTTAGTGCTTACTGATTCGTACCAACTTGAAACCAAATCTGTCACCTGAAAAGCCTTTTTTCATGCTTTTTTCAGAGTATGTTTGCTGCATGCAGAAGCCACAGGCAAGGTAAGGACTTGTTGTTCTAGATACCGTTTAGGGACGTAAATCCAAATCATGAAATCAAAGGGTTATTTGAGCAAAGAAGGGTCACCGGTGTGTACGACACCATGTATAATACACAAATACACTCTTGCGATGTTTTGTTCTATATCTGTAGATATTCAAAGCCTCCCCTACGCCCATTTCTTCCTCAAGACATCATCAGCTGGCCGTTTCTCACAAGAAAAGGAATCGCCGATGAATAGTCCCATAAAGCATCCCACCAGAGCCTGTCCTCCCCGGAGCCGCCACCACGCCAAGGTCCAACTCTCAATTAACCCCCGCCTGACCTTCCTTCACTTTCTTTCCCCCTCCTCTGCCCTTCCTGAGAAAGTTCAGCGTTTCCTGGAAAAGTCTCCTTGCCTGTTTGATATTGTACTTCGCCTTGGTTGCTGAAGGAAGGATTTACAGGTGCCTGGCCCCCTCTGTAAGACCATGACCGAAGGCTGACCTCCTGTTACAATATGTGAACTTCTGCCCTGCTGATAAGGCTGGCAGATATGAGTAGGATTTTTCAAATAATCCTTTGGGAATTTATAAGCAGCACAGCCATAAAACCGAGGTGACTGGAAGGTCGATTTCACTAAAAATAATAAATATCTCAATGTTTATTCAACGTGGGCCTTTTTAACTGCAGGCCAAGCATTTAGATAACGCTATTGTAAATGACAAATATTAGGATTTTTTGGTAACTATTACATTATGATCCTTCCGTCTGACACTGATGTGGCCGTTTCCCTCGATGCTTGCTGGATCTCTGACATTGTTCAAGCCAAGTTGGGCCTAGAAAGCCAAGGCAGGATTCAATCACAGGTCAGGAAAAGGGCAATTTTCTTTTCAGAAGCCTTTCCTATGGTTGGTTACCTTTTCTCTTGCTCCTGTCTCACCACCACACCTTCTTTAGAGCTCTGCTGTACCTTTTTTCTCTCATTACTAGGGCTTTTGGCTGGAGTAGAGAAGGAGTAGGAGGAGAAGGATTGAATGATCTCAGCTCAGGATGGGGACAGAGGACGCTAACCCACTGGCATGAAATCCCTGCACCAGGTTTAACCTCACCATCCCCAAGTCCACGGCGCTATTCCCACCTCCAGCAGAAGACAATCCCATCCAGATCCCCCACAGAGCGCTGGCCGTGAAACCCGTCTTCTAGCAGCAGCATTTCCTTAATAGGCTTCGGAGGGCCAATTGCTGTTTCAGATTAAAAAGTAAAGCGACAAGACAACAACAAAGCCCCAACGTAGAAACGAGACCATTTCAAACGCACAAAACCATTATATCCACCACCGAAAGCTCTTCATCCTTTTCATAACAGCTTTATATATAAATAGACAATTAAATAAATACCCTTGCATTAAACAAATGCACGTAAGCTACACAAATAGGATTCCTAATCCTGTTTTCATTATTCATATTCTTCACTGAAGTTTCTCCAAATAAAGTGACACTTTGAAATCCACAAAGCGTTTCAGACCAGTTGTAATCTTCAATTAGCACACTCCCTGAACTGGGCTCCCAGCGCCGGGTTTGAGGAGGAGGTTTTTGTCCAAGATAAACAGAGCAACACATTTTGGGTAGGTTAACTTTTTCATTCCAATAAAATATCATGGCAATGTAGCCAAATTACATAATTATTAACAGATGAGGGCACAAAAAGATTTTATATAAATGTTTTTTATGACAATTCTTTTCCTTTCGCAAATTCACTTGTATGTATTGCTGGAGAAACTAGCTTTAGAAGTGCCTTAAAAACAATTCTCTCTCAAGCCTGGCTCCGCCGTGGAAAGGGAGGAAAGCTGCGAACAGAGTGCTCCTTTCATCTGCTGCCTGGGCTTCAGATTGCTCAACCACAGGAGAAGAGCCCTCTGAAAGCTCCTTCTCTCCAAAGGACGTTAAAGAAAGGATGCAAACAACGCAGGTTCTTTGGGTCCGCAGATGCAAGGCTTGTACGCTTCTGGAGGCATCTTAGAAATTACAAGTTGAAGGGTAAGCTACAAAGGGCATCTTATCTGCCCTTGTTATAAATAAATAAGTTAAAAAAAAAAATCAATACCTTAGGTACTCATAACGCCTAGGAGAAAACGTAGCTCACCTAGCAGCCTACATCCGCAGAGACGGGAGCTCTCTTCAAAAATTCTCAAGAACACGACACGGTTCAGAGCAACACTTTTTAGCCAATAACCAAACACCAACACAGAACAGTTTCAGTTTTGCCGTATTTTTCAGTGCACGCAAAGCCTCACTATCGGGAAACTGGGAGCGATACAGTCAAATGGTGGATTTGGTGGGATGGCAGCAAATCTGCTCCTGTCAAACAACGTTTGAAGAGCGGCGAAGTTGTCCTACGCACAGCAAACAATACATTTACAACCTAATCCCCCACCCCGCAACTCCTCCATTTGCGCTGAATAATGAAGCTACTGTGGTCGAAGAAGAATTCTCAGAGGAAAACTATACGACCAAGAAATATGTATATTATAAACCCGGGGTCTGCAACAGTTGGAGAAAATATCCCTTTATATTTCTGTGGCCTCCATGAAGTAACTGTGTGGTTTTTACCCAAATCCACCCAGCACTGGCCTGCTTTCTACTTCAGGTAACGCGCTTCCCAGCTAGGTGAACATTAATAAATGTTTTGCAACCACCTCCTTCCAGCAGCATCGACGGAAGGAGCAGCACCCCATCAACTTCTTTAAACCCCAGGCCAGTGTCAGCACCACTCTCATGGCAGCAGAGTCACTTACCAAGACAGAGTATATGTGCAGGCATCGGTACACCGGTGAGAAGTCCACCAGGTCCTGAGCCCCAGGCACCTAAAAGACAGCAGGAGATCCGGGTGAAACACGCAGAACACATACAGGTAAGTGCAACTCTGCTGTATCACATGTAGGTAAGTGCAGTTCCAATGCATGCAAGTGCGAGAGTGAGCAACACCAAGATTTCAGGTAGGTAACAATTAGAGCGATTACTGGTATCTATCTGTAGCTGACTACATTTACATTTTTAAAGTTTCTTGAAGTAGGAAAATTTCATATAATACTGCTCTCACTCCATTTACACTCCCCTAGGAAATCACATTGCAGCATTTGGCCCTCTGTTAGTCAGCTCAGCAGAGATTTAATTTTGAACATAAGCTTAAATACAAGTTCAAGCATCCTGGCACAAGCTGTTCTGGTACTTATGCAACAGGGGGGAAAAAAAATCCTTATTCTCTAGATTTCTAGTTTGATTTCTTTAAATGCACAAGTTCTACTTCTTTTAATTATTTATTTTCTTAAAAAAACACGCGCCACACAGACTCCACCACCTTTCAACAACATAGCGAGTCTTGCACAGGGACAAGGAAGAGCATTTCTGAAGGGCGGGACGGAGGGAGGGAGGGCGAGAGGAAAGATCAGAGAAGAAATTTGCATACAAGAAGCTTGTGTCCTTTGGATATGTTCAAGCCAACACAGTATTAAGCTTGTTGGCCAAGGCATAAAGCTAAGGCAACCCCCCTTCTCCCCCAAAATCCAGAGAGGAGGGGAGTGTTCTGTTGACATGTGGTGGAAAAAAGGGGAGAAAGATGAAAGGGACCAATGGACAGGCCTGGGAAACATGTTTATTTTATATATTTGTAATTATGCTTAAGAGGTATTTCTGCTAAAAAGGAGGTAGGATGAAGAAGAGAGAAGTTTCTAGCTGGATGAGGGTATGCAAGCCTCAACCAACGCTGCCCAAAGCACCTGGGGCAAGCAGTCTTCCTCATCTAAAGCAATGGCTTCAAGCAAGGGAGTGCAGAAGTTATGGGCTGCAAAGGGGAAAAACAGGGGATTTTGTTAAATAGCCTCTGTACCAAGTGGAACTGGAGCTGTTAAAGAATCCACTCCATGCAAAGGATCTCAGTCCTCAGCGCTACGCAGGCTCTTGGTTAGAGCTGAAACAATGAAAGCAGCCATGGAGACAGAGCTGCAACACACAGCGCAGGAGCATCCCATCCCGCACCACCAGCATCACTCCGAGACCCCCAAAACGTGACAGTCCCAAGCTGGTGGTGCAGGGAGGGGAAGCAGCCGGCTCGCTGGGAACAAGGCAGCGAACAGCTTTACCCGGGTACGGCACAAGCCCGCTCATCCATCTCACTGGGCTTTCCCTTGCACCACGCACTCCATCGTGCCATCTGAGCAGCTCTTACAGACGGGCAAGGTTGGCTCACCAGGAAGGAGGAAGGTTTCCAAGCAAGGGATGGGGCTGGCATCACCTGTGTGACCCTTTCCACGTTGAACCCAGCTGTTCAACATGCCCCAGCAGAAGGGTTACAGCTGAACCGAGGGCAAGCAGCTGTGAAGCACAGCTCACCGGTCTCACTAACATCTCTTACCTTTTATAAGACCATATTTGAAAATTGCAAATACTAGGCAGCAGTTCTAGTGCATTAATGCCAATTTTATCATGTCTTCCCGGTCATTTATTTTCCATTTGCAGTCTCCCGGGCCTTCTAATGCTCCCTAAATAGCTCCCAAATCCAGATTTCAGCTAGTTTATGGATACAGATTTTGCCTTGCTGTGTTCCTCCAGCATTAAGCATAATTGGTCTCCAGTTGGTAAAACAGTGAAACGCTTCTGGCTCAGAAATCCCCGATTGCAAAACTGCTGGAGATCACTAAAGCAGACAGGGATGTATCAGTAAGGCTCGACCCAGCCATCCTCTGGCGACCACCATCAGCGTGGGGAAGCTGGACTGGATGGACCCGAGTCCGCCCTGTGTTTTTCTAAGGGAGGAGAAATCTGTCATCCCTTCACAACATCATCAAAGCAGGCGATGTTTTCCTATGAATTTGAATTCAGGATCAAACGGTTTTGCTCCTCTTGGATATGGGGCACTAGTTGAACATGGTCCACGGAGAAATATTTCTGATAAAGATTTGTGAAATCAGAATATTGCCAAAAACGGAGTTTACTCCCCCAGAGAAATTCTTTCAAAGCAGACTGCAACATTTCCACAGTCTCTGATCTTCTGTAAAAACTTTTAAGCCCACACACACACGCTCACAAAAAAATACGCTGGACTATTCCGCAGAGTTAACATCTCAGAGACGTTAATAGCCTTAAAATTGCTAATCCAGGTAGAACACTATCAGACGTGGAAACGCAAATCCTGGACCACAAGAAAGCTTACTGCAAACAGAAAGACACGCACCCAAAACGGTGCTAGGATTTTAGGCAGGGTAAAAACCTACAATATATTTTAAGGAAAACAGACCACCTCTTCCACATACCGCCACAGCCCTACAACAGAAGAAATAATAATCCTATCATTTGAAATCTTTCCAGACTAACCAATACAGGCCTCTGAATATTTGAATACATGAAGTTATCTCTGTGGCTAGTTTAACACATTGCGTAATTTAAATATATCTAATATTTACAAATTTAGATATTCATCTAATATTTAGATATTTAGCCATATGTAAAAATTCAGGCTTAGCACATCCCCTTTAGCAGTGACTTGATTTTCTTAGTCAAAGCCACACTACCAGCATTCAAAAAAATAAATAAATCCTCGGTTTTTGAAACTTGACAATGAAATGAGAGCTAGAGCCGCCTCAACAACAGGACTGATTACTCCCCTGACATCTCCCCTTCAGCCTAATCTTTTTTTTCCTTCTGATTTGCAGAACAAAGAATTTATTCATCTTGTCCAAAATTTTCCCAGTCCACAAAACATCAGCTTCGTGAACCTCATTCCCAAACCCTGCGTCCAGCACGTTCCCGGTGCTGAGAGCAGAGGCAGACCTGTCAGTCTCTGTAAACAGCCAAACTCTCTCCTTTTGCAAGAACATTTTCAGTCGGGTTAAACACAGCCTGTAGCAAATTTAACTCATGGAAGCCAAGTTTTCAATGGAAACGTTCAACTGTAGCTGCCACCAACACAAGGCTGGCCCAGAGTTAAGGGATGCTCTGATCTGGCTTCAGACAGATTTGTGATATAATGGCTTGAATCTCCGATCCTGGTTAGTTTTTGATGTAAAGACATGACACAAGCACAGATACACTCAACCCTCTTTCACTAAGGGAAAAAAACCTCCAGACTTAAACACCAGGAATTCAAGAGAGGTGTTTGATGAACCCATCTCACGGGCCCATTGATGTACAGGGATGAGCTAGTGCAGAGGAACATGAGCACACACGACACTGCACCCGCAAAGGCTCAAGTCCGATGGAGGAGGCTGAGCAGGCCGGGTCTCTTCATGTGATGCGCGCATTGCGGAAAGCATCCGTTCACCTTAGGGAGTAAAACTCTATTGATCAGAGTAGCATTGGTTCTGCACCGCATCCAGCTCCGCAGTCCTCGGTATGAGACAGACGTGGACCTGCTGGAGCGGGTCCAGAGGAGGCCAGGAAGATGGTCGGAGGGCCAGAACACCTCTGCTACGAGGGCAGGCTGAGAGAGTTGGGGTTGTTCAGCCTGGAGAGGAGAAGGCTCCAGGGAGACCTTATTTCAGCCTTCCGATAGTTAAAGGGGGCTTATAAGAAAGATGGGGACAGACGTTTTAGTAGGGCCTGTAGCAATAGGACAAGGGGTGATGGCTTTGAACTGAAAGAGGATCAATTCAGACCAGATATAAGGAAGAAATTTTTTACCATGGGAGTGGTGAAACCCTGGCCCAGGTTGCCCAGAGAGGTGGTCGATGCCCCATCCCTGGAAACATTCAAGGCCAGGTTGGACGGGGCTCTGAGCAACCTGGTCTAGTGGGGGATGTCCCTGCTCATGGCAGGGGGTTGGACTAGATGGCCTCTAAAGGTCCCTTCCAACCCAAAGCACGCCATGATTCTATGATTCAACAGATCACATCTTGTTTCCCTGGATACCAGCAGCCAGGAAGCACTTTAGCCCGTGTGAATGGTGGTACAGAACAAACTGTGCCATAGATTTACTACATCTTGTGTGGTCTTGGTGTCCTTTGACTGCCCCAGTGTGTCCCATGGCTTAACCTTAGGGAGAAAAACCTGAATGCGTTTGCACAGTCCAGAGGATGCTCAGGATACTGTGATATTGGAAGTGGCCAGATGGTCCTGCAGACTAACTGACCTCACTCTGGCTCATGTTACAGACAAAAAGCAGACAGCTTTGTCTGGAAATAGAGAGGTTTCTCTCTTGGTCCAAGATGTCTTTTGCATAATTAGTAGTGGATGCAAACAAAAGGTGGAAGCTGATGGCACCTAACAAAGCCATTTATCAGGGAAAGTCAAGAGACCTCTCTGGGGTCCCTGCTCTAGCTCCCAAAACTTTGTAAGGAATCTATTACACTCACTTCAAGAATTACAGCTTATTCCTACAGCCAGGTCGACCTCAAAGAACGCCAGAAGCATGACGAATTTTGGCTACACCTCGCACCTGCTGATGCCCTGAGTGCCAAACTCCTTCTCCAAATAGAAAACTGCCTGGAATTTGTTGATTCGTTCTTCAAAGACAGTTGAGTGGCCGTTATTCTGAAGCGTGATATCCTTCCTTAAAACTTCCCCTCTCCCACAAAGGAACACCAGGGAGTCCAATTCGACCCAACCACTTCACAGACACCTGACCAGTCTTTTTTGGGGAAAAGAAGAAATGAGGCACAACACAGGCGAGTTTGTCCAGCTGCATTCAACAAGATCGCAAAAGAAAAGTCACTGAAAATGAGAAGAATCTGGATGAGCTTTGTAGTTTTCTGGATGCTTTTTACTACAAAGGGAACAGCTGGCACAAACTGAACAGACTGTGGAGCTACTCACTGTGAATGAAAATTCTCCTTCTGCAACTTGACATTCATAAAAACTGAACTGAAGCCTTCTCCCAGCTCACTTTACAGCTGGGCCCGCTCCCCCTCCCTGATTACAGTGGGAGCTTCCACCTCAGCGAGGCATCTGCACTTAAGTGGGACAAGTCTGGACCATAATGGCTCCAAACTGGAGAACACTAACGGAGTGAACCACATCTCTTATTCATCTTCTTGAATGCAGCTGGCAGACCCTCTTCTGCTCCAAGGGAGAGAATTATCTACACTAGAATACATGCAACAGTATAAGCAAAACCCTTCTGCTCTTTCTTTTCTTTCAAAGCTTTTCCTGTAAGTTTTGCTGCGGGGATAAAGGGATTGCTCCATATGGGTAAGGAAACATGGGCTCTCCAGAACAGTTCATCCGGCCTAGGTGGAGAACTCCACAACACAGCCTGCTGAAGGGCCTCAGATATTTCGTAGAAGAAAAAAGAATATATATATTATATTTACCCCAGTTTTTACAGCCTATGCACCAGGATCAGGAGCTCTCCTGCCTAAACTTCATCAGAAACACCTAGGACCACCCTGTTTTCAGTTCTGAGCAGGAGTGGTTGCAAGGCGCCCTTCATTCTTCCCTTTCCATATTCAACCAGTCACCACTGGCTGTCTTCCAAACAGAAGCCTGCAGTTACTGGTTGGCTTTATTGGCCGTGAGAGGTCAAGAGCAAGAGCTACCAGTGCAGTCTTTGGATGCTTCAGGATCATTTCTTTACTTGTCTACTGACTTTATTCTACAAGGGGCCGCCTTTGCTTTCTCTGAGCTTTCTTGTTAGCAGTATTCCATATTTTCTTGAGAAGTATAAGCCTCAGCAATCTTGGTGAGAAGCAGAGCCCAGCAAATGGCATGAGCCCACTTGTTGCAGTACTGTCCCTCTAAGCCCCGAGAGCCTTCTCTACTGCTCCAGAATATGGGGACTGTGCAAGAAATGAGATGTGGTTCACTTGCACTCAGAATACTTAACACTAACATTTTAAAGCAACTAGGATTAACTCTGGAGACTCAAATTCTGTATTAATAGTATTTCTGCACAGACCAGATCATCATAAGGAGAAAGAGTAACACCAGAAGATGAAAAGCTAGGAATGAACCCATCAATTACAAAACACAATTTTGCAGTTGGCCCGTAACTTTAGAGAACCAAAGAACCTCCCATTAACATTTTACACGCTGCACTGGTTTTGGCTGGGATCAAGTTCATTTTCTTCATTGCAGCCCATATGGTGCTGTGGTTTAGATGGGTGACCAAAAGAGTGTTGATAACACACCAGTGTTTTAGCTATTGTGAAATAGTGATTACACAGCATCAAGGCCTTCTCTGTTTCTTTCTTTGCTCGCCCAGCGAGTAGGCTGGGGCTGGGCAAGAGGCTGGGAGGGGACATGGCTGGGACCGCTGACCCCAACTGACCAAAGGGATATTCCACGCCATATGACGCCATGCTCAGCAACAGAACTGGGCGGGGGCGGGAGGTGTAGTTTTTTTCAGAAGTAGCCATTGTTCGGACACTGGCTGGGCATCAGTCTGCTGGTGGGAGGTGGTGAGTGATTGCCTTTGCATCTCTTCGTGGTTTTTTTTTCCCCTGTGCTTATTAAACTGTCTTTACCTCAATCCACAAGTTTTCTGGCTTTTACCCTTCACATTGTCTCCCCAGTGGAGGAGGTGGGGGTTGAGGGAGCAACTGGGTGGGAGTTTAGCTGCTGGCCGGGGTCAACCCACTACCCACACATGACACTCCTTCAGATTTACAGTTGTAGAACCATAGAATCATTTAGGTTGGAAAAGACCCTTAAGATCATCAAGTCCAACTATTAACCCAGCACTGCCAAGTCCACCACTAAACCATGTCCCTAAGTGCCACATCTACATGTCTTTTAAATACCCCCCCAGGGATGGTGACTCCACCACCTCTCTGGGCAGCCTGGTCCAGTGCCTGACCACTCTTGCAGTGAAAACATTTTTCCTCATATCCAATCTAAACCTCCCCTGGCGCAGCTTGAGGCCATTTCCTCGCGTCCTATCGCTTGTTCCTTGGGACAAGAGACCGACCCCCACCTCACCACAACCTCCTTTCAGGCAGTTGCAGAGAGCGATAAGGTCTCCCCTCAGCCTCCTCTTCTCCAGGCTAAACCCCCCCAGCTCCCTCAGCCGCTCCCCATCACACTTGTGCTCCAGACCCTTCCCCAGCTCCGCTGCACTTCTCTGGACACGCTCCAGCACCTCCATGTCCTTCTTGTCCTGAGGGGTCCAAAACTTTAACGGCTCTCCTTCCAGGTGAGAGATCCATTTGTACTGATAGATAAGTCATTTTCTTTCCAGAAAGGAAAAGAGCCCCAGGAGGCAGGACCATGGGGAAGAGCTAAGCTCATCCGCAACCAAAACCCACTCCTTCCCTGTCCCCCGCTTAAGGCAGCACCAGAACAGGCGGGCCGGGGGCTCCCGCGGGTGCTGCCCCGCCGCGCTCCGTTTCATCACCACGGACAGCGGCCGCCGCCCCGGCCCCGCCCCGGCCGGCCACGCCCACCGGCCACGCCCACGGCCACGCCCACACCGTCACCCCCACTGCAAGTTTATTCCCTCACTGCCAGAGATGGGATTTCACCTGCCTCGAGCCGAGTTAATTCCACCCCCCAAATGACCTCAGAGATTTCTCCCAACTGCACTACACAAATTCTTGCCTTTAAATTCTTCCCTCCTCAATGTTTTCCTTACCCTTTTCCTTCCACCTTCCAATTCTAATCGCAATTCAATTCTAATTTCTAGTTCCAATTGACTCAAAATTTGCATACCCCACAGGTACCGCCACGTTTCACACTGCCGCCTACTTTTGAGAGAACCCCCTCCACAAGCAAGTGCGAGATTTTCAGACCGAGATAGAACAAGAACTATTGCAGGACCAGATTTTTATTTTTTTTAACAGGGAAATACCAAAACAGATCTATTCAAATCAGTGTTTGTTTGCAAAAAACCATGCCCTTCCCACTCATTTTTCTTTTGTTTAACTTCTGCTCTGTTTCCATTTTGATGTAGGAGTAAATAGCCCACCCAGACGGTTTCAGTGCAACGTGAGGACTCTGGGTCGTACCCTACAGTTTGGTCCCTGGGAAGTAAGCGGTGATCTCCTCGGTCTGCTTTGGAAGTGCAGGAGAGGAGAGGATTCTTCTTCAGGATGAGGAAGAGGAGAGAACTGAACTGAAGCGAAAAGGGCAGAACACAAGCACAGAACCACTTGAGCAACCCACACTATTTTAAACTTCAGAAACTTGTTCTTAATCCTCTTCTCTGGGTAGTTGTCGACTTCAGGGCAACAAATACTACCCAGTTCAGTTACACGTTACAGCTGAAAATATCATTCTCCTGCTGCAACAGCAATAAGAGAAAAAGCATCCCGCGGGGCGGATAAAACTTGCCGAAAGGTCCAATGCAAGACTGCATCGCAAGAAATGAGGGACACATCAAAAAGCTCAACACCTCGTGACCGACACGCCGAGTAGGTTATCTCCAAGCTGCTTTTCCTAAAACACAGAGGAAGAGGGCTCCCTTGCATTTTAAGGACCATAAATCCAAGATGTCCCACTGCACGCACTATCCTCTATCGCAGGGAGGAAAGAAGAACCAACGCTGACAGCGCGGTTATGCTTTGCGGTTAACAAAACAACAGGTGCCAGTCTGAGGAAGCAGCAGCACAAAGGGAGCACGCCAAGGAATTAAAATTGCATTTAACAAACTCTGTCCCGATGCAATCCTTTTCGACGCAAAGTATGTCTCTGCCGCCAAGACACACGTCCCACAGAGAAGGCCGTGTATCTCATGCGCTATGCAGCAATTTAGCTTTTTTTAAAGGAAGGATAGATACCAAACTGCCTTCCCAAGAAAGCACAGAAGCGGAGGACAGAAGACGTGGGCTGTTTGGTTCTCAGACAATACTTGGCCCCTCTGCTGAGCCCGGTAACGAGAATAGGGACAATAGTGCAAATTAACCCGACACCGAAGCACCCCCCCATGCTCTACAGCCTATTCTGCACCTTTACGACACCCTGCATGGCAACATGAAGGACCGAGCGAGGTGCAAACACCATCTGAGACACTACTGATCACCCCCAAACTGTCCCGTCTCCTGGATTTGATGTTATACAGTTACCTCTTCATCCTCATCCTCATCTTCAACATCCAGGATACCCGAATCCTGCTCAGACATGGGGCTAGTGTTTTTTACCTCCAGATCTGAGCTTGCGCAGACTTCTTTCTTGGACTTCTTTCCCCCGCTTATCCTGGGATGCTGTGATACAATATTGTCCAGGTTTCTTTGCTGCTGTGCCTAGAAAAAAAGCAGATTTCCCATTTTACGATAGCATCCTTGGATTTGGGTTTTTTTTTTTCAGCCAAAAGATGCAATCAGTCATGAAATACGACAAATGAGACAAAATAAAACACACACTTAATGGAACTTAGAAATGTTATGTTTTTCCTAACCCAGATATTCCAAAGAAACAGGAGATTCATTTCAAAACCATTCCAGGGATTATGCAACAATACAAACAATATTCTGACTCTTCACAAATCAAAATGCCAAACCCATCATACAGCCATATTGATCTATTTACAGCACAGATGCAGAAATATTAGTCCATAGGCCATGTGGTGACTGTCACAGGCTAAATTAAAGGACGTACTTAACCGTTGGATTTGTTCCTCTTTTCAACCCATGTCAGCACAAAACATTCCACATCTGGACCCCAGAGGTTCCTGAAAGCATTTTTGTGGTACCCCAGGAGAGCTTAATTGTACGTTGCTGATGTACAGAATGAGCTGTAAGAGGTACTGAACAAAAATTCGCTCGCTGGGAGAAACGCCACGATTCAGGGAGCAAAACACATGGACTCGGCAGAGCTCCCTTGAACCACTGTTGATATCCATTCCCGGGGCTTTGGAGTTTGCTTGCAGCAGAGGTCAACGCGTGTGCTCTGCTGCAAAAACTCACTTGGTTTCCTCATTGTTACCGAGCACAATATTTGACAAGAAAAATGGCTTAGCCCCAATTGTTCAAGACAGTTGACCAAGAACTTCAAACTGAAGGGGAAGGGCAAGGAGGGGGAATGGCACAGAGTCACTGTTCTCGCCACAAGTGCCAAATCATGGCCAAAACAAGGGGGAAAAGGCCAAGCCAACGGATGCAGTGGTTCTGCACATGTGGGCTTATGCTCTGGTGTAACTAGAAACTGAACACTCTGAAAACCTGAAATTTATATGGATATATACACACAGATTTATAGGATCCCTCCCATATTTTTCTATAAATTTTTTATATATAAGAAGAAAGGTGTATGGAAATCATCCAGATGTCTTTCTGAAAGTGTTAGTTTAGCTGGTAGGTTTCTTTTTAAAAAAGAATTAGTTTTATATATATTTCAGTTATTAACAAAAACTCTATTTCCAGCAATGACCCGTACAACCTGAATCAAACCTGCACCCGTGTATTTTATTGCTCCTCTACAACAGGGGACAAACGAGGTGGCGAAAGGGGACCATCCCCTGCCCCACACCAGTGCAACAGCCTGGCTTTAGGAGGAAGAAGGAATACCAGAAATCGTATTGTAGATACTGTTGTCAGTGAAACCAAGTGTGCTAGGGAAACAATGGAGAATTAAAACAAGCAGAACCTATTACAAAAAAATAATAATAATTCCTTTTGCTATCTGAACCGCAGAAAGTGGAAAGCTCTATCTAGAGTGCAAACCTTCAAAATTATTTCCTTTTAAACACTTAAAAGTATCAATATCACACAAAAATAATTTATGAACAAGTTTTATTTTGACAGCCTCTCTCAGCTCAACTCCCTTTTGCATCCCTCCTTGGGAAGAAAGACCCCATCAGAGACCCATCACTTGTGTAGTTTCTAGATCTGAAGAATATTAAAACGCAAGCACGGCATGGATATCCCAACCCTTGCAAAATCCAGCAGGCTCCACCGTTGTGTAAGGCAAAGTGTCCTTCACACCACGCATGTACAATCGGCTTCATCTTAATTAATGAAAGTGGCAATTGATAACAAAATTAAATATATATAGCTGACGTTGGACGTGGTGCACCAGGAACTGGAGCTAAACCTTACACGACGCGCAGCCCTGTGCTATCCCACAGCACAACCTTGACCTCTAGTGGTTGGAAAGCAGTAGTATCACTGATGTTAATTACAAGTGCTCTTACAAGAGAAGTAACGGCTGAGCAAGGGGAGTACCAACCAAGCTTATTAAAAAGATCTCTTAAGGGATGAGTCTCAACAATAGGGATTTTTGCAACAAAGCCACAGGAAAAGGTCCGTGTGAACACTGCTGAAGACAAACTTTGCTAGCAACGTCAATACTTGAAGCAATTGGGGAAAAAGTGGTATTTTTTGCATTAGAAATCTCGAACTTCAGAGGCACAACTCTATAGAAAGACATTGCAACATCATATAAAGAGAATTAGGACTTCAAAAAGGGGAGTGAGCATTTGGTCCTTCTGAAGCCCACACAACAAAGAGATTCGAGGCTTGATTCCACTCTCAGATACGCCCATTTATGACATAAGTTACTCAACTGAAGCGTAATGAAGTTATAACACTGAATCCACTGTAAATTACACTAAAAGCAAGCCCAGCTTACTCATTAAAATCTCTCCTATTTATGTAATCTTTTTTCCTCTAGAAAGGGAAGAAATCAAAGAATGGGAAAATGCAAAGTTTTGGATAAAACATTGTCCTTGAAACGGATCATTAAACAGGGCGTAGCAAGATCACAGCAGAAAAAGTGGTCATGGGAGAGGAAAAATCTGGGCTAACAAGCTGAAGGATGCTGCCGCCAGCTCTGAACTTCACTGTCGAAGCCCTAAGTATGTAACATTCAGCATTTTAGGCTGAAAACAAAATTAGTCTCAACAGAGGACCTTGTGGACATGTTCTCAGAAGACACATTACCTTGCTCCCCCATCTCTTTTCAAACCAGAGGTATTAATGTGAGCATAGCTGAAGCTGAAGGATGACAAGAGGAGTACAGTAGTACATAACATTTATTAACCAGATATCAATATTGATAAGATCCGAACCAAATATTGATAAGACCTGAATCAAAACCCCAAAGTCAGGAAAGCCTGTCCTTCCAGAACAAGCCATCACTCTAAGGTCAAGGAGTTCAACATCCAAATTCAAATGCCACATTTTGCATGCTTTAAAATGCAAATAAACTGAAGTTTATCAAGAGAAAAATTTTGACCTGAATTAAAGTCCAGGGACCTACTGGGAAAAAGGAAAAAAAAAGTATATCCCACCTCTCAGAGGTCCACAAATAGCAGCCAGAGAGATGCTCCCAATGGCACAAAAGCTTTGCAGCCTGCCAAGAGCAATTTTTACCTTTGGGAACTTGGGGTGGAGGGGAAGTTCTAAATGAGAAGAGATTTTCCAGGTATTTCTACCTTAAAGACCTACAAATGGCCCCAAAGTAACCCAGTTGATGTTTATTCCCTTCCAGCATGCTGGTGCACATCACAGCACGTAACCCCCGTCTCACACAGCCGCCACTCCATCGTACGATGGGCACAGCCCATCAATAGCGGGCTGGGAGCCCAAGGAGTCGGTGCGATACGAGCAGAGCCCATAACCTAGGTGTTACACTGGAACGACACAACGCACACGCCAGAAAAAATAGTAATTGCTTTTCCATTACCAGGAGGGCATTTCCCCCACCCCCACTCTTGGCAGGAAACAATCTGGACTGAAGTGACCTATAAGTGAGAAATATCAAATTTTCTTTAACTTCGGCAGGCTTGGGTGAAGTCACTGAGGTTTCAGTTTCACCTTGAGAGAAAGAGAGAGCTGGGGAGAGGCCCAGAGGAAGCAACTAAGGAGAAATTTGGGCTTAACCGCCAAGGAACTCCCCGCTCCTACCCCCATCTCGTTACCCGCACCTTCCCGGGCTGGGGGTGCAGCAGAACAACCCTGCAATATATTTGACGTTGCACATAAAGGATGAAAAATGACCTGCAGAGCAGGCACATTTGGATTTTAATGTTCTGTTTCACATAAAGGCATCTGTAGGGAGCCCAATGAAGAGGCACACTTTAGAAACCACATCAAAGCACAGGCGACACTCCAGCGTGCCCTCTGAAAACGGAGGGACCTGGGGCTACGGGGGAGGCGAAAAGCCCTCAAGGGACAAAAATCAAATAAAAAATCCCCTTACCTTTTGGTGTGGTTTACATGAAAGCAAGTGCATTTTTGTATTATTCTGTAAAATTGCCTCTATTATACAAGACTATCAATCTCTTGACTCTCTGCTTAACGTGATGAAAAAAAAAGTTAAGAAACCAAATGTCTGTTCATAGCTAACGTTACATTTAGCAATAACACACAAAGCGTTTGGTTCACGTAGCTGAAACTCCCTCCAAGCACAGCTACTTTCTTCATTCACGCGATTAACACAGCAGCCTGGCAGCCTCTTTGAAGCACAGGATCACCCTACGCCGCTCTGACACGGCAGACACCTCAGTCCCCCTGAGAGCCATGCTATTTCCAGGCTGGTCAATATAAGAAGTAAAGGCAGCCTTCCAATGCCAGGTTCAGGTTTAGGTCAGTGACCTACATTTGCTGTTGTAAGTGGGCTGAGATTGGCCATTGGGCAGGCTAGGAGACCTTCATCTCCACAACTGAGAAGTTGATAGGTTTTGTTGGCTGAATGCAACCAGAAGAATTGATCTCTTTTGCTGTTGTTCCTCGAGAAACAGAGAATCAAAGAAAAAAGGGAAAAAAGCACTTCTACCTTTATTACATGTTTTCTCTCCCCAGCCATCCACTTCTTTCATGTTACCTGTACACCACTCCGCCAAGTGCTCAGCCTGCAGGACGTGGCTTTGGGGGTTTTCCCTTCAAGCCTGTCATACAAGAGTCGTAAACACAAGTCCTCAACATGAGTCCATCCTGAAATGGCTGCCGCAAGCTCTGGAGCAGCAACTCTACCTTCACCACCCATCGCAACTCAACCGAGCCAACCCAACTGTCCAAGCGCACAGACCCAACGTCCTGTGTGAGAAATTAAATGTATTGGCTTAGAACACTAGTGACAAGTAGTCACTGAATTTTTGTAGTTGAATTCGTCAATGTAACTTGACTGCTTGTGACCAAGCAAACGCGGCCCCAAACCTGCGGCCCCAAACCTGCAACCCCAACCTGCAAGGCTAAACTGGGGAATGACGTGGAGTAGCAGAACAGGTCATGGGCTCCTCCAGGCTCTGCCTACAGAAGCCATACCCACCGTAAGGGAAAGTTGTTATACCACCTACATGGGGAACGAGCTCCTTTAAAACTCAAATAGCTTTTTATAGGTGTTTTATAACTTTGCCTTGTTTTCTGCATTGGTTTGCCAATGTGTGAGCACGTCTTACCTCCCGTCACCTCCACCCACCAATGAACTGACAATATTTACGTTTTAGAAGAATCTAATTAGCTCTTTCCTGATGAGACAGTAGATAAGGCACAGCAAAAAAAGAGGTTTTATTATTTACACAGGATTGAAGTACCACTGTGGTTAGCTTCGGTGGTTTTGATTAGTTACTGCGCATTTGCTGCTGCGATTGTTTTATAGACCCCTCTAAGGGGCTGAGACACAGAACTTTAAAATATTGTTTCCCAATATCCCTAGGAATGGGATACATATTCCTTAAACAATATTACAAAAAAAGCAGACTGGCTACAGGGGAAGAAAAAAAGAAAGTTAATAAAAAATGACAGTAGGGCTGGCTCCCTGCCAAAGACCCATTCGAAAGTTATAAAATCCCCCTCCGATCAGATAAAAGCACGGATTATTATTGCAAGGTGCAAACTCAACACACTGACACAGCTTCTGGTTTGAGTTTTAACGAAAAGCCCGTCGCTTGTCAAGATGATAAGAGTTTTTGCCGATCTGCTTTCTCGGTGTTAACTGGTTATCAGAGAAAACAATTTGTCGGAGGTTTGTCTGACAAAGTTCACCACCAGCACAGGAAACGAGGACCAAGAACGTTGATTGTTTTAACTCGATTCCTGGGTCATTAAAAAAATAAGTTTAGAAATGCAGCATTCAACAAGTTTGCTCTGCCCAACACCCTGTACAGACTTTGCTTCAACCTCCCACTCCTTCCTCCCTAAAAATGACTCTTCCACCACAGCCCACCCGGTGCTAAAATCCAGCTCATGATACTGATATTCCCAAATATCAATTTTGCTCAAATATACATTTTTGGCATCAAGTGTGCAATGGGGAACACACAATTCTCCCTTTGCTTTTGCTCTCACCCAGTGATTTATCTTCGTCCCCACACTCCTGCTTCTTTTCCTTACCCGCAAGACAAGGTCAGCATTATTTATATCCTCAGAGTTCATTGTGAAGAGTAACTTGGTTAATTCAGCATTTTATACAAAACCTATTAAACCTCAACTGTTCTTTGGGGAAGCTCCTGCAGTACAGTACTTGGAGAAAGGAATGATCAAGACTCTCCTTTCCTAGGAGCTGTAAAAAGAAGTTTATCACATTAGCATTGATAAAAAGACTTAGGCAACCACGTCCTCCAGGTCAGCTGTACAATAAAAGACCAAAAGCCATTTTTTAAGAAGTCCTTTATTGAGCAAAGTGGTGATTTACACTTCTGTGTGATCTAGCCTCAAGAACAAGCTATCTGCAGGCAGGCATCAAAAGTAGCTCAGTTATGCGATTACAAAGTTTATTTATCACATTTACACGGAGTGGAGAAGCTGAAAATTAGATAAGCGGACTAAAAGCAGTAGGAGGACGGCTGTTCTACAAAGTATTTCAAACACATTAAAGACCGTGGCCCTGACAACTCCACAGCTCAGGTCTTTGTTTAATCAGTCCCAAGCACTTCTCGAGCCGGGCTGAGATAAATAGTTTACTGCTCACTTAAGCAACTGGATGCATATTCTTTGATTAACTTTTACCAACAATTTAAAATTCCTTTTTAAATGCTGAGCGCCTTCATATGAAATCCCCTGCTATATGCAATACTATAAACCACGCTCTGATGTTGGGGTTTTTTTAATGCTGTCTTTTCATATAACATTGAAGAGGCACCTCTCTCCCTGATGAGACTTAATTATGACTCAAAGCACAAGTGGAAACTCCCACCACTTCAGTTTAACCTCTCGTTAGCCTAATTGCAACCGAACCAAACCCCGCCAAGTAAGAGAGGGAGCAGCAAGGTAATCACAACCAAAACCGGTCACAGGTGAGAGGGTCCAACTCTCACCCTCCCCGTCCCAGAATGACTCACGTGCATGCAACTGTGCAGGACCAAGCCTCATCTTTAAGTACTCTCTCATGCACTGGGGACTAGTAATTATTTTCTAAGCGAGGGTTTGTTTCAACACGCTCTCTGACAATCAGGGCATGACAGAGGTAATAGGGGTTTTTTCGCTGAAACCATTAAAAAGGAAAAATCCAGACAAAAGGCTTGCCTTCCCAGAAACCAACATCAGAAGAAAAGGGGATGCAGATGGAGAAGGGAGGGAAGAACTAAAGGGACAGTCTCAGGCTATGCCCCACGCTTGCTTGAGCTCAGTGCTTCCATTAAAGATAACCACAGCGAAGCACTGGAGCTTGCACCAAGCAGCCAACGTAGCACCAAGGCAAAGTCCTCCTCCATCTGAAAGCACTCAACTCAAAGAGGTCTCCAGCCCCCAGCACCATCACCCCCAACATGGGAATAGTCCCAGCTCAATAACCGAAGCCTGGTTGAAAGAAGCTCCAGCAGCAAGCACTGGCACACCAACCCTCACCTCTCTTTAAATCAACTTGGGCAACTCTCTAGGTGTTGTCCTACACCTCCGACCTTGCCCAAGGAAGTTGCAACTATCACACCTACGGCAATTTAGGGTAAAAAGAAGTCATGGATTAGATCTCACAAAAAGTTGAAGGTGTGTTGGAGTGTTAATCTTTTCAGGTTTGATCCATGGGTAATTCTGGAAAAACGATCAGGGCGTGCTTACGACTGCTGCTTCACCTTGGAGGTACCACTGCCCAAGGTCTGACACGCTACAAGGCTCTCATGCACTCTCAGAAACCACAATAAGGCAAATGAAAAGGTCTGCATAAACCATTTCCAACATTTCTCAATGGTTTTACTGTCAATTTTTCCTTCACACTGTCTAGGTGGTACAGGCCATTTAAAACTACCGGTATACTAAGGAACACGCTGCCTAATATCCCCATCTTACATGTCAAGAATCACAACAGAGAGAGGAAGGACTGCTCACTCAGCCAGGATAGCAAACAAGGATTATAGCTCATCAGTGCTTGGGTCTCTGCTCCACACTTAGTTACTTTGACCACATTAACCTTCAAAAAGTTACATGGTGAAAAGAGCGTTAACCCTAGTAGCCTGGCCTCAGATTAAACCCTTATATTCCATTCTCTCTGGGAGTTCCCAAACTGCTGTTTCACACACCCTCTCTTTGGGCCTTGTCAAGCACTTTGGAGATAAGTTTCCTTTCAAGATTCTGCTTTTGTTTCCATTTATCAGTCTGGTTTGGTTTTTTTCAAGATTCTGAGAAACCGGCAACGTTCAAAGCACCTATCTTAGATGGTCCCGATTATCCTAGAACACACAGAGACTCATCTAAATACAAGGATAAAGCCCTGAGTGGCGAGTCCTGGACAAAACATTTTCTTGGCTTTTCTGCAAGGCAGCTTGTAAGTCTTTTAAATCAGATCTGGGAAGATCTGCACAGCAAATACCCTTAGGATCTAACTTGCTGTCCAGATCTGCAGTCAGAAACTATCCTCGACCGTACTCGCGATAATCTGAGATAACAGGTTCCACAGCTGGTCCTCAACTGCATCAAAGCAGTGGGCAGCCATCCACCAATTCAAGCAAGGGCACAGATCTTCTCTTCCAACCTTCTTCCATGAGACAGAATCTGTACTAACGCCCTCTCAGCAACGGCTCAAAGCAACGTCACCCAAGACATTGGCACCGATGACTCATCTGTTCTGAGACACTTTCACAGACTTATGGGCACTGGGACTCCGTTCCCAGAAAATGCAATGGACCACGCCAAGATGAGATCTGGGTTAGGAGGGCCAGGAGCATTAAGGACAGCAAAGGACCGCAATGGACAGCCTAATGGGACAGGCTCCATCACTGGAGACCTAAGAACATGTTCAACGACTGCATGCTAGAGACGGGCTCCGTAACATCAATCATGTCTAGAAAGAACCTGCTGGACTAGAAGGTGTCTTGAGAGCCTTAACTATCCCATTCCTTATGACAGAGAAACATCTTTCCAGTGGTAGGTAAAGGTGCTCACCCAAACTGCTGTCTACTTCAGAGAGGACGGTGTTATAAGGACAACTTCAGAGCCATGTACCAATGTACCAAAGAGTTAAGCAACAGGCAAGGATCTGTTAAGACAGGGCAAGGATCACAGCAGTGAAAAACTGAATCCTAAAATCTAAAGAAATCCCTACTATCTAGTTCATATCTCTTGAGGAACGCAGACAGCAGTAGTTCTTCCACCTTCAGAAGATTTAAAAAAAAAAAATAAAAAAATTAAAAAAAGAGAGAGAAATCCTTGGAACAAAGACTATTTCATTCTGTTTAGGAATAACCCCTATGGTTTTTTTGATGAGAAACCCACAAAGCAGATGCCAAAAGGGCTGAGCCACAAAGACTAGCTTTTCTTGTTAAGAACTAAATGACTTTTTCAAGAATTATCATCTTCTCCATGATCCATGAGTTTTAGGGTAGTAGCAGAAGAAAGCAGAACATTATTTTGTTATTTCTGGTTTTAATTAATCAGAGACTTAAATAGCCACTGCTTCTCCAAGCATGTTGACTATAAGGGGTATTTAATCCCCATACGAAAAGTTTCACTGAAAATGACTTTACAGAAGAGCTTAAATTTCATTTGGCTTCCTTCGTTTCACACAGATTTCCCTGACATTGTGGAATATTCTGTTGATAAACAGGTTTCGTCTAAGCAGTTGCTCACCAAGGGTAAGACTGCTGGGCATGAGGCTTGGGGATTTAGAGACGAGATTACAGGAGAGGAGACTGGAATTACACATTCATCACACAGTATTACTCTCTAAAACCCATTCTCCAAACTCAAATGATTTTTTGTGGTCTTTTTTAACATAAAAATGAGTTTAGTCAACATATTACATAATTCTCTACCACAGTATGCTCCCAAGATTTTTCTTCCCACATTGATAAGTAAGATTTTGCTTGTATCACAATTTTTAGCATTGAAACTAGGAAGACTGTAAATACACATAGATAAATCAAAACTTGATCTCATCTTGCTCCTGTAAATTGACATAACAGTCATCCTTTAAAGCACCACAAGTTATTGCTGAACTAATTAAAATTATGCATTTAAAAAAATCTATATTCAGAGTCTCCAAACTTTCAGAATTCACAACCAGAAAAATCAGGCAAATCCCTAAATCTGCTATTTACTGGACATGATCTGCCCTCTAAAGGCTAATGGGGAAACTGCAGAGAACTTTTCAGCCAGAAATAAAGTCCTGAAAGCGTTATACACCCTCTTATTTTCTTTTTCTTTACCTCCCTGCCCTCTCCCCCACAACCTACCTACCGTTTAACCACGCAAGAGGAGCCCAGGTTCAACTTGACCAATTCCTACTTGAGCTCAACCCACACGGTGACAATCCTGGCCTCACGAAACTCAGTGAAAGCTCTGCTGTTGCCCTCATGGGCCAGGATCTCACCCCTACATGTACAGTTTTCTGCAGTGCTGAGAGAGATGAGTGTCAGGCGTAAGTAAGATTTAATCAGACACCAGGCTGAATCCCATCTATTTTACAGTTTGATATCATCTTGCAAGTCACTGGCCAGGACAACGGCACCCATGTTGCAGCATGACCCTACCAGTTTGCTAACAATATACATAATGTTTGGCCCAACCATCCAAAAAATCCCGCAAATGAGTCTTTGACCTCAATACCATTGATGTTTCCACCTTAAACAAGAAGTCAGCCGCAGCTGGAAGACGGGAGGCTGTTAGAGCTGGCTTTCTACTCCTCGTTTCATAAGAGCCAATATAGGCAGCCATTCCAATCCGCACAGCCACCACCTCTTCCAGACTGACAGGCCTCAATAACACCCCTCGTGGCACAACAGTTTTTGGTTATTTGAAGCCTGTTCCTCTCATGCTCATCTCCGACATCCCAATTAAAAAGCAAGACACGGAAAAGTTCAGCATTGCCATTCACTAGATCCAAATATGCATCTTTTGTTCCCATTATGTATTACTTCACTTATTAATTCAAAAACCATGATCTCGCATAAAGCATTTACACAAATTAAATGCATATTTCATAGAATAAATGTTTTAATATTGCACGCTGTGCCTTTACATTGCAATTACTCTCTACCAATACACCATGGAGCAAAAGAGGAGCTGTGGTAGGACCGCAGCTGCCCAGAAGTGATCACTTGAACACTGATACAGAAATTTGCCAAAACAAAATACATTGCTAGCTTGGAAACCTGTAGTCTCACTTGGTGTGCGATCATTATAACACAGGCATATTGCTTTTCTAAGGCCAGGAGTAGAGTTTTGGATGTAGACATCTTCAAAGCTGCATGCTTAGCTCTCCCACTGAATTCCCTATGGAATGATCCTAAATGGGAGCCGGGGTGTTAATATCCTCAATCGACATTAACGGCATTCACAAGTGTTACATCCTTTCCAAACAGGTTGCTTTCATTAGGGTGTCTTAATAAGGATTAGAATAATCCACTATTGTGGATTGAAATTTTTGGCCAAAGTACCTGCCAAAGAAGGTGTGATGTATGACATTAGCCCAGCTTGTCTGCACACACAGCACTGCAAAAGGATTTTCAGTTGAATTTCAGCTGAATTCATTGAAGTCATCACTGGGGTTTAAAAATCAGCGGTACTCTTTGGTGACAAACTTCCTTCAGAGCAACATGTGGTACACAAGAGAGGAGCCCAACCTGGAGGCATTTTTTCAAAGCCCTAATTCTGCTTTTCCCCCCTCAAATACATTTTTTTAAGAATATTCAAGAAGAAAAAGAAAACGCCCTGTTTCCAGGGCATCATTTCTTATCCTCATAAAGCACTTTACGATGTTTTAGATTTAAAGACTGACATTTCAAACCCTTCCACCATTGCCACACTTCCAACAGCATGGAAGTAATAGCAAAAAAATGACAATGAGAAAAAAGAAGAGTGGGAGGAAAGCACACATTTAAATTATCTGGAATAGGAAACTACCATCTTTGCACAAACAAGATTTAATCCCTCAAGCACCAAACAACTCCCATAAGCTTCCACAAAGCTCTTCTGCACTTTAATGCCTCTTTGACCATTACAGTCAACTAATCCATTTAATTTAATCACACTTCCCTAACAACCTGTTTTCAAGAAAAAATTAAGGCAAAAGGTATCTAATATAACACACATTGGCAGCAGTAATACAGCATTTAGGTAGACGTTTCATCCAAACACACCGAGGGGTCTCCCAGCATGAACATGCTATCACTATTTTATGGACGTGGTAAAGAAATCCTTGTTCAAAAAAAAATTTTTTTTTATTTTTTTAAAAATATCAAAGTGACAAAAATCCCACTGACTGAGCCTGGATTTGCAGGATTGAAATGCTGAGGAGTTTTTCCGGAGTGTCAGAATTAGCAGAGCAAGAGGCAGCACTGCTATCGACCAGCTCAGCAGCCCTTCTTCTGACCACCAGGTAAGACATCCTTCCCGCACTGCCAGGCCCTGCTTGCCTACGTTTAAAGCTCACAGACTTCAAAATTACAATCACATTTTTAAAAGACCAAAATAAACAGCAGCTTGTACAAAAAAAAGGGCAATTAGAAAGTTAGCATTCCTCCAACTTCTCGTTAGTAAAAGTTTTATAACCCTCCAACATGTGGCACTCCAGCATAAAACCTGGCAGAAGGAAAAATGCCCTTGTCTACCTTTCATAAATATAGCAATATTTCAGCATTGGCAAAGATGGCCTGGTTCCTATTACTAGCTTTTTTCCATTTTAAATTTACTAGTTAATTTTATAGAAACAAATAAAGGGACCTGCATATTATAAATCTATTAAGGATAAAAAACATAACTCTGAAAAAAAACACAAGAAAAATCTCACACCTTCCCTCCAGCCCTTTCCAATTTTAATTTATATACCTTTTAAAAGAAAAAAGCACCTCTCAATTGAGCTGGGAGGTCTTCCCTTAGTCCCCAGCAACTGATACACGTGTGGCATCGTTGTTCGTACCTCTGCAACATGCAGCTTAATTGACCCATCACTCTTTCGCAGGTAACTAACTCCACATGCTATTGATAAAAAGGAGGGAAAAAAATTTTTTTTAGTATATTTTCATCTAGCCCCAACATGAGGTTGGTAAGGGAAGCTGAAGGACAAAATTCAATAGGGTTTCAACTGTTATGCCTCCATCTGGAGTTAATGGGGTTGCACCTGCTTTTCACAAGCTGTGAACGTGACCCCCCAAAGTGCTCGAGGGAGGCACAGGTACTGCCTCGAACCAAGCTAACGGTAGGGAGGTATCTCCATGAGGGACAAGGTCAGGAAACAAAACATAACTCTGTATCACGAGGAACACATTAGACTAAGAAAAAAGTCATTAGAAGTTAACACAACCAACTATTATTGTTCTCCTCCAGCACCAATGAAATTTTATGCTAGCAAAAACCCACCGGAGTTTGCTGACCAGCAGCTACGACAGAGCAATAGGGAAGTGTCCGGACAACACGTGGTGGAGCAGCCGGTGAAGCAGGTTCAGCTGTGCTTCAGCTCACGGCTGACTTGGCCACTGCTCTCCTTTGGGGACTTCACGGCCTCAGAAGTTCCTGGAAAGTGTTCCTCACCACAGGACCAATCTGGTCTGCACATGGGACTGAGTAACGCCATGGGACTGGCTGGGGCAGTAGAGGATGACAACGCAGCCATCAGAATATTTATAGGAACATCTTCAACAACAGCAGTTTGCACGGGGCGTAAGTGTGTCATCAATTCCAGCACTGAGGCACAGATCAAATGAGAAAAAGGGGACAAAAAAGGGCATTGCCAGCACGTTTCTCTTTCAAAACACGCCCTGGACCATGAGTTTTCAGGGTGGCTGTAACACCTAAGCCTATAACTAATTTCCAGCTCATCAGATTTGCCTTTTCTTGTGACTTTTCTTTATTGATCCAAGAGGTACATGTATTTTTACAAGACAGGAGAGGCATAGGCATTGATGTGCTAATATCTGAGCTGCAACCACACCTTTCAAAAGCAGTAACCAACCACTAAGCTACTGGTTAGAGCTTTGGGCAAAGGGAAGCAAAGAACCTGAGCTCGACTGAATTTCTAAAGTCATGTTTAGTCTTCTAAATTTCTTTTATATTTGGAAGAAAAGAGGAGAACACTTTTCTTAGCTCCTAGGTATTGTTACAGAGAAATATATTTGTTCCCTTGAAACAGGGCAGACTGTCACGTTCATCTCAGAACCACAAAACTGGAATATTTTTAGGCAACCAGGTGAAAGTTGAGCAAGAAAAATGACAGGAGAGAGAACTGCAGGCAACCGCAAAAAAAACCAAAAAGAAACCCTTCTGCCTTGTTCCTCACCCATGTGCAGCAGTGCTGGACACGAGCACGTTGCCCAGAGTTCCCAGGGGAGGATGCAAGGAAGAATCACACCTAAAAAGAACCTTTACTTTTCCCCTAGCACAGTGACTGGTAGAGCCCACGTCAGAACAGCCCCAAAGATTTGCTGCTGCAAATAATCAGAAAATCTTCAAGGACCTGGAACCTCCTCATCCTCCAAATAAATTCCAAACTGCCTTTTTTTTTCTTTTTCCAAGTAAAGTGGAAAAGAGAGATCCTCCCATCTCTCAAACTCTTAATAGTGTTGTTCTTAAAATGCTTTGGAGATACTTCAATAGAAATCACTGAAGAAATATTAAATAGAATTTCATCCTAAAGCCTTGCAGGTCATTTAAGGGCCAGATCCATGACTGCATTCAAGTCTCCTTCTCTGTTTGCCAAATAACTTCTCATTTAAGGTGACAGGCATCTGGGTGCTTCAGAATTACGCTGGAAACCTCAACAGCTTTGCCAGTCTTGCACTACAGAGTTTATACATACCTCCTTTCCCTACATATTTAACCTACTTTGTGAGCTAAAGCACAGATTCTCTGCAGTGACAGAACATTAAGTAAAGTAAAATTTGGCCGTCCTTCTATGATGCATCAATACCAGCCATCAAGCTTAAGAGCTAACACAGCTTGATTTTTCAGCTCCCGAAGCAGGCTTACAAGTCTGACACTAATAAAAAAAGTACATCTGAGCACAGTTGCAATGCGAGACGCTGAAAAACAGCAAAAATATGCTACTAATTTCTTCCTTAGTATAAGCACACTCCAAAGATTTGCGTTGACTTTGTAGAGCTACTGCAATTAGTTATAAATGATTAAGTGAAAGACTCCGACTCCGTCCAAGTCACAAAGGATACAGACACTGACTTCAGTTACTGCTCTGCTAATTGAAGTGCTGCTCAACCCAAAGTTAACTTAGCGTGCGGCTAGTAAAACGTCTGATTCTTTTCCTTTTTCCAGCAATGTTTTAAAAAACACATTATAAAAGTTAGCATCATGCTACAGAAATACGCCCAGAAAGACTGGGGTGATTTCTCTGCCGATTCTTTTTTCCTTAAGTTGAAACATACACCTTGGGTAGCCTTTTGCATACACTTATTTGAGAAGAAAGCATGTTATATATGAAATATGAACTTTCCAAGTTCACCTTGGAAACCAGGCTCGGGTTCTCGTCTTGCCTCCAGGAAAGAAAGAGCAAAGAGATGGTCCATTTAATCATTGGGAGAGTGGAAAAAGATGAAGAAAGAGTAATTCATGTAATTCTGTAGGAGACTTCAAACACTTTATGATGTTTCAGTGCTCAAAAAACAAAGTGCTTATTTACAGGATCCACACTGGAAATGAGCAGGTTAGATCTACCAGAGTTCAGAGACCAGTTCTTAGCCTGTAACATCCTCGGGGCTTCGAGAGGTGACTTCAAGGTCTCTGGACCCTCCTTTCTCACCTCCTGCGCTACCTCCTAGCGCAGTGAGCAAAACATGCTCTCTTGGGGGCTGGGGAACTGTGACCAACCGTACTTGCCAAAAGGCTTCACATCCCTGGAGACGCTTGTCAACCCATCTCAAATCCAGACCAGGTATCTGCGCGACAGCCACCTCAATCCTAAGATGCTTCCACCAGAATGGAAAATTACTCAAATTAATGACCTGAGTGACGCTATTCAGAGCCCTGAATTACTTTCAGACATTTTTCCTGACATCGGCTTGATGATTTACTGAACCGCGAGGCTGCACTACTAAAATAAAAGTACAGTGTTGCATTACAAAAAAATGAGTCTGCAGGATAGGAGGTGGCTATGAATGTATTATAGCGAGCATTCACTCCAGCAACGGAAAGGGAAGCAGGGATTTACTTTCCCATCAGGGCAAAGGACTAACCCAAAGCAGTAAATCATTAATCCCAAAGAAAGACAGACTTGTCTCCTGGATAGATAAAGGACAGATAGATCGGCTTTTTTTTTTACTACAAGTAAAAAGTTTCTGAACCCTCAGATGAGGAAGTCTTAGTCTTTCAAAACTCAGAATGAAACTTTATAATGAAATAAGGAAAAAATCCAACATCAGCCTCGACTTCTAAGAGGTCAGGACTTTTCTAGGCAGTTACCCACATAGAGAAGAATGCAAAACGTGAACATTTCTTCAGCTGGTGGGGATGAGAAGGAGGAAGAGAAGAAACAAGCCTGCCTGCTCATCTAACAGGATGATACATTTTTTCTATAGCTGAAAATGTGCTAGCCGATACTCAATAGCACAGGATTTTCCCTCACTCCCAGGTATTACCTTTACGCATGAGACAATAAAATCCTCTAACCATTCCATTTTTACCATTTTCAGGAATACTTTGCTTGGCTGCAGGAACCCACCCCACCAGACTATGCCCTACAGACAGATTCATGTCAGAAGAAGAAAAGCTTTCTCAAAACCTTAACAAAGAAACCTTAACTTAAAACATCTCAAAGAAAGCTTTTCTTCCCAATGGTTGTTTTCAGTGTTTCAAGGCAGTCACCCAAAATTTTTTTGGAAAAGGATTTCACGTACTAGATTTCACAGAGAGCTACCCTTTGTAAGGAGAGGTTTGCAGCTCACCCTCGTTGCAGGAGGATCCCTATGGCTGGACCATGCACTATGTTGTTGAGCCAAGAGGAGAAACACCATGCACATAGGATGACATGAAGTCATAGAATTGTTAAGGTTGGAAAAGACCTCTAGGATCATCAAGGCCAACCATCAACCCAACACAACCATGTCCCCTAAACTGTGCCATGTTGACACGTTTTTTGAACCCCCCCAGGGATGGTGACTCCACCACCTCTCTGGGCAGCCTGGTCCAGTGCCTGACCACTCTTGCAGTGAAAACATTTTTCCGCATATCCAATCTAAACCTCCCCAGCACAGCTTGAGGCCATTTCCTCGCGTCCTATCGCTTGTTATTGGGAGAAGAGACCGACCCCCACCTCAATACAACCTCCTTTCAGGCAGTTGCAGAGAGCGATAAGGTCTCCCCTCAGCCTCCTCTTCTCCAGGCTAAACCCCCCCAGCTCCCTCAGCCGCTCCCCATCACACTTGTGCTCCAGACCCTTCCCCAGCTCCGGTGCCCTTCTCTGGACACGCTCCAGCACCTCCATGTCCTTCTTGTCCCGAGGGACCCAAAACTGAACACAGCATTCGAGGGGCGGCCTCCCCAGTGCCGAGCACAGGGCACCATCCCTGCCCTGCTCCTGCTGGCCACACTATGGCTGATACAAGCCAGGATGCCGTTGGCCTCCTTGGCCACCTGGGCACACTGCTGGCTCGTGTTCGGCCGGCTGTCAGCCAGCACCCCCAGGGCCTTCTCCGCCGGGCAGCTCTCCAGCCACTCTTCCCCAAGGCTGGAGCATTGCACAGGGTTGTTGTGACCAAAGTGCAGGACCCAGCACTTGGCAACATCCTACACATAGACACCACCACAAAGTTCCGGCAGCTTGCTAACCTGAAAAATCATACAAGCCAATTCATTTGCAACTGCAAAAGCCAAATAGTTAAAAGAAGAAGACGATGACTCCAAGGAAGAAGACAGTCAAAGTTTTGATTAGACCAGATAAAGTTTTTAAAACTCTACTCTGTTTTGCACACACAAGTTTAAACACTAATGGCCAGACGCATTAATAAGATCGATGAAGGTAACACAACACACAAAACCATGTGACACAGCACCAGCCCACCTAGCAGGTGACCCAACCACTCACCTATGCTGCTGCATACCCCTGCCCTATGCTGTTAAAGGATCGAAAACACAACTGGAACTGAAGATTAAATAATTAGGCTGTGCACGTTACCCAGTCCAAACTTCTTCCCATCATTCAGCCATTTGGCAGTGTGTCTTGGAGTGCGATGATCGGTTATGCAAAATGCTACTGCTGGTACTCAGGGAGGGTAAAAACCACCATCAAATACAACAGGGGGTTAAACTTCTGCAATGAACTGGACAGATAAAAGGGACCATGGAAGGACACTGTCCCATCACCAGGCCCAAGGGACATGGAAGGCTGATGCCAAGCCTTCTCCCAAGCAGCCATGGGGACTTGCCAGACACCAGGCAGGATTTCTGTCCCTCGGTCACAGTTCCTGCGAGTCAGCAATCATGCCCTGCTAGCCGAGAGCCAGAGTAAAACAAGGTTTTAAAAATAACCTTGAGAGATGCTGCAACGGAACGTGCGAAAAGGAAGTTGGCTGCTCTCCTAATTGGGGGAGGAAATTTCTATTCCAGCGTGCTAAATGTGAAACAGAAGGTAAAATGAGAGCCCTCGCACTTATGAGGTGCTACTGTGGGAAGTTATCAATAAACTCTCCTTGAGGGTAACAGCAACAGTCCAATTTAAAGCACATTTTGCTGACCAGGGCTACTGCCTGGTCTAAGACCGAGAACCGCGCTACTTTGAGAGAGAGAGATGCTGTGAACAAATGGAAATTTTAAGTGGTGCTAAGTGAACCCACACATCACACATCAACAGGCTGGGTCTAGAAGATTGCAGAGAAAGCCAGGAATGGTAGCTGTAGTTCAGGAAGACAAACAGACCACCAACGTAAGCACTGTTTTCTACAACGACAGAAGAGACAAGGGTCTTCATCAGGAGGGATGGACAAGCCGAGCTGAGGTCTGTGATGCAAGCTCTGTGAATGCTCCAAGGGAATTTTGTACTGAAGGCTGAAAAAAACTGGGAAAGACCTAAGCAATGCTAATAAAGAAGCTGCTCAACAGGTAGGTGAATGCCAGAAGAAAGAGATCAATGGGGACTGATCCACACCCCCTACACAACAGTAGTCTCCTTCAGGAGGAGCACCATCCATTTATCCCAGGACTTCAGGAGTCCCAACACAAAGATGGTCAACTTAATGTCCAGGTAGATACTGGAATATCATGTCGTGGAGAAGATAGCTTTGTGAATATTGGGAAAAAGTAACTTCGTATGAGGGTACAATGGTCAACATGGCCTGATCCTCTTTACAGGGAAATTTCAGTACTGGTATTTGCCTAACTGTGGGCAAACAGGGATATGAGTTCAATGGGATATTAGGACTCTACAGGGCAGCATCCTCTGTTGAACACAAGCCATGACGGACTTTGGTAAACAAGTTCTGTGGGTCTGGATTAAGAACAGATCTTGAAGCAGGAGAAGGAATGCAGGGGAATGCATTATATCTGGTCCATGACTAAAACCATTCCCATGCCCCAAGCCAACTCTTCATGGGATGACTGATGAAGCAATCCCCTACAGTTTGCTTCTGCCATAAAGAAAGCCTATTTTCCCACAAACCCGAAGCCACCATATCTGGGACCAACATGCTTTCTCAACAGCAATATAAAGCTCTTTTCATTCCTCCCTCTCTCCCTCAAGGTGGCAAGTGCCATTCAAAACGACCGATCCTACCAACTGATGGATCCTAGTATGCATGTCTTAAGATCAACTCTCCAGCTCCCCCACAAAGCCACAGAAAACAAGTGACTGTACATGCTAACCCCAGATACAGACAAGCTGTGGCTCATGTAGCAGCTTTGTAGGTCTTCTAGAAAGAATTACCAAAGATAAAACAATCTTTCGAGCTTCTGATTTAAAAGGGACTTCTGGGTTATGTCTGTCCTAAAAGCCAGTATAAATACACATTTATCCCTGCAGGCTCTTAGTGCCAAAAGGTTCCCATTGGGCTTTAACAATGCTACTGCCCTTTTTCATGAAACAATGACAATTTCTAGTTCTCATGATGGATGCTTATCCTCTACAGAAGTCAACAGCAAAAATGTGAAACGGATACCGAGCATCACAATGTTCTTACAAAATTGTTTAGTCTCCTCAGCAAAGATTAAGAACTCGGCAACAAGTAATGAAGATGTGTTGAAAGAGATATCAGTCTCAACATGAGAGCCAGCTCAGGTTCCTCCCAAGTCCTTTTGGCAAAATGGATCTCTGCTCTTCTGTAGGGCTCTCAGCAGAGATTTCATTCCTAGCTTTGTCAAGACTGCCCACTGTAAAGGCCTTAGAGGAAAAACAATAAAATGAAAGGGAAAGAAGTTAAGGCAGTTCAGAATCTAAGTCACCGAACTATTGCTCGCACAAACTTCCGAAAACCATTCATCTTCTGAATGGACCCACCAAGAAAGGCATTTCACAGCCATCCTTGTGGGAGGTCTCGTGAAAATTCTCAGTGCCTGGGACTTATAAAGCCAGGAGGAAGATAAGGCAGCTTAGCAGGATCACCCAAGAAAAGCAATTGTCTTTTTAACAGAGAGGACAAGGGCAAAATTCCTTCCACGCATTTATAGCCAAAGGCAGCTTAGCCTGGCTAAAGTAATGGGTACAGGTGGCACTTCAATACTGAAGATCCTCTACTTAGCTCTGGAGGGAGGAAGATGCCAGGAAGACCACAGAAATTCCTACAGACCTACTGGCCAACAGCAAGACAGCACATTAAGAGGTAGTATGGGAAGGTATGCACAGTGTATTTGAACTGACCCAAGAAGTTTCCTATTGCAAAGGGTGTTTGGTCCTCAGCAGAAAACCAAAATTGATTACGCTGGACTTTTGCCCATTCATAGGGTAATAAGTATTTGTTGATAATTACAGACACTTACAAAGTAGATTAAAGCCATCACTCTTAAGGAAAGAGACCTAAAGGCAAGCTGAAATATGCTGTATCCAGCTGAGGACTCGGACCAAGAATCGCACTTTGCTGTTCATGTCCCTCAGGAAACATGAAAACATGTTAACATCAAGTAGAAATTTCACGTCCTTATCTGCGCTTATTGCATCTCCTGAGTGCTACAGTAGCTGGATGTCCAAGTGGCCCCTAAAAAACCAGACATTTTGCATTGCTTTCAAACAAGCCCCACAACAGAAATGACCCTGCAACAGATGAAAAGCAAAATCATTACGTGGATTTACCTGATCATCACTCATGTCTCGGATCGTTCGCTAGAAGTGTAACAGGCTTCCAGCAACACAGAAACTACTTCAGCAAATTCACTTTACCCTCTTTCCTTGTCTTCAGAAGCAAGAAGGACGAGTACAATTTTCTACAGTGAAAATGTCAATGAAAATCCAACGCTGGGCACCAGCTGCAGGAATTCTTTGGGCTTGGGCACACTCCACTTTGCCAAGCCAAAACCCAGAAGCACAGAACTGCTTGCTTGGTTTCAAAGGATGATTTGAACCATGTGAAACACGCATGTGACAGAAGCTTTGCACCCAGAAGCACGACTGCTATTAGCTAGCAGCTTTGCAAAGGTTTTTGGTGTCCATAGATAAGAAAAATTAACAAGTCCACAAGCTCAGCTGATGTCTCCAACAGACCTGCAGCAAACAAGTCCTCAGCACAGGAAAGACATGGACCTGTTGGAGCGGGTCCAGAGGAGGCCAGGAAGATGGTCGGAGGGCCAGAACACCTCTGCTACAAGGGCAGGCTGAGAGAGCTGGGGTTGTTCAGCCTGGAGAGGAGAAGGCTGCAGGGAGACCTTATTGCGGCCTTTCAGTGCTTAAAGGGGGCTTGTAAGAAACATGGAGAGAGATGTTTTAGTAGGGCCTGTAGCAATAGGACAAGGGATAGTGGCTTTAAAATAAGAGGGTTGATTCAGACTAGATGTAAAGAAGAAAATTTTTACAATGAGGATGGTGAAACCCTGGCCCAGGTTGCCCAGAGAGGTGGTCGATGCCCCATCCCTGGAAACATTCAAGGCCAGGTTGGACGGGGCTCTGAGCAACCTGATCTAGTTGGGGATGTCCCTACTCACTGCAGGGGGGTTGGACTAGATGGCCTCTAAAGGTCCCTTCCAACCCAAACCACTCCATGATTCTATGATTCTATTCAACCTGCACATCCCCGGCACCTGGCAAAAGCTGGACCTCTCACCGGCCAACCTGCCCACCCCAGCAGTTAAGATCAGCTGAAACAGGTTTCCTGGCTCAGCCCTGGAGCTGAGCAGACACAGCAGTGATTGGCATAGAAGGTCAAAGCGGAACAAATATGGGTACACTCCAAATTAAAGTCTGCAATTTCCTCCT
The DNA here is from genome assembly GCA_031468815.1 of Morus bassanus. Classification (NCBI taxonomy): domain Eukaryota; kingdom Metazoa; phylum Chordata; class Aves; order Suliformes; family Sulidae; genus Morus; species Morus bassanus. Next base: position 83,912,001 of record CM062570.1, on the reverse strand, counting down.
CCCGCGCCATTTTTGTTTGCAGCAGGGAGAGGTTCCCCACCATCATGGCTTTCTCCCAGGGCCTGGTTCTTTCTAGAAAAGAGTATTTTCATTGGACACTTGGCATTTTACAGAAACTGTGCCAGAATATCTTCTAACACTCTTCAATCTCCAGCTTGCACTGGAATGCAATAAAAAATTTTAAACCTAAATATCTTACAAAGACATCTTTACTTGGTTTTTATAAAGCAGATATGACAATTCTTGATGCAAAATGAGTTTGTTCTTTATTTCTTTTTTTTTTTCTTTTTTAATGACAGCAAACAAATCTTGCACCAAGTAACAGAAGAATGAATAAAACTGTGAATAAAGACTAAAAATAACAGTAACAAAGACTGATGCGGTGTGGAAACCGTGCCTTAGTGCTACGAACCAGGCATTTCTGTGCCTCACTGTTACTTTGCAGAGTTTTGAACATCTCCCTCTATATGCACACAGTTCTCAATTTATGTGAAACAAATGTACAAACATGCTGGGAGAGTCTTTGAGGAGAGTCGGTAACAAAAAAAGAAGTTCCCACGATAAGTCAAATGGCAGAAATCAGCGGACACTGCTACAGAAGTATTCTTATATTCAAAGGTACAGTAGGTTTTAATTATATTGTAATAAAGAGCTATATACATGGGCATTTTTTCTGATTTACTAGATCGCTTCTTTAAATTATAAGCCAAGCTGTGTTTTTAACAAAAAAACTTCTTTTTTAAAAAATAATTAAAAATAGAAACAGCACTGCAGCAAACATTTGGAAAATTTTCGGAGTCGATTGTTTATTGGGTCTCCAACTAATTTTAATGAAAATATGGTTATAATTTTTAAAAAAACAGCACTTTTATGTTTTGCATCAGGAAAGTCCCTACAATGCAACCTCCAGGGCACTTTTTAAAGAAAAAAAAAAAAAATCTCAAATGGTCGCAGGGCTCTCTGGCCAAAAGCCCTCCTTGAAAACCAAAAGATGTGGGTTGCAAACTATTTCAAGTATCCACAACAAGTGAAACTGGATGTAGAAAAATATGTTCTCAACATTTACTTCTGTTTATGGTGAAACTGGAACCAGATGACCCCTAACAACATATTGTGTGAACGGGTAATTAACCAGCTGCAGATGGAGCCCAACTGCTGATCATTTACATTCGCGGCGTTGATCATTTCCATCCAGCTCAAGGAAAAGGTCAGCTGGCGGGTAATCTGGGACAGACCCTCCCATCAGAGCCTCCAAATGCGTCCCCAACACTGCAGGCCTGATCCAGCCAGAGAGTTATCTGCAGCGCGCAGCTCCGGGCAGAGACGCTGGCTCGGTGCAGGACATCTCGGCGGATGCTGGTGCAGGACCTCTCATCGGGGCTGCGCTGGTGGAAGAGAGGTTCAGGAGCTGATATCTGCCCTTCTCCCACGGGTGGTTCTCCCATATGGTTTCCCTGCCTCACCTCCACCAGCGCAGCCCTCTCCTGCTCGCTCCACCACCAATGTTATCCCAGTTTGGTTTCGTGTTGGTGTGAAGGTTACAGGAAAGATCTCCAAGTGACCCTAACTGGACTTGGACCAGTCTGCAGTTACGTTGCCTTGCTCTTCCACGGTAACTTGGGCTTTCCTCCACGCTTCCAGTTCATTCATAGGACATTTCCACATTCCCACTACAGGCGGTGCCAGAGCACACACGAGGCAACACCGTTTTCTCCTGCCTCACATGCAAACTCACGCACGCTGCTCTGACGTGGACAATAACACCTCTGAAGCTGGTGTGAAGGCAGCATTTATCTTTTTAAATCACTCCCAAGCTAAGGCAGCACTAACCTTTGGGATATAACACACCACGTGGAAAGTTCAGCTGGAGCTGAGGGTGTTCAGACATCGAAGGGCTGGAGATGATGTCCCTTCACCACAGAAGCACCGTCTGCTAAATGCCGATAAACCCCTAAATCAGTATCCCCTGTGCCAGTGCCCATTTGGAAAAAGAAAGAGTTTTTAACCAGTAGCCATCTTTTATCCCACTTTTTTGATAATTAAAATGCAAGTCACCATGACTTGATCACAATTCTGTACGCACCCAAAAAACATCTATATCAGGAAGAAAAAAGCACTACCAATAGTACACATATGCACATATGTATACATGCACACATATATGCACACACTTTTTAAGAGGGCCAGTTTCATCAAGCTGAAAACAATTATGAGCCAAATCAGTTGGGAAAAAGAATGTAATCAGAAAAATATGAAGACTAATTGAAAATTGTTTAAGAACATTTTAACTAGATGCTCCAAAAGCCACAATCCCACAACTGAAAAAGGCGGCCACGCTAGTTAAAAGGCAACCTGGCTCAGATGGAAGTTAAGGAGGCTATAAAGAAAAAGGGAACATGACAAATGGAATAAAGAGAAAAGCTCAAGCTGGCGAACAAAAATCTGGTGTTAGGATGTGTAGATAGCTGATATGAGAAGCAAGAGATACACGAAGAAATCAATGGCTGGTTGAGTTAAGTTTATCAGTGATTTCTTTTTTTAAGCACATTAAGGGTAAAACAGTCCAATGGATCGTTCCTCTAGCAAAAGGAAGGGGTATTTTTTTTCCTGTGGAAATGCAGAACTGGAAAAAAATTGTTCAACAGTATCTTATTCTGCACTGCTAAGGGAGGTCATCACATCACAGACAAGCAAAACACCTGTCCTCTTGCCTTGCTACGCAAGCCATTTTTAGTTCAGTAGATAGTAAAATTTGGATGTACAAGCATGGAAATATTGTCATAGCTTCTCCTAATATAGTGGAATTAGTTCTGGGGTCCAAATTCAAAAAGGTTGGTGAAAAACTGCTCTGATTCCATACTCCAGCAGACGACCAGACTGGAAAATTTGGAGTTTTTCCATTGGGAAGCAGACCTTGACTGATTTCTTCCACCACAGCAAAGGTTAGTGAACTGTAAGTACCCAGCCAGGGAACTCGGGTTCGCAGTTTAGTGCCACAAAATCAATCCAAGTATTTCAAAGAAAGCCAAAGGTAAACTAGAAAATTAGAGCCATGTTATTATCCAAGAGAGCGATTAAGTGAATAGACACATCAAGTACAAAGTACCTTAATATTTGGAGAGAGCAGAAGACTGAAGAATATCTTGGCAATTATTTTCCACTGATTGTATCTGCAATCCTTTAGGAAATGAAGGGAACAAACATTAAAAATAGAGGAAACAACAACAAGCAGAGAAGACAGAGAGCAGACAGGCAACAAAAATTCATGAAGAGTGGAAGTAAACAGCACAGAAACCTGCCAACAACACTAAATTAAGGTATCTGCACAACTGAAGATAACAAACGTCAAGGGAATTTTAAGGGAAATTAAATCCACAAGTGGTGGATACACCTGGAAGGACTGGTCAGGGGACACATTCAGGAAAGACTGAAAGGTTAGGAGGGGACAGAAAAGCGAAGTATCTGCCTGGGACCCAAGAGAGCGGTGAAAGTTGAAGGAGCTGCAGTCATGATATGAGAGTGGAGCACGACCCGAGTGTCCGGGGAAGGGGCTGGCGCAGACCTATGAGGAGTTCGAAGGGACAAAATGAGTTGCCCAGCTCTACAAGGACCATGGAGATCCATTAGCACCTATCTACAAATTACACAAAGCATGGGCCACCAGAATGAGATGAGCATGGCACACGGACCCAAAGGGAGAAGGAGCACGGAAGGGATTTCTTTTCAGAGCTGCATTAGGTAACACTTAAAAACATTCGACTAGCATTGCAGAAATGCCAGATTTTCAAAGCCTACGGGATGAGAAAATCAACAGCGTCGTACCTTGAGTTGTTGGGCCACCTTTAGTACGTATATCTGGGGACGACTAAGACCTGCTGTGCACTGCCTGGGTTTGGTCTGTTGACCTTTCAGATTCCGTGAACATTTAAATGTAAATGGCAATCTTCTTGCTTAAAATGAACTTTTCCTATAGAAAAACTGTGACTTCAGTCTGTACTGAGAACAAGCAGACAACCCTTAACTCTGGAAACGCTTTGGGGGGGGGGGGGGGGGGGGGGGAAGAGAATGTGTGTATCTACATATAGTTACAAAGAGTAAAAATTCAGAGAGGGGCACCAAGACCATGTCTCATCCTTAATGGTACCATCTGATACCAGGCAACAGTAATAATTCAACAAGAATAAATATATGCCAGCAACAACCAAAGAAATACTTTCCCAATAAGCCAAACCGTGGCGTGCACAACGCTGCCCTCTCCCCCCAAGGTCAGTCCTCTTCTGTGAGTCAGAACTTGATTCATTTTCCCGTAACACAGCAAGTTTAACAATCCAAGAATTTTCAAGTTTCATCAAAATCCATAAACACATTTTATTCTATCCAGAAGAACATTGAACTTGGCGGGACAGAGTACCACAGCGGTGGCCCCAAGTCAAGAAAAATCCTCTTTTGAAGAGTCAAACCATCTCCCAGGAGTTAAATGAAGCAGGTCTGGAAAATGGGCATCTACTCTATATACAAATATTCTCCTTTGTCATAAACAAAATAGCCATAAAAAGTTCGTAATTATTCCACATTTACATTAATAGCATGTTAAAAAGACGTCATCCTATTAGGTGAGTGAAGTTATCCGGATCGGACAAACTGGCAAACTGAGGCACACGTGGATTAATAACTTGCCCAAGGCCACACAAAGAGCATTATCGGAGTCAAAACCAGAACACCAAAATCCTTGGCTCCTGGAGCTGTGCTCAACTTATTTTTTCTTTAAACTCTTCCTTTTTTTAATTTGGTCTTTGCCACAAGAAGAAAAACAAGAAGTACGAATCTATTATTCCTATAGGCATAAAATTTTAAGAGATCACAGTAGTCAGGTAGTCTGACATCTTGAACAACACAGATGAGGAGACGTCCACTAATTAATACCTACTTCAAGGTCAGTAGTTGTGGTTGAACTGGAACATAAAGCTTTCAAAAAAACCAAGTCATTCTGATTTTAAAGGGTTTTCCAGGGATGATGCAATGTCCACCACAAATCTTGATGGATTGTTCCAGTAGTTCACTACCTCCATTCCCATGCCTTTACCCAGCTTTGACCTTCGCCACTATGTCTTATCAAACCTTTGGCTGCTTACATTAAAACAGTAGCTACTATCAGTGTTTCCTAACAGATGTCCAGAGAAGTACAGGTCGCAATCTTCTTTGATAAATCAAAGGTATTTCCTAATTTCCTAACCCTAATCCTGATGCACGTTCAAATTGTTGCATCTTTGTACAGCAAAACCATAATTAACTCTACCAATATTAGGACAACCTCTGTATAAAACCCTGATGCTCAAAGGCAAATATTGCGTTGCATGAAGTGATGCTTTGCAGGTGAAATAAAATTAGCACTTGCCACAAGTACGTTCAGTCATGCTCATGACATGGCCCGGTTGCGATTTTTTACCTGAACTGTACTATTCTACATCCTGCAAGGTGCAGCAACTTGGGAGGGCCGGCCAAAAAATGAATTTTATTTAGAAGACAACATTTCACAGCAGAGATGTTCTCCTCTAATTTGTCAGAGAAAAAACTTGGTTCCCCTGTTCCCATATGAATTTTGGCCATAAGAAAGCTCATTCCTTTAGGACACCCTCCGGTTCACTGGAATTCACTTCCTTAGTATATCTATAAAACCGGCACACCGTGTCCTTTAGCAGCTCAGATTAACTTATCTGCCGTGTTCTTCAAAGCTGCTGGGATAACCATGCCTGGCTGAAAACAGATTCACTGATGAAGAGCGATCAGAAGTGAGACGTTTAAGAGCCATACATGACCAGAAGGGCTTAATATCCATCTCATGTGGTAACAGAAAGACTACTGCTCTGCAGAGGAGGGAGATTTTTCCGGTTCTTTCTTCATTACAATAAAAGGAGCAGCAGGTTAGCCACCACAGCAAACCATTTAATCAGGGGCAAACGAGCTGAATGTGAACTAAGCAATCCTATACTATTATACAGAAGATGTAGCAGTAATGAACAACAAGCCTAAACCCAACAGAAGGAAACACCTGTAAAGATCTTATTCAGCCTCAAGAGATTCCAGATCAACATGACTATGGGAACTGGACAAGTCTGTATCCATCGTTAAAGAAAAGAATAACCTTAAAAATATAATCGCACCTACAATCAATAACCACAGTTATTGAACAGCTCACAGTTTTCAGATAGCTCAAAATCTGGTGGAACAGTGCAGGCTGGGTGAATAAGAAATCAATTTTTATTTTCCCTGTTCACTTTCCTTCCTCCCGTATCTCCAATTTATGAGACATCTCCAAATCACGCAGCTCTGCTTCAAGTTACATCTGGAAAATTTTTCACAGGCATGTGTTGACAACATACTTCACACATCACCAACCACGTGCACATTCCCACATATTTGCATGATACAAACAAAGCCCCCACCAAAACTAGGCTAAAGCGACGCCTCGGACTCAATTCTACTACTAAGCCCGCCGCATGATTTTTGGGAGCTACCACCCAGCATTCAGCAACCTGACCTGAAGTTCACATTTGGTCAGCACTTGTGATAAACAATACTTTCCAACTGGTTTTTACTGAGGTTTCCAACTGAACTGTAATTTTCCACATCTTCAAAGAAACTAACCCTTCTTTGTGTCCTGGATGGCCTTCAAAGTTTTTATTCCATTTTATTTCTACACTCTCTTATATTACTCCTCCTCCTAAAATGGCAAGGGGATTATTTTTCTACCACCATTTTCAGTAGTAAGTGGCAGCAAACTTAAAAGTTACCACCTAAAATTTAAAAAGAGAGAGAGAAAAAGGAGAAGGGGAAGGAGAAAACCTGTTAGACAAAAATCAAGAATTCCTAACTCAGTCTAATACTGGTAGTGAGACTAAACCAGATGTCTAGAAATCAAGTAGACCATAATTTCTAATCACATCAGTGTCGGAATGTATTTCAGATGAAGCTGTTTTGGGTGGGGGGGTGGGGGACATTGCTGGGGTTTGGGGTGGTTTTTTTTAAGGGTGCCTTAGGAGGCAGCTGAAGTGCTGAACCAGCGCTGCTCAGACCAGCAGCTCTCAGACTACATCTCAGGAAATCTCCCTTGCAACAAATAAAACGGAAAAATCCTCCTAAACACAGTGAAATGCAAGGGAGAGAAGAGATGACCGCGCGTTAACAAAATATATATATATTTTTATATATATTAATAAAAAAACCCTACAAAATCCCAACTAAAAAAAAAAAGTCATAAGACACAAGAAGCACGTTCCAGACTAGACTTCTGATTTGCAATTGCAGATATTAATGGCAAGCGATTAATAAATCAAGAACTTTACCCCTTAAAAGAACTCAGATATTCATCTGAAACAGACCCTGCAGTTGGATCTATTTTTTTAATTCCTAATGCTCTTCCAAGATACTGGATATATCAAGTATCAGTGAATTATTCCAATACCTCATCCAGTGCCACATCTCCTCTGCTTGCTGGGGGGGTTCATAGACACGCAGGACCCCAGTCCACCACCTACAGGACAACCCAAAGCATACTTCCAAAGCCCGAGACAGGAAACATCGCTACCACCAAGAAGGCAGCAAGAGGAGGCTGAAGGCACCCTCACACCTGAAAAGGTGCTGGAGGACCCAGAGCGGACGTGCAAGGCAGGATGAATTGTGCAAACCATACAAAGTTTGCAAGCTGAGACACACCGCAGACACACAAGGGCGTGGAAATTATACGTTTCTAATGTTGCAAAAGCCCCATGCAGTCGAACATCAGGTTTTTGGTCAAGGATTTTGCAGTTGTCTTATGGAAGCAATAAGTGTGCACTGTGCCCTGTGCTGAACAGAGCACATAATTATTTATCATGGTTTACTACAAGAAAAAAACCAACAGGCCAGAGGCACACAAGGGCCTATGAGTCATGTCCAGTTAAGGCTGCTACCACACACCAACCCTTCCAGCACACACCAGCGCTCAGCGCTCCATGCAGGAAAACGCTTACTCTGCAATTTCTCTCTCTCAGCCACGGTGAGGAATGAGGTCTCCTTCTGAGATTTGCAGCACAACCAGCCAAGAAGGCAGAGCAGTTTTGCTGAAGGCCACATAATAGTTTCCTGGTAATTATCCTCATTCCCCGCTCACTGGGCTACGCCAACATCAGTAGCTTCAACCTCACAGCCAATAAATAAAACCTTTAGTAACAGCATTAAAAAGCGTATATTAAGCACGGGGCTTTCTGGAGCGAGCTGACCTCTCTGCAAGGCGTTCTTTAATCTTTACAGCAAACCCACTGAAGTACAAAACCTTACCCCAGAAACCCGCACCAAGGTCCAAGGGCCGAAGACAAAGTGATCACACACAAACGAAGCAGGTCCTTCACTGCGACCCACGGCAAAAGGGGTCCAACCCCAGCACCAGGGGGAACTGAGCCACTGCAGGTCCTCAGGACCTGGAAGCCTATTCAAAACCAAATGAATGGGGTTTTTCATTTTAGCCTGATTTTCGGGATCTTGGAGGGGCACCTCTACTGCCTGGCAACCTAAGACAGTATTTCTACAGATGACCTTATTGCCATCTTTTATGTAGACATAGAAAAAAATTTCTGAACCTGATGTGAGCGACCTTCACCTGCTGCAGTTTTGAAATTTTACATTTCCCCAGGCTGTTTCTTGCCCCCACTTGTGTCCTACCTTCGCTACGCCACAAATTCTGCCAGCCAGAAAGCAAATATTCAGGTGGTAATTCAGGAAGACACAAATTAAACTAATGAGCTTCAACAGGTCTTTAGTGGCCAAGAGACAAGTTCTTAGACTTCTGGGTCACACAAAAGACCTGGTGCCTCCCTCCGAATACAGAGAAGAGTATAATGTCAGTACTGGTTATTACGGTCTCAAATCTCCTACCCATTTACTCAAAACTAATGTTGAGGTTGAGGGATCACAGCACACAGGGGCACAGTTAGATACAAGGACATTAAATACATCGAGTTTCAAGTGGTCGGTGCCTATAGTGAAAAAATGCCTGTTGTGTACAGCAAGTTAGCAAAGTCAGGGCAACCTTTTAGTAAATCGTTTTGGTCAAAGAAAAACAGAAAAACGTGTGGAAGTCAAAGGTACAGCTAAAAACCCCAGAACAAGGAAAAAACACATGACTTCCCTTAAAAGTTTCTCTTCTGATCCATTGCCTGATGCAGCCAACTGCAAGGAATTTGTGGATCAAACACCACGTAATTTCAATACAGCTATTTTTACCTTCAAATATTTGGAGTATCACAACTCTAGCACCTCCCCACGAGTTTTTTTGGTTTGGTTTGTTTGGTTTTAAATAGCAATTCCTAATTACTTTCCTTAGCACACACACACCCCCAAGCACCGTTTGCTGCTGCTCTGCGCCTTCCACTTGGCCAGCTCCGGCTTTGCCGACATAAAACTCACATCCAAGGTGCAGGGATGTGGGATGCTGAAGGAGCCGGTTCCAAACTGCTCCACAGAAGATGGCATCCAGCACAGAAGTTGCTCCTTCCCACCTTACACTGATTTCCACAGTAACATACTACTTCCCTCCTCTTCAAGCACTGCTGCCTTCAGCTCCTAAATGCTTTTGTTCCCAGGTCCTTTATAGACCTTCTTTAATGGAAGCTCACTTTGTAGACAGCTTATTATTCCATTTTCCTCGTTAAGTGGCAGCAAGAGCAGACGCCATAGAGATCACTCACTGCTGTATTCATCGACATGTAACTATTGCAAATATTAGTGGCAGGGCACTTGACATGGCAACTGGTAAATGGAGTGACAAGGTGATCTCCGGTCCATCACATAAACATCGTGCTCACATTAGTATCTGTAGCATTAACGGTACCCAATCCTAAGAAAACCAATTCAGGTAATAAACATCCATTATTAACACCCCAGACAGCAAACATTCTTCTTTTATTTCAAACCCTGTGTTCATTTTAGGTCATTATGGTGGTATTTCACAAGTTTTTAAACACCTATGAATACAAAACGACATTGATGAAGCAGCAGTCAGACAAGGAGGCAAAACTGCCTGTGCCTTCACAAACCCAGTAGCCAAAAATAAGGTTGTCCTTCACCTCCAAGCACATACTTACAGGTATGTGAAGTAGCCTACCCTTTGCAGTGTGCTATGGAAGTCAAGGGGCTATAATCACACATTTCACTCATTTTTCTCTGGGGAATTTCGAGGCACAGGTTTTCTCTGGAGAGAATCAGCCAAGATGAGATGGATGACTTGCAACCACTCAGCCCAGCTCTCGCAGGCAACACAGAAGGGTCCTTCATGTTGCATATCTAGTTTTATTTTACTTCCCCAAACCCTACAACCACAGCCATTGGGATCTTTGATTTAAAGCACAAATTAACGGGGGAGAGAGGGAAGGAAGACAAAAAAAGCTAGCCACAAAACATACATCAAATGCAGAACAAAATAACTGACCCGTAGCCGATGAAGCTGTGTCCGCTTCCTTCACAACCTACACCAGAGGCTGCTCTGCCAGATGCCATTTTTGCAACTCAACTGAAAAATAACTTGCGGCAATTTCATCTGATTTCCTATCGTCTAGTTCCTGAAAGCTTCTAAGACTTCCACAAAGAGGACAGCCTTCAGCTACTAGAACAGGTCTGATTGGCAGCTGTCCAGCCATCCTAAAGTACACACATGGAACACAAGGGGAGAAAAATGTTCGATAATAACCCATACAGGATCTGGCATTGTGACCAACCTGCTCATAGCCCTAACAAACCTGCAAAGTGACCGTGGAGTTTCAGATTCCTAAACTCACCTACTGGATCATGCCAGGCTTCTACAGGTAGGGAATCTGTCTAGAAGGTGGTCTCACTCTCTACCTGATCCTACCAAGGATTAATAGGATCTCAGGTGCTAAATACTAGAGATAATCAAAAAGAAGAGGAGTCTCAGAGAAGGAGATGTCCGGAGCACCTGCAGCGAGGAAGAATTGTTTCTGAGCACTGAGCATTGTCTGACAGACCACGACAGGTCTTTTGAAGATACCAAGCCATTAAAGAAATCCTGTACAGCCTTAGCTGAGGACCCCCAAGCTGTCAGTTTACACTTTAAGAGCTTAAACAAAAACTCACATAGCATTGACTCCCTAGAGATGCATACACATCCTTAGAGATGGCATCACTTTTAATTTTATATCAACTAGTCTACCTCAAAGCTGTAAACCAAAGATGGAGTTGCCCAACGACGGAATTGCTCTAACTCAGCTATGAATCCAAACCTCTTCATCTGCTCAGTTTTATCACTGGGAAAACGGAGAGAGCATCAGATGTGGACAAAGCAGTTACTAAGATTTGCTGGTAAAAACAGTTCTCTGTGCTTCCATTTAAACACTTCTCAACACTGTCTATATTCAGAGACATACATCCCTTTAATGTAGCCGCAGGCCAACGAGAGAAATAAATCGGGCATTTTATTCAAGTGCAGCTTTTAATGGATTAACGAAGCTTTCCCAAACAGCGACTGTGATTTAGCTAATGCACTCAGCAAACAGGATCCCGGTCTCAAAGTCTGACCAAGATACATGTGCCAGAGGTTGAATCCTCCCAACAGAAGCTCTTTCCCTGCCCTTGAAAGGCTGCTCTGGAAGGGCAGCTCCCATCACCAGACTTCATAGTGCTCCAGCCGAGCATTTCTATCCTACAGTCAGCATCAATTTGTGCACAGTAAAAGACAGATTATTCCAAATCTCCAACCCTCCCTCTCTAAAACTTTGGGGTTACTCTAACAAGCGGGAACAGCACTTCAGAATACTAAAGGGCACCTCCTCAATACCTCAATTCTGACTCTTGTTAAAGTTCCACATTAAAATGGGACTTCAGGAAAGGGGGAAAGGAGGAGGAGGAAGAAAGGAGCAAAAGGCAAAGGGGGAAAAATCAAACAAAACAGAAAAACCCTGCACTTTGCTCTCATTTCACAAGCTAAACTGAACATTGGGTATTTTCCACTGCTTTTATTTAAACCAGATCCAGCATCTGGGACAGACACGTTGTCGGGCCTACCTCCATCAGGAATTTGTCTCTCGAGAAGTTCACTGTGGAGCTCACAGGTAGATCAGAGAGGGGTTCAGAGCCCCTGCAACTCTTGCCATGTTCTGGTTGGTGCCGACGGGTTCTGCACGCAGCTGGGTCAAACACAGACCCCGGGGCTGCAGCATTAACTCGGGTGATGGATGAAGATGTAACAGAGTGGATAGGAAAGAAAAAGAAGCATGCTTTTCCTTGCAGTCTCACATCACCAAGCAGGAAAGTCAGGAAAGGGAGCAGTTGTGAAGTCTGCTGAAAGGGCACCGAGCACAGGCAGGACAGAGGGATGGACTGGTGCCACCACTAAGCTGCCATGGGACGCTGGCAGTCATCACCCATCTGAGCACATGGCAGCTCCCTCCTCCTCCTCACCCCCCTACGCAGCATGCTCTTTGGAGAGGAAACCATACTCCCTATGGATACACAGTGCTCTATGCATCAGGGGCCAGCCTGAATTTATTTTTTCCACTACACAGAAATGGGTTCAACCTATTGAGGCAAATGGCCAGAAAGTTTGACATGGAGGAAGTGCATCTTGGTTAGGCCAAGCTTTGAACAAAGGTCCCACACAACCAGTAGCACAGGGAACACAGCCTCTCCCTCCGCCCCACAGCCCCTCTCCAGCCCTTCTCCCATAAAAAGGTACTGAAGTTTGGATCTCAGTTGTTTGGACCTTCCTGGCCACGCCACGGACCAGATTCGGTTCTTTCACCGCTTCTTCATCCATCAGATTTTGCATCCAGCTCTTACTGATAACCACAGCTGAATAATTCTCACTCTTTCCACTGCACTCAGGTCCACAAGCCCCACGCTACCTCTGGTCGCTGCTGGAGTAGCTTCCTTCAGCTTTCCCATTTACAACAGCCTCTGCGACGTGCTCCCCCAGCAGTTTCTACCTTCACAGATGCAACGCCACAGACCCACACAGCCACTTTTCATTAGGTCCACGTGAGCAACCCCTCACCAAGAGTCAACACTCTTAATATGTGAGCTGCAATGTAGGCACAGGACGAGGGATGTTGGCAGGACAAGACCTCATTCACCATTTGCAACTCATTACTTCTCTTTTTGGACAGCACAAAGCCTCAGCACACCAGACCCACCTATTGAACCCTCCGTAGATCACCCCTGTCAACGACTATCAGCCTGGTAGGCTTGTGCACGGGAGGAGGTGACCAAAAGCAGCAGTAATACTAGAAGACAGCAATGAGGTCACCAACACAGCATGTTTTACCAAATGGTGAGAGTCTACATTAAGTTCTGGAAAGCTTCCTGCCTGGTTTAGCTTTCCATCTGTCGCCAAACAGACCCCATTGCACATAGATTTCTATTTGCATCCTGGTGTTCATCAACAGCAAGATATATTTCCTAGTGGGAATAAAAAAAAAAAAAAAACCTCTTCCATTCACACTGAAACATCTACTGGACATCCCTGTGGGCCTAATTCCCAGAACACTGAAATCCAAACCTCCAAATGGGAAAAATATACTGATTACCTGCCAGTAACCTCAAGAGTGGCAAGCCAAGCCCTTAATAACAGTCTGCATTACCATCTGGCTACCACACAGTAACTGGGAAAATGTTATTGTTCTGAGTTTGACTTACTTGTCAAGATAATTGCTTCAGTATTAATTAAATGTTCCTCTCTGCAGCTGCATAGAAAGTTCACGTGTATAATTCACTGATTGCACAGTACACGCTTCCCTTGAATCCGTGGGCACAGCATGACCACTAGACCCAGGTCTGTCTGTTAAACACTAAACATTAACATTTTAGAGTCTAAAAACATTAATATCTGTTTCAGAAATTTGAAGGCCAATTATAAGCATGACTTTTTACACCGTCAAAACAGTTAAAACATTGCGGGGTGGGGGAACCACCCCACCACCTACTCAAGAAAAGCATTCAGTGCTGGAGTCACTACCCCACATACCTACTTCACTTACACCTATGTCAGCAAAGTTCACTGGCACACAAATATTTCTCAGCTGAGGACACAAAGGCATTTCAGAGTCACACAGCTGCACAGAGCCACCTGGAGAAAATTCACCCAAAGCTCTGCTCAAGGCAATCCAGAAGGACTGTCCCCATTTGCAGCCAACTGTGAGAAGATGCTCAGCCGATGGCTGTCCTCCTTTCTCCTACCTTCAACTTCAGCTTCAGTACAGCAGTCATTCCTCCCCATGGGGTGGCCCAATCCCAACTGCTTCCCCACCTTCACATGCCCTGGCCCAGCCTCAGGAATAAATTGGTATTTCTTTAGCCACCCATCATTTTTCTAATGTTCATCTGCTGCTGATCCTACTTCCAGACCACTTAAACACGATAGAAATTAATATGAACTATAACGGTAACAGCAGATCAAAGGGCCTGAGAGTCCCGAAAGACTTGCTGACAGTTCAGAAATCTTGCTGTAGATTACCTGACAGGGGTGAGTGTCATTACTCCTCAAAAAGCCACCCTACCTTAACTAAAGAGCCTGACAAATTATAATCAAGACTGGATCATCGTATTTGCATACCCACTTCTACCAATTAACCAAATCAACCATTAGTGCAGCTACAAAATACTTTATTACTTGCTTTTTCAGCTCTTGCCAAACTGCAACAAATTCTGAGGACTGTCCCAAGCCTGCCTTAAAAAAGTGCAGGACACTTAAAATTACATTTATTTTTCTCTAAGTTCTGCAGCTCTATTTCCACATCGTCCTTCATAGAAAAAACAAGGAGTTCGTCAAGATCTTCCATCCAGAAAGCTCAAGCCAAAATCCTTTCCACGTTCCCCTGGCTGCATCTCAAGCCCTTCTTCTTCTTCTGTGTTCAACGTATGACCCAGTTTGGAAGCAACTAAAGGACCCAAAGAGCCCAGAGGTTCTCAGGAGGAGAGGGAAGGGATTGTCCTGACATGGATTACATTGCCATGTTGTTAATTACACCGAGCCAGTTTTCTATTGAGATTACAGGCTGCGACACTGCCGTTGTAACCTCTGAAGTCTCTCCAAAACCTTCTTTCACTGTTGCTAGCTTAGCACTCTTGGTCGAGTCCCAGGCTGTGGAAATTTGGGCTGTGTTTTGATCAAAGCCCTCCTCGTGTTCCGTGCAAATTTCAACACTTGTGGTCGCTAGGTCCCCTCGCCAAGCTCGAGTCGTTGCCTTTCAACACCCATTGCTCCCTGCTTCTTTCAAGGGGTGATTAGGCATGGCTCTCAAGCAAAGCTGGTATTTAAGAAGTTGTTTGAAGGCCTGGAACAGGGTTTTACATAATAATCACAACTTTGTTTAATTAGGCTCTGCAAAATGTTTCAATTTTAGATCAAACCATTCAACTTTTTATTCCCCTTCTCAGAGATGTAGTCTATCTTCAAGGAACTATAAAAATTGAAAAAATTACAGAAGCAAATGAACTCACAGAGAACCACATTAGAAGGACACACTTCAACCCCCCAAAGATCCCCATATCTCCACGCACAGGGGCTCCTCAGCAAAGCACAGCTCCCGTCTCCAAAAAATGTAGCTTTTTTTAAATGAAGTCAGAGCATCATCACCTCATCCTGCCAGCAAGTCAAACCAAATCAAACCCATACATCACTGACAGGGAAAGAAGTAACACAGCTCCCTTTGACTGAATTATAGTAAACCTATTTCTTCCACGCACAGTGTTCTATTAGACACATGGAAGAAAAGCTGTAACAACCTACTGCACCACACAACTAGGGAATTCTCTTAATGAAAGAAACCAAACCTCTCAGGGCCATTTCTGACCTACACAAGAACACCCTTCTCCATCAACAGCCTTATCTGAAGAAATAAAATTTCAAGCTTTTTCACTGTATTCAGCACAGAATCTTTCCTTAAATGCAGGAGCCCAAAGCAAGACACTCCAGAGCAAGCATTTTCCCCTAGGCAGTGAGGTATATGTAACATTTCTACTAAAAAAATTTATCAACCATACTTGTGACAGTTTTATATCAATTTGTGCACACACATCCAACAGATGAACACGCAAGGTGGTGCTGGATGGCATCAGAGATGCGGCTTCCTTGCTCCCAAGAACCAGGTTCTGATGATATTTTAACAAAGGAAAGACTATTTCCCAAATAGACTCTGGAAGCCGATGCTACAACTGCTGACAGAAGTTTCTGTCTTCTTTAAAAAAAAAAATATAATAATCTTGAAAATCTTCCAACCATAAAACCACCTCTGCATTGTCATGGCAATCATCAGGAGACCTAATAGGGGAAGCAAAATCCCTCCTGCAAGAGTTCAGTCCGGGTAAAACCCAGAAGCCTGAGGAAGTTTTAATGCCTGAGAGGTGATAATAACAGTTGTTGGGTAGGGAAACATTTCACAAACCTTCTCAAACATGCTAATGGGGTAGTGCAGGCTCGGCCCTTGGGCTGGACACGTAGCTACACTCTAGGAAGGGATCCAAGTTGTTCCACGCTTCTTCTAGACGTCAGCAAAGAAGATCAAATGGCCAACGAGGCTGACTCCTTCCCCTGGCCCCAGGGAGAGGTTATTTCTTCTGCAACATCAGTTTCAAACTCATCTCGCCTCAAGTGTGCTGCAAATACGTTCCGTCTATGGCAAGAACGCAGCTGATGTACCCTGGAGCAGAAGCATCAAAGGGCAAATATCAGGTAAATAAAGGCTGGAGATTCATTCACTGCAGGAGAGGAGTTACCTCTGGACAGCCTGACTCCTCCATGTACGCAAATACCAAAATGCCATAACATTAGTCACGTGTGGGACGAGAGTTACTCAAAATGAATGTTTCTGTTCAAAGCCAACAAATACTATGTTGTTTCCCCGTGGCATCTTCTTCTGGACCAAGCTAAGCCCTGAATGACTCCGCTACCCTTCTGAGCTGGCGCCTGGCAGCAAGGTCACCCAGCCTACGTCACTACAGCTATGAAGATGTAAAACAAATTTGCTTGGGTTTTGTTCAATCAGCAGGAAAAACAAGGTCTGACAAAATCTCAAGTTGTACCAATGGATACAGGGGTGAAACACCCTGAGGATAACAGGAATACCTAAGCTGGTTTCAAACTGTAGCACAGAGAAACATACTTTAGGGTCAAAAGCCAAGACTCCCAACTGGCTCCAATATTACTGGGATTATTCTTACCCTTCCATGATCAGCTTTCTGGTTTAATATCCTTTGAAGACAACAACAAAACCAGGTAGCAGTAGTCTTCCACACAGACCCTGAACTTCTGAAGTCTTATATACGCATGAATCTAAGGTACTCCAAAAATAGTTTTAAACTTTCTGTTCAGAGTCTTGAACGGATAAATTATTCAGCCGTGTTCCTTGAAGATGCACAAGGAGCACCCATGAGATCAAACAGAAGCTACTAAAGATGAGAAAATAAAGCTGCTATCCATATGCATGAAGAAAGAGGCATCTATAAATAGCAAAGTAGGAAGTTAAGACTCCTTTAGGAACATAATTTATACGAAGTTGGTTTTGTTCCCAACTTCAGAAGTGAGAAATAGGAGGAGGAATAAAAATTTATTGCAATCTGATGTAGATGTTGGACGGCAGCTTTCACATCTTTGCATTCCCAGAAGCTGCTTCACGTGAGAGCGAGCTACGGCTCCAGAACCGTGCCGAAAGCACAAGCTGCAGAGGAGCAAAGCACTCTCCCCAGCACACAAAAGTGAATATGCTCTCAGAGCTCATTGGCTTCATTTTGCCTTGGTCTGTTTGCAGCCACGTTAAAAACCAACAGGCTAAGAGTTGCAAAATGAGAGATGCAGAAGGGTGCAACTCCAGCCCTCTGCTCAGCGCCTTGCACCCGCACAGGCTCCCCACTGCAAACAGACGTGTCCCACTGCGCTTCAAGCCATCTCTGTAACTTTCCCAACGAGCCCCAGGTTTTTTTAGATTGTCTGGCTATAACTGGGAGGTTTGCAGATAAACTGAGGTTGTGCAAAGCTCTCCTGAAGTCTTCAGGACAAAGCTCATCTGCCCAAGCTTCCCACCACTTCACAGGGAAAACATTTTAGGGAGAGAGCTCCTAGGTCAGGGGATTTTTTTCAGTTAAGGAGCTCACCTGCTGCACTTCTCCCTCGTGTCAGCAAAGCAGAGATGCCTGAGATTTCAGAGGATACTTCATCTTACAGGGTGGGAAGCTTGTCTACTGCTACTTGGCAGTTGTCACGTGGAAGGAAAGGAGAGGATGCGGTTGCCTATATACTATCTGGGTAAAGAGCAAGAGAGACACGTCCGTCACCGCTAAATACCAAGTTCCTGAGCAATGGGGAACGCAGGAACATTTGCTGGCAGGAGCAATGTAAAATTGAGTTTAGACAAATGCCTGGAGTGGACTAACAGCTGGGGAAGGGAGAAAAAAAATACCAAACCAAAAAGGCAAAATAAAAACCCACAAACCTTTTGACTAAAAAAGGCAGCCAAGCAGCCTAGAAATAAGCGGAGAGCCAAAAATCTGCTAAACACCTTGCTGCTCTTTCACAGCAAGGCTACTGTCTCGCTCATCACTTCATAGCCAGAAGCAGCAGAGACTGTGGGAACAGAAAGCAAAACCCTGACATTTGGGTTTGGTACGATGAACTCTGTATCTCGGCTTGTGCATTTCCATAAGACAAAGATTAAGAGACAACAATACTTTTGCTAAGACAGCTGCAGACAACCAAGCCCTCAGCACTGCCTGGAAAAGGCTCTTTGCTGGTCTGTGTGTGGCACCATAAATACATAAAGATGCTCCTGTAAGCGCGATCTGGAGAGATGCTTTCTCCCAAGGCACACAGCCTCGAGAGGCGTCTGTGTGCACGTGCTCTGGCTGCGCTGGGATTGATCCCGTGTGTCACGCTCGGTGCGGAGGAACAGGGAGCAGCCCTGATTTTATCTATTTCCCCTGCAGAAGGTTCTCCTCCGTCATCCCGGGTCAAAAGCAGAGGGCTGATGCTGCCCTGACACTGCTCAAAAAAGTAAGATTCTCACTGCATAAAAGCTACGCGTACCAGACGGGGCCATCCACCTTGGACAATCCAGCGTGCTGCCTTGATAGAAACCCCTTTGACAAGCCCCTTGGAAAGGCAGGAGCGCGACCAGTGACCCCAGATCTCATTACCGGCCCCGTCAGCAGTCCGACCCCCTGCTGCTGAACCAGACGGGAATCAATGGTTTGAACTTTCCCTCCAGATACATCTCAGCAGCATGGAGACTCGAGCTGTCAGCCACCAGCAAGGCAGGAAAAACCCAGAGGGAATTTCAGACAGCAGGAGACTTGCCCAGTGCCAGCATCCGGAGGATCTGCCTCCGCCCCCCACGCTGCCAGCGGCCTCCTGCTAACAGACCTAGGGAGCTCAGCACAATAAAAACCATCAATCCCATCCGCTAAACACTTCCTTCCCCTCCCCGAACACCAAAACTTCTCCTCCTTCCCTTCCCCTCAAAGCTTCTCAACAGTTCTGTAACATTTCAATTTTTGACCAGAGGACCTGCAGGCTCTCGCTGCTCCCAACCCCGTTGCAACCGCTGATGCTTCGCATCTTCTGACAGCCCGAATTAGAGCCCCGAAGTCTCCCACGCAGGGTTCCTATAAACACGTCCCTATTAGAGAGAAATTGTTTCTTTTTTTTTTTTAAAGTGAGAAAAAAGCCACTAGGGAAACTTGAATACTTTAATCTTGGGCAAGAAGAGCGGAGCGAGAGCTTGGTTCTCCGTAACGCACCCTGCACCACTAATCCCCGCTGCCCGCCCAGGGACAGCCAACGAGTGAATGGACCGAGATGGAAGAAAGTGGGTTTAGGGTTGTTTTTTTTTTTTATTTCAAATAATTATTTAAAGCTGCGAGGGACCTTGTTTTTAAAATCACACTGTGTGCACTCTATATATTACGCTCAGACTGACATGAAGAATTATAGAAATCCAGCTGCTAGCGAGCTACATCAGTACTGCTTATTTGTGATTTTGCTGTTCTGGATTTTCTCAGGCTGCAGACAATGCAATAAAAGCTCTCCATAAAACAATATTCTTCCATATTTTAAGAACACAGTGGAAATATTTCTTCTGCTCTTACTGTTTTCTAAAACAAAATTTCAATCTAATGCCAAATTTAAGCTATTTTCCAGCAAGCCTCAGTAATTTGGGATGTTGGAACTCAGAATCAGCAATGCGCTTAGGAGCAAACTCAACTTTGAGCATGTGCTTAATTTCCCCTAAAGGTGACTTAAGCATGCTGAAGTACTTTCCTAAATAGTCACGGTT
The DNA here is from genome assembly GCA_031468815.1 of Morus bassanus. Classification (NCBI taxonomy): domain Eukaryota; kingdom Metazoa; phylum Chordata; class Aves; order Suliformes; family Sulidae; genus Morus; species Morus bassanus. Next base: position 83,891,692 of record CM062570.1, on the reverse strand, counting down.
TGCTGTATCGAGGCATTAAAAAGAATATAAACTTTTGAAATACAGTTTAATAGTGACTTACGGTTTCTCTTCTAACTGAAAATGAAAAATTAATGTGGATGCAATAGTATTTTTCTTGGTCACTGACATGTTTTTCCAATCCTCTGCATGTTATTGCACTCCATTTTATAGAGAAGCATTATTTGTTCAGCTGAACTATTCCCAGTTTATCCTGTATGATTCAGACATTCATTTGATTTTTGGACAATGGTGACTCCTTTTCAAAAATCAGAGGGGATTTACAGATATTTAGTCTGTAAAAGTGAATTCTGTAAAGATTGAATTGACCCAAGACTGATTTTTAATTTTTTTTTTTTTTTTTTAATTTATTCTCTCATACCAGGCCTCTCCAGCTTCTGCAAGCCAGTGGTGTCATTTCTGAAGTCCCAAGGGTATGGATGCAGCAGTTCACAGGTCTAACATCTAACGAGGCAAACTAGAAAGCTTTAAATAAAATCACTAGGGCACTGGACAAAAGCAGCCTTCTCAAAGCCCATCTGCACCACGCTACTTAGCACAGCTTCAGGTCCGCACCATTGCTCACTGCAAGAAACGTTGGAAATGTTAGACTTCTTATAAAAGCCTCCTGGTGACAGTGAAATCGTAACTTAAGCACAGACTCAACTCTTGCCTTCAAATGTGCAAGACTAAATATAATTAATTTCACTGGGAGACTAAGCACAGAATTTGGCTTAAGCACGGTAGAAGCGGGTGTTGCCAATGCAGTCCTAGACTCGCAGTTACGCCTAGGCGAGAGGAGAAGACTCTTACAAGGTTTCCTTTTCTCTAAGTCATCTCAGACAATGGTCTGTGTTAAAACAGACCCTTATCATCATTCTGGAAGATCAGTAATTACTGAAATTATTCCTGCTCAGTTACTCCTCTTTGCATTTCTATAGTCATATGCTGTTTTTTTCCCCTCCCCTAGAATTTTTGATCTCCAAAAACAGAGAAGAAAAAGCAACTCATCTATCGAGAGTTCAAGCACCTATACAATGTCCCCAGCTGTACCCAGCACTTCACTACAGACTTCTTCCCTTCCTCCAAACCTCCTGCCACATTGCCCGCCAGCATTCATTTGTTCCAAAAAGTCTTAATATTTCCAAAGACAGACTTGGTTTTAAAACCAAAAATCACCTGGCAGCACCAAGAGAAGACGATCCAAGGGTAGAAATGCTCTTAAGGAGGAGCAGGTTTCTAGAAGGACAATCCCAGACTTGACCACAAACCCCGGGTGGTTGCTCAGGCTGTCGCTTGAAAGTCAACTTAAATCAGAAGAACCAGAACCGAACCGGAGCAGTGGGGACCCCTCCATTGCCACCAAAGCTGGGCAAGTTCATGTGATGAACTTGACCAACGAGAACACCTAATTTATAAACACCTTCCTCCTCCCCAAGTCCATTTTGCAGCCAAATTCCCTTGGTTTACCCACAACGGCACAACGCAAGGGGAACAAAGAGAAGGGGAAGGGTAACACCACTTCTTCCCAGCAGCGATGCCCAAAGCCAGCCAGCAGCCCCCTGTGGTTGCACTTCCATGCTCTGCTCATCCATCCTGTCTTCCGCTGCTCCACTTGCGCAGCTCCACGAAGCTGTCAACGATGTGCAGGACACTCGCAACGGCTGTAATTTCCATGGAGAAGTTGAGGGATTGCAAAGGAGGGTCAACACAGGGTCACGTGAGGATAGGAAAAGCAAAAGCGATCACGAAAGGCACTCGGGACCACTTGAAGGCAAACTTTCCATGTGCCTCCTGACAGCTTATCACTGCCAGCTTGCCCGCCACAGCCAGCAAAGAGCAACTTTTCCCCAGCTGTGTCACTCCGCATGCTGCTCTTAAAAATAGCACTTCTGCAGAGAATGCCTTATATTTCCCCAATGGTAAGACACATGTGTATAACATGTCCTGAGGTTAATTTGCTAATTTTGCTCTTGTTTAGGATTAGCTAGGTTAACAGCAGAAACCCAAAGGAAAATGTCAACAATCACGTCTTTCCTAGAGGGGGGCGAGGGGTTGAAAAGACTTCTTTCCTGACATGTGTCTGGTTTTACACTGTTGTTTTTGGCTCTTCAAAGGAAGGAAATTAAATGAACAGCTTCTTTTTTTATCCTTTTGGAATACTAAAAAGGATAAATGCTGAGCAACAAGGCTGCAGGAGGACGTGAGGGCCTTTTCTCTGGCCACATATTTTTGTCAAAGCTGTTTTAAAATTCTGAAGTCCCTCCAATATAATCCCCCGCAGCTGTCATCACCCACACACCAGGTTCCCAATAAACGCTCAAGCCACAAATCTCCCTCAGCAAGATTACAAGGCCATGGATATTGCAGGTTAGGAACCAAAGAGCAGTAGGATATTCCTCCTGTAGCACCAAGCCGGGTTGCTAGGTCTCAACCTCTGAGGCGGTCTTTGTGGTCTCACCACCTTCACTGGTGCTCTGCTCATACAAGTCCATTTTCAAGCCCATGCTCCAAACCCTAAAGAGGTTGTGCAGCCCATCTGCAGCTCCTGAGCTGGGGCGATCCTCTACAAACATGCTTAGAAACTGTGGTCCTGTAGATGTAGCTGAAGGTGTTAGGAAACCACTTTCCTCTGCCGAAGGGTACGGCCCCACTGCAGAGCCAGCGGGAAAACTGTGCGAGCATCCCGCATCTGCTCCGGTACAAAGTCTGATCATGAAAGGCAGAAACAGAAAATGCTACAGATATTTCTGCAGCAAGTACTACAGACATGTCTGCAGCAAATATTAACAGCTGCCTGGTCCTGCTCCAAGAAGGCTATAAGTTATAATTTAGATGCCAAGAAACTCAATTCTTGCTGCAAGATGCAGTAAGAATTTTTAAAGGTATAAGATACAAGAAGAAAGTGGTGCAAAGACAGGGAAAAAAGAAGAATAAGATTGTTAAAATTCCCAGGAAAGCAGGAGATAAAGTCACTTTCCAAGCCAGACGTAAAAGGTCTCAGCTACTAGAAGTCATCAGAAACAGTAGGGTGCAAGACTCAAGGTACAGCAACAAACCTTTCTCGGACCGCTTTTGCAAGACAAATATAATGACAGCGTCGATGTTTTTCATTTATAACACAGATACCGTTGTTGGTAGCCAAGAGAGATACAGACACTGGGGTTTGGCAACAGCTTCCTAAAAAACATACGGCAGCCTTCCTGCTCTCTTATTTTACTTTGCTCCGCCGTGGTTTCTTCTGTTCTGGCCTCCTTTCTACAGTCTTTTCTTGACCTTTCCCTTCCTAAATACAAACTCCTCATTCCCCCGTCTACCACCTCTCCTTGGCAAATCCTGCTGGGAACACAGAAGCCCAGAACAATTGGACAATTTTACTTATAAATATGTATAGTTACATAACTGAACATTGGAAGTAGGTTGGTGCTCTCTGCACAAGCTGCTGCACCAGGTCGCTTTCTGCAATTTATAATTTTAATAGACATCAAAACAGGAAAACATTTAAAGTTATGCAATAGAAGCGATTATTAAAAACAGAAACAGACATCAGCTCCTAAAAAAGAATCTGGAGCAGCTGAGCAGTGTCCGCGCAGCTACTCCAGTTCAACATTACTGCCACCTCCCTCTCCATCTCATCGTTTCCCACCATGTGTTGCTTCGTCTGAAACTAAATCAAACTCCCCAGGAGAGGGGCTGTCCTGCTCCTTCAGGTCAGCAGCTGGTTCCTGCTGGAAGTATCTTCAAAGGTCCTCTTCAAACAGGCACCTTCACACACCCCACCACCCACCCCTCACCCCTGCCAAATCAGCACAGGCTGCCATAAACAAGATGACGTTTTTTCCCAGGCTCTATGAATATCTTCTGGTTTATAATTTTACAGGTTCGGTACAGGAGCCGGTGGTGAACGCTCATCTCAAGCCTCCCATCACCTAAGCAAAAATCAAGAAAAACAGCGCTCTCGTTTCACAAATACCAGGGAAGTCTCTCTCCGTAATTTTGACTCTTCTGAAGTCAAGTTTTGCACTGCCGTTGGGACACTGGCCAGCTTCCCCAGAACAACGGTTTATAGCAGCTCAACCCTGCCACCAATTAGGAATTTAAAGGCTTAGAGAAGGTTTCCGAGGCAGCTGCAATAGGCAAACACTAGCAAACAAACAATAAATGAGAAATAAACAATAATCAGTGAAATAACGTGATAAAGTCAAAAAGATTGGCTTTCCAGCTTCCTCCCACGAGGACTGAAACAAGAACAGAACAAGGGAGAAGTAAAGGGTCGGACAATTTAGTGGGATGATGAGATTTTTAACAGCCACGGGACGGGGATAAACAGAGAGCAAGCCAACAATGGGCAAGAGCGTTTCAGTGTCGCACAATACCCGTAATTCATAACATTGATCAACTCAAGGCTTCTAACCTTCTGGACCTGGGGTCCAGCAGGGTTTGGAGGTAGAGTCTTGACACCCTGTCTTCAGAAAGCAGCACCTCACTATGCAATAATATTGTGGTAGGATCCCAAGTCTACATGAACGCGATACACCAAGCAGCTGCCAACACTGTCACGACGCCCTTTCGTCCCCCGTACAACGTCCTGTGCAGTCCTGCCCTGTCCACCACGTACCACGTGGTCTAACCGCACCCATGGCCCAAGGGCAGAGGGACAAACTGCCCATAACGCTCTCCTGCGAGCCACGGATCATAGGATCGTTGAGGTCTAGAGATGACCTACTCCAATCCACCTCTACAAGGTAGGATCAGTGAAGAGCAGATCCCCAATGGAGACACACACACCACAAGTCTGTTCGGACACACTCCCAAGGAGGGCATTGGCAACCCCTGGCCAGGAGAAGAAGAGGCATTGCCTCCATGCGCCCAAGCCTCCCTCCGCCAGCAGATGTAGTAGAGGCCGTGCAAATAGCATCGCTTGGCTCCAGAAGGCCAGTGAGAGGTATAGGGCAAGGCCTTAAAAGACACCAAAGGGTGGGTATCGTCTTGTCCCGTGGACCTAATAATACTAGCAATGTTTGGCCCTGGATATATTAAGAATTGAGACGACCAAGGCATCCTACAAAGTCCAGTCCTAGCGCAGGATGGGCACAGGTGTTAACATGGTAGGAGTTAAAATAACTCTTCCATTCCCAAAACTCAGAGACAGTTCTCCATTAACCTGAGAGGCTTCAAATTCTTTACAAATGGAATAAATTAAAAAAATTATAATAATGAAAACGCAACAGATTAAACACTTCAGATAGACTCAGTTCTACTTGATGGAAGTGAGAACTTGAAAGGATTTCAAATAGGTGTGGATGACTGGGGAACCCAGCTGCACACAGACGATTTAGGAGATGGTAGAACATCAGGGCTCAAAACCCTTCCAGTAGTCACAAGAATTATCCTACACCCAATTTTTGTAAGGATTTTTGCAGCTTGTTGGAGCCACAGTCAGGCAGAGATGAGAAATTGTGGGAGCTAAAGCAGTTACTGCAAGTGGCACAACCCTAGTGTCTTTATTTTTTAAATAAGAAATGCAAAATATATTCCTGTACAAACAGTAGCTAGAGTTATTTTGATACTCACATTATCCAACAGTATAACAACAGACAAAATTACGGAGAACGGGGTTTTTTTAATTCAGTTATGCACTTCAGCATTTAAAAGAAAACACAATGACCTCTGTTCACAGCTGCTCTTGCCCTTGAACCTGCACAAAGCTCTTTTCTCCAAGCCTTGCCCAGACTGCTGACCCACTTTGCAGGTTGTTCACCTCCTCAGTGACCACATATGTAGTGTTATTAGTGCCTTACTTGGTCCACCACAACACAGAATACTGCCACAAATTATACACTTAAAACGATCCACAAGAATTTAACAGAGAATCAACAACAAATGATGAGACAATACAATTATTCTTTGGGACTGGAAGACTAAGGTTCAGGGTTTTTTAATAAAAAAAAAATAGTGTGCAAAAGCTACCCAGGTCATTCTGTTATATAAGCAATGGTTTGAGAGATTATGTTATCCAAATAATCAAATGGGTTCCTTCTGGTCTATCTGAAGCCTTGTAAACAACCTCATTATGTTAGATCTTAAAAGAAGTAAACAAATAGTTGGCATCTGACACCACTGCATTCTTGCACAACTTAAAACAAACCCATGCCACTTAGAAGTCATGCTGCCCGCCTCGCTGCTCGTTCATCATGCCCCTCGGAGACGCACATGGCAGCGAGGACACAAGGGGGGCTCCTCCTGCTCCGAGCAAGAGGGGACTCTAGTGACGAGCGGTGTCGGTTCAGACAAGCCACGGTGATGCTCGGATAAGGCAGTGGTGTGAGCGTCCAAGTACACACACACGGTTGTTGGATGCTGTCACGTCGAAGCACAAGCAGGCACCCTGCAATCCTGCTTGCAGCACCCGGCTCACGCGTATGGTGCTGCCAGCCCCGGTGTGCGCTGCCCTCCGTCCCTGCCGGCACCGCTACCAGCACAGCCCCCTCCACCCACCGAGAAGAAGGAGGAGAGGAGAGGAGCTTCCTAATCCTGGGAAAGCTGCGGATGCGCAGCCAGCAAACCTGGGGGGAGCAGGCTAGGGGACACCATGCTGGACCAGGCAAGTCCCATAGCTGGGAAAAGTAGGGCAGGGGAGGAGATGCCAGCCATCTCCACCTGCCACCATGAAGTCCTCTTGGCACAGGTCACGCTCCCCACTGAGATCAAGGCAGTTCAAAGATAGGAAACACCACAATAACAGGCTTCTGGTCAAATATCCCAATATTCCGTAGCAATCTCTGCAAGATCCAAGTGAGTCCAGCATGCTGCTGAGCAGCAAAGCACTCCCCAGGAGAGGGCAGTGGCACACACAGGACCCAAACCTAAACCCTTTCCTCCTCTCTTCACGTAGGGTTTTCCCCATTTCAGGGTATTTTATACAAATCTCAAGGCTTGCAACAAAACAGATCTGGGAAAAAAAAAAAACCACACAGTCTAAAGCAAAGCAACAGCAAATAAACAGCACAGCTGGCTGGAGCCAGCAGCTTGCTTTTTCAGTTAGTTTTGGTGTCCTCCTAAACCCTGATCAGCACCAGAAACAAACCTAGCTCGGTCCACTCCGAACGCAGACGTGAGCAGAGCAAGGAGAAACCTTCCAGGAAGGGTGACGCCTTCCACACTGCAACATCAGGGGATGGAGACGTGTCCTACCTCGCCCCACCGAGCTGATGGGGCTCCAGCCCCACTGGCACCGGCCGTCGGCGGAAGACTGCACCCTAACACAGGTCATCTCCTAGGGCCACGTGCCATTGACGGCTGATGCGCATCAGAGGATTGAGGAGCAGATACGCTTCCATTTTTAAAATAACAGCTGCAAAAGCCTCTAGGTACTTTGAAAAATTGTTGTTGAAATCCAACTGAGCCTTTGCAGAGCCACCTATGAGAAAAATAATCATGCCACCCTCTAAGAGGGCACAATTATCAACACTTTGGAAGAAAAAAGTACCAAGGGCAGTGAGCCAACACCATGACTTCTCTGCCAAGTCCAAACACTTGGACAACCTCTTTCCACAAACTCTGAAATCTGGTCAAAACTCTGCCCAGGGTTATGGGATCTCGCTGCTCTCCGTGCTATCTCGGGCAAGGATCTCTGCCGCAGAGCAAGTGCATTCCCATTCTGCGTGATCCAGCCCTCTGCTGTCAGCGTTACAAATGCAAACCACAGCACCTTGAAGAATTAGCACATGGTATGTACTAAACACAAAAAGGAGTTCACCTTGCAGCATGAACATCTGGAGGAGGCCTACAGCTCCTCCAATAGCTGGACAAAATCAAAACGCTGCCTCTGTAAAGCCACTTATTGCCAATAAACTGCTCCACAATCCACTCAATCCCTTTCCGCAGCGTTGACTCCATGGAAAGGTATTTGGCCACCACCAAACACGTCCATATTATCGTGGGTCATCCCCCATTCATCTGCCAGTACCCTCACAGATAACCCAGACTTTTATTCATTTGCATTGCATCACAAGCAGAAAGCGGGGTTAACTTCACCGATCCCAGAGCAGGATCGGGGTTTATCGTGGCTAAGTGGGGAAGGGGACACATCGGGCACTGGGGACCTGTTCTGGACGTGACAGCAGCATTGTCCCATTTCCTACAGTGCAAGTTATTCACCGTGCCTGGTCTTATGGAGAAGGCAGCAACCACTGCCCAGCAGCTCTGTTTCTCCACCAGATTTGCACTATGCCAAAAGCCTCTGACACAGAATGAAAAAAAAAAACCCAAACTGGTTTTTGTTTATTATCTCCTTTTGGGCACAGATTTCAGCCCTGGCCCCCGAGTACCGGTGCTGCACATTCGCACGTACCACCTCCAAGCGCGGCCAAGCAGGCTGGAAGCCAGCAAGCAAACACCGAGGGTGACTGAGGAGGGGATGGGAGAGAAAAACCGCACAGGCTGGCACAGAACTGAGACTGCAGTGCCTGCAAAAAACCTGATGGCAGCAAAAAAGAACAGAGGCTGGCCCTTTTCACAGGTTTGCCCTGCTCCGGTTCCCTGCTGGCATCTCCCATCCCCTTCCCAAACTCGTGGCTGAGCTCCGCATCTCCAATCATCTCTGTTCTTCCAGCGATTCCTCTGCTCAGAGACTCGGTCCCAGATCCCCAACATCTTACCCGTGAGAAAGGGAGTGAGAGAAATCTGTTCACAACTGCATTTCATTTGAGTCCCCTGCAAGCCTCCACGAGGTTCTTTATCTTGTTATTCTAATGCAAACAGACTTCTGTGATTTTTTTCACATCCAAAATTTCACCATTGCAGTAACCGCAATCCTGGCAGGCTCTCCCCAGCCTGGAAAGGGAACAAACTTTCAAATCATTTATAAATAACCATTTCAAGAACATAGCTTTTATTCTTTCATCCCACAAAAGGCAGAAATTTTGCTCGGGACCACAAGCTGTCAACTTCCCAGCAAACCCAAAATCCCACTTAACTCTCTATTGTAAACAGTGTAGTATTGCGCTACCACATCAATAAATAAAATTCTTGAAGGAATTATTTTTGTGTTTGATTCACATTTGTTCTGCATATGCCACTGAGCCCAAGGTATTCATAATGTTAAACTCCTAAAAGCCTCAGCTTTCAAAAGGACCGCGCAGAAGGCAGAAGAGCTAGCCTTCCCGGGCACTCTTGTCTTAGCCAGAACGAAATCCTGAACAGAGGATGTCATTTGGCCCCCGCCCCACCCCTTAAGGATAAAAAAAAAATCAAATGGCTCGAAGCTGCCTCCAAGCTGGGTTGCAGCGTGCTTCAAGCCCCCATCCACATCGCGCTATCAGGACGCTGCCTGGGTGGCCAGTGGATGCCATCCTCCAGCCTGCTTTCAACCATCATGACTTTACGGCTGCTGTCTGGTATGCAGGGGTGAAGTTCACACTTCTTCACCTCCTGCCTCTCTCCAAACCTTTGCTCTGGGGGAGCAAAGCACCAGGACCGTGCCTCCTGACCACGCTGCGGCTGCGGGCTTGGCCTGCTACCGAGCCGCTACCTGGTCTGCTCCAGAGGGGACCAGACTGGCAAAGAGCAAAGCAATCCCTGATGCTTCCTTAGGGCTCTAAAAGGCTTCGGAAGAAAAAGCTAAAACAAATTACCAAGAGAGAGATGAATCTGGAAAATGCAAGTAATTTTGGTTGCAGACAGCCAAAAGCGATTTAAAATAGCTTTGCGTGGGTTGGCAAGAGGTGTCTCTGCAGATTCCTACAGGTGGTTCCTCCACCAACACCTGCAGGGAAGATGCCCTCTACAGTCGCAAAGACTGCTGCGTAAAGCGGGAGCCTCAACGCTACGGGAACTGCGTCCCCAGCACGCATCTCTCCCTTCCTGCACAGGAAAGTTGGAAGTGTGAGCAGATGAGTAATCCTGATGAGGATTAACACACTGGAAATGAAAAATCCCTTAAGTAAATGCTTATTATCTGCCATCCTTGCAGCCGACCCGGCGCCCAACAGCAGGAGAGGATTTAGGTTGACCATTTCAACTTTCCACAGTGGGCGTCTGTCTCGCTGCAGTAACAAAGAATTCCTCGGGAAGATTTCAGAAACAGAAGGATTATTTAGCCACCCACACACAGTCAAAATTAACTAGTCATGGAAATTCAAGATAATAAATGCCATAATTTTGCCTTTAACTTCGCAAAAAAAAAAATTTTTTTTCCAAAAGTGAATGTTTCTAATTTATGGAGAGAGAGAAAGAGGAAAAAAAAGAATTTAAAAAAAAACCCAACTTTCATTAGTTTGTTTTTCCATGGATCAGAACTCCCCAAATATAAGAAATTAACACACTAATGTAAATACACATCTGCTCAGGGTCCTGGAACAGATTTACCTAGCCACTACAAAATGCTGCCCCTCACCAGTTAGTAACCCCAATTTGAGACTTGTTGTATAAAGACTAACCTATAAAGCTTTTTTTCATCTTCACAGTCTAAATGGGAAAGCGGTGGGCCTCCGCTCTTTTCTAAGAAAACTGGGAAGGATGAGTTACAGCCATGGAGATCCCAGAGGAGAGACACGAGATGTGCCAAAGCGAGGGAAACCTGGAAGGGACATTAAACCGCCTACTTCAGAAATTAAGCACCAGTCTGTAATTAAATTAATAGGAACAACAACAAAATAAACAAGGAATTTCGTGACTATCAGAGCTGGTGAGACTGTTTCGGAAGGACTTTAGTCTCGCGGCTTATGGATTTTGGTGTCTAAGCAGGACAAGCCCCAGCTGCCGCAGCAGTGTAACTGCAGAGATCCCGGCCCACAGGTTCTCCAGCATCTAATAACCCAAATTTATTCTGCAGACTTTTGCTTCAGCTACAGCACTTCTAAAGGCTCCCCTTGGGTACCCCCATCACCATTAATCCCTTGTAATTAAGCCTTCCAAGATCTAAATGTGGCCGAATCACATGCAACAGCCATGCGAGTGACTCCAGAGGCACAAAAGCCCTTTTATTACAACATTCAGATTTTGCGCTCAGCAGAAGACCACTTGCCCCAGCAGATGCACTCCTGGCTTTCATGCTTTCCTCACTTCCACGCTTTCCTTGCTCATGTACACCGCAAGTGTTTAACAGCAAGCAAGACCTCCCCTCCCCTTGGCATTCCATGCTGTCTCTGCAGTTAACAGCTCCAAACAAGTTGGCCGATAAGATGCATTATTGTAATATAAATATCAACAGTTCCTGCAGCTTATCTTAAGGGGAAGCTTATGACCGGTGGAAGCTGCAATTAAGAGACCCTTGACCCGATCCACCATGGCCGCTCCCTCGTTTTGCAATATCCAAAATGACGGGAGCCAAGGTTAGAGCAAAGCTCCTTGACAAGTCTGGGAAAATAACAGAGAAGTAAGTTGGTGTCTCAGAAACATAAGGAGAGGAAGAGAAACCATGATAAAAAAAGACCATCAGATGGGTGTAAAACCTAGAGCTACCAGCAAGGCAGTCAAGTTCATCAGATATATTATGCCTCTTACACGAAGCCCATGTTTGCCTTCACCTTTTGGTCTCAAGGCTTTCCATTCCCAGCCCCCTTCGGCATGCCCTTAACTGAAAAGGAACAATAGTTTAAAAAATGGTTTTTAAAAAAAAAATAGTTTGGTGCAGTCTGAGAAGTCAGTCAAGGAAAGCCTTTAGTCCTCGATCTCCAGTGAAACGGTACATAAGGGATTGATTGCTCAAGTTTGAGAGTTCCTTGGGCCCCTGCTTAGATAATCTTTATAGCTCACAGGCCCCATTGAAGTGGTTTCCAACAGCTAAAGCCTCAGATCAGCCTGTCAAACACTGGGACTAGTAAAGTCGGAGCAAGAGAGCAAAAATGCTGGAAGTGTAACTCTGCCCTTCAAAAACAAGAGCGTGCACACACCAAATTAATAATACACAGTGGCAGCCTCGTGCTCCGCTTTTATGCAACCCCTTCCATAGCAAAGTCCCAACAGCACAATTTCATTACAGCCCTTTCTCCTACGGTTAAATCTCACTGCAGATGAAAATTTCTGGCGAAATTGTATTTTTCATACTCTAAGCCTCAAATGCACTTGGAATCAAAGACTCATATGGTTGTGACAACCATCAAGCCTACAAAATATGGGATTCCCATAGCCGAGCAGGGATCAAAAGGTATTTCTTAGGGGAGGTCATCAGACGTGAGGCCACACAAAACCTCAGAGGCTACATGCCCAAAACTCGGCACCTCAGTGCTACAAGCAAACTCAGAAGGTTCCACAGATGGCTTCAGACACCCGTATTCACTCTGTCAACTCCAGAAGATGTGCAGTTGTGACCACCCAGTGTTACGTCTCAGCCAAAATACACCTCACCCCTGAGAAACGGCATCCTGCTAATGGAGCTACCCGGCTTCCAGGTGGAAAGCGGCTCCCACCAAGCCACCCAGAAGATGGCCAGACGTCTCTCTGTGATCCTTTCTCCATGCCCGCAGATAGGTCTGGATTATCTACAGGACAAGGGAAGGACACTCACAACTACAAGATCAATTTAGAAAGGAATCACAGTAAAAACAAGAGCTGTGGGAGGGATGCAAAGGAGTAGCAAAATATTTAGCATGCAAGAAGAGGTGAATCCTGCAGACGTGTGTGGGGCAAAAGGGGACGAGCACGATGCTCCTGCAAGCAAAGCGGCTTTGTGCAAGCGGGTGGAGAACAAGTAAAGGGCAAAGATGCGGGCATGCCTTTTTTTTTTTATTTCTATTCTTTTTTTAAGGAGTTCCAAAAATGGAAAGCCTCTCTGATTGGCATTTGCTCTGCTCCCTGACTGAGGGGAGGGCGAAACATGCTGCTAATTTTTAGCATATTACAACTCACTCTGATCCTTCAGAAAGGATACTCTGGCATCCGTGAACCTAAAGGCCGGCTCCAACACTACAAAGTACTTTCTTTAGAGAAATGCACTTTCAATACCTATTCAAGCATTCCCCGTTGGATGCAGACGTCAGCGAAACATCGTACGCTGTATCCCCTGCATACCAGCGAAAAATTTCAACTTGCACATCACATTTGTTTCAATGGTTTGTTCTTTTGTCTGGGAAAGTAATTTTTCAAATTAAGTGCTCAGCCCTTTGTCCCTCGGTACAGTACAGCAGAAACCATCTTTCACGCACTGCTCTAGCACACAATAGGCTTTGTCTCATAAAACAAAAGAACATGGACTTTCTTTCAATTGTTTCCAGCTGTTTGATCAAGGTTTTACGGGATCAGAAGTCAACAGCAATCAGCATCTGGCTACCTGCACAAAACCAACTCTGAAAGGCTGAAGAATTGGGTATGATTAGCAGATCTAATTATTGCTCCAAAGAAAAACCCACCCCATGTGCTTTTACAGCAGCGCTCTCACTGGATCCTCGTTAATACTCTATATAGGCTTTGAAGTCCTAGAGCAGCATGTTCTCATCTGCAGTGGGAACGTTGTGTACTTGCTTTGCTGAAGACACTTTTTTTGGGCAAAACTCATCTGTCAAATCATTCTTTCTCAGCACAGGAACAAGGTCAAAGCACCTCCCATGAGAACAACCCCAGGCCCCGGCACCGACGCCAAGACCACGAGCTCAGATGGGCTCCCTCTGCTCTAGCTTTGGTAACTCCTGTATTCCTGTATATTTGTTCAGGTGCAATTTCTTAATGAGAGGATTTCAGGCTGGTGATTTCTAGAACGCAAAAAAAAAGGAAGCGTTACTGGGTTATTAGGACCGATGAAAACCCCAAGCTTTTTGACTAGGAGCGTTAGAGATGACCCCTCGGTGGGTAGAGCAACCCTGACCCACGCCGTCCCAGAGCGCCCTTACTCTTCTGCTCAAGGCAAATTAGTCAAAAAAGGATTTCTTCATTTCAAAGGGATTTTCTTTAGGATCCAGTCCAATGACAAGACTAGAAATTACCTGTGGAACTCCTCACTTCTCCCATCCCTACTCCCCCCACCCGCTGCCCAGATACTGGATGTTACAAGGCTGAACTTGTACATACAACTGTCAAATTTACACAAAATTACCAGAAGTCTCAAACTCCAAAAGGACGATCATCACAAACTCCTCTCCCAAAGCTGCTATTTCAACATTTCATACAATTCAGCCTCAGTCCCAGACATAGCCCCTACACATCGCCTTTCCCCAGATTTTCATTCTTTTATACCATAAAGTGGCCACCGGTTAAAAATAAAATCTTTATTTACTTTTTTTTTTACTGGAATGGAGGTTCCCTGAAACTTGAAAAAATTACAGCATTTAGACTCAAGTCTAAAGACTGCTATAAAATTGAATACTTCTCATTTAGATCATTTCTATACTTTCAGTGGCAACACATGTATTGCATATAACACATCCATGCCTTGCAAAGAAACACACTGTGGAGAAAGAACCTGAACCCACGCAAGAATCCTTACATCAACTCTTACATAATAACTGCATTAAAGAAAGTTTTTCACCAAGAGTTAATATGTACTCACATACAAATATTATAAGTGGCAGATATTATTTTAATTTACGGACCGTCTTCATTATTTTGGAGCTACATAATAACTACATAATTCTGACAGATAAGCACTGTCAACAGACTCTTACTCAAATCCTTACACAGCCTCCATTCTAGAGCTGATGTGGCATAAGCAGCTCTTCCACTTCGCACCATGCCATCAAACACCTGCAACTCATCTGCCACCTACCAGGCTTTCTCACACCCAAGTCTCACCTCACTGCCAACTTAAGTCATTAAAAAGAGAACCAGGGAGATGCAAAAAGGAAGCAAACACTGGATTCACCTTGTCATCTATAAGAACAGCCTATAGCCACTACATTACACCAATGTAACATCCACTAAATTGAATAACAAGGAAAGAAGCTAGTAGGAGGTCAATATTAGCAGTATCTCATTTGTTTCCCAACATAAGACCATGACCAAAGCCCAACTATTCCATGCGGCTAGAAAAAAGCCAAACAGTATATGAGCAACCCACCAGGTCTGTGCTGTATCACCACAAAGCACGCTGATGGGTCCCTCGATGGTTGGCCCCGCACAGGTGCCTCTCGCAAGGGGGATGCTGGAGGAGAAAGGACAAAGGGACACCAGCTAGGAAGCCCTCTGCTCCGAAAGAGCGTTTCAGTTGGCCGTAGGATGGCTAAACGAATAAACAGTAGGAGCGGTGGTCTTATAAGAAGTTGATAAGCCGCCGGGTTTCATTTCTGCGGCTCTGCACAGAAGGTTAACAATTCACCTTCAACCACCGTTCACTTGGAAATTAAACAGAAGCGGTCAGGAATGTGAATTATGCCACCAGCTTCAGCAACAGAGATGACTTGTAGGGATACACGGATGAGGTGATCGAGAAGTCTCTATTCAGAAGGCAAATCTGAGGACTGACAGGCTGTTACTGGCAGCTTCGTCACAGCACGTGTTTTCCTACTTGCCTATGGAGATGGTAGGAGATTACAGCTGGAACAGCAGTGACCTGCATGCAACAGGTTTGTAAGGCTTCAGAAATAGCTGGTCTCCTTGGAGCCTGCCCAGGCTGCAAAACTTGTTCTTTCTCACCCCCCATTCCACCAAAACACACTCCCTCCAGAGCACAACTCATCCCCAGCACATTCTGCAGCTCTAAGGTCTTCAGCTTCCAACAGTGTCGATCTTGAACCTTTCAGACACATTAAACTCACCTTTAAGAGGCAGAATGGCAGCCGCGTCTGCCAACATTTCCATCAGTCTCTCCCTAAAAGCAGCAAAAAGCATCTTCAAATGCCACAGTACTTTGCATCCAAGCCGGAGAGATTTGTGAAATATGGAAGGCATTAAAGTACTCACTTTCTCTCAGCAAAGAAAGAACATCAACCTATAAACAACGCCTCAAAGGCATTTCAGCAGCTTAATCTACACAGGGCATTTTTTTAATTATTATTTTTTTAAGTCAATCAGAAATCATTGGGTCCAGGAAGCAGTAAATGACAAGAATTTGGCTTAAAAGGGAGAAAAGCAAATAAATTCTTGGGGGGGGATTCAAAATCACTGAACATTTCCAAAGACTTGTTTGTTTGTGATAAAGACTGCAAGGCTCAGCTGTATACAAGCTGTCCCACCCATGCACAGACTATTGACATTTCATTCCAGTGGCACCACGCAGACCGCCAAGCAAGGGGGTCTGTCAACATTTCTATCAGCAACAACTGTTCACAGGGGTTTATAAGGCAGAAAAGCTAATTTTCCCCAGCCTGGTTGATGCTCGGTACATAAAGTCTCTGACTAAGAGGAAATTATTAGTATTTAAAAACCACATCACACAAGTGGGTTTTATTACTGGTGCTGGAAGAGAATTAAATCTGTAGTTCTGAGGAAAAGCACCCAAAAAAAGCCATTTAGCATATATGAAACAAACTGGGGAGTCATAGCTTAGATATTAAAGCCCCATAAGCACTATTAGCCAGGAGCCACCATGCTGTTAAAAGCAAGACAAAAAATTTGAGTCAGCTGCAACAGCAACGTAGTCATGCCTTTATTTATATATATATATATATATATATATAAAAAAAGCACAGCATAAAATTATACCTCAAAGAGACTCTAAGGTCAGGGCAGATCTTTGCAGACCAGTGTAAAGTGCCACATAATACGTGGACAGCAGCTGAAGACGATGCAGAACGCAGTTAGTTAGGCTTCATATAATAAAGACGATGCTTATGAAATTGCCCCCAGGGTGGTGTCCAGTCTTTGGCCATAGTCCCACAGAAAGTTTCAGAATTAAGACCGAATGCCTCGGGACACCTGGTAGTGCTCTCACATTTTAGAGGTTTCTATAAAACAGGCGAGCAAAAGCCAGACCTGGGCCACGTGCACCCACCATAAATCCCATCATCCCTCTGCAGGAGACTAATTTTTATTGTTTGTGCTCACGGGAGAGCTGATCCAAGTCTTGCTGGATAGGATAAGTTTGCATTCCAGGACAATGATATCATGCAAGGATCTCCCCATCTGAGGCCCGGCACACAAAGCTCATGGGATGGGTAAGTGTGACTTCCAGCATCGTCGCCAGGCTAATGCCCAAAGTTTCTCCCCATGAGTCCTTCATCCCTGACCGTGATGCGGCAGGCAGGTGCTGATGCTTCGCAGGAGCTTCACCCCAGCAGCACAAAGCAGAAGCCCTTCTGTCCTGCTTAAGGTTCACACACGCAGCACCACAGGGAGTCTTCTACAGCTACATTCATATATTCCCTGAGCACCCAAACACTACTCAGCCTACAGGCTGTTAGGGCCACCTCCTTGCCAAAAGAGCAATAGAATCATAGAATCACAGAATCATTAAGGTTGGAAAAGACCTCTAGGATCATCAAGTCCAACCGCCAACCCAACACCCCCCGCCCTCCTAAACCATGTCCCCAAGTGCCACGGCTACACGTTTTTTGAACACCCCCAGGGATGGTGACTCCACCACCTCTCTGGGCAGCCTGGTCCAGTGCCTGACCAGGCACAAATAGCACAAAGCTAGTTGCAGTCACAAAAGAGAACCCCCTAAAACCAGAGAAAACGCTAACTAAAAGCAACTAACAAAAATCTGAGCATCCTTTGGCTGGGGACTCAGAGCCGGGGATACAACCCTTGGGAATGTCACCAGAAGGGCTCGTTCACCACATCCCAAGGACCTCAGCGCTCATTAGACCACATCTGGAATAGTGTGCCCAGCTGGGGCTCCCCTGGGCCAAGGATGACATCGACCAGATGTGTCAGGTGGAGACCGCTAACACGGTCAGGGGCTGGAGCACGTGCCCTGGGGCAGCCTGGAGAAGAGAAGGCTTCAGGGTGACCTGATAGCCACCTTCAATCCCTACGAGGACGTCAGCAAGAAGATGGAGCCAGGCTCCTCACAGCGGTGCAAAGTGGGAGGAGGACTTAAAAGAAGCATAAACAATACATAAGTGGTTCTCACCAGATATATGAAAAAAAAACAGGTTGCCCAGAGATTCTGTAGCATCCAACCTTGGAGGTTTTCAAGATAAAACCCTGAGAAACCCGGCCTGACCTAAAAGTCTGACCTGTTTTGAGCAGGAGGTTGGACTAGAGACTTCCCTTGATGTCCCTTCCAACCCAAACGATCTTATGTTCTCTGAAGATCATCTTAGTTGAAGTTTCATTGCAATAAACAGGACTGCAGTATCGTGGAGGTTTGGTTTTGTTTTGTTCCAGGCTACGACACGTCTGAAAACAGACCAGGGGAAGGGTTAAAGGCTGCTTCAACCCCCTAGATTTGTGTACGGTTTCTGAAGCTCAGGGAACGGGTTCTTGCCCTTAACACCGTGCCCTGTCCAATTCCGCCTGTAGATGCTTCACTGGGAATATCATAAAATGTATTTCTGTGCGTATGCATACATGCCCCCCACGCAAGCTCACATACAAAATTAGATCTGCAGTAGCTGCAAATATAAGCTATCAAAGCTGCAGCTGCAACAACAGCACAGCGCTGTAAAGATACTTCAATAACATCTGATACATTAAATTTTAAAAAGTCAGATTTACAGGGCCAACATCCCTATTTAAAAAATAAAGCATGCACAGGTGGCTAATAAAACTGGACTTTAACAGCCACACTTGCAAAAGAAATTTATAAGAGTTAGCAAAACTCATAGCCTTTTAATTGCATGTCAAATATTGGGCTCTCAAGAACTAAACCAGATTTCTTGCAGCCTGTGCCAAGTGCTTCTAGATATTACATGTCTGGCATGGGTGCAATCCCGTCGGATACTAAGGGGTTAACTCAACCGCCGAGGCCAGAGACTGCTTGAAGGCAATACCACCAACTCTGAAGTAAAACAGAAAACATTTCTGCCAGCTTTGTTACAAATAAAAGGTTATTAAAAACATGCACATTCGCTGCTAACAGAAACAGCACAAGAAGACGACATTTAGAAGCATTTGAACTTGTAAATACATCAAATTAATACACAACAAATTTCTTTGATCCAGAGGACACGAATTCCCTTTCCCTACAAATCTGTTCATTAATATTTCAATGATCCACTTAGATCACTACACTTGCCAGCATTTTATAAAGAAAATACTTCATGTAACAAAAAGCATCTATAGCTTTTACTCTGCCAATGGACTTCTGGTAAGTTCACAGGAGAGGCTGATGGGGAGCAGCAGCAGCAGCAGGACGCTCCCCAGAGCCCCCATGCAGGGCTCTCGGCTAAGGTGGTCGCAGATTTACAAGAGGCAGTTAAATACACCTTAATACCCCAAACGCCCAGCGTTTCAGAGACAGAGGTATGAAATAAAATGGCCACACAGTTCACCTAGAGCATCTCTGAGATACGGACCTGGCTTACAGATCACGAGGCTCAGGTACATCAGCGAGTTAATGCAAGGTCATCAGCTTTCCAGAACCAGCTGCCATGCAATAACCCGCCCACGCGACTAGTCCCTGACCTAGCAAACAGGTCGTAGGTGACTTCTGCAAATCTAAAGACACTGAACGGTAATCTGGAGAGAACCTGCAAAATTCCTGTGAGACCATACGTAATTATACCGAATTCAGGAAGGGCAGGGAGGAGGCACCACGCACATCGCCCAGCGTGCAAAACGAGTCCTCGTGCCCAGCCGATCACAATCTAGGCTGGACCAAAAAACTCAACCGTTTTGTTGCTGTCATTTTCTTTCTCTGTGCAACATTTGCAACGCTGTAAGATGGAAGGGGAGGGCTGAGGACAAGGTAACATCAAATGAAGTTACCACTGGGTGCGCAGAGAGTTGATCTGGCCACCTTCTCCGTTGTAGTCAACCACAAAATACCTGGAGACAAAACAGACCTCGCCGCCAGAACAGCAATAAAACTGGGAGGTTGGGCAGAGAGTAAACTCAGTAGCTTCACAGACAGGTCTCAGCCCTCTCCAGTCACGGACACTGAAAAATAAAGACCTAATTAAAATACTAAGATGAAAAATTCACACAACTCTTTTTCCATACCATCACACTTCCACCCCACCATCACCAAGTTCATCAAGTTCTCACTAGTGAAGATGACAGTAATGAATTTTGCAAGTTTTAACGAAGCGTGGCCAGAGGGAAACAAAAGAGGCTAGAAGTAGGCAAAGCAGCAAAGGAGGATAGCAAAAAGCTAATCAGAATTATGCTGGAAAGAAGGAAAAGCACTATGGGAAAACAAGAAGGAACCAGAAGACGTGAACATTGACAGACGTGTTGGCCAGTGGAGAAGACTGTATTGGCTGGCAGTGGGAAAATTAACAGGAGGGACAACAACTTATTTGAAGAATAAATATGGTTCCACTTAATGTGCCGCGTTGGCCGGTGTTCACACATCCCATCTTCTACAACTCCAAAACATGGTAAAAACTGTTTTTCACTGTACATGTCCCTCATTTATGTAATCTGGGCCCTTCTAAAACCTCTTGGTAATGTTCTCCTAAAGAAGAATGACAAAATTGCTCAAAAGTCATGACAATGAAGATGTCCAAAGCTGCAATCACCAGAAATGCCCAAGGCCCAGGCGCTGGAAACGCTGACAACCCCTAGCAAACCCCAAACACTCGGCGTTTGCTCTTTCTGGAAAGTGTTTCTATCATTGACTGGAAATGCTGACGCTTAACGCCAAAGGGGAATGGCTTCCGAAGAACTTCAAAAAGAGCTATTGGAAGCTAAAAAAGAAAACAAACCACCCTGGAGCAGAAGATACTCAAAAGAAGAAAGGCTCTGTTTATTTTTAACGGGCAAACAAAGGAGAAAGTTGGCACAGGATGTATGTAAATCAGCGTACAAGTGGAAAAGCAGCTGGAAAGCAAGTCGACCAGTTTTACCTGCACACAAAAGCACTGTAAGGTTAATGGGAGCCAACTCCCTTGGCCTCTCCGATTTAGGGAAAGCAATAACGTCTGCGGGCGCATCTTTGTCCTACTTCTTCGCATGCAGCGGCGGATGCTGCCCCAAAACCTACAGGCACTTTTCTGCTCACCGCCCACCTGTATCACCCACCCGCCGCATCGCAGACACATGCACACGAGAAACACGTCCTGGCATGCTACATTTCACAGCTTTTTCCTCTTCATTTTCCCAGTATCTTTTTTTTTTTTCCTCCCCCCTACAATTGCTTCTTAAACCCTTCCCAAAGTTTGCCTGAGGCATGGGAAGGCTCCTTGCCTTCTGCTACCACTTCTGCTGAAGCACAGGGCTGCACGCTTGCAGCTTGCAGAGCCAGAGGAAATTCATGCAGCGCACCAGGCTTATCTCAAAAAGGTACCAGACTGCTCCCATCCATCCATATCCATTTCTGAGCGAGGGTTTTTTTGGCTAATTGCTGAGTTTTGCAAGACTCTTGAGACAGCAAGAGTTACCCAGGTTGTGCTGTGCATACAAAGAGGGCGTGTGTAACAGCACGAACGGGAACACACCAGGACCCACATTTTCCTTCCAATTCTGCAGCTAAGGCACAGGTAAGCTTGGTCCAAGTGAACACAGTGCCATCTCAAAAATAAAATCAACCTTTTGTGCATCTCAGAGGAAGCTTCGGGAGCTAGCTATTAAAGCACCCCCGAGATGCACGGATTAAAAAAACCTGTACCAGTGATACACCAAACCACATCCTCGCTGAAGATACGGAACCAGAGCGCAACCGGGGTGGTGTCGGAGCTCCTTCCATCGCCTGCTGTGCGCAGCGACTGAGCGCCCAACGTTGCTGCGTCCCCGGGCTGGCATGCACATCCCGCTCGCTCGGACCGAGCCAGGATTTGACGGTACCTGCCTTCATTTATTCCCTCACTTTTTTACATCTGCTCCGTGGAAACACAAAGTTGAAGGACATGACGGGGCGGGGGGAGGCAGTATTATTTCCATATGGGTTTGAAAATAAAAAGGCTCTAAATGAAAATACCATATGAGCAGAGGGCTCACACAGGACCTATAAGCGCTCGTGTGTGTGCACCATATAGGAAGAACGCCCCAGCAAGGCTTTCCCCCTTTCAGAGCCTGATTCTGCTGAGACAAGTACTCAAGCCCTATATTGTAGCAAGACATTTCTTTGCATGTCATTTGGCAGATGCAATTGCGGGGCCCTGCCAATTCACCCCGAAGCCCTCCGTTTTAATCAGTATCACATAAAGTTTAACACATGCTTTGAAATCTGCACCAGATTCAAAGCTTCGCCTCAAGGGGGTCCTGCTGAATAACACATACCATCCCGGCCGCTGCTCCTCCAGCAATTATCTTTCAACTCTGGCTGAACCATTCGAACTGTCAACGCCAGCACGCTGCCAACCAGAGGAAAGGTTGTGGGGTCAGAGCTGAAAACAAGACTCCTCAAGGCTGGAGCGCCAGGAGAACGGTATGGGGTGTTTGTTTATACTGCTGTCTGCTTATAAGGAGAACTCCCAGGGCGCTTGTTTTATGGCTTAGCAGAACTACAAACAGTGTTAAGAAGGGCTGGAAAAAAAAAAGAAAAAAAAGGTTAGCAATGAAAAGGAGCATCAGCATCCGCCAGGCCCCCCTGGAAGGCGGAGAGGGCTAAGGTTGTTTGCACCTTGTAACCAGCAGCATCCTTCCAGCCCCGCCAGAGCCAGGAGCTCCTTATCTCAAACCCTGGATGTTGCCAGCTTCCCCCGCTGCCCCACGATCCTCCCGCATGAGTGCTTCTGCCTTTCAAAGGAGGGATGACACGCACCTATCCCACCCGGCTGCCACAGCCAAAGCGCTAAGAAGGTGGTCAGGATTAGGAAATACAAGACTTGTTAGCCTTGATTAGGATTTCAACAGAACTGGAAGGAAGAGAAGGGCAGATGGATGCAGCGGTTTCAGCTCTGCACGGTAGCAGTTTCCAGACGGTTCCTATCGGGGTCAATGCACCTAAGCAAAATCCTGCCCTCGAGCAGTGATTATGGGGAAGACCCCATTACAACTGGAGCCTACACACGGACAACCTGCTCGTTGCTCCCTTTCTGAAGCCTCTGCCCTACAGCATCCATCAGCCGATGAGCAGGTCCCTGCTCGGAAGCAGGGCCAAAACCACGCCGTGCCCGATGCCAGCAGTGGCAGTGGCAGCAGCTGGCCTCAAACACAGGCTCTTGCCCCGCTTTTTCAGCAGGATGGTGCAATGCTCCCACTTGCTTATTCCCACGCTGCGCAAAACAAAAGGAGACGCTTCAGAGGAGCGCTGAGTTGCGTTGGGCTGCCTGATCCAAGCAAAGACGGCGGCACTGGAGCAGCTGAACCTTGCAGACAAAGCCATACGCCTCCCCACAGCTTCTTGCAGAGCTTGGGATGCGAAATAGCAGCCCTATGAGGCACAGAGGGAGTCAAGGCGATGCTTCCTCCGTATTAAAGTAATTGCTAAGCCAAGGAATTTATTCATTGGTCTTTCAAGCTAAACTGCTGCTGCTGTAGGTTTCCTACAACAAATTCTCACTGATGGCAGAATTTACAAGTGAGGGGGAAAAGCTCGAAGCCAGAATCCACAGCAAGCTCAGACAACCGTCAGATGCAAAAGGGAGTGCTGGGAAATTCACTCTGCGACAGTTATAAAAATGTAAGCCTGTATTTAAAGAAACTGCAGCTCGGGCTCTTAAGGGTGAATTAATTCAGAGCTGCAATCCGTATTGTTTCTGGGATTAGACTAAAAATTAGGGCCGTTGGAAACCAAAGTGGCCTGCAAAGCAAAGCAGCACAGCCGCATTTACCCTGCCTGTTCCTATTGTTTTCCACCCTAAAATAAGCTCCCAATCCCAGCCGAGGGTCCCAGCAGCACCAAGCAGGACCGCAGGCAGCTGATGCGACACGGAGCAGCCGTTGGATTGCTGAAGCAAGCTACAGCCGGGAAAGCAGGTACCACCGAGCATCTGCATCCCTCAGATACTTCTGCAAGCTTTTAGCCCATTTTCTACCTTCCTCTAGAAAGAAGGTCTCCCACGCAGCCTGCTAGCCCAAACAGGAGCCAAAAGCATGAAAAGGACAGGAGACACATGCAAAGCTTCCAGAAAGAGGGGTGCCCAGTTACACGTAACACCCACCCTCCTCTGCTGTTTCAGGCTTTAAAGTCCAAGAAAAGGAACAATTTCGGTTTTATTTTCTCCCCTCCTCGACCCTTTTGCACGTTACATTCAACGTACATCCAGCCGCATGCAAGAAAAAAATTCAACAGCCGGGCAACTCACCAGGGACCAGGAGAAGGCACAAAAGCAGGCTGCTGCACCCCTGTTCTAGCACCATGTGCTGCAGCTTTCATTATTTATTTTAAGGTAAAGGGAAGGCCCCATCCCTACCCCTGCCCCAATACGACTATCCCCAGCCTTACACACGCACCCTCTGCACCGTGTCCGGGTGCTTGGCCGAGCGCCTGCTTCAGTACATGCCATCCACTTGTCAGATAATCATAATTTCACAAGAAAAAACAGACACAAAACTAACACCACGTGGCAAAGACTCACTAAACACTGCCCTCCGTGCCTTGTGCCAGCTTAATCTCTGTTAAGTGAGATGGCTGATAAGCCACAGTCCCTGAATTATTCAGAGCCCAGAGGTCTCCCACCACCCCAGTTAGACAAACCACCCAGGTGCGTCTGAAATCCGTCACGCGATGCCCAGACCGAGTTCACTTCCCATCTGAAGATCATCGCAAGCTTTATTTTATGAGCACTGGCACGATTTATTTCTATCCTACTTGCACAGCAAAAATAGCTATTTGTCAGCAGAAATTTATCTGTATACTGCATCTTCCACTGACGGAAGCTGGCAAACCTCCTCAAACGTACCAACAGCATCAAAACTAGCTCTCTCCCAGCGCTGCACTGCAATGACATCTTTCAGAGTGCCATTGCCCTGTGCACACTGCAGCCAGTGGATGGAAAAAGGACTTTTAATCATTTGCACAGAGGTTTCCCCTCGCACATCGGCCGAGTAGATTTTCTGCTGCAATTCTCATGCAACGCGATGGCCTTTAAATTGTCATTTTCCCAGTCTGTGACAATGAAACCACCATTTTCCCTGGAGTGCTTTCATAGCATCCAAGCGAACTACAGGTGCTAGTTTCTCTGATTTGTTTAAAAAAAAAAAATACTTGGTTATCTGGGGAATGTATTTTCCTGGTCTAAAATACCTTCAAACTGGCAAGGGGAAAGAAAACCACATTCTCCCCCTCTTCTTTCCAGTCTAGAGGATCTCAAGCAGACACATGTTGTTGTGTCTTTAGTTTTCATCCCCTGCAGTGTAAGGAGACTATTTAACCACTATGTTTTCCACCCTAAAATAAGCCATCAATGAAAAAAAAAAATATGTAATTACAAGTGACAGTGAAGCAATCAAGAATCCCTTTTATTTATTTTTTGGGTGCCATTTCTTCTCTGGAGTTAGATGCCAGTCTTGTGGGATCCAACCTCTGGGGACCAGGGCAACCACACGTGATACTTCTACCTTCATCCTCTCCCCATTCTCCAGCCTGCAGTTTGCAAACAGACCAGATTAAAGATCTCCCAGCCCGTGAAAGCAAAATGGAAACGCTCATGGTAAACAGCGTCACGCTTGCGGAAACTGCAGGGAGACTTCTATATGCTTTCTTAAAATTAAGGCCAGGACAGCCCTCACCTCTGCCCATCACGAGGAAGATGACAGCCTCCCCGACCACACCTTACCGCTGCACTAGGTTCTCAGCTATCCAAACACTATCTGTTATATACTTCAACTTTTCCTGCTGCAGGGGGTATTTCTCTCTTACCCAAGCGAGGCTTCGATTTCTCACCAAAAAAAAAAGCCTTTGAAACACCTGAACAGTGCCATTATTGGCCTCTGGTTGCAGTGATGCACCGTGCTCAGATTGCAGTGGACGGAGACTCCTAAAGTCAAACAAACGCAACGGTGCGTCCGAGACATCCCCTCCCTGTCCACTCACAGGAACCTGTCCTGCTCTAGAAGGAGACGGGGAGGAAAAACAAAGCTGAGCTGTCCTGGAGTAACTTAAGTGCATTTTTACCCACAAATGAAAGCTGTTCTAAATTTGCTATATATGCGAATTAGAAGAGTATGTTGAGAGGCTTAAACGACCTGAGCCTGTCAGCAGAACTTGGTGGTTTTAAAAAAAGAGAGAGAAGTAAGGGAAGTCTTGGGTTGCTGAAGGATTTCACTTGGTGATTTCTGCATACACCCGTTTGCAATTTGTACAGGAGTGTCATGCAGAGGGCACGCTGCACGGCACAGCTCTCAAGTCCTCTCCCTGAAAACTAAACCATTGTACCTCTACCGTAAAAAAATACAGCCCTACTAATACTAACCCATTTTCATCTCATTAGCAACCCAGAGACCAGAACTCCCTGGTGCCCTGACATCGTTTCATGTGATCCATTCCCTTCCCCGTCGCTCGTGAATCGGTCACAGCCCATCAGCTGAAAAGCGATGGCTGGTATTTCAAAAGCTCCCTAGAAATTACGCGGCAACGACGCTCCCCTAAAGGGGTGTTTTGTGCAACTGGCAGCTCGCTGCAAGAGGCGTTATCCTTCCTGCAAATAATATATATGAAACCTTGCTCACCTGGATAAAAAGCCAAAATCCAAACTAAATGGGCAGTGGTTATTTTCAAGAACCGGTGCTGGAACTGAAAGGGCTGCAGCACTTGCGAGCATTGAGGATCAGGTCCCAGCGTGACAGGCTATCACCTTGAACAAGGTGCCAGCACCGTTTTCGCAGCGGCATTAATGATTTGCCACATCCACACACTGTTTTGCATCTGCAGGTGAAGGTACTTGAAGACTCTCACATGACTGTGTTACACCAGGAGTACCCAGGCTCCCAAAAGCTCCTCGGCTTCTCTTCCACGTATACAGAGCCAGCCACAGGGCAAGAGTATTCACCAGCTGGAGAAAGTACAGAGAGATCAAGCTACCCCATGTGCAGCACAAGAATCTGTTACCAAAACCACTCAAGGAATTTTTAAAAAGAAAAATAAGGAAAAAAATCAGTTAATTTAGAAGGTTTATTAGCAGCTATATTACAATAAGCCTGAGACATCCAAATGAAAACTGAAGAATTTATCATCCCGGGCAGCAGCATCCTGATGGGAGCAATTCCCAGCACTTTTTGAGCAAGCCTTATTTCCATCACCTCTCCCGACACGGCCATCCTGTCCAGACCCCCGTGCTCCTCCACATCCTTTCCCACACGTGGTACGCCAAAGCAGGCACGCAACCCGGTTTATTAGTCTGAGGTCTATCCGCGCTGTCTCACCTCCAAAGCTGGCACGTCCGCGGGAGACCGGTGCACCAGGCAGCGCCTTCCTTTAAACAACTTAACAGTCTACATAATTAAAACCAGTAGAAGCAAGACCAGTGAAAATTACAGTGCTGAATGCCTCCAGTCCAGGGTGAATAAAAGAAGTTTAACGGCACCTCTTTTACCAGCTACAACACAATAAGCGTAACGGCAATTACTAATGGCTCAAAAGAAGGAGCAAGGGGTGCTTATGCCCCAACTTGGCGCTGCGCTTTCCCTAGGCTTTTTAAATCCTTGTGAATTATACCGTCTGTCATGACGGTTGGGAGATAAAGGATTTATTTCAAGAAACATCTCCGGATTTCAGGTGTTTAAAAAGGTCTAAAAGGCAACCACACAAAGAGCTGGTCCAGCATATGGTTGCCCTGTAGTTAAACTTTTGATTTTATGATGCAGCCATGTCCACAGAACATGCTGGATATGCTACTGGGGATATCGTGGTCCCTGTGGCCATTAGTCATACATATGCTGAAATAAAAAAGGCCCATGATTTAGCAGTTTCATTTTTGAGGTCATAAAAAGAATTCAGAGGAATACCCATTTATTAATAAAGTTCCTATGGAGTATAAATTTTAAATGCAGACTTAAAGGCACAGAATTCCTCTTAAATAAACAGAGAAACCTTTCCCAGAAAGCCAGGAAACGTTAGAATAAAAAGTTCTTTTATGATAATAAGCACATTTGCACTCAAATTATGTGATGTGGGAAGGAGGAGAGTTAAAGCACAAGGAAGTACAAAGACCTCAAACAACGTGCACTGGGGAACAGAAACATGCTTATGTCTGCACATACCCCTATCACCACCTCCCCAGCGTGGCCCATATGCGCTGTTGGCCTCCAGTCCACCCCTACAGACGGCCTCGGTGATGCCTTCATCTGCTTTTCCAATCAAGCGGCTGCCCCATCTACCCCGAACCCAAGACGCTAAACCCGAACTTGTCCGGCTGCCACGGCCTCTCTGTTCCCACGCCCGCCGGGAAGCCGAGGGATCACATTTAACCTCAAGCTCCTGGCTTGGCAATTCGCTTCAGGCGCCACTTCAAAAAAAATGTTTCCAGTTCTCAAAATCATTCACATCATCTTCTTTCTCCAGTTTTCATCCCTGCCGCAAGCAGCAGGGCATCCTACAGCCGTGAGAGACCTCGCTGGGTCCCGCTTCGGTTCCTGCGGGTCAGCTCCAGCCTGCACGTGCGAAGCAGGGGGCGAAAGACGGCGACAGACCCATGCACAAAGCCACCACGCTGGCTCTGGCTAAACGGCCTTGGGAAATCTCACATCCCGCCGTCAAAACCCATCACGATCGGGGCTGAGTCAAGAAAAGAGCGGGTGGGTCGAGTTGACAAATGCAGACACTTCAGCAGGACTTGTCTCAAAAAGCTTCCAAATTAAACAGCAAGCGTCAAGTGGTTAGTCCAGTCCCCATCGAGATGGCGTTCCACACGCTGTTACGAAAACAGCTCTCGGGGCCAAGTCTTAATGAAAAAGTAGCGAGTTATTAAAGATTTGTCTGCAATTTTAATCCGGTGCAAAAAAAAAAAAAACCTTTTTACCAGTCTTCAAGTAGATTTTCAAAGAGGTTATGTAAAAGCTGCTGAGGATACGGGACCAACAGGACTCACTACTATTTATCCATCTCTTCCTTGGTAGCGGGGGAAGAGGACGGGTGTAAACACATTATAAGCTTCTGACAATACACATTTTTACCAAAGCACCTGAAGGCATCTCGGAGCTCACGCAGGTCTAACGACGACACCTCTCTTCGAGGACATTAATCATTTCTCCACTGTGCCACAGCATCCCACTTTGCCACTGCTTCACCCAGCCTGATTTGTGAGCCTCTTCCCCAAGACCTGCGAGCCGAGACCGTCGCTGGCCATCAGACTTCTAATCTAAACAGTCCCAGAAGATGTATTTCCTCTCATAATACTTTAATATAACAAGTAGACAAGCAGCAGTATCAGAGATTGAGAAGGTCTCATTACCGAATTTTACTAGAAAATAAGTTTCTGCTTTACAAACCTGCCCAGAAGGGGAAAAACACCATCCCCTTATCCCCACTCCGCTGTGCAAATAGTCACCGCATACCCAGCCACCAGACTGACCTTTTCAAAAGGCTCTCCTGCCTGCATCCAAGACTATAAAGTTTCCTTGCTTTTAATAAACAACATTATTTTTACTTTATGTGCTCGTTAAAGAAAACCTTTGGAATAAGAGACACCGCTTAAACCAGCGGGAAGTTCAGATCTAAGGGTGCTTTTAGAAGTCCTGGGGCACGTCGATAAAATACGGCCCCCGCAGAGCAGGCGGATGCAGGGGTCTTCCAAACACCACACTTAAGCCCACACTTGGCACCGGCGGGTCCAGCCCACGTGGCAGGGGAGACAAAGCCTTACACGGGGCTGCCGTGACCTTTGGAGAGCATCGACTGCTGTCAGAGCGCTGACACCCAGCAGAAGGACATTCCCTGCGTGGCACATCCAGAGAAAGGCAGTAAAATCTAATTTACTCTAAAATACACATACAAAGCAAAAACAATTTCCATATGCGCTGCAGAAGATTACATAAAGTTAAAAAATGTCAGGGATGAGGATAATTAAGAACACTACACGAATTGCGTTTTTAAACATTTTTCTGGGCCATCAAAAGGCCACTGGGCAGTATCTGGAGACTAAGAAAATGTCCTTCTCTCCCCTGCCGCGCAGGGAACCAACCGCTCATGTGGCTTGGGGTGGTGTGCATGTGTTTGCATTTAAAATGAAGCACAGGGAGGGGACAGGATTTCCCAACAACACTGAAATCGCCGCATGCCACGTCTCTACTTATCACCATCATTTCAAATAAACTGCCTGACAAAAACCCCCTCGTCTTTTCGCAGCTCGGTTAAAGCCACCTGCAACGGGAGGCTCCCGCGGGTGCGGAGCGGGTGCCAGAGCCGGCGCAGCCTCAGAGGGCTGTGGTCCCTCCCGGGCGGGTGCTCGCAAGAGGAGACCCCCCCACTGCAGGGCACGGGAACCAGCCTTACCTCGCATTTCTGAACGGGCATCACCAGTAAAGCAATTGCCGTGATGTACAGCCTTTGCAGACCGAGCTCTCTGCTGCCTTCCACACCACCCATTGCCTCCCCTTCGCCCACCTCGATTCTGCAAACTCCTTAACACATCTCCACATTTCCCACGTCCTTCTGGCACGCACAGCGGCAGCCTGAAGCTGCTGTCGTCCACGGCCAAGAATCACGGACCCTCTAACTCTCCATTGCCCGCGTAATCCCACCACTACTGCCATCTTTTTTGAGAAATCCTGAAAGAGGTCAACAGGATGAACTTCACGGAGAGGGGCTGAGGCACAAAGCCAGCGTCGCTGGGCAGGACGATAGCTGCTGTTACAAAACACCATCCTGGGATCCAAAAACCAAGGGAAGTGCTTGAAACCGCGCTTGCGACGAGCCAAGGAAACAGGCTCCACGTGCCGGCAAGCCGAGCGCACCCAGTTTTTTCCATGGCCATCGTGCAGAGAAGGAGGCAGGCCAGCTTGTACGTGAACCGGCTTTTTAAGAAAAAAAAAACGCAAGCTTTCAATTTAGACTTTAAAAAAATTACATGGTACCTTTTTTATTACAATACCAATGTATTCAAAATTACTTTAAAGTTAAAAAAACAACCGACACTCAGGACTCGTCCCCAACACACAGCTACTCCTCCGTATTCCTAGTAAAAACGCACACTGAGCTTTGGTTACAGCTGTAAGAACGAACCAGCAGCACAGAGCAAACTACGCGGAGAAACTTGCATCCCCAAACCAACCACCATAAAGCCAAGGGACTCAAGGTCAGAATTAAATTTAAATTCAGACATACCTACAATATTGAAGCATACAGCTGGGTGCTCAACAGCCTCAGCACGGCCCTGTAACAATGCAGCACGGCACCCCAGCAGTCATAGGGAATGCCTATTAGCAGCTGTCATCTCCAGTCCCAGTAACTGGCGGGGGGAAAGAAAAAATAAATCTCCTCCTCCACTTCTCATCTACAAGATTTTTTTCTTTCTAAGGCCAGCTGCATCTCGATCCTGTGCTACTGACCATTTTTATACCAGGGAAAAGCGTATCGGTACAGTGGCAGCTGCACATACCTATGTGCTTTTTAGGCATCTTTGTCCAAACTATCTGCAGGCACAAGAGGCCCCATTAAACAGGAGAGGAGGTGTGCGGGACGCTACGCTCTGACCGCTGTACGGGAGCGGTTCTCAGTCGGCTCCAGCCTGCGGGGATAGCGTATGAAGCGAGGGAAGTCATCCAAACCCTAGATCTGAATCACTGATTTCAGAGACGTAGCTGTCTTTCTACAGAGCTGCTGTTAATCCACGCTCCAAAGTGCTTCATCTTCTCCAGCTGACGGTCAGAACTGCATTCCTACCAAAATCAGATCAGCATTTTAGTCGCGCACATCATCGTGCAACGTTTAGCCTCATTTTTTACGAATACGTATGCGTTCACATCACCAAGTCGACATTTTCTGCCACTGCAGGAAAATATACTTACACAAGCCCCACGTTACACTGCTCAGAAACGACAGACAGCAATATCTGTTGGCAAGAAGAGCAAACATCACCCTAAAAAAAAATATATAGCCGAAACACCAACCCACTCAAACTCATACTAGATCACCACCTGTTAAACACCAGCTTTGACAGCACATCCAAGTGACGCTAAAAAAAATAACGCTGGTTTGCCTCCATCTATGTGAAAGGCACGCTGAACATTTTGGCTGTCCTGACAAACTTGAGCCCATAATGGGTTTTGGATGGGTTATTCTTGGCCCCCTGCGTAGCAGCATTTGCTGCGCTTACCCTGGATGCTTTACATGCAACACCATCCTCAGTGACCTCCTCCACATGCCGTGCATATTTCAGACATTAAGCTAGATAATAAAACCACATACCGGATATCAGCAAGTGTTAATAAGATGTAATTCATTCCTGGCAAGCCCAGAACTCAGACCTTTTAAAAAAAAAAAAAAAAAAACACACACACACCCCCCAACAAAAACAAAATACACACGCAGGTTCACAGGGCCAAAGTCCAAAAGGAGTTCAAATGCACAGAGCTACTTTCATCTGCTCAAGTGCCGTGTAATTAAGAACAATATTTGGAACGCAGCAAATTCCCCCAGAACCATAGGTAATAAAATTCAGATTTTAACCAAAAAAAAAAAAAAAGAAAAAACCCACACACAACACACACGAGGAGAGGAGTCAATGAGAGCTCATCATTTGTACAGCGAGACTATAAGGTTTCTCCGCACGCTGCGAGATCCCTCCGGTTCCCGCGTCCGGCTGACCCCAGGAACGTCTCACTTGACTTCACCCCACCGCGGACTTCCTCTCCAAGAGAGGGGCCGGCGAGCTCCCGCATCCTTGACTGCCGGCCAGAAACGCAGCAACGGCTCCGAGCGCTCCAAGACAGATCCTTCTGATTATCACAAAATGAAATTTTCAGCTCTTGTCATCATCGGCCTCAGATTTGTAATGTTACAAAAACATGATTTCCTTTCCCCATTGTATCAAGCCCTCTTCCATTCCCGCTGGTGAAATCAAACAATTTTAAAAGAATTTATATGATGCTAATTTAAACCGAATGTATTTAGCTGCCAATCGCAGTTCCCCGACTCTCCCAGGCCTCCTGCCAGCTCCGCTCTATTCCAGAGCGGCTATCAATCACGGCCAACAGACCGAGGAAAAAGACCCAGCGACGCAAGAAGCGATACTGGTAATTCTGGCAGTGGGAACCCTGCCCTTCGCTTTCGGAAAAGCGACGTGAAGTGACCCCACATGATGGGAGGCTCCAAAAGCTTCAGCCCCCCCATCACCACCACTCGGTGAAACAGCCCGTGGTACTTTTTGCAGGAATAAACCTAACACGTTGCTCAAATTCCAGCATCGCTTCCAACTTGGCTTTTGCAACTGGATGTGGCAAGTTGACCTTCCTCCCCAAGCCACCGTGCAGGAACGGTTCGCCTTCACTGCTGGAAAGCCATCGAGTCCGACCTTGGAGATAACGTTGTTCCCACAAGGGCTGAAGGAAACTTCTTCTAGAGTCTGCACCTTGATCTCAGAAAACAGCATAAAACTGGGATTTGGGGGAGCCTGAAGATGTATACTTCACTGTGTCATCCCTAGGCAAACTGAAAACATGTAAACGTTAGCCTCTTGGGGCCTCTTGTTTTGACGCTCCCTTTTTTAACAGCCCAATTAGCATCTATGTGGAAGGGAAAAAAAAAAATCTTTTCCACTTGAGTATTTTTCTGTTGGATACATTGAAATGCTGAAGCTCCGATGTACCCGTAGCAGAGATGCCAGCAGCATCAACAGGCAAAAGAAAAGTTTACCACAACCGGGACCTCAAGTTCAAAAAAGGTCCGAAATAGCTGGAACTGAGCAGAAGGTGGTGAACGATGAAGAACAACTGCAACTGTGCAAGGCAGAAAAATACTGAAAGGAGAAGGAGCAGAGTGCTTGGCTCAGGTCAAAGCAGGGACCTTAGGGCTGGCTGAGAGGCTATCTGGAGCTGAAGAACAAATAATGAACTTAAGGAAGCTCAAAACAGCAGTCGAAATAAACACTGAGGGACAAAAGGTAAAGAGCAGAGAAAGAGTCTAAGGAACAGAGAGGAAAAAGAAGTGAGAGTTGTTATGGGAAGAAAGAAACCACTCTGGAGGTTTCATTCGGATGCATGGCTGCTTGCTGGCCCACAGCAGGAGCCCAGATAGTCCAGTACTGCAAAACCAAACACCAAACTCCACCAAAGGAGGATGGGAACAGGGTGAGTAAATACAGTTCTTCCCGCCAGGTCTTCTCCCAGCTTCACACTGTTGTCAGATCAGGCACTTACTGAGCCCAAAACAGCAACCCACGGGGAACCCGGTAAAAGCATTTGGCCAGTTTGTCCTTGAAGGTGTGGAAAATCGTGCTCGAGAAGCTCCACAGGTCTATCACCCACAGAATAAAGAACCAGCTTCCCCCCTCCCCTTATTTCAAGGGTGGCCCCTGCTGGTTTCACTCCCTGGCCCCCAGTTCTCGGATCTGGGTAGGGCAGGAGCAGCCAGTCCCTACCCACCCCCCCGTGCCTCTCCTGGCAAATATTGCAAGGAGGAGGAAGGGTCAGAAGCAGCGAGCAAAACACCAGGAGAGTGCCCATAGCAGAAAAGTAGATGTCAGTACAGGCTACTACAACTTTTTTAGCTTTGCCATAAGAAGACAGATTTCTTTAGAGCAGGAGACAGAGAATTAATAGAGCTCCAGGCAGGGTGTGAGCTCCCCCAGGAGCAGAAGGGACAGGAGGGGGGATGTGAAGAACGGGGAGAAGTACATCGTGGATTTGAAAGGGACGGAAAGCACAAAGCTACAAAAATATCTCTAGTCAGAAGACAGCAAAGGAAAGTATTTGAAATTATGGGGAATTTCTCAAAACCAGTCTGCTTAAGCAGCCAAGGACACGTGGCTGGACGTGCACGTCTCTCCCCGCCCATCAAAGCAATCAGCCGCGGTGCCAGGAGGTTTAAATACCCCTCCCAGCATCACAACGACAAAACTGGAAACTACAAGAAGAGGATGCAACATCTGCATCCTCTTATGTCTCTATAATTGGTAAATATCCTTAATAGGATATAAAGAAGTTATTTATTTATTTAAAGTAGCATATTCGCTGCATTAATGGAGCACCAAAGAGACAAATGAAACTCCTACTCCTTTCCAGCCACAGAACAAAGGAAGAATCTTTAAAAGAGTTTGGCTGCCATAACAAACAAAAATAGAGTACTTTTTGTAAACAATTAATGTTCTAGAAACTGCCGTATCAGGTAAATTCAGCACAACGCCACCCGTAGCCTTCCCAGACATCGCCACCGTGCACACCCGGCTCCACAACACGATGTCCAGGTCACAGCATGTTTTCTGCACGTTCCAAAAGACTAGGTTGATCCAATGCAACAACTAACAAAAATGTTTGCTGAACTCTCAGATGCAGCACGGCATCTCTCCATAGCTCTATTACACAATATAAGGCTTGATTTGTGTTCCCTAAATACTAAAAAGAGGTTGAGAAGACAGTAAGGCAGTGGATACACTGTAAATTAAATCAATTAATAGAAATCCTCAAGCTAGACCATTTTACAGAAAGGTTGGTGTTTACAAGACAGAAAATCAAACTTGCCTGTACCTCTACCCATAAACTTAACAGCACAGTTTTATCATCTTGTGAAAAATTATAGCAAGAGTCCTTCCCATAAATCAACAAGTCCAACCCATCGTTCACTATCAGAGGAAGCAGTTTACTGCGAATGAGAGGTAACATTTCATTACTAGTGGATTTGAATTTCAAAGTAGCAAAGTTCTTTTTTAAGAGCCACTGTGAGCAATGCTCGCCGGCTCTGATAAGAAAAACTGTATTGAAATTCGAAACTAGAATATTAAAGAGGAGTGGGAAAAGGCAATTCATTCTAATACACGCATGGGATGTTCAATTAATCAGGTTCATCTTTTACAGACGTCAACCGCCAGGCAAGCGAGCCGCAACGAAAGTTTACGCAGTATTTGAAAAATCAGTTTAAGATGAAAAAAAAAAAAAAAAAGTTGCAGTCAGTGTGTGAACTTCTATCGCTCTACCCTGAACCTGGGAAATCAACACTGGTGCCTCCAGGTCTTCCAGTTGCCACCAGGCACGGCAACCCCTGTCCCGCTAAGCGGGAAATGAGAGTTACGCACCCCAACGACACCTCCCGGGCTCTGGGCTAGCAAGAGCCTATGGCACAGTACAGGCAGGAGAAGACGCCAACAAAAGTGATCCATCACTTTCAACGGTGTGAAAATCAGAAGATAACCTCTAGGAGCAACCACAGAATGAAGAATCATCACTTCACCTAGTGACAGAATTACTTCAATATTTAAAACTCAGCTTACTGCCTTAGGATTGGAAAAGCAAACTTTGTTTAACATGCCTGTGAACCACCCTCCTCTTCCAAAAAAGCCTCCACCATGTGTGCCCACAGAGCAAGTCCTACCTGTTTCATTGCCGTCTCTCCAATCTTGTCAGAGTGCTTGCGGATACTTTCCAGGAAATCCTTGAGGTCTGACATGGAAACTTCTTTGATCTCTTCACGCAGCTTTGGAATATTATCCACCATGATCTTGCAGAAGCGGTAGTGGCTCACTTGGGGCAGGTACGTGTGCTCAAGGTGCTCCAGGGTCTTGAGCGCAGGGTAGTGTCTGGGAAAAGCAAGCAAGGCAGATGTGGAAAGAAGAACAGCTGTTTCCATCCCTCTTCCCCTCTGAAATGTGCATTAACTGTAAATAATTTAATATATCAAACAACCTCAGCTCCATTCAAAGGAACATAGACCTTAGCATCCAGGTCACCATAAAAGCATCATTTTCCTTTTGAAACAGAGCAGCAGAGAAACACAGAGGTGAGCAGCAGCTCCTTACTCAGAGCTCTGATGCGCAGGCAAGGACAGGCTGGGTCACAAGTGACCAGCATCCGCTGAGCCCAATAGCAGCTCCGAGCCATGGTAAAGCCATTTGGGGCACCATATCACAGAGCGAAGGAAAAGTTGGTAACCACACAGAATACTGTTAGGTTATGCAAGAAAAATCATAGAATCATTAAGGTTAGAAAAGACCTCTAGGATCATCAAGTCCAACTGCCAACCCAACACCCCCAGGCCTCCTAAACCATGTCCCCAAGTGCCACGTCTACACGGTTTTTGAACCCCCCCAGGGATGGTGACTCCACCACCTCTCTGGGCAGCCTGGTCCAGTGCCTGACCACTCTTGCAGTGAAGACATTTTTCCTCATATCCAATCTAAACCTCCCCTGGCACAGCTTGAGGCCATTTCCTCTCGTCCTATCGCTTGTTCCTTGGGAGAAGAGACCGACCCCCACCTCACCACAACCTCCTTTCAGGCAGCTGCAGAGAGCGATAAGGTCTCCCCTCAGCCTCCTCTTCTCCAGGCTAAACCCCCCCAGCTCCTCCTAAGACTTGTTCTCCAGAAGCTCAGCTCCACACACACGGAGGAGTGCAGAGGCACGATGGTTCATGGGGGAACTCCAGAAAGACCTTGCACTGGTCTCCCCAGGAGAGCCATCAGCCCCATGGATGGAGGTGATCCCCATCAAGGTGAGCAGGTCTCTGGAGCACCTCATACACCAAGGGGGCTGGGTCAGGTATGGGGCATATTATGGGATAGGGCATTTGAGGATTGCATCTCTACGTCTTTTCCTGGATGAAGGTCTCTCTATTCTGGGTGCACGTGTGTGCGCACATCACCTTCATCCCGACCAGGCAGACAGGGGGAGAGGATGATGCTATTGGTGTTTGTGAGTGCGGAATGTTTGTGCCTGTTGATCTCCAGGGCCGGGCTCTGCGTGTGTACAAGCACACGTGTCATATACGTGCCTGCTGGGAGCACACACTCAGCTTCACTCCTGCGTGGACCCGGGCCCCGAGGCTACAGCAGGCTTGTCTGTCACAGTGCCTGATTCAGCAGCCCATGAGAGTGGGGTGCCATAAGACAGAAGCATGGAGATGGGAATATACCATAGACTGATAAACCAGTGTCTAACACACGATAATATCCAATATCTGCTACTAGCACAGGTACCTGTTCTGTTGTAAGAATCCTGGACTCAAGAGCTCTGACCTCTTCCCGCGTGCATACCAGGAGTCAGATCCCACCCTTCTCCCAGCTGTTCAAATGCTGCTAAGCACCATTAAAAACACTTTCCACTCAAAGTACTTTTTATTTAGATAAAGGTGAAAATCTGGATAAAAACCCCAGAGTAGAGGTCCAACAGATACATTTTCTACAAAGCCCCTGCCTCTCCAGCAACTACTGTTATACCACCGGAGTATGTGACCTTTGCAATGCTGAAAATAATTTATTTCCCCACTCTATAAGAAATATACCTTATAAATTCAAGAATGCAAGAATCCCAATGTTTCCTCCCCTATGCACAATGCATGCCTTTATATTTTGGTCATGCCAAATGGCCTTAGGGAAGGTACCGTAAATTTTATCCTACCTTTCTGCATAAAAGCAACCTTCATAGCCTGACAGAAGATGCTAAATGGAAAACTATTCCAAGCAAATCATTTTTCTCAAACGCCCTCCCTCTTTTCCCTGCGGGAGGTGTGAGTCCATAGGATTTGCCTGTTCACTGGAATTCAGGGCCCTCGTGAATGGCAGTGTAAAAGGTGAGACCGTCCTCCTCCTGGTCTGACCACAGATCTGGTCAAAGGTTAAAAAAAATATCAGGGAACCATCTAGGAAGCATTAGCAGGGTCTATAAAAACATATTTCAGACTAACACCAGGTCACAGTCACCTCTGGGGTGAATTAAGGCAACTTTAGCTGACTATACCCATGGTTAATCCTGGCCACAAGCACCTGCCACTTACACCTTGAATTTTTGGGGGAGAAAAAGTGTTTAGTCATAAGAAACATATTAGCACCACTGAAAAAAAAAAACCTGACACTCATATCCCCACGCAAAATAATTCTTGCCTGAACTCCAAGCAGGTCCACAGGGGAGTTATTTTAACCAGAAGTCGCCCCTCCTGTTCCCAACACCAGAAGTCAAACGGAATAACCCCATAACTTGGCCGGTGTTTACACTAGGGTAAGGTATAAGAAACTATTTGCAATAAAATGCAAAACTCTGGAGAGAAAGTTGGAGTGCACAGAAAGCCAGAAATTAAACCAGAGGAATAAACACACATTGGGGGGCTTGGTGTATTTTAGGGCATTGTTTGTTGAACTAGAAGCAGCGAAAAGGTGGCTGAGGGGGCGACAGCGCATGGTCACTGATGGGGTCCCCGGCTGCCTGCCGAAGACAGAGTCCGAAACACGCTGGGGCAGAGGAACACTCAGCGCTGTTCTGCTGCGAGACATGCGACGGTCAGCGATTCCTGCGGCCGAAGTACTGCTGCCTCAGCCCAGATTACACCCCGAGGGGCCGCGTTCTCGCCCAGCTCCGTACCGCCGGGACCACTGCTCCAGCGAAACGGGAGCACTTGCCAAGGCAGGGAAGCAGCACTTCGATAAAACAGAGTCAGAGCTGGCTTTGGGCTTTTTTTTTCTGGAAATACCCAGGCCCCGCTCGGGTGGGTACAGCTCTGCAGAGGCTTCTCCGCTACAAGCAGGAGGAAGCATTCTCATTTCATGGATACGACAAGTGACCCAGGGTAAAAAAAGACAGATCCTTCTGGAGCCCAGCGGAACCAGGAGCGATCGCTGAAGGCAGGGGGGTGTTCCTCATCACTTTCCAACAAGCAACCACATGTGTCCCAGCTGTTGGAGAAAAGCTTTTTCTGTCCCTTCCTTAAATTCTGGACAACAGCAGATGAAACGTTTCTCTTCAACTCTTCTCTCCGCTGGTTGCACAGTCAATCCTCCGGGTTTGGACCATGGGTTCCCCAGCTCCAGTTAACAGCCGCAGATTCTGCATGTGGCAAATGCCTGCGTTCGGTTTATAAACATCAGGCAAACAGCACATAACTCATTTTGTCTACCTTGGGAGAGTTGAGTTTATTCACCCAGAATGCAAAACCTATTACTCCTCTGAGACTGTGTACCCAAAACCCGAGACTCACACTAGTAACTAACCCCCTTGCTCACTATCATGAAATGATGTAAGTGAGACTGGGTGCAGACACAAAAATATTAAATATGTTGTGCTGCGTTTGGTGAATGAAGCCATCAAATCCAGACAAAGAAAGAAGCGGGGGGAGCCAAGGGTTCAGATTTTCCTTAAATGTGGCTTTCAAGTTCTATTTGTTTCAAAATGAACCAATCCAAAGCGGGAGGGAAAGATGCAATTCTTAGAAGCAGACCCTGGAAACACTATCCAGAGTAAGGGAATCGAACAGCATGTCGATTCCCTTCAAAAGTTCGCAGCGCTGTGATCAGCTCCAGCTCCCCACCCCACATCTGTCAATGGATAAGCCCCTCGCTGTTCCCATAAACAGACTAAAAACAGTTGGACAAACTATACGCTGCCCTATTCTATACCCAGCCATCCTGAGAACAAGAGCAAGCTTTGTGAACAGCTAAGTAAGCTCTCTATAACTCCTCCGGCCAGCCCAACTTTCAGGAGTAATGCGTATCTGTTTACCCAAGGCTCCTGGGTCCAAGGACCAGAGATCAGCAGAGGCAGGAGGGGAAGTGTAAAAATATGCCCATCCAATTAGTTATCGCCTTGTTCGAAACATCTGCTTTCTTCTGTATTGTTTCTACGATGGACAGCAGGCACAAACCAGGCATCTGATCCAACTGCTCTCCCTGCGTGGCATTCAGCTGGAGCCTGCCGTGTTTTCAGCTGACCTCCTTCCAGCAGCTGCTCTTTGCCCAATTTGCCACCCCCAGGGCTCCAACGCGCCTCCAAAGTCCCATGCTGCTTAAACAAACCATCCCCCAGGATTCCAGCCGTGCAAATATCCCGGACTGGGGTTTCATCCTTCAGCATCGCAACAGATGTGGGGTGGGGAAAAAACCTAGATCTACAGCTCATGATTTTTGAGCCACAAAGTCCTCATAGTTCAGCTCACTCTTCTGAACAATTATTTCTACCACAAAATAAGCTGTATGCCTTCTCACTAACTTCTACCATCCTGCACAATGTTTCTCAGGTATTTGGCTTCCACTCACATTCATCAGATTCTCTCACGTTCTATCAGGTTTTGTATTATGACATTCATAGAGTAAAATTTAGTTAATAATGCATAAGTACCCAATCATGCATTGATTGCATACATCACAACAGTGAGCTTCCAGGAAAAAAAAAGTGAGCATACACCTTAATTAAAAAGCCTAACACAAAACGAAATTAGAGCCTGCGGCTATCCCAGTTCTAGGCTGTACCGCAGGAGGCTGAGCAGGACCGTGAAAACACCAGCCAGAAATCAGATAAGTTAACTTGGAAAGGCTGATTTTGAAGTCTAAGTTTTGAGAACCTCTTTAATTTATCTGGCACCAAACAGGTGCTTTTCAACTCTTCCAATATGAACACCAGTGTACACAAAATTTACCTTTTAGATTTCATTTGCTCTCGCAGTTTGCTGTACATCTCCAGGACTGGAAAGAGAAGGAAAACACACAAGCATTGAGACACAAGCACAAAACAGAGAGACACGAATTAAGATAAATAGCTATACAAATAAAGAGCAATTTCAGATTCCTCACCAGGAAGACACAGTGTTAGCTTATCGACTGTCGCTGAAATATTCCTCTGCTGTAATCGGCATTGCTTCAGCTCTTCCATGGCTATTATCAACTTTGGAAAGGAAAAAAAAATTTTCACTAAGAGCAGTAAACAGAGAGTAGAGAGGATATAGACTGCTTTGCACTTGTCACAACCATCCAAACAGTAGGTTGACAGCAAAGCCTACTCTGCTAACCAAAGAGTTCACCGAGCACTGCAGAGCGTTGCTGAAATAGGGAGGACAGGCAGCTTTGGGTTGTTCAATCAAGTAGCAGAAGCATTCCCTAGCCTCATTTCAAGTAAGCAAGCAGAAAAACCAAAGCCATCAAAATAGCAGCCTTGTAGCACGTCCTGTGAATTCCAAAAATGATTTCCCCTTCCCGTTTTATTCATCTCTTCCCTACTCCCTCTCCAAGCTTCTCTTTTCTAGTTCTTCTCAAAGACAGGATGTGGCCGCTTGCTCCCAGGGGGATTCTTACCATCACAAACAAGGATTTTTAAATGCTCAGTCTCCCACAGAAAAACCTGTGCATCTGGACAAGGGCAAAACAAGGATTGGCCATTGCACACAAAAAAAAACTCTTTAGTTTCTTTTTTTCCAAAGGGGCAGGTCATGGATTTGTCCTTTAGAGTACCAACTTATCTCCATAGGACCAGGCTGAGATTGCAAAGTCCTTTTGAAATCCCAGGCTCTTCTGCTCTTGGAGGTGAATCCTCCGTTCAAGGTAACACAGAGAAATGTTTATTTAATTCAGGAGAGAAGCTGCATCACCTCCTCCCCAAAGGGCATTTTTATCTTTAATCTTTATTAGAATAATTAGTCTGACACAGTCCAACATGGGGATTTTCTTGTTTGTTTTTCGAACACAATGCAGCTGACTGAAATAGTAAAGCCTGCATGTATGCTGAGCAAAATGAAGTCTGGGTGCCTCTGGGAGGGCAGTTAAGAAAACAGAAAAGCTGCAAAGAGTAGATTTATATGGAATGTCAGTAGAGCAATGCACTTCACCAGGAGGAAAGAAAGAGGGGAGAAGGACCGTCCCTGGGAGTTCTCACACATCTCCATCTTAGGCACTTGAAAAACTTCAAGCATCAGTGCCTTCATGAATACCCAGCTCTGAAGTCCCCCTAGTCTGTTCATGTTCCCTTATGATGAAGGGGCAGAAGAACGAGTGTGGTTAGAGGCACATCACATCCAAGACATGCTCAATCACCTCCTTTTCTCCATGCCTTGATGCCTCTGCCCATGCAGCTCAAA
This sequence comes from Morus bassanus, assembly GCA_031468815.1. Taxonomy (NCBI): domain Eukaryota; kingdom Metazoa; phylum Chordata; class Aves; order Suliformes; family Sulidae; genus Morus; species Morus bassanus. The sequence goes on along the minus strand of CM062570.1, from coordinate 83,848,917 downwards.
AACCACCCTGGCTTTAATTACTGCTGTACTGCACTGTGAAGCGGGAGCCAGACTCTCCAGCTCATATTCATAGAATCACAGAATGGTTTGGGTTGGAAGGGACCTTTAGAGGCCATCTAGTCCAACCCCCTGCCATGAGCAGGGACATCCCCAACTAGATCAGGTTGCTCAGAGCCCCGTCCATCCTGGCCTTGAATGTTTCCAGGGATGGGGCATCGACCACGTCTCTGGGCAGCCTTGGCCAGGGTTTCACCACCCCCCATGGTAAAAAATTTCTTCTTTACATCTAGTCTGAATCAACCCTCTTATTTTAAAGCCACTACCCCGTGTCCTATTGCTACAGGCCCTACTAAAAAAAAAATCTCTCTCCATCTTTCTTACAAGCCCCCTTTAAGCACTGAAAGGCTGCAATAAGGTCTCCCTGGAGCCTTCTCCTCTCCAGGCTGCACAACCCCAGCTCTCTCAGCCTGCCCTCGTAGCAGAGCTGCTCCAGCCCTCGGGTCATTTCTGTGGCCCCCTCTGGCCCCGCTCCAACAGGTCCGTGTCTGTCCCGTGCTGAGGACCCCAGAGCTGGATGCAGCACTGCAGGGGGGTCTCACCAGAGCGGAGCCGAGGGGCAGAATCCCCTCCCTCGCCCTGCTGCCCACGCTGCTGGGGATGCAGTATTGTTATGGACGATCCCGTTCGCACCACTCAGGGCTGTAGGAGCAAGCCCACAGCTTGATTATTGTCACTTCAAGTCCCTTCTGCTTCCCATGCTTTGCCTTCTACTAGCTTTCAATCCACAAGCAGTGAAAAAGAAAAATCATTTCCCAACAGTCTCACACAAGTCATCTTTCATGCAGAACAGCAAAATACAGGAAAGAGAATCGAGGCACACTTTAATACCAACGTCGTGTACGTTATCAGTTAATGCAGAGCAGTTATTGATGCTCAGTGTAATTTGCCACTAGCGAGCACAGCCAAACAATGGAAAAGCAAGAAAAAAAGACAGAATGAATGAACATATCACTTACTTCCTTTCCCTCATTCTGCAGCTTTCGGTTGGTGTCCGTCACTTGATTCTGTGGGGATATCAGGGAAACAAGACAAAGCTCATCTACATTTAAATCAGGACAGTGTTTTTCACAAAAAAAGAAAGTGTACATAAACAGCATCGCTTTTCGCACAACCTTCTCTTGCATGGCATAGAACTGTTTATTAGCTGATTTAATAGTCATCGCCATTCTGGCACACAGGATGCCAACAGCCACACAGTAAATACCAAGGATCATCTTCCCTGCTACTAGAGAAAAGTAAAAGGCAACAGGAGGTAATACTGTTGCATGGCAGCCTCAAAGTGCTGCGGTCTTAACGGATCAAATTTTGTAGTAGATGCTCACATGGGTTCTCATCTTAAAAGCTACTTTACCCGATTGATAGAGGAATTAAATTTCTCCTCCCCAACACCAAATAGATGACAATTAGGTTTTAACTCCATATCACAACAAGAAGAGAACCCTTCAACGTGGGCTTTACCTATAAAAATCAATATTTTCTTTTAGATCTTCAGATGCATCTCCCACTGGATCATTCCTCCTCGTTGGTATAAAAGGGTAGTTTTATACACCTGGTATATACTTGGTATAAAAAAAGTACATATTTTCTTTACTAAACCATCTTCCTCTACGATCCTATCAAGCTGGGGCTCCTAGGTCAAAAAATTTCCCACTTTGCAAACTTGTAGGCTCCCTGGACTATCAAGATCACAGCAGTTCAGCCCTTTGCAGCTCTAGGCATCAGTTTGACTCAGTAAAGATACACAAGAGAACAAAGCTAATTTTTAGAGTCCTCAGGATGGAAAATAAGCAGCTTACACATTATTTAGACAACAAGCAGAAAGATGACTTTGGGAATTCTCCTGAATACTCATTCAAGTTTAGACAGGAGAAGATTTGTAAACAGAGATACCATCTTCTACAGACCAGCTGGGATAGCTGAAAAAAATTAAACAAACTTGCAAGTAAACATGCCCAGCTTCAGGTCATTAGCAAACACAGCCAATTAGAAAGGTGAATACCAGCAGAGAAGGACTGCTCAGAGTTCAGGTGCCTCACATCAGTCTGAGACTACCATGCCATAAAACTACTTTTTTTCCATAGAATACTCTTTTCACAGCTACTAAAGTTGTAAATATTCATTTCCAGGCTCGCCTCTGTAAGATGTCTCAGACGTTTCTAGTTTTACTCAGGCTTACTGTACAGTGGAAGCTGCTGCTGGATTTCAGCCGGCATCATCAAATTTTATGAACTAGTTCCTGTGTGTTTTCAGTTCTGTTCATTCTATGGGCAAAATCAGTAACAGAGCTTGGACAACAGCACGATGCGACACAGAGCTCTCAAAGTACATTCAGGAACATAAGATCACACAAACCAACTTAAGATCTTTGTTCCCTGATGCTTTTCAACAATCGCAGAAACAAGCTGATTTTTTAATGAATTTATCCCTAGTGAAGGAACATCATTTGATGCTCTCCAATTATCCCACAGAAGGCGGATGGTGCACGGAGCAGCAGCAATAGCAGAGCAAAGCAGGACAAGCTTCAAGGTGGATTCAGGAGATAACAGCCACCTCTTTCCTTTTTGAGTGCACCACAAGGCAACCAGCTCAGACAGGAGGGGAGTTTTGTATTAATATATACAAAATTGATTCAGGATCCAATTTGTTTCCTGCTGACTAATAAAAGATGCTGGGTGTCATGGTTTTAGCTGGGATAGTTGATTTTCTTCACTGTAGCTAGCATAGTGCTGTGTTTTAGACTTGGTATGTAAATAATGTTGATAACACACTAATGTTTTAGTTGTTGCTGGGTAGTGTTTACACTAGTCAAGGACTTTTCCAGCTTCCCATGCTCTGCCAGGTGCACAAGAAGCCGGGAGGGGAGGGGATACAACCAGGAGAGCTGATTTGAATTGGCCAAAGGGTATTCCATATCATGTGACGTCATGCCCAGTATATTAACCGGGGGGAGTTGGCTGGGGGAGGCAGCGATCGCGGCTCGGGGACCGGCAGCGTCGGTCAGCGGGTGGTGAGCGGTTGCAGCACTTGTTTAGCTTTGGGTTGTTTTTTTTTTTTGTTTTTTTTTTTTTTTCCCTCTTATTCCAGTGTTTCATCTCTCTCTCGCTCATTATTTTCCTTTTCATTATATTAGTATTATTGCTGTTTTATTCTAATTATTAAACTGTTCTTATCTCAACCCACGAGTTTTCTTACTTTGGCCCTTCCGATTCTCTCCCCCATCCCACAAGGGTGGGGGAGTGAGCGAGCGGCTGTGTGGTGCTTAGTTGCTGACCGGGGCTAAACCACAACACTGGGCAACAACAGTTTCCCAGACTGGTCCAAATTTCAGCAGGATGTCTTGCACTGAGAGGCTGGTGTTGCTTCACTGAGCAGAGCCATCCAGCCTGTGAAGGCTTCCTTTTGCTTTAACACTGGCCATGTTGTTTTTTAAGCTTACCATGATGTAAGAAGAGGAGTCATCCCACGATCTCCCCGCACACAATTTCTCTACAGCATCTGCATCATATTGCTTCCCCTTCTGCAGTAGCTTCAGCTCTCCTGGCCGCTTGCCCTGTGCAAAAACTGCTCATTTCCTTTATGATGTATGGAGATTTTACGAGCAGGAGCACAGCATCTCTTCCAAAGATTATTTTATTTCCTTATATCCTGAAAATCCCACCAGGAAAAAGGAATCCATGTAGGGTAATTTAAAACTGCTCCTAAAATAATGCCAAGGCTGTACTAGTCTTCTATTAAAATTACATATCAATCTCAGCTAAAGCAAAAAGTAAGAGTATATTCTGCCCTTATACACTAAGAGTTTTCGGGGGCAGGGGGTTGTGTTTTGTTTTGTTCTTAAGCTCTATATCCATACACTGAAAAAAAGATTATTTATATAGACTCTCTGTAGACACGCTGAAGCTTTTCAGACAAGGAGATTTTTATAATCTAAGACAGACGCACAGCAAGGGGGGACAGACAACAGGTGGGCACACGTGAAGAGTGAGACGATGGGATCACACAGGAGGCTTACAGGATGCTCAAGTCGTTAGTTCATTCATCTATATAGGGAACATGTGGTACGGAGCAGAGCTTTTGTTTGGGGTTTTTAAACATCGCTCTGCTATCATTTAGAGAGTGTCAGAGTGACAAGGGAGAGGAGCAAAGGGCACTGGAGAGGAATCCTGGGAATGGACCCGAAGGGCACCACTGTGACCCTGCACAGCTGTGCTGACTCCATCCCTCTGTCCAACACCCACCTACTGCTGATTTCCACCCTCCCTAAGAAAGGAAGGGTGACTATGGAGTGATCCTTCAAGTCAGCAGTTTGTGGATTTCCCAATCCAGAGGATGCACCCAAAGACTGGGTTTGGTATCCACCACTGCAGCCGTTCTCCCACCGTTTATCTAACCTCTGTGGGAATCCGCTGTACAGCCATTGCACTTCTAGGTCATCGCCGCATCCTAGGGCGGCAAGATCCCTTGCTTGGTTTCGCACGGGTGAAGGTGAGCTCCCTTTCGCTCTAAGCCAGCTGCCTCAGTTTAATTAGATCTGCCTTAATCTGATTGCACTAAGCAATAAAAATTGCTTCCTATTCATTTTCTCCCCCCCCCACACACACACACTCATACCTTCATAGATCTTACGACTGCACACAGCAGTGCTGAGCATGGGGGAAGAGAAGATTAGAATTGCATATATGTTTTCAGAGAAAGGCCTTTTTATTAATTGCCATTCAATAGCGGCAGGTGTGAAACGCTAAACAGGAGATAAACAGGAGATGAGAGATAAACAGGACAACAAATGACTCGACAGTAGCTCTTCAAAAACGAACCCGGTGATCGCAGTACATCAAGCTGAAGAATAGCCAGTGCTATGCTGTCACGAAGAAAGCAAGCATCATACGAGTACGCATGAACAAAATCCTACAACACACCTGAAATAACCCTTCTACACCATTTCACTGGTGACTGATTGCCTGCCCCAGCTTAGAAAGCATGCTTATCACCAAAAAGAAAAACCCCAAACCTGTCAATTGGAAGGACTTGAGAGTAAGAAAGTAAAAACAGCGAGATGCCTAGAAAGCACGATGCTTTAGGATGGATTTGGGCTACCTGTCTTAGAGGGGACAAGACCAGACAAGAGCATTCCTACACGCTCCAATCTGTAGATGACTGCTGCAAAAACAAGAAGAAATAATCTCTTTTGTGCCTGACAGGTCAAAAAGCAGTAGACATAAAAAAGGCTTTTCAACCGTGTAACCCGAGTTTCCTAGAGAAGGAAGGACAGCAGTACCTGGGGGAGGGCTAACATTAGAAGAGGTTAGATAAAAATCCAGCAGGAATGACACAGCTAACGAAGAACTTGCTTAGAAGAAAAAGATGGACTAGGTGACTTCTTGAGCTTGCCACCAGCCCTGCAACTCTGATCCTTTCCCCTTCACACCTCGAGTCATGTTTTCCAAGGTGAACCATCCTAATGTGGAATCTATCTTTGACCTTTTAGTTGCCACTGGAACCTTTATGAGATGGAACGGCGGGACTGGTACATGGTTTCCAAGGCCCAGGAGTACTGTGCATTTATAGGGTTGAGAACAGGTCAGCATCACAGTGCTCGCTTCCTAATGAGGAAGAACATTATGCAGTATAAGATATGAGATGGTTTAAGATGTATAACACAAAAAAACAACCCCAAAGCAACAAGATTTTCCTCTGAAACCACATAAGAAGTTAGAAGAGAATTGCCCTAGTGAAGCTATGTAGTTAAAAAAAGAATAAGCAAATGCAAAAAAAAGGTTAGATTAAAAAATGTTCTGACTTAAATATCATCCAAATTAAGGAGATGCCTTTTTGAAAATATATCCCATGTACTTTCAATTAACTTACTTTTTTTATCCATATATCGATTATTAATCAGCAACCCAGCACCTCCTGAAAACACAACGTTGCTTAGTGCAGAAATTCATTGCAGAGGAGCTCCTCTGCTGATCGAGAAGATAAAGTTCCCAATTCAGTGCTAGCCCTTCGCAAGGCACAAAAGCAGGACAGAACGTTTAGCGATGCAGTCCTGATCCATGTTTTAAGTTGACTTGGGGCCACCTGAAATGCGGCGTTACAGTACAGAGGGAAGAGGGCAGCGGGCAGCTGCATTACACATGAACAGGGGAAGAGAATGCACCCAGCTCATATTTAGCATGCGCACTCTTAAAACAATGAATGCTGATATTTCTGCAAGCGTGATATCGTACAAAATACCCCAAAGCTAAAAGCACACGAGTCAAGATACATACTAGAGATGCAGTACAGAGGGCATTTATTTTATTGCTGGTTGCACGTATGTTCAAAGACCAGCGCTATTGAGAAAAAGACCAAGATCAAATAGAGAATGAATAGCTGGAACAAAACACTCTCACCACTGGACCCACAGATGATTCCCTGGGGAAACCCTTACAAAGAGGGCTCAGTGTTTCTCAAATAAGTTTGTGTATATTTTTCCCATGTGCCATTTTATAGATCACATAGTAATGGAAATCAACAGAGATCCTGAGGGTACAGAGATGGACTTCACAGTGCGCCACCAACAAAGTAGCTGTTTGTAGAATGGGAAACAGCAACAAGCCTTTGCAAACAAACAATGTGGAATTCTTGGCTAGAAACAATAGCTTTAAAAAAATTAGACTTCTTTCATGGTATTTCCAATGGCCTCATCCTGCAATCAACTGCTGGATGAATCCTTGCCACAGAAAATGCCTTTGTAATAATACGGGTGCTTCTGGTGCCAGGACAGCCCCCCACAAAGGTGTTCCTGCGAGCATGCGTCCGTTTGTGGGATGGAGACCTGTGCGTGTAAAGCTAGAAGCCCGCTAGGAAATGCCAGAGGTGGCTTTAAATTAATAAATAAATGTATGAAAAGCAGCAGTCAGCACACTGAAGTTAGAGTTCTTCCTTCTTTTCCAGAAAACTTGCTTTTCTGAAACTCACCACCACCACCTTATAAATAACTTCATCTTTTCTAATGCCCAGTGAACAGTCTCCCACACTCCTACACTCCCAGAAAGGTTTTTCTCAACAGGTCAGACTCCGCTCAGCCAGAAAGACTCACTGTGCTGGTCTCTGGAGAGAGTCCGCACCTTTTTGGGTGCCACACAAGGC